>OZ014519.1:411348311-412713811 GCA_963966055.1 Lathyrus aphaca
CCTGACAGGGCCTTTGGAGGTAATCTTCACAGGCACTTTATCAACCATGGCCACATCTTCAAGCTTCGTACCTCGAGTTAAATGTTCACACGTACTTTCCACGGAAGGTGTCCTCTCAAACAATATAGTGTAATTGTCCATGAGTCGTTGAATACCATCCTTCAACTTCCAGCAGCTATCCGGTTTGTAGGCACAATAAAAACAGTCTTCATTACAACCTGTAAAGAAACCAGCCTGCACCAGCTTCTTCTTGATAATGGATAAGGGAGTAGTCACATCTGCTACTGAGGAAACATATGAAACTTCCTCAACAACATTAATAGTCTTCTCATGGTTGGGCATAGGAGCAGTGATCACATTTGGAGTCCCAGGAGGGTCAAACTCAATATCCTCAGCTTCAATCATGTCTGGAATCTTGTTTTTCAATACCCAGCAGTTGTTGGTGTCATGTCCCGGACTATTAGAATGATAGGCACATCGTGCATTAGGATTGTATCGAGGAGAGGAAGTATTAGGATTCTGAGGAGGGTCCTTCAAAGTAATGATTTCCCCTTTCAACATGTGTTGCAAGGCTTGGGCCAGTGACATGTTGATCTTGGTGAACTGTCTTCTAGGCTTCTGTTGATTGTTTTGTGGTAGCTCTGGTGCTGCAGGAGTAGGATTGGAAATGTGAACTGCTCCCACAGATTGGTGACTCCTATTACGACTATGTTGACCATACATAGCATTAGACTCCTTCTTTCCACTAGGGGGCTTCTTTGCAGTGTTTGATGAAGAGACACCCACTTGTATCTTACCACTTCTTATACCATTTTCTACACGTTCTCCAGTCATTATCAACTCGGTGAAACCAGATGACGAACTTCCAATGAGGTGACTATAGAAAGGACCATTCAGTGTACTCATAAACATATCCACTAACTCCCTGTCAGTCAGAGGAGGTTGAACTCTGCCAGCCAGGTCTCTCCATTTCTGGGCATACTCCTTAAAACTCTCTTTGGCACCCATTGACATGCTTTGGAGCTGCATGCGAGTAGGTGCTAAATCAGCATTATATTGGTATTGCCTGTAGAAGGCCTCAGCAAGATCATTCCAATCACGAATATTAACACTCTCCAATTGATAGTACCATTCCAATTGAGCTCCAGACAAGCTTTCTTGGAAGAAATGAATCCATAACTTCTTATCAGCAGTATGTGGTTGAATCCTCCGGACATAGGATCTTAAATGCAGCTTGGGACATGAGACACCATCATACACTACAAAAACAGGAACCTTGAAACCAATAGGTATAACCACTCCAGAAACTAAACTCAGATCTTCAAAATCAAGCCCAGAAGATTTTTGTAACTCCATGGCATTCATTCTATCTACCAGCATCGTGTACTTCTCCTCACTAGTAGGATCATGATAATAGTTTTCCTCAGAATCAGAATCTCCCGCAGTATCATGGAGACTAACTCCCTCTTTCTCAGAATTTTCAGACTCAGAATCCACAGTTTGTTCCTTTGTCTTGATAGGACCCCTGAATCTTCTTCCCAGATTGATAAGGCCTCCTGATCTTCTAGTCTTATTCTTCTTCTTAGCTAGCAGTGTCTTCAACTCATCTTGTCCCTTGGATAAGTTCAGAATCAACTCTTGGAATTGTGCATTCTGAGCCTGAAGATCTTTGACAGTCTGTTCAAGAGCCATTTCTGCTGAAATAAACAGCGAGAAGATAAGATACCTGTTCATAATAAACCTGTGATGCAATGATATGGTATGTAAATGTGTATGCAATGTTTTCAAGGACCGCAGGATTTAAATTTGTTTAAACAATCAGAAAGTAAACTTTTATTAGTAAACAATAAACTTGTTTGCCTCTTGGGCTTACAACAAAAATGAAATGAATACAAAAGTGGGGTTTTAAGTCTCCCATGGACGTTTCCTCTTTGTGTTGAGGTATGAGTTGAGATTCCGCTCCTCGTGAAGTTGTTTTGTTAGCTCCAGGATTCTTTCTTGACTTGCTTTGTAATGAGTCTCAAAAGTATCTCTTTTCTCCTTCAACTGGATCCAGGATCTTTGTAACTCCTCCATGTCAGTGGGCATGTCTGGATGAAGAATGACATAAGAAGTATCTCCTTCAGCAACATGCTCCATGGTAACTGGCAGGATAGCAGGATATGGCATCATAAAAGTCTCAGCACGAGATCATACCCATCTGAGATAAGGTTCCATAGGAATAGTGTACTTGGGTTCCAGAGTCTTGCTGTCAACCTTGTTCACTTTACCCCATGCTCGTATAAACCTTTGACGGTAACCTTGCAGATCGTTGTCGTAGTCGAACACAATACCCTGAATAAGCATGTCATGAGGACCATTACTCCGAGCGTAACCAAACTAACGTAGATCTAAGGAAGGATTGTAGGTAATGCCCCCTCTTATGCCCAGGAGTGGCACATTAGGGAATTCCCCACAACGGTCAATTATAGTAACATTCTCCATAGATCTAGAACACCAATGAATGTCTGAATGAGAAAGTGACATGATCCTTTTAGACCACCTTAACCCTTGTTCATTCTTCATTACTGATCGAGGAAGGTGAGAAATAAACCACCTAGACAATAGAGGTATACAACACATCAGAGTTCCTCGTGCCTTCGTAGTACGGGTATGAAGAGAGTGTAAGATGTCTCCAAGTAATGTAGGCACTGGATTATGAGTCAAAAATATGTTGATGGCGTGTACGTCTATGAACTGGTCTGGATTAGGGAACAAAACTAAGCCATAGATTAATAAGGCTAAGATCTCCTCAAAAGCATCATAGCTCATAGCCTCCAAGAATACTTGAGCTTTCTCTATCAATACCTTAGCAAGAATACCCTTAACTCCGCTTCTCGTTTCTAGGACAATGTCTGATTTCTTCAAATGTAGGGCTGCAGCAATGACTTCAGGTTTAGGCTCTTTTTCTAAGCCTGTGAAGGGTTTATGATCAAGGATAGGTATACCCAGTAGTTTAGAGAACTCCTCCATTGTAGGAACCAGCTGATAGTCGGGGAACGTGAAGCAATGATGTTTAGGATCAAAGAACTGAAACAGAACACTCATCATGTCTTCATTAAATTCTGAAGTGACTAGATCCAGTAGGTGACCATACCTCTTGATGAACTGGGAGTTTTCAGAGACTTGAGAGACCAATTCCTTAAGCTTAGGAGGTATTCCTACAAAATTGATCCGGATAGTATTCCTACGAGCAGAAGCCATGACCTGTAACAAAGAACAAAAATAAATCCTTTGGTCCTTGAAATGGTTAGTGAAAATGCTATGCTTATGATGCATGATGATGTTATGATGTTATGCTCAATCACAAACATGTGGCACACACAAACAAGTCACACAATAGCCCTAGGTTTGAAGGCTTGCATGAGGTTTAAAGGTAAGTACCCTCCCCTAAAGTTTAGTTGGTTCATCCTGTCCTATAAAGTAACCAGGTTCTAAGGGATCTCAATATCATTGATCCTTCACAAGGGTGGTTGTTCAGTAGGCAACTTACTTGCCAACCAAAACCCTCCAAGTTTAGAATCTCAATGCGTGTAGCATCGAGTATCAACCAACTTCCGTCTTCACCAAAGCCGGTTATCTCACTACTTTCTAAAGGCCAAGATGGGATAATTAGGGTTCTAAAAGTCAGTTAGTGTATTGACAACATATGGCAGCCTCATATTATCCTCAACTTTCTTAAGGAACATAAGCACCAACCAAGAAGTCACACTAACTATGGCCACCATATCAACCATATCGGTATACGTCGTACAATTTCCTTGGTCTATTGCCATTTACCTAAGGTACACTAGATCCGGGTTAGGATCTTTCACACATAAGAGCCCAACAAGTAATATAAAGCAAACAAAGCAAACAAATTTAAAGTGATCTAATTCCTAAGGGTACCCCTCTTTTATTAAATCCCCAGCAGAGTCGCCAGTTCTGTAACACGGTGGGAGAACTGACTTTAGTTAAATGTTACGGATAGCAAGAGTCGCCACCGACTTTTATTTTATCCAAAAGGAAAGGACATAAAAGAACAGGAAAGGGTAGTCATTACCTTGGATGTGATAAGGGACATGTATAGGGACAATCTGAATGTAGGCAACTGTAAGGTGTCTTTAGCAATTCGTAGGGACTTATCATCTTTTATTCGAAGGGACAAGATCATTTATCGTAGGCAACCTCGAAGGGACTTGATCTTATAAACGGAAGGGACTTGATGATATTAATGGAGGGACTTTGCTTAAGACACCTTACCTGACCTTAGAAATAGGCAACATGAGAGGTAACCCTAGAAAATGTAGGATGGCGATCAAAGATCGACTTACGTGTGTGAGTGTTTATTTTCAAGTATTTATCTTATTTAATTAGTTTTCTAAATTATTTTAATTACACATAGTTATACACACCCTAGAATTACTAACCATGGCAATACAAAATATTTACAAAAAATAAATTTACGACTATTACATGGCTTTCGCAATTACATAATAATAGAAACAATAATGATAAATATAATAAATAAGCAATAATTTAAAGGATTAGTAATAATAATAATAATAATAAGAGGGTTAGTATAAAATATAAAGAATATAAAATTTAAGAGAATATATTATTAAGTTGAATAAACATTTAGAAAAAAAAATTTAGAAGAAAATATAACAATTATGATAATAATAAACAAATAATAATTACTTATAACAAAAAATGATTAATTATTTAATTATAGTTTATAACAAAATTAAGTTAAATATTAAAGTTAATAAAAATTAGGGTTAATAAAAAAAATTAGGGTTTTGAAAAAATTAGGGTTTATATTTTATTTAAGAAAAATTAGGGTTTAGATATTTTAGGTTTTAAACAATTAATTAAAACTTACATAAATTATTTACAAATTATAAATAATAAAATTATATACAAAATTATTTATAAAATATATTATGATATTTATAAAAATATAAATTTGATTAACATTTTAAATTGAGTTTTTAATTTTAATATAAAACAAATTAATTAATTAGATAATATATAATTAAAACAATTAAAAAATAAAATAACAAAAAACAAGTTCTAAAAAAAATGGGGGAGGCCTGGATTTGAACCCAGGACCTCCCCATTACCAGCAAAGAGATGAACCACTGGGCTGCGCCTGCGTGGCTGTTTATGGAATAGTCCAACATCAAGATATTGTAAACCTGAAAATCAAAAGAGAATTGCCCAAAAAATATACCAGGCCAGGATTCGAACCCTGGTTTGCTGCCTCACATATACGCTTCCTTACCAACTGAGCCAAGCAGTGCTTCAAACATATAAACGCAAACAAAACTAAATAAGATAAATTAACAATTCAAATATGACATTCCCGCGCTATGGTCATCTTAACCCTCTGTACCTGCGAAAATACCTGCGATTTCTTATACAAATTTTCCTGTGAATTTATTTTCGTAGGTATTCCTAGGTCTACACATATATCGTATACTGGTACGATTTGTCCAAATTTTTTGTACCATTCGATTGCCCAGGCTTCAAAGAATTCAAATATGGTCTCATAAGGCATTTATATTGCCTGTATTAGGAAGCCCGAATTTATGACCATAAACCCTAACAATGGTGTTTGCGTATCCGCACACCAAAACTCAATTCTAATTGCCCAGAAACGATCATAGCTTCATTATAAATCATACTACACAAGCAAAAACAATTGAAACCGATTAAATTAAGAGAATCGAAAACATGAATATGAAGAACAAAATGTGATTCGGTTAGCTTGATATGGCACGATTTTGATGATGACAATGATGCAAACAGGTTTAGAGATTGTCCAAGAATGATTTGCCACCTTTAAATCACCTGAAAAACAACAAAATCACAAAATCCGAATTTGAACTTTTTCTTGGTTTTTTGAAATTTGTTTAGTGTTCTTGAAGCTGCCAAATTCGTGTCTTTGCGTTTGTATGAGTTGTACATATATAGTAGAACTTAATTAGGTCAAAAAACCACATCCTATTTTGGACTTTTGGATCATTTGAGATTGAAAAAGATAAGCTTCCAAAATATTGAAAAAATTTGATATATCCTTGCTATTTTTGGTTGATCTGATTTTGTATGATCTCAATCACTTTTAATTGACCTTTAAGACTTTCTAGAACCAAAATCCTATCCAATATTGAAATTTTTATATTTTATTTTGATTTAAAATGATTTTTAATGTATAAAATCATAATAAATAAAATTAAATGAATAAAAATTTGAATAAATGATTTTTAATTCGTGCATGATGTCATGGAAGTGTTTGGGTCATAAAAATGCAAGCCCATTTGGAGAAATTCGGTTCTAAGGTCCCATTTGCTTCATAAACCTCTCAAAAATTTCCCAACTTTGCAAAGTCACAAGTCCCTCAATTTTAAGGTTATGAAGGTGTTCTTGGACATTTTAGAAATCTTAGAGAGTCCTCTAACCAACCCCTTTGGTCTCATGTCTATATCTTTTACCATTCTCATGTTATGCCCTTTGGAAGATGTTGACTTTTTGTTGACTTTTAAAATGACCTATAATGTCTTAGCTCATACCTTCCAAATGAAGCATTTTTGGGCTTGGCTTGTGAGATACAAAGTTGTAGAGAATTCAATTTCCTTCAAAATGAGCTTTGGATGGAAAAAATTTGATGAAGCATGTGAAAGTTATGGCTGGTCAAAGTTCAGTTGACTTTTCCTCTGAAAACCCTAATTTAGAAACTCCTGATTCTTGATGATCTGAAATCTCCTTGATGAATCATGATCAAACCTTGATCAAATGATGAATTTTACTTCATAAACTTGATGTTGGCAAAAAATCATGAAGTTTGACTTTGGTTTGACCACGGTTGACCTCAATTTGACTTTTTAACTACTTTGACTGATTTTAGCCTATCTGATCATCTGACTGAGCAAACCTTTTGGGAAAGTTTTGAATCTTGTTATGGGGATTCTTGAACACATATAGGATTATATGAAGCTCTATTGAAGTCTTGGAAGTCCATTTAGCCTGATGAAAGTCAAAACCCTAGTTTAGGATGCCTTGCTTAGGAGGATGCATTGTCTGAGGGAATTGTCAAACTTTCTGAGTAATTGTGAACCTTGTGAATCTTGTGAACCTCTTGAGATACCTTGTGAATCTTGTGAACCTCTTGGGATACCTTAGTACACAATGTCTTGTTTTGGTGAGGGCAAATTTTGGGGTGCAACAACATCAGGGAAACAATTGAACATTAACACGTTCCGTAGATGCACTTGCGGAACAACCCATACTTTCTATATCTTGGGTGCTTCTTTAAATACACTTGCAGAACATTGAATGTTAATTTTATATTTTCTTTATTTTATTTTTATTGTATCTTAATTTAACTAATTGGTTTGCAAACATTATGTCTTCTTCAGACTATTAGATTCCTACAGAGAGACAGATACACATTCGAGTTGCCCAACATGCCTCCGTCCGGAAGGAGAAGGCCCGTGTCCAGCCAGATGTACTGTATACATCTAGATCTATAGAAATTTCTTCATCTCGGAGGCCACATGATGCTTCTAAGGTAACTTCACAGTCTCCTCCCTCCCAAAGGAGACACCAAGAGAGTCTGATTCCACTATCGGAACGCGATGTTGAGGATCCTAAGCAGACCCAGAAGGGAGTTGAGGATATACAGGTGGAAGTTGCTGCCATTGCTCCTGAGATTTATCTGGGGGTCCATCTGACATGTCTTTATTGTTGGGTTATGCATAACATGCTGCCCCACATGTCTGGCGTGGAGAGGTAACATTACTCAGATATTTTTTCATTCGAAATATATTATATGTACCATTGTTTTTTATTAAAAAAAAAATCTTTGATAATTTTCAAGCACGTCAAGCTCAGAAGTTTTATAACCATGGACGCAAAAGAGTGACTCCACTAGAGGACGAATGGCTCCTGACAGCCATCGTTGCGTCTGGTATGCAGGACTTTGCTGAGATTGGGTATTCAAAGAAACATACATGTATGCGCATGTATTTTGTAGAGAGGTGACATCCAGAGACCTCCTCTTTCCATCTACCAGACGGGGAGATTACTATCACCCTTAACGATGTTTCATGTCTCCTACACGTACTTATCTGGGGTATCCTCCCCCATCATGGGAAGATGTCGAATGAGGAGGCTCAGGATATGCTGATTCAGGAGCTCGGGTGAATCCAGAGGATGCGCTAACGGAGAATGATTCGACCTGTGGAGCTCATGTGAGGTATTCCACCTTGGCCACTTATTATGCATGGGCCATGCATGCAATAATACAAGTAGCTGGTGATGTAGCATAGGTAGAGGTACACAGACAGCGGGCGTTAAGATGTTATCTGCTATACTTGGTGGGCACGTAGTTTTTTGTGGACACCAGCTCCTCATATACGGATGTGGTTTGGCTGAGGTACCTATTGGATCCCGCGACGATCCATGAGTACAACTGAAGTGCAGCGACGTTGACACACACTTACTCTAGACTCTCCATTGTATTGCCTTTGGGCTACTAGGACTGTTATGAGAAGTTGTTCACTATATATGGTACCAATCTTAAACCCTTAGACTTTTTTTCTCTTATATTATTGTGATATTTGCTTGATACCAATTTTTTTGTTTATTTCAGTCCATCTGCCCGTGTGCGTCACGCGGAAGTTCGGCTATGCCCAGACCATTCACAGGCACCTTTTTGTGTTCGTTCCTCTGCCCATTACCCGCCGCCGGATAGACGAGATCTTTGGTGAGTTTCAGCATCATCTGGTACCAGACGAGTCTCGTGTGATCAGAGATGAGTATGACTGGAGCTATGTTGATGTCTACATCAGGTGGTTCTATATCGTCTCACACCCCTTGATGTTTCCCACTACAGATGGTGATCCTCCCAGACCAGCACATCAGGAGATATTAGATGAGGAGGAGTCCCAGATGGACCACGCTTAGGATTTGGTGCTTATATGTCTACAAGTAGTTAGGATTGGACGGACAGACATTGAGGTCAGTTTCTTCCCTGATGGGTCTGATGCCATGCGTACAATTGAGGAGTTGATTTGGGTGGCATTGAGAGGCACATAGTACCACAAACATCGCGTCAAGACTGATGGGATATGCAACCGAGGAGGACGCAGAGGCAGACGAAATGGCATAGGCAGAGGCAGAGGAGAGCATGCATAGGGGGCAGGCAGAGGAGTGGGTGGAGAGGATGTACTCCCAAACACACAGTAGCTATATGTATTTTCTTAATACCCGTGATGTATTTATTTTGGATGATGACATTGATGTAATATATATATATATATATATATATATATATATATATATATATATATATATATATATAAAATAATATTTTATTTATTTTTGTGCATTATTGTATATGCGTCTCCAACTAATAAAATTGGTTTAGTTTTAAAAAAAATATTGTTCTGCTAAAATTCTGCAGATGCATCTACAAACTATTTCCGCATATGCATCTGCGAAAGATTTAACGTAAACCAAAAAATTGATACGTCCAAAAATATATTAACATAAACAAGAGACATATTTGAAAATTCGGTAAGTGACAGAAAGTATTATTTGATGGATTGAGAAATTTTGTAAGTGTTTTATGCATTAAATAAGATTGCTTGGAGGGGCTAGGAGAAAAGGGTTGATGAACCATCACTATAGGTGTCAATATCATTGATTGTAATCTCATAAAACCTTTTATCTTATCTCTTGTTATTGTTATGAAGTTTAGTAACATGAATAGGTGATTTCATTAGATTAGACCCTTTTAGATAATTTTCTTTAAACGAGGGTGATCAATTAGTTTGCTGAGAATTGATTTCTATAATTATGTATATTTTTGTTATTCAATAAACTTTATGGATAATACTTTGAATTGTTGATGAATAATTTAGTTGATCTCAAATTGTGTTTGAGCATTACCTAACATAATTGTAATCAACTTTATAGCTCAACATTTTATAATCACTAGAATAAGGTATTATTTGTTTATAAATATTTAACGACCAATCAAACCTTCGTATTCGACTATGAATGTGTTGTTGGAAATATGAAATTTGAAATTGAGAAATGTGATGTTGATTTGAGATGAATGATCATTGTGTGATTTATTGTGATTAATTAGTGTCTGCTTAAATTAAATAAGAAGTTGAGGGTTTTATACATTAGGGGTCGTTTAAGGGTGCTCTTTTTTGTCATCATCTAAGTTGGTTCTACAGGCCTAAGTGATGAAAGATGAGTATCCTACTAGATGTCGTGCAATATCACTAGAGAGAAGCGATCACATGGTGTTGAATCACTTGAGAAAAGCAAATCCAAAGTTGAATAATTGGGTGTAATATATTATGATTTGAGAGAAGTATTAAACAAGTTCAATATTAATTGAGAAAATCAAAACAAGTATTTGTGCTAAATAGTGTAGTGGAGTATCATATAGAAAAATACTATACAATGAAATATCATAGAGAAAAGCATGGCATTTAACAGAGTAGGAATGTATCAAGTTTCTTATTCTTGTTCTTAATTCTAAGATATTATTAGTATTAAAGGTTCTAAAATTTTTTTAAACATTTTTTTTCCAAAATTTATGAAGGTAGAGAAACATTTATAAAAGAAGCATTAATCTTCTTTGCTTCGTGAGTACATTCCTTCTTGTTTGATAGTTCGAGAAACTACTTATATCATTTTAAGAGAATACCACTTTTTTTTTTCCAGAATTACAAGTATGAACATAGAAAATTTGATTTTCATGTAAAGACACAACAAAGAAAATTTAAGAATTAAAATCAATTTCAAACTTTCTCTTTTCTTCCGTGATCCAAAGAAAATTTGGTATCTACTACATCACCATTAATTTGGTTGGTAGGGATGAACAGGTCATTGATTACAGTTTTCCACTGTTCAATATCAAAACTTTGAAGGAATATTTTAAATTTAACTTTCCATAATTCAAATATATCACCTTAGACGGTGGAGGTGTGTTTAAAAAAATTTGTTGTCAAAAGCAGTGTTGGAATCATTTTCCTCCTAAGATTATTAGTCCTTAATCATGAGTTAGACTTTGATGTCACTTGTTGAATGTAACACCCATGTATAAGTACATACATCAAAGATATATATTATACATGAATCCAGGATTTTGGTACTAAAATACCAATAAGTTCCTAGTAAACACATTGTATACATTACATGCCTGGAATACATAAAACTAAAACTAAGGCATAATATACACAAGATGTTCACAAATACTAAGAACTAGATCAAAACAATGATCTCAAAATAGAATTTCCACAACGAAAGTCATGTCATCCCAAAAAGTCAAGGCACGTAAGGACATCAAACTACTTTATCCTTACCCTTCACGGAACTTGAAGTACCCGAAATATAATCAACAATATGAAGTGAGATGATAAATCCCAGTGAGTTCCCTATCTTATGAATTCTTTAGGCTTTAAATGGTTCTAACCAACCTATCTCAAGTCGGGGGAAAGGGACAAGACTTTGAGTTCACAATCTCACACTATATGGAAACATGTTCATGAGTTCAACAACTCAAACTATCACAAATTGGAAAACACATTAAAGCATCTTTCTCCGGACAACTCTACACAAGAGTTATCGACACGGGTCACGGATCTTTATCCATAGATATCTTTCCCCTGCAAACCATACACAAGAGTTATCGACACGGGTCACGAATATCTAATACATGAGTATTTTCTCCTGCCAATCCTACACAAGAGTGTTATCAACACGGGTCACTCATACAATCCACTAAGTAACTTTCCTTGGCCAACCCTACACAAGAGAGTTATCAACACGGGTCATGATTACTTACCTAATAAGCAACTTTCTCTAGCCAACCCTACATAAGAGAGTTCTCGACATGGGTCATGAATGTTTATCAATGGTTATTGCGCACACTCCAAATGAGCTCTCTATATAATCCTTAACCCTTAGATAATAACTACTCGCCAAGGATGCACACCTAGGCATCAAATGCATAAGTATTTCCATCTCAAAACATCTATCAATCCCTAGTTACATCACTAGGTTATATTATTGATTGTGCTAAGGTTTCCTCATTTTTCTCAACTTTTGTTGTTTTAATTATGTAATTACACAATCACATAAAATATTATTTTCACCTAATTATCACCAAATAATTAATCCCACTCTTCTAACCATAACTTTATAACGATTCTAACTATGCCTCAATCGAGATCACGGTTCAAAAGTTATGGATTTTTACAGATTTTAAAAAATTATGCCAGTGTTAATCGGTTAACAGGATATGGTTAACCAGTTAACACAGTTGAAAAATCTAAGATAGTAATTAAGTGAGAGTTAGAGACACTTTAGGCTAACCAGTTAAACATATTTGGTTAATCGGTTAACCAGTCAGTTTTTCACATAAAATATCAATTTTCATGCGTTAAATGATTAACCATATCCTGTTAATCAGTTCTCCCTGTTGCAGAAGCTCAAAAACATGTTTTTCTTACTCCAAAACCCAATCAAACATCATAGAAACACAATGGAACATAACCACAAGTATCATAGGTTAAACTCACTCATAACCCGACTATATTATGCATTTTATTTCACATTTGAACCGTTAGAACATTGATTTAGCAAAATTACTCATTATTATCAATTTCTATTATAGGTTCCAACAACCCTAACTTCTACAACTTAAAGTTTCTAACAAGAACCCACATTGATACAAGATGAGGATGATGAAGATGAAATAATTTGGTGAAGAGATAATAATGATCCAAGTTTTTCTTCACTTCTAGGTTTTCCTTCTTCTTTCTCCTCTTTTCTTCTCCCTTCTCTTTAGTTTCTCTTACTAAGTTTCTATTTTTGTTGCAAATGAGGGAAAGGAAAAATAAAATGATATATAGAAATATCATTAAGTTAGTAACACTAACTTGTAATGCCCAAAATTGAGGGTATCCAAAAATGTCTTTAATGTGTCAATTAATAAAACCTCAAAATCAGATAATATTAATTAAATCCAATATGATCTCATCAGTTGCTCTATTAATTTTAACAGATAGTTCTTAAAGCACATCGAAACTCAGTTGATCTCAACTAATATTATTTAGAGAATTTAAATAAAATAAGGGGTATTATATTGAACATGTGACTCCATACACAATAAGGGGAGGGGGAGATGGGTCAGTTGTGGAGTTTTGAAAATCGTTGATTAAAAACAAAATCATTTTCTAAATTAGAGTTTAAAAGCATTTTGATAAAAACTTTTGAGTATGCATCAGAAATTCAGAGGAAACAAAATAATTGGAAAGTAAAAGAGATAAGGCAAGAGAGATAACAACTGAGATTTATAGAGGTTTGGTTTTAAAGAAATAACTATAGCTCAATTTTTGTGGTCTTTAATCACTATCACATTTTTGCTACTTTCTGATTTCTTATTTTTCCTTGGTGAAGTTGGTTATGAAAGGGAAAAGATATCTTAAACTCACTCCTCTTTGCATACTATTACTTAACAGATGCCCACATGGTTTTGGGTTCTTCTTGAGCTTATTTCACCTTTGGATTAGTGCAAAATTTGTTTTTTTTATTGATGGGGGTTTCTTTGATATGGGTCTGGGTATGAGATGAGTGCTAATTGATAGGGTGATATTGATGTTTTTGTGTTTCTGTATCATCATAATTTTCTGATGTTTTTCTCAGGTTTAGAAACCTAATTGTTGTTTTTGTTTGGTGTACTCACAAAGATCTTACGACCTTTTGCCTACGTACCCCCAAAAAAGAGAATTGAGGGATCAGAGCATCGTAGTTCCTCCTAAAAGGCTAGAGCTAGAAGGAAGGGGGTTGATTTGTATCATAGTTAAAGCACATGATTTTGATGCTCAAAGTTTGATTTTTGTCTTGATCAAAGCCCAAGATTGAAGCTGAAAAGTTTGTTTGTTTCCTGATAAAAGACCAGGATTGAAGTTGGAAAAAACATAGTTATTTTAACTGGTTGGTTGCTTGAATTGCATAGCTCAAGACATAAAATGAATGGTATCTTGATTTGCATAGCTCAAGAAATGTTGAGTGGGTACCCTGAATTGCATAGCTCAAGGAGGAGTAGATGGTTGACCTGAATTGTATAGCTCAGAACAGTTGAATGGGTTATCTTGATTTACATAGATCAAGAAATACTGGATGTTTTGCTTAGTTAAAGTCCAAGACTATGATTTTATTTTGGGAAATTAGCTTAGTTAAAGTCCAAGACTATGACTGTAGTGTTGTTGTTAGATTAGTTAAAGTCCAAGACTATGACCATATTGATGTTGTTAGCTTAGTTAAAGTCCAAGACTATGACTAGTGTTTGCTTAGTTAAAGTCCAAGACTATGACTGGTTTTGAGTGACTATATAGTGTTTGACTGTATATGCCTTGATTGAAGCCCAAGGTTGAACCTAAAAGGTGCTCAGTAGAGAAAATTTGTCATTTCTAAAGAGGGAATATTTGGTTTATTTGTGCCTTGATTGAAGCCCAAGGTTGAAGCTAAAGGATGAAAAATGACTCTGTTGGGAAAGTCTTATTTGTATCATGATTTGGAAGTCCAGGTGTTCTAATTTGTGAGAGACTGACTCTTGATTTTATTTATATCTTATATGAAGCCTAAGATGGGAGGCTGAAAATTATTGGTAGACTGACCCTGTATGAAAAGTGTTTTGTCTGTTAGAAATTTATTTGAGAGGTGGTCATCAGACTTTTCTTTTTTGGGTATTCAATTGTCAAATCCCAAGAGGAGGCTAACTTGGTCATCCATCGGGGAGAGGGAGACTACTGTATGTTTTTTATTTTAAGGTATGTTCTTATGCTTTTAGGAAGCCTAGGAGGGCCCTTGTGTTTAATCCCAATAGGAGGTTAGGTTACCCGTAAGAGGCTTATGGGTCCTTGAACAAAGCCCAAGAGGAGGCTGGGGAAGGCTCAATAACTTCTAAGCCTGAGAAAAGGAACCTTTATGAGGCATGAGGGTCCTTGAATGGAGCCCAAGAGGAGGCTATGTTTTTCTCTAGTTTGGTTCTAGTTATTCAGAGGTTAGTTCTGGTGATAGTAACCCGATTGCTGATATTCTAGAAGTGATGCAAATATAAACAATATATATGCATGCAGACAGATAAAAGGTGTCAGTGAATGTGTTTAACAACTTTTAATATGTCTTTGCTATTGTTTGAATATTCTTAAGTTTTTTTACTAAGAATGAAGTTAGGGATTATACTAGGAACCAGAGACCCAAAATCCCGAGGGAGAAAGATTACATATGTGTTTTATACATTGTATTCTCTTTGTCATTAAGAATTTTTTATTAGTGGTTTTATTTCGTATATTTCAAGCTATTTTTGGTCTGTCATTTTCTTTGTTTCCGTTGGTTATTGAAGTTTTTGCTTATGTTTTCATCACAATTTTCTCATTTGGTCGAGCGAGTCGTGTGTGTGTATGTTTTTATTGTTTTATAGCATTGGTACTATTGATTTGGGTGTTTAATGTTGTGTTTTCAGGAATACAGGAAATCAATGATCGGACACGCGCGAAACGGAGTTTCGGGTCAAAAAACTGAAGTTTTAGAGAAGATGCAAAAGCCTGACACGGGTGCCCGTGTCACCTGACACGGCCCATGTCAGGGAGCCTGGAGGGAACATTTCGAAAAGAAGAGAAAGAGCCAAGTCGGAAGCCTGACACGGCCGCCCGTATCAAGACTTATATGGTTGATGCACCCAAGGAAGAAGAGTCAGAAGCCTGACACGGGTGCATGTCTCATGGGACACGGCCTGTGTCAGGGCCCCTGAAGGCGACATTATTATTTTGTTTTATTTTGCTTTAAGTGACATCCAGGGGTATTCTTGGAATTTCACTTAGTTGTTTGTGTTTCGATACATTAGGCTGATTGTTAGAAGGGAAAAACAATTTTGATTTTACGATTAATTTCTACTTTCTACGGGAAAAATTGTACACACGCGTTTTAGGAGAAAGGCGATCTTGGAACGGCGGAAGCCATTGAAGATCTACCGAATCCTATCACAAGTGTAATGTTGTTTCCTTATTTCTATAATTCTATAATTGTTATTATGAATATGAGTGGCTAAACCCCCGAATGCTATGGGGTGTCCCTGATTATCTTTGTAATGACATTGAACCTTTTGTTATAATAATTTCACTGCTTTCTCATAATCATTATGTTGTTTGATCGTTCGTAATGCAAAACCCCATTTAGAAAATAAGGTTTTTGATCTAATGTTAACCGTATGTAGGAATACAATTGTTAACACTTTTTAAACAATATTTTATTAGACATCACGAAGGAATTGGGATGCCATAATTTAACCGTAAAACGTTTGGTATTCTAAAAGCTTGGTATTCTTTCTATACAACCAAGGAATTGGGGTATAGAGAGAATACCACAGGGTTTTCTTTAAAGGAATTTTGGAAAACTATTCTAATAAGGCGGTAATGATTTAGCCTTATGGTGAAATTGATCATAATAATTCGCGTGTCATTATAAGGATTTTCATACACCCTGTCTAGTGCTATTCTCATATTTGTCATAACTGCTTATTTACTTAAGTCCTTTTATTTTGTCCTTAGTAATTTCAAAAGTCAATTTGAAAAAAACCCTTAAACCTTTTGTTCAATTAATTCACATACACTTATTTTAACTGCTATTTTACCGATCAAGTTTTTGGCGCCGTTGTCGGGGACTTCCAAAATTTGAGTTTGTGTAATTCGATTGAAATTTTGTTGCTCTGCAACTAAAATTATTTTTATTTTATTTTAATTTTACTTTTTTTTAATCATTTTTATTCTATATTATCTCTCATTGCTAATCTATATCTAACATTTTATGCGAGGTAAGGCCTCAGCTGAATTTTCCTTTGACGCAGAACCTGAAAGATCACTGCTTGAAAGATTCCGCAAAGCAAGACTCGAAAGGTTGGCGGGGACTAGTTTCTGTCCTATAGTTGTGTATCAGGAAAAGGAGGATAATATACCTGTGCATTTTGAGTCAAGCAATTCAGACAGTGAGAGTGAAGCAGATTCATACAGTGTTGACATGGCTGGTAATCCACACCATGCAGAATCGAATGGAGGAGCTAATGCTCCACCGAATCGAATGACTATTGTGAATCAACCGGTGAATGTGGCTCATTTCCAACTACATCTTTCTACTATCCGTCACTTAGAAAGCAAACCTTTCTCAGGAATAATCAATGAAGACGCAAACAAGCATCTCTAAAGATTTCTCACTACCACAACATCTTTAAAAATAGAGGTTCATTTTGAGGAAGCGAAAAGATTGGTTATGTTCCCTTTCACACTGATTGATGATGCCGAAGAGTGGTTTTACTCACTTCCGGGTGCAAGTATCATTACTTGGAAAGAGATGGAGACAACATTCCTTAATGAGTACTTCCCTGCCTCTGTTTACATTCACAAGAGATATGACATAGTGAATTTCAAACAGAAAGAGGGGGAATCATTGGGATATGCATACAAGAGATTCAAGAGATGTTTAGCCGCATGTCCTACTTATAACATGGATGCGACTAAGCAAATCCAAAACTTTGTGAATTGTCTTATAATTAAGACAAAACAGCTCATTGACACAACTGCAAGTGGTTCCACAAATTTCTCGACAGCTACTGGTATAAAGAAAATTATAGAAACTATAGCTGCAAATGAACACCTGGAGTTATATGACCGAACAGTGACTCAACCTGAAGGAAAAATTGATTTCAAGCTTGTCGAACAGGTTGTGAAAATGGAAGATTAGATTGCTGCAAAGGTTGAGAGAAGGCTTAAAAAAATGAATCTTGAGCCATAGACTGTGGCACAGGTGCAACCGGTTCAAGCTATTATTTGTGAGATTTGTGCAGGGCCCCCATTTTACTATGCATTGTGTTGCAACACAAGAACAGGTTAAAGCAATCAACTTCCTGAGGAAGAATAATCCTTACTCCAACACCTACAATCCAGGATGGAAGAATCACCCAAATTTCTCATGGAAGGATAAATAAGGAAATCCTCAGAAGCAAGTTCAAGTCCCACAACAGCAACAATATCAACCATATCAATATCAACAACCTCAGCAACAACAAGCACCAAGAAAAGCGGATTGGGAGATCGTCATCAAAAAATGGCCGCCCAAAGCTCTCAATTCCTAGAAGAAACAAGAAGTAATCTTAGAAATACAGGTGCTTCAATCAAAAACCTTGAAGTTCAAATGAGTCAGATAGCTCAACAACTTGCGGGTTCTCAAGCACTAGGAGATCTTCCTAGTGCAACTATTACTAATCCCAAAGATCAACATCATGTGAACACGGTGATGACTAGGAGAGGTAAAGCTAATGAAGAATTTGAAAAAAATTATGAATTGGATGATTAGGTGATTGAAGTTGAGTTAGATATCAAAGAAAATGAGGTGGTTGAGACAGGAGCAGTGGCATCGGATCCAGTAGTGAAAGAGAAAGTTGTTGAACCTAGACCGGTGATCAAGCTTCCTTATCCTCTTAGAAACAAGAAGAAGGGGCAGCAAGAGAAGAATTTCGAGAAGTTCCTCGAGATGTTTAAAAAGCTTGAATTGAACATTCCACTCTTGGAGGAAATGGAGCAAAACCCTACTTATGTAAAGTTCATGAAGGATATCATCTTGAAAAAGAGAACCACCGACACAGAACCGATTATTATAACATAAACTTGTAGTGCTATTTTGCAGGGTATGAAGATTCTGGTGAAGAAGAAAGATCGAGGCCCGTGACTATTCCTTGCACTATTGGAGATCGATCATTCAAAAAAGCTCTTATTGATCTAGGTGCAAGCATAAGCCTTATGCCCTTATCCATCTAGAAAAAGTTGGGTATAGATGTTGTACAAGACACTAGAATGACACTCCAATTTGCGGATCATTCGGTAAAGCGACCTTATAGGGTAATCCAATATGTCCTTGTGAAGATTGACAAGTTTGTGTTTCTGGTGGACTTTGTGATATTAGAGATGCCAGAAGATGAAGAAATCCCGTTAATTCTAGGAAGACCTTTCTTGGAGACCGGTAGAGTGATGATAGACATGGAAAGAGGAACCTTAACTCTAAAGGTTTATGATGAGGAGTTGGAGATTGATGTTAGGGAAACCATGAAGCATAAAGAGGATATTGGTACTAGTAGCAACATTGAGATACTTGATCCTACGAATGATAAAAAGAATGTTGAAAATATATACAAGCTTCCTTTGGAGAGAGTGTTAAGTTTGTCAATCCTTGAAGATGATGGAGAAGTGGAGGAAAGAGAACGGGAACAGCTAGCTATGATGGAAGCCTAACCTTCGTGGAAGGGAGTCTGACCACACCGGTGGGAGGATCTAAGACAACCTCAATTGGTGGAAGGGAATGAAGAAACTAAAAAGAGTACGAATTTGAAACAACTATTGGAAGATCTTAAATATGTTTTCCTTGACGCTGATGGTAAATGTCCGACCATTATAAGTTCTTTCTTGAAACGTATACAAGAGGAAAGGTTGATTGATGTTATGAAAAAGTATAAAGGTATTATTGGTTGGAAGATCGAGGACTTGAAAGATATTAGTCCAACGGTTTGTATGCACAAAATTCTGATGGAAGATGATCATAAACCGGTTGTTCAACCACAAAAAAGACTTAATACGGCCATGAAAGAGGTTGTGAGAAAGGAGGTAGTTAAGTTACTTGATGCATGTCTCATATACCCTATATCTGATAGCTCTTGTGTTAGTCTGGTGCATGTGGTTCCTAAGAATGGCGGAACAACCATTGTCACAAATGAAAAAAAATGAGTTGATTCCTACAAGAACGATCACGGGATGGAGGGTGTGTATTGACTACCGAAGGCTGAATTTGGCTACTAGAAAATACCATTTCCCGTTACCTTTCATTGATCAAATGTTGGAGAGGTTAGCGGGTCATGACTTTTACCGTTTCTTGGATGGATATTCCGGATACAACCAAATTGCAGTTGCGCTGGAAGATCAAGAGAAGACGACTTTCACATGCCCATATGGAGTATTTGCTTATAGAAGGATGCCATTTGGGTTATGTAATGCTCTAGATACATTTCAGAGATGTATGACCTCCATTTTTACCGACATGCTTGAAAAGCATATGGAAGTCTTCATGGATGATTTTTTGGTATTTGGCTCCTCCTTTGATATTTGTTTAACTAACCTTTCTCTTGTTTTGGAAAGATGTTAGGAAAGCAATTTGATCCTAAACTGGGAGAAGTGCCATTTTATGGTTCGTGAAGGCATAGTTTTAGGTCATAAGATTTCCCACAAGGGGATCGAAGTTGACCAAGCTAAAGTGGAGGTGATTTCCAAGTTACCACCACCGGTGAATGAAAAAGGTATAAGAAGTTTCTTAGGCCATGCGGTTTTTTACTGCTAGTTTATAAGAGACTTTTCGGAGATAGCCATACCTATAACCATGCTTTTGGTTAAGGACAAGGCTTTTGAGTTTAAATCTGAGTGTGTCGAAGATTTTGAGACATTGAAAAATAAACTTGTGTCGGCATCCATTGTTATTTCCCCCGATCGGTCTCTACCTTTTGAGATCATGTGCGATGCTAGCGGCATTGCAGTAGGGGTTGTTCTTGGACAAAGGAAAGAGAAGTTATTACATGTTAATTATTATGCTAGTCATGTGTTGAACCCTACACAAATGAATTATGCGACTATTGAAAAAGAGATGCTTCCTGTTGTTTACGCCTTTGATAAATTCAGGCAATATTTGTTTGGTTCAAAAGTTATTATTTATACTGACCATGCTGCTTTGAAGTATATTTTTGCTAAGCAGGACTCCAAGCCAAGACTCCTGAGATGGATTCTCCTTCTTCAAGAGTTTGATGTGGAGATTCGTGACAAGAGAGGGTGTGAAAATACTGTTGTAGATCACCTCTCTAGAATGTCACCTATTGAAGAGACCGAGGACAAGCACCCAATAAAGGTTGAGTTTTCCGATGAACACATCCTTATTTTTATTGGTGTTCCTTGGTTTGCAGATTATGAAAACTACCTAGTGGGTAGTGTGATACCCGATGATTTTGATTCTAATAGAAAGAAAAAGTTTATTCATGATTGCAGGTTTAACTTGTGGGATGATCCATATTTGTACAAAAGAGGAGTTGATGGTCTAATAAGGAGATGTGTGCCTGAAGAGGAACAAAAAAATATCCTAAAAGCTTGTCATGACTCAGAGTATGGAGGACATTTCAGCGGTGATACAAATGCATCAAAGGTCCTTCAATCGGGATTTTACTGGCCTTCATTGTTCAAAGACGCATAGGAAATGGTAAAAGAGTGCGATAAATGTCACAGAACTGAGAACATATAAAAAAGGAATCAAATGCCACATAAATATATGTTAGAGGTTGAGCTTTTTGATGCTTGAGGGATCAATGTCATGGGTCCCTTTCCATCGTTGTTTGGGAAGAACTATATCTTAGTAGCAGTGGATTATGTCTCCAAGTGGGTTGAAGTTGTTGCATTGCCCACTAATGATGCAAAGGTAGTCGTTAAGTTCTTGAGAGAAAACATTTTTGCTAGGTTTGGAGTACCGAGAGCTCTGATCAATGATGAAGGAACTCATTTACTAAATCACCTTATGGAACGACTCCTTTTGAATTACAACATAAAACATCGAGTTGCTACCCCTTATCACCCCCAAACAAGTGGACAAGTGGAAGTGTCAAACAAGAAATTTGAAACAAATCCTTGAAAAAACTGTGAGTTCATCTCGAAAGGATTGGGCAATAAAGTTAGATGATGCTTTATGGGCTTATCGAATGGCGTTTAAGACACCAATTAGAATGTCCCCATACCAACTGGTTTACGGAAAAGCTTGTCACCTTACACTTAAATTAGAACATAAGGCGTTATGGGCTTCTAAGTTTTTGAATATGGACTTGTCCCAAGTAGGGAGTTCCAGGATTCTTCAACTTCATGAGTTGGAGGAATTCCGAAACCATGCATACAAGAATGCCAAGGTTTACAAAGAGCAGACAAAAAAGTGGCATGATAGAAGAATAGTAAGGAAGGATTTCTTTGAAGGACAACTGGTCCTCCTATACAACTCAAGGTTGAGATTATTCCCTGGAAAGCTTCGGTCTAAATGGTTCGAACTGTTTGTTGTTCATAAGGTGTTTCCGTATGGAGCAATTGAACTTAAAAATTAAGCAAACGGAGATACCTTCAAGGTTAATGGGCAGAGATTGAAACCTTATTACCAAGGGGATGTTGTTGGCCAAGTGGATGTCATTCATCTTACTCTATAAATCGAAAGACCGTTGAGCCATGCGACGTTAAACGCAGAGCTACGTGGGAGGCAACCCATGATTTTTTTATCTCTAATCTTTGTTTTTTATCTTTGCAATTGTCTAATATGTTCCGAGTGCAGAGAAAGCTGGGAAAGGTTGTGTGTTTGTGAAACGGGCAAGAAAAAGTGATTTTTGAGCTTTTATAGTGCCCTAGCACGGCCCCCCGTGTCATCTGACACGGCCCCCCGTGTCAGGGAGACCTGATAATAGAAAAAAAATGGAAATTTGTTGAAAGTCAGAGGCCTGACACGCCCACGTCTCACCTGACACGGCCCGTGTCAGGGCCCTTGTAGCTTGTTTTTTTTTTCAAATTATGGTGAAGGTGAGTCAGTGCCCTGTCACGACCGCCCGTGTCACGGGACACGGCCCGTGTCAGGGCGCGCGGGAGGATGTTTTTGAATTTTTTTAGTTTATTTTTTATTTCTATTTTCATATTTTCTTCTTTCTTGTGGGCCCCATGAATTTATTCCCCTTAACCACTCTTAATCACCCTTTTATCACTTTTTCTCTCCCTAATTTCACATCTTCATCTTCCTCATTCTAATATTCCTATCAAACTCCATAACCTAATACTTAAAAACCTCCAAAATCATTATCACCCACTTATCAAAACACTACTCGTCATTCACAAAAATCGTTCAACTCATCCTCCTCGACACTTTTACTGTTTTATTTTTACAATAACTCTTGTTTTAGTTTTTGTGAATTTTACAGGTACGAAAATGCCTCCGAAGCGAGCTGATAGAGGTAAACAGGATGCTGCTGAGACATCGCGCCCATGGAAGCGCACCATTCGGAGGCCTAATTCCCATGGCATCCTCTTAAACACGGAAGAGCACGAAAAAAGATACGGGTATCATGTAAAACGGAAAATAACCCCCACAGGGTATCTTTGTCCTGAAAATTTATCCCTGTTAGGTTTATTTGTCGATGTAGGCAGAATGTTCCACACTTTAGGTATGCTCGAATTTTTACAATACGAGGCGCCCACTTATGAGAGTATTACCTTAGAATTCTTGAGCACTGTTGAATTTAAATTAAGAAAAAAGTGGACATGAACTACTAACTACTTTTTTGGGGCAATGAGTTTAAGGTTGTACAATAACGATCATGAACTGACAGTGGAGGATATTGGAGGCATTCTGAAGCTCCCAATTACTACCCCCGACATTGTACTGGAGGAATTTGATGCACGCTCCTTTTGGATGGCCATCAGTGGTCACACGGAATATGTAGCTGTAAACACCCCAAATTTGCCCTCACCCATTCACACATGACTTGTGATCATCTCATATGCATAAACACAATCACATCATCTCATGTCTCATTTGGTTTCACTGGATAGTTTCTAAGGCATCTGCACCTAGGGTTTGTGATCTGAGCAACCTCAGGGCATCTTGAGCCATTCCAAAGGCCACTAATCAGCTCAAAGGGGTCCATGTGTGTTCTTATATCATGTTACATCCTCACAAAGCCAAAATTGCAGAGGGATCACAAGAACTAGGGTTTGAGTGGATGCAGAGCCAGGATGAACTGCACAGTTGACTGAAAATTAGGGTTTTGGTTTCAGAGGCCATAACTCCAAATTTTTTGGTCATTCTTGTTTCCATTGGTCTCTATATGGTATAGGGAGTATGCATATCAATTTTCATGAAGAAATTCCATGGGGAAGTCATCTGATCAAGAGTTGACTTTTCAGACAAGTCAGTGCAAAATCAGGGCATCTGAGGCCCCCATTGACCCAACCAATGGTTGATCTTCATCATTTTGAGTGTATATGATCTTTATTTGATCATGGAAGAAGTTTGAAGTTCATAAAAATCAAGAATTTAGGGTTTTTGCAAATGTTGACTTTTTGGGCATAGTTGACTTTTCAAGAATGCATCATTCTAGGTCAATTTTCAAGCCTTGATTCATGATCCAAAAAGGCTTCAAATGGAAAAACTTTGGTCATGAAAGTTGTAGATCTCATCTTTCCCTCTTCAAAAAGTACAAGAACATGACCAAATTCTTCTTGGATCAAAAGTTATGGCCATGCAAAGTTGCCAAAAATCATTGTTTTTCAAGTTATGCACTAAATGGAAATTTTGCTAAGTCTTGAACCAATGCATTATGCAGCCTCAAATTCATGTCAAACCAGCATGTGAACTTTCTCTAAGTTACAAAAATCAGTTTTGGACCAAGAATGTCATGGTTTCATGTTTGGTTAGGCTAAGAAGTCACATGTGAACCATAGGCCAACCAAGTTGCAAAACACTCATGACCTTTTCACCAACTTGCTGCATTGAGCCTTGGGTCAAGCCAGCCTCTCACACTCACCATGCTGCACCAGAACCCAACTTGTACTTGCCTAAACTTGAGCCATGCCCTATCTTACACAAAAGTGGACTTTGAGCAAAAGTAGCCACACCTATCTCTGCAGGCCAGGTCACATCCATCAGCCACTTGCATTTGTTTATTGAATCAGTTTGCTGGCCATAACACATGAGAACCAAGGCTGAAGCACACACATTGAACACTCACACAAAAACTGACCTCATTGCAAGTTCCTTCGAATCACTCTCCACAGCCATCAAACATTCAAACTCTCATCATCATTCAACTCACCACACCTCATAGACAAGAAACACCCCAAGCATAAGCCTGAAACAAGCCTGAAAACTCCATTGCCATCATTCACCTCAAGCTGCAGATTCTATCGAATCTCTCACCCTAGCTCATAAACACACAAACCAACACCACAGATCATCTCTACACATCCTCTGGACCTCAAACACCCCATCACCATGACCTGAAAGTGCCAGAATTTCATCTGCCATTTTTGACTGAACTGAAGCTGAAGCATTCGAATCTCATTATCCAGCAAATCTAAAATCCATTTGAGCATTCAAGCACCTTTGGGGGATCAAGTGGAGCAGCTTGCATCAAAGGAAGTGACCTGAAAGTTCCTAAATCAAGAGCTGCAAATCT
Source organism: Lathyrus aphaca (assembly GCA_963966055.1). Lineage (NCBI taxonomy): Eukaryota > Viridiplantae > Streptophyta > Magnoliopsida > Fabales > Fabaceae > Lathyrus > Lathyrus aphaca. The sequence continues at coordinate 411,373,693 of OZ014519.1, forward strand.
CAGGTAACTCAAAAATAATTTTTCCAGAAATCTCTTTTTGTGTTACAAACTTGTTCTTCATGATGCACTGATCATTCTGGTACCTTTAGTTTTTGAATTGGTTTTGTTTTAAGCATTTAATTTGAGTTTGAAGCTTACGAACCCTAGAACTTAGTTTCTTCGATTCAGATGATTTAGGTAATATAAATTTGTTTTAGGTTAGGGTTTTGGTTCGTGAGAGTGAGAGGAACATTTCCCTGGCTTTAGTTTTCATTTTTATTACGTTTTGAGGAAGTTAGGTGTTTCTCAGGTGAGGGCTGGCCGGAGAAGACGACCGGAAGTCTTCTCCGGCAGCCTGAGAGTGATTAGGGTTAATTGCATTTAATTAGGGCAAGGTTCAAACGTGGGCCATTGGATCAGGTTTCGCGCGCGTGTTTGAGTGGTTGAGATCAGTTCATTAGTTTTAATTAGGTTTAATTAAATTAATAAATCAAGATTAATTCAGTTTGAATCCTGGCCACAGGATTGCGCGCCAGTCAACCTTTTTAAACCCAGACACAATCCTAGCCATCCATTCAGCTTACTTTCCATTTAATTTGATTTTAATTCATATTTATTTCATTTATTTTGCACATTTATTTTAAAATAGTTAAAAAATCATAAAAATTATGAAACTTTTTCTTTAAGGTTTTATTAATTTTTATGACACAAAAAATATTTTTATTTTATTTTTATCATTAAAAAAGTATTTTTAAATATTTAAAAGATTATTTTTAATTGATTAATGAGAATTAATTAATTAAAAATACTTTTAGGTATTTAAAAATTACAAAAAAATTCATGAAATGTTCCAAGACATTTAGAAACATTGTCCAACCTTCAAACCAAATTTCTTTTTTGATCTTGATGCATTTTAAGAATTTTTCATTGAATTAAATCATTTTTGATGCATTATTTTGTTCATAAGTTTGAAAATTCATTTCTGCCTATTGGTGAAGGTTGAGACATTGATTCTTCTTGAATTGTTTTCCATTTAGCATGAACTTTCAAGGATAAAAAGGCCATGATTTGATCTTGCATTTTCTAATTGATTGGCATTTCTTTTGTTACAAACCCTAAAAAACCCTAATAACTTGTAAAAATCATAACTTGAGTTTGGTTGAGAGTTGAGAGTTCCCCTTTGGGCAGTGATTCATTATAGGTCTAGGGTTTCTTTGGGTACCATTTTCCATTTTTTATGTTAAGGTTTGCTTCTGTTTTTGGTTTATGTGTGATGTTTGATCCATGAACCCTAATTTGGGCTTTCATTTGCATCCCTCTTGCATTCTCTTGCATAACATGATTTGCCATTGCATTTTGTGCATTCTTATGATTCATTTGACATCTTAAGACATGTATAAAGCATCATTGATCATTGCATTACATATTTGCCATGTCATTTGTCTTGTATGATTCATAACTTTTCATGCTTGTTCATGCTCCTTAACTTGCATCATTTGCATTCATAATCTTGTATGAACATCTCAATGCCTTGTCTCATGTTTGCAGCACTTCATAACATCATAGTCATCATGTGTATGCTTCTGGTTTGGCCTTGCATCATATCATTTCATCTCATCTTGTATTGCATTGCATTTGTTTCTAACATTTCAGGTGGTAAGTAAACTTGAGAAGTGAATTTGCCTTCACTTCTCATAACTCTTCTTTTCATCTCTCTTGCATCCATTGCTGCATTTCTATTTGTGTTTGGGATTGAGCTTGCTCATTCTTCTTCCTCCCACCTTCTTTCTTCAAGTGACTTGACTTCTTGAATGAAGCAAGTCACTTTGCTTCTCTTGATCCTGTTCATCTGCTTCCTGGTGGCTCCTTTGAAGATTGTTTCTTGCAAACCTCACAAACCTTAGGGACAACCAAGCATGACAATGAATTAGGGTTTTGATTAGTCTCCCCATAGTTTTTACCTTTGTGTCTCTCTTTGAGTCTTCTCTCCTCACCTCATAATCAGGGACTAAACCCTCAAGGCTTTAAGACTTTGTGATTAAGATCATGCCTGCATCCTTCTTTTAGGATGGAGTGTATAACTTTAATCCTAAGTCTTGGACCCTTAAGGTGTTGAACTCTCTTAATTAATCCATCTAATAATCATCAAGACATTACACTTGTAACTTGGGCCTTGCATTAGGGTTCTAATTCTTCCTTAATTGGTTAAGAAGGACTAACCCTAAAGTTAATGGACAAGTCCCCCTCAAGTTGTCTTACAAATCATAAAAAACACTTCATCATCATACCATTAACTAAAATCCACTTAATAAAGGTTTGTTTTGTCGTGGGTTTAATCCCTAATCATGGATTAAGCTGAGGATCCTTCCTCAGCTTAAACACCCTCATCTATTATCCTTCTTTTAGGATAGTGTAATGAGCCTGTTAAATCCCTGATTATGGCTTAACCTCATTACTTAACACTAAACAAAAATCACAAAAACATCTAATTAATCACAAGTAGGTTAATGATTTTAACCCTACATCAAAGGTGATTAAGTGTGAGAATCTGACTTCACACTTAAGGTAATTCTCATTACCCCTAATCAGAGGGATGATGTGATGAGTTTACCAAATCCATTGATTTAGGTTTAAGCTCATTATCTTATGACAAACTCCAAAAAGAAATAAAAGACTGAAAACACAAGAACAAACAATAATCGTCTCCTTCGGGATTCTTTTCTCATCATCTTCACTCACAACCGAGAACTTGCTTCTCCCGTCTAATGCAAGACAGTTCGCACCTGGGCCAGACAGGTCATACACTTGAGCATAGACAAGCAAGCAGTTCACAAGTCAATTCATCTATCAGTCTCTTTGGGTCGAACTACGGTGTTCTGACTTCCTCATTGCACGAGAGGATACGTAGGCATAACTTAACAGTTATCGAACAAAAGTCTCTGTACATTCCCCCTCCTTCCAGCATTATTCTTTAAGCCTCATAATCATGAGCATACTCTTTCTTACACTGACACTATACATATTACACTTCACACTTCTTTTGCACTGACACCTGTACATTCCTTTCCAGCTATTTTATACACAGATTGCACTGACACTACCCCTTTAAAACACAAATCTTTTAAGCGTGGATCCCGTCGAGTACGACGGACAATCTGGGTGCTAATACCTTCCTAGGTTGTAACCAACCCCCTTTCTCAGTCTCTCTGGTTCGCAAACCGTCTTATCCATCTCTTTCTAGGTCTATGCAGCATTACCTTTCCTCCGGGATAAAAATGCCTAGCTGGCGACTCTTTTCATTCTCCAGTGAGTTCACGGCTGTGTGTTCTCACTGTTCCCTTCGCCGACCGTTCGCGTCTGTACCTTCATCTGATCCATTTTCATTTGTCGGGAGCGACAGCTTGGCGACTCTGCTGGGGATTGCTTATACTGCAACCAGAGCTTCCGGTTCTTTTTGTGGGTTCCTCCTAGCGCTTGATTGATTTGTGTTTATTGGGGGTGTTATGTGCTTGTTTGTGCTTGTATTTATTTTTATTCATTGCTTTATGTACAGTTACCTTACTGCTTTCCTTATTGCATTTATATATATCATACTGTCATGCTGTCTGTGCTGGATCTGGTTTTGTTTTAGTGGGTGGGGTTCTATTGAGAGCCAAGGTCCTATACCTGGGACCTGAGTGACACCTAGGCTAGAGTGAATCATATTCTTTCCCATTCCATTTCGGTCTGGTGCGGGAATATGAAACACGGTTCAGATATGGGTTTCTTCTTGAGAACTCTGTGCTACGGATTTCCTGTAGTGCTAGGGGGATCTGGGAAGCCTGCTAAGTCTGGATGACCTTTTAGTATTGACCTTCAGAAATTGAGGTGAATTAGAGGAGGAATTGTTATGGTTATTGTAAACACTGTACCTCCGGGTTAGAAGTGTTTACACTTCTCATAACTGATCCAAGTCTGAGGATCCTTGTTCTAGATCACTACCTGTGAGGGGGTTGGGCTGTTTACAGGTTTGCAGGTACCTTGACCTCAGAATACCCTGTTACTTTGACTTTGTTAAGAATGCTCCATGTTGGATAGTTCTTGTGATTCTAAAACCCTGGACATGTGGCTCTTTATTTGAGTCCCCCACCTTGGTTACTGGATTTATAGACCTCCATCCGGAATTCTTGAACACACATGGATCTATACCAAGGCAGTTAATCAGATCCAGCTCAGTCACAAACCCTTTGCATATCATTTGCATACATCCTCATTGCATCATATTAACATGTGCTTATTTGTTTTTCAGGGTATCCATTTTCATCAGGTTTTGGTTTTGACCCCATCTGCAGCTTTGACCCATCTTCACCAGCATCTGCTTCAGTTTAGCTGTCTGCTTCAGCACCAGCCAGTCAGTGGTTTTCTCTACTTCAGCATTGTCATCAGCACTCTACCCAGTCTTCAGCATCATGGCTCCAAAGAAAAGCAATATCACCTATCATTTCTTCCAACCAGACTTGTCAGACATCAGGAGGGTCCAAACCCTGATGACCCCAGATCACATACCTCTGTTCAGGGACCATTATGGGGATATACTTGACTTGGTTATAGACATGGACCCATCTCAGAGGAGCCTGATCCATACCTGCATCCAATTCTATGACCCCCCATTGAGGTGTTTCACCTTTCAAGACTTTCAGTTAGGACCTCTCTTAGAAGAATATGCATCTTTGGTTGGTTTGACTATCAAGAGAGAAATTCCTTTTAACCCTGAAATGGTCTTTCCCAGCAATGGAGAGATAGCAAGAGCTTTGCACCTGGAACCTGCTTTGATTGAGCAGCATATGACCTCTAAAGCTGGGATCCCTGGTTTTCATCTGGACTTCCTGATTTCTCAAGCTAGTTTGAAGGCCTCCCTGGGGGATTGGAAAGCTGTTTGTGCATTGTTGGCCTTGAGTGTATATGGAATTGTGTTGTTTGCAGATGAGCCCAGATTCATCAGCAAGAATGCCATCCACCTGTTCATCCTGAAGAACCCAGTGCCAACCTTGTTGGGTGACCTCTATTACTCAGTACATCAGAGGAATGAGAAGCAGAGGGGTAAGCTAGTGAGGTGTTGTGCTCCACTATTCCATGCTTGGCTTCTCAAGCATCTACCCAGGACAGATGCATTCCTGAATCCTCATCAGCAAAGCAACTGGGCTAAGAGGCTCACTACTCTCACTGCAGCAGACATCAGATGGTGCACCCAAGGCACCAAGGGCAGAGATATGATCACAAGCTGTGGGCACTTTCCCAATGTACCTTTGGTAGGAGTTAAGGGAAGTATCAACTACAACCCCCTGCTGTTCAAGAGGCAATTAGGCTATGCACTGGTTCATGCTCCTAGGGAACAGGACCTGGTTGAGACCCTCTACTGTGAGAACAAGATCAGTTTGACTGTTGTTAGGCAGGCTGCCTGGGCCTGGGATCATGTTCAAACCAAGGGAATCACCATTCTGGGGAAGTGCAACAATGTGGCATCAGCCCAATATCATGAGTGGTCCTATGCTAGGGCCCAAATCTCAGGATTGCCCTTCACCATCAAAGACATGCCTGAGTCATCATCAGCACCACCCCCTGCTACTGTCAGTTTGGAAGAGTTTGAAAGTTTGAAAGAAAGAAATGAGAAGCTATCCCAAGCCCTGCAGAAGACCCTCAGGGAGAGGAGTGAAGGTGTAAGGGAGATTGAAAGATTGGAGAAGCTGAGAGTGGAACACTTGACTAAGATTGAGAAGTCTGGAGACTATATCAACAAGTCTAAAGCTGGTGAGCAGATTCTGAAAAATGCTTGTAAAGAAGCCCAGTTCCAAAGAGCAAGGACAGACTTGTACTTGAAAGAGAGTCAGGCCAGGTGGGTCCGGATCACTGAAGCCCGTACTCTAGAAGACAAGAGAGTTCAAGATAAGATGGAGCAGATGGAAAAAGCCCTGGCAGCAGCCCAGGAAGAAATATCAGAGCTGAAAATCAAAGCAGGATTGAAGAGGTCTAAGGACCAAAGTCAGAGCAGGAAATTGACTGCAGCTGTTGCAACAAGAAACCTTCTCATCAGAAGTCTCACGGAGCGTCCAGCTGATCCTGTGACCGAAGCACTTCTCAAGGAAGTTCGTGAGGATGAGTTTGGCCTTGGAGTTTGATCATTTGCTTGTTGTTGTTCCTTTTCCATGTACTTTTGCTTTTGTGATGTATTTTTGACCCCTTAGAGGGCTAGTGTTGTAAAAAATGAACAATTTGTATTATTTTACCTTTGTAATATATTTGTGTTGGTTTATATTTGGGCTCACATCAAAAGCAACTGCAACAGCATCATCTTCAAGGGTCTGGAAGGGTCAAAACTGAAGACCAAACCGGATACCTTGAGAGCAAATAAGCATAACTGCATTGCATGCTAACCCCTTTGTTTGTTTTGTAGGTTTTTGTTTTGTTGTTACTAACCTCTGTTGTAAATCTCAGGCATTATTGCTCGTCGCCGGGTATTTCCTCTCAACAGGCCACACAGGTATCCAACTAGAAACAACTTTCCGGGAATTCAGATGGATCAAGTTCAACAAGATCTTGCTGATGTCAGAAATCAGCTAGCCAATGAAAGATTGGAGATGAGAACACAGATGACGCAGTTCATGGAGGTTATGAACAACATGGCTCAGAGCCAGGAGAGACTGAGAGCTATGGTGGAAAGGCAGAACCAAGATGAGCCTCATGTAGGGACTGCAGGCACCAGTAATAATGAAAGGGTGCAACCGCATGTGAATCCCCCGGTGTTTGGTCCACACCTACATCCTGAGATTAATATCCCTGCAAACGTTCAAGGGACAGCCACCGCGGCCAGAGTACTTCAAGAGGATCCTCAGGAGGACCAATTTACAGTAATGGGTGCCGGAGAGGATGCTTATGATAGGAGATTGGATGAAATAGCTGAGAAGTTAAGGTCCCTAGAATCTCAGAATTCTTTGGGGTTCGATGTCATGGACATGGGTTTAGTAGAGGGGGTCAGGATCCCTCATAAGTTCAAGCCTCCTTGTTTCGAAAGATATAATGGGACTTCATGCCCCCGGACTCATTTGCAATCGTTTCTGGGAAGGCTGAAGGCCTATACAATGGATGAGAAACTTTGGATGTTCTACTTTGAAGATAGCTTGACTGGAGCGTCGAGGGAATGGTATTCCCACTTGACAAGGGCAACGGTAAGATGCTGGAAGGACCTGGCAGAAGCCTTCATCAGACAGTATCAGTATAATCTAGACATGGCACCCAACAGGACCCTCCTAATGGGAATGTCACAGTCTTCGAGGGAGAGCTTTAGAGAATATGCTCAAAGATGGAGGCAATTGGCTGCTGCCGTTCAACCCCCTATGTCTGAAAGGGAAATGGCAGACATGTTTATGAACACTCTCCAGGGAACGTATATTGACAGGTTGGCCGCTTTCTCTTCCACCAGCTTCGCAGATGTTGTCATAGCTGGGGAGAGAATTGAAAGCCTGTTGAAAATGGGCAAAATATCTGATAATGGTGCAAGTTCGTCCAGCAGTACAAGAAAGCCTTTTGCAGGCCCGAGAAGAACTGGCGAGACCAATGCCATTCACACCAACAGGGGCAGGCCCCAATACGTTCAAAGGTCAATAGCAGCAGTCACTATCCCTGCTCCAGCTCATCCTCAGCCAGTCTATCAACCTCCTCAACAAAACTTCCAACAACAACCTCAGTATCATCAGAATCAATATCCTCCAAGAAACAACTACAACAACAACAACTCCAACAACAACAATCAACAGAGGCCATTCCAACAAAGGCCATCCCAAGCTAACCGAGTGATCGACCCAATTCCGATGTCGTATGCTGCTTTGCTGCCACAGCTTCTGAAACTCAACCTAGTTGAGCTAAGAACGTTGGCACCTCCGGACCCCAATAGTCTACCAAGAAACTATGACTCCAATGCTAGGTGTGCTTTTCATTCCAACGCACCTGGTCACAGTACGGAAAAATGCAGAGCTCTGCATATGAAGGTACAAGACTTGGTAGACTCCAAAGCTCTGAACTTTGCACCTCCGCCCAATGTCAACAAAAACCCAATGCCACACCATGGTGGTCCCCGTATTAACGCAATTGAAGAAGACACACCGTCTTATTTCATAACCAGTGTGGATCAGATCAGGACACCATTGGTAGAAATCAAAGCTCAACTCCGTGAAAACAATATATTTCCGGGGTGTGAACTAGGGTGCCCCTACTGCAATATTTCTTGGAATGGGTGTGAAGACTTGAGGAACGGCATTGACAGCCTTATTAAGAATGGCCTGCTACAGATCACTACATCATTTCCGGCAACTCAAGCAACTCCATCGACAATGGTTTCAGATCCTCCTACAAATACAGCAACAATTGTTCCCAGCAATTCATCAGCAACATCAGCAAGTACTCCATCTGTCCTACCAAATGATCAGCTTACAACAGTTACTCCTGCTACAACTTCAGCTTTATTCCATTTCGACTCTCCATCAACAACAACAACAGTCCTCCCAACGGTACCTCCTACAACTCCAGCAAACAATCATGAAAATGTCTCCACAGTTACCATATTCTACGATCCAGAAAATAACTCCGCCTACCATTCAGAAGGTGCTGCTCCCACTAGAGCACCAGTTACAATCTTTTATGATCCACAGACAATAACAGTCCCCTCAGCAGCAGCAATCAGTCCAGTCACCGTCACGGTACCTGGACCTGTACCATATGAAAGCAATAGGGCCATCCCTTGGCACTATGGCTCTGACTTGTACTGTGAAGGGAAAAGAATCACTCTGGAAACATCATCACCTGCACCACAAGTTGATAATGTGGGGGGAGGCGGAGGCTTCACTCGAAGCGGACGTCTCTTCGCTTCACAAGTCCAAAGACCCACTGCCGAAGCAGAAGCTGCTGCCAAGGCAAAGGGTAAAGGACCGGTGCAGGAAGATCCAGCTGCCAAAGAAGCCCTGAAGACTCCATTCGATCAGGAAGTTGATGAGTTTATGAGAATCATCAAAAAGAGTGACTACAAAATTGTGGATCAACTTCACCAGACGCCATCCAAAATCTCTATCCTCTCACTGCTTATGTGCTCCGAAGCCCATCGGAATGCACTACTGAAAGTACTGCACGCAGCTTACGTGCCCGAGGAGATTACTGTCAACCAATTGGAAACCGTTGTTGGAAATGTCACTGCTAGCAATGGGCTAGGGTTTACCAATTCTGACCTGACAGTGGATGGTCGCAATCACAACAAAGCCTTGCACATAACCATGGAATGCAAAGGAGCTGTCCTTTCACATGTGCTGGTGGACACAGGATCATCCCTGAATGTCTTACCAAAGAAGGCTCTGGTGAAGCTTGAATATGATGGACTGGCATTGAGACCCAGCAACCTGGTGGTTAGAGCTTTTGATGGCTCGAAGAGATCGGTTCTGGGAGAGATTGAGCTGCCCGTGACAATTGGCCCGCAGATCTTTAAAACTATCTTTTACGTGATGGACATTCAGCCCGCCTACAGCTGTTTGTTGGGTAGACCCTGGATTCACGCCGCTGGCGCAATAACGTCTACCCTTCACCAAAAGTTAAAATTTGAGTGGGAAGGTCAAGTTGTCACAATCTGTGGAGAGGAGGACATTTTTGTTAGCCATCTGGCTACTTATAAATACATTGAGATGGATGGAGAAATCCATGAAACAATGAGCCAAGGTTTCGAAGCCTTGAACGTCAATGAAGCATCTGCTGTATCTGGTATCTCCATGTCATCTTACCAACAAGCCCGGAAGGTTGTTGAAGAAGGAACTGCCCAAGGCTGGGGCAAGGTCTTAGCTGTGGAGGAGAAGAAAGACAAATTTGGGTTGGGTTACAAACCAACTCAACATCAAGCAGAGGCTGCTGCAGAGCCTGGTTTTGTCAGTGGGGGGATGCTTACCCCCGATGCTATCAACTGTCTGGAAGACGAGCTGGAAGAGGAGCGCAATCTGGAGAATTGGATTCGTCCAAAGATCCCGGGGAGCAGTGTCTCGAACTGGTCTTCCCAGGGAATTATAAGTGTTACTCGAGCAGAGTAATTATTATTTCCTGTATCTTTTATAGCATGCATCAAAGTCTTGCATCTTGCCCAAGATGACAAGACTCATTTTGTAATCAGGGCCATCTGTACTTTTGTGCAAACAAGATTAAATTAATGAAATATCAGACAATCTTTTTGCAAACGAGTCTTTTTCTTTTCTGCTCACTGTTTTTCCATTTTTCTTTTTGTACAAAAATAAATGGCGGTGTTTTCAAAATGATAACTTCATTTCACTTTTTTCTAAAGCAAGATTAAAATCAATCACTAAAATGAACCGACTTAACCCTTGCAGAGAGTGCCTTCCAGACAGCACCGACAACAGCACAGCTATGACATCGTATGACTTTGACAATCCGATCAATCAAGCTGATGAAGGGGTTGATGAAGAATATGAGCTTCCTGAAGAGCTAGCCAGGTTGCTGAGACAGGAGGAAAAAGTTATTACTCCTCATCAGGAGGAGATTGAAGTGATTAATCTTGGTACGGAGGAAGACGTGAAAGAAGTCAAAATCGGGGCCTGCCTGCAAGACTCAGTGAAGAGACAGCTGATAGATCTGCTTCAGGAGTATGTTGATGTGTTTGCTTGGTCCTACCAAGATATGCCAGGGTTGGATACCGATATTGTTGTGCATAAGCTGCCTTTGAGGGAAGAATGCCCACCAGTCAAACAGAAGCTGCGCCGAACTCGCCCAGACATGGCTATGAAAATCAAGGAAGAGGTACAAAAGCAATGGGACGCCGGGTTCCTTGCTGTGACTAGCTATCCTCCGTGGGTTGCTAACATAGTACCTGTGCCTAAGAAGGACGGAAAAGTAAGAATGTGTGTTGATTACCGGGATCTGAACAGAGCCAGCCCGAAAGATGACTTCCCATTACCTCACATTGATGTATTGGTGGATAACACGGCTCAGTTCTCGGTATTCTCCTTCATGGATGGATTTTCGGGATACAATCAGATCAAGATGTCACCTGAAGACATGGAGAAGACAACATTCATCACACCTTGGGGCACGTTCTGTTATAAGGTGATGCCATTCGGACTGAAGAATGCTGGTGCAACGTATCAACGGGCTATGGTAACATTGTTTCATGACATGATCCATAAGGAAATCGAATGTTATGTGGATGATATGATCGCCAAGTCCCTTACAGAGGAAGATCACCTGGTGAATCTGCTCAAGTTATTCAAGCGTCTGAGGAAATACCAACTAAAGTTGAACCCCAACAAATGCACATTCGGGGTGCGATCCGGTAAGCTGCTGGGCTTTATTGTAAGTGAGAAAGGGATTGAAGTTGACCCTGATAAAGTCAAAGCTATTCAAGAAATGCCTGCACCGAAAACTGAGAAAGAGGTTCGAGGGTTCTTAGGTCGATTGAACTACATTTCACGGTTCATATCTCACCTTACAGCAACTTGTGAACCCTTATTCAAGCTGTTAAGAAAGGAGCAAACGGTCAGGTGGAGCGAAGACTGCCAGAAAGCTTTTGACAAGATCAAGGAGTATTTGCAAGAACCTCCAATCCTTATGCCTCCAGTTGAAGGAAGACCTCTGATTATGTACTTGACAGTATTAGAAGAATCGATGGGGTGTGTACTAGGTCAGCATGACGAGTCTGGTCGAAAAGAGTATGCGATATACTACCTAAGCAAAAAGTTTACCGACTGTGAACAGCGTTATTCACTGCTCGAGAAAACTTGCTGTGCTTTAGCGTGGGCTGCTCGCCGACTGAGACAGTATATGTTGACCCATACTACTCTATTGATCTCAAAAATGGATCCAGTTAAGTACATTTTCGAGAAGCCGGCTCTTACCGGACGGGTTGCAAGATGGCAGATGATCCTCACAGAATACGACATACAGTACACATCTCAGAAAGCCATCAAGGGCAGTGTACTATCCGAATATCTTGCTGAGCAACCCATTGATGACTACCAGCCTATGAGGTTCGACTTCCCCGATGAAGACATCATGTTCATTAAAGCAAAAGATCATGAAGAGCCTATTCACACTGAAGGGCCTGACCCAGAAGAAGAATGGACTATGATGTTTGATGGGGCTGTCAACATGAATGGCCGTGGTGTTGGTGCAGTACTCATTACACCTAAAGGGGTTCACATGCCTTTCTCGGCAAAGCTCACTTTCAACTGCACTAACAACGAAGCTGAATACGAAGCTTGCATTATGGGTCTTGAGGAAGCCATTGACCTCAGGATCAAGACATTGACCGTATTCGGAGATTCAGCTTTGGTAGTCAATCAGACCAACGGAAAATGGTACACCCACCAAGATCATCTGATACCTTACAGGGATTATACAAGAAGGTTACTGACTTTCTTTACAACAGTCAAACTTGAGTATATCCCTCGGGATGAAAATCAGTTTGCAGATGCTCTTGCTACCATTTCATCCATGATCAAAGTTCAAGCTACTAACTTTGTACCTCAGATTTCAGTATCGAGACTTGATAGACCAGCATATGTATTTACAGCAGATATTGCTGAAGAGGATAAGCCTTGGTTCCACGACATCAAATGCTTCTTGGAGGATCAAACATACCCACCTGGGGCATCTTCCAATAATAAGAAGACTTTAAGAAGGCTTGCTGGAAGTTTCTTTCTGAACACTGATGGATCTTTATACAAGAGGAACTTTGATATGGTACTCCTCAGATGTGTTGACAAGACAGAAGCAGATTTGTTGATGCATGAAGTGCACGAAGGATCCTTTGGTACCCATGCAGGAGGGCATGCCATGGCTAAGAAGTTGTTAAGATCAGGCTATTACTGGATCACAATGGATGCAGACTGTTGTGCTTACGCCAGAAAATGCCATAAATGCCAGATTTATGCAGACAAGGTGCATGTGCCTCCCAATCCCCTGAACATAATGTCTTCACCATGGCCCTTTGCTATGTGGGGCATTGACATGATTGGCAAAATTGAGCCAACTGCTTCGAACGGCCACAGATTCATCCTGGTCGCCATCGATTATTTTACAAAGTGGGTTGAAGCAGCCTCATATGCAAATGTCACAAGGCAAGTGGTAGCCAGATTTCTGAAAAGAGATATCATCTGTCGGTATGGAGTGCCCGAGCGAATCATTACTGATAATGGCTCCAACTTGAACAACAAAATGATGGCAGAGCTGTGCCGGGACTTCAAGATCCAACATCACAATTCTTCTCCTTACAGGCCAAAGATGAACGGCGCTGTTGAGGCAGCAAATAAGAATATCAAGAAGATTGTGCAGAAGATGGTAGTCACTTACAAAGATTGGCATGAAATGCTACCGTTTGCCTTGCATGGGTACCGCACATCAATCAGGACATCCACTGGGGCAACACCGTATCAGCTTGTGTATGGTATGGAAGCAGTCCTACCAGTTGAAGTTGAGTTACCCTCGCTGCGGGTATTAATGGATGTCAAACTGAGCGAAGCAGATTGGGTTAGGGCCCGATACGAACAACTGAGTCTGATCGAAGAGAAAAGATTGGCTGCAATCTGCCATGGGCAGTTATATCAGAAGAGAATGAAGAAAGCCTTCGATCAGAAAGTCAGGCACCGAGAATACCAAGTAGGAGATCTTGTGTTGAAAAGAATCCTCCCTCCTCATACAGACCACAGGGGCAAATGGACTCCGAATTATGAAGGACCATTCGTCATAAAGAAAGTTTTCTCTGGTGGAGCACTGATGCTCAGTACCATGGATGGTGAAGATTTCCCATCCCCTGTGAATTCAGATGCAGTTAAAAAATACTTCGCATAAAATGACCCGCTGGACATAAAGACAGAATGTAAGTCCAGGCAAAAATAGGGCATCCCGGCGAGTCAAAAAACAGAATAAGAGACTCGGGCAAAAATAAGGGAAAATAAACAAAAAAATGTACACCCGCTGAGTTGAAAAGCCGCATTGGACAGCTCAGGCAAAAATGGGTATCCCGATGGATTGAAAACCCGAAAGGGCGATTCATGCAAAATAAGGGAATAAGCGAACAACTGCATTCTGAATTCGTCTGTATCACCTACAACTTGGTAAGCTCCAAGGGATCAAGCTGCAATCAGAATCAACTCTCTCCAGAAAGCAAGACGAGAAGAACGTCATTGTCATACGAGTCATAGCAGAAGAGGAAGCTCCTTGAAAGCATCGCCAGCACCGCCAGCACTTTATTTCTCAATTTGTAACAATCTCCTCATTTCAGGAGATATGTTTCTCCGACTGTATCTTGCCAATTCAGGGCACACGAATTAATATAATCAGATTTTCAGTCATGTTTCGTTTTTTACATTTATGTTTTGCAAAGAGTTGTCTGATGTCTCTAAAAACACAATTGCATAAGTACAGATGCCTCTCTCTAAAAATAAAACACATGCTTGCAGGGAATATACTTACTCTCGAAAGTACTTATTTCCTATGACGGAATCTCAGTAAAAGATACCTCGGGACCATTTGTGAGTTTCTTTATCTTTGCAGGATTGCAGGTATCCAGAACACAACTTGGGGCATACAAGTTACGTCTCAGCAAGCTGGCAAATCTACAAAAGATATCGGCATCCGAAATGCTCTATCCCCAGTCGAGTTGCTTCCCATAGCTCGCCCCAGCTGAATTACCAACAGCATCTCCCAGCTGTAATACCAACCATTATTCCTCAGCAGGATGCGAGAATCGAGGAATCATCTCCCCACAGAGCTTCAGGCCTCTATTCAGAAGAGCAGCGCACGAAGAAGTCACAACAAAGAGAGAGAAAGCTTCTACAAACCCCAGCTGGGTCCCGTATTATAAGAATATGTCAATCGATGACGTATATCCCCAAGCAGATACAACTACAGATCTATCAATGATCTCATCCCCAGCTGGGATGTTCACTTCAAGCAGATCGATCAGAGATCTTTGCAGCAACGGGATCCGAATCCCGGATCGGTGCCTCTTTGCATAATCACAGCATTCGCATCATATTCACCCCCAGAGCGTAGCATTCCGTCTAATACGGAGCATTACGGCAAAAAAAAAAATCAAATGCATAGCATAATCATAAGTCATGTTGTGATTTGAACACTTGTAAATATTGACAATCTGTCGGCATACAGAATACATCCCCATCAGAGTCCCAGCAAAAGCAGTTGCCCCATATCACAAACACCAGTGCTTACCTCCTTTTTGATACCCGTCCGTATCATCATTTCCCAGCAGGTTGCCTGAATACACTTTACAAACCAAGATCACCAGTATTGCAGATACATCCTGACACTCGTCCGTGTCGTGTCACCAGCAGAAAGCCAAAGACACCCTCTTTGCACTTGCATATACCTATACACTTTCTTGACACCCGTCCGTGTCATATCCCCAGCGTGGTCGCCTATACTTGTATATACACTTTCCTGACACCCGTCCGTGTCATATCCCCAGCAGATAAACACTCGCCTATACATTATATACTCACTACTCATTGGTACACCTACTCAGATACTCGTCCGTATCTTATATACACCATGTATATCCCCGCAGATTCGACAGTAGTCCTTGTTCTTTGTTAACCAGTTGGTACTCGTCCGTACCATCATCTCAGGACATTGCGTCTAACGTTTGTTTCTACAGGATACTCGTCCGTATCATGGTCTTAAGGATGCTCGTCCGCATCTTTAATCCATACACCGTGTCAAACACTTATGTCTTCGTGAATATAGATGCTCGTCTGTGTCTACTATTCCCCAGAAGGATACTTTCAGATGCAACACTCGTCCGTGTTCCTTGTTAACCAGTTGATACTCGTCCGTATCATCAGCTCTGAGCACGTGTCAGTTTGTTTCTACATGATACTCGTCCGTATCATAGTCTTAAGGATGCTCGTCCGCATCTTTAATCTATACACAATACCAAACACTTATACCTTTTGTTTCTTGGATGTAAACGCTCGTCCGTATTTGCTATATCCCCAGTAGATCGCAGTCAAATTTCCTTTTTATCTAACACTCGTCCTGTGTTATGATAAACTTTGAGAGCAGCCGTCCCCTGCTAAGTGGTCGTCCTCCACTTCTTGATGGTCGTCCTCCATCATGCTCATCCGATGGCCGTCCCCATCGTTGATTTTAGCAGCCGTCCCCTGCTAGGTGGTCGTCCTCCACCTTTTGATGATCGTCCTTCATCACTTTATCCAATGGCCGTCCCCATTGTTGATTTTAGTTGTCTAACACTCATCCTGTGTTATGATAAACTTTGAGAGCAGCCGTCCCCTGCTGAGTGGTCGTCCTCCACTTCTTGATGGTCGTCCTCCATCATGCTCGTCCGATGGCCGTCCCCATCGTTGACCTTTTCTATCCGATGGCCGTCCCCATCGTCGATATCTTCGGCAGCCGTACCCTGCCAGGTGGTCGTCCTCCACCTTTGATGGTCGTCCCCATCATATTTACTTTTTATTTCCAACAGAGCAGCCGTCCCCTGCTAGGTGATCGTCCTTCACCTTTGATGGCCGTACCCCATCATCTGTTTTTTTTCATTTATTCTTTAACCCGATGGCCGTCCCCGTCGTGGTCCCTTTTCCTTTTAGCCCGATGGCCGTCCCCATCGTTGGTTACTTTACCTTTATGAACTTGATGGCCGTCCCCGTCATGTTTCATTAATTCCCAGAGAACCCTACTTTATCTTGATGGCCGCCCCCATCATGATTTTATTTTCCCCAGCTAGTCGGCCGTCCCCGTCTTAGCTTTAATCCCCAGCATGTCGGCCGTCCCCGTCATCGCTCTATTTTACACACTTTCCCCAGCAGTCGTCCTCTGCTCGACGGTCGTCCTCCGTCGCTCACACTTTACAATATACTTTATTTGCTTTTACAATCTATATCCCTTTTCTTCTTCATTTCTGTGAGTGCAAATTTTGGATTGTCTTCGGTATTCAACCACAAGTTATCTTGTTTGCCTGTTAAGCCGTCACTTACACCCTGCACAGCTAACTCATGTTTGAATAGGGGCAGCTGTAAACACCCCAAATTTGCCCTCACCCATTCACACATGACTTGTGATCATCTCATATGCATAAACACAATCACATCATCTCATGTCTCATTTGGTTTCACTGGATAGTTTCTAAGGCATCTGCACCTAGGGTTTGTGATCTGAGCAACCTCAGGGCATCTTGAGCCATTCCAAAGGCCACTAATCAGCTCAAAGGGGTCCATGTGTGTTCTTATATCATGTTACATCCTCACAAAGCCAAAATTGCAGAGGGATCACAAGAACTAGGGTTTGAGTGGATGCAGAGCCAGGATGAACTGCACAGTTGACTGAAAATTAGGGTTTTGGTTTCAGAGGCCATAACTCCAAATTTTTTGGTCATTCTTGTTTCCATTGGTCTCTATATGGTATAGGGAGTATGCATATCAATTTTCATGAAGAAATTCCATGGGGAAGTCATCTGATCAAGAGTTGACTTTTCAGACAAGTCAGTGCAAAATCAGGGCATCTGAGGCCCCCATTGACCCAACCAATGGTTGATCTTCATCATTTTGAGTGTATATGATCTTTATTTGATCATGGAAGAAGTTTGAAGTTCATAAAAATCAAGAATTTAGGGTTTTTGCAAATGTTGACTTTTTGGGCATAGTTGACTTTTCAAGAATGCATCATTCTAGGTCAATTTTCAAGCCTTGATTCATGATCCAAAAAGGCTTCAAATGGAAAAACTTTGGTCATGAAAGTTGTAGATCTCATCTTTCCCTCTTCAAAAAGTACAAGAACATGACCAAATTCTTCTTGGATCAAAAGTTATGGCCATGCAAAGTTGCCAAAAATCATTGTTTTTCAAGTTATGCACTAAATGGAAATTTTGCTAAGTCTTGAACCAATGCATTATGCAGCCTCAAATTCATGTCAAACCAGCATGTGAACTTTCTCTAAGTTACAAAAATCAGTTTTGGACCAAGAATGTCATGGTTTCATGTTTGGTTAGGCTAAGAAGTCACATGTGAACCATAGGCCAACCAAGTTGCAAAACACTCATGACCTTTTCACCAACTTGCTGCATTGAGCCTTGGGTCAAGCCAGCCTCTCACACTCACCATGCTGCACCAGAACCCAACTTGTACTTGCCTAAACTTGAGCCATGCCCTATCTTACACAAAAGTGGACTTTGAGCAAAAGTAGCCACACCTATCTCTGCAGGCCAGGTCACATCCATCAGCCACTTGCATTTGTTTATTGAATCAGTTTGCTGGCCATAACACATGAGAACCAAGGCTGAAGCACACACATTGAACACTCACACAAAAACTGACCTCATTGCAAGTTCCTTCGAATCACTCTCCACAGCCATCAAACATTCAAACTCTCATCATCATTCAACTCACCACACCTCATAGACAAGAAACACCCCAAGCATAAGCCTGAAACAAGCCTGAAAACTCCATTGCCATCATTCACCTCAAGCTGCAGATTCTATCGAATCTCTCACCCTAGCTCATAAACACACAAACCAACACCACAGATCATCTCTACACATCCTCTGGACCTCAAACACCCCATCACCATGACCTGAAAGTGCCAGAATTTCATCTGCCATTTTTGACTGAACTGAAGCTGAAGCATTCGAATCTCATTATCCAGCAAATCTAAACTCCATTTGAGCATTCAAGCACCTTTGGGGGATCAAGTGGAGCAGCTTGCATCAAAGGAAGTGACCTGAAAGTTCCTAAATCAAGAGCTGCAAATCTCAGGTAACTCAAAAATAATTTTTCCAGAAATCTCTTTTTGTGTTACAAACTTGTTCTTCATGATGCACTGATCATTCTGGTACCTTTAGTTTTTGAATTGGTTTTGTTTTAAGCATTTAATTTGAGTTTGAAGCTTACGAACCCTAGAACTTAGTTTCTTCGATTCAGATGATTTAGGTAATATAAATTTGTTTTAGGTTAGGGTTTTGGTTCGTGAGAGTGAGAGGAACATTTCCCTGGCTTTAGTTTTCATTTTTATTACGTTTTGAGGAAGTTAGGTGTTTCTCAGGTGAGGGCTGGCCGGAGAAGACGACCGGAAGTCTTCTCCGGCAGCCTGAGAGTGATTAGGGTTAATTGCATTTAATTAGGGCAAGGTTCAAACGTGGGCCATTGGATCAGGTTTCGCGCGCGTGTTTGAGTGGTTGAGATCAGTTCATTAGTTTTAATTAGGTTTAATTAAATTAATAAATCAAGATTAATTCAGTTTGAATCCTGGCCACAGGATTGCGCGCCAGTCAACCTTTTTAAACCCAGACACAATCCTAGCCATCCATTCAGCTTACTTTCCATTTAATTTGATTTTAATTCATATTTATTTCATTTATTTTGCACATTTATTTTAAAATAGTTAAAAAATCATAAAAATTATGAAACTTTTTCTTTAAGGTTTTATTAATTTTTATGACACAAAAAATATTTTTATTTTATTTTTATCATTAAAAAAGTATTTTTAAATATTTAAAAGATTATTTTTAATTGATTAATGAGAATTAATTAATTAAAAATACTTTTAGGTATTTAAAAATTACAAAAAAATTCATGAAATGTTCCAAGACATTTAGAAACATTGTCCAACCTTCAAACCAAATTTCTTTTTTGATCTTGATGCATTTTAAGAATTTTTCATTGAATTAAATCATTTTTGATGCATTATTTTGTTCATAAGTTTGAAAATTCATTTCTGCCTATTGGTGAAGGTTGAGACATTGATTCTTCTTGCATTGTTTTCCATTTAGCATGAACTTTCAAGGATAAAAAGGCCATGATTTGATCTTGCATTTTCTAATTGATTGGCATTTCTTTTGTTACAAACCCTAAAAAACCCTAATAACTTGTAAAAATCATAACTTGAGTTTGGTTGAGAGTTGAGAGTTCCCCTTTGGGCAGTGATTCATTATAGGTCTAGGGTTTCTTTGGGTACCATTTTCCATTTTTTATGTTAAGGTTTGCTTCTGTTTTTGGTTTATGTGTGATGTTTGATCCATGAACCCTAATTTGGGCTTTCATTTGCATCCCTCTTGCATTCTCTTGCATAACATGATTTGCCATTGCATTTTGTGCATTCTTATGATTCATTTGACATCTTAAGACATGTATAAAGCATCATTGATCATTGCATTACATATTTGCCATGTCATTTGTCTTGTATGATTCATAACTTTTCATGCTTGTTCATGCTCCTTAACTTGCATCATTTGCATTCATAATCTTGTATGAACATCTCAATGCCTTGTCTCATGTTTGCAGCACTTCATAACATCATAGTCATCATGTGTATGCTTCTGGTTTGGCCTTGCATCATATCATTTCATCTCATCTTGTATTGCATTGCATTTGTTTCTAACATTTCAGGTGGTAAGTAAACTTGAGAAGTGAATTTGCCTTCACTTCTCATAACTCTTCTTTTCATCTCTCTTGCATCCATTGCTGCATTTCTATTTGTGTTTGGGATTGAGCTTGCTCATTCTTCTTCCTCCCACCTTCTTTCTTCAAGTGACTTGACTTCTTGAATGAAGCAAGTCACTTTGCTTCTCTTGATCCTGTTCATCTGCTTCCTGGTGGCTCCTTTGAAGATTGTTTCTTGCAAACCTCACAAACCTTAGGGACAACCAAGCATGACAATGAATTAGGGTTTTGATTAGTCTCCCCATAGTTTTTACCTTTGTGTCTCTCTTTGAGTCTTCTCTCCTCACCTCATAATCAGGGACTAAACCCTCAAGGCTTTAAGACTTTGTGATTAAGATCATGCCTGCATCCTTCTTTTAGGATGGAGTGTATAACTTTAATCCTAAGTCTTGGACCCTTAAGGTGTTGAACTCTCTTAATTAATCCATCTAATAATCATCAAGACATTACACTTGTAACTTGGGCCTTGCATTAGGGTTCTAATTCTTCCTTAATTGGTTAAGAAGGACTAACCCTAAAGTTAATGGACAAGTCCCCCTCAAGTTGTCTTACAAATCATAAAAAACACTTCATCATCATACCATTAACTAAAATCCACTTAATAAAGGTTTGTTTTGTCGTGGGTTTAATCCCTAATCATGGATTAAGCTGAGGATCCTTCCTCAGCTTAAACACCCTCATCTATTATCCTTCTTTTAGGATAGTGTAATGAGCCTGTTAAATCCCTGATTATGGCTTAACCTCATTACTTAACACTAAACAAAAATCACAAAAACATCTAATTAATCACAAGTAGGTTAATGATTTTAACCCTACATCAAAGGTGATTAAGTGTGAGAATCTGACTTCACACTTAAGGTAATTCTCATTACCCCTAATCAGAGGGATGATGTGATGAGTTTACCAAATCCATTGATTTAGGTTTAAGCTCATTATCTTATGACAAACTCCAAAAAGAAATAAAAGACTGAAAACACAAGAACAAACAATAATCGTCTCCTTCGGGATTCTTTTCTCATCATCTTCACTCACAACCGAGAACTTGCTTCTCCCGTCTAATGCAAGACAGTTCGCACCTGGGCCAGACAGGTCATACACTTGAGCATAGACAAGCAAGCAGTTCACAAGTCAATTCATCTATCAGTCTCTTTGGGTCGAACTACGGTGTTCTGACTTCCTCATTGCACGAGAGGATACGTAGGCATAACTTAACAGTTATCGAACAAAAGTCTCTGTACATTCCCCCTCCTTCCAGCATTATTCTTTAAGCCTCATAATCATGAGCATACTCTTTCTTACACTGACACTATACATATTACACTTCACACTTCTTTTGCACTGACACCTGTACATTCCTTTCCAGCTATTTTATACACAGATTGCACTGACACTACCCCTTTAAAACACAAATCTTTTAAGCGTGGATCCCGTCGAGTACGACGGACAATCTGGGTGCTAATACCTTCCTAGGTTGTAACCAACCCCCTTTCTCAGTCTCTCTGGTTCGCAAACCGTCTTATCCATCTCTTTCTAGGTCTATGCAGCATTACCTTTCCTCCGGGATAAAAATGCCTAGCTGGCGACTCTTTTCATTCTCCAGTGAGTTCACGGCTGTGTGTTCTCACTGTTCCCTTCGCCGACCGTTCGCGTCTGTACCTTCATCTGATCCATTTTCATTTGTCGGGAGCGACAGTAGCCAAAGAAGCTAAAGCTTCGGGGATTCGAAATCCTTGCTTCAGATATGCACAGAAGTGCCTGGCCTATACGTTGTTTGGTAAGGGCGATAGTACAAGGGTGGCAACCCAAACAGAGTTCTTCTTTCTCCATGCGATGGTGAATCACACTCTAGTTAGTGTGGCGGCATTCGTAGTTGATTACTTGGGTCGAGTTAGCCGAGCCACATCTGGTGGCATTTCAATTGGGGGTATGATTACCCAAATTGCTAAGCACTTAGGGTATGACCAGCAAGGTATGATTGCTCTTCATGATGATTATTATGCACTAATGTGTTTCGATAAATATTTAATGACTTTGCTTAAGAAAAATAATAATAATGTGTTTGAGCTGCCTTGTTGCTACGAGTGAGTAATAAGAAAGTATATAGGTTTTGAATGAAAACAAGCTTGATGAGAAGTTTGAGAACATCTTAATATTTAGCTATACCAAAAACACCCTGAGTTTACTGAGTAAGGAACGAGTCTGACATGTAGATTTGTGCCATAATGCTTTGATCTGAGAAGTACACCTTGAGTATTTATATTGACAGCCGGGCTTAATATATAAGAATTATGTGCACAAGGTTGATCCAAAAAAATGATTGAGAAAAGGCACCGGAAAAATGTGAATAATGGCATTTTGACGATAGATCCTTCTAAGTTGGGTAACCCTCACCCAGTTATTCAGCCTAACAGCGATTGAACATGAAGTCATCCCAAATTGGACAAAGTAATAATGGTGCCAATAAAAAAAAGAAAAATTTTTTGGATCACTTTTGTTCATGCGAGGAAAAATCACAAAAGCCTTAAAAAGTGATTGTCAGAATGAAAAGGGTGGAAAATCGGAAAAATAAGACTTAAGCTCAAAGCATAGTCTGAGAGATTACCGAAAAGGAGATTCAGGGTTAGGATTGCCCTGTGGTTTAGTGTTTGCGTGATACCTTGATAGAGGGAAAAGACCGGAACTTTATGTCAGGTGACTTGGAATGAAAAACCCATGTATGAGTATTTTTGCTTCAACTAGCGGTTTGAGACAATTCATATTTTCTTAATGTGTTTATGCAAGGTTTTTGCTTGAGGTCAAGCAAAAGTTTAAGTTCGGGGGAATTTGATCAGTGGTTTTATTTCGTATATTTCAAGTTATTTTTGGTCAGTCGTTTTCTTTGTTTCCGTTGGTTATGAAGTCTTTGCTTATGTTTTCATCATAGTTTTCTAATTTGGTTGAGCGAGTCGTGTGTGTATGTTTTTATTGTTTTATAGCATTGGTACCGTTGATTTGGGTGTTTTATGGTGTGTTTTCAGGAATACAGGAAATCAATGACTGGACATGCGCATAACGGAGTTTCGGTTCGAGAAACTGAAGTTTTAGAGAAGATGCAGAAGCCTGACAGGGTGCCCGTGTCACCTGAAACGGCCCGTGTCAGGGATCCTAGAGGGAACATTTGGAAAAGAAGAGAAAGATTCAAGTCATAAGCCTGACATGGCCGCCCGTGTCGCAAGACACGGCCCGCGTCAGGACTTATATGGTTGATGCGCCGAAGGAAGAAAAGTCAGAAGCCTGACACGGGTGCCCGTGTCATGGGACACGACCAGTGGCAGGGCCCCTGAAGGCGACTTTTTATTATTTTGTTTTATTTTGCTTTAAGTGACCTCCGGGGGTATTCTTGGAATTTCGCTTAGTTGTTTGTGTTTCGATACATTAGGCTGATTGTTAGAAGGAAAAACACTTTAGATTTTACGATTAATTTCTACTCTCTATGGAAAAAATTGTACACACGTGTTTTAGGAGAAAGGAGATCTTGGAACTGCGGAAGCCATTGAAGATCAACTGAATACTATCACAAGTGTAATGTAGTTTCCTTATTTCTATATTTCTGTAATTGTTATTATGAATATGCGTGGCTAAATCCCCCAATACTAGGGGTGTCCCTGATTATCTTTGTAATGACATTGAACCTTTTTTTATAATAATTTCACTGCTTTCTCATAATCATTATGTTGTTTGATCATTCATAATGTAAAACCCCATTTGGAAAATAAGGTTTTTGATCTAATGTTAACCGTGTGTAGGAATACAATTGTTAACACTTTTTAAATAACATTATTTTATTAGACATCACTAAGGAATTGGTGTAACACCCCAAATTTTCCCTCTTCTTTTTAAGCATCATCATCATGTCATAGGCATCATAAGCACATCATGTCCTTGGCATCTTTGCATGAAAAATGAAGCATAACATTCTCATGTTCTAGCATTAGGCATATGGTTAATTGTTGGGGGATTTGAGGCATTACAAGCAATAGAAAGAAGCCCAGTGGACTTGTCCAAGTCCCATGGAGAGTCTACATGACATTTACAAGCCCAAGATCCTTCACAAAAGCCCAGGAGGTTGAGAGATCATCAGTAAGTTCAGGCTAGGGCAAGCTCCTACACAATGATCCCAAATTAGGGTTTCACTTTCAAGCATGATTTCTTTGTGACTTTGGCCATTTCATGTGGGCAAAGTCTTTCATATGATAAGAGGATCCTAGGGATGAAATTTGGTGAGAAACTTCCTTGTGGAAGTCAGTTGTTTCATCAGTTGCTTGCAAAAGAAGAAATTGGTCAACTGTGCTTTCTAGAAGTCAATTGTGAGAATTCAAAGGGTCCAACCTCATTTTTCAAGTCAAGGGATGTCCTTATAACCTTAGAAGAGGTTTGGCAAAGTCAAAGATCAAGAATCAAGAGGTTTTGAAGAAGTTTCCATTTTTGGCATATGGGTTGTCATGAAACTTTCCATTTTTGGCAACTTTTGCCCTAATTTTCAAAGGCTTATAACATGGTGAAAAAGGCTTCAAATGAACTTCCAATAAACATGAAAGTTGTAGGGTAGGTTCCCCCATTTTCAAAAATTACAAGTACATTTTCATAGCCCTCATGGATCATGAGATATGGCCTTCGAAAGTTGCTTGATTTTTAGGGTTTACCATGAAATCCAAGTTTCCACCAAATGCAAAAACTCATGCAAGTCATTTCCAAGCTATCTTATGGAAAAAATGAGGTCACAATATTACAAGGCATAGCATAAGAGTCATTTTGCTCCAAAGAAATCATAAAATTCGTGCATGGGAGGAGAGATATTCCATAAGGTGCAAAAATGCAAGATCACATGAGAAGCATGCTGCATTCATCCAAGGGCCAAGATTGTTCCATCTTTGAATTAGTGAATCACAAGAGATTAGCATGTGCAAAGAATGAGAAGAGAGCACAAAGAAATCACCTCATCACACTCTTCATGCCAATTTTGCAATTTCTTTCTCCCACTCATTCCTCACGTGCATTCCCTCTTATTTTTCATCAGTGAACATTTAACAGCATATATAAGCAGCTAGGGTTTGTGTTGTGCAGGGATTCATCACAATTTCATCACTCTCAAGTTTTGGTTTATTTTGCATTTCCCTTCGAATCCTCGGATTCTCTCACCTATTCACCAAACAAACTTCATATTCCACTTCCTTGAACCCTAAGGATCATCAATCCACCACTCATTCAAGCTGAAACTCCAGATTTCAAGAGGTGCCATTCAAGTGCAGTTGCTTTCGAATCTCAAGATCTAGGAGAATTCAAGGCTTCTTTTGCATTTATTTTGCAATAAGAAGTTAAGAGGAGCAAATCTGCAGCTGGAGGGATCTTATCTTGGTGTTTTGAAGGAGCTGCAAGTTCAGGTATGCTCTGAAATTCATGGATCTAGATTTGAAATTAAATGTATGCATTATGATCTGCTCGTTGTGCTGATGATTCTGTGATAATTAGATTGGAAAATGGATGAATATTGAGTATTTTGTGTGGATCTGAAGTTTGATATGTGAAACTGTTTGTCTTCGATCTGGTCTTATCTTTGATCCACTGTGAATTTCATTGATATATTTGGTTTCAGCGTGGTTTATTGAGTTGATTTGGAGCTTTTGATCCATTTTGGTGGAGGTTTGTTCATATTGTTGAGTTTTCCGGTGACCGGAGCTAGGGCTCCGTCACCGGATTCTGGAAACTGAAGGTTGGAGAAGATGATGTTATGGCCATTAGATTCTTGATCTGGACGGCTGGTTTCGTGACAGCACATTAATTCCACACCCTCTCCCTTACGTGTTTTATGTTTTATAATTTAATCTGAATTAAACAATTTGTTTCGCACCTCACCATAGTATTGTGCACTCACACCACTCGCCAATGAATGAGGAGACTTAGGGCTTTGTTTGACTGAATCTCACGCATCCATTTGATCTAATGGCTTCTTATTTTTTCCTGATTAATGTGAATTTCCACCACAATTGTTGTGTCCTGCGCTGAAATCCAATGGGCCTCCTTGCTATCCCCACTCCCCTGTGTTGTAAGCCCAAGTGAAATGAACTGGATTGGTTGCTATTTTCACCTCCTTGGCTCATTTGTTTATTTTATTATTTCATTTTAATTTCAGTTTGATTTTAAATTTTTAAAAATAGAAATAAGTCATGAAAAATTCTAAAAACTTTCATGAATGATCCTTTGAGTTTTCTCTAATTTTTGACATTTTTATTTTCCATTTATTTTTACTTGCCACGCTGGAATTAATTTTTCTCTTTTATTATTTGCTTTTATTTCACTTTTGAAGCATGTTGTCTTGTGCAATTTCTATCTTGATCATTAATTTGAATTTTAAACTGATTCTTTTTTCTATGGATTCATGTTGAGATATAGTTTGTTGTTGATTTTTCTCCTGATTTTTAGAAGCATGCTTAATTAGTTTTGGTCTCTAACTTGTGCATGAAGCCTTCTAACCCTAATCCATGTTTGAGCTCATATTTGACTTGTTTAGATTCTGATTTTGGTTCTTTCCTTTTGGCATGATGATATTGTATGTTTTAGGAGTCTTATTGCAAGTTTGTGGAATTTTTAGATGTATGCTTGATTTGATTTGATTTTTGTTCTTTGCTTACCCTCCTTTGCATCTCTTTTGGTCATATGTTCAATCCCTAGGTTAGAAGGGCACTTGTGCCAACTTCTTTAAGTTGTTTAGAGCCTTTTTAGGATATTGGTACCCCTCTGGTCTTGAGTTGATGTTTATGTTTTGAAAAAATTTGTGTTTGTTTACTCTTGAAGTTCATTCACTTTTATGCATGCTCACCTCACTTCTTTTGCTTCTTTGCTCCTCATGATGTTAATACTTGAGTTTGTATGCTTCTTATCTTCATCTCATATGATCCTTAGGCACTTTCTTAATATGTTAGGGTTCTGGTCTTGGGGTTTGTGATGTTGGTTTACTTGGTTTGCCTTGTGTTCTCTCATGTTTGTTTTGATTTGTCATGATGATCCATGTTGCTTCATGTTGAGTGGTATGGTTCCTTTCTCATTCTTATGTTGTGTATTGGCATTTGACATTTGTGTTTGAGACTTCACTTCTGGTTATGTGGCTTTAGTTTGATATTATGCCTATTTTGGATTGCATTTATTCTTATGTTATTAACCATTTCAGGGGCTTTGGTAAGTGAGAGGTGTGGATGTGATTCCCACATCTTCAAGTCTTATCTCTTCTCTTTTCCTCATGTTGTTCTCTTACTTGTGTTTGTTGGGGGCTTAGGCCTTACTTCCTCCTTCCTCCTTCTTCATTATTCTCTTTCTCTTCTTATCTCTTCCTCCTTTAGGATAGTAAACCTCACTAACCTAGGATTTTTTATGCATGATAACAATTAGGATTCATTAGTCCCCCATTAGACTTTTACCTTTAAGATCCTTTGGTTTCTCTTCTCTTCTCATCTCAAAACAAAACTCTAAAAGAAACTTAATAAGGATTGAAGTGGTCTCCTGTGCAATAGCCTTATTCCATGAAACACTTGTAGTTTTCCCATCTTGGGATGGTACAAGCTTGTTCACCATGATGCACAATTCTGATCAGGATACCATCTTCATCAAGAAAAGTCATAAAAAACACTTCTTCATTCAAAAGTACAAAAACACTTAATAATTTCAATGAGTTAGTAAGCCTAAGCCCAAATCTCTGGAATCAAGTTTTGGGGATCTTCTCCTTACTTGAGTGTGCTTGTTCTATTATTCCATCTTGGAATGTAGTGGCAAGTACACATTCCATGGAAAAGAGCTTGAGTTCACTTCCTTGTGCCACACTCATAGAAAACTCATAAAAAAACATTGGACAAACAATAAACGTCTCTCCTTCGGGACTTCTTTTCTCATCACCTTCACTCTCATCGTACGAACTTGCTCCTACTTGTCATTTTGCAAGACGATAACACACTCGTCGTCCGAGCCTGCAACACCTAAGCATTGACATAGGCAGTTCAAGCCTTAAGACACAAGCAATCTTTTTCACCCCTAGTTAGGGGAACTACGACGACTCTGATCCTCATTGTCCAAATGAGGTACGTAGGCAGCGGGGTAGGGCCCGTTTGAGCACAATCTTTATTTTCCCTACATTTTTCCTTTTCATTTCTTTCTCAGTTCCTTTTCCAGTTCAGTCCCTTTTCTTTGCAGCAAATTTCATTTCTTCACCCTTTGAAGCAGATTTCATTGCAAGCGTGGATCCCGTCGGGTACGGCGAACGATCTGGGGTGCTAATACCTTCCCAGGTCGTAACCGACTCCCGAACTCAGTCTCTTTGGTTCGCAGGACCCGTGTGCTTCCTCTTCTTTTCTTCTGGTTTGTGCAGCATTACCATTCCCGTTCCTTCGAGATAAAAATGCCTGGCTGGCGACTCTACCTCTTTCCGCGCCACTTTCGCGTTTGTACCAGGATAGAAATCCGGGGAGCGACAGCTGGCAACTCTGCTGGGTGTAACACGGTGGGAGAACTGACTTTAGTTAAATGTTGCGGATAGCAAGAGTCGTCACCGACTTTTATTTTATCCAAAAGGAAAGGGCATAAAAGAACAGGAAAGACCTTAAAAAGATTTTGAGTTCGGGGGGTAGGTTATACATAGGGAAGGTGTTATCACCCTTTATATCCATGGTTATCCATGGGCTCTTAGTTACTTAGCTCACTTTAAACTGTTTTGAGAAGTGTAGTGTGTGATTAAAACTTTTCTAAGTACTTTATAATGATCCTCGTATGGATGTATATAAAGACTTTGTTTTGAAAATTTGTTTGAAATGTGAAGTGTAATGAAGTATTTTGAAGAAAAGTGAGCAAGTACTTAAGAGGAACCTACCCTATGCTAAATCTTTACTGTTCTTATATATTCTTTCAATGGTAAGACTATCCCTATTATTAAGGAATAGGTAGTCATTACCTTGGATGCAATAAGGGACATATGAAGGGACATTTGTATTTAGGCAACTGTAAGGTGTCTTAGCAATACGAAGGGACTTATCATCTTTTATTCGAAGGGACAAGATCATTTACCGTAGGCAACATCGAAGGGACTTGATCTTATAATCTTAAAAGGGACTTGATGATATTTTATGAAAAGGGACTTTTCTTTAAGACACCTTACTTGACCTTATAATTAGGCAACATGAGGAGTAACCTTAGAAAGTGTAGGATGGCGATCAAAGATCGACTTACGTGTGTGAGTGTTCATATTCATATATTTATCTTATTAAGTAAGTCATTCTAAATTATTTTTAAATCACAAACAGGTTAGCACTCCCTATAATTACTAACCATGGCAAGAATATTTATCAATAATAAAATAAGAACAATAATAAACTACGACTATTACAAGGCTTTCGTAATTACATTATAATATAAACAATAAATAAATATAATAAAGAAAATTAAAATGGTTAGTAATAAAACAATTATAAGAAGAAAAGGTTAGCACAAATATACAAAATATATACAATTTAATTAAATATTTTTAGATTAAATAAACAATTTTGAAGAATTTTTGAGATGAAAATAAAATAATAAGGATAATAATAATAAACCATATAATAATTTATTTACAAAAAAAAAAAAATTAATTATTTAATTAGGTATTAGAAAAATTAATTAAGTTTAATATTTAAGTTAAATAAAAATTAGGGTTGGAAATTAGGGTTACATATTTTAGAAAATATAATTAGGGTTTACATATTAAAAATATTAATTACAAAAATATAAATACATAAATAAAAAATTAATGTTTATTCACAAAATATTTTAGAAACATAAAATTTGAATTATCAATATTTTTTTATAAAGAAAATCATTGATTTTTACATATTAGAGAAAAGTTTAAATAATATTAATAACTTTAATTATATTAAAACATAAAAATAATGAAATAAATAAAAAAAGAGGTAAAAACTTACCTGC
The DNA here is from genome assembly GCA_963966055.1 of Lathyrus aphaca. Lineage (NCBI taxonomy): Eukaryota > Viridiplantae > Streptophyta > Magnoliopsida > Fabales > Fabaceae > Lathyrus > Lathyrus aphaca. The sequence goes on from OZ014519.1 coordinate 411,404,136, forward strand.
TGGAGCCTGGGGTCGAACCCAGGTCTCCCAGCCTCCACCAGCACTAGCCAACCAACTGAGCAGCGTGTGCAGCGTGTCCATAGGATGAGTCTTAGTCATAATATAGAAAACCTATTAAAACAAAAGGAATTTTGAATAAAAAGGATAACCTAGGGATCGAACCCTGGTCATTGGCTTCAAAGGCGCTTCTCCAAAACCAGCTGAGCTACGCGCTCTAATTGATAATAGAATAACAAATATTTATTATAAAAACAGTCCAAATTTTGAATTCAGATTTCGCACCAAAGCTGCTTCGTCTTCAACCTCCTGACTTGCGAAATTACCTGCGAATTTATCCACCATATTTTCTGCGAATTCACCTGCGTATGAAACCAACCAATCTCATATCTTCATCAATATGCAATGATTCATCAAATTAATTACATGGTTGTGATCCCCAACCATCATACAGTTCATTTATGGTCTTAAAATCAATTTATATAGTCTAAATTGAAGAACCCTAAATATGGTTCAAGAACCCTAACAATGGCCGTTTTCGGTTTAAGTCCTCATTCCTCAATTTCTTTGCCTAGAAAGTATCTAAACATCATCACTAACACAAATATATAGTTAGAATTCATTATAATTGCATAAATAATCCAAATCGAAAAAAAATAAGAATATGAACAATATGGATTCGGATTGGTCATATGAGCATGTTTTGAATGCGTTTGAGGGTTGGGATAGACTCAGTGATGTCCAAGGATCATCTCTATGTCTTCAAAATACCTTTTTCTGCCCTTTGAAGGTGAATCCGAATTTTGAATTTTTGATGAAATTTGAAGTTTTGAGAGTTGTTCTTGAGGCTGCCAATTCGTGTCCTCTGTTGTGCTTTATGTTGTTTTTATATCATGTGATGAAATTAGGTCAAGAAACTAGTCCATCCTTTGGACTTTTTGAAAACATTGAAAACTTGGATATCTCATTGCTATTTTTGAATGATCTGATTTTGTATGATTCAATCACCTCTAAATGAACATTAAGACCTTCTTGAACCAAAATCAAATCAAATATCCATCCTTTTATATTTTATTTTAATTTAAAATGATTTTTAATATAAAAAAATCATAATAAATAAAATAAAATGAATAAAAATATGAATAGATAAATTTTAATTCGTGCATGATGTCATGGAAGTGTTTGGATCATAAAAAAGCAAGGCCATTTGGTGAATTATGGTTTTAAGACCCCATTTGCTTCATAAACCTCTCAAAAATTTCCCAAATTTGCAAGGGCACAAATCCTTCAATTTTAATGCGATGAAGGTGTTCTTGGACATTTTAGAAAGCTTAGAGAGTCCTCTAACCAACCGCTTTGGTCTCATGTCCATATCTTTTACCATTCTCAAGTTATGCTCTTTGGAAGATGTTGACATTTTGTTGACTTTTAAAAGGACCTATAATGTCTTAGCTCATACCTTCCAAATGAAGCATTTTTGGGCTTGGCTTGTGAGACACAAAGTTGTAGAGAATTCAATTTCCTTAAAAATGAGCTTTGGATGGAAAATATTTGATGAAGCATGTGAAAGTTATGGCTGGTCAAAGTTCAGTTGACTTTTACTGTGAAAACCCTAATTTAGAAACTCCTGATTCTTGATGATCTGAAATCTCCTTGATGAATCATGATCAACCCTTGATCAAATGATGAATGTTACTTAATATACTTGATGTTGGCAAAAAATCATGAAGTTTGACTTTGGTTTGACCATAGTTGACCTCAGTTTGACTTTTTGACTGCCTTGACTGATTTTAACCTATCTGATCATCTGACTGAGCAAACCTTTGGGAAAAGTATTGAAACTTGACATGGGGATTCTTACACACATATAGGATGCTATGAAGCTCACATGAAGTATTGGAAGCCCATTTAGCCTGATGAAAGTCAAAACCCTAGTTTAAGATGCATTGTTTAGGAGGATGCATTGTCTGAGGGAATTGTCAAACTTTCTGACTAATTGTGAACCTTGTGAACCTTGTGAACCTCATGAGATGTCTTGTGAATCTTGTTCAATTTTCTGAAACCTGAGGGGTTAGATTGGTATACGTGCCATTCGTGACCTGGAAGGTTGAAGGGGATTGAACACAAAAGCCCAAAAATTTGCACTCGTCGGTGCGTAAAGTAAAGCTGATGATTAATTGTATATGCTTGAGTGGGCTTGAAGATGCTATTTGGAAGAATTGGAGATGGGCTTATAGATGCCATCCATAATATCAGGAGGTGATAATATCTTGATGTTGATACTGGATATCAGTACTAGGTCTTCGTATAAGCCGTCTCTGAATCGTTTATGCAACATGGTGTGAATAGACCAGTAGAAATAAATCTTCGTGACGATTATCTCTTCTGGAAATATCCTGGATAAGGGAATGGATCTTTGTACAGACCGTTTTCCTACTATCCAAGAACAAATAGATTAAATCTTCTGAAAGTATCCTGGACTAGGGAATGGATCTTTGTACAGACCGTTTGCCTATTATCCAAGAACAAATAGAGTGTCAGGATTAAATCTCCTGAAAATATCCTGGACTAGGGAATGGATCTTTGTACAGACTGTTTGCCTACTATCCGAGGACAAAAGAGTGTCAGGATTAAATCTCCTGAAAATATCCTGGACTAGGGAATGGATCTTTGTACAAACCGTTTGCCTAATATCCAAGGACATCTTGAGTAATGTATAGATCTTTTCTGACCTGTTATGGATTGTTGATATTGTTTTATCTGCATATAACTATCCTGCAAGGAAAAAGGTTAGTTTATGCAATATGTATGCATGCATGGTGCATCTAAGTAAATGTATTATGCATTTATGGATATGCTATGGTATGATGTAAATGATGTATGTATGAATCATGTAGCCTGAATCGTCTGGATATCTTTGTATAACAACTGCTGGCTTGGGAAAATAAATCCCGATTCATTGCTGAAGAATATGAGGAACTTGTTCCCGTCTTGTTTGATAGTATAGTATTTATAACCTCCCGTCTTCGTTCGTCGTACTTCTATTGAAGGAATAAGTTCCTGAGTATCCCGACTGAGGATAAAAGAGATGGACATAAATTCAAGGGGAAATGTAACTCGAAGTATCTATAAAGATAGATTTGCTCTACTAGGGATTTGTAGTTGTCTTGTGGGCATGAACCGGCGAAGCTTCGTTGAACTCCTACCCTCGTTCGTCCTTAGTAAATACTATTAATGCATTTTATGCATTTCTGGTAAACATCAATCATATTCAAAAGCATACATACATTCAAACACAACCAATGGACGTTCTCGTTTATGTAAATAGGGTAAAAGTAAATATGGATTCAAAGATGAAATTTTATTTATATTATAAAGTGACCTATACACAGGTAAGTTTGTACAAGGAGACAGAAATCCTAGTAAGAGGAATTCGTCGTGAAACTTTTTTACAAAACAAAGAAAATCAGCTATGTGAGAAATAATCCTATTGAGTTTCAATTCTACTATTGCCATTATCTTCAAGTATCTCATCTTCTGCCGTTGAGACGGAAACGATTGGATTGATCTTTATCTGTTCGAACTTGAATCAGTTAACACAACTAGTTGGGGCTATATGGGTGATCTGAACGAGACATAGGCATACGCTTTAATCCCTAACTTTTGCCTGGATTTCCCTTTCAGGTTTTCAATCCACCGGGATACCCTTTTTTGCCCAAGCCGCCTTTTCAGGTTTTCGACTTGCCGGGTGTTCATTTTTTATATATATCCCTAATTTTTTCCCGAACCCTTTTGGTTCGCCGGGATGCCCTTATTTTTTCCTAGGCCAGTCAACCTAGCGGGTCTCTTTTTATGCGTAGTATTTTTTAACTATGTCTGCGTTTACAGGCTGTGGGAAGTCTTCACCATCCATAGTAGTAAGCATCATGGCACCTCCTGAGAATATTGTTTTGACTACAAATGGTCCTTCGTAAGTAGGGGTCCACTTGCCCCTAGGATCACCCTGTGGTAATATGATACACTTGATTACCAAGTCACCAACCTGATATACCTTTTGCTTAACCTTCTTATTGAAAGCTTTGATCATCCGTGTTTGGTACATATGGCCATGACAAACAGTTGCCAACCTCTTTTCATCAATCAAATTTATCTGGTCAAGTCGAGTCTGAATCCACTCATCTTCATCCAAGCCTGCATCCTTCATGATTCTTAAGGAGGGGATCTGAACTTCAATGGGCAGAACTGCTTCCATACCATAGACTAAGGAGAATGGGGTTGCCCCTATTGAAGTATGTATTGTAGTACGATAACCATGAAGAGCAAATGGTAACATCTCATGCCAATCCTTGTAAGTGACAGTCATCCTCTGTAGAATTTTCTTAATGTTCTTATTAGCAGCTTCTACTGCCCCATTCATCTTCGGACGATACGGAGAAGAATTGTGATGCTTAATCTTGAACTGTGTGTAGAGATCAGTAATCATGGTGTTGTTCAGATTAGAGCCATTGTCAGTAATAATCCTTTCAGGGATGCCATACCTACATATGAGATTATTCTTAATGAATCGAGCTACAACATTCTTAGTAACAGATGCAAATGAGGCTGCCTCTACCCACTTAGTAAAGTAATCAATAGCAACCAAGATGAAACGATGCCCATTAGAAGCAGTAGGTTTGATCTCGCCAATCATATAAATGCCCCACATGGAAAAAGGCCAAGGAGCAGTTAACACATTCAATGGAGCTGGAGATATATGTACTTTATCAGCATAGATTTGACACTTGTGACATGTTCTGGAATGTTGATAGCAGTCAGCTTCCATGGTAGACCAATAGTAACCTGCTCTCAATATTTTCTTTGCCATGGTATGACCACTAGAATGAGTGCCAAAGATCCCATCGTGCATATCTTCCATAATCTCTGTTGCTTCCTTCTTATCCACACAACGAAGCAAAGTTGAATCATGATTGCGCTTGTACAAAATTCCATTACTTAAAAAGAACTTAACAGAAAACCTCCTTAGAAACTTCTTATCTTTGACAGATGCCCCTTCAGGGAACTCCTGAGTTTCAAGATATCTTTTCACTTCGTAGAACCAAGGCTTCCCCTCTGCTTCTTCAATGTCAACCTCATTGCAATATGCAGGCTTCTCAAATCTATCAATAGTAATCTTGGGAGCTTCATCATCCCAGCTAATCTCAAACATAGATGCCATGGTGGCTAATGCATCTGCCAACTGATTCTCTCTTCGTGGAATATGTCCAAAGGTAATCTCTTCAAAATATGGGATCATAGACAACTCCTGCTCTCTGTAGGGAATACGATTTTCATGCTTGGTATCCCAATCTCCTTTAATCTGACTCACTACCAGGGCTGAATCCCCATATACGTCCAGGAACTGAATCTTCATATCAATGGCAGCTTTGATACCCAGGATACATGCCTCATACTCAACCATGTTATTGGTACAATAGAAACAAAGTCTTGCAGTAATTAGGGTATGACAACCTTCAGGGGAAATGATCACAACACCAACACCATTACCAAGTGCATTAGAAGCTCCATCAAAAACCATAGTCCATCGGGATCCTTGTTTAGGTCCGTCATATTGTCCAAGTTCTTTGGTAATAATCATAATGTCTTCATCAGGGAACTCAAAACTCATTGACTGATAATCATCCACTGCTTGATGAGCCAAATGATCAGCTACAACACTTCCTTTAATGGCCTTCTGAGTAGTATACTGTATGTCATATTCTGTTAAGATCATTTGCCATCTCGCTATTCGTCCGGAGAGAGCAGGTTTCTCGAATATGTACTTGATTGGATCCATCTTTGAAATCAACAAGGTAGTATGAGTCAACATATACTGTCTTAGTCGGTGAGCAGCCCATGCCAAAGCGCAGCAAGTTTTCTCGAGCAGTGAGTATCTTGTTTCACAGTCGGTAAACTTTTTGCTAAGGTAGTATATTGCCTGCTCTTTTCGACCAGACTCGTCATGTTGCCCCAACACACACCCCATTGAGTTGTCTAACACTGTTAAGTACATAATCAAGGGTCTTCCATCAACTGGTGGCATCAAAATTGGAGGTTCTAGCAGATATATCTTGATTTCATCAAAGGCTGTTTGGCATTCATCATTCCATTCCATCACCTGATCTTTCTTCAACAACTTGAAGATTGGCTCACAGGTAGCAGTTAACTGGGAAATAAATCTTGCAATGTAATTCAGTCGTCCCAATAAACCTCTAACCTCCTTCTCAGTACGGGGAGCAGGCATCTCTTGTATAGCTTTTACTTTTGCGGGATCCACCTCAATACCTTTTCCACTGACAATGAAACCCAGGAGTTTACCAGACCTAACCCCAAAAGTACATTTGTTTGGGTTCAATCTCAACTTGTATTTCTTCAACCTTTCAAACAGCTTATGCAGATGATCGAGGTGTTGCTCTTCATTCTGGGACCTGGCTATCATATCATCCACATATACCTCTATCTCATGATGAATCATATCGTGAAACAAAGCCACCATAGCACGCTGATATGTTGCCCCGACATTCTTCAAACCAAATGGAATCACTTTATAGCAAAAGGTGCCCCACTGTGTAACAAACGTAGTCTTCTCCATATCTTTAGGTGCCATCTTGATTTGATTGTAACTTGAGAAACCATCCATAAAAGAGAATATCTTGTGCTGAGCAGTGTTGTCTACCAGAACATCAATATGAGGAAGTGGAAAGTCATCTTTGGGGCTGGCCTTGTTCAAATCCCTTTAATTTACACACATACGTACCTTACCATCTTTCTTAGGTACCGGTACCACATTTGCAACCCATTGAGGATAAGAAGTCACAGCTAAGAACCCTGCATCAAACTGTTTCATCACCTCTGCTTTAATCTTTTCTGACATTTCAGGACGCATGCAACAAACCTTCTGTTTCTCCGGACGACAATCTTCTTTTACCGGTAATCGGTGAACCACAATGTCTGTATCCAACCCTGGCATATCTTCATAGGACCAAGCAAAGATCTCCACATAATCACGTAACATCTGAATTAGTCTGCTCTTAACATCATCTTCTAGTTCAACTCCTATCTTGACCTCTTTCTGGTTTTCTTCAGTTCCCAGATTCACAACTTCGATTGGCTCTTCATGTGGTTGTATAGCTTTCTCTTGTTGTAATAACCTAGCAAGCTCTACAGGTACTTCACAATCTTCCTCCTTTCCATCTTCAGCTCGATAGATCGGATTCTCGAAATTATAATTGGCAATAGTAGAACTGTTATCAACAGGATCCAGAGTGGATGAGGATCTGCATTTTAGTGATGTGGGTGTGTGTAAGAACACATAACTGATAAAACAAAAATAGAATAAAAGAAAGACAAGGAGCACAATATTTACGAAAACGAAACGTCCATTGATTTTTATTGAATGAAGTATGCAAATGAAATGACATCCCATAACAATCCTACCATTGTGCCCCGGGTAAGACACAAGGCTTACTAGTTTAATTATTCAAAATTACAAACTTAAAAATAACAACACAGTAATAGTATTTACTCCTGACTAAAGGAGATAGGAATAACGTCTTCGGTCTTCCAGTTGTTGAGTCCATCACCCACAGTAGGAAAGATCCAGTCATCCAGGTTGTAGTCTTCATTACAATCACCCACAACATTGATTTGATCTCTCATGATCCCTTGATTGGTGATACGAACAACACGAGCACGACGAATAGCCTTCTGGGACTCTGCAGTGAAACCCAAACCAAAATTGTCAGACTTGTAAGGAATGTCAAGAAGCTGACCCCAAATAGTACAACCACCTTCTTCAACCACGAATCTAGCATCTTTGAGGGAAGCCATTGTAGGAGGTACTCTGGTAACCACAAGAACTCTTTTAACCACAGGAGGAGCTTTAGTTGCAGGAACGACCCAAGGAACTACTTCAAATGTTTGGCAAGGAGTCTCAACATATTCACCTTCCACTTCAACATACTTGAAAGTATTCACATGACTGACCATATATTCTTCCTCTCCATAAACAGTGACGATCTTTCCCATCACCGGATATTTCAACTTCTGATGTAGGGTGGAGGTCACAGCACCTGCCCCGTGGATCCAGGGGCGCCCAAGAAAACAGGAGTACGCAGGACGAATATCCATTACATAGAAGGTAGAATTGAAGACTTGAGAACCTACTTTGATCGGGAGATCTATTTCTCCATGCACCACTCTTCTTGAGCCATCAAAGGCCCTCACCACTACATTACTTGGTCTTAACACAGCATCTTCAGGACTGAGCTTGTTCAGAACCTCTTTGGGAAGTACATTCAATGAAGAACCATTGTCCACCAACACATGAGACAAGGTAGTGCCCCTACATTCAATGGAGATATGCAAAGCTCTATTATGGTTTCTCTTGGCAGGAGTCAAGTCAGCATCAGAAAAGCCTAACCCATTATCATAAGTCAGATGTGCAACACAATTTTCAAATTGATCCACAGAGATCTCATTTGGTACATGGGCAGTCTTCAAGAACTTGATTAAGGATTTAGCATGAGCCTCAGAACACAGCAACAAAGATAACATGGAGATTTTGGAGGGAGTATGCCCCAATTGGTCAACAATATCATAATCACTCTTGCGAATGATTTTCAGCACTTCTTCCATCTGTTTAGAAAGATTTTCAGCAGTCGGTGCCTCAGCTTACACAGGTTCAACTACAGGACCTTTGCCCCAAGCATCAACACTTGGCTCAGAAGTGGAAGTGGTAGTTGGAGTAACTGTATTTTTGGAGGTAGCTGGAGGAGAGAAAATTCTTCCACTTCTAGTGATCTTACTAGATCCAGCAATATTATCAACATCAAGGTTATCATCAGTAACAGGGGTATCAGTCAAAGGTTCCTGCTTAACACCGTGGATATAAACATCGGAACCGTAATTCCAGGGTATGGCTTTATCAGAAGTATACGGAATAGGGCCAGGAGTGGTAATAATCATGGGAGCCACTATAGCTTCAGCAACAGTCTTCACAAGGCCTTCAGCAGTAATCTTGATAGGTCCTTTTGAAGTGATCTTGACAGGGCCTTTGGAGGTAATCTTCACTGGCACTTTATCAACCATATCCACATCTTCAACCTTCGTACCTCGAGTCAGATGTTCACACATACTCTCCACAGAAGGTGTCCTCTAAAACAATATAGTATAATTGTCCATGAGGCGTTTAATACCATCTTTCAACTTCCAGCAACTGTCAGGTTTGTAGGCACAATAAAAACAATCTTCATTACAACCTGGAAAGAATCCAGCCTGTATCAACTTCTTCTTAATAATAGATAGGGGAGTAGTCACATCCGCAACCGAGGAAACATATGAAACTTCATCCACAGCATTAACAGTCTTCTCATGATTGGGCATGGGAGCAGTAATCACATTTGGAGTCCCAGTAGGATCAAATTCAATCTCCTCGGCTTCAATCATATCTTGAATCTTGTTTTTCAATATCCAGCAGTTGTTGGTATCATGTCTCGGACAATTAGAATGATAGGCACATCGTGCATTAGGGTTGTATCGAGGAGAGGAAGTATTAGGATTCTGAGGAGGATCCTTCAAAGTAATGAGTTCCCCTTTCAACATGTGTTGCAAGGCTTGGGCCAGTGACATGTTGATCTTGGTGAATTGTCTTCTAGGCTTCTGTTGATTGTTTTGTGGTAACTCTGGTGTTGCAGGAGTAGGATTAGAAATGTGAACTGCTCCCACAGATTGGTGACTTCTGTTACAACTGGGTTGACCATACACAGCATTAGACTCCTTCTTCCCACTAGGGGGCTTCTTTGCAGTGCTTGATGAAGAGGCACCCACCTGTATCTTACCACTTCTTATACCGCTCTCTACACGTTCTATAGAAAGGACCATTCAGCGTACTCATAAACATATCCACTAGCTCTCTGTCAGTCAGAGGAGGTTGGACTCTGCCAGCCAAGTCTCTCCATTTTTGGGCATACTCCTTGAAATTTTCCTTAGCACCCATAGACATGCTTTGGAGCTGCATGCGAGTAGGTGCTAAATCAACATTATATTGGTATTGCCTATAGAAGGCCTCAACAAGATCATTCCAATCACTAATATCGACACTTTCCAGTTGATAGTACCATTCCAATTGAGCTCCAGACAAGCTCTATTGGAATAAATGAATCCATAACTTCTTGTCAGCAGTATGTGGTTGAATCCTCCGGACATAGGACCTTAGATGCAGTTTGGGACATGAGACACCATCATACACCACAAAAGCAGGAACCTTGAAACCAATAGGTATAACCACTCCAGATATTAAGCTCAGATCTTCAAAATCAAGCCCAAAAGATTTTTGTAACTCCATGGCATTCATTCTGTCTACCAGCATCTTGTACTTATCTTCATTAGGATCATGATAATAATTTGCTTCAGAATCTCCCACAGTATCATGGAGACTGCCTCCCTCTTTCTCAGAATTATCAGACTCATAATCATCAACCTGTTCCTTGGTCCTGACAGGACCTCTGAACCTTCTTCCCAAATTAATAAGGCCTCCTGATCTTCTAGTCTTTTTCTTCTTCTTAGCCAACAGTGTCTTCAGCTCATCTTGCCCTTTGGACAAATTCAGAATCAACTCTTGGAATTGTGCATTCTGAGCCTGGAGATCATTGACAGTCTGTTCAAGGGCCATTTCTTCTAAAATAAACAGTGAGAAGATAAGATACCTGTATATAAGAAACCTGTGATGCAGTGATATGGTATGTAAATGCGTATGCAATGTTTTCAAGGACCGCAGGATTTAAATTTGTTTAAACAATCAAAAAGGTAAACTTTTATTAGTAAACAATAATAAAAATGAAATAAAATACAAAAAATGGGGTTTTAAGTCTCCCATGGACGTTTCCTCTTTATGTTGAGGTATGAGTTGAGATTCCGCTCCTCGTGAAGTTGTTTTGTTAGCTCCAAGATTCTTTCTTGACTTTCTTTGTAATGAGTCTCAAAAGTATCTCTTTACTCCTTCAACTGGACCCAGGACCTCTGTAACTCTTCCATGTCAGTGGGCATGTCTGGATGAAGGATGATATAAGGAGTATCTCCTTCAGCAACAAGCTCCATAGTAACTGGAAGGATAGCAGGATATGGCATCATGAGAGTCTAAGCAAGAGATCGCACCCATCTGAGATAAGCTTCCATAGGAATAGTATACTTTGGTTCCAGAGTCTTGTTGTCAACCTTGTTCACTTTACCCCATGCTCGTATGAACCTTTGACGGTAACCTTGCAGATCGTTGTCGTAGTCGAACACAATACCCTGAATAAGCATATCATGAGGACCATCACTTCGAGCGTAACCAAACTGACGTAGAGCTAAGGAAGGATTGTAGGTAATGCCCCCTCTTATGCCAAGGAGTGGCACATTAGGGAACTTCCCACAACGGTCAATGATAGTAACATTCTCCATGGATCTAGAGCACCAATGAATATCTGAATGTGAAAGTGACATGATCCTCTTGGACCACCTGAACCCTTTTTTATTCTTCATCACTGATCGAGGAAGGTGAGAAATAAACCACCTAGACAATAAAGGTATACAACACATCAGAGTTCCTCGTGCCTTCGTAGTACGAGTATGGAGAGAGTGTAAGATGTCTATAAGTAATGTAGGCACTGGATTACGAGTCAGAAATATGTTGATGGCGTGTACGTCTATGAACTGGTCTGGATTGGGGAACAACACTAAGCCATAGATCAATAGGGATAAGATTTCCTCAAAAGCATCATAACTCATAGCCTTCAGGAACAATTGAGCTTTCTCCATCAATACCTTAGCAAGAATACCCTTAACTCCACTTCTTGTTTCTAGGACAATGTCTGATTTCTTCAGATGTAGGGCTGCAGCAATGACCTCAGGTTTAGGCTCTTTCTCTAAGCCTGTGAAGGGTCTCTGAATGAGGATAGGTATACCCAGAAGCTTGGAGAACTCTTCCATTGTAGGAACCAGCTGATAGTCAGGGAATGTGAAGCAATGATGTTTAGGATCAAAGAACTGAAACAGAACACTCATCATGTCTTCATTGAACCCTGAAGTGACCAGATCCAGTAGGTGACCATGCCTCTTGATGAATTGGGAGTTTTAAGACACTTGAGAGACCAATTCCTTAAGCTTAGGAGGTATTCCTACAAAGTTGATCCGGATAGTATTCCTACGAGCAGAAGCCATGACCTGCAACAAAGAACAAAGATAAATCCTTTGGTTCTTGAAATGGTTAGTGAAAATGTTATGCTTATGATGCATGATGATGCTATGATGTTAGGCTCAATCACAAACATGTGGCACACACAAACAAATCACACAATAGCCCTAGGTTTAAAGGCTTGCATGAGGTTTAAAGGTAAGTACCCTCCCCTGAAGTTTAGATGGTTCATCCTGTCCTATAAAGTAACCAGGTTCTAAGGGATCTCAATATCATTGACCCTTCACAAGGGTGGTTGTTCAGTAGGCAACTTACTTGCCAACCAAAACCCTCCAAGTTTAAGATCTCAATGAGTGTAGTATCGAGTATCAACCAGCTTTAGTCTTCACCAAAGCTGGTTATCTCACTACTTTCTAAAGGCCAAGATGGGATGACTAAGGTTCTAAAAGTTAGTTAGTATATTGACAACATATGGAAGCCTCATATTATCCTCAACTTGCTTAAGGAACATAAGCACCAACCAAGAAGTCACACTAACTATGGCCACCAGATCAACCATATCGGTATACGCCGTACAGTTTCCTTGGTCTATTGCCATTTACCTAAGGTACACTAGATCCGGGTTAGGATCTTTCACACATAAGAGCACTCAACAAGTAAAGTAAAGCAAACAAGGCAAACAATTTTAAAGTGATCTAATTCCTAAGGGTACCCCTCTTTTATTAAATCCCCAGCAGAGTCGCCAGTTCTGTAACACGGTGGGAGAACTAACTTTAGTTAAATGTTGCGGATAGCAAGAGTCGCCACCGACTTTTATTTTATCCAAAAGGAAAGGGCATAAAAGAACAGGAAATACCTTAAAAAGATTTTGAGTTCGGGGGGTAGGTTATACAAAGGGAAGGTGTTAGCACCCTTTATATCCATGGTTATCCATGGGCTCTTAGTTACATAGCTCACTTTAAACTGTTTTGTGAAGTGTAGTGTGTGATTAAAAAATTTCTAAGTACTTTATAATGATCCTCGTATGGATGTATATAAAGACTTTGTTTTGAAAATTTGTTTGAAATGTGAAGTGTAATGAAGTATTTTGAAGAAAAGTGAGCAAGTACTTAAGAGGAACCTACCCTATGCTAAATCTTTACTGTTCTTATATATTCTTTCAATGGTAAGACTATCCCTATTATTAAGGAATAGGTAGTCATTACCTTGGATGCAATAAGGGACATATGAAGGGACATTTGTATTTAGGCAACTGTAAGGTGTCTTAGCAATACGAAGGGACTTATCATCTTTTATTCGAAGGGACAAGATCATTTACCGTAGGCAACATCGAAGGGACTTGATCTTATAATCTTAAAAGGGACTTGATGATATTTTATGAAAAGGGACTTTTCTTTAAGACACCTTACTTGACCTTATAATTAGGCAACATGAGGAGTAACCTTAGAAAGTGTAGGATGGCGATCAAAGATCGACTTACGTGTGTGAGTGTTCATATTCATATATTTATCTTATTAAGTAAGTCATTCTAAATTATTTTTAAATCACAAACAGGTTAGCACTCCCTATAATTACTAACCATGGCAAGAATATTTATCAATAATAAAATAAGAACAATAATAAACTACGACTATTACAAGGCTTTCGTAATTACATTATAATATAAACAATAAATAAATATAATAAAGAAAATTAAAATGGTTAGTAATAAAACAATTATAAGAAGAAAAGGTTAGCACAAATATACAAAATATATACAATTTAATTAAATATTTTTAGATTAAATAAACAATTTTGAAGAATTTTTGAGATGAAAATAAAATAATAAGGATAATAATAATAAACCATATAATAATTTATTTACAAAAAAAAAAAATTAATTATTTAATTAGGTATTAGAAAAATTAATTAAGTTTAATATTTAAGTTAAATAAAAATTAGGGTTGGAAATTAGGGTTACATATTTTAGAAAATATAATTAGGGTTTACATATTAAAAATATTAATTACAAAAATATAAATACATAAATAAAAAATTAATGTTTATTCACAAAATATTTTAGAAACATAAAATTTGAATTATCAATATTTTTTTATAAAGAAAATCATTGATTTTTACATATTAGAGAAAAGTTTAAATAATATTAATAACTTTAATTATATTAAAACATAAAAATAATGAAATAAATAAAAAAAGAGGTAAAAACTTACCTGCTGGAGCCTGGGGTCGAACCCAGGTCTCCCAGCCTCCACCAGCACTAGCCAACCAACTGAGCTGCGTGTGCAGCGTGTCCATAGGATGAGTCTTAGACATAATATAGAAAACCTATTAAAACAAAAGGAATTTTGAACAAAAAGGATAACCTAGGGATCGAACCCTGGTCATTGGCTTCAAAGGCGCTTCTCCAAAACCAGCTGAGCTACGCGCTCTAATTGATAATAGAATAACAAATATTTATTATAAAAACAGTCCAAATTTTGAATTCAGATTTCGCGCCAAAGCTGCTTCGTCTTCAACCTCCTGACTTGCGAAATTACCTGCGAATTTATCCACCATATTTCCTGCGGATTCACCTGCGTATGAAACCTGCCAATCTCATATCTTCATCAATATGCAATGATTCATCAAATTAATTACATGGTTGTGATCCCCAACCTTCATACAGTTCATTTATGGTCTTAAAATCAATTTATATAGTCTAAATCGAAGAACCCTAAATATGGTTCAAGAACCCTAACAATGGCCGTTTTCGGTTTAGGTCATCATTCCTCAATTTATTTGCCCAGAAAGTATCTAAACATCATCACTAACACAAATATATAGTTAGAGTTCATTATAATTGCATAAATAATCCAAATCGAAAAAATACGAATATGAACAATATGGATTCGGGTTGGTCATATGAGCATGTTTTGAATGCGTTTGAGGGTTGGGATAGACTCAGTGATGTCCATGGATCATCTCTATGTCTTCAAAATACCTTTTTCTTCCTTTTGAAGGTGAATCCGAATTTTGAATTTTTGATGAAATTTGAAGTTTTGAGAGTTGTTCTTGAGGCTGCCAATTCGTGTCCTCTTGTGTGCTTTATGTTGTTTTTATATCATGTGATGAAATTAGGTCAAGAAACTAGTCCATCCTTTGGACTTTTTGATCCATAGAGATTGAAAAAGATATGACTTTAAAAACATTGAAAACTTGGATATCTCATTGCTATTTTTGAATGATCTGATTTTGTATGATTCAATCACCTCTAAATGAACATTAAGACCTTCTAGAACCAAAATCAAATCAAATATCCATCCTTTTATATTTTATTTTAATTTAAAATGATTTTTAATATAAAAAATCATAATAAATAAAATAAAATGAATAAAAATATGAATAGATAAATTTTAATTCGTGCATGATGTCATGGAAGTGTTTGGATCATAAAAAAGCAAGCCCATTTGGTGAATTATGGTTTTAAGACCCCATTTGCTTCATAAACCTCTCAAAAATTTCCCAAATTTGCAAGGGCACAAATCCTTCAATTTTAATGCGATGAAGGTGTTCTTGGACATTTTAGAAAGCTTAGAGAGTCCTCTAACCAACCGCTTTGGTCTCATGTCCATATCTTTTACCATTCTCAAGTTATGCTCTTTGGAAGATGTTGACATTTTGTTGACTTTTAAAAGGACCTATAATGTCTTAGCTCATACCTTCCAAATGAAGCATTTTTGGGCTTGGCTTGTGAGACACAAAGTTGTAGAGAATTCAATTTCCTTAAAAATGAGCTTTGGATGGAAAATATTTGATGAAGCATGTGAAAGTTATGGCTGGTCAAAGTTCAGTTGACTTTTACTGTGAAAACCCTAATTTAGAAACTCCTGATTCTTGATGATCTGAAATCTCCTTGATGAATCATGATCAACCCTTGATCAAATGATGAATGTTACTTAATATACTTGATGTTGGCAAAAAATCATGAAGTTTGACTTTGGTTTGACCATAGTTGACCTCAGTTTGACTTTTTGACTGCCTTGACTGATTTTAACCTATCTGATCATCTGACTGAGCAAACCTTTGGGAAAAGTCTTGAAACTTGACATGGGGATTCTTACACACATATAGGATGCTATGAAGCTCACTTGAAATCTTGGAAGCCCATTTAGCCTGATGAAAGTCAAAACCCTAGTTTAAGATGCATTGTTTAGGAGGATGCATTGTCTAAGGGAATTGTCAAACTTTCTGACTAATTGTGAACCTTGTGAACCTCATGAGATGTCTTGTGAACCTTGTGAACCTCTTGGGACACCTTAATATACAATGTCTTGTCTTGGTTAGGGAAAATTTTGGGGTGCAACACTGGGGATCGAACCCAGAATCTCAGGTTCCCTTGAGAGTCTCTCCTAGCGCTTGCGTGTTTCTGTTTCGTTGGGTGTTGTCTGTTTGCTGTTGTGTGTTGTATTTTACTGCTGTTTATTTACAGTTTATTTACAGCTTTATTTACAGTTTTCAGTATTTATTTTCCTGCATCATATATTATTATTGGACTTTCTGGACTGGATTTTTTCTGTTTGGTGGGTCTTGGGTGATACTGTTACTGTGAGATGAGCTCATTACCAAGGCTCGAGTGCACATTAGGACTTAGAGTGGTTCCACTTTGGCCTCATGAGATCTTGTCATGGGGGTAGTAGTGAGTTCCACGCCCTGATTTGCGACCGTCTTGGAAATGTCTTGATTTGGGGATATTCCTCTTTCATTTCATAACCTTGATAGTTATGTGCAGCTGGGGACCGATCATTGAGAACCTTGTGGAAACATCCCTCTCTAGTGGTGACAGTGGGAGACCACATTCTGTGGCAAACCCATTCACACCCGAGGGCCCACCT
Source organism: Lathyrus aphaca (assembly GCA_963966055.1). NCBI lineage: Eukaryota > Viridiplantae > Streptophyta > Magnoliopsida > Fabales > Fabaceae > Lathyrus > Lathyrus aphaca. The sequence continues at coordinate 411,421,215 of OZ014519.1, forward strand.
GGAACTCACATAGGATGACCTTGTTTTCCCGGACTCAGCTAAGGCCTCCCTGCGTAGTATATAATGCCAAACCGATTCCCTGATTTGGTCATGAGCCATTTCTCGGAAATTGTGAAAGTATTATTGCTATTCGGCTTTGAGAGTCCGTGATGTCTGACCCGGAGCACACCAGTGAGATTGGGAGGGGTTTACAGGTTTGCAGGAACCCTTGGCCTTTACATACCCTCATTATCAGTTTGGTCTGTATTATGGTTTGGTCCTTATGGTTTTGGATTTCTTGATTGCTTGGTTCTGAGAGTTTCTATCAGTTGGTTATGGCTCAGAGGATCTTGGTTTTCAGTTATTCAGGGGGTCCTAATGTTCAGTATCCAGATGGTCCCAAATTGATCATATGTCTGCATTGCATTTGCATCACATTAACTATTTGTGTTTCCATTTTTCAGGTTTTGTTTATAGTTTAGCACCCAGTTCTGGTAATTGTAAGCTCTCAAGATGGAATAAGTTAAGAAAATTACAAGAAAGAAGAATGTTCATTACACTTTTCTCCAACCAGAAGTCAAGAGTGTTCAGAGACTAGCAGGGCTGATGAAAGACCAAGTCTTAGGGAACTTCAGAAAGAGGTATGGTCAGATTTTGAAGTACATGGATAAACCTACTGCAGACCAGAAGGATATCTTGCACACTTTGCTTTAGTTCTATGATCCCTTGCTACGGTGTTTTGTATTTCCAGATTATATCTTGGCTCCTACCTTGGAGGAGATTTCTAGCATTTTGGGTGTTCCTGTCAGAGATACTTTGCCTTACTATGGGTCAGAGGTGGTTCTCAAGGAAGAAGACATATCCAGAGTCTGTCGTATACCAGCTGCTAAGGTCAAGAAAGCTTTGAAGGACAGTGAGGGCAGAGGACTTCCTTGGGATCTGCTTATACCAGAGGCTGAAGAATGTGCCAAAGAGGGTAAGTGGGGAGATTTTGGTGTTGTGGTGGCCTTGATGGTGTATGGATCTAGTCTTTTCCCGGGAAAAAAGGAGTTTGTGAGCTTGGAGGTGATTTCCATTTTTGCTAAAGGCAATCCTGTACTAACTCTGTTGGGAGATTTTTACTACACCGTTGATTACCGGAATGAGAAAGGCAGAGGTGGACCAGTGGGCTGTTGTGCTTTATTATTTGCTGATTGGTTTGCTAGGCAATTACCAAAGTCAGGCCCTTTCAAAGAAATGAGAGATGAATGAAGGTGGTCTAGGAGGCTAATGGGGCTGACTTTTGAGAATATAGCTTGGGGTTATGATAGAGATTTGCTGGGGAAGGAGTTACTGGTTAGTTGTGGAAGATTTTCCAGTGTGCCCTTGCTAGAAAGAAAGGGTGTGAAACAGTTACCATCCAGCCTTAGCCAGGAAGCAATTTGGCTATCCTCTGAGAGATCCACCAAGTATGGAAGAATTTGCTGAGTCTTTGTACTTTTCTATGGAGGGAAACAAAGAGTTGGTCATACAAGCATCTCAGGCTTGGGCTCATAGGGTGAAGAAAGGAAAGAAGGATTTTGGAAGGGTAGATCCCAAGACATATCCTCCTTTTGCTACATGGTTGCAGAAGCGTGTAGAGGAAGTGCTCATGCCATTTTCAGTGGAAGCTCCATTGTATCCCAAAGAAGTGCCATGTCAGAATATTGTTCCTCTGGAAGATTATAAGAAGTTGGAAGCTCAGTTGCACGAGATCCGGACAGAGAATGTTGAAATGGTTAACTTGTACCACCTTGCCAATCGTGCTAAGAACAAAAGCAGATGAAAAGCTACAGAAGATGCAGGTTACCTTAGAAGCTAAGGAAAAGGAGTTTGTTGGAAGAGAAGCTCACTTTCAGAGATTGGGCCTAATGGAATCAAAAAGAGAAGCAGAGCGTAAGAAGACTTTGAAGACTCTTAAAGAAACTCGCCAGTCCATTGTTTGGTTGCAAGGCCAAAGGGAACAGGATTAGAAGAAGTATAAAGAAAAGGAAGAGTTTTTCGAGGTACAGATGGCCTTCAAGAAAGAAGAAGTAGAACAAGCCCACAAGATACGAAAGGAAAAGACTCAACAGTTGGCACGGAGCCAGATGGCCTTGGAGGAGGCATTGAAAGAGATTGAACAGCTCAAGCTGAGAGCAGGTGTGAAGAAGAACAGGACAGAGGTGATAGCTGCAAAAGAAGAACCTGAGTCTTTAGTCTAGATTTTATTTATTGTTGTTCAGACTACCTACAGGCTTGTTGTAGGAGTCTTGATTTATCTTTTGTCTTTGTTCATGTATTGACTTGTAATCCTTCGGGGAAGTTTGTTTGTGCTCTAACTTTGGCCGTCAGTGGGTTATCCATGATATGCAATTCCAATTACCATTTCTGAGTACGCAAAGCTTGTATGTCTGATACTGCTAAGATCTGAACACTCTTCAAAGGGAAAATTTGAAAATTAATGCTCAAAGTGGTTATCTGGAGCAAATACCAGAACTGGGGCATATAAATGCCTAAACTTGGAAACATGAATAGTTACATTACATGCATATAACGTGTTTGTTTGTTTTGCAGGTAGTTCATTAGTTTCTAACGTTTATGTCAATTTCAGGCACTATAGCTCCCAGGAAGGTTCGAGAACAGCCAACTGTACACAGATATCCCACAAGAGTAAATAGAGAGAGAGAGTCATGGATCAAATGTAGGCTGATTTAGCTGACTTGAGGTTGAGAATGGACAATTTCATGACCCTTATGGCAGGGATGGGTTAGACTCAGGAGCGCTTGCGCGAGATGGTGGAAAATAATCAGACCAGGAACAATGAGGTTGCTGATGGAGGTAATCGCAACGGTGCTGGCGCCCGTCAAGTTGAAATCCCTGTGGCACAACCAGGGATCACTATTATCAATGATGGACTGAACAATGTGCAAATGGATGGTCAAGATGAACAATTTGCTTTGCTGGACGAGGCAGAAGGCCAAGGGGCTGAAATGAACAGAAAGTTTGAAGAGATGGTTGAGCAGATCCATGCCATTCAATCTCAGAGCTCCCTGGGGTTTGATATTACTGACTTGGGCTTGGTTCCAAGGGTTAGAATCCCTTACAAGTTCAAGGTTCCTACTTTCGACAAGTACAACGGCTTTCCCAAAGACTCACCTCTAGTCCTTTGTCGGAAGAATTGTTGCCCACACTGATGACGAGAAGCTAAGGATGTATTACTTCCAAGATAGCTTGGTGGGGGCCTCCTTGGAGTGGTACATGAAGCTAAGCAGGGTTAACATTAGGAGCTAGAAGGATTTAGCAGAGGCATTCGTGAAGCAGTATCAGTACAATTTTGATATGGCTCCAAATCGCACTCAGTTGCAGACTATGTCTCAAAATGCTAAAGAAGGGTTTAAGGAGTACGCTCAAAGGTGGCGTCAACTCGCTGCTAGGGTACAACCACCCTTGCTGGAAAATGAGATGGCTGATATGTTCATGGGAACGTTACAGGGGGTGCTTATCGAGAGGTTGGCATCTTGTTCAGCAACTAAGTTCAATGATATTGTGATAGCAGGAGAGAGGGTCGAAACTCTGTTGAAGATGGGGAAGATTCAGGATACCGGCGCGGGTAGCTCAAGCGGTGTAAGAAAAGCTTTTAATGGACCTCCGAGAAGAAGAGAAGGGGAAACTAATGTTGTGTACGAACGAGGACGGGGCCGAGGATATAGAAGATCATATGAGCAAGTGACAGTTGTCACTATTCCTTCAAGTCTTGTGCAACAAACTCAACCCCCACAACAGCAGCAACAACAACAACAACCACAACGTAACAATTATCAACGGAGACCCTATCAACCGAGACACGCTCGTCCAGCTAACAGGGTGCTTGAAGCCATTCCGATGACGTACACGGCACTGCTGCAGAGGTTGTTAGACCTAAACTTGATTCAATTAAGGACACTAGCACCACCTCCACCTGGAGAGCTTCCAGTGGGGTATGACGCTAACGCGAGATGCGCGTTTCATTCCGGAGCACCCGGGCACTCAACTGAGAAGTGCAGGGCGCTACAGCATAAAGTTCAGGACTTGATCGATTCAAAGGCAATTAACTTTGCACCACCGCCTAATGTTACGTCAAACCCGATTCCAAACCATGGAGGGGCAAGGATAAATGTTGTTGACGGTGGTGAAAAGTTAAGCATGATTCTGAACGTGGAAGAGGTGAAGACTCCATTGCTGGTGGTGAAAAACAGACTATTGAAAGGACAAATGTTTCCAGGGTGTGGTTCTGAGTGTGAAGAGTGTTTGAGTTCAGTGAATGGCTGTGAAGACTTGAAGGTTGGACTGCAATATCTGATTGACGAGGGGTCGCTACAGTTTGAGAAGGCTGATGATAGAAGTGACTGTGTTCTACCATAACAATTTACTTTGATCCAGCTGAAGTTCCTGCCCGAAGGGAACCTGTGACCATCTATGTTCCGGAGGTTAGTCCTATTACCATTACTGTTCCAGGACCTATTCCTTATGATGATGATAAAACCATCCCGTGGCATTATGGCTCGGAGGTGTATGTGGAAGGTCAGAGGGTGGAGAGTAAGGCAGTAACTATTGACCCGACTGTGGTGAACGTCGGAGGAGTTGGTGGTTTTACGAGAAGCGGGCGTCTTTTTGCTCCTCAAGCTCTCAAAGGATAGCCTGAAGCTGAAGCTGCTGCCAACGCTAAAGGAAAGCATATAGCGACCGAAGAAATGACAACTCCTGCTGCCAAGCAAGGCACTTTTGAAAAAGAAGTTGAGGATTTATGAGGATAATAAAGAAGACTGACTATAAAGTAGTTGAACAGTTGAATCAAACTCCGTCCAAAATATCAATTTTGTCCTTGTTGATGTGTTCTCCAGCTCACAGAGAAGTGCTACTGAAAGTGTTGCAGATGGCATACGTTCCACAAGAGATAACTGTTAATCAATTGGAGGCTGTAGTAGGCAGTGTGAATGCTAGCCATGGGTTGGGCTTCACGGATAGGGATCTTACTTCTGAAGGCCGCAATCACAACAAGGCCCTGCATATCACCATGGAATGTAAGGGTGATGTTCTATCACATGTCCTAGTTGATACAATCTCTTCTCTCAATGTGCTCCCTAATAAGGCCTTGATGAAGTTGAATGTTGATGGCATTATCTTGCGACCCAGTGATTTGATTGTAAAAGCCTTTGATGGGTCCCGAAGGTCTGTGTTCGGAGAAGTTGAGCTACCTGTGAAGATAGGATCTCAAGTGTTCAAAAGCATGTTCTATGTCATGGATATTCAAACTGCATACAGTTGCTTGCTAGGACGTCCCTGGATCCAGGTTGTGGGTGCAGTAACATCCACGTTGCATCAGAAGCTGAAGTACGTAGTAGATGGTCAGGTGATCACTGTGTGTGGAGAAGAAGGTATCTTTGTGAGTCATCTATCAACTTTCAAGTATGTGGAGATGGACGGAGAGATTCATGAAACTTTGTGTCAAGCCTTTGAAGCGGTCAATGTCAGCATTTTGACTCTGGTAGAGAGGAACAGCGAGAAGGAAGGGACCTCCATTCACTCCTACAAACAAGCCAAGGAAGTGGTCCAATCTGGAAATGCCCAGGGCTGGGGCAAGTTGCTGGAATTAGAGAAGAAAGATGACAAGTTTGGTCTTGGTTATCAGCCTGGTGGGTCCAACTGGCCTCAGGGTGGTAAGGCTATAACTTTCACAAGCGCCGGAATGCTAGATCGCAACAACATCTGTGCAACAAGTGATGAAGGGGACAGTGACTGCGACTGGGATAGCTGGATTCACCCATGTGCACCTGGGGAGGAGCTCCGGAACTGGTCTGCCGAGGATTTCGTTCAAGTTACCTGGCAATCAAAGTAATTTACTTGTTTCCTTTTTATCATGCTACATGTCAATCATGCATTCTGCCCAAGGTGCATGGATCCATTTGTAGGGCCACCATGCTTTTAATGCATTTATTTTTTCCATGAAATAAAGGACATTTTTCAAGCAAATTGTGTTCTCTTTCTTTCATTTTTAAATTTTTCACCAAAAAACAATAAAATGGCAATGTTTTTCCTTTTCTCGTGTTTGTGCGTTTGCGTCTCTTTTGAAAAGAACAAATTCTGAAATAAGCACATCATCTATGCAGTTTGATCATCCGGATTCTAGTGATAACGTTCCTGCTATGACCACGCATGACTTCGACAATCCTATCTACCAAGATGATGAAGGGGTTGAGGAAGACTGTGAACTTCCCGAAGAATTGGTCAGGTTATGGAAACAAGAGGAAAGGGTCATTCAGCCTCATTAGGAAGAGATAGAGATCATCAACATCGGGACTGAAGATGTAAAGAAAGAGATAAAGATTGGGGCCAGTCTGCAGGCCGAGGTAAAGAAAGAGTTGATTGGTATGCTACGTGAGTATGTGGATATCTTCGCTTGGTCGTATCAAGATATGCCAGGGTTGGATACTGACATTGTTGTGCATAAGCTACCACAAAGAGAAGACTGTTCTCCGGTGAAACAAAAGCTGAGAAGAACTCGTCCTGATATGGCAATGAAGATCAAGGAGGAAGTTCAGAAGCAGTGGGATGCCGGATTCCTTGCCGTAACTAGTTACCCACCTTGGGTAGCTAATATTGTGCTTGTACCAAAGAAAGACAGCAAAGTTCGGATGTGCGTTGATTATCGAGATCTAAACAGAGCAAGTCCAAAGGATGACTTTCCATTACCTCACATTGATGTGCTGGTAGATAACACCGCTCAATTCTCGGTATTTTCTTTTATGGATGGCTTCTCCGGGTATAATCAAATTAAGATGGCACCGGAAGACATGGAGAAAACAACGTTCATTACCTCGTGGGGTACATTCTGTTACAAGGTGATGCCCTTTGGATTGAAGAACGCCGGGGCAACGTATCAGCAGGCTATGGTCACATTGTTCCACGACATGATACACAAGGAGATTGAGTGCTATGTGGACGACATGATTGCCAAGTCCCGAGATGAAGAAGAGCATCTGGTCAATCTCAAGAAGTTGTTTGATAGATTGATAAAGTATAAGCTGAGATTGAATCCAAACAAGTGCACTTTCGGAGTGCGTTCCGGGAAATTGTTGGGTTTTATTGTTAGCCAGAGAGGAATTGAGGTGGATCCTGCAAAAGTAAAAGCAATACAAGATATGCCTGCACCAAAAACAGAAAAAGAAGTGCGTGGGTTTTTAGGGAGATTGAACTACATTTCACGGTTCATATCTCATCTAACTGCCACGTGTGAGCCAATATTCAAATTGTTGAGAAAAGAGAAAACGGTCTGGTGGAATGAGGACTGTCAAAGAGCCTTTGAAAAGATAAAAGAATATTTGCAAACACCTCCGATTCTAATGCCTCCAGTTCCAGGACAGCCACTTATCATGTACTTGACTGTGCTAGAAGGGTCAATGGGGTGTGTTCTAGGCCAACATGATGAGTCTGGTCGAAAAGAGTATGCTATTTATTACCTTAGCAAAAAGTTTACCGACTGTGAATCTCGTTACTCACTACTCGAGAAAACTTGTTGCGCTTTGGTATGGGTTGCTCGCCGACTGAGATAGTATATGTTGTCCCATACCACACTGCTAATCTAAAAAATGGATCCTGTCAAGTATATTTTCAAGAAACCAGCATTAACCGGAAGGGTTGCAAGGTGGCAAATGATCTTAACAGAGTATGATATACAATATACTTCTCAGAAAGCCATCAAAGGAAGTGTATTGTCAGATTATCTTGCACATCAGCCACTGGAAGACAACTATCAGCCAATGAAATTTGATTTCCCTGATGAGGACATCATGTACCTCAAAGCAAAAGATTGCGAGGAACCACTTCCGGAGGAGGGGCCAGACCCTGAATCCAAATGGAAATTGATGTTTGATGGGGCAGTCAATATCAATGGACGTGGAGTTGGTGCTGTTCTTATCACTCCTGAAGGTGTTCACTTTCCCTTCGCTGCCAGAATTACTTTTGGTTGCACCAACAATGAAGCGGAATACGAGACATGCATAATGGGAATAGAGGAGGCTATTAATCTTCGGATTAAGACCCTCGATATATTCAGAGATTCAGCCCTCGTTATCAATCAGATTATCGGCAAGTGGTATACACATCAAGAACATTTAATTCCTTATAGGGATTATGCCAGAAGATTGTTGACGTTCTTCACAACGGTTAAACTTCAGTATATACCACGAGATGAGAATCAATTTGCCAATGCATTGGCTACTCTTTCTTCGTCCATCAAAGTCTTGTGTTGGAATTATGTGCCCAGGATTGACATTGCCAGGCTCGACGCACCAGCTTATGCTTTCTCTGTAGACGCAGTGTCTGATGAGAAACCTTGGTACTTAGATATCAAGCTTTTCCTGGAAAAACAAGAATACCCAGTTGGGGCATCATCCAACGACAAGAAGACCTTAAGACGACTTGCTGCTAGTTTCTTCTTGAATACAGATGGGGTTTTATATAAGAGGAACTTTGACATGGTCTTGCTCAGATGTGTGGATAGACACGAAGCAAGCCTGTTAATGCAAGAAGTCCACGAGGGATCTTTTGGTACTCATGCAGGAGGACATGCAATGGCTAAGAAGTTGTTGAGATCGGGGTATTATTGGCTAACAATGGATGCAGACTGTTGCTCGTACGCCCGTAAGTTCCACAAGTGCCAGATTTATGCAGACAAAGTGCATGTTCCTCCAAGCCCGCTCAACGTCATGTCATCTCCTTGGCCCTTTTCTATGTGGGGCATTGACATGATCGGGAAAATAGAGACTACTGCTTCAAATGGTCATCGTTTCATTTTGGTTGCGATCGATTACTTTACTAAGTGGGTTGAAGCAGCGTCTTATGCCAATGTCACTCGTCAAGTGGTAGCCAGATTTTTGAAAAGGGACATCATTTGCAGATACGAAGTGCCCGAGAGAATCATTACTGACAATGGTTCCAACTTAAATAACAAGATGATGGCAGAGTTGTGTCGGGACTTCCAGATTCAGCATCACAATTCTTCCCTTACCGACTAAAGATGAATGGTGCGGTGGAGGCAGCAAATAAGAATATTAAGAAGATTGTGCAAAAGATGGTTGTCACTTACAAGGATTGGCATGAGATGCTACCATTTGCATTGCATGGGTATCGAACGTTAGTCAGGACGTCAACCGGGGCAACTCCTTTCTCATTGGTATATGGTATGGAGGCAGTTTTGCCTGTTGAAGTGGAAATTCCTTCGTTGCGTGTGATGATGGATGTGAAGCTTGATGAGGTTGAGTGGGTACATGCTCGATACAACCAGTTATGTCTAATTGAGGAAAAGAGATTAGCGGCTATCTGTCATGGTCAGCTTTATTAGAGGAGAATGAAGCGAGCATTCGACCAACGAGTACGTACTCGGGAGTATCAAGTAGGAGAGCTTGTGCTCAAGATGATCGTTCCTCTAGGTTCAGATCACAGGGGCAAGTGGACCCCAAACTACGAAGGCCCGTTCATAGTAAAGAAAGTTTTCTCAAGAGGAGCATTGATGCTCACCACTATGGATGGAGAAGATATCCAATCCCATGTCAACTCGGACGCAGTTAAAAACTACTTCGCATAAATAGACCCGCTGGACACAAAAACAGAATTAAAGTCCAGGCAAGAAAAATGCATCCCGGCGAGCTAAAAACAGAATAAAAAGCTCGGGCAAAAGTTAGGGAAAATAAATAAATAAAATGTACACCCGCTGAGTTGAAAAGCCACATCGGACAACTCAGGCATAAAGGGGTATCCCGGTGGATTGAAAACCCGAAAGGACGATCCACGCAAAACAAGGGAATAAGCGAACAACTGCGATCCGGGTAATCTGAACCAAATCACTGTTTCGTACAGCCTGACAATATCTGAAGGATAGGAATCAGTCCCCTCATCTTTTCAGAAAGCAAAGGCAGGAATGGAGAGTTTTGAAGACATGTTGGTCGTAGCAAGAAGGAAACTCATTGGGATGTCGTGCCCATTGCCACTAGGATAGTTTATTTTCTCAATTTTCTGGTAGCTACCTCTTTCCATGTGGTTGCTTCCTGATGTAAAAACTTTTCCTATTCATAGGCCTTTCAATGAAAGAATATTCAGTCAAAAAGTTGTGTTGTGTTTACTTTTGTTTGCAAAAATGTCCTGAATTTTTGGCAGAAAATAATATTGCATTTGAAACATGGTGATTGTTTTTTGAATGAAACTGACATTGCAGGGAAACATTTAGAACCTCTTTGAGTGTCGGGTGACTATGGATGAACAGATCATACCATGCAAGTCCCCGGGGCACATATGTGTTTTCTGTTGTTGCAAGTTTTGCAGGATGGCGTCACATCTCCCCAAACACCTTTCCCCCGGCTGAGTCGGAGCAGGTGAAATCCCCAAGCAGTTTATCTTTTCACAAGTGGAGTATTCCCAGCAAGCAGCTGGATGCCCAAATTCCCCACAGAGTTTATAACTGTCAAAACTCTCTTCCCAAGCAAAGGATATTTGAGGAAGCATCTTCCCAGCCGTGTTGGAAGATCGTCATTCCCCTGCAGAGTTTCATGATTGAGATACAACCATCATTGAAATATTCCCCAACACTCGTCTGTGTTAGAACTATGTTGTTGCTCGTCTGCATTTCCCAACACTCGTATGTGTTCGCACTTTGGTATTTCTCGTTTGCTTTCCCCAGTAGTTGCCCATGGTTGGTAGATATTGTTGCTCGTCTGAACTTCCCAACACTCGTCTGTGTGTAACTTCCTTTTGGTACTCGACACTTGTCTGTGTGTGATATCAGCTTGTTGCTCGTCTGCATTCTCCAACACTCGTCTGTGTTTGTTATCCGTTCGAAGCTCGTTTGCATTGTTTGGATACTCATCTGTATCATCCCTCACACTCGTGCGTGTTAGCTTATATCCATATGTGTTGATTTGATAATCACTCTGGTACTCGTTTGTATTGCTACTCCAATTGCTCGTCTGTGTTAGATTTCTGGTACTCGTCTGTATTGCTACTCCAAATGCTCGTCTGTGTTGGGTTTCTGGTATTCGTCTGTATCTGTGGTTGATACTCGTCTGTATCCTCGCTTGAAGCGCTCGTCTGTGTTTTTTTTTGGATCATCATCTGATATTCGTTTGTATCATTGACTTATGGCACTCGTTTGTGCTCTCTTGTTGATCATCCAATACTCGTCTGTGTTGAATAGGTTTGAAGTCCTGACGGTGGGATTAAACGTCAAAATGGTTACCGGTCCTGGCGTAATAGGTTTATCCGAAAGAGGTTCGTCTGTCTCAAGCACCGCTTATCTACGCAAGATTTGTGAAAAGGGTTCGTCCAATCCTAATGATGCACCTGACGTAACAGGTTATCTGAAGAAAACTCGTTTGTCTTAGACCATATATCCACAAATAATATATGAGGAGGGTTCGTCTATCCTGATTGTGCATGTCTATCCCACAGACTTAAGTGCATCACCGGTCCTGGCGTAACAGGTTTATCCGAAGGATATTCGTCTGTATCAAGTCATATATTTTTGTAAAGTGTATGAAGAGGGCTCGTATGTCCAGTCCTAGTGTAACAAGTTTGTTTGATGAGGGCTCGTATGTCCAGCACCTGGTGTAACAGGTTTGCTTGAAGAAGACTCGTCTGTCTAAGTTTCCCTATCCAAAGTAACAGTTCAGCTTGGAAGGATCTCGTCTGCTTTCTCCCTACTTCAGTCACCAAAGCTTCATTTGGTTGGATTTATTTCCCATTGCTTGCATTCTCCATCAGAGTACAAATTTCAGGTTTTCTTGGTATTCAACCACAGTTCATCTTGAACGGTCGATAGCCCGTGCTACCGTCCTTTTCAGATTAACAGTTGATTGAATAGGGGCAGCTATAACACCCCAAATTTTCCCTCTTCTTTTTAAGCATCATCATCATGTCACAGGCATCATAAGCACATCATGTCCTTGGCATCTTTGCATGAAAAATGAAGCATAACATTCTCATGTTCTAGCATTAGGCATATGGTCAATTGTTGGGGGATTTGAGGCATTACAAGCAATAGCAAGAAGCCCAGTGGACTTTTCCAAGTCCCATGGAGAGTCTACATGACATTCACAAGCCCAGGATCCTTCACAAAAGCCCAGGAGGTTGAGAGATCATCAGTAAGTTCAGGCTAGGGCAAGCTCCTACACAATGATCCCAAATTAGGATTTCACTTTCAAGCATGATTTCTTTGTGACTTTGTACATTTCATGTGGGATGAAATTTGGTGAGAAAATTCCTTGTGGAAGTCAGTTATTTCATCAGTTGCTTGCAAAAGAAGAAATTGGTCAACTGTGCTTTCTAGAAGTCAACTGTGAGAATTCAAAGGGTCCAACCTCATTTTTCAAGTCAAGGGATGTCCTTATAACCTTAGAAGAGGTTTGGCAAAGTCAAAGATCAAGAATCAAGAGGTTTTGAAGAAGTTTCCATTTTTGGCATATGGTTTGTCATGAAACTTTCCATTTTTGGCAACTTTTGCCCTAATTTTCAAAGGCTTATAACATGGTGAAAAAGGCTTCAAATGAACTTCCAATAAACATGAAAGTTGTAGGGTAGGTTCCCCCATTTTCAAAAAGTACAAGTAAATTTTCATAGCCCTCATGGATCATGAGATATGACCTTCGAAAGTTGCTTGATTTTTAGGGTTTACCATGAAATCCAAGTTTCCACCAAATGCAAAAACTCATGCAAGTCATTTCCAAGATATCTTATGGACAAAATGAGGTCACAATATTACAAGGCATAGCATAAGAGTCATTTTGCTCCAAAGAAATCATAAAATTTGTGCATGGGAGGAGAGATATTCCATAAGGTGCAAAAAAGCAAGATCACATGAGAAGCATGTTGCATTCATCCAAGGGCCAAGATTGTTCCATCTTTGAATTAGTGAATCACAAGGGATCAGCATGTTCAAAGCATGAGAAGAGATCACGAGCAAATCACCTCATCACACTCTTCATGCCAATTTTGCAATTTCTTTCTCCCACTCATTCCTCACGTGCATTCCCTCTTATTTTTAATCAGTGAACATTTAACAGCATATATAAGCAGCTAGGGTTTGTGTTGTGCAGGGATTCATCACAATTTCATCACTCTCAAGTTTTGGTTTCTTTTGCATTTCCCTTCGAATCCTCTGATTCTCTCACCTATTCACCAAACAAACTTCATATTCCACTTCCTTGAACCCTAAGGATCATCAATCCACCACTCATTCAAGCTGAAACTCTAGATTTCAAGAGGTGCCATTCAAGTGCAGTTGCTTTCGAATCTCAAGATCTAGGAGAATTCAAGGCTTCATTTGCATTTATTTTGCAATAAGAAGTTAAGAGGAGCAGATCTGCAGTTGGAGGGATCTTATCTTGGTGTTTTGAAGGAGCTGCAAGTTCAGGTATGCTCTGAAATTCATGGATCTAGATTTGAAATTAAATGTATGCATTATGATCTGCTCGTTGTGCTGATGATTCTATGATAATTAGATTGGAAAATGGATGAATATTGAGTATTTTATGTGGATCTGAAGTTTGATATGTGAAACTGTTTGTCTTCGATCTGGTCTTATCTTTGATCCACTGTGAATTTCATTGATATATTTGGTTTCAGCGTGGTTTATTGAGTTGATTTGGAGCTTTTGATCCATTTTGGTGGAGGTTTGTTCATATTGTTGAGTTTTCCGGTGACCGGAGCTAGGGCTCCGTCACCAGATTCTGGAAACTGAAGGTTGGAGAAGATGATGTTATGGCCATTAGATTCTTGATCTGGACGGCTGGTTTCGTGACAATACATTAATTCAACACCCTCTCCCTCACGTGTTTTATGTTTTATAATTTAATCTGAATTAAACAATTTGTTTCGCACCTCACCATAGTATTGTGCACTCACACCACTGGCCAATGAATGAGGAGACTTAGGGCTTTGTTTGACTGAATCTCACACATCCATTTGATCTAATGGCTTCTTATTTTTTCTTGATTAATGTGAATTTCCACCACAATTGTTGTGTCCTGCGCTGAAATCCAATGGGCCTCCTTGCTATCCCCACCCCCCTGTGTTGTAAGCCCAAGTGAAATCAACTGGATTGGTTGCTATTCTCACCTCCTTGGCTCATTTGTTTATTTTATTATTTCATTTTATTTTCAGTTTGATTTTCAATTTTTAAAAATAGAAATAAGTCATGAAAAATTCTAAAAAATTTCATGAATGATCCTTTGAGTTTTCTCTAATTTTTGACATTTTTATTTTCCATTTATTTTTACTTGCCACGCTGGAATTAATTTTTCTCTTTTATTATTTGCTTTTATTTCACTTTTGAAGTATGTTGTCTTGTGCAATTTCTATCTTGATCATTAATTTGAATTTTAAACTGATTCTTTTTGCTCTGGATTCATGTTGAGATGTAGTTTGTTGTTGATTTTTAGAAGCTTGCTTAATTAGTTTTGGTCTCTAACTTGTGCATGAAGCCTTCTAACCCTAATCCATGTTTGAGCTCATATTTGACTTGTTTAGATTCTGATTTTGGTTCTTTCCTTTTGGCATGATTATATTGTATGTTTTAGGAGTCTTAATGCAAGTTTGTGGAATTTTTAGATGTATGCTTGATTTGATTTAATTTTTGTTCTTTGCTTACCCTCCTTTGCATCTCTTTTGGTCATATGTTCAATCCCTAGGTTAGAAGGGCACTTGTGCCAACTTCTTTAAGTTGTTTAGAGCCTTTTTAGGATGTTGGTACCCCTTTAGTCTTGAGTTGATGTTTGTGTTTTGAAAAAAATTGTGTTTGTTTACTCTTGAAGTTCATTCACTTTTATTCATGCTCACCTCACTTCTTTTGCTTCTTTGCTCCTCATGATGTTAATACTTGAGTTTGTATGCTTATTCTCTTCATCTCATATGATCCTTAGGCACTTTCTTAACATGTTAGGGTTCTGGTCTTGGGGTTTGTGATGTTGGTTTACTTGGTTTGCCTTGTGTTCTCTCATGTTTGTTTTGATTTGTCATGATGATCCATGTTGCTTCGTGTTGAGTGGTATGGTTCCTTTCTCATTCTTATGTTGTGTATTGGCATTTGACATTTGTGTTTGAGACTTCACTTCTGGTTATGTGGCTTTGGTTTGATATTATGCCTATTTTGGATTGCATTTATTCTTATGTTACTAACCATTTCAGGGGCTTTGGTAAGTGAGAGGTGTGGATGTGATTCCCACATCTCCAAGTCTTATCTCTTCTCTTTTCCTCATGTTGTTCTCTTACTTGTGTTTGTTGGGGGCTTAGGCCTTACTTCCTCCTTCCTCCTTCTTCATTCTTCTCTTTCTCTTCTTATCTCTTCCTCCTTTAGGATAGTAAACCTCACTAACCTAGGATTTTCTATGCATGATAACAATTAGGATTCATTAGTCCCTCATTAGACTTTTACCTTTAAGATCCTTTGGTTTCTCTTCTCTTCTCATCTCAAAACAAAACTCTAAAAGACACTTAATAAGGATTGAAGTGGTCTCCTGTGCAATAGCCTTATTCCATGAAACACTTGTAGTTTTCCCATCTTGGGATGGTACAAGCTTGTTCACCATGATACACAAGTCTGATCAGGATACCATCTTCATTAAGAAAAGTCATAAAAAACACTTCTTCATTCAAACGTACAAAAACACTTAATAATTTCAATGAGTTAGTGAGCCTAAGCCCTAATCTCTGGAATCAAGTTTTGGGGATCTTCTCCTTACTTGAGTGTGCTTGTTCTATTATTCCATCTTGGAATGTAGTGGCAAGTACACATTCCATGGAAAAGATCTTGAGTTCACTTCCTTGTGCCACACTCATAGAAAACTCATAAAAAAACACTGGACAAACAATAAACGTCTCTCCTTCGGGACTTCTTTTCTCATCACCTTCACTCTCATCATACGAACTTGCTCCTACTTGTCATTTTGCAAGACGGTAACGCACTCGTCATCCGAGCCTGCAACACCTGAGCATTGACATAGGCAGTTCAAGCCTTAAGACACAAGCAATCTTTTTCACCCCTAGTTAGGGGAACTACGGAGACTCTGATCCTCATTGTCCAAATGAGGTACGTAGGCAGCGGGGTAGGGCCCGTTCGAGTACAATCTTTATTTTCCCTACATTTTTCCTTTTCATTTCTTTCTCAGTTCCTTTTCCAGTTCAGTCCCTTTTCTTTGCATCAGCTTTCATTTCTTCACCCTTTGAAGCAGATTTCTTTGCAAGCGTGGATCTCGTCGGGTACGGCGGATGATCTGGGGTGCTAATACCTTCCCATGTCATAACCGACTCCCGAACTCAGTCTCTTTGGTTCGCAAGACCCGTGTCCTTCCTCTTCTTTTCTTCTGGTTTGTGCAGCATTACCATTCCCGTTCCTTCGGGATAAAAATGCCTGGCTGGCGACTCTACCTCTTTCTGCGCCACTTTCGCGTTTGTACCAGGATAGAAATCCGGGGAGCGACAATTGTGATGCCATAATTTAACCGTAAAACTTTTGGTATTCTAAAAGCTTGGTATTCATTCTATACAACCAAGAAATTGGGGTATATAGAGAATACTAAAGGGTTTTCATTAAAGGAATTTTGGAAAACTATTCTAATAAGGCGGTAATGACTTAGCCTTGTGGTGAAATTGATAATAATAATTTGTATGTCATTATAAGGATTTTCATACACCCTCTTTAGTGTTATTCTCATATTTATCATAACTTCTTATTTACTTAATTCCTTTTATTTTGTCCTTAGTAATTTCAAAAGTCAATTTGAAAACAACCCTTAAACCTTTTGTTCAATTGATTCACATAAACTTATTTTATCTGCGCAGTCCTCAAGAGACCAACACTGGAGATAACCCCATATCATTACTACATCGATAAAATAGTATACTTGTTATTTTAACGATCAATTTTATTATTATCTTTGCTTTAGTATGAGGTGAAGAAAGATAATTTTGGCAAAAAAATTCTATTCTAAGCAAGCACAATAGTTTAAGAAAATAGTGAGAAGATAGAAAGAGAAGAGATGACTCACAAGCCAATAATAGGGCTTAAACATAAGGATGCCTATAGATTTTTTTTTGTTGATTAATTATTTGATGATTTTATACACAGGGTAGGACTTGGGTGCTAAAAAGCTGCCTATAGCTTAGAAAGCAGTTCACCGGAGTGAAGCTCAGTCTAGTTTCTGGTGTATTAAATCTTTAGTCATAAAGATGAAAAAAGGAGATGAGATTTGTAAGTATATGCTCATGAATCTCTGTTTAGGAGATTAAAAACTTTTAAAGAAACAATTGGTGGGTTCATGACTTATACGGAAGCTTGACAAAGTTTTAAAACAAACCGGAGAAAGTTTAAAATAGAAGTAATGAGTCATAAATACAAAGGATTCCCCATGACACATTATGACAATTCATTTTAGAAAACAAATGGTTATGTGTAAAGATATTCACAGAAAATGATTCACAGATGAACATTTAATATAGTGAAAAAGGCAATTGTGCCGAGTTTTTGAAAATGGATCAGATGAACCCTAATGGTCCATTTTTATAAATGGGATGGATCTTGCACTTTGATAGAGGCCCATGAGTGATAAAAATCAATTTGATGGTGATTAAAATCAAAACCATAGTTGTAAACACCCCAAATTTTCCCTCACCCATTCACACCATGGCTTGTGATCTTTTCATGTGCATAAGATCAATCATAGCATCTCATATTGCATTTTTTGCTTCACTGCATTAGTTCTAAGTCATCTGCATCTAGGGTCTGTGATCTGAGCCATCCAAGAGCTATTTGAGCCACTCCAAAGGTCATCAATCACTTCAAAGGGGTCCATGTGTGTTCAAGCATCATATTATATCCCCACAAGGTCAAGGAAGTCAAAGAATCACAAGAACTGAGAAAGGCATGGAAGCAGAGCCAGGTTTGACTGCACAGATGACCTAGAATTAGGGTTTTGGTTTAAGAGGCCATAACTCCAAATTTTTTGGTCGTTCTTGTTTCTATTGGTCTCTATATATTATGAGGATCATGCATATCAATTTTCATGAAGAAATTCAATGGGGAAGGCATCTGATCAAGAGGTGACTTCTTGAGCAAGTCAGTGCAAAATCAGGGCATCTGAGGCCCCCAGTGACCCAACCAAAGGGCATTCTCCATCATTTTGAATGTGTATGATCTTTATTTGATCATAGAAGATGTTAGAAATTCACAAAATTGAAGAATTTCAAGCCATTTGCAAAGTTGCCTTTTTTTGGAAAGTGACTTATAATGAAAACTTGCTATTTTGGGAAAGTTTTTCAACCTTCTCTTTTTGATTCAAAAATGCCTCAAATGAGAAAACTTTGGTCATGAAAGTTGTAGATTGGATCATTCCCTTTTCAAAAAGTACAAGAACTCATTCTAATTCATTTTGGATCAAAAGTTATGGCCTTGCAAAGTTGGATAAAATCATTGAAATTTCACTTTTGCACAAGATGGAAAACTTGCAAAACCTCATGCCAAGGCCAAAGATGACTTCAAAGTGACTTCTAATCTTCATAAAAACACAATTCAATGCCTAAAATTCAGATTGGCCCAAGAAATTTCTCATTTTCATGCCTTGATATCCAAGTATCATAAACCATTTTCATGAAAATCACAAAGAGGGAAGTCTTGCAAGAAGGTTTCCTTTGGTTTTGTTTGGTCTCTAATCATTATCAAAGTGTCATAACAACATTATGTGATGCATTTTGGTGCATATTTCTTAAGAGATGTCACATGTTCATGGCCAAAAGTCACAAAATGTCACAAGTTGCCAAAATGCAAAGACACTTCAAACTTGCAATCCAAGTGTTGTAGTCCTTCATAAACCATCCAAGGGTCATCCTCAAACTCAGCTGAGGCAATCCAAACACAGAAATCTTCTCTGCCACAGCCCATGCCTCAAGTACACCAAACCTTGACTTTTTGCAATTTCTCCCATGCTTTTGGAATAGTGATCAACAGCCTCTACTAACCTGCTCCACAGCCTACTCAAACATTATGGGAGTGATATAGCAACTCATTCAGCATTGAAACAACACACAATCCAACTTGCACAAAATCTGTCCCAAACTTCTTCTCTGAATTTTTCTTCACACAGCCATCAAACTTCACTTTTTCTTTCACCAACAAGTCACAAATCACCCTTAGAACAAAAACCACCCCCTGAAACAGCTTGAAACATCACACACCAAGACCTCCATTTCTGTTACACCAGAACAAAACATTCAAACCAGCCACTCCACAAGTTTTCTAAGCTTCATTCCATCATCAAGAGGATCATTGGAGCTTGTTTGAAGCAAAGGACTGGCCAGAAAGCTCCAAAGTTCAAAGCTCCAGTTCAGGTATCATCAAGAACATTTTTTTAGAAATGCAATCTCTTGTTATAGGATGATAGAGTTTGTTTCATTGATCATGTTAAGCTTTGAAACACTGAAAATGGTTGAGAAATGAGTGTGTATGCATGTTCTGAAATTTTTGCAGTTTTCTTGATTTTGCTCGAATCTTGTTGTTGATGCATTGTAAATGTGATCTTGTGATTGATTCATGTTTGGGGTGGGTAGAGGATGAAATATGGAGAGTTAGAGCACTTAAAACAGCCTAGGGAATGAGTTTGATTATGAATTTTTTGGAAAATCAGCATAATGAATCGATTCATTCTAGCTTGAATCGATTCATGTTGTTGAGTGGTTCCTGGATTTCGCAAAATGAATCGATTCATCCTTTGATGAATCGATTCATGCGGTTTAATAATTCTGTTTTCTCAAAAATTGATCATTATGAATCGATTCATCCAAGCTTGAATCGATTCATTCTTTTGTTAACCAATTTTAATTCATTTTGTTTGTATTTTATTTGCATGAATTTTAAAAAAATAGCAAAACATGTTAAAAAATTCTGAAATGTTTTGTCAAACATTTCATTAATTTTCAGAACCCAAAAATATTTTTATTTTTATTTTTTGCATTAAAAATTATTTTTAAATCATTTAAATGTTTATTTTTAATTAGTTAATGGAAATTAATTAATTAAAAATGCATTTAGGTATTTAAAAATCACAAAAAAATTCACATTGCATTTTAAAACATTTAGAAACATTATCAAACTCTCAAAACAAATTTCATTTTGGTTCTTGATGCCTTTTGATCATTTTCATTGGAATTAAATTCATTTTAAGGCATTATTTTGGTTCAAACTTTGAAAAATTCATTCTGCCCAACCCTTGAGAGTTTGATGATGGTTCTTATTGCATTGCATCCTCCATAGCATGTAGTTTATAGGATAAAATTGGTTTGATTTGATCTTGAATTTTCAATTTGTTTGGTATTTTTCTTTGTGAAGTACCCTAAAACCCTAGCAATCTTAGAAAATTCATAACTTTCATTAGGTTAGGAGTTGGATCCTCTCCCTTGGGCAGTGAGTTTGTATAGGTTTAGGGTATCTTTGATTGCATTTTCAAATTTTTACCATGTCATTTGCTTCTGGTTTTGGATTTTTGCTTTGCATGATGCATGTAACCCTAATTTGTGCTTTCCTTTGCATCCATTTCTCATTTGCTTGCATCCAAGGACTTGTCATGACATTTTGTGCATCCACATGATTCATAATACATATTAGGACATATTAGAATCATGTTTGATCATTGCATCTTTCATTTGCCATGTTGTATGTTCATTGCATTTCATAACTTTTCATGTATGTTCATGGTTCAAAGCATGTCTCATTTGCATCCTTATGTTTATTTGATCATTCTCATGCCTTGCCTCATGTTTGTATCAACTCTTAGAATCATTAACATCATACTTATGCTTCTGGTTTTGGTTTGCATCATGACATTGCACCTCATTTGCATTGCATTTCATTTTCTTATGCTAACATTTCAGGTGGTAAGTTGTTTGAGAAGTGAATTTGCCTTCACTTCTCATAATCTCTTCTCATCTCTCTTGCATCTTTGCTGCATTTTGTATGTGTTTTAGAGTGGGCTTTCTCATTCATGTTCATCTCTTACTCTCTTCCTTCAAGCAACTTGTCTTCTTAAGTGAAGCAAGTTGTTTTGCTTCTCTCTGCTCCTTTCATCTGCTTCCTTCCTGGTGGTTTCTCTGAAGATCTTCTTGCAAACCTCATTAACCCTAGGAACAACCAAGCATGATAATAATTAGGGTTTCATTAGTCCCCCATTTAGCTTTTTCCTTTGTGTCTTCTTTGAGTCTTCTCTTCTCACCTCATAATCAAGGACTAAACCCTAAAGGTTTTAAGGCTTTGTGATTAAGCTTATGCCTGCATCCTTCTATTAGGATGGAGTGTATAACTTTAATCCTAAGTGTTAGACCCTTAATGTGTTTAAATCCTTTAATCAATCCATCTAATAATCATCAAGACATCAAGCTTGTAACTTGGGCCTTGCATTAGGGTTCTAATTCTTCCTTAACTGGATAAGAAGGACTAACCCTAGTGTTAATGGACAAGTCCCCCTCAAGTTGTCTTACAAACCATAAAAATCACTTCTTCATCTTATCATTAACTAAAATTCATCTTAATAAAGGCTTTGTTTTGTCATGAGGTTAATCCCTAATCATGGGTTAAGTTGAGGAGCCTTCCTCAGCTTAAATGTTCTCATCTATTATCCTTCTATTAGGATGGTGTAATGAGTCCATTAAATCCTTGATTATGGCTTAAACTCATTACTTAACACTAAACAAAAACAAAAAAAACATCTAATAAATGCAAGTAGGTTAATGATCTTAATCCTACATCATGGTGATTAAGTTCGAGGTGTTTACTTCACACTTAAGGTATTCTCATTACCCCTAATCAGAGGGAGGATGTGATGAGTTTACTAACCCTTGGTTTAGGCTTAAAATCATTAACTTATGACAAATTCGAAAAGCAATAAAAGATTGAAAACACCAAAAACAAACAATAATCGTCTCCTTCGGGATTCTTTCCTCATCTCATTCATTCACAAACGAGAACTTGCTTCTTCCGTCTAATGCAAGACAGTTTGCACCTGAGCCAGACAGGTCATACACTTGAGCATAGACAAGTAAGCAGTTCACAAGTCAATTCATCCTTCAGTCTCTTTGGGTCGAACTA
The DNA here is from genome assembly GCA_963966055.1 of Lathyrus aphaca. Classification (NCBI taxonomy): domain Eukaryota; kingdom Viridiplantae; phylum Streptophyta; class Magnoliopsida; order Fabales; family Fabaceae; genus Lathyrus; species Lathyrus aphaca. Next base: position 411,443,347 of record OZ014519.1, read on the forward strand.
CGGTGTTCTGACTTCCTCATTGCACGAGAGGATACGTAGGCATAACTTAACAGTTATCGAACAAAAGTCTCTGTATATTCCCTCTTCTTCTAGCATCATTCTTTAAGCCTCATAGTCTTGAGCATTTCATTCTTGTTCTCACACTGACACTTCACATATTTCACTTCACTTTTCTTCTAGCACTGACACTTGCATTCTTTCCAGCTTTGACACACAGATTGCACTGACACTACCCCTTTAAAACACAAATCTTTTAAGCATGGATCCCGTCGAGTACGGCGGACAATCTGGGTGCTAATACCTTCCCAGGTTGTAACCAACCCCCTTTCTCAGTCTCTCTGGTTCGCGACCGTCTTATCCATCTTTTCTCAGGTTTATGCAGCATTACCTTTCCCTCGGGATAAAAATGCCTAGCTGGCGACTCTTTTCTCCTGAGTTCACCCCCATGTGTTCTCTCTCCCTTCGCCGACCGTTCGCGTCTGTACCCCTCTTGGCCCCGTGTCATTTTGGTGGGAGCGACAGCTTGGCGACTCTGCTGGGGAACCTTATACTGTAACCAGGGCTTCTGGTTCTTTTTGTGGGTTCCTCCTAGCGCTTGTTTGATTTGTGTTTACTGGGGTGTTATGTGCTAATTGTGTTTATTTGCTTTATTTATTGCTTTATGTACAACTTTATTTATTGCTTTCCTTTACAGTCTTTCATATTTCATACTGTCATTATCATTGCTGGATCTGTTCTTCTGTCTTGGTGGGTGGGGTTCTATTGAGAGTTTAAGGTCCTATACCTGGGACCTGAGTGACACCTAGGCTAGAGTGGTTCATGTTCTTTCCCATTCCATTTCGGTCTGGTGCGGGAATATGAAACACGGTTCAGATATGGGTTTCTTCTTGAGAACTCTGTGCTACAGATTTCCTGTAGTGCTAGGGCTATCTGGGAAGCCTGCTAAGTCTGGATGACCTTTACTATGACCTTCAGAAACTGAGGTGAATTAGAGGAGGATCTCTTATGGTTTTTGTAAACACTGTGCCTCCGGGTTAGAAGTGTTTACACTTCTCATAACTGATCCAAGTCTGAGGATCCTTGTTTTAGAACACTACCTGTGAGGGGGTTGGGTTGTTTACAGGTTTGCAGGTACCCTTTGGCCACATCATACCCTGATATTTATTTTGTTTAAGAATGCTTCATTTTGGACAGTTCTTGTGATTTAAACCCTGGACATGTGGCTCTTTATTTGAGTCCCCCGCCTTGGTTACCGGATTTCTGAACCTCCATCTGGACTTCTTGAACATACATGGACTTATATCAAGACAGATAATCAGATCCAGCTTGATCACAAACCCTTGCATATCATTTGCATACGTAATCATTGCATCATTTAACATTTGTTTATTTGTTTTTCAGGGTATCCATATTATATCTGGCTTGGTTTTGACCCCTTCATCTGCATAGACCTCTGTTCATCAGTTATCTGCTTCAACCATCTTCATCAGTTGCCTGCTTCAGCTACTTTTATCACCAGCCTCAGCTTATCAGTGGCTCATTTCCAGTATCAGTCTTCATCATCAGCACTTGTTTTCAGCTCTTCATCAGCAGTCATGGCACCCAAGAAGAACAACATTTCATACCATTTCTTTGAGCCTGTGCTGACTGGCATCAGGCAGGTCCAGGCACTTATCACTCCAGACCACATCCCATTATCCATAGAGCATTATGGAGGTGTCCTTGATATGGTTATGGACCTAGACCCTTCTCAGAGGAGTTTGATCCACACCTGCCTACAGTTCTATGACCCTCCTTTGAGATGTTTCACTTTCCAGAACTTTCAGTTAGGACCTCTGCTGGAGGAATTCTCATCATTGATTGGAGTACCTGTCAGGGGTGATATCCCTTTCAACCCAAAAATGACTTCTCCCAGCAATGGAGAAGTGGCAAAAGCATTGTACCTGGAACCTGTTTTGATTGAGCAGAACATGACCACAAAGGCTGGGATCCCTGGTCTGCACTTAGACTTTCTAACTTCTCAGGCCATCCTGAAGGCCTCCTTGGGAGAATGGAGAGCAGTTTGTGCATTATTAGCCCTCAGCATATATGGGGTTATACTATTTGCAGATGAGCCCAAATTTATCAGCAAGAATGCCATTCATCTCTTCCTTTTGAGGAACCCAGTGCCCACATTGCTGGGAGATTTCTATTATTCTGTTCACCAAAGAAATGAGAAGCAAAGAGGGAAGTTGGTGAGATGCTGTGCTCCCCTGTTTCATACCTGGCTGCTTAAACACTTACCCAAGACTGATGCCTTCCTGAATCCTCACCAACAGAAGAATTGGGCTAAGATACTTATTGCTTTGACTTCAGATGACATCAGATGGTGCACCCAGAGCACCAAAGGCAGGGACATAATTACTAGTTGTGGACAGTTCCCCAATGTACCTCTGGTAGGAGTAAAGGGTTGCATCAACTACAATCCTTTGCTGTTTAAGAGACAATTGGGCTATGCTTTAGTCCACCCTCCTAGAATGCAAGATCTAGCTGAGACCCTGTATTGTGAGATAAAGCCTAATCTAGCTGTTGTCAGGCAAGCATCCTGGGCTTGGGACAACATCCAGACAAAGGGGGTGGCTATTCTCGGAAAGTGTAATAATGTTGCTTCAGCCCAGTACTATGATTGGTCTCATGCTAGAGCTCAGATTACTGGAATGCCCTTCACCATTGAGGACACACCTGGACCATCAACAGTACAGCCAGCAACCACTGTCAGCCTAGAGGAATTTGAGAAACTGAAGGAAAGGAATGAGAATCTGTCTCAAGCTCTGAAGAAGACCCTCTGGGAGAGGAGTGATGGTCGTCTAGACATTGAGAGGTTGGAAAAATTAAGGTGGAACATCTAGCCAAGATCGAGAAAGCAGAGGACTACATCAAGAAATCAAGAGCTGGGGAGCAAATATTGAAGAATTCCTGTAAAGAGACCCAGTTTCAGAAGGCTAGGACTGATCTCTATCTGCAAGAAAGTCAAGCTAGGTGGGTCAGGATCACTGAAGCCCGTACTCAAGAAGATAAGAGAACTCAAGTCAGAATTGAGCAATTAGAAGCAAATGAAAAGAAACAACAGGAAGTTTTGCTGTCAGCCCAGAAGGAGATTTCAGAGTTGAAACTTAGGGCTGGTTTGAAGAGGTCAAAGGACCAAGACAGGCACAAGAAGCTGACCACTGCTATTGCCACCAGAAACCTTCTTATCAGAAACATTACAGAACATCCGGCTGGTCCTGTAACCGAAGCACTTTTGAAGGAGGTTAAGGAGGATGAGTTTGGATTAGATGTTTGACTTCTTTGCTTGTTGTTATGTCCATTTCATGTACTTTTCTTTTTTATGTTGTATTTTGACCCTTCAGGGGCATATGTTGTAAAAACAGACTATGTTATTCACCATTTGTAATATATTTGTCAATTTGTCTCAATGGATTTCTTTCTCTCAAGCAACATCAAAGCATCTTCCTCGGGGTCTGGAAAGGTCAAAACCAAGAACCAAGCCGGATACCCTGAAAAGAAAATAAGCATACTGCATTGCATACTAACTTTTGTTTTGTTTTGTAGGTTTTTTTGTTTTATTTGTTACTAACTCTGTTGTGGTTCAGGAATTATTGCTCGTCGTCGGGTGTTTCCTCTCAACCGTCCGCACCGGTATCCTACTCGCAACAATCTTCCTGGTATCCAAATGGATCAAGTACAGCAAGATCTGACAGAGGTCAGAACTTAGATGGCTAATGAAAGGCTGGAGATGAGAAACCAAATGACCCAATTCATGGAAGTAATGAATGGCTTGGCCCAAAGTCAAGAAAGGTTGAGGGAATTGGTAGAAAGACAAACCCCGGAAGAACCCCATCTGGGAACTGGAGGGACAAGTAACAATGAAAGGGGTCAGCCTCATGTTAATCCACCTGTATTTGGGCCTCATCTGCATCCGGAAGTCAACATCCCGGGTAATGTGCAAGGAAATACTGTTGGGGGAAGGATCTTACAAGACGACCCCCAAGAGGAGCAATTCACTGTCATGGGAGCCGGTGATGAAGTCTATGATATGAGGCTTGATGAAATTGCTGAGAAATTGAGATCTTTGGAGTCTCAAAATTCCTTAGGCTTCGATGTAATGGATATGGGGTTAGTGGATGGGGTAAGGATTCCCCACAAGTTTAAACCCCCGTGCTTCGAGAAGTACAATGGAACTTCCTGTCCACGAACTCACTTACAGTCCTTCCTGGGGAGACTTAAAGCATATACCATGGATGAAAAGCTGTGGATGTTCTATTTTGAAGACAGTTTGACTGGGGCTTCAAGAGAGTGGTATTCGCACTTAACCCGAGCTACTATCAGATGCTGGAAGGACCTAGCTGAAGCCTTCATCAGGCAGTACCAATACAATCTGGACATGGCTCCTAACAGGACCCTCTTGATGGGAATGTCTCAATCCTCCAAGGAAAGCTTCAGGGAATATGCCCAGAGGTGGAGACAGCTTGCTGCTGCTGTTCAGCCACCCATGTCGGAAAGAGAAATGGCCGACATGTTCATGAATACCCTGCAAGGAACATACATTGATAGATTGGCTGCCTTTTCTTCTACTAGCTTCGCAGACGTAGTAATAGCCGGGGAAAGAATTGAAAGCCTATTGAAGATGGGTAAAATTTCTGATAATGGTGCAAGTTCGTCTGGTAACTCCAGGAAACCTTTTGTGGGACCTAGAAGGACTGGTGAGACAAATGTCGTTCATGCCAGCAGGGGCAGACCTTAGTATGTCCATAGATCAGTAGCAGCTGTCACCATTCCAGCTCCGATTCCTCAGCAGCCAGCATATCAACAACCACCACCACATTACCAACAACAAGTTCAGTATCCGCCACAGAGAGCCTACAACAACAACAACAATAACAGCAATCAACAAAGACCCTTTCAGCAAAGACCATCACAGGCAAATAGGGTGATTGACCATATCCCTATGCCTTATGTCGCTTTATTGCCACAACTCCTGAAACTCAACCTGGTTGAATTAAGGACATTGGCACCACCAGATCCCTCCAACCTTCCAAGAAATTATGATGTCAACGCCAGATGTGCTTTCCACTCCAATGCACCTGGCCACAATACGGAAAAATGCAGGGCATTGCAAATGAAAGTGCAAGATCTGGTGGATTCTAAAGCCCTCAACTTTGCACCCCCTCCAAGTGTCACCAAGAATCCCATGCCCAATCATGGAGGACCAAGAATTAATGCCATTGAGGAAGACAAGCCATCTTTCTTAATCACCGGTGTTGGACAGATTCGGACACCTCTGGTCGAAATTAAGATTCAGCTTCTAGAGTGCCAGATGTTCCCCGGGTGTGAGCTCGGTTATGGGTATTGCAACATTTCGGTCAACGGGTGTGATAATTTGAGAAGCGGCATAGATAGTCTTATCAAAAGTGGTATACTTCATATCACGACAACGGCGCCTACAAATCCAGCAATCCCTTTGACAACAGTTCCTGATTCTTCTACAACTGCAACAACGATCATTCCAACCAATTCATCAATATCATCAACAATGGCTTCATCTATCACTTCAACAAATCAGATGTCAACAACCATTTCTTCTACAACATCAGCATCCCTTCCACCAGCAGAATCTTCTACAACACCAACAGAAATCAACAAAGATGTCTCAGCAGTCACCATTTACTATGAACCATCAGATGTTCCTCCAAACAACAACTTTCAGCAACAAACAGTGGCACTTCCTGCCAGGTCACCAGTCACCATCTACTACGATCCGAACACCATTTCAGTACCCTCCTCCGTAGCAGTCAGTCCAGTTACCATCACGGTACCTGGACCAGTTCCATATGAAAGCAGTAATGCCATACCTTGGCATTATGGCTCTGACCTCTACTGCAATGGGGAGAAAATCACTTTGGACTCTTCAAATTCTTCTCCACAGATTGATAATGTTGGGGGAGGCGGAGGCTTCACCAGAAGCGGAGGCTTCACCAGAAGCGGACGCCTTTTTGCCTCACAATTGCAAAGACCTAATGCTGAGGCAGAAGCTGCTGCCAAAGCAAAAGGGAAAAGTGTGATATCTGAAGAATCAATTCTCAAAGAAACTCAGAAGACATCTTTTGAACAAGATGTGGACGAGTTTATGAGGATTATAAAGAGAAGTGATTACAAAGTAGTGGATCAACTTCACCAAACTCCCTCAAAGATCTCCATATTATCCCTGTTAGTGTGTTCTGAAGCTCACAGGAATGCATTGTTGAAAGTCTTGCACGCAGCATACGTGCCAGAGGAGATCACAGTTAATCAGCTAGAAACCGTTGTGGCAAATGTCAACACCAGTCACGGTCTGGGCTTCACCAATGCTGACTTGACAACTGAGGGACGTAACCACAACAAGGCTTTACATATCACTCTAGAATGCAAGGGTGTTGTTTTATCCCATGTACTGGTGGACACTGGGTCTTCACTCAATGTTCTACCAAAGAAAGCCTTGGTGAAGCTGGAATATGATGGCTTGGCATTACGTCCAAGTAATTTAGTGGTAAGAGCATTCGATGGCTCTAAAAGGTCAGTGCTTGGAGAAATTGATCTGCCAGTGATGATTGGCCCGCAAACTTTCAAAATTACCTTCTATGTGATGGACATTCAGCCGGCCTACAGCTGTTTGTTGGGTAGACCCTGGATCCATGCCGCTGGCGCTGTTACGTCTACCCTTCACCAGACGCTGAAATTCGAGTGGGAAGGCCAGATCATCACCATCTGTGGTGAAGAAGACATCTTTATTAGCCATCTGGCTACGTATAAGTATATTGAAATGGATGGAGAAATCCATGAAACTATGAGCCAAGGGTTTGAGTCCCTGAACATTAATGAAGCATCTGCTGTACTGGGAACCTCCATGACATCTTATCAGCAAGCCAGGAAGGTTGTTGAAGAGGGGACTGCCCGAGGCTGGGGCAAGCTGCTGCCCGTGGAGAAGAAGGAGGACAAATTTGGGTTGGGTTACAAACCAACTCAACAAGATCAATCAGAGGCTGCCAAGAAGCCCAACTTTGTCAGCGGGGGGATGCTCACCCCGGATGCTGTGAACAACTTGGAAGACGAGTCGGAAGATGAGCGCAACCTGGAGAGCTGGATACGTCCAAGGACCCCGGGGAGCCATATCTCAAACTGGTCTTCCCAGGAAATTATAAGGGTTACTCCTGCAGAGTAATTATTATTTCCTGTATTTTAAGCATGCATCAAGTCTTGCATCTTGCCCAAGATGACAAGACTCATTTTGTAATCGGGCCATCTTGTAATTTTGTGCAAACAGATCAATCAATGAATATCGGACATCTTTTGCAAATGAGTCTTTTTCTTTTCCGCTCACTGTTTTTCATTTTTCTTTTTGTTCAAAAATAAAATGGCAATGTTTTCCAAAATGATAAACTTCATTTCACTTTTTCTAAACAAGATTAAAATTGATCACTAAAATGAACAATCCAAACCCTTGCAGAGAGTGCCTTTCAGACTGCACCGACAACAACACTGCTATGACTTCGTATGAATTTGACAATCCAATCAATCAAGCTGATGAAGGGGTTGAAGAAGATTATGAGCTACCTGAAGAGCTAGCCAGGTTGTTAAGGCAAGAGGAGAAGGTTATCACTCCTCATCAGGAGGAGGTTGAAACGGTTAATCTTGGTACGAAAGAAGACGTGAAAGAGGTTAAGATCGGGGCCTGCCTACAAGACTCAGTGAAAGAGCAACTGATCGATATGCTTCGAGAGTATGTGGATGTGTTTGCTTGGTCTTATCAGGATATGCCAGGGTTGGATACCGATATTGTTATGCACAAGCTACCTTTAAAAGAGGACTGCCCGCCCGTGAAACAGAAGTTACGCCGTACTCGCCCGGATATGGCAATGAAGATTAAGGAAGAGGTGCAAAAGCAATGGGACGCCGGGTTCCTTGCTGTAACTAGCTATCCGCCGTGGGTTGCTAATATTGTACCTGTGCCTAAGAAAGACGGCAAGGTGAGGATGTGTGTAGACTACCGGGATCTGAACAGAGCAAGCCCAAAAGATGACTTCCCTTTACCTCACATTGATGTATTGGTGGATAATACGGCTCAGTTCTCGGTGTTCTCCTTCATGGACGGATTTTCAGGATACAATCAGATCAAGATGTCACCTGAAGACATGGAGAAGACAACTTTCATCACACCCTGGGGCACGTTCTGTTATAAGGTGATGTCGTTCGGACTGAAGAATGCTGGTGCAACTTATCAACGGGCTATGGTAACATTATTCCACGACATGATCCATAAAGAAATTGAATGTTATGTGGATGACATGATTGCCAAGTCCCTCACAGAAGAAGACCACCTGGTGAATCTGTTCAAGTTATTCAAGCGTCTGAGGAAGTACCAACTGAAGTTAAACCCCAACAAATGCACATTCGGGGTGCGATCCGGTAAGCTGCTGGGATTTATTGTAAGTGAAAAAGGGATTGAAGTTGACCCTGATAAAGTCAAAGCCATTCAAGAAATGCCTGCACCGAAGACTGAAAAAGAAGTTCGGGGGTTTCTAGGTAGGTTGAACTACATTTCACGGTTCATATCTCACCTAACTGCGACCTGTGAACCTTTATTCAAGCTGCTAAGAAAAGAACAAACGGCTAGGTGGAACGAAGACTGCCAGAGGGCTTTTGACAAGATCAAGGAATACTTACAAGAGCCTACAATCCTTATGCCTCCAGTTGAAGGAAGACCTCTAATCATGTACTTGACAGTATTAGAAGAGTCAATAGGGTGTGTGCTGGGCCAGCATGACGAGTCTGGTCGAAAAGAGTATGCAATATACTACCTAAGCAAAAAGTTTACCGACTGTGAACAACGTTATTCACTGCTCGAGAAAACTTGCTGTGCTTTAGCGTGGGCTGCTCGCCGACTAAGGCAGTATATGTTGACCCACACCACTTTATTGATCTCAAAGATGGACCCAATTAAGTACATTTTTGAGAAGCCAGCACTCACCGGACGGGTTGCAAGATGGCAAATGATCCTCACAGAATATGACATTCAGTACGCATCTCAGAAAGCCATCAAAGGCAGTGTATTGTCTGATTATCTTGCTGAGCAACCTATTGATGATTACCAGCCTATGAGGTTTGACTTCCCTGATGAAGACATCATGTTCATAAAAGCAAAAGATCATGAAGAGCCTGTTCACACTGAAGGGCCTGACCCAGAAGAAGAATGGACTATGATGTTTGACGGGGCTGTTAATATGAATGGTCGTGGTGTTGGTGCAGTACTCATTACACCTAAGGGGGTTCACATGCCTTTCTCGGCAAAGCTCACCTTTAACTGCACTAACAACGAAGCTGAATACGAAGCTTGTATTATGGGTCTTGAGGAAGCCATTGACCTCAGGATCAAGACTTTGACTGTGTTCGGAGATTCAGCTCTGGTAATTAATCAAACCAACGGCAAGTGGTACACACACCAAGATCATCTGATACCTTACAGGGATTATACAAGGAGGTTATTGACTTTCTTCACAACGGTCAAGCTTGAGTATATCCCTCGGGACGAGAATCAGTTTGCAGATGCTCTGGCTACCATTTCATCCATGATCAAAGTTCAAGCTGCCAACTTTGTACCTCGGATCTCAGTATCCAGACTTGACAGACCGGCATATGTATTTGCAGCAGATGTTGTTAAAGATGATAAGCCTTGGTTCCATGACATTAAGTGCTTCTTGGAGGATCAAACATACCCACCTGGGGAATCTTCCAATGACAAGAAGACACTAAGAAGGCTAGCTGGTAGTTTCTTCCTGAATACTGACGGTTCCCTGTACAAAAGAAAATTTGATATGGTACTCCTCAGATGCGTTGATAGGGCAGAAGCAGACTTGTTGATGCATGAAGTGCACGAAGGGTCTTTTGGTACCCATGCAGGAGGACATGCCATGGCTAAAAAGTTGCTGAGATCGGGCTACTACTGGATCACAATGGATGCCGACTGTTGTGCCTATGCCAGAAAATGCCATAAATGCCAGATTTATGCGGATAAAGTGCATGTGCCTCCTCCTCTGAATGTGATGTCTTCACCCTGGCCCTTTGCTATGTGGGGCATTGATATGATTGGCAAGATTGAACTGACTGCTTCAAATGGCCACAGATTCATCCTGGTAGCCATTGACTATTTCACCAAATGGGTTGAAGCAGCGTCATATGCAAATGTTACCAGGCAAGTGGTAGCCCGATTCCTGAAGAGAGATATCATCTGTCGGCATGGAGTACCCGAACGAATCATTACTGATAATGGTTCCAACTTAAACAACAAAATGATGGCAGGGCTATGCCGGGACTTCAAAATCCAACACCACAATTCTTCTCCTTACAGGCCAAAGATGAATGGCGCTGTTGAGGCAGCTAATAAGAATATCAAGAAGATTGTGCAGAAGATGGTAGTTACCTATAAAGACTGGCATGAAATGCTACCGTTTGCCTTGCATGGGTACCGTACGTCAATCAGAATATCCACTGGGGCAACACCGTATCAGCTTGTGTATGGTATGGAAGCAGTCCTACCTGTTGAAGTTGAGCTACCCTCCCTGCGGGTACTAATGGATGTTAAGCTGAACGAAGCAGAGTGGGTCCGATCCCGATATGAACAGCTGAATCTAATTGAAGAAAAGAGACTAGCTGCAATCTGTCATGGGCAGCTGTATCAGAAAAGAATGAAGAAAGCCTTCGATTAGAAAGTCAGGCTCCGAGAGTACCAAGTAGGAGATCTTGTGCTGAAAAGACTCCTCCCTCCTCATACAGATCACAGGGGCAAGTGGACTCCGAATTACGATGGTCCGTTCATAGTGAAGAAAGTTTTCTCTGGTGGAGCACTGATGCTCAATACTATGGATGGCGAAGACTTCCTGTCCCCTGTGAATTCAGATGCAGTTAAAAAATACTTCGCATAAAATGACCCGCTGGACATAAAAACAGAATGTAAGTCCAGGCAAAAATAGGGCATCCCGGCGAGTCAAAAACAGAATAAAAGACTCGGGCAAAAATAAGGGAAAATAAATAAAAAATGTACAATCGCTGAGTTGAAAAGCCGCATTGGACAACTCAGGCAAAAATGGGTATCCCGGTGGATTGAAAACCTGAAAGGGCGATCCACGCAAAATAAGGGAATAAGCGAACAACTGCATTCTGAATTCGTCTGTATCACTTACAACTTGGTAAGCTTCGAAAGGTTTGAGCGTCGGTCAGAATCAGCCTTCTTCAGAAAGCAAGACGAGAAGAACGTCAAATGTCATACGAGTCATAGCAAAAGGGAAGCTCCCTGAAGCGTCATCAGCATTGCCAGCATCTTGTTGTTTCTCAATTTGTAACAATCTCCTCATTTCAGGGGATCCGTTTCTTTGACTGTATCTTGCCAAATTCAGGGCACACGAATTAATGAAATCAGATTTTTAGTCATGTTTCGTCTCGTACATTTTATTTTTTCGTTTGCAAAAATGTCCGATGTTATTAAGATATTGATTGCATAAATACAGATGTTTCCCTTCTAAAAACGTGCTTACAAGAAATATGCTTACTCCCAGGAGTGTCTAAACTCCTATGACGGAATCCGGTAAGGGATACCTCGGGATACTTGTACGTTTCTTTGTCATGCAGGATTGCAGGTGTTCAAAGCGCGACATGGGGCATGAAAGCTTCTCCCCAACAAGCTGTCAAATCATTATCTACTCAGTCCGTCCTCCAGATTAGCACCGGAGGCGTTTTCTCCCCAGCTGAGTCATCAAGTATCATCCTCAGCAGGATCCCTACATAAACCTCTAGAAAGATCTTCCGATGATTTTTCTTCTGCCCCAGCCAAGTGCCAACCAGGGAACTACCTCCCCCACAGAGTTCCAACCTCTATCCAGAAGAGCAATACTTGAAGGTCTCACAACAGAGTGAAGAAAGCTTCTGCAAACCCCAGCTGGGTCCCTCATTGCTGAGATGGGTCTATCAGTGACTTGTTTCCCCATGCAGATACATCTTATCAGATCTACCAATGATCTTATCCCCAGCTGGGATGTCCACTTCAAGCAGATCAGTCAGAGATCTTTTCAGCAACGGGATTCGAATCCCGGATCATTAGCTTTTGCATAAACATAGCATTCGCATCATTATTCTCTCCACAGAGCGTAGCATTCCGTCTAATACGGAGCATTACGGCAAAATCAAACATATTGCATAATCATAAGCCATGTTCTGAATACTGACCATCCATCAACAATATACAGAATGCTCCCCAAAATTCCCCGGCAGGAAGCCAAGACATGCTTCTTACAGATACAGATACATGCTCCCTTCGGCACCCGTCCGTGTCATACCCCCAGCAGAAAGCCAAAGCGTCCCCTTTGCACTCACAGTTACATATCTACACAACTTTCTTGACACCCGTCTGTGTCACCTTCCCCACATAGTTACCTGAACACTTGGTAAATCGGACACTTGTTTATAATACACTTTTTCCGACACTCGTCCGTGTCACCCTCCCTAGCAAGTTGAACACTCGTCTGTACACCTTTCATACTTTTTACTCATACAGGTACTCGTCCGTATCTTGTATACACCACTTATATCCCCTCAGATTCGACACTCGTCCGTGTTCTTTGTTAACTAGTTGATACTCGTCCGTATCATCATCTCTGAGCATGCGTCAAGCGTTTGTTTCTACCGATACTCGTCCGTATTGTAATCTTAAGGATGCTCGTCCGCATCTTTAACCCATACACAATGTCAGATACTTTTACCTCTTTTTTAGAATTTAGACACCCGTCTGTGTCTATTATTCCCCAGAAGAGTCCCCTTGGATCCGACACTCGTCTGTGTTCTTCGTTAACCAGTTGATACTCGTCCGTATCATCATCTCTGAACATGTGTCAGTGTTTGTTTCTACCTGATACCCGTCCGTATCATGATCTTAAGGATGCTCGTCCGCATCTTTAATCCATACCCCGTGTCAGACACTTATACCTCTCATTTCTTGGATGTAGGCACTCGTCCGTGTTTACTTTTCCCCAGCGAAATCCCCAACCAAACTTGTTAAACTATTTCTTTTCTATCTGACATTCGTCCTATGTCATGATACCTTTTCGGCAGCCGTACCCTGCCAGGTGATCGTCCTTCACCTCTTTGATGATCGTCCTTCATCAACCCCCAGTGGAGTCTCTTTTCATTAGAACCCCTTCTTATATGACATTCGTCCTATGTCGCGATATTTTCAGCAGCCGTCCCCTGCTAGGTGATCGTCCTTCACCTCTTGATGATCGTCCTTCATCATTATCCGATGGTCGTCCCCATCGTTGACCTTGTTATCTGGCATTCGTCCTATGTCATGATAAACCCTGAGAGCAGTCGTACCCTGCTAGGTGATCGTCCTTCACCTCTTGATGATCGTCCTTCATCATACTTATCCGATGGCCGCCCCCATCGTCGACCTTTTTATCCGACATTCGTCCTATGTTGTGATACTTTCGGCCAACGTACCTTGCTAGGTGATCGTCCTTCACCTTAGATGACCGTCCCTCATCTTATCCCCGACAGAGTAGCCGTCCCCTGCTAGGTGATCGTCCTTCACCTTTGATGACCGTACCTCATCATTTATTTCATTTACCTATAATCCCCAGAGAATCTTATAGCTTTACTTGATGGCCGTCCCAATCATAATCTCTTATATCCCCAGCATGTCGGCCGTCTCCGTCATTGCTCCATCCCCAGCAGTCGTCCTCTGCTCGACGGTCGTCCTCCTTCGCCCGCACTTCATAATTATACTTTATTTTCTTTTACAATCTATATCCCTTTTCTTCTTCATTCAGTGAGTGCAAATTTTGGACTGTCTTTGGTATTCAACCACAAGTTATCTTGTTTGACTGTTAAGCCGTTGCTTACATCCTGCACAGCTAACTCATGCTTGAATAGGGGCAGCTGTAAACACCCCAAATTTTCCCTCACTCATTCACACCATGGCTTGTGATCTTTTCATGTGCATAAGTCTAATCATATCATCTCATATTGCATTTTTGCTTCACTGCATTGCTTATAAGTCATCTGCATCTAGGGTTTGTGATCTGAGCAATCAAAGAGCTATTTGAGCTACTCCAAAGGTCATCAATCACTTCAAAGGGGTCCATGTATGTTCTAGCATCATATTATATCCTCACAAAGTCAGGGAGGTCAAAGAATCACAAGAACTGAGAAAGGCATGGAAGCAGAGCCAGGCTTAACTGCACAGATGACCTAGAATTAGGGTTTTGGTTTCAGAGGCCATAACTCCAAATTTTTTGGTCGTTCTTGTTTCTATTGGTCTCTATATGTTATGAGGATCATGCATATCAATTTTCATGAAGAAATTCCATGAGGAAGGCATCTGATCAAGGGGTGACTTCTTGAGCAAGTCAGTGCAAAATCAGGGCATCTGAGGCCCTCAGTGACCCAACCAAAGGATATTCTCCATCATTTTGGATGTGTATGATCTTTATTTGATCATAGAAGATGTTATAAGTTCACAAAATTGAAGAATTTCAAGCCATTTGCAAAGTTGCCTTTTTTTGGAAAGTGACTTATAATGAAAACTTGCTATTTTGGGAAAGTTTTTCAACCTTCTCTTTTTGATTCAAAAATGCCTCAAATGAGAAAACTTTGGTCATGAAAGTTGTAGATTGGATCATTCCCTTTTCAAAAAGTACAAGAACTCATTCTAATTCATTTTGGATCAAAAGTTATGGCCTTGCAAAGTTGGATAAAATCATTGAAATTTCACTTTTGCACAAGATGGAAAACTTGCAAAACCTCATGCCAAGGCCAAAGATGACTTCAAAGTGACTTCTAATCTTCATACAAACACAATGCAATGCCTAAAATTCAGATTGGCCCAAGAAATTTCTCATTTTCATGCCTTGATATCCAAGTATCATAAACCATTTTTCATGAAAATCACAAAGAGGGAAGTCTTGCAAGAAGGTTTCCTTTGGTTTTGTTTGGTCTCTAATCATTATCAAAGTGTCATAACAACATTATGTGATGCATTTTGCTGCATATTTCTTAAGAGATGTCACATGTTCATGGCCAAAAGTCACAAAATGTCACAAGTTGCCAAAATGCAAAGACACTTCAAACTTGCAATCCAAGTGTTGCAGTCCTTCATAAACCATCCAATGGTCATCCTCAAACTCAGCTGAGGCAATCCAAACACATAAATCTTCTCTGCCACAGCCCATGCCTCAAGTACACCAAACCTTGACTTTTTGCAATTTCTCCCATGCTTTTGGAATAGTGATCAGCAGCCTCTACTAACCTGCTCCACAGCCTACTCAAACATTATGGGAGTGATATAGCAACTCATTCAGCATTGAAACAACACATAATCCAACTTGCACAAAATCTGTCCCAAACTTCTTCTCTGAATTTTTCTTCACACAGCCATCAAACTTCACTTTTTCTTTCACCAACAAGTCACAAATCACCCTTAGAACAAAAACCACCCCCTGAAACAGCTTGAAACATCACACACCAAGACCTCCATTTCTGTTACACCAGAACAAAACATTCAAACCAGCCACTCCACAAGTTTTCTAAGCTTCATTCCATCATCAAGAGGATCATTGGAGCTTGTTTGAAGCAAAGGACTGGCCAGAAAGCTCCAAAGTTCAAAGCTCCAGTTCAGGTATCATCAAGAACATTTTTTTAGAAATGCAATCTCTTGTTATAGGATGATAGAGTTTGTTTCATTGATCATGTTAAGCTTTGAAACACTGAAAATGGTTGAGAAATGAGTGTGTATGCATGTTCTGAAATTTTTGCAGTTTTCTTGATTTTGCTCGAATCTTGTTGTTGATGCATTGTAAATGTGATCTTGTGATTGATTCATGTTTGGGGTGGGTAGAGGATGAAATATGGAGAGTTAGAGCACTTAAAACAGCCTAGGGAATGATTTTGATTATGAATTTTTTGGAAAATCAGCATAATGAATCGATTCATTCTAGCTTGAATCGATTCATGCTGTTGAGTGGTTCCTGGATTTCGCAAAATGAATCGATTCATCCTTTGATGAATCGATTCATGCTTTTTAACTAATTCTGTTTTCTCAAAAATTGATCATTATGAATCGATTCATCCAAGCTTGAATCGATTCATTCTTCTGTTAACCAATTTTAATTCATTTTGTTTGTATTTTATTTGCATGAATTTTAAAAAAATAGCAAAACATGTTAAAAAATTCTGAAATTTTTTGTCAAACATTTCATTAATTTTCAAAACCCAAAAATATTTTTATTTTTATTTTTTGCATTAAAAATTATTTTTAAATCATTTAAATGTTTATTTTTAATTAGTTAATGGAAATTAATTAATTAAAAATGCATTTAGGTATTTAAAAATCACAAAAAAATTCACATTGCATTTTAAAACATTTAGAAACATTATAAAACTCTCAAAACAAATTTATTTTTGGTTCTTGATGCCTTTTGATCATTTTCATTGGAATTAAATTCATTTTAAGGCATTATTTTGGTTCAAACTTTGAAAAATTCATTCTGCCCAACCCTTGAGAGTTTGATGATGGTTCTTCTTGCATTGCATCCTCCATAGCATGTAGTTTATAGGATAAAACTAGTTTGATTTGATCTTGAATTTTCAATTTGTTTGGTATTTTTCTTTGTGAAGTACCCTAAAACCCTAGCAATCTTAGAAAATTCATAACTTTCATTAGGTTAGGAGTTGGATCCTCTCCCTTGGGAAGTGAGTTTGTATAGGTTTAGGGTATCTTTGATTGCATTTTCAAATTTTTATCATGTCATTTGCTTCTGGTTTTGGATTTTTGCTTTGCATGATGCATGTAACCCTAATTTGTGCTTTCCTTTGCATCCATTTCTCATTTGCTTGCATCCAAGGACTTGTCATGACATTTTGTGCATCCACATGATTCATAATACATCTTAGGACATATTAGAATCATGTTTGATCATTGCATCTTTCATTTTCCATGTTGTATGTTCATTGCATTTCATAACTTTTCATGTATGTTCATGGTTCAAAGCATGTCTCATTTGCATCCTTATGTTTATTTGATCATTCTCATACCTTGCCTCATGTTTGTATCAACTCTTAGCATCATTAACATCATACTTATGCTTCTGGTTTTGGTTTGCATCATGACATTGCACCTCATTTGCATTGCATTTCATTTTCTTATGCTAACATTTCAGGTGGTAAGTTGTTTGAGAAGTGAATTTGCCTTCACTTCTCATAATCTCTTCTCATCTCTCTTGCATCTTTGCTGCATTTTGTATGTGTTTTAGAGTGGGCTTGCTCATTCATGTTCATCTCTTACTCTCTTCCTTCAAGCAACTTGTCTTGTTAAGTGAAGCAAGTTATTTTGCTTCTCTCTGCTCCTTTCATCTGCTTCCTTCCTGGTGGTTTCTCTGAAGATCTTCTTGCAAACCTCATTAACCCTAGGAACAACAAAGCATGATAATAATTAGGCTTTTATTAGTCCCCCTTTGTGTCTTCTTTGAGTCTTCTCTTCTCACCTCATAATCAAGGACTAAACCCTAAAGGTTTTAAGGCTTTGTGATTAAGCTTATGCCTGCATCCTTCTATTAGGATGGAGTGTATAACTTTAATCCTAAGTGTTAGACCCTTAATGTGTTTAAATCCTTTAATCAATCCATCTAATAATCATCAAGACATCAAGCTTGTAACTTGGGCCTTGCATTAGGGTTATAATTCTTCCTTAACTGGTTAAGAAGGACTAACCCTAGTGTTAATGGACAAGTCCCCCTCAAGTTGTCTTACAAACCATAAAAATCACTTCTTCATCTTATCATTAACTAAAATTCATCTTAATAAAGGCTTTGTTTTGTCATGAGGTTAATCCCTAATCATGGGTTAAGTTGAGGAGCCTTCCTCAGCTTAAATGTTCTCATCTATTATCCTTCTATTAGGATGGTGTAATGAGTCCATTAAATCCTTGATTATGGCTTAAACTCATTACTTAACACTAAACAAAAACAACAAAAACATCTAATAAATGGAAGTAGGTTAATGATCTTAATCCTACATCATGGTGATTAAGTTCGAGGTGTTTACTTCACACTTAAGGTATTCTCATTACCCCTAATCAGAGGGAGGATGTGATGAGTTTACTAACCCTTGGTTTAGGCTTAAACTCATTAACTTATGACAAATTCGAAAAGCAATAAAAGATTGAAAACACCAAAAACAAACAATAATCGTCTCCTTCGGGATTCTTTCCTCATCTCATTCATTCACAAACGAGAACTTGCTTCTTCCGTCTAATGCAAGACAGTTTGCACCTGAGCCAGACAGGTCATACACTTGAGCATAGACAAGTAAGCAGTTCACAAGTCAATTCATCCTTCAGTCTCTTTGGGTCGAACTACGGTGTTCTGACTTCCTCATTGCACGAGAGGATACGTAGGCATAACTTAACAGTTATCGAACAAAAGTCTCTGTATATTCCCTCTTCTTCTAGCATCATTCTTTAAGCCTCATAGTCTTGAGCATTTCATTCTTGTTCTCACACTGACACTTCACATATTTCACTTCACTTTTCTTCTAGCATTGACACTTGCATTCTTTCCAGCTTTGACACACAGATTGCACTGACACTACCCCTTTAAAACACAAATCTTTTAAGCGTGGATCCCGTCGAGTACGGCGGACAATCTGGGTGCTAATACCTTCCCAGGTTGTAACCAACCCCCTTTCTCAGTCTCTCTGGTTCGCGACCGTCTTATCCATCTTTTCTCAGGTTTATGCAGCATTACCTTTCCCCCGGGATAAAAATGTCTAGCTGGCGACTCTTTTCTCCTGAGTTCACCCATGTGTGTTCTCTCTCCCTTCGCCGACCGTTCGCGTCTGTACCCCTCTTGGCCCCGTGTCATTTTGGCGGGAGCGACAATAGTTTTTGATTTTTTTTGATATTTTAAATATAAAAATATTTTAAATCTTTGTTAAATTTCAAACATAATTGAAAAACAAGTTGAAACCTTGGATCAATGTTTGAAAAATTATGTTTTATCCATGAGACAACTTGAATATCATTTATGTTTGAAAAATCAAGTGAAAGAAATGAATTTTAAAATGTTTAGAAACAAATAAAATTAATTCTTTATGAAAATATTAAATATATATAAAAAATAATTTTTGGATATTTTTTCTGAATCAAATATTTAAACATTTTTGATGATTAAAGAAAAAATAATAATTTTAAACCTCAAAATAATCAGAGAGAAATTAATTTTGGAATAAATTAAATAAAATCACAAAATTCAAATATTCAATTTTTTTAAAAAGGGTGCCAAGAACCCATGAAGTACACGCGTTGTGGCTCAGTTTGCCCAGATTTGCAAAATCCATCGTATCTCATGGAATAGGCATCTAGTTGAGATGAAATAAACATCAAAATTACTCGTTTTGATCCCACGAACATAATGGTACCAATTAATTTCATTTATTTTAAGTGTGGAATGAAAAATCAGTGAAGAACACTGAAGAACCCTAATTTGGCCCAAGCCTCATAAGATTCTACATGATGATAATTTAGTGAGATTGATTGAGGGGAATTACTTAGAATATGATTACACACATATGGAAAAAAGATAGTGTGAGGAAATATACATGGATCATGAATTAGTCAAGTTTGAGGCTTACCTGAACTTGAGCTTGCAGCTGGAGTTGTGATTTCGAGATGGAGGTGTTACACAAATGTTGTGATGATCTGGACAGCTTCCCTACACCATATGAAGTGTGTTTTAACACTTGAACTTGATTGTAAATGGCTAGATCAACTTCTGATCTTCAAGTTGCAGAAACCAAGCTTCTTTGATGTTTTGAAGAGTGATTTTGGGTTGGAGGTGCTCCAGTGGTGATCTAAGTGTTTGAACACCTCATAAACATCATATGTGATGTGTTTGAGCAATTGGTTTGACCTTGTTGTGGCTCAAACTCCAAACCCGATAGTGTTTGCTCAAAATGTCAAGTTTTGAGTCTTTGAGAGCAAAGAAGAAAAAACTTGGAGATCAGAGGCTTTGGTGTAATTTATATGATCAAATGAGGTATCTATTTATAGGCAAAGATGTTGAGATTGCTTAGCCCTTAAGTCTTGAAGAAATAAGTCCACAATTGTGAGTCATGCTTTGTAAAAATATCTCTTACACATGGAATGATGAATTTCTCGAATAGCTCAGCTATGCAACATCAAATTTCATATTCCTCGAAAGTTTTATGCTTGGATTGTGTCCACCTATTGCTTGATGAACAAGATACCCAAGATATACCATTTTGGAGCTTGGTGACCCTTGGATCAGAATGCATAATGTTGAAATTCATGAATGTCATTTTGGTGAATTCCATGGTGTAATCATGAATTTTTCAGGTTTGCTAAGGTTTGTAATGATTGTTTATATTCTTAAATTCACCTGACATTGTCCTTTGATTCAAAAAATCAGATTTCACAAGATTGTGAAAATCTATTTTTTTTTTTGCAAAACAGTTTGAGATCGCCGCTTTGATCCATGATTTCTTCATGTACAAGCAAGATCTTTTCATGCCAATTGATTCTTTGAATTGTTGGCAGCATTTGCAACAACATTGGTGTTTTGAAATGGATTTGAATCAGCTTGGAACTAGGTGAAAACCCCCTCCAAGTTTTGGTGTTTAGCTGATTTTGTACTTGGACAAATTTTGTCTAAGTGTTGAAAATCAATATTTTTCTTTATTTTGATCAATCTTTAACTTTAAAAATCCATAATGAATTGGAGTTTAGTGTAGTTTAAGTATTATTAGTTTGTGATGAGATCTTTCATTTGAGCTTTGGTTCACCAAAATATGATGCTTGGATCACAAGTTATGATGCTTGGAAGTAGGCCATTTGAACACTTTTTTCCATAACTTAGAAAATTTTCTAAGTTTCAAAAGGTTGCCCCTTTTACAAGTTATCTTCAAATTTCTGATTTTTTTATGATCAAATATATTCATGGGCCATATATTCTTGTAATATAGGTCATGAGGATCATTTTGTGTGAAAAAGTCAAACTTTGACTTTTTGGTATAGCTAGAAATTACATTGGATACCCCTATTTTTCTGATGTTTTTACTAGACATCCTCTGAGGTATTTTGACCTTATGAATGGACTTCCATGATATATATATATATATATATATATATATATATATATATATATATATATGAGCTATCTAAACCATTCCTTATGGTATAGGCTCTTGTCCAGATGAAAATATTGACTTTTGGTTCCCCGGTCAATCAGAAACCCTAATTTGGGCATTGTGAAACCCTAATCTTGCAGTCTTTGATCTCTGTATCTCTTGTACTTGTAAATGACTTGTCAAAGTCATGTCAACATTCTTGATGAAGTATGGAGGTCTTGGCTCCTTTTTCTATGAAAAATTTCATCTGGAGGGCTCAGATGACTAAAACCCTAGTTGGTGATTGTGATGGCTCGGGGCCCAGATCACTGAAACTTTTGTACGGTCCTTGCAAGATTTTCATCATTTTATATTCCTTAACCCTTTGATTGGTGATTGAAAGGTTGAAAATCTTATGTATTAATGATTGGTCCTTTGCCTGAATCCTCTAAGGGACTCAGGAATCCTGATCCATTGTAGGGATATTGTTCAAACCAGTCTGGCACAGTCCTTTGGTTAGTGGACTCCCTCTGATTAGGTGTATATCTTTGGCTCAAAATTTAGTGTATGCTAATAACCTATTTATCTGGCCACTTATACAAGGAATTAAAGTTTCAGGTTGACTTCTAATCAAACATCAAACAAAGTTTGAAGCAATTACTCTCCAAACAATGAAAATGCTTGAAGCGGTTAGTCTTCTCACCAAACAACAAACAAACTTGAAGTGGTTTGTCTTCTCACCAAACATAGATTTTGCACAAGCTCATCTCGAAACAAGATGGAGTTTTGAATTTATTATCCTCTAATCTGAATCGAGGTTTTGCACAGACTGACCATGAACTGAACTGAGATTTTTATCGGGATGATCTCAAACCTACTAAGCTTTTAAACAAGCTAAACTCAAAAACTGAGCGAGATTTTACAATCTGAATCCTAGCATCTAGGGAATTGTAAGGTCGTAATTGCGTGTTTTGAAAAAGGTTATAATAAGCAAGTTTGTTGAATAAATAGTCATATTAATTCTCACATCTAGGGGTATATGATTGGAAAGAAAAACTTAATCATTTTTTATTATATTTTTCAACTGTGGTTAACAATTCATTACTATACAATTACACAACAAACATACAATCGTGCTCAGAGCATCCACTATTTTGTTACTCACATATTGTGTTGAATTCACAAATGCTTTCACCTTACCTTTCTACAAGGTTAATATAATCTTCGAGGATATGATAATTTTATTTGTTATTATGTTGTTTTTTTATTAGCACAATTACTACGACATTAAATATTAGTGTTAAATGATTATAAAATTCTGATTTTTTAATTTCTAGCTACCTTAGAGAAACTTTAACGTTGGTTTTTTAACATTAAGTTTATTAGAGTTGACGTTCCATATAGTTCACTTGCATTGGAAAACATCTAACTGACAGTAAATATAAATTGTCGTGAACTCCAGAATCAACGGTAACTAATGAAATTTGCACCTTAAATACTATTAAAATAATGAAATTTATACCTTAAAATCAATTATAAATAAATATTTATAATTATGTGGGGTCAAATTTGAGTTATTTATAAACAACTGCCATTGAAGTAAAATAAATTAGATCAACTAAAAATTCTTTAAATCCTACGCGGTAATTTGGTCCTTAAAAAAATCACTTAGTTGCCCCAATTTAGTTTCTTATATTTCACCACATTAAAGATGCTCTTACAAAGTTACAATATTTGTTTAGCTATTTTAACCAAACATTTCACTAACATGCCATAATATTAATTGCCCTAGTTTGATTTTATCATGAAAGTTTTGATTAACTAATAATGCATAGACCAATCATATATTTCAGAATCTTTAGCAATACAATTATCAATGCATCATGCAAAATCATCATACATATTTATAGCCAACAAATTTATGTTTAGATATACTATCTAACATAAATTTATCAAAACTCTAATTAATCTTCAATAATATATATTTATATTATATGATAATCTTACAATAAATATATAAAAATTTATAAATATTTTAGAAAACAATTTTATAAAATTCATTTTTGAAAATATAAAAAAAATATCCATTTGTTTAAACTAAAACAAACAAACCCTAGAGTATTTCTAAAAGGGTCATTAAGATAAGTATTTGTAAGACATTCTAGAAACTAATTTAAAAAATATTATCAAAAAACAATTTTGATTAGATGAATGTGTGTGTAAGTATGATTATATAACATAGGTGAGTTGTCAATGAATTAAAACTCAAACTTTAACTTAGAAAGTTTCCACCGCCACCATTAATTTGGAAGTATGCATATAAAAAGCCACCAAATTTTCTACGTTTCATTTAATACATCTTTAAGATTTTTTTTAACTAGTTTTTTATCAAGAAACTTTAAGATATTTTGTGTCATTTCCATTACACACTTAGAAAATCCAATAAAAAAAGGAATGGTCCCCTATTGGACTCTGAATAGGTTGTTTAAGAAAAGGTAAGGGTAGATATAGATCATAGATGGTGATAAGCATGGGAGAGTAAACGTGATGCATGGGATCAATATGTCCACCACAACTTTCACATTGGCAAGTAGGCATCAAAATTAAAATAATAATAATAATAACAAAAATTTAAAATCTATTTAAAAAATAAAAAACGAATTAAAAATGGTAAAAATTCATGCTAAAAGAACTGTTATTAAACAGTATTTTTTTATTGATATAAAGTCAAAGGCTAAAAATTAAAAGTTGAAGGTCCATATGTTTTGAACTTACTATAAGTAGGCTGTTACTAAATGTCCATATGTTTTGAACTATAAATTGAATGTGTTTGTGATTTGTGGGGACATATGATGTGATAAAATGGGTTGCCATGTGATTTATTTTAATGAGATGTTTTGATAAAATGAGTAGCCATGTGGTTTATGTTGAAAAAATGTTTGTTAGAATGGAAATAAGTGCGGTACATTTATATAGCTTTTTCTTTCTTTCTGTTTTTTAATCATTTGGTGATATATATTTTATGCATATATTGGCTTTTTTTTTAATTTTAAAAAAGAGTGTTGAAGGCATTCAGTACTCACATGATTTTTTTATTTTTTTATTTTTTTACTTTTTTTATTTATAAATAATATGTTTTCTTTTGGCATTTTTATCCTAATTTAAAGTTAATTTAAAGTATTACGGAAAAGTTAAATTTAATTTCAAATCACTCTAATCAAACAAATTTATAGAGATTTTTATGGTGAATGTCACAATTGTAGATCTATGTGTTTGCAGATATAGTCAAGATGATCAAAGATAGTAAAACTTATGGATGGTAATGTTACAAGTAAACTGAGTAGTTGTTTAGCCATTATAGTCAAGATGATCGAAGATGGTGAAGCTTATTGATAACAAAGTTGCAAGTCACTTGAGCATCTGTTTAGTTTTGATGATGACAACACCTGATATTAAACACTATCTAGTGAAGTCGAGTATTTGCTGAAGATGGATCAACCAGTCAAAGATATATATGCAAGATGGTTGATTAAGTTATCCTTCTGAATCAACCTATGCTCTTGAAGATAAAGACAACTATTCAAAGTCAACATTATCTTCAAACGACTTTCAAGTGAGGACTTCTTTTTCAAGGGTCATTGCTGGTTTAACCTCTCAACTTTTATATGATGAAAATCAACATGAAGATATCTCAAGCCTCATTAAGAAGTCTCAAAGTTCTTGTATGATGTTAAACTCAACGATTATTATGCCAAGACTTGAAGTTTCAGAGTTGCGAATGAGAGGAAGTGTGAACGCTCACCTAGTTGTGTCTGTCTTAGTGACCAATATCGTGTAACGACACAAATATATATTTGGAAATACTATGGCTAAAACATGCACACACACACACATGCATACATGTGCGCACACACATACACAACATTTAAGAAGTCTCTCATATATTCTTTAAATCACCTAAAAATGTTTTTGACACCTAGCCAGGTGATTATAGGAGTATCTGATTGATTGGAAGATTTTTTTTCCTAACTGACCAATAATCAATTAGACCAATAACCTAATTAATTATATTGGCTATGTTGAGTCTAAAATCGAATTGGGACCATCTCTGCATGATTGGTAATGGCTATGTTAAGAAGGTCGTAAGTTGGCGAATCAGAGATCTGGATCTAAATCTCCATAACCTAGGTCTGAAATTTATTAGCTTGTTTGATGGTGTTTACAATGCAATGTGACTATTGTGGAAATCATAGGAATTAGAAATCCTTCCTGTCATACCCCAATTTTGTTCGGGCATTTTTAGTTCATCTGATACATGCTCATTTATTAAGTTTCACATTTTTCAGTCATATGTATTTTTATCATACAAAAAAAGTCACCATAATCATGCATATATAGTAAAAAAGCTCAACATAAATCAACATTTTACATGTTGAAGAATTTGATTAAAATTGCTTCTTTTTTTTTTTTGCATTTTTAAAAAGTAAATAAAATCATAATCCTTTGATTTATCATCAAAATATTTTGGATTTTGTTAAGAATTTTTATGCATCTAAAATAAAAATCAATGTTTCTAGAAGGTTTTAAATATTTCTTATTTATTACATAATTATTTCATGTATTTATTACAACATTAGTCCATGCATATATTACATCATTATTCACTATTTAATTAAATAAATTTCTAGAAGTCACTCACAATTCCTAAACTACCCTTTTTTTAGCCTATAAATAAAGCAAAACTCTCTCATTTTTTCTCCTCATTTTTCTCTCAAGCCATTTCTTTTTTTATTGAATTGGTAGACTCTTATGCTTGTTCTTTATATAATTATACCTTACTCTTACTTCATTTATTTAGTACCTTAATCATCACCATTTTGCATGGAAACTCAATTGATTTTAAATCAAGAATTAAAAAGGGTTCTTGAACCTACAATAGCAAAAGTGAGTTGTTGTTGTTTAATGGTTCTTATGCTTGCTCTTTATTCAATTTCATTGCATTTTTCCTCTTGTTTTATTTATTTAGTACCTTATTCGTCACCATTTTGTATGAAAACTCAATTGATTTTGAATCAAGAATTGAAAAGTGTTCTTGAACCTCCATAAGCAAAAGTTATTTTCTATTCTTAATTTTTTTTCGTATTTTTTAATTGCTTATTTTTTATTTTTGAACATACCATTTTGTTCATGAGATTGAGTAGATAAATTTTCATTAATTATTTGCTTAATTCCGTGAAAAATTGAGAAAAATATGATGTTTTTAAGTTTTCAATGGAACTATTTTCTTCCATTTTTGTTGCTACGAGATTAGTAGTCAAATGTGGGTTTGGGAAGATGAAGTCTCCCTAAACCCTATAATTGCTCAACACGCTCATGTGGGGTCCCCCTGCTTCGGGCCTAAAGCATTTTCTTAGTTACACCCCCAATTTTCAATTTATTTTTGCCCTTTTGTATATTTTTTATTTATTGTTTTAATTTTATATCTTTTTTATTTTCTTTAGTTTTATTCTTTTATCTCTTGTACTGATAGTGTTCCTCCTCCCTTTTATTATTTATTTATTTTATTTATTATTGCTTTATTTTAGTTGATGCATGATTATTAATTCAAAAAGAGCAAAAACATGATAAATTGAAAATACAAAAAACATATGGACTATGGTTACTAATCCTTGCAAAGGAGACTTGGATCCACACGTTTTATTTCATTGCTTTAATTTAGGACTCTTGCACACATACAACTTCATCTTGGACTACCTTACAATGATACCCTTTATTTCTTGCAATTATGTGTAGTTATTATGTGTCTCGTTCCCCCATTTCGATGTACTTTATTACTTCCTCGCTTTGATTGTGGTTTCGTTAGTTAGGCGCCCTTATGGACTAGGATCAATTTCACCTCGTTTCGAACACTTGATCCAACGTCAAGTGGTTTAACTCATGCATATTCGCACTTTCCTTTGATTTTGGTTTCATTTACTAGGCGCCCTTAGGGACTATGAATTGATCTCACGTAACCATTAACCATTACACTCCATTCGCATTCACCCTTGTAAGTCGAGCGCTTGTTGTCTCGCCATCGGCCTTCCCTTTGACCAAGATGTCTCTTTTAGACCCAAACTTATCCAACTTCAAGTGGTCTTAGGTAATCTAAAACACTTTAAAATCACGAGTAAAATTGTATGCCACGAGTCTTAAGTGGTAGAGAAGGAGGAGAATGGGCATTCCTACACTCGTTTCTGATTATTTTGACGCAAGAAGTTTGGATTGATCAATCAGAATAATCACCTCTACCCATAGTCTTTAGTTTAATTAGACTCCTAAATCCTTTTTTGAAAGAAAGGTAGTAAAATCAACAACCAAACCGTGGTTAGCCGAACTACGAAGCTCTGACTTTCTCATTTCACGAGGGAATATGTAGTCACAAGGACTGTATTCATTGTCGAGCCCCTTAGGATAAATCAAACTATTTTCCCTTTAGCAAGTAACTCTTAGGCATGGACATCCTTTCTTGCGCGATAACTTAGATGGATCCCATCGAGTACGATGGATGTAAGGGGTATTAATCCTTCCCCTTGTATAACCGACTTCCGAACCTAGACAATGGTTGCGAAAACCTTGTCTTATCCCTTTTTCGATGGGTTGTATCTATATTTTCCCCTTCCTCTTTGTGAATAAATTAAATTAGGCGGTGACTCTCATGTCAGCCTAGTCGCGATCATGTTCGCGATGATCATATTTTTTTTAGGTATGACAGTTGGTGACTCTGTTGGGGAATGGTTCACCCATATGCAAGTCAAGCCTAGTCTAGGTTGTTCCATTCTTGTTTGGATGTTTTATTTATGTCTTACTTGTTTATTTTTATCGCTTTCTTTATCGCTTTCCATATTATATATCTTGTGGCTCCTTGGTACTATGATATTGGATCGATATTTTGATTGCAAAAGAAACTTGAGGGAAAGGCTCTATACCCGAGTGTATGAGTATAAACATAAGATTAATTGGGGTTGCGTAGTATGGGTTCCCAAGAAACTACTCTCATGGACGTTCAATGCGAAGACCTCGCTTGGAGTAGATTCTAATGCGGATTCTAATGACCGTCATATTTATGGCATGGATTATGAGTGTTTTCATTGGGATCCTCAACTCTAAGGACCTTTAGAACCTTGAACCATTTGGCCAAAATAAATATTGATGGTCGCGTAGTATGGGGCACCAAGGGGTTTTCCTTCGTGTAGTTCGATATGAAGATCTCACTCAGAATATGACTTTCTCAATGGAGTTGATTGACTGTCAAACGAATGACATGTCCAGCAAACAATTGAGAAAAGTCCATAACTCTGAAACCTTTGTTTGAAACCATGTGTCGGCAGTCGCATAGTATGGGGAACCAAGATGTTTTCCCTCGTGTAGTTCGATACGAAGATTTCACCCAAAAGAGATTCATATAGGGGAGTCAATCAACCATAATGTTGATGGTGTGTATGATGAACATCCATATGGATTTATAACATTGGGGTTCCTTTTTAACTCTAGAGCCTACCCGGTGAGACCCTCGTGAGGAGAGCAATCAAAGTATCCTTCATTTGTACCTTGTGTAACACCCCACTTTTCCCAATTTATAAAATAGCGAATAAAACGAATGATCAGAGTAAAACAAGTGGAATGCCACATTTCATCAATAATATCCAATAATAAATCTTTTTATGAAAAACAACGGGAAAAAAAAAACCAAATTTTTTTCAACTAAGTCAACATGCCAACATCAACAATAAATCCTCGATAAATGGTTTATAAAGTCTCCAACAATATTTTAAAGATATGTAACAAAAGTAAACAAACAACAAAATATCCCCGTCCCGTGTTACGTATCAGAGGATCCAAAGACTCTAACAGGAAACACACTTCCACGCACCCTCAAGTACCTGGATTATCAGTACTTCCAAAGAAGTACAGACACAACAACAACAACAACAACAAAGGGGTGAGAAATAAATTCAAATATTAACGGTGCATAAAACATCTTTAAGGGTAGTTTCTCACACAAGCAACATATACAACACAAATCACACCAATAATTATGCAACAACGAAAACAACAATAATTATGCAATGTGACACAACAACGACACAATGTATATGGTACCAGTTTTGTTCATTCAATCGAACACGGATAATCACATATGCACATCCAACAATGATTAACCCACCATTCTCCATAACGGAGTATGGATGAATCACATACGTTCATCTGGCAACGATTCATCCCAACAACAATTCAACAATGTATGCATGACCATGAATATGCATACAACATATATAACCACCATATTATAAATCTACACGATCCATCTGATCAGTATTCAACAATAGTTCCACACAATTCACCAATATTAACCTAACGCGACTTAACCGATTATTCAACTAGTTAAATCCACCTAAGTTCCATCAATAGTTTATTTCTCGATATTAATTCTCGATTAAATATGTCTTAAGGTCTATTTCAATGCCTCACACCAAAAGAATCGACAACGCATGCGAAATCGGGACAAAAATCGCGAAACGGAAAATTTTCCCCTAATGCTCTAGTCATACGCGTATTGACCAGGTCCTACAGAGACCTTACGCCCTCTCACACGCCACCATTACGCGTACCATATCCCATACGCTGCTTGTTACGCGTACTAACCTAGTTTCCTCACGCGTAAGCTACCCAAATAGGTATAATGCCCTAATTTTCACTTCCAATACGCGTATACCACCTGTATTACGCGTATTGACCCATTTTCACGCACTTCATATGCTTATGAACATGCCCCATACACATATGGGCAGAACCATATATTTTTCTGTGTTTTCTTCTTCATTCCAGATTTGTTTCCTATGTTACTCATTTTCATCCATCATACCAGACATATAATTGTTTCTATACCATTTTTACACTATTATTCATGTCCGTCTTTCATCTATCTTTACTAGGTTCAACTCTATATGTCATCAAGATCCAGATTCGTCATCTATTTCTACAATAATTCCAGATTCACACAACAATGCAACATACAAATTATTCACAACAATATTTCACCAATAATCCACAAAATTAGATAATTCAAATCACATATTCATAACAACGTTCATAATAGCATAGATTCATCACAGTAATCATAAACAATAGAAAATCCTATGGGGAAAGGAACTCCTCACTACCCCATCATGTTAACTCACCAAATTTAGAATCCTTTCTCCCCCCTTTTCTCGAATTCAAACGAAATTCCTGCAAATTTGGTTATGGGAGTGCCCTAAGTGTTCTTCCTCTTCCTAGCCTTTCTTCATTCTTCACAAAATAATACGACTTATACTTCCCTCAATCTGATTAGCCTAATTTATCACTAAACTCACAGTTTAAGACTTTACTAAATCACCCTTATTTTAATTAAACTAAATAATAAGAATAATTATAATTTTAACATTACTAATATTATTTGCATAAAAATAATAATAAAAATAAATATTAAATGGTCTTATTATTAAGTTCACACCCAATATTGCTAAATGCACCCTAATTCTACCCGTCCCACTTGGACACTACGCCAAAACAACAAGACATATGCCTTAAACAAGGCCAACAAAACACCAAAATACCCGACAAATAAATATTACAAACGGGGCGTTACAACTCTCCCCCACTTAAAAATATTTATGTCCTCGAAAATATACCTGATACGAAAAGTTCTGGATACGACTCCAAAGTATCATGCTTTCTAGCTCCTAGGTTACACTTCCACCAGCAGCTTCTTCACAAGCTACTATCACCAGAGGAATCTCCCAGTTTAAGATTTTACTAAATCGTCCTTATTTTAATTAAACCAAATAATAAGAATAATTATAATTTTAACATTACTAATATTATTTGCATAAAAATAATAATAGAAATAAAGATTAAATGGTCTTATTATTAAGTTCACACCCAATATTACTAAATGCACCCCAATTCTACCCATCTCACTAGGACACTACGTCCAAACAACAAGACATATGCCTTAAACAAGGCCAACAAAACACCAAAAATACCCGACAAATAAATATTACAACGAGGAGTTACAACTCTCCCCCACTTAAAAATATTTTCGTCCTCGAAAATGTACCTGATACGAAAAGTTCTGGATACGACTCATGTATCCTCCTTTCTAGCTCCTAGGTTACACTTCCACTAGCATCTCCTCACCAAGCTACTCTCACCATATGAATCTCCTTACCTCTGAGTTGCTTCATATTGCGATCCTCAATCCTTATCGGCATCGCTTCCACAGTAAGATTCTCTCCAACCTGCACCTCATCCCTCGGAATAACATGAGATGGATCAGACACATACTTCCGAAGTTGTGACACATGAAACACGTTATGCAAGTTCGAAAGCTCTGGAGGTAACGCCACTCTATAAGCAATAGTACCAACTTTCTGTAAAATCTAGTACGATCCAATAAACTTAGGATCCAACTTCTTCGAATTCAAAGCACATCCAATACCTGTCATTGGATTAAGCCTCAAGAGCACATGATCATGTTTAACAAATTCTAATTCTTTTCTCCTATTATCATGATAACTCTTCTGTCTACTCTGAGACGCTTTCATGTTCTCACGGATCATCTGAATTGCCTCAGTAGTCTGTTGTACAATTTCAGATCAAAGCACCACATTTTCACCAGTTTCATACCAACACAAAGGTGTCATACACCTCCTACCATACTATAATACGGTGGGAGAACTGACTTTTAGTTTTTTGTCACAAAATATGTTGCGGTAAGCAAGAGTTGTCACCTACTTTTATTTCATCCAATTAGGAAAGGCATAAAAGAACAGGAAAGACCTTTTAAAAGATTTTGAGTTCGGGGGGTAAGTTATACAAAGGGAAGGTGTTAGCACCCTTTGTATCCATGGTTATCCATGGGCTCTTAAATGCTTAGCTCACTTTTAACTTGCTTTGTTTGAAAAGTGTAGTGTGTGATTAAAATATTTTCGTAAAGATTTAACTTTGTAATGATTCTTGTATGAATGTATACAAAGTGTTCACTTGTTTGAAAGTATTTGTTTTGAAAAAGAGTGAGGGGTGTAAAAAGTATTTGTTTTGAAAGTTGTGAGCAAGCATTTAAAAGTTACTATTAGTTAGTAAGTAGTCTTATCCTTGGATTTGGAGTGACAAGCGTAGGGTCATCTTTATGGTCATAGAAGGAAACATGTAGAGATACCTTAACAATTCGAATGGACTATCATCATTTTCGTAGAGGCAAGATCATTTATTTGAAGGCAACTCGAAGGGTCATTGAGAGACTATGATCTTTTTCGTAGGGACAAGATCATTCATTTGAAGGAAACTTTGAAGGGACAACGAGGGACTATGATCTTTTATTCGAAAGGCAATTGTGATGATTTATTTCTTTAAGAAACAAGTTAAGGTATCCCTATGTTCGAGAGACTTGACCATTTATTGTAGGGGAACAAAGAGAGATTATCCTAGAGGTGAGAGTGTGCAAGTGTGTTCAATTCAGTTATTTTAATCTTGGAAATTAGGGTTATCTAACGGTTGATTTTAGTCTTGCCATACAATCCTATTAAGCATGCATCTAACAATATAGTGCGGAGGAATAAAAACCTAATTTTAAGTTATTACATGGCTTAGGGAGAGATACATAATTATGAAAAACCCTGGCAGAAATATTAAATGCAGAGAAAATAACCCTAAGTTATTACAAGACTTTAGCAGTTACATTATTATGGAAAAAAAATCGAGCGAGAAAATAAATATGAACAATATAACTTCATACAACCTATACATTTATTCTAAGAAATAAAACCGAGAAGAAAAGGTGAAGGAGGTAAAAGTATCAGATATTTGTTTAATTTATTTAATGATTAATTTATTAAATAAATTAATTTAATTAAAAATAAAACCTAATTTAATTTAACTATGAAAAATATATTTTTTGGATATTTTATGATTTTATGTAAAAAGATTTATTATGTTTTCTATTTTTTTATTGGTTAAAATAATAAAATAATTGAATTAATTACAACAAATTAAAATGAAAGAAAATAAAAGAAGAAAAATAGGAAGAAAGAAAAGATAAAAAAAATATAAATAAAGGGAAGGGGCACTAGGAATTGAACCCAGACCCCCTTGGTCATCAAGGAGCACCCTTACCACTAGGCCAGATGGTCTTTTGTGATAATGAATGGAAACCATATATTATATAATAAAACAAAAATCAAAAAATCAAATTTCTCAGCCATTGTTCATCATCTTCCTTGCGCATTACCAGGTTCTTACCTACGGACAAAATTCGTAGCTACAGCCTTTAGTGACAGCTGCGTCCGTCACTACATCACCTACGTTTTCAAAAATCATAATAATGCAATATAAATTTGTTTTAAGGTCATGAATCAACTGGAAATGATCCTCTGAATTCAATGGTACCCTCCATTTGGCCTGAAAATGATTGTACATGGAGATTCGAAGAATGAAAGCTTTATGCACTAACAATGACAGCTCTTGAAATCTGCGTTGTAACTCACAAACAAATGGTTAAAACACATCTAAACATGATTATGAATACTATTATGAACAAAAAAATATGTTAAAATGCCATGAAATATGAGATTGGAAATCAAAAACAAGCTAGAGGCAACATAGTTCATAGGGCACGTTTCTTGGAGTTTCAACCTTCAATTGTTGATGGGCTGGACTCTTGGGATGTTTAGGAATGTGAATGAATTTATGGAATTGATTGAATTTGGCTGCAAAGTTATTTTATGGTTTGCCCTAATTTCACCACTTTTTAGAACTTTACTTATGATTGTTAGAGCATGAAAATTCGTCCTTCAGGTTGGTGAAGGTCATGAGTTTATATAGGAGAGCATTTTAGGTCAGAAAACTTCATGGGCTTGGGTCAAATTGATTTACTTTTGAATGGTGTTAAAAACTTTCTACTTCGATTCATATTTGGTCATCATATCTTTCCCCTCTTGTATGCACGAATTTGGATCAAATATTATGTAAATAACTTTCAAAATCTGATCCTAAAATAGTCCAAATATCAAATCTTTGATTTGTTTCATATTTATTTTGATTAAAATTGAATTTAAATGAATTAAATCTAATAAAATATGAAATAAATAAAGAAAATAATAAAATATGACTTAGGGGTCGTGGACTATCTTAAGATTAAGTTTGGATTGTGAAAAGATAGGCCCATTTGGCAAAAACTCAAGTTTTGATCATTTTTTGCCTTATACACCTCCTCAAATTTGCTCAACTTTAACAATGCACAACTTTCTCAATTTTGATCCTATGAATGTGTTCTTGGACTTTTTAGAAATCTTAAAGTGTCCTTTAATCACTCATTTTGGTCCCATGTCAATTTGATCTTCCATGTTCAAGTTATGAGCTTTTGAAAAAGTTGACTTTTTGTTGACTTTTTAGAGGACCTGTAATGTCTGACTCATACCTCTCAAATGAAGCATTTTTTGCCTTGGCCTTAGAGAGAAAAGGTTGTAGAGAATTGAATTTTATTCATGATAGGCTTTGATTGGGAAATTTATAATGAAGTATGTGAAAGTTAGGTCTGGTCAAAGTTCAATTGACTTTCTCCTTAAGAAACCCTAATTTGGTAACTTTTGTCTTTTGATGAATCATGATCATTCCTTGATCAAATTATGAATCTTACTTCATAATCTTGATGTTGACCAAAAATCTTGGATTTTGACTGTATGTTAACCACAGTTGACTTTTTACCCAAGTTAAGTGATTATTGCTTATCTGGGCATCTGACTGGCCAAACTTGTAGGGCAAGTCTTGAAATTTGACATGAGGATCCTTTGAAGTACATGAGATACCATGAAGTACACTTGAGGCTTTAGAAGTCCAATTTGCTTTGAGAAACCTTGAGATCCACTCTTAGGAGGAGGCTTTGTCTGATGACACCTTGAGTTTCTTTGAGAAATTGAGAATCCTATGAACATTAGGAGACCTCTTGAGACATATTGTCTTGAAGATATGAAGGTAAATTTTGGGGTACAACAGCTGCCCCTATTCAATCTTCTTAAACCTGAGGGACTAGATTGGCATGTACGCCATTTGTGTCCTGAAGGTGGAAGAGGATTGAACACTTAGCCCAAAAATTTGCACTCACCGACGCGCAAAGTAACGTTGTTGGTTGATTGTATTGCTTGAATGGGCTTAAAGATGCCATTCGGAGTAATTGGCACCTGGTGAAGAGAAAAGATGTTTCTCGAATGTAATTCCTGGAGGATAAGGCAGTCCAAGATATTGATAGATGTGATCTTAGGGGAAGTAGCAGCCTAAAATATTGGTAGACGTATCTCCGAGGGTTTA
Source organism: Lathyrus aphaca (assembly GCA_963966055.1). NCBI lineage: Eukaryota > Viridiplantae > Streptophyta > Magnoliopsida > Fabales > Fabaceae > Lathyrus > Lathyrus aphaca. Next base: position 411,478,972 of record OZ014519.1, read on the forward strand.
TCGTAGCCCAAAAGAGTAAGAAGGAGTATCTGAGGGTTTATCGTAGCCCAAGGTACTTGATGTAGTCCCGGAGGATAATGTAGTCCAAGACGTTGATGTAGTCTTAGAGGATAAGGCAGTCCGAGACGTTGATAGATATAATCCTGGGGGATGAAGTTGTCCAAGATATTGTTTGATGTGTTCCCAGATGATAAAGCAACCTAAGATGTCATTTGAAGGATAATAAGTTGTTGATAATATTTTTCTGCTGGGGAATTAACCTGAAAGAACAAGGTTAGTTTTATGTAGTGTCATGACGTATGTGATGCATTGCATGATACTCTTAATGCGAATGAGAATATTATATGTATGTTGCATGCGTATACTATGATATGCGGTAGATGATGTATGGATGAATTATATAGTAGGAGCATATTAGTAGCTTCATATAAAAGATATTAGCTGGGGAAAATAAATCCCGATTTGTTGTTGAGGAATACGAAGACATTGTTTCCGTCTTGTTTCAGAATATTCTACTTGGGATCTTTCGACTTCTGTTTGGAAATGAAGGCATTCGAGGAGAGTTAACCGTTCGTCGTGCTTTTTATTGAAGGATTAAGTTCCTAAATACCCTGACTGGGGATAAAAGAGATGGACATTCCTCTGAGAGACTTATCCGACCAAGTGTCAATTCTTCTGGAGATATTAGGCTTGATAGGATCTTTCCTGGGACTTCGTAGTGCTAAAAGTACAAACTCTATTGGGGGAATCTGTGGATATTTGTTAGATATAACCTTGTTGGGGATTCCAATCTCCAGGAATCCTTAGTAAATGCTATTTTATGCATTTTTGGTAAACATCAATCATATAAAAAACACATATTTACTCAAAGTAATCAATGGTCGTTTATGCGTAATTTAGAAAGAAAAAAACGAGAAAAGTAAAGCTTAGTTTGAAATAGAATTGTATTGATCTTGAAGGTAAACTATAAACATGTAATCTTGTACAAGGAGACATAAATCCTAGTAAGAGGAAATTTTCGTAAGATTGAAAAAAGTACAAAGTAATAAAACAAGGAAAACAGCTATGCATAAATGATCCCATCGAGTTTCAACTCTGTTATTGTTATTATGTCTTCAAGCATATCATCCATTGCGACTGGAAGAGAAATGATTGGACTGATTTGCGCCGTTTGAACTTGATATTGGTAACACAACTAATTGGAATTAAATGGGTGATCCAACATGACATAGTCGTACGCTTTAATCCCTAACTTTTTCCTAGACCGCCTTTTCAGGTTTTCAGTCCACCGAGATACCCATTTTTGTCCAAGTCGCCTTTTCAGGTTTTCGACTTGCCGGGTGTACAATTTTTTTTAATTATATATATATATATATATATATCCTTGATTTTTGCCCGAACCCTTTTGGTTCGCCGGGATGCCCTTATTTTTGCCAAGGCCAATCAACCTAGTGAGTATCTTTTTATGCGTAGTATTTTTTTACTATGCCTGCGTTTACATGGTACAGGAAATCTTCACCATCCATGGTGGTAAGTATCATAGCACCTCCAAAAAATACCCTTTTGATTACAAATGGTCCTTCATATGTGGAAGTCCATTTGCCCCTGTGATCACCTTGTGGTAATATGATACGCTTTATTGCCAAATCGCCAACCTGATATGTCTGATGCTTAACCTTCTTGTTAAAAGCTTTGATCATATGCTTCTAATACATCTGACCATGAAAAACAGCTGCGAGCCTCTTTTCCTCAATCAAATTTATTTGGTCAAGTCGAGTATGGATCCATTCATCTTCATCTAACTCTGCCTCTTTCATAATCCTTAGGGAAGGAATCTGAACTACAATAGGTAAAACAACCTCCATACCATAGACGAGAGAAATGGGGTTGCCCCGGTTGAGGTACGTACTGTGGTGCGATAACCCTGGAGAGCAAATGGTAACATCTCATTCCAGTCTTTGTATGTCACCGTCATCTTTTGTAAGATCTTCTTGATATTCTTGTTGGCGGCCTCCACTGCACCATTCATTTTTGGTCGATATGGAGATAAATTGTGATGCTTAATCTTAAACTGCGTGCAGAGTTCAGTGATCATAATGTTGTTAAGATTGTTAACTGTGCTAATGACACTTGAAGATTCTTTTTCACGTCCACTCAAGGCACTGTGAAGAGAAGTGGTTGTTTGGAGATCTCAAGATTGTTTTAAGCAGACCTATCTCTTGTCTGCAGATCTCTGTGTGATCCTTGGAATGATGTCTTATCCCATGATAGAACATCACATCAAAATTAGGCATGATTTTGTTGTCCAAGGAATGGATATATATATATATATGCTTGGGTGCTAAATTATTGTGTTTATTTCACACATGTTTGGAACCTACTTCTGATCTGGAATAGGAGGCATCTGTATGGTGTGTCTAAGAAGGTTCTGGCCCTGGAGCTTCTCTTAGCTATGTGTGTTGATAAAGGAGTGATCAACATGTCTTGTTCTCCCGAGGACAGTTTATTTTTGTTCCTTTCTGCAGGAGTGAAGTACCTGATCTTCAAGGAGTATTATTTTAGAGAGACTCCTTGTACATGAAGGTCAAGCTGTGTCAACTGGTGGAGTTGACTGATGTGGATATAGCTGATCAATAGCTATATTGTATGTGAAGACATCTCAAGTCAGAAAGTCTGAAGACTGAGTCTGAAGGAGAATTTTATGTTCCTGCTGTTGCATATGTCTGTGTTTTAGTCTGATCAACTACTGATGGATGATTCTCTTGTGTTTCCCTACATGTGTATGGATTACTATGATGGGTTTCTTCAGAACCATAGTAATTTGTGAAATTGTTACTGATACTGATGTTTGAAAGAATGTTAGAACATCATCTCGGAAAGTGTCAGATGTCTGCAGAAGAAGAAGTCATACTCATGTCCTACCTTGTGTGAGAAGGTAATCTTATCTGACCTATAGTAAATACCCTGACGGGAGACTTGGTGTTTGTCTATTGTTTGATGCATAAAAGTGAATACGTTGATGGGAGACTTAGTATTTATCTGGGAAGTATGCATATTTGCAGTCTGAATCTTATGGTTCAGAAAGTGTTATGAGTAACTAATGCTCATCTTCAAAAGGAGCTTTGGTTGTTCATGAAATGGGGAGTTAAGAAGTGTTATTTGTGGTCTATGGATGCAAGAATGTAGATTGTTATTTGGAAGGTGCAGCCGGAGTTTTGTTCTTCCCATGACAAGGAAGGTGTTTATAATCATGAAGTTATTATTGATAAATCATCCGGACTTTGTGAATATTGTTTTACTCAAGGAGAAATGCCATCCTTGGTATAGCTACAAGGTGTAGTTCTGAACTATTCCTTCTGAAGATTCAAACAGTGGCAGGTTTGAAGACTTTGGAGAAAATAGTGGAAGCTTCTCATCAATATGTGATATTGGTAGGATTTTTTTCAAAACCAACAAAATTGAGGTTGTTTAATCAAACTTGGTTGATGAATCTAGTCTATGAGAGCATGGAACTCTTGTTCTGTTAAGGGAGGAGGTTCTTTCAAGTGGAAGAAGAAGGAGCTGAGTTCAACAGCGGGATGTGGAATGATAATGTTCAAACATCTAGTTCAACTTCAGAATCTTAGTTGGTGAAGTGGCACATCAATTAAAGATATGATGATTTACATCAAGTAGGTCAGAATATTCTTATGAGAATTCTGACAAATATGAAGAAGACAAAGGGTGGCAATTGGCTTTTTCATATGAGGATTCCTAAAGGAGGTGATCAAACTATGGCAATTGGTTGATCTCTATATTGGGTTCAAAGAATCAAGATAATCAGAATGTGGCAGCTGGTTGTTCTTGAGGATTGTCTTAGAGCAAATTGCTTTTGGGCAGAAGAGTGATGAGTTGAAGACTCAAGGATATTTGTTCTTCTTGAAGGTGGATGAGAGTTTATCTCTCTCTTTTGGATTTCTGAATCAAGCTGATGGCAAAGTATTGTTGAAGATTTTCAGTTCTTGGATTACTATGTTATAGTAAGTCCAGTTGGTGGAGCACATTTAGGATCGTGGTGATAAGGTCTTAGTTTGTGGTAAATGTTCTAACTAGGTGTTAGTACATTATCTGGGGTGGTTATCTATATGGTTTCTATTCTTAGACTACCTAATCATATGGGAGAATGATGAAGTAGATGATCTGTTTTGGAAGAAACATGTAGAGTATACTGAAGTAGATCAAGTATTAATTGCTTGGAAGTCTGTTTGTGGACATTCATTCTAATGTCATAATTAGTTTGTAGAGTTTGTGGTAACAACAAACCAATAAGGGATTAGGTATGCTTTGGTACAAGAAGTGAATGTGTTCAATTGGGAATTGAATAGAGGGTGAGCTCTTGAAGACATGAAGACACGTCTTATGTTTTCCTTTCATCATAGTGCAGAGAAGCATAAAGTATCCTAGATAGTGGGAGTTCGCTACAATTTTGTGCAGCTGATTTTGTGAAGTTAATGGGGAGTTGTACCTTAACCAGGTTTTGTGATGTTACACATCATATTGTGACATATGCTACTAACAATGATTTATTGATTATTTTTCTTAGTGGTTGTGGTATGTATGTCCTTGTGATCCAGATAAGGAGTATCCTAAGTGTCCAAAAGGTTCTATGGAATAAAGCTGCTATCTACAGTTTATGTTGGATTCTTCAGGAGTTGTGAACCATATTGTTGCACTACTAGCAGATAGTATATGGTTGGATGTCAAAACATGTTTCACAACATGTGTGTTTAGTTTCCTCATAAGGAATATTTGAGGACGGCGCTGGCAGAAAAATGTGAAACACGGTTTTTTCAAGCGTGTTTGTTATTGGGCTGTTTATTTTTGGAGAGCAAGTCAGCTGGTCAAGGTCAATTTTTTGTTCCACGTTGAATGGTGCAGAAGTTTTTGCTTCTATCATAAAGATCTTAGACCAAGAACGCTTCTTTTTCAAGGATAGGTCGTTACTAACTATGTCCTTGCTTCCTATTTATAGAAGCGTATTTCCTCCCCCTCCAGCATGTGATTTTTATTTATTTTTCATCCTTTCACTTTTCCTTCTAATGGGGTTATTTTGTATTTGGATGAATAATTTGTGGGTATGGTTCTGTGAGGGCTGTGTTTGCCAAGTTTTGGCTAAAAAAAAGGGAGAAAGAATGTGTACAGATGTTGTGCTCAGAGCTATTGTCACAGCAGTTGCATCTGTTGTTATGTGTGGTGGTTATCAGGATGTCAAGGTGGATGTCGTATGCTAGTCTTTGTGACTTGTGTCGTGAGTTGTTGAAGATAATTGTGACTTATGTTCTGAGTCACATAAAGGAATGAAAGGGTGTTCTTTTAAGCCACCAATGGTCACCTAGATGGAGTATGTTCATCCCCTTGGGAGGAAGGGTTTTGTGGAACCTGAATGGAGAGAGGTCTTAATGGATTGGTTTGGCCAAGACTTCAAGACTTTCTATTTTCCACTGAAAGAATAGGTGAATGGTGTGTTATTGTGAATACTGCTGAAGATGTCAAACAACATGCCCTGACAAAGTGAAGAGTTTGCTTTAGTTGTTGTTTTTTCAACATGTTCTGTTTGTGTTGCTGTTGTAATTTTTTATTTATTTATTTTGTAATAAATTTTTAAGCCAAAAGTTGCCAAAGTGGGAGATTGTAAGTTCTACATTTTTAGGATTGGTATTAATTTTGTAAAACAAATATAGCAGCAATTTGTATGTACAGGATCTTTGTAAAAGAAAGAATATATTAAGCAAAGAATCCATTTGTGTGCGCCCAAACATGTTGTGTTGAAATGTTTCAACATCTGGAACAACATGTCGAAGAAGATGTCAAGACAGTTCATTCGACATCATGAACTGCTGAAGATGGATTGAAGTTTCTGTTTTGGTTTCAACAGAAACAAAATATTTTGAAGATTTGAATCAATCCATTGATGCTGATTGTAAAAGATCTTGAAGACTCAAATTTACATTGAAGACAAATATTGAAAATAATAGAGTTTCTATATTTAGAGATATTTTAGGAGTTTTTATATTTGAAGATCTTTTTGTATATTTGTAGCAAATTTTTCTGAATATTTTGTAGCAGCTATTGTTGTGATTGTTTACGCCCAAATCCAGTTGGGAATAGGTTATAAAAGAAACCTTGTAACCAAGTTTAGAACCAACCAACCAACCAAAAATGTAAACATTATTAGGGTTGTGTTCTTATGGAAGCCGTGCATAACAAGGAACCATGTTTTGGTTGTTTTACTTGTGATTCTCGAAGCTGCTAAGCAAGAGAAGTGGTGTACTTAACTGAAGCTTCTAAACAATGTTAAGGTATTATAATGGAAGTGTAGCTTTTGTGTTGGATTGTAATGTAGGTAAAGAGCCGTCAATATCAACAACTGACTGTTGAGAACTGTGAGACATCATTAAGGTGATTGGAAGTGAGGATGGGTTTCTCATATTTAGGAGTTCCTAAGTAGAAGTTGCACGGGTAGTGATTAAGTGAGAAGACTGTAAAATGTAGGTGATTACTGAGAAGTCTTTGAATTGATACTACATAGTGGATTTCCTTCCTGGCTTGGTAGCCCCCAGAGTAGATGAGTTAGCATCGAACTAGGTTAACAATTTGATTGTGTTCTTTACAGCTTTCAGTTTATTTTATGCAGTATATGTGCTGAATATCATATCATATGTTTAAACATCCTGAAGAATGTTTGAAACTGATATATCAGAATTTTAAAAGTGTTGTTGTTTGTGCCTTGCCATGTTCATACGTAACATATAAGATGTCTCAACATCATATTCGACATCTGAGTCTGTCATACTAGAATTTCAAAGGTCACTAGATAACTTAATCAAAATGTATCCAAATTGCAGTTTTATTAAAAAAATTCAGGCAACATAAGAAAACCGTGACCTAAAATAAGAAGTCATTGCTTAAGGTCCTTTGCAATTCAGTCTATGCTTTTTTACATACTACGCCACCTTTAGTCACAATTTTAAATCATTATCTATAGTCATAGATTTTGAAGAAAAACACTAGCGGAAAATTTTATCTAAGTCATCAGATGAGTAATATGAAAACTACTGAAAAACTTATAACCACGTTATCCGGTGAGCATATAACCCTACCGGAATATTTAATTGCAACTTATCCGGCGAAGATAATTTACATACCAAAAATCTTTATGTAAAATTATACGTGTTGTGCGACACTGCCTGTGTTGGACCTAATTCCAGTTGCAAATTTTTGTGTTTCGTAACAGTTTTTCGACTTTTTATGTTTCAAACTGATCCATTGAAGCCTTTAAAGCTTCCTATAATTACTAGCACAAATTCCTTTTTGTCAATTTAAATAAACATATAATTATTTAGGTGTAAAGTTTGAGAAATGACATAACCACATACAGATTTAAATTCATTATAATTATAAATAAAATGGATGACGTTATAATAAATAGGAAAATTATTTATTATTATTTAGAAATGTCTATTTTAATGTCAAACTTAAAATAGTAAGTCAATTATTATAGATGCGTAATTTAAATTATAGATTCCCCGCAACTGCGATCTAAAGGGATTGGAATTACTTGATGTCAGAATTGACTCTCGAACCAGATAAACTAAAAACTAAAAAAACAATACACACAAATTTCATTGAAAGATATAAATGATATCATCCTATCTTTTCTCGTATTTTGATATATCATATTATCATATTTATATTTTATAGTATTATATAATTAGGTTAGTAATTTATATCAGTTCAAAAATATTAATAAAGTTTGATTCAAATATTTAATTTTTCTCAACAGATGATAATATATAAGTGCTTTTTTGGAGTTGCTGAATGAAAATAAATTATAACAAAGACTTAAAATATATTATCAAGATAACACTTAGTAAATTAAGCATCTTAACAAACTTGTAAGATGAGTGGTATCATTCTTATTCTTTTGGATTTGACGAGTGAATATTGAATAAAATATTAGAGTTTTGGTATCATATTAGAGTTTTGACATAACTCGTATTTATAAAACCAATTTGTAAGATGTCATTTTATATAAACTGTTCTGGACTGGGCCACAAGAATGTATAGGGCCACGGCCCAATACATGTCGAGCAAGTGCCCATATACTCGAGCAGAAGCACCTCTTGGACAAACCACCTGCTCATGCGACGGGCGTACACTAAGGACGGGCAGAGAGTATGTCTGATAGCTCACCTACCACGTCACCCAACTGCCCTTTATTATCTCCTGAAAGATAGGGGCAGTTGGACCAAGGAGCAGACCTTTTAGCTAGGTCTTCACGCTTCTTACGCGTCCCTTGGCAGTTCCTCCATGGGCCTAGTTGGATTAAGCCCATTGAGGGGCCTTGGCCCAGCGCTGGGGGCACATCATAAATACCCTTTTTCAGTAAAGGGTCAGGCATTCTCACTCATTTGAATTAACCATACTATACTGTACCTCTTCTGACTTAAGCATTGGAGTGCTTTGCAGGTACACCCCCCTTTCTCTTTTCATTCTCTGGCCCTTACATCAAGTCACTGGAAGGCCCTTCTGATCAGGTGAGATCAGTGACGCCGTCTGTGGGAACCCAGCTTCCCCTTCTTCCACAAACAGAAGATCAAAGCTCAAACGCCGTCCTTCCAGCATGTCCGGAGAACAACTTAACGAGCGCAATCGTCCCCTCGTCGACTACACAATGGAGGACAGCCTGCAGTACCATGAAGCAGACGCCCGAGATGGTCGTCCGGCCACCCCGTCTCCTGAGCCCCAGAATAATGGGGATCCCCCTCAAGTTCAAAACCAGGGGACTGAGGCGTTTCAACCCATCCCCATTCCCGTCGAAGGAGACGCCACCATGATTGCTATGGTGAACGCCCTCAACCAGGCCAGCTCTATGCTCTACCAGCAGCATGAGAGAATCATGGCCCTAGAAGCTGACCGACAGGAAGTCCGACCTCGACAAGAGAGGAGGACACAACAACGTCCAGAAGCAACAAAGAAACGAGGACGTCGCTCCCCAGAGTCTAACGTCAGTAGGGCACGCGCCCGCCGTGACACCGGTCAATCGGGAACCTCACCAAGGCGCGATCGTAGCCCCGACCGAAACAAACTCTCTCCACCAAGGAGCGACGAAGAAGACCTGCACTGCCCCTTATCACGGGCAATAATGGAAGCTCCTCTCCCCAAAGGCATGGAGAAACCTCCTAACCTGGCCGTGTACGACGGGACCACCGACCCCGACGATCACGTTGACAACGTCAACGCAATGCTCGACTACCGCAATGATATCACCGGGCATCTCAAGTGCAGGCTGTTCTCGACGACCCTCAGGAAAGGGGCCATGGCCTGGTACAAAAGCTTGGCCCCAGAATCCATCACATCCTGGAGAGTTATAAGATCCATGTTCACGAGGCATTTCACAGCCTCTCGGCGCCATCCCAAGACAGAGGCGACCCTTGAAGCCATAGTACAAAAGAAAAATGAAACATTACGCTCGTACATCGAACGATTCAACCAAGAGGCTATCGAGGTGGACACCACTGAACACATGAAGAAATACCTCCTCGAGAGGGGACTCTTGCCTGGTAGCGATCTCAGTCGAGCCGTTGGGATAGAGCCTCCCCGCACCTTGAATGAACTCCTGCATAAGGCCCAGGCCTACATCAGATACGAGGAAAAGCAGGTGGCCCACAACGCTCGCAGCGGCCGTAATACTGGGGATACCGATCACCCCAAGCGTGAAGATCCGAACATTCCCCGTCGCAACGGGGACAGACGAAGGGAAGAGAAGCCCCGCGAACCACGAGAAGGAAGAGGTCCCGCGGGCCGATATAGCGAGTATACTTTACTGACAGCTCCCCGCGAGCGCATCCTCGCCGAGTGCATCAACTCCGAGTTCAAACAGGGCAGAGTGAGGTTCCCAAAACCATCTGCACCAAAGCTTCACACCGACAAATCCAAATACTGCAGGTTCCACAGAAGCCACGGGCATGTGACCGAAGACTGCGTTCACCTGAAAGATGCAATAGAGATCTTAATCCAAAAAGGGCATCTTAAGCAGTACACTAGGAAGAACGAAACTTCCAAGCACGAAGAGCCGGAGAAGAAGAGGCCTCGGGAGGATACACCCCCCGACGACTCTCCCTATCAAGTGACCCTCTGCGTATCACGTCCAGAAGATTTCAGCTTCCCCGAGACATTGCCCGAAGGCCGGATCGCTGTACTCAGCCCCTGGGAAGACTTCCCGATCGCCCTTGTCATATTGGGCGGAGGGATGAACGGCGAGGCCGCCGCCCTTTCAGTAAAACGCAAGTTCGACGAGCTCCTTCTGACCGCACCCGAGCAAAAGGCAACGCTGACAAAATACCGGGGCAAATCCAACCCGATATCCTTCTTTTTAGAAGAGATTCCGGGAGGCTCCCCAAATTCGGGCATCCCACTATTGATTAGGGCCAAGATGGCCCAGTTCGACGTCAGACGCATTCTGGTCGATCAAGGCAGCTCAGTGGACATCATGTACGTCCACCTTTTCAAGAATTTGAAATTAGACAAAAATAATCTATCTCCCTACGTCGGATCCGATCTCCAAGGATTCAACGGAGCCACGACAAAACCGTGGGGATACGTCGAGCTCCTCGTCACCTTCGGAGAGCAGGAAACGGCCAGAAAATCAAAATACAATTCCTGGTCATAGTGTCCCTCCCTCTACAATTGCATCCTCGGCCGACCGACATTAGCCGAAATGACCGCGGTCCCATCTACCGTCCATCTAAAGATGAAGTACTACACCAAACTAGGCCGCGTAGTCACCGTCCACGGCGACATCGAGGCTGCCCGACGGTGTTACGACGCTGCAGTAAAAGGACAGGCTACGGTCAATACAAAGAGCAACAAAAAACTGAAGACCGAGGATCCTCCCCTCCAGGGAATCAACGCCATCGACCTCGACTGCCGCATTGGCCGGGACGAAACTAAATAATGGAAGCCCACCGAGGAACAAACTACCGAGCACCCGTTCCGGCCAATCCCAGACGGAGAGTTCGAGCTCATCCCTCTGGGTAACGACCCTGGAAGAACAATAAGGATATGCAAAGGATTGCCCGAGGAAACAAGGGAGCAGCTCATGACGTGCCTCAAGGAGAACTCCAACCTCTTCGCATGGAACGCCGCAGAGATGCCCGGCCTAGATCCTGAGGTCGCGTGCCACCAACTAGCTTTGGACCGAGCAGTCAAACCCATAGCACATCGTAGGCGCAAGCAGTCCCCCGAGAAAGCGGAGGCTGCCGAGCGAGCTGTGAAAGACCTCTTAGAGGCAAATTTTATTTCTGAAGCCCAGTACACAACCTGGCTCTCTAATGTAGTCCTCGTTAAGAAAAATAATGGAAAATGACGCATGTGTGTTGATTATACCGATCTTAATAGGGTTTTCCCCAAAGATGCTTTCCCTCTCCCTAACATAGATAAACTCGTTGTCAATTCTGCAGGTTTCAGACTCTTGTCCTTCATGGACGCATATAGCGGATATAATCAAATCCCTATGTCGGACACGGACAAGAGACACACGGCGTTCATGACCCCGACCGGCAATTACTACTACAACGTAATGCCTTTCGGACTCAAGAACGCCGGGGCCACATACCAGCGCATGATGAACAAAGTCTTCAAGGGAGAGATAGGGGATATGCTCGAGGTATACATGGACAACATGATCATCAAGTCACACGAGGAGGTTGACCATGCTCGACACCTCTACAAAGTATTCGAGCAGGCGAGACAGTGTAAAATGAGGTTTAACCCTGAAAAATGCACGATCGGCGTCCGGGCAGGAAACTTCCTGGGTTTCTACCTCACCGAGAGGGGAATCGAGGCCAACCCCGACAAATGCCGAGCATTCTCGGAATTTCCAACCCCGAATACCAAAAAATCAATCCAATCCCTCAACGGGGTGCTCGCCTCGCTCTCCCGTTTCATCGCTAAATCTGCCCAGCATGCGCTGCCCTTCTTCAGACTCCTTCGTAAGGAAGCTAGCTTCGAATGGACCGACGAATGTGAATGGGCACTACTCCACTTGAAGAAGGTCCTCTCCGAGCCCCCGGTCCTATCACGGCCATTGGAAAGGGAGACCTTATACATGTATCTGTCTGTGGCGACCGAAGCCGTCAGTGTCGTCCTAATAAGGGAAACTGACGAAGGACAAAAACCCATCTATTTCACGAGCAAAGCGCTCCAAGGCCCCGAACTCAGATACCAACAAATCGAAAAGGTCGCCCTGGCTCTCATAAATGCGGCAAGGAGGCTACGCCACTACTTCCTCACCCATACGGTCAAAGTAAGAACCGACCAGCCAATCAAACAACTTCTCGGGCGACCAAATATGGCCGGCAGAATGCTAAAATGGTCGCTGGAACTCTCCGAATTCGATATACAGTATGAGAACAGAAAGGCCTTGAAAGCTCAAGCACTGGCCGACTTTGTCGCGGAAATGACCCACAGCCCGACACCGACGGACGGCGCCCACAAATGGACGATCTTCGTCGATGGCGCCTCCAGTACGACGGACAGCGGAGCCGGAATCATCCTCGAAAATGAGGACGGGATCCTGATCAAGGTCTCACTAGCACTGGCCTTCCCGATGTCAAACAACCAAGCCGAATATGAGGCTTTCATCGCCGGTCTGAGGTTGGCCGAAGACCTAGGAGCAAAGGAGGTAAAAATATCAACAGACTCCCAGCTCGTGGCATCACAAGTACGAGGAGAGTACCAGACCAAGAACGACAGCCTTGTCGAGTACTTAGCTTTGGTCAAAGAAAGACTCGCAAAATTCGAGAAGTGGGAAGTACAACACGTACCACGCGAGCACAACACACGGGCCGGCATCTTATCAAAGCTAGCCAGCACGAGAAAGAAGGGCGGAAACAAATCAGTAATCCAAGAAATCCTTCCTCGACCTAGTATCGAAAAACCACCTCCTCCTCTTGAGGTCAACATGATCGGGGATACTCATTGTTGGATGACGCCTATCTATAATTACCTCACGAGGGGCGATCTCCCCGCCGACCCCAAAGAGGAGACCACCACCAAACGTAGGGCATGCTCGTACGTTCTCCTCGAAGGGAAACTCTACCGTAGGGGGTTTTCCATCCCATTACTCAAATGCGTCGAGGAAGAGAAAGTTCCCGACATATTGGGGGAAATACACCGAGGAATCAACACCCAACACCCCAGCGGACGATCACTGGCATGAAAGGATCTTCGAGCAGGCTACTACAGGCCGACCATGCAACACGACGCCAAGGAACACGTCAAAAAATGCGACAAGTGCCAACGGCACGCCGACATGCACCTCGCACCCCCGAACGAACTAAAAACACTCTCCTTTCCATGGCCCTTCGCATGGTGAGGCATGGATATCCTCGGGCCTTTCGTAACCGGATCGTACCAGAATAAATACCTCATCGTAGGGGTAGATTTTTTACCAAATGGATCGAAGCAGAGGCGCTGGCTAAAATAACAGCGCAGAACATTCTTCGATTCTTTAAACAAAATATCCTCGCTCGGTTCGGCGTGCCCCAGGTCCTCATCACGGACAACGGGACGCAATTCACGGACGGGGGATTCCAAGACTTCGTGGCGAGCTTAGGTACTAAGCAGCATTTCACATCCGTCGAGCACCCTCAAACCAACGGGCAAGCGGAAGCGGCCAACAGGGTAATCCTGCGCAGACTAAAACGCAGGCTCGGCGAGGCGAAGAGAGCGTGGGTCGAGGAGTTACATAGCGTCCTATGGGCTTACCGCACAACACCTCACTCCACAACCAGGGAGACCCCATTCCGGCTAACATACGGCACCGAAGCAGTCATCCCAATGGAAATAAGAGAACCGACGAGACGCATAGAAGAACCCCTAGACGAAGAAATGAACGACGAGGCACTCAGAGCCGAGCTGGACCTCGTCGACGAGATCCACTCCGAAGCAGCCCTTTGAGAAATATCCCTCAAACAAAAAATAGCCTTGCGCCACGACACGGAGGTCATAAAAAGAGAGTTCCAGGTGGGCAGCCTGGTCCTCAGAAGAAACCAAAAAAACCCAAGAGAGGGTAAACTGGCCGCCAATTGGGAAGGCCCCTACCGCGTCCGCGATAAGACGAGCAACGAGGCCTACTATTTAGAAAACCTACAAGGCGAAGAACTTGCTCGACCATGGAACGCAGAGAAACTTAGACAATATTACGCTGAATATGTCACGGGGAGACGTGGGAGGTACGACCACGTTCTTCACCTCCAAAACGACAGGGAGGAACCGCGCGACCCGGGGACGAACACGCCCTTCAGGGAACACAACCCTCCCCGACAGTTGGGACTTCGATCGAGCCCCAACGTCGCAGTACCAAGATCGGCAGGGCACCCAGATCGCGATGGGAAAGCCCAAGCCCCGGGGCCACAGTTCCAGACAACGAACTAGACTTCGATTTTAGACGGGCACAACGCCCGCTACCTTGCCGGTTCCCCAAACCGACGAGACAAACATGGTCAAGCATAAAACAGTTCATAAAAATGCAAGATACGAACTAAAAAAAAACCGAGCAAGGTGAATAGTTAACAACACAATATTCATTCATTGAAGACGGCCAAAGCAAAAGATAAGTACGCCCGAAGGCCAATATTTATACAAAATTGGCACGCAGGCCATACAAAACGGGCACGCAGGCCATATAAACAAAACAAATTAAAATTCCTAAGACTCCGCCCGGAGTTGCTCTTCAACATTTTCTTCCTCTCCTTCATCTTCCCCCAGCTCCTCTTTAGCCTCGAACGGGCACACAATCTCCCCATCCTGGACACAATAATTATGGGCTGACCCCTCCGTCACCAACTCCGGATTTAATATCCTCAGCTGCTCGACGGAATTATCAAAACCCTCCTTGAATACAGCTACAAGGTCCTGGTTGAGGGAGCTGATGTGCCCCACCAATTCACCCCGGGAACCGAGAGCAAGCTCTTCTTCAGTTTCATCAGCCAATGGACGGACCTTGTCCTTGAGCAAAGCAAGACGAGCACGCAATCCAGCATTCTCCTCAGCCACCTTCTGATGCCCAGCAGCTTGCTCCTCCAGACTTGCCTTGGCCGCCTTCAGTAGGTCTCGCTCCTCTTTGACCTCCTCCAACTCTTTCTTCAGCCCCTCCTGTAGTTGATGCTCCTCCTTATAATCCGACAAGTCTTTGGACAGCTTGTCCTTTTCAGACCGGACCCGCAGAAGGGCATCTTCCAAGGAGGCAGTGGACACAGAGGTGTCAGTCAGGACCATAGCCGTCTCCATCACCCTGATGACGGAGGCCAAGTCCCTAGCCAATTCCTTGCGCCGGACACCAGCCTCCTGGTTCAAGATAGCCTTCGCATCGGGCGCTGGCACGGCAATGGCGTCCTCAGTCTTGAAAAAAGCCTGCTCTACATAGCAGGAGGGCAGTAAGTAACTCCCAGGGCCACCCGGACTGTCGTTCCCCGTTAAGGTCGACCTGGAGAGTGTCCCATCCGGGCGCTTCCGCTTATGGAGAGGGGAGGTTGATGGAGGCGGACTGTCTGGTATGTCGATCATGGATGCGCGAGGAGGGGAGGAGAGCACTGGACTCGCTGTGTTCGAGGTCCCAGCCCCTGAGTCACCAGCTACCTCCTAGACACGAGGCGCGACCTTCTTCTTCTTCTTTGAAACCCTGTCTGGGGCACCTGGTTGGTTAGCCAACTTGAGAACCCGATCACGAGAAGAAGGCATAGCACCTACAAAACGGGGACATATACGTCAGCGAGCGAAAACATAAACAAAAAGACATAAGAATAAAAGAAACACCTACTTAATAATTCCATGGGTTTCTCCCCGGTTCTACACTCGAGCAAAGCCTTGGTATTAATAAGACAAGGCTCGCAGATCGGCATCCCGGCCTCGTCAAGATAAGGCACGCCCTTTCGATCCGTCCAGACCGCCAGGTTGAACCTCTGCACATACTCAACCAGCTTCTTATAAGCGAGCCTATCCTCGACACCTAGCATCGAGAACTTGATCCGATAGTGGCTGGTGGTGAGATCGAAATGGTCGCACTGCCACCTCAGCGGTATCTTCGACATTAATTTATCCTCCCTGTCTGCACCCCGTTTGTAGTAATAAAGGGAATGCAGGGCGGCACGGGTGATCGGTCTCACTACGTACCACCGACCCTTGAAGTGACGGGCAGAATCCACGTACGTCTTGAACAGCCGTACGGGCTGTTTGAAGGAGACCCAGCTGTGACGCCCCCGAAGACCGGACCGCTGGACATGGAAGATATGGAAGAAGAGGGCCTGGGTACATCCAATGCCGAGGAAGCGGCAGACCAACTCATACGCCCGCATAAAAGCAATAGCATTGGGGTGTAATTGTGACGGCGCCAGCCGAAGTCACTTGAAGATAGACATCTGGAAGGAGTTGAAGGGCAACCTAATCCCCGCCTCTCGGAAAGAGGACTCGTACATGGCGAACAGGTTCCCCGGGAAACGATGACATATTCGGTCCTCCTCTTTGGGAGCATGGCACTGCCAGTTTTCAGGATCTTCCCGACTTCGATTTTCCACCACGGCATAAGCGTGGGTCGCCTCATCGCAGAAGTAAGATTCCTCGTCCAAGGGTTCGTCCGCAACCCAAGAAAGGTCATTTTGCCCGGATGATGAGACATGTTCAGTACCATCTCTGGCATTCCCTTCCTCGACAGACAAGCCCGCGATGTCCGCATCCGTGGGCCGCGGCCCGGTTTCTTCTCCTCTCGTTCGAAGACGCCCGGTTGCACCTGAAACGCAGACAGAAAGAGTGAATTCGACGTCATATCAAATCCACCCTTCCACCGAAGGTCAAGTGAAAGGGCGTAGGGGCGACGTTCACGGGCACCAATGCGAAACTTTACCCACTGCCATCAGGCCCAGTTGAGAAATTTCGCACGTGTTCGACGCAGTAATACGCACATGAACATTCTTGTGCCCCGGGCGAAAATCTCATACATGCTTATGAAAATTTTGCCCGGCACATGAAATTTCTACCCGGGACAATCTAATTCTAACCCTATTTTTCACATCTACAGCCTATTTAACCGTTTCTAAGTTAAATTTAACCATTCTATACAGATGAAACATGCATTCACAGCTATTAAAATCAAAGAAACATGGAAAATAGAGGATTCATAAGGTAAAAACAGTACCTGACATATTGAAAATCATAAAGAGACGGTGGTGCTCGAGCAGCAGCGGTGGTTCAGGTGGCGAGACGGGCGGAGATAAGAAAATTCTTCAGAGCTTCCGGTGAATGTCTGAGCGAAAAAGTGTAAATGAAGTCACTCAACCCCTTTATATAGTCACAGGCGCGTGGATTGACGCGCTAGGCCATCATTGCCTACTGCCTACGCCGCCGTTTGCACACTAAACGAAGCGACGCACCATAAATACTGAAACACGTTAATCCATAAAGAATTTGGAACGACGTCGGGCAACTATCCATCTCCCCGACTCTACGAAACGTCCCTGACCCCGTATGGCGTCCTCGACTTCCATGAAAACATCACGGACCCGTCGGGGACCATCGTCCTCGACTCTATTTGGAGCATCACGTGCCCGGTGAAAAGAATGCTACGGTCAACTCTGCAGACGTCATGTCGACCCGACCATATGTTCGCTACTTTTGTCCTTGACGTGTGCCCGACTGTAATAAAAGTCATCACTCCGACCCGGATACTCGACTTGGGGGGCTCCTGTTCTGGATTGGGCCGCAAGAATGTATAGGGCCACGGCCCAATACATGTCGAGCAAGTGCCCATATACTCGAGCAGAAGCACCTCTTGGACAAACCACCTGCTCATGCGACGGGCGTACACTAAGGACAGACAGAGAGTATGTCTGCCAGCTCACCTACCACGTCACCCAACTGCCCTTTATTATCTCCTGAAAGATAGGTCTTCACGCTTCTTACGCGTCCCTTGACAGTTCCTCCATGGGCCTAGCTGGATTAAGCCCATTGAGGGGCCTTGGCCCAGCGCTGGGGGCACATCATAAATACCCTTTTTCAGTAAAGGGTCAGACATTCTCACTCATTTGAATTAACCATACTATACTGTACCTCTTCTGACTTAAGCATTGGAGTGCTTTGCAGGTACACCCTCCTTTCTCCTTTCATTCTCTGACCCTTACATCAAGTCACTGGAAGGCCCTTCTGATCATGCGAGATCACTATTTTAAAATTCTATCGTCAACCAACATGGGGTTTAAGATTTTCTCAATACCCCCTTAATTTTTCATATTGAGTATTTTTTTTTTTTTACTAATAAGAGCTGAAGTTTTTTTTTTCTCTCACACGATAAATCTAATAGGCCAAGAAAAAATGTGGTATGCATTTTTATCAGAACTTTTAAAAAATCAGCCATGTTAATTTCCAAATTCTTAAATAATACGGTAATTTATATAAGATAGGCCTATATAAAAATGAGGTTAACACCACCAGGTGTTTTTATAATTCGGTGTGTTGTGTAATTATCCGGATTTAAAAAAAAAAAATTGGTAGTTCATATCTAATAAGCCTATAAAAACGAAGTTAATAATACCATTTTTTATATATTTTTTAAATTTTAAAATATTTGAAAATTTGGTATAAAATCATAAACGAAAATCTATGATTTTATACCATATATTTGAAAAATCTGGTATAAAAAAAATGAATTTATATCGGATGTTTGGAAAACACTCATAAAATTATATTTTTTTTTAAAATAAATTATGATTTTACATCTATTTAAAAAAAAGTGTAAAATCCATGCTCTTATCTCATTTACAAAAACGTAAGTATTAAAAATAATCTATTAAAAACTATAAAAAGAAAATCATAAATCAAGAATTTTATAAAAATACACTATTATTCCAAAAATTAAGAAAATCACAATTTTTTTTATCAAAAGTTTGAATTTTCATTAAATATAATTTAGTAAAATTGTACATAATGGAATGCCAGATAAAAAAAAAGAAATGGCAGAAAAAAAAATCTTTTTGAATAGATTAATTTAAGTATAATTAATTATCAACTCTCTTAACTTAATTTAACGTTACACTTCAGTATCATAACTAAAGAAATGTTACACTGCAATCCTTTAAAGACACTTTTGTTAGTCGATTTGGTCATTTTCGTCAAATTTTGTCAAATATCGTTAAGTTTTGTTGACGTGGCTTTATAGCAAGGCTCGGAGTATAAATCTGACTCAACATATTTAATAAAAAGCTTTTCTTAATGAGATTATATATATATATATATATATATATATATATATATATATATATAAAAGAAGCAGGACACAAAAAGGAGGAGAGACTAGACCAAAACCCTCACACGCGATTAAGCAAATCTAAAGAATGACAACCCAGGTCAATTCTTTACAAAACCAGCTCTAATACACAACAATATAGAGGGAAAAAATTTAGTGCCCGACAAAGAAAGACCTAAGTTAGCGAGGGCAACTGCACAAATATTCCCTTCCTTATAAATATGAGAAACCAAAAAATTCCAATTAGTAACTAAATTTACACAATTTAGCCATCTATTCCTAATTACCCAAGGAACCAAAAAAAGGAGGGATGAAAGCTCTAACTACCGTGTTCGAGTCCGATTCCAACCACACATTACACCAATTCTTCTCATGAGCGAACTCAATTGCTAACGTAGCACCAGAGAGTTCGGCAATGAGAAAATCTGCAACACCAATGAAGGACGCGAAAACACCAAAAAAAGAGCCATCCTCATCCATAACAATACCCCCCCACAAGCAGAGAGACCCGATGGGGATTTGTAAGTTTCATCACAGTTCAACTTAATCTAATGCGATGGAGGGGGTTGCAAAAATCTCCAAGATGTTCGGAGCGCGCGGCGACTGAATAATAACGTTAAATCTCTTAATAATCTCAAAGTTGTGCATGGAAAGAGAGAAACTCACAGGACTAGCATTTCTAACAATATAAACAACAACCATAATATATGAGAAAATAGAAGAGAGAGGAGTAGAAGAATCATTAAATCTCACCAAATTCCTTGCCTTCCAAATTGAGTTCAACACAAAGAAAAGGACAACTGAACATATCAACCTACCGTGATCATCACACGTTGCCCCTATAACCCTCCAAATATCCGTCCAACCGAGAATTACAAAATGGAGATTAAGCATTTGGTTGATCCAAACCCAAATCTTGGAAGAAAAACTACAATAAAAAACATATGAACCTCTGATTCCTCATCCAAACCGCAAATACTACATTTGGAAGGAAAAACAATGCCTCTCCTTTTCAGATGATCGTGCGTAGGTAACCGGTGATGAATAAGATGTCACACCGTAAAAGATTTGGAAGGGAGAATAGATTTACTCCAATCCACTTCCAACAATCATGAGTAATTCCTTTGTTTCGTTTAAAATCGTAAGAAAATTTTAGAGAAAATCCCCCAAAACCGATTGGTTCCAGACCTTGGAATTTGGCAGATTCTTGACCGGGATATGGCAAGACCAAATACGTCGATGAATCGAGGGAGGAATCAAACTGGCAGACCTGTCACAGTTCCACAACCCGCCAACAATTAATTCAGAAACCGCATGATCGTGTAAAATGGCTAGAGCATCGTCGTTTAAACAAAGTGGTGAACCACACCAGCTATCATACTAAAGGCTAATGGAATTCCCATTACCCAAACACCAAGATGAATTGTCTAAAACAGTGTGAATTTCAGATTGCAAAAGACCAAATAGAGTAAAATATATGGTGGTTGATGAACTTTTTCTTGCGCAAAACCCAATCTCAAAGAATGACCGCCCAACTGGCCTTGGAAGAGAGAAAATCCCAAGCCAATTTCAGGTTAGCTGCTGCGTTAAGCTAACACAAAGAACGAATATCGAGCCCATCTTCCCTTAAAGGCCTGCAGACAATGGACCAGGCCGCCATAACAATATTATTTTTCAACTTATCTCCACACCAAATAAACCTTCTAACTGTCTGTTCAATATCACGAAGAAGCGATAACGACCAATCATAAATTGACATACTGTGATGAAGCATACCTAGAATAGACGATTTAACCAACTCAACTCGACCGACAAATGATAAAAGAGAACCCTTCCAAGAGGCCAATTTGTTAATAACCTTGTCTTCTATGGGCTACAAATAAGCCTTCTTAGGTTTTCCTTTGAACAACGGGATCCCCAGATATGTAAACGGGAAAACGTCATGATTAAAACTAGTGATATTAGTAAGAATATTAAGCTTGGAACACGACATGGATCCAGGAAAAATGAACGACTTCGAGAAATTAACCTTCTGGCCCGAAATAGCTGCATAATGTTGGAAGGTGGAAATAAGATTAAGAATATTATAGAGCTTTCCTTTGCTGAAGATAATAATATCGTCGACGTACGAAATGTGCGAAGGAAACTTTAACTTATTTTGGATAGATATCAAATCCAATTGATTGGATTAAACCAGTTGCTAAATTTTTCTGCTGAGAACATCCTCGGTCAGATAAAACAAAAGCGGCAAATGGTCACCTTGACGAATCCTGTGAGAACACGAAAAATAGCCTTTTAAGCCGCCGTTAACATTAATGGAAAGTCTCGTAGACTGCATAATATATCTAATCCAAGAAGATAACTTTTCGTTGAACCTAAAATTCATAAGAAATTTTAAAATAAAATTCCATTCAAGTGCATCAAACACTTTCTTTATGTCGACTTTGAGAGAAACATTATCGCACCATGATTTAGAGTCCAGCAAATTCACCGCCTCCAATGCCAGACCTATGAAATCGTGTATCTGCCTGCCCTGAATGAATCCTCGTTGTTCCTGTGAAATAAGAAACGACATAAGAGGCGTCAACTAGTCTGCAATGATTTTGGAGATCACCCTGAACTTGGAATTGGAAATAGTTATAGGTTCAAACATATCCAACTTATCAACACCTTTAACTTTCGGAATTAACATTATCGAATTGGAATTAAAATCGGGAAAAATCCATCCATTAGTAAAGAAATCCATGACAACAGAAGAAATGCCAACCTTGATTATATCCCAATAGGTTTGATATAAGGAAGCCCCATAACCATCTAGGCCCGGTACACGTCTTTATTAAGACCGTAAGCGAGTGAGATTAGCATTCATCATGTCATCGACTAGTCGAGGAAGTGTCTCTTCCCCCATTTCCATATCCTATAGACACAACAAATTCTCAGAAAAAAGGCATCTGGAAATATTGAACCGTACAGACTGCAATTTCAACCGGATCAGAAAGAGTCTTACTATCATGTTGCAGCAAAGAAATTGGATTAAGTTTGTGCTTTATTTTTGTGACTCTATGAAAGAATGTTGTATTTTGATCTCCCTCCAAGAACCACTTAAACTTGGACTTCTCTTTCCAAAATCACTCCTCCATATCAAGAGCTCAATTTTTGCGCGAAAAATTCTTGATGTTTGGGGTTATCAGTGCAACCATCATCCTGGATTTGTTGTTGAATATTACCAAGAAGGTCCTCCGCATTCTTGATGTTAACCGTAACATTTCAAAAGGTACTTTTATTCCCCTTTTTAAGAGCTTTCTTCAACAATTTTAACTTCTGGCTCAGGATAAACATATTGGAGCCATAAACAGACCGAGACCATACCGATTCAACCAACTTCCTGCAATCCTCATGAAGCGACCATGTTTTAAAGAATTTGAATTGAGACGCGACACTAATGGGGTTAACATGAAATTCAAACAACAACGGGAAGTGATCCGAGGAATTTTTAATGAGAGTAGAGACAAATATCTGATTACATATATCAAAGAAAGAGAGGTTCCCAATACATCAATCAAGCCGACGCTCAATGGAGATAGGAAAATTCTGCTTATTCGACCAAGTAAAGGCAACACCTGTAGTCGGAATGTGGATGAGGTTATTATCATCTTACCAATCCTTAAATTCGGACAGAGGAGCACGTTGTTGGTGTAAGCCCTAGAGGCCAATACTTTTGGTACTTGTATCGAATTATTTATTAATAATAAAAGACATTTCTTTATTATGTTTGTTTTTCCAAAATGATAAAGTCCCTAGAATAGCTAGTTTGTTTAATGAAATATTAAGTGTGACTTAATCATGAGATTCCATTAAACATAAGGACACTATTTTTAAAGCATCCATAATCGAGCTTTAATGTGAAATGGGATAGTCTTAAAGCATTAAGACTATTATGTAGATAGAATGATGATCACATCTCATGGATCATGGATAAGGAGTTATCAAGTCTTGACATATATATGAATATTAGGAGTAATATTTATACTGGATTGACCCACTATGAGAGTACTACATAGAATGTTATGCCAAGTGTTATAAGTTACTCTCATGGTGATAGTGGTGTATATCACCCTTAGACCTGAAACTACTATGGACCCTAGATGTAGAGTCAAGTACTTTATTGTTGATCAAACGTTGTCCGTAACTAGATGATCATAAAGACAATTGATGGGTACTGCACAAAGTATGTTGAGGTACAAGAGTAGCCTAGATGGAATTTTCCCATCCTGCATAACAGAATAAATGTCTAAGGGCCTAATATTGAATTGGACAAGGATGACACGGTATATGCCTTGTGTTCAATATAGACATAAGGGAAAAAGGGTAATTGTACACGCAAATACTATCATAAAAGGTTTTGTCATATCACATGACAATTTTTTGATTTTGGTAGCAGTGATGTGTTGCTAGATATCGCTCACTGTTTATTATGTTAAATACATGATTTAATATAATTGACAACGTCGCGAAATCCTACAAGGTCAGATACATAAGGACAATTAGAGAAAAGGTGGAATAAATAAGGTACACCGTAAGGTACAGTGCACTAGAATGGAATACGAAATAGGGTAAGGTACCATATGATATAATAATAATAATAGTTATTATTAATTTTATAATAGTTATAAAATATAATAATAATAAAGTTATGGTTATTATAATAATAGTTATTATAATAATATAATATTATTATTATTGAGTTGGGCTTTTAGCTTAAAGCCCACACAAGTAGTTCTATAAATAGAACCCTTGTGAAGAAGCTCAGTAGTTGTTTTTGAAACCCTGGTCGTCTTCCTTTCTTTTTCCTCTCCTTTCACTCTAAACCTTAAATCGTAACCAGCTAGCATTGTGACTGAAGGAAGTTGTTCGTGTGGATTGAGTAGAGGCGATGTTCATCGTACAATGCTCGTGATCAAATTGGAATCAAATGTTTCAAGCGCCACAAGAGGTAAATATTTTATCACAGATCATGACCTTTCGTAAGGATCTCTAAAGGGAAATTTTTGTTTTCCGCTGCATTTATATCATAAATTTCCCTTCACACGCGCATGCAAATTCCTACCATGATGCTCATGCATGCCAATAATCGAATTAAAATCTCCCATAAATGACCATGGGATATGGTACTGAGAGAGCAGACCGCTATGATCAGACCAAAGGTCCCTCCTTGAGAAGAGATTAGTTGAGGCATACACCGTTGCACAAGATAACAATCAATTATCCACCACAAACTGAAAAGCGACAAATTGGTCTGAAGCAGAAATGATGTTAGGAGATAAATCAAGACTACAAAAACACCAAAGGGAAGGAAGGTCCTTGGTGTTAAAAGCAAAAGGCTTGAAACCTAAACAGTGAAACCAATTAACCGGAAACTTAGCAAAATCAATCTTTTGTACTGCTATAAAATAAAATTGGGATGATTGTTCTTAATGAGTCTCTTCAAGGCTAATCTATAAGGAGTATTATCCACCCTTCGGATGTTCCAGAAGAGGCATTTCATGAGGTAAGATGCTTAAGGCCTGCTTGGGACCTTGTTGAGTACTGTTGTTTTAGCCAAACTAACTGCTTCTTTTTTATTTTGTTCTGTGCAGAAGAGAAAACCCCTTCATGTTGATTTGAATTCTCCCCAATTGCCTCCAAAACCGCCCACGAGTTCTTAAAAAAAACCACATTCGCATCAGAGGAATCATGACTAAGGATAATTTGAGTAGCTTCCACAAAACTAGAGAGTTATGAACTAGTTTCCACCATATCCACATCCACATATGAAGGATCATGCCTAAGGATAATATGAGTAGCATCCACAAAATTAGTGAGTTGCGTATCTGTCTCCACAAAAGTCCGAGAGATAAAATTAAGCGAATCTGGTATGATATTATTTGGTTCCAATATAGGCAAAATCAGATCAGTCGCATTGTTGACATCAACAGTCTGACCTTCATTAATCAGATTAATGTCTTTATCCCAAAGGTCGTCACCATTAGGAACAAATTTCAGTTGTGCTTCCTGCAAAAGAGATGACCGTTTAGGAACATAAGTTGTGTTAGCTTTTGTGTTGGGTTGGTTTGGAGGTTTCCTCAATAACTTGCAATTAGTCACATCATGTCCCGATTTCTTACAATGGGAATAAAAATACAAAATATTTTCATATTCAATATCGAGAAAGAAAGAAAAATCTTCCATTTCAACAAGAACGTTGTAGTGTAATGTCTGAGTGAGATCCATATCAATCAGAACACAGACAAATTGCCCAAAGGTTCTATCTACTTTGGATTTAGAAGACGTCGCATCTATACAGATAGGCATACCGACATAGCTTGTGATGGCGAAAAGAATACGGGGCCTCCAATATTCTTGAGATAAACCGTAAAATCTAACCCAAACCTGCGTTGAAGAGTGATGTTGTGATGAGGGGTTAAAATCTTTCGTCCAAGCAAAAAGCTTCAGAGAACCAGGGCTTAAGCTGATAGACCCCTTTGCTCTAACACTTCTCATATCTTCAGTACAAGAGAAAGTGAATTCATAGTAACCATTTCCAAGAGACAACATTCCTCGGTTTCTGATGTCAGTCCAAATCTTGGAGAGTTTCGATCTAAGGGTTGCCACAGTGAGAGGTGTAGATCCTTTGGGCCAGATAACCTGTCCATGGAGGTTGTTCTTGCATTCATTTAGGCCCTCCAAATACTCTTCTTCTGGAATCGTGATGGAAGGATGATTCCCCTTGATGACAGGTAGAGGGAGCTGAGAAATCAGAATGTCGCAAACCCTTTTAAGAGCCAGAGTGAATGAGTTCAAAGGTGTTTGTACTCTAGATGAACCTTAATGAATAACATGTGGTTTTGCAGGAGAAAAAACAAAAGTTTCAGAAAAGAGAACCATAAAAGTCATTAGTGACAGATTAACATACTCAATAAAAAGTTTATTCAAACTACATGTGTTTTGTTTTTGGAGGTTAAAAACAATTGTAAATCGTTAATATTGTGTAAAATAAATATACCACTTCATAATCAGTTTTGTGATAAAAAAATGTGAAACAAGATTAGAGATTCACCAAAAAAAAAAAGTAATTAGAACAAAAATTTGATGTTAAGTTTCATTATTTTCCTATTTTAATTAATATTAATGATTATGTTTAATTAAAGTTAGAACTTAGGACTATTGTATGATGTGCTTTGATGATGTTTAATAAAATATTATTTTTAAGAGTTACAGCAAGTAAATTTACAATGTGGTTTGATTTTTTTTTCTTATTTAGAATCTGTATATCTAAAGTTAATTTGGCAAATTAAAAACTAGAGTATGTTATTTTTTTTATAAAAACTATATGTGAGTAGTTCTCTATTGGAGGGAAAATTTTATCTTGGTTTGAAACTATATGGTGAATGAATATGTTAATTGAGATTTTATTTATTGTAGATGAAGGCTTTGATGTGGTTGCTACTTTAATCTACGATCTGAGAACGTGGTTGGCCGTGTTTCAGTCATTGTCCTGGCAAGATGGCAAGATGTTCATGCACCTATCTGACAACATGAATCCATATTGTTAATGTTGAACTAACTCCACTTCTTGATGCTTTTAGTACCTCTGTTCAAACATGAATTCATATTTTTAGTGGTTGTTATTATATAATTGATATTGTTATTTTTGTATGTAGATAAAATTTTATATTTTGATAATATAATAGAATCTTTTTGACATGTGAAAAATTAACATTATTTTTATTTTGAAAATATTAAAAATATAGTATATTTTTGTTTTGTTAATAACCTCCTCGGCTTCTTAAACGAAACTCAGCTATATCGTTCATTCATACTCGATCATTGCAGATAGAAGACCTGAAAATAGAGGGGCAACATGCAATCGATTTCGAGGTACTGGCACACCAGTTCGAACGCCCGAATGAACACAATAGTATTTAGATGTAGCTGGGAGGGGGCAAAGTCGAGTCATCAGAAGACGCCCTCCTGGAAGCTAATGAAAGGAAGACGGAGCCCCGCCTCTCTAAAAGCAAATTCATACATGGGAAAGTGCATTCCCCTAAAAATCGAGAAATTTTGCTGCTCGGGGAGGGGAGCATAACATTCCCAATTCTGAGGAGCCTCCGGGGCCAAATCCTCCACGATTGTATGGGTGTTGCAAGAATCATGCACGAAGCGGGAACCCGTTTCCAGCGGTTTTTCCCCGACCCACGACAAGTCGGGCACACTGGGAGAAGCAGACCTGCCTCTGTCCACATCACGCTCCTCTGGCCCTTGTTTGTCCATCTCTTCCTCATCCACTTTTATGTCAATGTCATCCGCGGGGATATCCTCGACTTTTCCTTGCGGGTCCATATTACCTGAAAAGTAGTGGAAACTGGTGAATTTGACGTCACATCAAATTCACCATTCCACCGCAGTTCAAGTTATAGAGCAAAGACCAGAGTTGGGGAAAGAAACTTCTGACGCATTCATGCAAAAGTCATGAGATTGTCTGGGGCATTCAATGAAAATTCATGAGAATGCCCATGACATTCATAAAAAATTCATAAGAATGCCCGAGACATTCATAAAAAAATCATGAGAATTCCCGAGACATACATCGAGAATTCATACAGTGCCCGACGCACTCATCAAAATTCCCTCAATCAGCACCCGAGGAGTGTCCTCCTCGACGATTCTCAGGGAATTTCCATCGGTAACTTCATATGAATATGCCGAGGAGGGGCTTCCTCTGCTACCCCGGTTGAAGAAACTACCAAGAAAAAGGCAAATAAAACCTACTATTACCAGAAAGTAAGGAAGCTTACTTGACATGTTCGTCGACGGGGAAATGTTGCGGTTATTGTGACGACAGAGAGGCGTTTTCTGGCAAGGGCTTAAGAATGTCTGATGATCTTCTGAGGATGCTTGAGAAGTGAAAAGAGAGAAGTAAGGGGAAATCCTCATCTCTAACTTTTTATAGGCCCCTATACGGGAAGGCGCGCCTAGCCAACATTGCCTAGGCTTCTTAGAGTCCCCTAGGAAGTCATAAGCATTTAATGTGTTGTCACACATAAAATGAGGAGACTGGCATTAAATGTCATAATGACGAGAAATGAAGAGACAAACACGTCACCCTTGGAAACTTCAAAGGCTACAAAACTATGCTCTTCAAAATACCGGCACACCTATCCTTGACATCGTGAAAATGCAAAAAAAAAAAAAAAAAAACTCGTGCGCGGCTACCCTCGAGCATACAATCCTCCTCGACGAACTAAAACTCCAACGGAGGCCTTACACGTCACTGTCTCTAACAACTTCAAATGGTCACGGGAAAATGCCCTCCTCGACATCCATCAATCATAGTACTAGCAAATCACATGTCCAACAATATCTCTCCTTAAGTCATCACTTGACACCGGAGTTGCGATTTGGGGGCTCCTATTATGGACTGAGCCAACGCATTATATGTCGGGCATAAGTCTAGTCCGCCGGGTACGGTCCCAAGGCCAAATACGTAGGGACGTGGGGAGAACGTCTCTTCCACGTGTTCCACTCCGTCAACTGCCTCTGTTATTTTCTTCTAATAATATGGAGCAATTGGACCAAGGGCAAGACCACATGCTAGGTCTTATATGCTCCTATGCATTCCTTGACAGTTCCTCCTTGGACCTAGCTAATCCTGCTCATGAGAAGAATCTTGGCTCAACGATGGAGACACACTATAAATACCCTCTTTCACTAGAGGGTCATGTATTTTATTCTTAACTACTTACTGTATTTGCTCACTCCAGAAACTATTTATCACTTTGACATCGAAGTACCTGATAGGTATACCCCTTATTTCTCCACCGTAGAAGTTGTCCATCACTGGATGATTCCTTCTGATCAGGTCAGATCAATAGATAACTTGATATTTTTGGTGGTATGTCATTTTTTCCTTAAGTTTTATAAGAAATAACCCTCTTCTATAAGAACCACACGATGAAATGAGAATAAATATTATTTAGAAATGCTCTTTATTTAAAATAGAGATATTTAGTAAGCTCGTTAATAAAATATTAATTATTTAAATTTAAACATACAGAAGAAAATCCCTAATTCTTATGTGGTAGAAATTTATATTAACTCTCTTTGCAGGAACGGTCAGAGAAAGAGATCTTGTTAGGGTCGATGGAAATGAAATGGACCACGGCATAAGTGCTCTTATATTATTACTTTATGGGGTTACACTATGCATTCATTACAATTGCTTTAAATGTAATATGGAGATTTGCTAGTACTTTATTTTGCAATTAATAGAGGACATTCACATGGTATCACATGTTTAACTTTAACGGTCCAAGTTATTTGGAATTTTTTTATTTTTTTTAAATTACTGGTTTAATGCATATTTTCATCCTTAGTTTAATTTAGTAATATTTTATTTTTATTTTTTAATTAAAAAACATTACATATTAGTCCTGTATACAAAATAGTCATTCCCATTATTTTTTTTAAAAAAACATTAACTTTTTTTTATTAAAACTAACTTAATACTTATCATTAATAAAAAACAATTCAAAAAATTACTTTCAACAAATTATGTTTAATTTAAAAATTGACCGTCCTCGGAAAAAAATGAACAACTATAATTGTTTGAATTCTAATAAACTTTACCTCAAAGCTAGGATTAACAAATAACAAGGATTTATAGAGTTTATAATGAAATAAAATTCAAAATCAACCTTATAGTTTGAGTTAAATGACTTGTACAACTATCTAGAATCACTTTCGAAAACTACATTGTTCAAATTGGAATCAATTGCTACTTGGATTGCTTCTTTAAACATCAAAGTTTAAACTTCAAACACGGACAAAATTTCGGGATCACACCAGCTGGAATATTTTATTATTTAATTTATTTTTAATTTTATCACTCAAATTATTTTTAATTTCACCTAATTTGATATTTGGAAACTTATTTTTAATTTTATCACTCAAATTATTTTTAGTTTCACCTAATTTGATATTTGGAAACACTTATAATTTTACTCTCTCTCTCTCTCTCTCTCTCTCTCTCTCTCTCCCTCCCTCCCTCCTTGTATGCATATCCAATTTTATCATTAATAGTTTCGGATAGACGAGAGTCGATCCAAATTCGTTTCTGTTGACTATAAAAACTTTTTTTTATTTAAAAAATATTTATTTGGTGATTTATTCAACCTTCTCCCTTTTTTAGGTCATTGTTTTCGTCTAATATTATAGATAATAACAAACTCCATTGGAATTAGATTTTCTTCAACTGTTCAGATTAAATAAAATAATCTCATTCTGAATTTAATCCTCAACCTATTACATCGGCACAAATTAATACTTACGTGAATTTTAATTATTAACCAACAACCAAAATTTAATTTGTAAGACAAGTGGTTTAGAAGAAATTAAATATAATCATCAAAATAAACTAACATTATAAACCAAACCTCAACATTCCAACAGTCAATCTCTAATTCATGAATCGATCTAAAACTTTTAGCATTGATACAAAATATTTAGAGCAATAGGTCTCTTTAAACGTATTAAGAATACTGAAATACTAACATAAGTCTAATTAAGTTTCTAAATTCTAAAAAAAGTTAGACACATTAGGTGTTAAATGAATCAATAAAAGATTAATCATTAATCATGCACTAAAACCCCACACAGACAATATTTCAGTTACATTAATCTGCATTTTTAGAATTCCAAACATTGCATCAAGTCCATCATAAAATTTGTAGGCATTCTTTTAAGACTTCCAAAGCATGATTGCAAGTTCTAAACTGATAAATAGAATCTCAGATATTCCTTGCCGATTAAAACATGGTAAATATGTGGTTAATTCTGAAAAATTATGTAGTAAAGTCACTAAAGCCCAAATAATATTCAAAGTTCAGAAACAAGCTAAGAGTCTAGTATTATGTATGATAAGTGCACAAAACCATCAAGTAAAATGCTATAAAAGGATGAAAAATGTGTTGAATATGTGACTCTATTCATAAGGAGGATGAATGGCGGAGGTTTGAAAATCAATGATTTAAAATAAAATCATTTTCGAAATTAAAGTTTGAATATGCAGTGGAAATTTAAGGTAAAAAAATTTAGCGGAACATAAAAGAGATATGTGAAGAGAGAATGACACCACAAATTGATAAAGGTTCGGTCTAATAAAGTGGCATACTCCTCTCCCTGAGAGCTGATCTTGAGAGCATCCACTATTGTTTGAAAGCTTTTAAAAGGTTAAACCCCCTTATACAAGGAAATAAACTTTCAGACCAACTTCCAACCAAACTACAAAGTGATGCTTAAAGCGATTAATATTCAAACCAAACAACAAACAAAGTTTCGTTTGGTTAGTCTCTAAACCAAACGGAGATTTTACACCGGAAAATCTCGAATAAGATAGAGTTTTGAGTTAACTATCCAATAACCGAACCAGAGTTTTTTACTGGGATGATCTCGAACCTACTAAAATTTCCAACAAGCTGAACTCAGAAACTAGGTGAAATTTTATACAAGGAAGATCTTGAACCAATAAAGCTTTTGACCGGGTCATACTCGATAATCGTTATGAATATTTTTCAATGGTTATTCTTTACGAACCTAAAAGAGATTTTTTCTTCAAAATGCGGAGCTGACAAATCAAACAATACTTATTCTAATTCCCCTAACAAAATATATTTTACAATGATTTATTCCCCAATCAAAATAATCACTTCCTAAGGAAGAATGATTTACTCAAGAGAAAACTACTCTTGGTAAATTGTTAAGGCCTCACCTATAACAAATTTCTCACTAAACTCAAGTACACTCTCAAAGCACTATGATTAAAATATGTGAGAAAAATCGAAATGATTTAAAGAGAATAAAGAGAAAGTAGAAGTGAGATTTTTCACGTTTTCTAGATGATTTCATATGATCGATAATCTCTCTATTTATAGGCCAAGAAATGATGTAAATTTGGAAACAATCAAGGTTCAATTAAATTACCTAATCAATTAGCTAGGAAGTGCAAACAATCCATTATTTATGCCAAAAATGGAAGGTTTTAATAGAGATCCATTACCAATCATTAAGGGAATGTCATAATCGATTATGGGCTCGATTAGGCTTATAATATAATCAGTTAGACAGTTCAAAAAATTGTCTTAGAGAATCAAACAATCCTCTAATTAACTAGCTAGACCTTGAAAACATTTGTATGTTGTTTTATTTAAAAAAATGAGAGGATTCTTTATGTTTTAAGTGTGTATGTGTGTGTGTGTGTGTGTGAGAGAGAGAGAGAGAGAGAGAGAGAGAGAATGTGTGTGTGTGAGAGAGAGAGAGAGAGTGTGTGTGTGTGTGTGTGTGTGAGAGAGAGAGAGAGATTTATGCATACTACTCACGAAAATGCCCTTGTGTATTTACTATAAACTGATCACTCAAATAGACATGAAAGGATAGCTTTCATATTTTCTCTCTTTCACACTCTGAAGCTTCAAGTCTTTGAATTATCTTTGACTTTACCATCACACAAGAATAATGAGTCTTCTTGATGAGGTCTAAGATATTTTTGTATTAGCTTCCATCACCTAAGATGTTTTAAACTACCAACGATCATAAACCTTGATTCTTCACTTGAACTTAATTTGGCTTGATTTGAAAGGATAGCTTTATCTTGAACAACCACGTTATACATCTTTGAACGCTTGCGATACCTTTAGTTGTTTCTCTACTCAAGTCTTGTTATCATTAAAACCACTTAAAGTGTTGTTTCTACCTAAAGTGATGTCATCATCGAAGCTAAGCTCTTGCTTCTTGAATATTTCTATCCAAGAGATTTATCATCTTAGATCACTTACCTACATGTACATTGATCCACATTCTCCATTTTTATGATGAGAACACATCTCTCAAGGATGTGACAAGAAAAAGTATACTTCTTCCCCCTTTATCATAATAAAAAAGGTGAGTAAATATGCTAGACATAATTGTAAATATGCAAGCACATAATTCACATAGATCAAGCATATTGATAATAAGAGGAGAACATTATCTTATTAATTCAAAAGACTATAATTTAAATTTATAGAAAGTAAGAAATTGCGGTTACTCAAAATAATGCAAGAAAGGCGGAAATTTAAAAATGATAAAACTAAGGAATGTAAGTGAGTCTACTCATTTACATAAGTATCATAATTTCTTGAGGTATTCCTCTTAAGGATGGACATGTCCTTTTCTAAATTTTGTATAGCTAGAGCATTCTTTTGGCACATTTTCATAATATTGTTGACAATTGTATTTTCTGCGCTTGGTTGGTTGTGACTTCATCCTCACCATCGATTTGTTCCTAAATTCTTCATGAAATATATGAAAACTCATTCTTTTGATCAAGGAGTGGTCTATCTTGGTGTGAATTGCATCCATTATTTCTCCCATGGTGTCAATTCAGAAAACATCTAAAATTTTGATAATTAAAGCTACTTATGAAAGTTCTGATGTTTGAGTTTGTTTGCAGTGGATCATGTGAAGAAGCATGCCTTCAAACCAATTTGTTTGAAATTGTTGAGTCAATAACCACAGAAGGACTACATCTTCCTTAATGACGACATCAATGTTTTCTTGCCTTGGGAGGAATATCCTTGTAATCAGGTAGTGTGCTACACAAATCTTTTCCTTAAGATAGTTTGGTTTTATATGGAGTTTCATATCCTCTATTGGATTGATAACAAAGGAGATGATGGCAGTGGATAGTTTGAATTTATTAAACTTTGTTGGTACTTCGTAGGTATAGGATACCCCATTGAAGGGTAGCTTAAATATTCTTCCGAATTGATCTCTATGGATGTCAATTTATATTCCTTTTACAATTAATTTTAAAGATGATTTCTTCAATCTCTAAGTTGGAGTAGAACTCTCTCACAAGATTAGGGTATGTTTGATCTAGTAACTTTGTGATGAATTTTCTCAGTAGTATTTCACATATATGAATGTATGGCTTGAAGTTTTTTAGGAAATTTTCCTCCATAGAAATGGGTCGTATTACCTTTCGGTTGGACATCACACTTATGAGTACCAAATCTTTCAAACTATCATTCAAGATTCAACCTAAAAAATATGAGAACCAAATCTTACCAAAATATACCATCTAATAGATTAGTTTTGTGCCCTAATAGATTAGATCGCGATGATTTTAAAGATCTCGTGTGTTTTCTATTAATGCACTAATTTGATTTACTTGGAGGAGAAAATTAAATTAAATTTTTCTGAAATTTGAAATGCCTAGGTTATGTAATTAATTAGTTCCTTGTTTTTAAGCCAACTTGGTGCTCTTGGGCACTAGGTTGAGTTTTAACTTTTACAAACTTCTTTTTACACCCTTACTTATTCTATTTGCACACTTTTCTTGAAAAATGCTAGAAGCTCATACGTTTTGTTAGTAATAATAATTTTAAATCAATGAGAAATAATAAATCACTTATTTAGAGAGTTAATCAGAGTTTTCTGATAATTCAACCTCTAAATAGTATACTACCTTAAATATCAAGTAATCTTTATTAAACATCTCTCATTCGAGGGAACGACAACATATTGTCTTATGTAGTTCAATATGAATAATTGGATATGAGAGTTGGTTAAACATGTGATAGATAGATCCATTACAGACTTATCTTCTCAACCTACAAAGAGGTTAACTGATCATCTCGGATCATAAATATTGAGACCATCCTGAAAAAACATTTGATTAGATCACAAGCGTTGATAGACATCATCAGCGAGCATTCTTACATCAAAAGAGTTAGCGCAATCAAGAATTACCATGTACGTCAGGTATACTCAAGGTTATACTTTTTCTTTGCGCAACTTCATTTAATAAGTGTTACAACTTCACTAAAGTTTCAAAGCATCCCTACAAACAACACTAAGTTTTCACCTTTGGTACCCAAATTTCTTGGTTCCGGGTGCGTTATTAGTTCTAAGAGGTCTAATGTAGATGCATTTAGATCTTCTTAATTTATCAAAACAAAATTTCTTCTCTAGGTGACCAAGTTTATTATAGTAAAAACATTTATAAACACGGTGATTCAATTTATTCCTATTTAACTCTTTACTATTTGATCTACTAGATTTAAAACCCAATCCTTTTTTATTCAAGCAATGTCTTTGATTTGATAGCGTCAAATCAAGGTTTTCTTTTTCCTTGAGGCACAAGTCTCACATGTTCCAGTTTGATTTCATACTCTTTTCATGCAAGTCGTTCACATCATTTTTCCTTGAGACACAAGTCTCACATGTTCCAGTTTGGTTTCTAATGTGTTTCTTACTCTTTTCTAGAAGCTCAAGATAATCTTTAAAATCTAAGTTACACTTCTTAATATTATAATTTTCTTCAATTAACTTAGCACTTAATTTAAAGAGTTGCTTGTATGATAACTTTGTTACCTTGCAATCATCTTCTTTGTGAGAACCTTTCAAGAAATTTTCAAATTTTTTATTGGAAAAAGATTCTTCAAAGGTTCTACCAGAGATTGATTCTTTGAGATTTATCCTTGATGTTAAATATTTGAATGTATTTTTCATTGATACTTTCTTCTCCTTTGTTCTTTCTACTTTCTTCTCCTTTATTCTTTCTAGGATTCTACTTAGATGAGACTTCTTCTACATATTCTCTTGTTGATGAAAATACTTAATTTGATTAAAATACTTGATTTGGAGCTGAGTCTTTCCACCAGACCCTACAAGTCAGATAGATACATTTACCTGGTATTGCTTCCAAAGATGGATTAAAGTCTATGTGTTGCTTTTACATAATAACTTGCCTCTGTTTTACATAAGTTTATGCATTGCTCATTATTAATTTTTTGCAAAGTGAAGCATTGTCTTTAAAATTTAAATTGCCTAAAATGATTTATATGATTCATTTAGAACTCTCCATGTTTTTTATTCTTGATAATAAATACTTATTAAAATTTTATTTAAATTGTGCTCGATTATATCTATTTGGATACCATGATTTATATGATTCATTTAGAACTTTCGATGTTTTTCATATAATTTACATTATGTTAGTATGACTTTCCAACTATCAAAATGAATATTTCTTAAAAGATGTCAAAATTACAGTATCCATTACTAAAAGAAGATTCACATAGAAATATGTTGCATCTTATGATTTTTTTCATGACACAAGTTTATCCTACCTGTCAAAATTACCAAAAGAATATTCTCTCTAGATTTTTGTACATAAATGATCTGTACAGGTCCTCGTGGTCTTTATTTGAGATTGTGATGATATTTATAGGAGAGGGGGTGGTGTACCTGCAAGGTACTCCGACACTCAAGTAAGTTTCAGTGTAAGACAAACTAAAGCGTAAGAAATTGAGTGATTAGAATTGAATATCTGATCCTCCAAGGGTGGAGGGAATTTATAAGGACATGTGCCCGCAGATTATGAGCATGTAGCCTTTGACTGAGCATAACTGCCTCCTGTAAATCTGGAGGACAGTTGACCGCGTGGAAAATGTTATGGCGCGTGAGGGGAGGTCCTCAACGGCTATATGCTGACTGCTATTTCTTACAATGGTCATATCTTAACTAATGTCTTATTGGGCTTATGCTAGACGAATACTGGATTGAGTTTCAATTCGGTGTAGGGCACTTGTTAGGTCAGTCCAAAATAATTTTATAGAATAAGGTATCCATTGTGATTATCCTCTAACTAATCACATATTAAACTTATGATGTTTCTATCATTGTGATTATATGCTATATTTCCTTCAGAGAATAATTTAATTCCAAATTGATTTTACTTTAGAGGGTTGATATAGTTTAACATTTTTTATTTAGGATAAAGCCTTGTCCCTTATGGTTGAGATTAAGAAATTTTTGTGTTAGTGAATTTACAATTTGTTGCTGTAAATGTTTAGGTCCTCACAAGATTCAAGGGATTGATGTTGGCTTTGTCCCTAGTGTTTTGGAAATTGGTCTTATTGATGAAGTCATTCAATAAAAACTTGTGGATAGTCATTTTTAAAAAACAATCTTGGACAATTGAATGCTAAGAGTATCTCCAATAATGTAATCTATATTTGGGTTATTTGTGGGACTCATTGAACCACACCATCTTCAAGTAACTTATCCAATTTTAATTTCAATGGTGCAACTCTAAATAACCCATATTGAATCCCACAATTTTATCTCATATATTAATATTTTATTTATATTAAATTTTATTTTGATTTAAATTATTTTATTTAATATTAATATTAAATAAAAGAGAAATTAAAATTTAAAAAAAGTTAAATTATAACAAGTAATTAAATGTAATATTTTTTAGAAACACAATTTATAAATAAGAATGTTTTAAAATAAATAAACATGCTACAAATAAAATGTTAATTGATAACATTCATTGCCCTTCATTACCTTTTATTACAATAAATAATCCAAAAATATAGTATGTATTATTATGTGTTATTGAGGAACGTTGCATGTTGAAGCAACAACAATTCCACATGGCAAACTTCACTCAAAGAATTCATGCAAAAACTACTATTTTCATGGTCTAAGAGTGATATATATATATATATATATATATATATATATATATATATATATATATATATATATATATATATATATATATATATATATATATATATATATATATATATATATATATATATATATATATATATATATATATATATATATATATATATATATATATATATTGTCCTTCCCGTGGACATTTGTAATTTTTTATATTAAGAAATTATATTTTAAGACTTATATGTTAAATGTTGCAGCTCATATAGTTCGTTACATTTAGTTATAAATTATCTTATTATTTGTTAAATCAATTGATGTGCATAACTCATAATTTAGTTTTAATTGTAATATGTTTCAGAGATTATACTGCTTTACTTTATCACCTCAACAATACATAACCTGTAATCTCATAAAGTCGTATCATAAAATCTCAATCTAATGAATAATATCATAGTAGATGTTTTATTTATAAAATAAAAATAGAAAATAATCGATATGAAATTTCAAATAGTTATAGTTACCATAACCAATTCAAATTTGTGTTTCAAAATGGTTACTGAATAACACTAATATAAAAATGGTACTTAGAAAAAAATTGATTTTTCCAGTGACATTTATAGTCCCAATGCATTTCATGAGAAAACTCAATTATGCCAACAATTTTGATCCTAATGTTGTAGTGTTACAACCTCTTATCTATTATTTTATAGCCTTTATGCTTTAGCTTGCATGAAGTACATGTTTTATAGTTATTTAGTCAAGATACAAGGATACAAAAAATGCTCTTATTTTGCTTGATTGGATGAGGAAATGAATCTTAGGATAAAAGAAATAATATCTTCATTGTTAAAGAAGTTGAATGAAGAGAAGGAGATTGTTAACACACACAAAACAAAGGAGGAGGAATTGAAGATGAAGATGAAGATCTTAAAGAAACAGTTGAAGTTTAACTGGATTTTGTTATTTGTTGTATTTTTTGTCTTTGTTGAAACAACAATGATGAAATAGAATAGGGAGAAATTTCATGTAATGTTGGTTGGTTGAAATTTAATGTTAAATATTGGTTGAAATGAAATTTGCATTGTGGTGAATATTGTTACAATTTTACACAGTTTAATGTTAACAATGTTGGACCTGTAATGTTGTATACTGTTCGCATAATACTTATCTTAACACACCTTAATTTATGAACCTTTAATGTTAAAATTGAGGACATGTAATGTTAAAATTGATAGACATGTAATGTTACAATTTGACACAACTTTACAACTATAAAGGTAATGCCGTATGCAACACAATTTGACACAGTCTTCAACATAATTTGACCTTAATAGTAACAATACTTTACACCTATATTTTGACAGTATACGAGTACATAAAGTACTTCAAAATACCAAATACTTATATATTGATCAAAACATTAACTTGTTTGCATTACATTAAAATACCAAATACTGATATAGTGCTTGACAGTAGTACACCAAAATACAAAATTACCAAAACACCAAATACTTGTATATTGGTTGTATGCATTACATCTAAATAACCTAAATCAAAATGACATTAAAACCTATAGAGCACTACTCTTGAGTTGGTTGAGGTGCTCTTGAACTTTGACCAATCTTTGTTTGTTTTTCCTTTGCATTAGCCTTCACCTTGTTAGCCTTCACTTGCTTAGACTTCTTTGTTTTATTCCCACCCTTTGGAATATCCCTATCTGCAACCCTTTTTTCCTTGCAACTTCTCTTGTTATGCCCCATTGCACCACACTTGGCACATGTCACAGTTGAGAATTTCCTTGGAAGAATATGAGGATTTCTTGGCTCATCAATGGTTTTGTTTCTCTGTTTTTTTGCCTTCCAATTGCTTTCCTCATAATAGATGGAGCCACTTTACCGAGCTAAGCTACAAGCCACAATTGTGGTCCATTGGTTGGAAACACAAAGTGGGATGTGTTCTTTCGATGAATATGTTCTTTTGATGAAGAACGTGATGAAAAAGATGAAGGTACAACTCGTACGAATGCTTCAGAAGCAGAAGAACACGATGAATCCCTACTAATAAATCCCCAATTTATAAGCCAATACAATTTTAATAACATTATATGTGATTAAAAATAGGGTTAAATATGTTTTTGGTCCTTATAAATATCTCAATTTTGATTTTTAGTCCCTATAAAAAAATGTCGAGTTTTAGTCCCTTTAAAATTACTTTTGCATGCAGTTTTAGTCCCTCTACATGGACTAAAACTGCGTGCTAAAGTAATTTTATAGGGACTAAACGTCGACGCTTTTTTATAGGGACTAAAAACCAAAATTGAGATATTTATAGGGATTAAAAACATATTTAACCCTTAAAAATATGACACGACAAATAATTTGTGACATGTCAAATAAATTATGAGCTGGAATAAATTATTACATGTCATGTCATTAAAATATAAGCCACATCATCATTTTTGAAAGGGTGCCATGGGTTTACAAAGTGCACCAAACTAAAGGGACCAAAAATACAGGTTTTGTAATAGAGGGATCATAAGTTTAAAAATGTCAAACTAGAGAGACCAAAAGTGCATTTAAGCTAATATTTTTATATACGAAAACAAATATTATTGTCGTAAACGGGATCAACTTTACTACTGATCCAAATATTGAATAATAGAAATTTATCGATCAATGTATTCTCTCTTATAACATAATTGTCTT
The DNA here is from genome assembly GCA_963966055.1 of Lathyrus aphaca. Taxonomy (NCBI): domain Eukaryota; kingdom Viridiplantae; phylum Streptophyta; class Magnoliopsida; order Fabales; family Fabaceae; genus Lathyrus; species Lathyrus aphaca. The sequence continues at coordinate 411,519,571 of OZ014519.1, forward strand.
ATTTGTTAAAAAAAACTTAAATGCTTACTAGTACAAGTTTCAATAGTTATTTTAATAATATTATTATTGATAGTGTTGTTTATCTTTATCTTCTATATTTATTATTATTTCAACATAAATTTACTATTATTATTAATTTTTTTTTCTATTTTCTATTTTCAACTTTCAATTTTTATATTAGACTATAAACAAATACACATTCAAAATCATATCCCATCAAAAAACGTACCCAGTGCGTAAGCACGGGTATGCATGCCAACAGGGCGGGCGGGGTCAGGTTTAAGCACACCTAGACCCACACCCTCCCCAAATCTATTCGGAGGTTAAAAATTGTTCCCCGTCCCCCACCCCAGAAAGAAACGGGTTCACCCGTATCCGTCCCGCCCTACCCGCCTAAATTATATTTGTGTAAAATATATATTTTTTCAATAACAATAAAAAAATTATTATTATTATTATAAACATGATATTGTAAAATTATTAAAAATAAATTAAATAAATTAAATTTAGTTGACGGATGCGGGACGGAAATGAGTGCGGTGTGGATACTAGTAAGACTTTTTTGGAACCAAGTTACTTGGTGAAGCTTTGTAGAAAATAGTCAGACTAACAATCAAATGTATAATGTGATCCTTTAAGCTTCATAGAAAATAGTCAGACTAACAATCAAATGAATCATGTGATCGATCCTTTATGTTTTTAAGTTTCCAATAATAAATTAGTTCTTTAAAAAAAAAATCCCACGTGCACTTTTAACACCAAAACTCAAAGTCACAATCTAAAAACTCTAACTTAACTTTTTACCACCAAAACTCAAAGTCCCATAATTCAACGTTTTTTTTTTTTTTTTTTTTTTATAAACAAAAGATATTGTATTAAAAGTAAATATGAATATAAGGGGTGATAAACTCAAATCCAATCAATAAAGGAATTACATACCAAACGAGCCTCAGACGAACCAATTAAATTACTTTACATAAAAAGATAAGGGACTCTTTGTAACACTTCAAAATCAATTAATTTAGTCAATTGAATTATTTATTTATTTAATTAGTTAAATGATTTAAATATTTTTAATTATTTATTTTAGTGATATTGTGTGTTATATGGTTATTTGACAATTGTGGGTAATTTTGAGAGAATTATGGAAAGTGGTAGGAATTTATTATAATTATTAGTTAATTTTAAATGAATAATGATTAAAATAATAGAATAATAATTAAAAAATAATAGAAAATAATAAGTTATGAAAGAGTGGGCCGAAATTACAATTAATAGAAAGGTGAGGTAAAATGGTGATAATTATAAAGGAGTTGGGGAAAATGTGTGATTACAAAATTCATAAATTAGGTTAAATATATAGAAAAGGTGAGCTTTTTTGTCTTTTACGTAGAAGTGTGGGAATTGAGGAAAAGAGGCAAACCTAAAAGGCTCTGGAAGGGGAGTCAAATATTGAATTGTAATTCCTTGTGTCGAAGTAGGTTGCTCGACAGAAACAAGGAAATGTCGAAATGCATATGTGTGTCGAATTACATTAGTTGTCAAAATGTTGACCTGACTTTATTTGTTTTGTTTAGTTGAGTTAGGATTTGCTTGGTGTGCAAGCAAACTCAACATATAAATAGAGAGGTACCTTATTATTGATTGTAACTTGAAAAGTGAATATTGTAGATTGCAAAGTTGATAGCAGAGAGAAACTCTGCAGAAATTTACAAGTTCTTCTTCTTCTTCTTTCTCTCGTCAAAACACTAAAACTCTTCATATCCAATTTCAATTTTCTTTTCTTCCTTCAATTATCAATTGTGCAGTGATATAATTTTACAACCAAGAGTGGTTGATTCACTAGAGTGAAGAGTGGAGAACAAGATGAGTAATCAATCATAAAGATTGATTCTTGTTCATCAAGATTTGGTTTAAAATTTATCAAGTTTTGGTGAAATTATAGCGGGAATCAATCATATTTCTAACATCTAGTATCTAGAGCACTAGCTGAGTGATTCATGAGAAGCAAAACACGATGGCGGTGAATCATCCAAACAAACATTTTTCGGCAAGTCTCCTAATTCTGAATGGTCAGAATTATGAGGATGACTGTAAATAGATGAAGGTTGTTTTCTATTGTCAAGATCTTTGTGATATGTGAATGAGGGAGTGATGTCGCTTCCCCAAAACACAAGGGATGAAGAAAAGGTTGCACACAAAGAATTAAAGAAGAAATATTATAAAACTCTCTCCATAATTCATCAATGTGTTGATCCAAATGATTTTCGAAAAGTTCAGTGATGTATAATCGACGAAAGAAGCATGCGAGATCTTGGAGAAATCATTTGGAGGAGCAGAAAAAGTGAAAGAGACGAGGTTAAAAACTCACAAGAGAATGTACGAATTGCTTCAGATAGAAGACATTGAAAGCATTATAGATTTTTTTGAATGGGGTTACAAAACTGGTGAATCAAATCAAGGTATGCGAAGAAGCACTAACATCAAAATCAGTTGTTGCAAAGATCTAAAGGTTATTGGATCCAAAGTTCGACCACGTGGTAGTAGCCATAGAAGAGTCAAAAGATTTATCAACATTGACAAAGGAAAAACTTCAAGGAACACTTAAATCTCATGAACAAAGAATGGTTGGAAGAGCTGCAAGAAAGTCAAAATGTAACGTGGCTTTGCAGGCGCAGTCGGCAAGAGAAAATAAAGGTAAAGGAAAGTGGTTCTACAACAAAGTTAGAGAAGGCTACAACAATTCGAATGATTGAAGTAAACAAGTATGAGACTTGTCGAATAAGAGAAAGTCCTCATACCAAAGCAACCAAAGAGTTGTTGTAGGTAGAGGAAGAGGTGGTGGTTAAAAACCTTATAAAAGTCACATTCAGTGTTTCAATTTCCAAAAGGATGGTCAGTACTCTAGTGATTGTCCTAAAAAACAAAAGGATCAAGAAAATGATATAAAGTTTTCAAAGCATTAAGAAGAAAATATGTTGTTGATGGTCACAACAAGAGATGAAGAAATACTCCAGGACTAATGGTACTTGGACTTAGGATGCTTATCACATATCCCTGGTAGGAAAGAATGGTTAGTCAACATAAGACTATCGATGAAAAACATGGTGAAATTTGCAAATGACAATACTCTAGCAGCTGAAGGTATTATTGTTGTTCTAATTATGAGGAAATATGGAAACAAGTATGTAATTTCCAATGTATTGTACATACTGATAATTGCCAATCATGACTAATTTTTCACATTAAAACTTGACATTTTTCAAACTTATTTTGCGTTTTCAATCATTGAATTCCCAAAGTTTTCATAAAATGTCATAAATTTTTTATTTTGCTCTAATGTCCTTGCTATGTGTGTTAGTATGCAAAAAATGTTGCAAGAAACCAAAAATGAAGGCACAAATCAAAGAAGAAGGAACAAACCAAGAATGGGGAATTTCAGCAAGCTCGTTCAGCAAGCAGTAGTGAAGGAAAGACGAGCTCGCCCAGCGAGCTCCGGTGAAGCACGAGTGAGGAAAAGAAAATGAATTTAAGTGGCAAAAGTTTTCATGGTTTCCCTACGAGGGTTTGTGAGTTTGAGTTCACCAGGAGAGGCTTTGTTCGCTGGGCGAGACAAGATATTTTGCTGAGGGCGGTTTGATACTTTTGCATGCAGAAGGATGTGCCAAAAAGCAAGTTTCGTCGGACAAGGCCTCATTTGTCGGGAGAGACAACACATTTTTGTATAAAAAGGATCGAAGATTGATTTTGTGCATCTATTTGAAACTCCTACACTCTCTTGAGCTAAGAACCATAAAAAAACTCATTGTATAAACAAATGAACTCATAATTATTAAATGGAGTTGAAACACAACCTTTGTCGATGATTTAACTTGGATTCTTACTCATATCCTTCCATTTATTGTGAAGCAAGCTACTATAATGTGTAGTTAAAACCTCTTTTTTCAATATTAGATGTAATTAATCTAACTAGTATGTATTTCTTTTGATCTTTTGTATCTGAACAAATTAATGATCAATACAGATGATAATCTTTGCTTTTATTTTATATTTATGGTTTGAATCATTTTTTTAGAAATATCTTTTAAGTCTTGATCTAAGTTTTTCATCTATAAAATACCAAAGTCTAGACATATATTTGTAGTTTTATATTCACTTGTATCAAATCTTAATGTTATTTGTATTGTTTAATAGGTTGATATATCGTCGATTAAACATACGGTAAAAATTGCAATATCAGTTAGACATAATTGGTATTGATGAGTGATATATGGTTATATTGATTATAAATGAAGTTCACATGCTAGATTAATAGAATACATATGAAATAGGTTGATGAACTCTAGTCTTGATAATCCTTTTAAGCATTAATATTCTGAATCTTTTACTGTTGTTACCAATTCTAGTGAATGTTACTTTTCACAAACGAAAACCAATCGAAACCCTTGCTAAAAACATCATTAACTGTAGAATAGAAGTGATATCACAGTAATCCCTACCGAGATGATACAAAATACTTACTCATTAAAAACACTTTCAATAAAATGGTGTAACTTCCGGGGATTGTGTCATACCCCAAATTTGTCCTACCCGCGCTATTTTATTTTACTGTCTAGACATTGTTTCAAAAATCAAAAAATTTATGTACTATTTTATTTTTTTCTGTTTGATATTCGAAAAAAAAAACCAAAAATGCATTTATTTCAAATCTCCTTTTATTTTTAATATTATCATGTGTATTTATTCTATTGTTTAGTCATTTTCAAAAATTTTACAAAAAAATCTATTAGGATTGCTATTCTTTTCATTTTATTATCCCATTATTATTATTATTATTATTATTCGTAAAATATTTTATCCAAATTTATTTTTAGCCCATTTACCTTTCTTTCCTACAAGAATTTTTAATTACAAAGAAATCATATTGTTATTATCATTTTCTTTTCCATTTTTTTATTACTATTTCTTTTATTTCTATTATTATTTATTATTACTATTACTATTGTCTTTTTGTTTTTATTAATATTATTTTTTTATGTGTCATTAATATTATTATTAGAATTATTCCACTATTATTATTTCTTATTACTAATATTATACTTTTTTTTATTTCTATTATCATTATTATTATCATCGTTATTACTATTATATCATTTTTTTAACTCCTACTTTTATTATTATTATTATTATTATTATTATTATTATTATTATGACCGTTATTTCTATTTCTATCATTATTATTATTACTTTCTTTATTATTATTTGTGTTATTATAGTATAAAGTTTCCAAAGTCAAAAAAATCAGCATGTTATTTCAATTAGTTTTTTTGTGGATCACGTGGCCCACCTTCATTTTCTCAGCCTGTCCCACACAGCACCACACACTGATATTGATCTTTCCACTCACATATTCCGTACGAAACACAACAACCTCAAGGCACATGGCCTGTTATTCAAATTGCACAGCTCAGAGAAATCCCCAGCTTACCCTCTTTTTCTCAATATATAATAATAGTGTTATGCTGCATAAAAGGAGGCAACAGCAAAAAAAATTTGCATCAATAAGCCTTCATTTTTTTTTCCGGAAATCATTATCCCAAAAGCATCCCAAATCACATCACACCATTGCTTTCACTACAAATCCATAACCTTCATCACTCATAAACCATAAACTCTCGCCTCACACAAATCGCCACCGAACGTTCATACCCAAAAAGCATAAAAAAAAAAAACTGAACCTGAAGAACACAGAATCGAACCCCATTGCGAAATTCGAGCGAACCTGAGCGAATCACTCACCATCCAAATAGAGACCGCAAACTGAGCAAAATCTGTGAACAAATAAAACCAAAACCCAGCGAACCTCCATAACCACCGGCCAAAACACGCACCCTTCACATCAAATCTTCAAATCCATAGCCACCGCAAAATCGCCACCCTTTATTTACCTCGACCACCATAACTCATCAAAACCACCCGCAAGCATCCATTCCGCCGCCGAAACCAGAACAATAGCGATTTCCGCCGAGAGAAGCCGAGATGGGGAGAGCATCCGCGCGATTCTGGATCGAGAAAGGCCGCGGTTGACAAATTACAAACTTGAGCGAAGAACGTTGAGAATTCGTGTGATATTGAGAGAGATTCCCAGCACGGCGGAGAAGAGGTAGAGGCCGACGGACCAAAGGTCATTTGAGGGTGGGTCTGTGGCTATATTGTTTTTTCTCTTTTTTCGCATTTTGGGAAGAAGACCGTGAGTGCTTTGGATTGGCCTTTCCTAGACTGTTTGTTTTTATGTTAACCCATTTACCTTTTAATATTTTTTTTTGTTTTAATTGTTTTATTTATTTCTTATTTTATTTTTATAAAAAATAGAACCAAATTATGTTGCTTGTTGGTGGACCTGCTAAGTCTCAGCATCATCGCTGACCGCACCCCAACGACTCCACTTTTCTTTTTTTACTTATTTTCATTATGTGTTTTTTTTAGAAAATCTTATTTTTAATGCCTTCTGGGCCTTGGAGACTATTTGGATCGGTATGTTTTCAGCTCACTAGACACTCTTTTCAGCGACAAACCCCCTCCTTCATACTTTTTATTATTATTATTTTTTCTTTTTCTGATTTTTATTGTTGCTGTATTTGGGCTCAGTCAATAACCTAATTTCCTAAATACCCCCCCCCCCCCCATAAATCCAGCAAATCATCCTTTTTTAGTTTCTTATTGTTTTTTTTTATTAATTTCTGTTTTGTTTGAAAGTTGTTATATTTATTTTGTTATCCTTTTAGAAAAATATTTTAATGCTCACATAATACATTTATATTTTGTTGTTTATTATTCGGGCCAATGACATAACAAAAGACCGATGCATCGCCCGATTTTGTTAAATCGGTGATACTCGGTCAATATGAGGCCCTTCTTGTAATTAGTTTTTTTTCATTTTATTATTTTGACAAATAAACATTTAAATTAATTCATTTTATTCATTATTCTTAATATTATTTAATTTATTTAATTATTTGTATTTATCTTAATGTAATTTTCGCAATTCAATTTTATTTTATTTATTTATTTCCGCATTTCAAAAATGACAATCCGACTCCTTATAGAATGATTCCAATTTTGAATCGATTCTAAGGTAGTTCACGAACTAAATTTCGACGCGTCCGAAAAAGGTCCAACGCCTTCGAACAGTTGCCTCCGAATAAAAAGGCCGAACGCCTTCGAATAGTTCAAAAACACTGCACACACGCTTTCTCTTGGGCGAATTACAACGAGACCCTTTTATTTCTCGCAATCCCCTGCAATTTATTTTGTATCCCTCTCCCATTATTTTGTACGCATTTTATTTTATCGATTTAGTTTAGTTCGCGAATCCTTGGTCCAACGCCAAGTGATTTCACTCGCACACTTGCACTTTATTTTCCAGTTATTCGTTTATTAGGATCCACCTCACCTTGCGAGCCGAGCGCATTGTGCCTCGCTAACAAACTACAAAATAAACCTCCATTTTGCATTCACCCTCTAACCTCAAAAAAACCAAAACGATTCTTTTTAGATCCAAACCCTTGATCCAACGTCAAGCGGTCTTAGGAAATAAAACATTTTAATAAATGCGAGAAGATTTGTACGCCACGAGCCTTAAGCGGTAGAAAGGAGGATAACGAGCTCTCGTTACTCGCTCCGATTATTTCGGCGCAGGACGCTCGTCTTGTTGGACGGAATAAACTATCCATAGTCTTTAGTGCAAATCGACTCCTAAACCCTTTCATCGAAGAAAGATAATAAAATCAACAACCATCAACCGTAGTAGGCCGAACTACGAGGCTCTGACTTTCCCATTGCACACGGGAGTACGTAGGCACGAGGATCTCAATCCTTGCCGAGCACCTAGGATCAATCTAACTTATAATTCAACTTATTTCCCTCTAGCAAGTAATTCTTTTAAGCATAGACATCCTTTCGCGCGTGACAACTTAGATGGTTCCCATAGAGTACGATGGATGTAGGGGGTGCTAATACCTTCCCCCTGCATAACCGACTCCCGAACCCAGGCAATGGTTCCTTTGACCTTTGTCCTCATCCCTTTCTTCCCGGGTTGTATCTATATCTTCCCTTTCCCTCTTCGGGAATAAATAGAATTAGGTGGCGACTCTTCAGTCTGTCCAGCGCGCGGCTTCCGTTTTTTCGGATCGCGTGAGGTCGTATTTTTCGGGGTGCGACAGCTGGCGACTCTGCTGGGGACTGGTTCACCCCTATGCGAGTCAAGCCTAGTCTAGGTTTCCACGCTTGTTTGGATGTTTTCTTTTATGCCTTGCTTGTTTATTTTTATCACTTTCTTTATCGCATTCCATCTTATATATCTTGTGGCTCCTTGGTACTATAATTTGGATCGATACTTTGCAAGAGAAGCTTGAGGGAAAGGCTCTATACCCGGGCTTACGAGTACAAACATAAGTTAGCGAGGTTGTGTAGTATGGGCTCCCGAGGGAACCACTCTCGTGGGTTGTCGATACGAAAACCTCACTTGGAGTAGATTCTAATGAGAATACTGACAATCGTCAAGTTCTTGACGTGTGTGCTCATTTGTTTTCATTAGGGTCATCGACTCTGAGGACCTTTAGAACCTTTGGTTAAAACATCGATTGATGGTCGCGTAGTATTGGCTCCCGAGAAATTTGCTCTCGTGGGTTGTCAATACGAAGACCTCACTCAGAATAGACTTTCTCAATGGAGTTAATTGACTGTCAATAGCTGACATGTGCATCAAACATTTGAACAAAGTCCATAAATCTGAGGCCTTTGTTTAAACCTCGTGTCGATGATCGTGTAGTATGGGCTCCCGAGAAATTTTTTTCTCGTGGGTTGTCGATACGAAGATCTCACCCAAAATAGATTCATATGGCGGAGTCAATCAACTGTCATGCTTATGGCGTGTATGATGAACAACCATATGAATTGATAACTTTCGGATCTCTAAAACTTTAGAGTCTACCCAGTGAGTTCCTGATCAGAGTATCGTCCATCTGTACCTTGGACTCATGAGACCCTGATCTTGTGATCCTGGATTCTGACATTGCATATCATCTCATATGCATTATTTGTTCATATTGCATTTCATTCCAAAGCCGAGAACTTATTTCATGTTCCTCCATCTTCAGTAAATCAAGCTGGTTTCCCGACGCCCGTATCGTGCTAGACGACCGTATCTAACTAGAGCCAACACTAGAAGACTGATGGACGTGATACAAGAAGAACAAGCTGCTATGAGGGAAGAGATTGACTCGGTCAAGAACAAGATTGACCAGATTTATGAGACTTTACAAGCTTTGGAAAGAATGGAAGAACGTCGCGAAGCTGCTGCCGCAATGAACAATGCTCAAGTGCAAGGATCTACTTCGCGTGCAATGCCTTCAGTTCCAGTTCCAAATCCTTTGGTCTACGGTTTGCCTCCGGGCTTCACTCCCGCTGTTGAAGAGGTCACTTCCCAACCAATACCTACCTCTGGTGTTACTGTTGGTGTTATTCCTCAAGCTCAACCTATTCCAACTCAAGTCCAGTTTCCTCAAGCTGAAGAGAATCATCAAGTTGAGTATGAGATGCATACTGCTGTTCCAGTCACCAATCCTCATGCTGTTTAAGAATCCGAAGCTATGAAGATGTGTCGGGAGTTAGCTGAAAAACTCCGATTCATGGAAGGACACAACTCAACTTCTCTGAGTGCCTCAGACATGTGCTTAGTTCCAGATGTTGTGATCCCTGCTAAGTTCAAACTTCTAGAATTCGAGAAATACAAAGGCCTCAGCTGTCCTGAGCTCCATTTGAGGATGTACTGCAGAAAAATGGCCGCTCATGCCAAAGATGATAAGCTTATGATCCATTGCTTCCAAGACAGCCTGTCTGGAGCATCTCTAGAATGGTACATTCAACTTGAACGCAACAATGTTTGCACTTGGCTTGATCTATCAGATGCATTCAAAAAGTAGTACAAGTATAACACAGACCTTGCTCCTAACCGTACTCAGCTTCAGAGTATGACTCAAAAGGAAAGCGAATCCTTTAAGGAGTATGCCCAACGTTGGAGAGAACTAGCCGCCAGAGTGCATCCTCCATTGGTTGACCGTGAACTGATCGACATCTTCATGGGTACCTTACAGGGGCAATACTACGAGAAGCTGATCAGCAGCGTATCTTCTGGATTTTCGGACATGGTAATGGTCGGAGAAAGAATCGAAGAAGGTCTGAAAAGCGGAAAGATCCAAGGAGGTTCTAGCAACCAAACCAATATCAAGAAACCTTTCAACGGGTACAAAAAGGGGGAGACAAATGCCATTTCTGCTGCAAGTAGGAATCTGCAACAGAGTGCACCTACTCAAATTCCCTACTACCAGTACCCCTATGTTGCCGCTGCACAATATGCTCCTATGCCTTATCAGCCAGTTCCTCCAATGCCTTATCAGCAGGCCATTCAAGCTCTATTTCCGCCTCAGATGGCTTATCAACCACGTCCACGTCTATGGTTACAGCTGCGCAGTATGCGCCCAATCCATACCAGCAACCGACTTATCCACAACGGCCTGGTCAACAACAACAACGCGCTCCTCAACAGCGTCCACCATATCAACAAAGAGGATATGATAGGCACATTGATCCCCTGCCTATGTCATACACCGAAATCTTTAATCAGCTAATGGCAAAATGATCTCTTACTTTGAGAGATATGCCACCTCAGACTGGTAATGCCCGGAACTATGATGCCAATGCCCGCTGTGAGTATCACAAAGGCGCCCCAGGTCACACAATCGAGAATTGCCATGCCTTCAAACACATGGTTCAAGATATGATCAACTCTAAGGATCTCACCCTCACTCCGAGAAATGCAAATGTCCAGAACGATCCAATGCCGCCGCACGGTGCCAACAAGTGAAGAAATTTGAAGGGGTTGTTGAAGACCAAGCTGAGTAGTATCCAACTTTGAAGCAGTCAATCAAGAGAAGTTCAATTCCTCAAATCAAGGCAGCCAGTTCCATTTATTATTTCTGCATTCCTGTTATTTTGTAATGTTTGTCTAAGTACTATTTACTCTGAACATTGTTGTCTGTATTTGGTTATGTTAATGTTATGTTTATGCATGTGTTGAATCAATCTATTTGCATTCGCTCATTATTTATCATTTATCACAAAAATCAAAAAATATTCCCTCACTTCACTTTAGCAAATATTTGAGGGAGGATGATGAAAAAGAAATACCCATAACTGTTGCGGTATGCTTTCGGATAAAACCTCGTCAATGATGTACAAGCATTCTTTCAAATCCCCAAACACTGGAGATACAAGGAGTTAATCCCTAGTCAACCACTTCGAGCCTAGAAGTAGGAGTTTCTTTCGGATACAACCCTTACATCTAACCCGAGGCAGGGTAGTTGTTCAGTTAACCTGACTACACTTCCAAATCGCAAGATGAGACATCCCGTCAGAGGACCATGAATAAATGACTTGGCAATCACAACATTCAAACAAAAAGAAAAGAAAAAGAAAAAACACTAAGTTGAGCACCCGAAGGGAGACTTAGTCGGAAAAAAATAAAAAAAAGAGGAGTTCAAATCCTCAACAAAAACAAAACAAATATCAGTGACCACCAAATCAAGAATCAAATGGTCACCAGCAAAATAAGATGCCTGCCATTTTCAAATGAACATCAAAGCTTCATCTTCACTCTTGCAACGTCAAAACAAATACATATGTAGAGTTAACTGAACATAGGACTGGAGAACATCACGAAGAAGGGTTGGGTACAAATCATTTGAGCCTTATATCCTTTGTTTCTCAAACCATTAACCAGACCACGTTACAACCCTTGAAAGTCCTAATTGAGACGCAGTTTATTCTGAAAGCACGCTACCAACAAGGTTGCGTAAATTGACTCCCATATATTTGCTAATTTTCAATCTTGATTGCACATTATTTCTTGCTGCATCTTTCATGCACTTTCTAAACCAGCACTACGTTTGGACCAACGGTTCATCCGTCACACTATCACAATCATTCAAATAAATTGACTTTTTCAAAACTTACATGAACTTTACGTTAACACTACCATTTACGTATGAATAATTTAATTGTAATTTAGTGCTTGACATCAGTACAATCCCAACAAGGGGCAATCAAAAGAGAAATTTGAATTTCATGCCAATATGAATCAAGACTACCTCAACAGTCCAATCCGGACAAAATCATCTTCAACAGCCCAATCAGGGGAAATTTATCTCAAAGTCCATCAATCAGGGGCAAATTATCTTTCAAGCAGCTCAATCAGGGGCAGGCGCTTACCAAATCCAGACACTGGGGCAGATCATGTCATGGCCATTGTCAAAACTTCCCCACCAGATTTTATTTCAGATACACTACAATCAGGGGCAAGCAAACAAGGAGCAAATCTTCCTATCTCTTCTCCCCAGCTGAACAGGCAGTCCTTGCTAGACGTCGACAATCATTCAAAGCAAAATGAGTCTGTCAATTAAGTCACTCCGCTCATCAGCAAGTGACCAAGATTGGAGCTTTCAGATCCATCTTCTGATCATACATCGTCGAAGATCGAGTGTCGGGGAATCAAGCCCTCCACCCACCCAAAGTCCAATCGTTATTGGCAACTACCAGACCAAAAGTCCACCAAGCTGGCACCTTTCAATCGCTCATATGCATCATTATGCATCGTCAACGTCATAAATATCATACGCATCATTTGTCATTTGCAACATGTGCGTCATAAGCATACCTAATTAGATCAGCTTTTCATACTCCCAACAGTTTTAAACTTTCAGCAATGCATAAGCACTTGCATCGTATCTCCATCCTTATGGAATACCATTTCAAAAATAGTCAAGCATAGTCGCATAATTCAGGATCCAGGATCAACGCAAGTTTCCAGTCCTTTCCCCAACGGAAGTCAGGATCATATCGATCGAAGATTCCAGGCCTCTACTCGACGGATTCAATGGCCGTATTTAATTTTCTTTCGCCTATCATCCTCTATTGATAGTGATCCTTTATTTTTCTGTCTTTCGCCTATCATCCTCTGTTGATAGTGATTTTTTATTTTTCTGTCTTTCGCCTATCATCCTCTGTTGATAGTGATCCTTTATTTTTCTGTCTTTCGCCTATCATCCTCTGTTGATAGTGATTTTTTATTTTTCTGTCTTTCGCCTATCATCCTCTGTTGATAGTGATCCTTTATTTTTCTGTCTTTCGCCTATCATCCTCTGTTGATAGTGATCCTTTATTTTTCTGTCTTTCGCCTATCATCCTCTGTTGATAGTGATCCTTTATTTTTCAGTCTTTCGCTTTATCATCCTCTGTTGATAAGTTGATTTTTATTTTCAGTTATTCGCCTATCATCCTCTGTTGATAGTTGATCTTTATTTTTCAGTTTTTTTTGCCTTATCATCCTCTGGTGATAAGTGATTTTTATTTTTCTGTCTTTCGCCTTATCATCCTCTGTTGATAAGTGAGTTTATTTTTTTGTCATTTGCCTTATCATCCTCTGGTGATAAGTGATTTTTATTTTTCTGTCTTTCGCCTTATCATCCACTGTTGATAAGTGAGTTTACTTTTCTGTCATTTGCCTTATCATCCTCTGGTGATAAGTGATTTTTATTTTCTGTCTTTCGCCTTATCATCCTTTGTTGATAAGTGAGTTTATTTTTCTGTCATTTTCCTTATCATCCTCTGTTGATAAGTGATTTCACTTTCAGTAATTCGCCTTATCATTCTCTGTTGATAAGTGATTTCATTTTCAGTTATTCGCTTTATCATCCGCCAATGATAAGTGATTTATTTTGGGCATTTTTGTTTCTTGATGTGTCACCTTTTCATTTCCAGTTCATTTCATTTGTTATTTTCATAATTTCTTTCTTTGTTGAACAAATTTGGAGTCTGTTAATATCTAATTATCTTAGACCTTGAAAGATTGAACGCAAGCCAGTTCATCTTATTCGGTCTAAGCCAATTCGATAGGGGCAGCTGTCATACCCCAAATTTGTCCTACCCGCGCTATTTTATTTTACTGTCTAGACATTGTTTAAAAAATCAAAAAATTTATGTACTATTTTATTTTTTTCTGTTTGATATTCGAAAAAAAACCAAAAATGCATTTATTTCAAATCTCCTTTTATTTTTAATATTATCATGTGTATTTATTCTATTGTTTAGTCATTTTCAAAAAATTTACAAAAAAATCTATTACGATTGCTATTCTTTTCATTTTATTATCCCATTGTTATTATTATTATTATTATTCGTAAAATATTTTATCCAAATTTATTTTTAGCCCATTTACCTTTCTTTCCTACAAGAATTTTTAATTACAAAGAAATCATATTGTTATTATCATTTTCTTTTCCATTTTTTTTATTACTATTTCTTTTATTTCTATTATTATTTATTATTACTATTGTCTTTTTGTTTTTATTAATATTATTTTTTTATGTGTCATTAATATTATTATTAGTATTATTCCACTATTATTATTTCTTATTACTAATATTATACTTTTTGTTATTTCTATTATCATTATTATTATCATTATTATTACTATTATATCATTTTTTTTAACTCCTACTTTTATTATTATTATTATTATTATTATTATTATTATTATTATTATTATTATTATTATTATTATTATTATTATTATTATTATTATAACCGTTATTTCTATTTCTATCATTATTATTATTACTTTCTTTATTATTATTTGTGTTATTATAGTATAAAGTTTCCAAAGTAAAAAAAAATCAGCATGTTATTTCAATTAGTTTTTGTGTGGATCACGTGGCCCACCTTCATTTTCTCAGCCTGTCCCACACAACACCACACACTGATATTGATCTTTCCACTCACATATTTCGTACGAAACGCAACAACCTCAAGGCACATGGCCTGTTATTCAAATTGCACAACTCAGAGAAATCTACAGCTTACCCTTTTTTTCTCAATATATAATAATAGTGTTATGCTGCATAAAAGGAGGCAACAGCAAAAAAAATTTGCATCAATAAGCCTTCATTTTTTTCCGGAAATCATTATCCCAAAAGCATCCCAAATCACATCACACCATTGCTTTCACTACAAATCCATAACCTTCATCACTCATAAACCATAAACACTCGCCTCACACAAATCGCCACCGAACGTTCATACCCAAAAAGCATAAAACAAAAAAAACAAAACTGAACCTGAAGAACACAAAATCGAACCCCGCGAAATTCGAGCGAACCTGAGCGAATCACTCACCATCCAAATAGAGACCGCAAATTGAGAAAAATCTGTGAACAAATAAAACCAAAACCCTGCGAACCTCCATAACCACCTGCCAAACCACGCACCCTTCACATCAAATCTTCAAATCCATAGCCACCGCAAAATCTCCACCCTTTATTTACCTCGACCACCATAACTCACCAAAACCACCCGCAAGCATCCATTCCGTCGCTGAAACCAGAACAATAGCGATTTCCACCAAGAGAAGCCGAGATGGGGAGAGCATCCGCGCAATTCTGGATCAAGAAAGGCCGCGGTTGACAAATTACAAACTTGAGCGAAGAACGTTGAGAATCCGTGTGATATTGAGAGAGATTCCCAGCACGGCAGAGAAGAGGTAGAGGCCGAAGGACCAGAGGTCATTTGAGGGTGGGTCTGTGGCTATATTTTTTCTTTCTCTTTTTTCGCATTTTGGGAAGAAGACCGTGAGTGCTTTGGATTGGCCTTTCCTAGAATGTTTGTTTTTATGTTAACCCATTTACCTTTTAATTTTTTTTTTGTTTTAATTGCTTTATTTCTTATTTTATTTTTATAAAAAATAGAACCAAATTATGTTGCTTGTTGGTGGACCTGCTAAGTCTCAGCATCATCGCTGACCGCACCCCAACGACTCCACTTTTCTTTTATTACTTATTTTAATTATGTGTTTTTTTTAGAAAATCTAATTTTTAATGCCTTCTGGGCCTTGGAGACTATTTGGATCGGTATGTTTTCAGCTCACTAGACAGTTTTTTCAGTGGCAAACCCCCTCCTTCATACTTTTTTTTATTATTTTTTTTCTTTTTCTGATTTTTATTGTTGCTGTATATGGGCTCAGCCCATAACCTAATTTCCTAAATACCCCCCCCCCCATAAATCCAGCAAATCATCATTTTTTAGTTTCTTATTGTTTTTTTTATTAATTTCTGTTTTGTTTGAAAGTTGTTATATTTATTTTGTTATCCTTTTAGAAAAATATTTTAATGCTCACATAATATATTTATATTTTGTTGTTTATTATTCGGGCCAATGATATAACAAAAGGCCGATGCATCGCCCGATTTTGTTAAATCGGTGATACTCGGTCAATATGAGGCCCTCCTTGTAATTAGTTTTTTTTCATTTTATTATTTTGACAAATAAACATTTAAATTAATTCATTTTATTCATTATTCTTAATATTATTTAATTTATTTAATTATTTATATTTATCTTAATTTAATTTTCGCAATTCAATTTTATTTTATTTATTTATTTTCGCATTTCAAAAATGACGATTCGACTCCTTATAGAATGATTCCAATTTTGAATCGATTCTAAGGTAGTTCACGAACTAAATTTCGACGCGTCCGAAAAAGGTCCAACGCCTTCGAACAGTTGCCTCCGAATAAAAAGGTCGAACGCCTTCGAATAGTTCAAAAACACTGCACACACGCTTTCTCTTGGGCGAATTACAACGAGACCCTTTTATTTCTCGCAATCCCCTGTAATTTATTTTGTATCCCTCTCCCATTATTTTGTACGCATTTTATTTTATCGATTTAGTTTAGTTCACGAATCCTTGGTCCAACGCCAAGTGATTTCACTCGCACACTTGCACTTTATTTTCCAGTTATTCGTTTATTAGGATCCACCTCACCTTGCGAGCCGAGCGCATTGTGCCTCGCTAACAAACTACAAAATAAACCTCCATTTTGCATTCACCCTCTAACCTCAAAAAAACCAAAACGATTCTTTTTAGATCCAAACCCTTGATCCAACGTCAAACGGTCTTAGGAAATAAAACATTTTAATAAATGCGAGAAGATTTGTAAGCCACGAGCCTTAAGCGGTAGAAAGAAGGATAACGAGCTCTCGTTACTCGCTCCGATTATTTCGGCGCAGGACGCTCGTCTTGTTGGACGGAATAAACTATCCCTAGTCTTTAGTGCAAATCGACTCCTAAACCCTTTCATCAAAGAAAGATAATAAAATCAATAACCATCAACCGTAGTAGGCCGAACTACGAGGCTCTGACTTTCCCATTGCACATGGGAGTACGTAGGCACGAGGATCTCAATCCTTGCCGAGCACCTAGGATCAATCTAACTTATAATTCAACTCATTTCCCTCTAGCAAGTAATTTGTTTAAGCATAGACATCCTTTCGCGCGTGACAACTTAGATGGTTCCCATAGAGTACGATGGATGTAGGGGGTGCTAATACCTTCCCCCTGCATAACCGACTCTCGAACCCAGGCAATGGTTCCGTTGACCTTTGCCCTCATCCCTTTCTTCCCAGGTTGTATCTATATCTTCCCTTTCCCTCTTCGGGAATAAATAGAATTAGGTGGCGACTCTTCAGTCTGTCCAGCGCGCGGCTCCCGTCTTTTCAGATCGCGTGAGGTCGTATTTTTCGGGGTGCGACAGATTGACGTTCAGATATTGCAAGGATTGCAACAATTTATCTTGTTTTAAGTCTTTTTTTTGTTATATCTTATATGTTATATTATCCCTCATGTTTGTTAATTTTCTTGGTTAGCATTTCATAATTTTATTTATGCGAGGAAGTGTACCTGAAGATCAACTTATTTTTTATCCTGAGATTGAAAGAAATGTTCATAGACTTAATAGCAAAACCAGGAGAATAGAACTAGCTAAGGAAATAAGACAACATGAAGGAACTTCTGGCGGTACTTCTTCAACAACTCCAATTATTATACCAGTCATTGCATAACCAGTACGAGAAAGAAGGTTGTGTGTCAAAAGCCCAAGAAGAAATGCTCATATTGTCAGACCTGCTCAAAATGCAAGGAATCTGGAGATGAAGACCAAACTGCTTGAAATAATTTATGCAAATCCTTTCACGGGACTTGATCGTGAAGACCCGTACACTCATATTACTAAGTTTTTCTGAACGCGTCGGTACATGTGGTGCTCTTGAAGCAGAAGAAGAATCAGTGTTCATGAGATTGTTTCCTCATTCTGATTGGGAATGAAAAGGAATGATATCTCGACCAACGAGTTCAAACTATGATAGATTGGAATGTTCTTGAAGAAAATTTTCTTGATAGGTTCTTCCTACATAAATGGTTTATGGAGGCTAAAACAACAATTATGGTATTTTATTAAATTTCAAAAGAATCCCTTTACGGAGAATGGGAACATTACAAGTCAATGTTGATAACATGTCTCATGCATGGATTTGATGAACTTACTCATATTTATATTTTCCATAATGGACTCCAACCAGAACCAAAACTTCTTATAGATGAAACAACAGGTGGTTCCTTAATTTTAAAGAGTGTAGAAGATGTAATAGCTATTATTAATATAATGGCACTCAATGATCACCAAGGTCAACACAACAGAGGTACGTCACAAAAGAAAGCGAGAATCATTGAATTGGGAAAAAATGATGCAATCTTGGCATAAATAAATTGTCATCTCAACAAATGGAGGAACTTACAAAGTTAATGTCTATGCTTCCTCAACAATTCAAGGATATGAAAGGAGTGTCGAACAATAATTAACAAGTATCATTTTGTGAACTTTGCAATGGATATCATCCTACGGGATATTATCCTTTGGAAAATGATGAGGTGAATTATATGGAGAATCAAAATCATTAACAACAAAGGAAAGCATCATATCAAAGCAATCTTGGTGTAAACAACCCAAAATTTCCCTCTCTTTTATCACACCTTGGCTTGTGATCCTTCATATTGCATTGCATAAGCATCACATCCCACATTGCATATTTTTCCTTTAGCCATTCATTGCATAGCTGCATTGCTAGGGTTTGTGGTCAGATGAATCTTAGAAGTGGGTTGAGCTACGTCAGAGGCCATGAAGCATGCCAAGAGGGTCCATGAGTGTTCTATGATCATATTATACCTCCAAGGTTGCTTTGAAGTCACAAAATCTCATAAAATTGCACAGTAGTCCAGGCAGGCTCAGGGCTCCTGCACAGATGACCAGAAATTAGGGTTTTGGGTTTGAGGCCCTTACACTCAAAATTTTTGGTCATTCTTGATTCTATTGGTCTATATATGTTATAAGGAGCATGTGTATCAAATTTGAAGCAAAAATTAATTGTGGAAGTCATCTGATCAAGTGGTGACTTATTGTGCAAGAAAAGTCAGAATCAGGGCATCTGAGGCCACCAACAAGGGTTCCAAAAGGTCATCCTCATCAATTTGAGGTCCTATGATCTTTATTTGATCTTAGGAATGCTTGGAAGTTCACAAGATTGAAGAATTTTGAGCCATTTGAAAAGTTTCTATTTTTGGGCATGACTTGTAATGAAAACTTTCCATTTTGGGAAAGATCTTCAACCTACTCTTTCTTGATCAAAAAGGCTTCAAATGAATTTTCCTCAAACATGAAATTTGTATATTTGATCTTCCCATTTTCAAAAAGTACAAGACCTCTTCTTGATTCATCCTAGAACTCAAGTTATGGCAAGTCAAAGTTGGGAAAAATCTTGTAATTTTCAAGTTCATGCCAAAGAGGGAAATTTGCAAAATGGTATTTCAGGCCTTTATGTGACCTCTAATCCACTCAAACACATCATGCCATGATCAAACAACTTCTAAAGATCAGAATTGGGCCAAGAACCTAGGGTTTTCATGCCTTTCTTCTCAAGAAATCACAAAGTTGTGAAATTGCAAAAACCTTTCAAACTCTTGAATCAAGCCATACAACTCACCAATTTCGATCCAAGGGTGCCCCTTGAACTCAGCTGATGCAGCCCAAGACCTCAAATCACTTCTGCCATGGCCCATGCTTCAAGTACACCATTTTTTACTCTTTGGCCAATGAAGCCATACCATTCCCACAATGCACAACCACTCCTCTGACCTATCTCAATCTTTTATGCATTGCCTAAGGATCATAACACATAACACTTGAAGCCTTGAAACAAGCCAACACTCATATTGCACAAAATTTGTCAAAAACTTCCCTTCTTAGATTCTCACTACTCAGCCATCAAACCTCAAAAATCTCTTCATCATTCAATCACACATTACCTAAGGATCATTTCCCACCCATCACCATGGCTTGAAACACAACATACCAAGACCTCATTTTCTGCCATATCAGAACTAGAACCCTCAAACTAGCTACTATAAGCTTCATTCAAGCACTCCATTAGCTTCAGGGGGCCAAAGGAGCCACTTTGCACCAAAGGGTGGCTTTGAAAGCTCAAATTCAAAAAGCTTCAGTTCAGGTATCCATCAAGAACAAATTTTCCAGAACCTTGATTTCTTGTTATAGAATGATTCTACATGCTTTGCTGATCATTCTGATGTGTTTAGATTTGAAAACGGTGTAGAAATGAGCATGTATTGTATCTCTGAAAGTTTGCCCGTGAAAATGTTTTTGATTCGATTTGCATGATTCTTGTGATATAAATGATGTTTGATGATTGATTTGAGTTGTATGATGTTTAGGGATCATTTCTGGGCAAGTTTTGTGAGCTTTAGTGGCCTATAGAAGAAGTTAGGGTTGGGGATGGCCGGAGAAGATGCCCGGAGCTTATCTCCGGTCACTTGAAAGTCATTAAGGTTTTGTTTGCCAGTTTGAATCTCAGCCCTTGGATGTTGATTAGATTAGCGTATGGACGACTCAGATAATTCATTAAACCCTAATTCTAATTAATTAAGTTAAATTATAATTAATTAGTCAGATTGAATCTAGACCCTTGGATATCGCGCGTATCTCATTTTTAAACCACAACCTTAGGATCAGCCTACCCCAAGTCAAGGTGACTTGCATCCTGAACCATTGATCTTCCTCCCACGCAATCTTAGCCATCTGATCAACATACTTCTCATTTCTTTTAATTTTATTTTTATTTTATTTTATTTCATTTCTTTTGTTTTATTTATTAAAAATGCCAAAACAATTCCTAAAATTCTGATTTTTTGCATCATTGTTCAATTTAATTTTCAGAACCCAAAAACATTTTTATTTTTTATTTTTGCATTAAAAAAATATTTTTAAATCATTTAATTGTATTATTTAATTAATTAATTCATTTTAATTAATTAAAAATACTTTTAGGTATTTAAAAATCACCAAAAAAATCATGAAGCATTCTTACACATTCAGAACAATTTACAAACTCAACTTACAAATTTCTTTTAGGATTTGATCACATTTTGACAATTAACCATGAATTAGGGTTTCTAAATTTCCTATTTTTCTAACCCTAACTTCAAAAATTCATTTCTAATCAACCAAGATGAGTTTGAGAATGGTTCTTTTTGCATTCTCTCATACTTTGCATGTAGTATCTAGGGTATTTACCTCATAATTTTGCATTGCATTTTCCATTTGTTTGACATTTTTCATGAAGAGGTATCCAAAATCCTAGCCTAACTTAGAAAAACCATAACTTGACTTTGGTATAGCTTTTGACTTCCATCTTTGGGGTGTGATCTTATGTGGGTTTATGGTTCATTTGGTTGCAATTTCAATTTTTTATCATATGTTTTGCTTCTTTTTTGATCATATGCATCTCATACTTTCTTAAAACCCTAATTTGTCATGTTCATTTGCATTCATCTTTGCATACCATCATCATATGAACTTGTCATGACATCTCAGGCATTTGTATGTCATCTTAGACACCTTAGGACATGGGTGAGTGTTGGTTGATCATTGTTGCATTCATTTGGTATGTTTTGCATCCATTACATCTTATGTATGCTCATGTGATCTTAAGCTTCTAACATGCTTGTTTTTGCATCCATCACTTGTATGATCATTCATATGAATTGTATATGACTTTGCATCTCTCCATGACACATTTGCATCATGTACCCACTTCTGGTTGGCATCATTGCATCTTCATCTTTGCTTTATTGCATCTTGTTTCACCTTATGCATTCATATTAACCATTGCAGGGGCTTATGGTAAGTTGATCAGGATGTGGATTTTCCTCCACATCCAACCTCTTCTTATCTTTTCATTTGCATATTATTTTTATTTGAAGTGAGTTTGACTCACTTATGCTCCCTCTTGCTCCCTTTCTTTTTCTTAGGCTACTTAACTTCTTCAGGAAGTAAGTAACCTATTCTTTTTCCTCTTATCTTTTCACCTGCTTCTTCTTCCTTGGTGGCCATCTGAAGACTTTATGGAGATCTTTCTCTAAGCCTCACAAACCATAGGAATATCCAAGCATGATAACTTTAGGGTTGTATATAGTATCCCGTAGTTTTTTTTACCTTTGAGTCTCCTTGAGTCTCTGCTTCTCATTTCATAATCAAGGCTAAACACTTAAAGCTTTAAGACTCTGAATTAGGGTTATGCATGTATCCTTATCTTAGGATGGAGTGTATAACTTTAATACTTAGTGTTAAACCTTTAAGTTGTTTACACCTCCTAATCAAAACACCTAATAATCATTAAGACTTAAGCTTGTAACTTGGGCCTTATATTAGGGTTACATCTCTACCCGTTGGTTCAGAGGGACTAACCCTAGTGTTTAATGGACAAGTCCCCCTCAGGTTTAGTCTTACAAACATAAAATCCTTTTCTTAATCTAACCTTTAATTAAAATCTACTTTAATAAATGCTTGTTATATAATGATTTTAATCCCTAACCATGGATTAAGTTGAGGTATCTTCCTCATCTTAAGTGTTCTCATCTATCATCCTTCTCTTAGGATGATGTAATGTGTTCACTAATCCTTGATTAGAGATTAAACTCATTACTTAACACAAAACAAAAATCCAAAAACACTTAATAATCACAAGTAGGTTAATGATCTTAATCCTGCATCATTAGGGTAATTAAGTTGAGATTCTCATCTCATACATAAGTATGCTCATTATCCCTAATTAGGGGTGATATAATGAGTTTACAAACCCTTGATTAAGGCTTAAGCTCATTTTCCTATGCAAAACACCAAAAACAATAAAAAAACTGAAAAACACAAAAACAAACAATAAACGTCTCCTCCGGGATTCTTTTCTCATCATATTCACTCTGAATACGAGAACTCACTTCTTCTGTCTAATGCAAGACAATTAGCACTCGAGCCAGACGAGTCATACACTTGAGCATAGGCAAGCAAGAAGTTCACATCAAAAACATCCCAATCTCTTTGAGTCGAACTACGGTGTTCTGACTTCCTCATTGCACGAGAGGATACGTAGGCATAACTTAACATTTATCGAACAAAAGTCTCTTTGTCTCCCCCTCTAGCTTTCTTTTCTTAGCCTCAGTTTTGGGCACTCACTCTCTTTTTGCACTGACACTCTGTACATCCTTTTCCCCTAGCTTTTTATACACAGTTTAGCACATATATTATCCCCCTTTTAAACACAATCAAGTAAGCATGGATCCCGTCGAGTACGACAGACGATCTGGGTGCTAATACCTTCCCAGGTTGTAACCAACCCCCTTTCTTAGTTTCTTTGGTTCGCAACCGTCTTATCCATACCCTTCCAAGTTTATGCACCATTACCTTTCCTTCGAGATAAAAATGCCTAGCTGGCGACTCTATTCAACCTCAACCTCCAACATCACCGACGGTTCGCGTTTGCACCGAGATGAAAATCCGGGGAGCGACACCTGGTAATCAACAAAGAGCAAATAATCTATAATATGGCAAAAGGTGGAGACAAGAAGCCGTACCTTCCAATAGAAAAAATCATTCTCAAAACTATAATCAAAATTCTCTACCACAAAGTAGCAACTCAAATATGGAGGATACTATGAACTAATTCAGGCAAATGTTCATGGAAAATTAAAAGAGCATTGATGCGACTATCAAAAATCTTGAAAATCAAGTTGGTCAAATGGCTAAGAAATTAGCCAATAAACACAAAGGAACTTTTTCTACAAATACTCAAGATAATCTGAAGGAGCATAGCACGTCCATTCTAACTCATAAAGGTTTAGAAATTGGCAGGGGCATTGGTGATGAAGTTGAGAAAGAGGAAGTTGTAGAAGAAAGAGAGGAAGAAAAATATGAGAATGAAGTAGAAAAAAGTGATGAGGGAGAATTAGTTGAAAATGAGAAACTTGAAAAAAACAAGAGTTAGAAAAGAAAAAAGAGAGGAAAAGAAGAAGAAATTCAAAAGGAGAAGGAAAAGATGAAGAGTATTCTGGTACAACACTTACCATATCCACATGCTCCTTCCAAGAAGGACAATGCAAGGCACAATGCATAGTTTTTAGATATATCTAGTCCATTGCAGATAAATATTCTATTTTCCGAAGCTCTTGAGCAAATGCCTACATGTACTAAATCCTTCAAGTTCATGAAGGATATCCTCACAAAGAAAAGAAGGTATACGAATAAAGAAACCATCAATTTTGATGCTAGTTGTAGTGTCATCATTCAAATAACTCTCCCACGAAAATAAATCGATTCGGGAAGGGTTACATTACTGGTCACTGTAGGAAATGTATACATTAGCAAAACATTGGTTGATTTAGAGTCTGCCATAAACTTGATTTTGTTATCCTAGGTTCAAATATTAAGTAACATTGAAACGAAATCAACAAACATGACATTATAATTGGCCGAAAAGTCTACCACTCGTCTGCATGGAGTAGTTGAAGATGTTCTAATTAAGGTGGACAAGTTCTTGTTTTCAATTGATTTTGTTGTTATAGACATGGAAGAAGATGATGATGTACCTTTGATTCTAGGTCGACCTTTCATGAAAACCACAAGAATGATAATTGATATTGATGATGGTTTAATGAAGGTAAGAGTTCAAGATGCAGAAGTGTGTTTATACCTCTTTGAAGCGACAAAGCATTCAAAAAATAAATGAGATTGTTTCTGTTGATCAATCAGCTACATGTGTCCATAATCCATGATCAAAACATCTTAAGAATGTGAATTAAGTTGCAGCTGGATACTCTATGAAAGCATTCCATCATGCCTCGTGTAAGAGATAATTTCATACGAAATGATCATCCAAGCCAAAACTTATCACTTCAAGACTTGGAAGCTAAGCATTCTTAATATATTTGCCTATAAACAGATACCTTATTTGATCATAAATATCACTCCAAAGCCTCTGAATTCTAAGCTTTCTCTTATTCACTCTCAAAGACTCAAATTTTTTAGCAAACACTATCAGGTTTTCAGTTGTGGCCACTATCAACTCAATCTAATTGCCCAAACACATCACATGATGTATCTGAGGTGGTCAAACACTTGAACCAACCCAAACACACCTCTAACCCAAAATCACCCTTCAAAACCTCAAAGAAACTGTGTTTCTGCAACTTGGAGGCCGCAACTTGATCCAGCCATTTGCAATCAAGTCCAAGTTTTCAAACACACTCCATATCATCTAAGGAAGATGTTCAAATCATCACAAGTCTTCTGTAACGCCTCCAGATCAAAATCATTTCAGCTGGTGCAACTCCAAGTTCAGGTAAGCCTCTAACTTGGTCATCTCTCAATTCATGCATATTTCCTCGCACTATCTTTTTTCCATGTATGCATAATCATATATCAAATGTTTCCCCTCAATCAATTTCACAAAATCATCATCATGTAGAATTTCATGAGGCTTAGGCCAAATTAACATTCTTCATTGTTCATCACTAATTTTTTATTCTACACTTAAAATAAATGAAATTAATTGCCACCATCATGTCCGTGAGTTAAAATAACACAATTTTGGTCTTTATTTCATTCAATTTCATTCATATTCAATGAGATAGCTTATATTTTGCAAAATCACAAATTCTGGGCAAGATGAAGAACACACGCATGTTCTTCAACTGCTATTGGCGCCCTTTTTCAAGTTTTCAAATATTTGAATTTTCAAGTTTTATTTAATTGATTCCAAAATTAATTTCTCTCTGATTCTTTTGAGTTTTTGAATGATTTTTTGCATTAATTCTAAAAAATGTTTAATTATTTTATTCCATAAAGAATTCACCAAAAAATATATTTTTAAATATATTTTATATTTTTGTAAAGAATTTATTTTTAATTATTTTTTAACATTTAAAAAAATATTATTTCTCTTGATTTTTCAAACATAAATGAATCTCAAGAAATTCTATGGATAAAATATGAATTTTCAACAATTGAAATTTATCAAATGTTTTAATCATTTTATTCAAAAAATAAATGTTTAAAATATTAAAATTAGGGCTTTGATTTTTATCACCCTCAATTTGATTTTTATCACACTCATAGGCCTCTATTAGAGTGTAATACTTGTCCCATTTTGAAAAATGAACCATTAGGGTTCAGCTGATCCATTTTCAAAAACACTGGCGCGATCACCTTTTTCACCGCATTGAATTTTCATATGTGAATCTCCTTCTGTGAATTTCTTTACACATAACATTATTTTAATCAAAATAAATTGTGAAATTGTGTCATGGGGAATCCTTTATGTTTAGGACCCATTTTTTCTATTTTAAACTTTCTCCGATCTGTTTTAAAATCCCGTCAGGCTTCCGTATAAGTCCTGATCCCCCCAACTGTTTTCTTAAACAGTTTCTCAATCTCCTTTCTCTTTTTCATCTTCTCAAAATTAAAGATCTAATACACCTGCAATAGAATGAACTTCACAAACAGGTGAAGCTACTTTCTAGACGGTAGGTAGCTTTTCTTTAAAAGCCATACCCTGTGTATGAAATCATAAGATAATAAAATACAAAACAAATTCCGTAGGCATCCTTATGTATAACCCCTATTATTGGCTTTTGAGCCATCTCTTCTCCCTCTAACTTGTCTTTGTTTTCTTAAACTACTGTTTGCTTGTTAGATTAGAGTTTTCTGTTTAAATATATCTTTCTTTACCTTATACTATAACAAAGATAATAAAACATTTCTTAATCAACAAAGAAGATACAATATAAAACATATTTGTAATCTCTCTCTCTCTCTCTCTCTCTCTCTCTCTCTCTCCCTCGGGATTTTGGGCCTTTGTTCCCAGTGTAACTCCCAACATCATTCTTAAAAAATATTTAAGAATATTTAAACCATAGCAATAACATACTAAAAAAATGTTTAATACATTCACTGACACATTTGTTTGTCTGCATGGGTTTCATCTGTATATATTTCTATATGCTAGAATATCTAAGTAATTAGGTTATCTTCATCCAAATAGTTACACCATTCAAACTCAAACTTATTATTTTTTCTTTACAACTTACTAGGGTTTACAGAGATAAGAAGTTTCCCAGTGAAGTGCTTCTTTGTAAACCATCCCCATCCTCCTCTTGGGCTTTGTTCAAGAAACCATGGGCCTCTTAAAGGTAACCTAGCCTCCTCTTGGACTTAATTCAAGGACCCTCAAAGGCTTCCTAAAAGTATAGGAACAAATCCTTTAGAATCAAACACACACAGTAGTCTCCCTCTCCCCGATGGATGACCAAGATAGCCTCCTCTTGGGCTTAGTAAATTTGAACCTCCCCAGACAAAGGAATGTCTGATGACCTTAAACCTTTTATCCAACAACATACAAAACACTCCTCATGCAGAGTCAGTTTCCCATAAAAAGCCAGCCTACCCTCTTAGGCTTCATACAAGATACAAAAAATCAAGAGTCAGTCTCTCACCAAATAAGCTTCACGTCTGGGCTTTCATATCAGGACATAGATAAAAAATTTCCCATAGAGTCAATTTTCTTTATTTAGATTCAACCTTGGGCTTCAATAAAGGCACATATAAATCACTTTTTCCCTTTTTAGAGATGACAAATTCTCTCTACTGAGTCTCTTTTAGCTTCAACATAGGGCTTCAATCAAGGCATAAAAGTCAAACACTTTACAATCAATTCAATTACAGTCATGGTCTTGGACTTTAACTAAGCTAACTCAATTATAGTAATAGTCTTGGACTTTAACTAAGCTAATTCATTACAGTCATAGTTTTGGATTCTAACTAAGCTAATTTCTTTCAGTCATACACTTGGACTATAACTAAGATCACTTTTCACCAGTAATTTTTCCATCTAAATTCAGCTTTCTTGAGCTATGCAAATCAAGATACCAGATTCAAATTATGCCTTGAGCTATGAAATTCAAGCACCTCGATCAGTTGCAAACTTTTCAGCTTTAATCTTGGGCTTTGATAAAGACACAAAATATAAACAATTTGAGCATCATCATCTTGTGCTTTAACCAGGATACAAAATCAATCTCTCCTCCTTGCTCTAGCCTTTTAGAAGGAACTACGATGCTCTGATCCCTCAATTCTACTTTTGGGAGTACATAGGAAAAAGGTCGTAAGATCTTTGCGAGCACACCAAACAAAAAACAACAATAGGTTCTCTGACCTATCCAAAAAAACATCATAAATCATCAAAATACCAAAAACACAATTTCACTTATCTTACCTCATCTAAACACACTCTCAATCCCAAATTCAAGACCCCACCACCAAATATAAAAAAGAATAGTTATTTTATAAACTCAAAGGTGAAGTAAATATAAAGGGGACCCCGATCTCTTGGTAGCATCTGAAACCTAATAGTCATCTGTTTAAACTCAGTTTGCAAGCAGGGTTAGTTGGAGACTTCTATTTACCCTTCCTTAATCAGCTTCATAAGATAAAACAATAAATCAAACTGTTGACAGTTGATAGTGGTTTGCACCCACAATATACATCAAAGGAGTTTAGTGATAACAAGTCATGAAAACCACGCAATAGAAAAATGACGACTCTGTTAGGGAATCTCTTTTTCTTATTGTTGTTTTAAAAAAACCTTTAATTAGAAAGGCCTTAGGTTTAGGAGCATGTATATATATCGCTTTTATAAATTGCTTTTATACTGCTTTATATTTATGTTTTCGCAAAATATTTGTTCACTTGATATCCTTTGGAGTGGTCTCTCAAAATGGTAATGGGATTAATCCGCATCTGGGTGAGCTCGAGTGCACTCTAAGATAGGTAGGGAATAATTAAGATAGCTTGTAGGGAGTCCAATCCTGACCAGGTGAATCCTTAAAAGTCCCTGAATCAATCTAGGTATCCGGTGTGAAATCGATGTTTGTAGCATACTCCACGAAAACTCAGCGATTTCCAATCGAATACTCATAATGTTGAGGATTTAGTAAAAATTTACCCTTGACCTTGACTTACATGATTACAGGTACAAAAATCTATATTGTAGTATAACCATTGGGAAAGGGGTAGAGCTCTAGTCTCATGACAATGAACCTTTGAACCCATGTTTTCGCCATGTTTTTGTGTGCTGCATTCATACATTCATCAAAAGAAAATCATTTTAACAAAAAAATCATCATAATTTTCTCCTTTAAAAGAGTTGAACGAATATCTGTTTTACAGTATCCGTCTTTTCAAAATGGACTTTGGGCGACGGTAATCCCATAAGTTTACATTCAAGAATCCGAGATTTGACGATCTGAGAAAGCTAGGAAAGCTCATCACAAAACTAGAAGCATTCAGGGAAAAGTTTGGAGAACTTTTGTCTCTACTCAAAATCAACATGGTTACACTGGTCCAGTTCTACGACCCAGTGTACCACTTCTTCACATTTCCCGACTATCAGTTATGCCTTACATTGGAAGAGTATTCTCAGTTTATAGGAATCCCTATTAATGAGAAAATATTGTTCTCCGAATTGGAAGGAATGCCGAGAGAATCAACAATTTCCAGGAATCTTGCTTTGGAAGAGTCGAAAGTTAAGGCTCATTAGACTACCAAAGGAGGAATCGAGGGTATGCCCTCCAAAGTTCTAATTAGGAGAGCACTATACTTTGCCAGTATCGAAAATATTGTTGCATTCAAAATCATCTTCGTATTGCTCATCTATCGGATATTCTTATTTCCTAATGTAGAAAATTTTGTCGACATCGATAAGATAAAGATCTTTCTCATCAGAAATCCAGTTCCTACACTTCTCGTGGATGCTTATCACTCGGTTCACCTAAGGAATTTACACGGCGGAGGAATGATCATTTGTTGTGTACCACTTCTCTATAAATGGTACACTTATCACTTACTTAAGTCATCAACATTTTGGGAAACTAAAAGTGGAATGCACTAGTCTCAGAAGATCGTGTCTTTGACCAATTAAGACATCAGTTGGTCCAATCCAATCTACGACAAAATCAGGATCATCACCAGCTGTCGTAATTTCCCCAATATACCTCTCATTGGTACCAAGGGATGGATAAATTATCAGGCAAAGTTAGCTCGACATCAAATGGGATACCCTATGAGAGATATATCGTCAACGCTCAGATGGAAGGTATTTTCTTTGAAGAAGGAGGAGAGTACAAGACTATCAGAGAAGATATTATGCATTTTTGGAAACATGTACATAAGAAAGGAATATAATCTCTGGGAAAACCAAATGGTATCTCTTTGGATCCTTATCTCTAATGGCTACAAGTCTGAGCGATCAAACTGAGGATGCCTTACCCTCAATAAGGAGTGTTTCCACTAAAAGAAAGTATTCTCTACTTCATGAATGACACAAAGAAGCTTCAACTAGCTTTCAACAAAATTCGGAGAGAGACTCCTGGAAAAAAAATCAGATTCTCAGTCTAGAGAATGCCAAAATTCAGAGTCTCCTGAAGGAAAAGGATGCACTCGTTGAGGAACTTGAGTACCATGTCACATAAAAGGAGGAGCAGTTTCATGTTCAGGGCAACGTTGAAACCTTCTACACTTAGAAAAGAACTGAAGATATGGAGGAAGCCCTGCTCAAGAGGAATAAAACAAATTGTCAAGAAACTGAAGTCCCAACAAAGAGATCTTAGAGTTTTAAGTTTCCTTCACGCGTTTGAATAATTTACTGTGGATGTAACTTGTTTCACTTCAATAAATTTTTTTATATGATATTATGCAGAACTTTGTTCAATCAATTCTTTCTTTAAATAAAGGAGAAAATTAACAAATATTTTTAATCATTCATAATTTGCATCATTTTCATTTTCATTCATTCGAGTCTTATTCTTGCACTTCTTTTAGAATTCAAACTATCTCATTCGTATAATACTCGGGACGGTCGGCAGAAAAGAATGGAAGACCTCGAGGACAAGAATAGAGAGCTGAAAGAGGAGTTCTACAATATGAATTCAACTATGGAAAGGCTAAAAAATGGTCAAAACTCTGACAGTAACTCAAAATCTTCACAAAAGAACAGTGATCTCTGAGGTCGTGTCTGCACCGATTAAGGAGGTACCATATAAGGATCTAAGGTTCGCCATGCCAAAGGATCATCCTTGGGGCATGCCACCTGGTTTTATCTCGGAAGGATATGATCCCTAACTCGCTAAAAACTGAGGAACTCCACCGGACCGTCTCAATTTGAAGGTTACAAAATTCGAACTCTCGAAGATGCACTAGCAAGGAATTCCATACCAGAAGGTTACAAACTCTCGATATCTGAAGCTCTGACTTCAGTACAAACTGTGCCAGCTCCACTGGTGCATGTTACCTCGGAAAGCCGAAGGTACTCTCCTGTTCCAAGTGAAGGGGGATGACTCAACGAAAGAATGGACGAACTCCAAAAATAGTTTGCAACAATTCAAAAGGAATTATAGTCTCCTAGAGGACAAGAGTTGTTTGGAAGCAACACGGAAAATCTCTGTTTAGTCCCAAAATGTTCAAATATCGTACAAATTCAAAGTGCCAGAATTTGAGAAATACAAGGGTGATTCTTTCCCCTAAAGTCATTTGACAATGTACGCTCGAAAGATGTCCACTCATACAGACAATCCAAAGTTATTTATTCACTACTTTCAGGATAACTTGACTGGGGCAGCGCTTCGTTGGTACATGAAGTTCAATCATTCAAACATCAACAATTTCCATGAACTCAGGAATGCTTTTATCGAACAATACAAATTCAACTTGGATATGGCTCTCGATCGGGACCAGCTCAGAGCAATGTCTCTGAAAGGTAATGAAACCTTCAAAGAGTAAGCGCAAAGATGACGTGGAATTACTGCTCAAATTTCTCCTTCTCTCAGAGAGAAAGAAATGACTAAAATCTTCCTCAAGACATTTAGTTGATTATACTATTAATAGATGGTTGCAAGCGCACCCAGTGATTTTACCGAGATGGTAAACATGGGAGTACATTTAGAAGAGGCAGTGAGAGAAAGAAGTTTAACAAAGGACGTTGAACCTTCAAGTTCAAGCAAAAGATATGGAATTTCCTTCCCTAAGAAGAAGGAACAAGACATCAGTAACATATCTCTGGGTTGTAGCTCCGACGTATCAACCTCAAATCGCTCAAAGCTCTCCTAATCAATAGTAGTAACAGCAAAGGAAGCAGTCTCTTCAACATGCTCATTCATAATTCAACAACAATGGGTATCCCAGGGCTCCAAGAATTGACCTCATACCTATAACATATTCTGATTTGTTTCCACTCTCACTAGATAAATGGCACATTCAGACCAGGACTCCTGTCGTAATTCCTGCTGATCCCCCTCCATGCCATAAAGTTGATCAATCATGTCATTATCATCAAGGAGGGAAGGGTCATAACATTGAGAACCGTCTAGATTTCAAGTATGACATCCAAAGACTCGTTTGGAGCTGAGTTTTATCTTTCAAAGATATTAACCTGAATGTTCAAACAAATTCGTTACCGCAGCATGAGAAAGCGTCGGTCAACTGGATCCATGATCAAATAACCCAAGGGGTTAATTTGGTTTCTACTCCTCTAGGAATTATTCAAAATTTCTACATCCGAGATATGAATGTCAATCTGGTTGCACTGCATTCAAGACAAAGTCTACCTCATGATTTACCTTGGCACGACTACCAAGGTTGCTCTATCTGTTCAACTAATGATCAAGGGTGCTCCTTTGTATAGGAATCCCTTCAATAACAAATGAATTTAGGATGGATTCAAGATTACCATGAAGTGAATGATGCTCATATCAACATGATTCAAATCTTCGACATTCTCCTAATGAATAATTGTTTAGTAAAATTTCACTCCAAGCACGTTAGACTTGAATTCTTATAAATGCACGATTATCAGATCTGCAGAGATTGCTTTGAAGGTAATAAAGGGTGCGCAATATTGCAAAAAGAACTTCAAGCCTTGTTGGACCATTGGTGGCTTCCAATTTACATGGACGAAGAAACTTGTAGGATTAGTCTTAACAATGGTACTCCGACTAGACGACAAACTGTCGATGCTAGAATACAAGATTCAGACAGAGTTAAGATGCATCGTATACAAAGTGGATACGGTCTTTTGCCATCTCATAGTTATGAACATTGTGAGGTCTGATCAGCGGATAAACAAGGACGTGTCATAGTACACATGGATCTCCAAGATCAGATAGAGCAAAGAGTTACTCGTCTCCATGAGTCTCAGTTCATCAACATGATACATGAAGTTTCAGCAGTCGAACCTATGGACTATGAAACCAACAAATATATTTTTAATATAATCCCTTTGATCGAAGAAAATAAATGCTTGGAAGTCCCCTTTGACAGTGGAAAAATTCCCAATCCAGCACCGATAGAGGTTACTTTCGACAACCGAAAGGCTTATCTAACCCCTTTGGTCATCTACTTACCAGACTCAGTACCTTATGCTTTGGAGAAATCAATTTCATATAAGCAAAGATCAATAATCATGGAAGGAGGGAAGGAAGTAACCTTACCATCCCTTGTTCATGTCGCTGATATCAGTCGAGTCACTAGAAGTGGACGAATATTCAACCGATAAGTTGAAGAATCTGCAATGGGAAAGGAACCTCAAGCTGAAGTTATTGACCCTCCAGTTGGTCAGTCAAGTAATCCAGAGTCTTCTACAAAGGAAAAAGATGAAATCTTTATGCTCATCCAGAGAATTGAGTATAACATTATGGATCAATTACTACAAACTCCTTCGAGAATTTTGGTGTTATCTCTTCTGCTCATCTCAGATGCTCACCGAGAAGCATTACAAAGGATTCTAAAGCAAGCCTCCGTCGAACCAGAAGTAACCGTGAACCAATTCAACGGTATCGTCTCCAGCATCACTAATTTAAAAAATTTGGGGTTTAATGACGACGATCTTCTTTAAGAAGGCATGAATCACAATATGACATTGAACATTACTATCAATTGCGGTGATAATTATCTAGCCAACATACTTGTAGACACATGTTCATCTATGAACATAATGCCAAGGTCCACTCTCACAAGACTGACTATTCAAGGTCCTCCTATGAGAAGAAGTGAGGTCGTAGTCAAAGCAATTGATTGATCTCGAAAAGCAGTTTTCGACAAAGTGGATCTTCCCATAACCATTGAACCTCACACCTTCTAAGTTACCTTTCTTATCATGGACATCCGTGCGAGGTACAATGATTTACTCGACCGACCATAGATTCATGAATAAGGGGCAGTGACCTACACACTTCATCAAAACTGAGATTTGTGAAGAATAACAAATCGATAACAGTATTCGGGGAAAAAAGATCTAATTGTTAGATACTTATCCTCATTCTCGTATTTGGGACCAGAAGTCGTCATTGGAACTAATTCCAAGCTCTTTCTGTGAGCAACGAGGATCAACCAAAAATAGGAACGTCAATTTCTTCCTACAAAGATGCTCTCCAAGCCCTGGAAAGCAACAATATCAAAGGTTGGGGTCAAGTCGTAATTCCCGTCAGCAATGAATCAAGAAAAGGTCTTGGTTGTTCTTCAACAACAACGAAACCTACAGCAAAGGATGGAAAATTTGGTCCTATTAAATGTTTTTCCATAATGGAGGCTTCCTTCAACCAATCTCTCAAGAGGTTTATACAATCGAGGAAAACCGTTTATAAGGCTCTGAAGATCCCGATGATGAGTGGAAAACATACTTTGATGAAGAAGGATACATTTCACAAGACGAAGTTCGCAAGCCATTCAACTGGCCAATCTCCATTTCATAGTACATTCCAGAGGCTGAGGACAAAAAAATCTCTGAAGAACCTCATGCTCCTCATAACTTATTTGAAACACTCCAATGATCGACGACTTTGATTGTATGTCTGAAGATCCAATGGATAATCTACCCACATGGGAACCTTATCGGGAAAATTCGAGAGACAAACAACATCATCTCGACGAACTTGCAAGGGTTGCAGGACAAGACTTCCTCAACTTTGTACTACCAGAAGTGAATGTCATTACTGAAGATGACTCATCAGATCCCATAAAAATGCGGGACATCTTAGGAAGTGGAAAATACGATTACCTATTAAAGTACACTGCTCCCGCAAGTTCTTGCATTGATATTTAAAATACGGTGGGAGAACTGACTTTGTCATTTTTGTTTTTACAAAAACAATGTTGCGGATTGCAAGAGTCGCCACCGAATTTTATTTTATCCAATTTGGAAAGGCGGAAAAGAACATGAAAGACCTTGGTTTAGTTTTTTGAGTTCGGGGGGTAGGTTATACAAAGGGAATGTGTTAACACCCTTTGTATCTATGGTTACCAATGGGCTCATAACTGCTTAGCTCACTTTGTTTTTGTTTGAAAAAAATTGTTGTGGCGTGTTTATAAAAGGCCCACCTTTGTAATGATTCTCGTATGAATGTATACAAAGTATTTTTTTGGAAGGTTTTTTGAAAGTGTGAGGTGCAAAGAGTAATTTTTCTTTGAAATTGTGAGCAAGCAGTTAAGGGTTTCCTGCCTACTCAAGGTCATTCATGTTATTTTCTTCTTTCCTTATAGATAGGGTTGTCGTTACTATTAGTCAGTAAGTAGTCTTATCTTTGGATGTAAGGGACAGGCGTAGGGTCATCAAATGGTCATAGAAGGTAACATGTAAGGATACCTTAGAAATTCGAAGGGACTATCATCATTTTTCCGTAGGGTCATCGAGGGACGAGATCATCTTTTCGTAGGCAACTCGAAGGGTCATTGAGGGACTATGGTCTTTTTTTTGTAGGATCATCAAGGGACGAGATCATCTTTTCGTAGAAAACTCGAAGGGTCATCGAGGGACTATGAATTTTTTTCGTAGGAAACTATGATGATTTATTCGTAAGCGTCTTTTGCTAAGATACCTATACATTCGAGGGACATGACCAATATTCGTAAGGCAACAAGAGAGGCTACCCTAAAGGTGCAAGTGTGCAAGGTGTGTTATTTTCAGTTACTCGATCTTTTATTAAGGTTTTCTAATTTGTTTTTAATCTTGACATGCAATACTATTATCCATACATCTAAACAGTTTGTAAGGTGCGGAAAGTAAAATACGGAAAATAAAGTCCTAAACTATTACTAGGCTTTGGGGGTAATTACATGATCAAGGGAATGCGGAAAGTAAAATGCAGAAAATAAATTACAAGTTTATTTATGCCTATACATTAATTATAACAATTATAAATAAATGACAACGATAGAATCAGGAGAAGTTTGAATTTTAAAACAAATTAAAATAAAAGACAAATTGCTACCGCCTAGGCGATAATTGCAAATCGAATAAAAAACAATGGTATGATAAAATTAAATTAAATTAAAAAAGTGTAAATCGAAACGCGAATCAGTAAACGCTAAAGGTGAATTGTCACCGTGCTAAACTGTCAGACGCGTGTAAAATCGAAATACAATAATAAATCAATTAAAAAAATCGCACCTGAACCGATACGATCCACCAATAATTTGCTACACTTAACGTGATCATCGCAATATGAATAAAAAATTAGGCGGATCTAAATTTATTAAAAATAAAATAAAGCGAAAGAAAAAAAAAACAACGATGTTGCTAACGCAAAATTGCGATTATCGCAACTGGATCGGATCAACACAAGTGTCATGCCTCATACATACAGATGTGCAAACGGCGTATCGACACGATCCGATCCCGATAATATAATCAAAATCGAAATAAAACAGTATTAATACACATATTATATAAAAATAAAATTCACAAAAAACAAATATTTTGTAATATATCCAAATTACAAAATACAAATTATATATATATATATATATATATATATATATATATATATATATATATATATATATATATATATATATATATATATATATATATATATATATATATATATCCGTTCAAGCCTTAGAGTATATATAATTATTATGAACAACTTTATAATATAGTAAAAGTATATATATGAACAACTTTATATATAGTAAAAGTATAATACATATGTAGTAAAAGTATGTATAATCATTACACAAAGAAGACTAATATATGAGTATGCTTACCGCGCTGATAAAACTATAAGATGAACGATGGATTAGTCGATTTTCTCTTTTTCTCTTTTTCGGTTCCCATCAACAATAGTAATTATATATAAGATCAAATTAGAGTTAATGATAATGGGCCTTAATACTTATTTTGAAATCTAAATAAAATATTAATTTAAAAATAAATAAAACTTAACAATTAAAATAATTAAAATAAAAATCAAACTAAAAAATCTATTTATTTATTTTAGACACATTGTAAAAATAAACACTCAAAAAATTAAAGTCGGACACTAAAGTGCTCGAAAAAATAAAACGAATACATCAAAATAATCAGCGCAAAATAAACGACACGGAAAAATACAACATTTGGTCGGATTTTGAAATAAAATTATGACCGTTTAAACTGCTCAGACTTATCAACATATGACCAAAAATAGTCGTAAAAATACTTTTAGCATGTTAGATTAAACCACGTAAATCATAGATTAATATTACTAACATTTGCAAATTTTAAATTTGACATTTTTCGTTTACTGATTTTAGACACAGTTGAAAATTAGTTTGACCAGTCTGTCTGTAAATTCGAGAAATTATTCTGGCTAATATTAAGACGAAATACATGTTATGCTATGAATATGATGCAAATGAATGCAAAACAACAACAAAAAAATAGTCAGTTAGAGTTAAAAATCAGAGGGAAAATTTTGGGGTACAACAGTTGCCCCTGTTCAATCTTCTTAAACCCGAGGAATTAGATTGGCACATCTGATATTCGTGATCCGAATGTGGAAGAGGATTGTGTTAGAACAATTTTGATTCTAATCTTTTACTATATTTTTGGTGATAACAATACTTTCCTAAAAGAATAGAAGTTCTAATATGCGTTGCAACTAACTTATAGTTAATGTGCATTGTAGAAGTAGTAGAAGTTCTTAAAAGGAATTTCTTAAAAGGAAAGCATCTTGGAATAGAAGCAGCCTTGCGCCTTTGTATATATGATTTACTTGTTAAATAGAAGCTCTCAATTAAGATGCTATTAAAGCTGCGTATTCATTTATGATACTCTGATTGGCCTTTAGAAGATTCTGATACTCTCATTAAAGACTATTTAAAGAAAATCAGAATAAAGGTTGGGAACAAGAATCTCCTCATTTGGAAGGATTTTAAAGCAATTAACTTTTATCCAAATCAAGCTCCAGATGTTCCCAACGGCTATATAATTAAAGTCACTATATAAAGAAATCAACCTAAAGATTTGAAGCTCTGGTTCTCATGTTATATCTATCATACGCTCAAATATTGTTTTCCTCTAAAAATCTTGTAACATATCACTTAGTGATCATAACTTGTTAGAAGCATTATTGAGTTACTTTGTTAATCTTTGTAAAAGATAAGTTGTTTTTGCTTGAGTGACTAGTTTATGTCAGTAGACTCAAGAAGACATTGACAGTAGGTCATTGTGTTTGTATTCAAATTTGAATAGTGGATAAGACCTCGTTGATAGAGGCAAAATCACCTTGGCGGATGGAATGGATGTAGTTTGAGTTCAAACGAACCAAGATAAATTAAAGAGTATTTTAAAGTCATTTTTATTACTGAAAACCCAATTCCAACCCCCATTCCTTCTGTTTTACGCTCCTTCAATTGGCATCAGAGCTCTAGGTTCTAATATATACACTTAACCGTGTCAGAAAAAGATCCAGAAGATAAAACACAATGGCAGATGCAGGCAACAACAACAATGACTACCAAAATGACAAGATCAACGGAAAAACTCCAGTGTTCAATGATGACAACTTTGATTACTGGAAGTATGTTCTGGAAAGTTTCTTTCTGGCTCTGGATGGAGATCTTTGGGATATGGTGTCAGATGGATACACTCATCTTGTTGGAGAAGCCGATCAGAAGATTGAAAGAAAGAACATGATAGCTCAACAGAAGAAGGAATTCAGAAACCATCACAAGGCCAGAACCATACTTCTGAGTGCTATTTCCTATACAGAATATGAGAAGATCACAAACAGAGAATCAACCAAACATATGTTTGACTCCCTAAGGATGACACGTGAAGGAAACACTCAAGTCAAGGAGACAAAATGTTTGGCTCTCATCTAGAAGTATGAAGCATTCAAGATGGAAGAAGATGAAACAATTAAGAAGATGTTCTCAAGGATTCAAATTCCGGTTGCTGGACTGAAAGTTCTGGACAAAGGCTACTCAACAGAAGATCATGTGAAGAAGATCCTCAGAAAGCTTGCCAAAGGCTTGGAGACCCATGGTCACTGCTGTGAAACTATCAAAAAATTTGAACGAGATATCTCTAGAAGAACTGATCAGCTCTTTGAGAAGTCATGAGATAGAACTAGAAGAAGATGAACCCCAGAAGAAAGGTAAGTTTGTTGCTCTTAAATCTAACAAATATGATTCTAAAGCTTTGCAGGAAGAAGAAGAAAGCTCTGGAGGCTCATCAGAAGAAGATGAACTATCTCTTCTATCCAGAAGAGTTCAACAACTCTGGAAGCATCTCTAGTAGAAGTTCAAAAATCCTAGAAGATCAAGTAACCACTCTAAAGAATCCTCTGGTCACAAGAAATCCAGAAGCAATGAAGTAGTGTGCTATGAATGCAAAGAACCTGGACACACAAGAGTGATTGTCCAAAACTCCAAAAAGAGAAAACCAGAAAGAAATTCAACAGAGAAAAGAAAAATTGTCTCATGGCAACATGGGATATTTCAGAATCATCTGAAACAGATTCAGACTCAGAAGATGAACATGCAAACATTGCATTAATGGCAAAAATACCAGAAGATGTTCACTCATCAGAATCAGAGTTAGATTCTGATACATAAGAGGTATTCTCTAAATTTTCTAGATCTCAATTAGAAGATAGCCTCTCAGAAATTCTTGAAAAATATCAGAAGCTTCAATTCAAATACAAAGACATGAAACAAAGTCTAGTATCTGAATTGGAAGAAGTTAGAAAACTTAAGTCAGAAAACTCTGAGATAAAGGAGAATATTTTTGAATGTAAAAATTCTTTTGAAAAACTTAAAGCTTAGAAGGAATCTGAATCATAAGTTTTACTTAGTTCTGATAGTATCCTAAAGCAATATGATTACAGTTTTCAAAAATTTCTAGCTAAAAACATAGACAAAAGCAAAATTGGCTCTATGATCTATGGAGTTAGCAGAAATGGTAGAATAGGTATAGGCTATGTGAAAACTAAAGGAGAGGAAACCCTGAAGTTTTAAAAGGTTGATGACATGGTCATAAAAGTTAATACTCCTTTAAGTTCTCATTTACCTATGGTCATAATCATGATCTAAAATATACTAGTGAGTCATCTTGTTCTACAAGTTCTGATATGAAATTTAAAATCAATCAGAAGTTTGTAAAAACTAACAAACAATGACCCAGAAAGATATGGGTACCCAAAGATAAAATTGTGTATGTTGCAGATGTCTTTAACAGCCAAACTGAAACACCAATCTTAGTACCTGGACTCTGGATGCTTACGACACATGACGGGAAGAAAGCATATGTTCCAAAGTATTGAGCTGAAAGCTGGAGGCTACGTAGGTTTTGGAGGCAATCAAAAAGGAAAGATTATTGGCTCTGGGACTATTGGTAATGGTACCCTTCCCTCTATCTCTAATGTTCTGCTAGTGGAAGGTTTAATGCATAATCTATTATCCATAAGTCAATTAAGTGATAATGGTTATGACATAATCTTCAATCAAAAGTTCTGTAAAGCTGTTAGTTAGAAAGATGGAACAATTATTTTTAGTGGAAAGAGAAAGAACAACATATATAAAATAAAACTCTCTGAACTTAAAAGTCAGAATGTAAAAAGTCTAATGTCTGTGGAAACTGAGCAATGGGTCTGGCACAGAAGATTGGGACATGTTAATATGAGAAGATTGTCTCAAATTAACAAACTCAATCTGGTCAGAGGACTTCCAAACTTGAAGTTCAACTTAGAAGCTCTGTGTGAAGCATGTCAGAAAGGCAAATTTTCAAAACCTGCTTTTAAATCTAAAAATGTTGTATCTTCCTCTAGACCATTAGAACTTCTACACATTGACTTGTTTGGACCAGTGAAAACTGCTTCAGTCAGTGGCAAGAAGTATGGATTAGTGATCGTAGATGACTATAGCAGATGGACATGGGTAAAGTTTCTCAGACACAAGGATGAGTCAATTGCTGTATTTTCTAACTTCTGCAAACAAATTCAAAATGAAAAAGAGTTTATAATTGTTAAATTCAGAAGTGATCATGGTGGGGAATTTGAAAACAAAAATTTGGAATAATTTTTTAATGAAAATTGCATCTCTCACAATTTCTCTTGTCCTAGAACTCCACGACAAAATGGGATTGTAGAATGTAAGAACAGAACATTGCAAGAGATGGCCAAAACCATGATCAATGAGACTAACATGGCTAGACATTTTTGGGCAGAAGCAGTAAATACAACCTGCTACATTCAGAATAGAATTTCTATAAGACCTATTCTGGAGAAGACTCCTTATGAATTCTGGAAGAACAGAAAGCCCAACATTTCATATTTTCATCCTTTTGGATGTACTTGTTTTATTCTTAATACTAATGATCCTCTGAATAAGTTTGATTCTAAGGCACAATAGTGTTACATGTTAGGATACTCTAAACGTTCAAAAGGATACCGAGTATACAATACAGAAACACGAATTATGATAGAATCTATCTATGTCAAATTTAATGGTAAGCTTGGTTCTGAAAAACCAAAGCAGAATGAATCTCTTGCAGATATAGAAGTTGAAATCACTAAAGACAAAACATCTGAAGATCAACCATCTACAGAACAAGAAAAGACAACCACCTCAACAAGTTCTGAAGAACCCACTCAGAAGAAACAATCCAGAAGCGCGTTGAATCATCTAGAATATAAGATCTTGGGAAAGAAGGATGATCCAATCAGAACAAGGTCATCATTCAGATATCATCTAGAATATAAGATCTTGGGAAAGAAGGATGATCCAATCAGAACAAGGTCATCATTCAGAAATTCTGAAGAATCTCTAATGGGACTAGTCTCTCTGATTGGACCAACTTCTGTAGAAGAAGCACTCTCAGAAAATGATTGGATACTTGTAATGCAAAATGAACTAAATCATTTAACCAGAAATGACGTGTGGGACTTAGTGCCTAGACCTAAAGGATTCAACATTATTGGCACCAAGTGGGTATTCAGAAACAAGCTAAATGAACAAGGCGAAGTTATCAGAAACAAGGCACGGCTGGTAGCACAAGGTTATAGTCAACAAGAAGGAATAGACTATACAGAAACCTATGCACCAGTCGCCAGGTTAGAATCAATTAGACTCTTAATATCATTTGCTATAAATCATGACATCATTCTTTATCAAATGGATGTCAAGAGTGCATTTTTAAATGGTTACATTGATGAAGAAGTGTATGTGCACCAACCCCCTAGTTTTGAAAATACAAAATTTCCATAACATGTTTTTAAACTTAAAAAATCTTTATATGGTCTGAAACAAGCTCCCAGAGCTTGGTATGAAAGACTAAGTAATTTTCTTCTGGAAAATAATTTTATCAGGGGGAAAGTAGATACAACTCTTTTAAGTAAAACCATTAAAAATGACATTCTAATTTGCCAAATCTATGTAGATGATATTATATTTGGTTCTACTAAAAGTGCTTTGGGAAAGGAATTTGCTGAGTCTATGCAGGCAGAATTTGAGATGAGCATGATGGGAGAATTAAAGTTCTTTCTGGGAATCCAAATCAATCAAACATTAGAAGGAACATACATACATCAAAGCAAATATGTCAAAGAACTTCTGAAGAAATTTGACTTATCAGATAGTAAGATCTCTAAGACTCCTATGCATCCCATATGTATTTTGGAGAAGGAAGAGGTAAGCAAGAAAGTAGATCAGAAGATCTACAGAGGTATGATTGGCTCTCTCCTCTATCTAACTGCATCTAGACCAGACATTTTATACAGTGTATGTTTATGTTCCAGATTCCAATCAGATCCTAGAGAAACTCATTTAACAGCAGTTAAGAGAATCTTTATATATCTGAAAGGTACTACTAATCTTGGTCTATGCTACAGAAGATCCAAAGATTACAAGCTTGTAGGATATTGTGATGCTGATTTTGCTGGAGACAGAATAGAAAGAAAAAGTACCTCTGGAAGTTGTCAATTTCTGGGAGACAATCTTATTTCTTGGTCTACCAAGATGAATCCCCAACCCTGATTTTGTTCTATGTTTTTTTTGTTTCTTTGTTTATTTGTTTCCTTGTTCTATGTTTTTGGCTCTGCCTCTGATTAATGAAAAATGTTTCTGTTTTAACTCTATCAACACATGTTTTACTTCTACACTTTTATACTTTTTGAGTAATGACAAAAATGGGGAGAAATGTAGAAGATTTTGATCTATAACAGTTTATCAAGATTAGCCTCTAAC
Source organism: Lathyrus aphaca (assembly GCA_963966055.1). Classification (NCBI taxonomy): domain Eukaryota; kingdom Viridiplantae; phylum Streptophyta; class Magnoliopsida; order Fabales; family Fabaceae; genus Lathyrus; species Lathyrus aphaca. The sequence continues at coordinate 411,563,469 of OZ014519.1, forward strand.
ATGATAATATCTAGATTAAACTGTTTAAGTTGTGATTTTAAAAAGAACTAGGTTAAGTAATCAACTTAGGGGGAGCTAATGCTAAAAGAACTTCTAATGGAAAACTCTGAAAGAATATATCTCATCAATTAAAGGGAGTCTTTCTAACTTTTAATTTCTATTCTTGAATCAAAATAAATGTTTTGTCATCATCAAAAAGGGGGAGATTGTTAGAACAATTTTGATTCTAATCTTCTACTATAGTTTTGATGATAACAATACTTTCCTAAAAGAATAGAAGTTCTAATATGCGTTGCAACTAACTTATAGTTAATGTGCATTGTAGAAGTAGTAGAAGTTCTTAAAAGGAAGTTCTTAAAAGGAAAGCATCTTGGAATAGAAGCAGCCTTGCGCCTTTGTATAAAAGATCTGCTTGTTAAAGAGAAGCTCTCAATTAAGATGCTATTAAAGTTGCGTATTCATTTATGATACTCTGATTGGCGTTTAGAAGATTCTGATACTCTCATTAAAGACTATTTAAATAAAATCAGAATAAAGGTTGGGAACAAGAATCTCCTCATTTGGAAGGATTTTAAAGCAATTAACTTTTATCCAAATCAAGCTCCAGATGTTTCCAACGGCCAGATAATTAAAGTCACTATATAAAGAAATCAACCTGAAGATTTGAAGCTCTGGTTCTCACGTTATATCTATCATACGCTCAAATATTGTTTTGCTCTAAAAATCTTGTAACAGATCACTTAGTGATCATAGCTTCTTAGAAGCATTATTGAGTTACTTTGTTAATCTTTGTAAAGATAAGTGTAAACACCCCAAATTTTCCCTCATTAAGTTCACACCATGGCTTGTGAGCTTTCATATTTGCATTAGTTCAATCATATCATATCATGTGGCATTTTTGTTTCACTGCATTAGTTCAAGTTCATCTGCATCTAGGGTTTGTGATCTGAGCAGTCCAAGATCCATCTGAGCCACCCCAAAGGTCTTCAGCCATCTCAAGAGGGTCCATGTTTGTTCAATCATCATATTTTATCCTCCAAAGATTAAGGAAGCCAAAGAATCACAAGAACTGGCAAGGCATGGAAGCAGAGCTAGGGTTTAACTACACAGATGACCCGAAATTAGGGTTTTGGTTTCAGAGGCCATAACTCAATTTTTTTTGGTCATTCTTGTTTCATTAGTCTCAATATGATATAAGGATCATACATACCAAGTTTGATGAAGAAATTCATTGTGGAAGTCATCTGATCACTAGGTAACTTCTTGAGAAAGTCAGAGCCAAATCAGGGCATCTGAGGCCCCCATCAATGGACCCAAAGTGGATGTTTCATCAAATTGAAGTTATATGGTCTTTATTTGATCATTGAAGTTCTTAGAAGTTCACAAATTTGAATAAAAGTGAGCAAAACCAAAAGTTGCTAAAAGTGGAAATGACTTGTAATGTAAACTTTCCATTTTGGGAAAGTTTTTCAACCTCCTCTTTCTCAACCAAAAAAGATTCAAATGAAAGATTGTTGGTCATGAAAGTTGTAGATTGGATCATTCCCTTTTCAAAAAGTACAAGAACAAGATCTAATTCATTTTGGAACTCAAGTTATGGCTTGTCAAAGTTGGCAAAAATCACATAATTTTCAAGAATGCACCAAAGAGGGATTTTTGCAAAACCTCTTGCCAAGCTCTTTTGTGACTTCAAACACACTTCAATACATCATAACATCATAGTGCATTGCCTAAAACTCAGAATTGGCCCAAGAATCTCACATTTTCATGACTTGCACATCAAGAAATCCAAAAGGGGCCAAACTTTCTTCAAATTGCAAAACCTCCCATAACTTATTCCCCACATGCTGAATTGCCTCTAAGTGATTTCCATGGCCACCCTTGATCCTTGCTGCACCAGACACCCCCTTGTACTAAGCCTGGACCAACCCATACCTCAAAGTACAACCAACCTTGACTTTTTGCATTTTCACCCATACCAATCACACTATGCCACAACCACTCTCTGAACCAATTGCATTTGTTTATACTAACCTAAAGCAAGCCATAACACACAAGAACTCAACCTGAATCCTCAGCATTTCCCTAGTTCACAAAAATCCCCTCTCTTGCATTTTCCTTCGAAACTCAATCCTCATCCATCAAAACCTCAAAATTCTTTCACCATTCAACTCAGCATCATCCCAGGATCATTTCCCACCCACCAAAACAGCCTGAAACCACCTCAAACAAAAACACGATTTTCATCACCTATGAACTGAAACCTTCAAAACACTCCATACAAACTTGTTTCAAGCGTACCAAAAGCATCAAGGGGTTCATTGGAGTGGAAAAGCACCAAGGGAGTGGCCAGAAAGCTCCAGTTTCGAAAGCTTCAACTCAGGTAGCTATCAAGAACTTTTTTTTTTCAGAAACCTTTTTTTTTAAGTTATAGAAATGATCTACATGCTCCCCTGATCACTCTGCACTTTTTATTTTTGAAAATGGTTGATTATTGAGCCTGTACCGTATCTCTGAAATTTTGGTCATTTTTAAATTTTGATTCGTATCTGGAGATTGAGTGAAAAGAAATTTGTTTTGGGAGTGGATTCGTGCTTAGGAAGGTTGGGAGGTTTGATCCGGAGCTTTACAGCTCTTAAAATGACCTAGGGAGTGATTTGGAAATTTTCAGGGGAGGGTTGGCCGAAGAAGATGACCGGAGGTCTTCTCCGGCCACCTGAGAGTCATTAATTTGTTTAATTAGGGTTAGGGCACTTTTTGAATCTGAGCCGTTAGATTGATCTTTCCCGCGTGTATTGAATGGCCAGGATCTCTTCATTAACACTTAATCTGGATTAATTAATATTTTAATTAGGTTTAGTGAAATTTGAATTCGAGCCGTAGGATAGCGCGCCAGTCAACCCAATCCAAACCCAGTTTTAATCCTGTCCCTCCATCCTGCATACTTTCCATTTATTTAATTTTATTTCACATTTTTCTTATTTATTTTGTACGAATTTTTAAAAATAGTAAAAACGATTAAAAAATTCTAAAATTTTTTATCAAACCTTTTAATAAATTTCAGAAACCAAAAATATTTTTATTTTTATTTTTTGCATTAAAAAAATATTTTTAAATCATTTAAATGTTTTATTTAATTAATTAATGAAAATTAATTAATTAAAAATACATTTAAGTATTTAAAAATCACCAAAAAAATCAGAGAACATTTTTAGACATTTAGAAACATTTACAAACTCACCATACAAATTTCTTTTTGGTTTTAATCATGCTTTGACATTTTTTCAATGAATTAGGGTTCTTAAATTTGTCCATTTTTAACCCTAACTTCAAAAATTCATAACTTTTAAACCAAGTTGAGTTTGTGAATGATTCTTTTTGAATTGTTCTATAAATAACTTCTAGTTTCTAAAAACATTTTTGTTTCATTTTTATCTTTAATTTTCCAATTATTTGGAATTTTACATTGAGGATCACCCAATAATCCCTAGAAACTTAGGAAATTCATAACTCCTTTTAGGTTTAGCTTCTGACCTCCCCCTTTGGATGGTAACCTAGTATAGGTTTAGGGTTCCTTTGAATGCATTTTCAATTTTTTATCATGTCATTTGCTTCTGTTTTTGAGTTTTGCATCTCATGTTGCATGAAAACCCTAATTTTGTATCTTCATTTGCATTCATCTTGCATATGCTTGCATTCATGAACTTTCCATGACATTTTATGCATTCACATGACATATAAGATATCTTAGGACACATTAGAATCATGTTTGATCATTGCATCATCCATTTGTCATGTTATGCATTCATTTCATTACATGTGCATTCATGAACTTTCATGCTCCTTTCATACTTCATATGCATCCCCATCCTTTGTATGATCATTCTCATCTCTTGACATGCCTTCATACCATCTCTTAGAATCATTTGCATCATGAACATGCTTCTGGTTTTGGTTTTCATCTTTGCATTTCATTTCATTTTCATTTCATTTCATTTTCTTTTACTAACTTTTCAGGTGGTAAGTTACTTTGAGAAGTGAATTTGCCTTCACTTCTCACAATCTCTTCTCATCTCTCTCTTGCATCCATTGCTGCATTTTGTATTTGTATTAGAGTGAGCTTGCTCATTCATGCTCCTTCCTCACTTTCTTTCTCCAAGCAACTTATCTTCTTAAGTGAAGTAAGTTGGCTTGCTTCTTTTGCTTCTCCTCCTCTCTTTCTTCTTCCTTGGTGGCTTTTCCTGAAGATCTCTTGCAAGCCTCATAAGCCCTAGGAATACCCAAGTATGATGATAATTAGGGTTTGATTAGTCCCCCCATTAGTTTTATCTTTGTGTCATCTTTTGTGTCTTCTCTTCTTATCTCTTAATCAGGGACTAAACCTTAAAGGTTTTAAGGCTTTGTGATTAAGGTTATGCCTGCATACTTCTCTTAGGATGGATTGTATAACTTTAATCCTAAGTTTTAAACCCTTAATGTGTTTAAATCTATTAATCAATTCATCTAATAATCACTAAGACATCAAGCTTGTAACTTGGGCCTTGCATTAGGGTTCTAATTCTTCCTTAATTGGTTAAGAAGGACTAACCCTAGTGTTAATGGACGAGTCCCTCTCAAGCTGTCTTACAAACCATAAAATCCACTTCTTATCCTTACCATTAACTAAAATCCACTCTAACAAAGGTTTGTTTTGTCATGAGGTTAATCCCTAATCATGGATTAAGTTGAGAAGCCTTCCTCAGCTTAAATGTTCTCATCTATTATCTTTCTATTAGGATAGTGTAATGGGTCCATTAAATCCTTGATTATGGCTTAAACTCATTACTCAACACTACACAAAAACTCCAAAAGCATCTAAATAATTGCAAGTAGGTTAATGATCTTAATCCTACATCATGGAAATTAAGAGTGAGGTGCTTACTTCACACTTAAGGTATTCTCATTACCCCTTATCAGAGGGAGGATGTGATGAGTTTACTAACCCTTGGTTTAGGCTTAAGCTCATTTTCTTATGACAAACTCCAAAAAGCAATAAAAACCTAAAAACACAAAAACAAACAATAATCGTCTCCTCCGGGATTCTTTTCTCACCTCATTCACTCATAAACGAGAACTCGCTTCTTCCGTCTAATGCAAGACAGTTTGCACCTGAGCCAGACAGGTCATACACTTGAGCATAGACAAGTAAGCAGTTCACAAGTCAATTTATCTCTCAGTCTCTTTGAGTCTAACTACGGTGTTCTGACTTCCTCATTGCACGAGAAGATATGTAGAAATAACTTAACTGTTATCGAACAAAAGTCTCTGTCTATTCCCCCCCTTCCATCATTATTCTTTTAAGCCTCATTGTCTTGAGCATTGCACTCCTTTCTTGCACTAGCACTCCTTTTATTCACTTCACACATCTTTTGCACTAACACTTGCATTCTTTTCCAGCTTTTGCACACAGAATAGCACTGACACTACCCCTTTAAAACACAAATCTTTCAAGCGTGGATCCCGTCGAGTACGACGGACAATCTGGGTGTTAATACCTTCTCAGGTTGTAACCAACCCCCTTTCTCAGTTTCTATGGTTCGCGACCGTCTTATCCACATCTTTCCAGGTTTATGCAACATTACCTTTCCTTCGGGATAAAATTACCTAGCTGGCGACTCTTTTCAGTTCATCTTCATGTTCTCTCCTTCGCCGACCGTTCGCGTCTGTACCCCTCTTGGCCCCGTGTCATTTTGGTGGGAGCGACAGCTTGGCGACTCTGCTGGGGACCCTTATACTGCAACCAGGGCTTCTGGTTCTTTTTGTGGGTTCCTCCTAGCGCTTGTTTGATTTGTGTTTACGGGGGTGTTATGTGCTAATTGTGTTTATTTATTTTGCTTTATTTATTGCTTTATGTACAGTTTTATTTACTGCTTTCTTTACAGTTTTTTATACATCATACTGTCATTATCATTGCTGGAGCTGGTTTCTGTTTTGGTGGGTGGGGTTTCATTGAGTGATTAAGGTCCTATACCTGGGACCTGAGTGACACCTAGGCTAGAGTGGTTCATATTCTTTCCCATTCCATTTCGGTCTGGTGCGGGAATATGAAACACGGTTCATATGTGGGTTTCTTCTTGAGAACTTTGTGCTACAAATTTCCTGTAGTGCTAGGGCTATCTGGGAAGCCTGCTAAGTCTGGATGACCTTTATTTTGACCTTCAGAATCTGGGGTGAATTAGAGGAGGAACTTTTATGGTTATTGTAAACACTGTACCTCCGGGTTAGAAGTGTTTACACTTCTCATAACTGATCCAAGTCTGAGGATCCTTGTTCTAGAACATTACATGTGAGGGGGTTGGGTTGTTTACAGGTTTGCAGGAACCCTTGGCCACATCAGACCCTGTTACTGTATTTTTTAAGAATACTTCACTTTGGACAGTTCTTGTGATTAATCCTGAACATGTGACTCTTTATTTGAGTCCCCCACCTTGTTTACTGGATTTCTGAGCCTCCATCTGGACCTTTGAACATACATGGACCTTATACCAAGACAGATAATCAGATCCAGCTCTTGATCACAAACCCTTGCATATCATTTGCATATATCATCATTGCATCATTTAACATTTGTTTATTTGTTTTTCAGGTTATCCATCATATCATATTTGGTTTGGTTTTGACCCCTTCTACTGCTTAGACCTCTGCTTCAGTTATCTTCTTCAGCATTTGCTTCAGCTATCTCCTTCAGTCTGTTAGAGACTCACCAGCATCAGTCTGTCAGAGACTTACCTCCAGCTTTTCAGTCATTGATCTTCATCAGCATTTGACTTCAGCTTCTTCACCAGCACTCATGGATATTCCAAGGAAGAGCAACATATCTTACCACTTTTTTGAGCCCATGTTGTCTGGTATCAGGCAGGTCCAGTCACTCATCACACCTGACCACATCCCACTGTTTAGAGAGCACTATGGGGGTATTTTAGACATGGTCATGGATCTTGATTCTTCTCAGAGAAGCATGATCCACACATGCTTGCAGTTTTATGACACTCCACTTAGATGCTTCACTTTTCCAGACTTCCAGATGGGGCCTCTGTTGGAAGAGTTTTCTTTATTGATTGGAGTGCCTATCAGAGGAGGGATCCCCTTCAACCCAGAAATGGCTGCTCCTAGAAGTGAAGAGATAACAAGGGCATTGCACTTGGAGCCTGCCCTCATTGAGCAAAGTATGACAACAAAAGCTGGGATTCCTGGTTTCTATCTAGACTTCTTGATTTCTCAAGCCATCCTGAAGGCTGCAGTGGGAGAATGGAGGGAAGTCTGTGCACTTTTAGCCCTCAGCATATATGGGGCTATATTGTTTGCAGATGAGCCTAAATTTGTGAGTAAGAATGCCATCCACTTGTTTCTGCTGAGAAACCCAGTGCCTACATTGCTAAGGGATTTTTACTACTCCATCCATCAGAGAAATGAAAAACAAAGGGGGAAATTGGTCAGATGTTGTGCTCCTTTGTTCTACTCTTGGCTACTCAGACACCTGCCTAAATCAGATGCGTTCTTAAACCCACACCAGCAGAAGAATTGGGCCAAAAGATTCATTACCTTAACATCAGATGATATCAGATGGTGCACCCAGAGTACCAAAGGCAAGGAGATTATTACCAACTGTGGGCAATACCCTAATGTGCCTCTGATAGGAGTAAAAGGTTGCATTAACTACAACCCTTTGCTGTTTAAGAGACAATTGGGACATGCCTTGGTTCACCCTCCCAGGGGACATGATTTAGCTGAAACCCTATACTGTGAAGTGCAACCTAATTCAGCTGTTGTCAGGCAAGCTGCCTGGGCTTGGGACAACATCCAGACCAAATGGACAGCCATCCTTGGAAGGTGTAACAATGTTGCTTCAGCTCAGTACTCTGACTGGTCCCGTACTAGAGCTCAGATCACCAGAATGCCTTTCACCTTGGAAGACACACCTGGACCATCCACAGTACAGCCCATAACAACTGTTAGCCTGGAGGAATTTGAAAAGCTGAAAGAGAGGAATAATCAGCTATTCGAGGCCCTGAAGAAGACTCTTTGGTAAAGAAATGACGGTCGTCTGGACATTGAAAGATTGGAAAGACTCAAGATTGAGCATCTGACCAAGATTGAAAGGACAAATGACTACATAAGAAAAGCAAGAGCCGGGGAACAGATATTGAAGAATGCCTGCTGTCGCTCCCGGGATTTTCATCCTAGTACAAACGCGAAAGTGGCGCAGAAAGGTAGAGTCGCCAGCCAGACATTTTTATCCCGAAAGAAAGGGAAAGGTAATGTTGCACAAACCTAAGGAAGAAGGAAAGGACAAGGCCTTGCGAACCAAAGATCTGAGTTCGGGAGTCGGTTACGACCTGGGAAGGTATTAGCACCCCAGATCGTCCGTCGTACCCGACGGGATCCACGCTTGCTTGTTTGTTTCAAAGGGTGAGAAAAATAAAGAATGCTGCCGAATAAAACTGCTACTGGAACTGGAAAATGAAATGAGAAGGGAACTGAAATAAGAAAATGGAAAGAAAGGGGGAAATGTAGGGAAAATAAAGAATGTGCTCGAACGGGCCCTACTCCGCTGCCTACGTACCTCATCGGGATAATGAGGATCAGAGTCGACGTAGTTCGCCTAACTAAGGCGGGAACTATTTGTTTGTGTTTTTTATGCTAGAACTGCGTATGTCTATGCTCAGGTGTTGCAGGCTCGTCTGGTACGAGTGCGTTTACCGTCTTGCAAATGAGACAAGTCGTCGCGAGTTCGCGTTGTGAGTGAATGAGATGAGAAAGAGAAGTTCCCGCAGGATAGTCGCTTGTTATTTGTTTTTGTCTTTTAAAAGAAGTGTTTTGAATTTGTTTGTGAACGGTCTTGTACTAAGACCTATCCATCGCGGGAAGTATTTACACCTCGCCCCGAAACAGGACGCGTATAAACACTCCGCAACAAAGTCTCGTGTCGTACAAGATTGTTCGGTTTTTATTAAGTGTTTTATTGCTTTTCTTTTTGAGATGAGAAAGAATGACTCAAGTTGCAAAAAGGACAAACTAAGGGGACTAAGACACAACCCTAATTTTATTTGTTTATTTACAAGAGAGGTCCTATGGTTAATGAGGTATTCTAATCCTAAGGAAAAAAAAGGAAAAGAAGAAAAGAGAGCTAGAAACTAACTTACTTCCTAAGGAAGTTAAGTTGTCTCTAAAGAAAGGGAAAGCCTAAAAGCAAAGCACAAAGTGCTAAGGCAAACACAATTAAAAGGCATAAGAGATAGGAATGAAGTAATTCTTACCTCAATCTTCCCCCCTACAAAACAAAAGTTAGCATGATAATGCATATTGAAAGTAAAACCGAAGCATGAAAGCGATTAAGCACCATAAACGTCCTAGAATGGAACTAGGTTCAAAATAAGACCTAAGTCTAAAGGTGAAGGTACCTAAAGGTTACATGACTTCTAAAGTCAGTAGCTACATGATATAGGTCCCTAAGTAGGCTATGATATCTCACAAGATCAAACTATGTACAAAAAGTTCACCTAGGTTCACCTAAATGCAAGTTAAGGTTTATGGATGAAGTATGAATGCGTATGGCTTACAAGCATGAATTAGTACATGAAATGAACATCAAAGTCAGTAGTGAATGCTTATGAAGATGGATGAATGAATATACAATCATGGATGCAATGGATTAGACATATGGAGCAAGGAAAAGAATACATGAGAAGAAATGAACAAAAATCGCATAAGATCGCACATGATGCCAACTAAGGAAGAATGACATGTGAATATGAATGAAATGATTATGGGTCAGTAGCATACAAGGTATGAGATGCAATGAGAATGCATGAATAGGCATTAATGATTTGCACATAATTCAAGTTATTATTTAGAGGAGAAGAGAATCTATTTTAGGTTAAAGTTAATTCACATAAGTATGCACTTTAAAGCACCAAAACAAACCAAATGAGCATGGTTCAAAAAAGACCCATGACTGGAATTAAAGACATAAAAATGACCTATAATCAACTCCTAAAAGCTACCAAAAATTCCTTCAAGAAAATGGCATGAATGCCTTCTTATCATTTAAGTTATGCAACAAATAGACACATGAATCAACCTAAGATCTAGGTGACATGGAAAAAATAGCAAAAAGCCTTAAAAAATTATGAAATTAAATCCCTGGAATGATATAATCATTATCTTACATGGTCTAAAAGGATTTCACAAAATTATGCACCAAAGTGCCAAAACAATTCCTTGATTAGCACGGTAACAAATCGTGATCATCGAAAAACAACTCCACAAAGTGGATCAAAAATGGCATCTAAAATTATGAAAAAAATGCCTAAGGAGAATCAAAATGTCATAAATTACAGTAATTAATCATACACAAAAAATAGGTCTCACACCTATGGGGAAAAATCGATTTCGGTCCCTTATGCCAAAACCTTCCTTTTTGGGACAGCTCATGATCTAAAATCCAAATTAATTATTAAAACCACCCAAATATGGAAACAAAAAATATGACAAATTAATTAAGAGGATGAGGATCACTCATGAATTTTTCCAGAATTTTATCACACCTAAAACTATTTTTAATAATTGCGACGAAACGGGCAAAAACGATATTTTAAGGGAAAGTGAAAGGAATCGAATTCTCTAATCCGTAACCTAATCCCTAAACTCCGAAATCGACACATATCAATATATATTACAAATAAATCCAATGCCTCAGGTGGGAGGGTTCAATATGCACCTTAAGTTATATGATCCTAAGTCGCATACAACTAGAATGATGCATTAAAGTAGAGAATCGAGATTACTTACTTGGTCGAAGTGCCGATTCTTTCACATAAAAGAAATCCAAAAAAACTTCAAGCCAAGCCTTGTAATCTCCCATGAGCAAAATAAATGCTCATCTTCCATAATTGCTTTGTGAAGATTCCCCATAATCGAAACAAAAACAACGGCACAAAATATCATTTGAATCCAAAGGTATCCCACAAATAAAGTGGAATACCAATCAAACGACCGTCGTTAAGATCTTTGCGAGAACCTTGCATGAACTCAACAAACGCATTAGAAACCAAAAAGAGGTGCAACCGGAAGTTGCACCTATGCCTCACAACTCCAAATCAAGTAGAAATATGAATATACGAGTCATGGACATGCATTGTAATTTACGTTTCAAGACGGGGCAGCACTTATGCTCTAACATAAACAACATGCAAACTCAAACCGGAATCGAACAAATTTACATGCAATGAATGGAAAATGATCAACAAACATATATACAAGTCAAAACAAGATCAATGCATCAAAATTGCACCAAACCGAACTTAAAAAGCCTTAAAACGAAAAAACGCGTCAAAAATCACCGACTCGGAATTGAACGAAAATCGCATGGTAACTTGCAAATGTGCCAACGGATTCAAATATGCAATCGGATTTTGAAAATTCCGCTCGAAAGTGGTACTTTTTGGCCGATTTCGTCGGCTGGCAGTAGCAAAATAGCCGGAAAAAATTGTCCGAAATCGACTAAAAAGTTCACCAATGGCTCCGAAATAATCAACAAAGTCAATTTACACTATTCACATTCGCAAAAACGCGCTACGGTTAGGAAGTTATGACCAAAACGCACTTATCGACACGCAACACATGAACAACATCAACAATTAAGCCTCAACCTATCCTATTTCAAATTTGCACATTGAAACAAGCATGAATTTAAAAGTCAAGCACTTCAATCAATATCAAGTTATAATAATTAGCTCTCTTAGGAATTTTGTCAAACACCTAATATTCACCGATTATTCTATGTCAACTTTACCAAGCCTTTTCAATCATGCACCACAATAATTATTAGGATAAATTAATCAAGAATCAATCAATAATCAAATCATGAATCAATGCACATAATCTCCACAAGATTAATTCAACTTCAAAATTCAATTCAAGAAACAATTCAACAATTATTCATGAATTAAAGTTTAAGAAGCTTATCGAATGAAGAATCGACGAAGAAATTGCGAATCCGAAGGAAGTGAGACGCGATCATGAACGGAGGAGAGGAGGAGAGGCCGCGCGGCTGCCGGTGGCGGAAGATGGTGGTCTTACGGTGGTGAAGTTGACCGGAGGTGGTGGTTCGTGGCGGCTCGGCTACCGGAAGCTTGATCGGAATTGTTGTGTTCTTGAGTTCTTGATGAAGTTGTTGTTGTGTTCTTGAGAAAGAATTGAGAGAATGAAGTTTAATCCTTTAGAGAGAGTTTGTGAGAGTTTTTTGGTGTTTGTAAATTATGATTGAAGTTATGAGACAAATTGTGGGTCAAAAGAATATATAGTGGAGTGTAAAATGAAAGGCAAAAGGTAGAATTTCGGCTTAAATGAAAATAACAATATCTTCGGCAAGAAATTTCGACTCTGAACCTTCCACAACATCGTCCGCCTCTGAATCACGGTTGCAATGCAAAAATAACGAACGTCATACGATCAAAATCGAGTGCGATCGATACGTTTAAGCTGCAAGACGTCACTGAATAAGTTGTTTTTTCGGCTTATTTGGTGTCCGCTACTCGAAAATGTGACGAGGTCAGCCTCTTCGGAGCATAATCTCGACTCGACTTTGTCAGCAAAGTTGTAGATCTATGAGTCAGTGACCTGGTGTTAAAATCTAAGCTCAACCGGACAAACGACGAGGGATATATGAATTTTCTCGTGAAACCACTTTCAGCCTTTTTCTTCGGTTCAGCACTTCAGTTTTGTGAAATAAACCAAAACGATAATCTTTGGAGCACCGTTCAAACTCGCATTTGTCTTTGAACTTGAAGAGGATAAAATTTTTGAACCAACGCATCAAGAACGGGTGCAATCCGATGAAAATTGACCGAGTTATGAATTTTACAAAATCTGACAGACAATGCAGTGCATCAAAGAACCTTATTGGTAATTCGTATTTTCGAGATCCTTCCGCTTGGACCGAACCAAAACTGAATTCACATAATGAAGATAACATCTAAACGGAATTTTAGGCACCGAAACGACATCAATTCGATAAACGATCCAAGAGTTATGAATTTTTTAGTGTTCAAAACTCACCGGTTCAACACTGTTTTTCACTATGTCGACTCTAAAGACTCGCACATTCTGAGATCTTCTTCAAAGAATTAGTTCTCGGCCAAAACACAAAAGTTGGAAAGGATATCAAGACAGAACTTTTGGAATATGAATCTCTCAGACATGTTGACCCAATAAGAAGTTACAAACTCTTGAATACCGCTAGCACAGTTAATCGGCGAAACCGAAATTTCAGAAACAAATAAATCCCGCCATTTTCCTTGATGAATTGGCCTCCGAGCCGAACACAAAAGTTGTAGAGAATAATGAAACGGTCTAAACTATTGAGTTTCAAGCCAAAATGAGTTTCCGAGCATAAGTTACAACTTTTGCAAACTGCACCATAAAACTGATATTCAGCTTAAACTCCTCTGAATCAACCGAGAACTTTTTGGCTTCTTCTGAGATTATTGTGCACGTGCCACATGAAGAAATAAAGGTCAGTCGCAACCTGTGAAAGCTCAAATGGAGATGTATGTTCATGTATGTTTATGATGCAATTGTGATCTAAATGCAATGCAATGTATGAAAGGATATGCTAAATGGCATGAAAATGAGAGGGCAAATTTTGGGGTGTTACAGCTGCCCCTATTCAATCACCAGTTAATCTGAAAAGGACGATAGTACGGGCTATCGACCATTCAAGATAAACTGTGGTTGAATACCAAGAAGACCAAAAATTTGCACTCTGACGAAGAATGCTACGCCGGGAAATAAACCCTACCAAATGACGCTTTGATGACTGATGGGGAGAAAAAGCAGACGAGCTTCTTCCAAGTTGAAGATGATATCTGGAATAAGAACAAGTTAACAGACGAGTCTTCAAACCATCCTGTGACGCCAGGAGCTGGACATACGAGTCCTCAGACACTTCCATAACATATACCGAGACAGACGAGTCTCTAGACAAATCCTGTGACGCCAGGAACTGGACATACGAGTCCTCCAACACTGCATATAGCATGAGACAGACGAGTCTCCTTCGGATTTACCTGTTACGCCAGGATCGGTAATGCACTTAAGTCTGTGGGATAGACATGCAATCAAGGTAGACGAACCTTCTTCATATATTATCCGCGGATATATGGTATAAGACAAACGAGTCTTCTGAGCAAACCTGTTACGCCAGGTGCAGCAACAACAATAATTGGTGCCTGAGACAGACGAGCCTCCTTCGGATTTACCTGTTACGCCAGGACCGGTAATCATTTCGACATTTAATTCCCACTGTCAGGATTCGAAACCTCTTCAATACAGACGAGTATTGGATGATCATCAAGATAACACAGACGAGTGCCATAAGTCAATGATACTGACGAGTATCAGACGATGATCTGAGAAACACAGACGAGCGTTTCAGGCAATGATACAGACGAGTATCAGCAACTGGTATAGACGAATACCAGAGATTCAAACACAGACGAGCATTTGAAGTAGTCACAGAAATATCAGGGTAAACATCAAATCTTCACATTCAGATGTAAGCTTGCACAGACGAGTGCTGAGGATGATACAGACGAGTATCCAAGCAAGGCAGACACTTCAGAATACAAACGACTTCTGGGGAATAAAAGCAGACGAGCTTCAAACAAACACAGACGAGTGTTGGACAGTTGCAGACGAGCAACAACAGAGAATACATATCAAGGCACAAATGAGTGCAGCAAAGGATCCAATACCAAACACAGACGAGTGTTGGGAGGTTGCATACTAGCAACAACAAATATCCTCTCAAAACACAGACGAGTGTTGAGGAGTTGCGGACAAACAACTATCATAACCAAACACAGACGAGTGCAGGAAATTGCAGACGAGCAATAACAAGGTAACCATTTCAAAGCACAGACGAATGCTGGAAATTGCAGACGAGCAAACAACAACTGATATAACCAAACACAAACGAGTGTTTGGAATTGCGAACGAGCAGAATCAAAGTAATCATAAACCACCGCTGGGGAAAGAAAACAAGCAATACCACAGAGATAACGCATACGAGTGTTGAAAGATGCAGACGAGCAACAATAAAGCAGTAATATGTCCTTGCTGGGGAAAAACCTGCTTAGGGATAACACAAACGAGTGTTGACAAACGCAGACGAGCGGTAGACAAATGCCTGATTGGCAGCAAGAGATACAACTCTACAGGGGAAGACAAGTCAAGAGGTCTGGACACTCAACTCTGACTGAGGTGATGAATACCTGGCTGTATCATCAAATACCCAAAAGTATGGCAACTTGGCTGAGAAATATTTCACCGACGGAGGTGAAAATCAAATATGAACTCTGTGGGGACCGGATCATCTTCAGACTTGGCTGGGGAATCAAAGGCATGGCACCGCTGAGGGAGCAAACTGCTGGGGAGGAATGACACCTCTTATACTGCTGAGAATTGCCCCTGTCTGAAGGGAAACTTCTGCTTAGGGATGATACCCACCTTCTGCTATCTTGCTGGGAGAAATTTCAGCTTCCACTTTACTGGGGATGATAGATAATGTCAATGATAAAGCTTCCCGCTGAAGATAAGAGCTCAAGTTGCCACTTGCTGGGATAAGAGATAAATCCTCTCATGTTGGGAATGAGAGATGTAAGGCGTCTCATGCTGGGGATGAGAGACGATGATATCTTTCTGCTCAAGAAGTAACCTTCCATTTGTCGCACTACTGGAGAAGGAATTGTCTAATGAGACTTGCTAAGGAATTCTGATCAATGAAGTCCGCCGACGAAACAACTCTTGAAGTACTGTGCCGACAATGGCTTTGCCCCCCAGCCCTGGGTGGATAGGTTGCCAACTAATCATGAGTGAACAATGGTTCTTTGCAATTTTCAACTCACCTTAGATTAAGGTCCATCGGAAGAAAATGTCTCAAGAGGATTTCACAGAAAACATAACATACGAAATGCCTCGGTGTCTTCAAACTCTTGGAGAGATTCGTCGGATCTCAAAATAACTGCCCCAGACTGCATGGTCTATGAAAGAAATTTGCCTCACGAGGATTAATGAAAAACCTCATATCACCGTGAAATATTATGCCCCAGTATTTTGACCTTTGGATAGGTGCTTTGGATTTACCGTCTTAGGGAGAAAGTACTTCTCATTAGGATAGCCTGCCCCGGTACAAGTCTTGAAGTGATCACCCCTGAATGACTGTGTTTTGAAGAAAACACCCATGCCAATTGTTCTTTGAGAGATTGGATCTCGAAGTAATTGCCCCAGTTTGGTTGAAATTTGAATACATGCCTCAGACTAATGGCTCTTTGAGAGATTTGAATCTCGAAGTGATTGCCCCAGCTTGGTTGAACTTTGAAGAGATTGCTCGACATGATTTCCCCAAATTAGTTGGCTCTTACCACGACTGTTGGGAAAGTCCCTACTCAATGGAGTTTTCTTGAAAAGTGCACCTCGATAGATTGTCCTTCGGAAGTTTCAGACTTCTCAACTTGGCAAGATTAAGCTTCTGGACTGAGATTCCATATGTAAACTTTTATGATGCCAAACAAATGTATGTAAGCAGAAAATGTTTATTTTAAGAATGAAAATTCTAATGCAACACACATGTTAATCTTGAAGTTTTACTGTAAAAAGATGTCGCCAACCTTTGTGAGTGAATCACTGGTTAAATACGACATTGGTTTTTGATGAATGAAAGCACGCACATGCAACACCAACAAAGAACTTTTAGCACAACTCATAGGAGTCAGGAACGCGATCTTGTGGTATTACGCTCTCAAGATAACCCTGTTTCAGTTAGGACTTTTGAGGGTTGTATCGTGGTCTGGTTCACGGTTATAAAAATAAAGGATACACGCTCGAAGTTTATTTGTGCCCACCCATCTTCGTGATGTTCTCCATTCCTATGTTCAGCTAGCTTTCACAAGCGCTCACTTCTTAAAAAGGGTTTTGTGATGGTTGAGGAACCAATTACACTAACGGTTTAAGCACCAATCAAGTTATTGTTTGGAGTCAGTCATCCCTTCGTCTTTCGTGTCTGTATCACACGACTTTGTTCTTGTTCAAGGATCTTTCTTGTGTAATCCTTTTCGTCTTTCGCTTTTGCATTATTTTGCTTATCCCTAACTTTTGCCTGGACTGATTCTTGTGAATCTTTGATTGTGAAGTCCAGCAGGATGCCCTAATTTTTGCCTAAGTCGCTTGTTTTCAAGTTTCGACTTAGCGGGCTTTCACATTCATCATTTTTTCAATTCTTTTTTTTCGAACAAATCGTGTGACACTGTTTGTCTTGATTGCTTTGAAAGGGTCGTGACTGCCTCATTCTCTGGTCAATGATTAATAACCAATGTGGTTTCCGGTCTTTGGACTCTTGATTGGGATAACCATTGTGGTTTATGGTCTTTGGACCTCTTGATTTGGTACAACGAAAGGTAATGGATCCTCAGATTTGCACTCCTTTTCGAAATTTGAACGATCGGTCCAGCTAGCTGACACCTACCCTGCCCCTGGGTTAAATGCAAGGGTTTTTTCATGCGAAAATAAACTCCTACTTCAAGGCTCAAATGGGTTGGCGAGGGTCTATCTCCCTTATATCTCCGGTGTTTAGGACTTGAAACAATGCCTGTACATCATCAACAGGGTCTTTCTCAAAAGCACACAGTTAGAGATTTTTGCGTTTTCATTTCGTCATCCTCCCTGATAGAGTTTAATCACAACAGTTGGTATTGCAATGCACATACACAAAATCATGAGTGAATACGAATGGATTACTTCAAGAAAAACATGTGCATTTTATTATGGCTATCATTCAAAAACAAATAAGTTTCATGCATGCATACAAATGTTTAAACAAACAATATAAACTACAAATGAAAATGCAGTAAAGAAGCTGAACATTGTCGTCATTGAGGAGACTTGACTCCGTCTGGACTTATCGCTTCTGAAGATGTCTTTGCAAATTGGGAGACCCATTTGATGAGGAGACTTCAATATGTGAGCAGACTTTCTGGCATGATGACCTTTGAGTCGATTAAATTCGGGACCTTATCTTCACCTTTACCTCTAAAAGACTTGCAACCTTCAATTAAAAGGCCAGGTGCCCCAGAATGGTAATCATACTTGGCATTGAAACCCCAAAGGAAACTTTGTCGGAGATGATCCTGATGCAATTAGCTCAACCACTCCGAATTTGCGTAAATGAGGAAACTTGTTGCATGTACAACATCAGAATACGATAAAACTTCTTCTCGAGTTGTTCTAGCCTTTACCCATATGCTTTG
The DNA here is from genome assembly GCA_963966055.1 of Lathyrus aphaca. Lineage (NCBI taxonomy): Eukaryota > Viridiplantae > Streptophyta > Magnoliopsida > Fabales > Fabaceae > Lathyrus > Lathyrus aphaca. The sequence continues at coordinate 411,581,813 of OZ014519.1, forward strand.
CACCTAGGACACTCTTGGGAAGCTTAGGTTGGATGCTGACAACGACATCTGGAGGGAAGAGGTTGATAAATGAAGTTGATAAATAAGGTTGCTCGGAAAGATCTTGCACGATCTCCTGCCTACGTATCTCCATTGACCAATGGAGAATCAGAGCAGCGTAGTTCCCCTCAATAGGGATGAAAATAGCTTTGTTCAGAATTTCCATAACCAAGCTCATCTGAGTCTTCATCTGGTTGACTTCCTGTTTCAGCAGTTTCTGGTTTTGAAATAAAGCTTATACCTCTGCCCTGAATGGCCTTAGCTGGGTCTTCCTTCGATTACCTCCGCCCGGAGTTGCTTCAAATATATACCTTGATGATTGTGATTCAAGTTGTCCATTCTGATGAGAAATCAAGTCAGGAAAAGAATTTGTCTCTGAACACCTGTCAAAAATGCAAGGATGTATGCAAATGCCATGTTCAATTATTTCTGAGGAATCTATCTGCTTTAATTCAAGTTTTGATACAGAAAAATCCAACAACATGATTCAGATATGTGATCCTCGAAAATAACTGAACATGTATGCAGAAATGCTATGATGTCATGTATGCAACAGACGTGTGATCAATGGTGTGATGTTGGTGTTGAGCAGTGAACCAACTGTTTGTATAGAACCCATATAACGACACCATCTCTGTATAGAACCCCATAACTGAGAACCCAATAACTGTAGAATTGGATCACATAATAGAATAGTCACTGATGGTGTTGAAGTTGAACAACGAGCCAAGTGTCTGTGGAGAGTCATAATAACAGTCACAATATCAGGGTCACCATGGTAATCACAGTAACAATCTCTCTGAATAGAAATACCGGATCTCAGAATCAAAGAACCATAGAACACTGAACAATACTGGCAAAGTGGGTATGTTGAAGTTTAGGGTTCCTGCAAACCTGTAAACCTCTCCCAATCTCACGGGTGTGCTACTCGGGTCAACATCACGGACACTCAAAGCCGAATAGCAATAATACGTTCACCATTTCCGAGAAATGGCTCATGACCAAATCAGGGAATCGGTTTGGCACTATGTACTACTCAGGGAGGCCTCAACTGAGTCCAAGGAAACAAGCATCCCTCATTGGTCCCCAGCTTCAAGCACTGAATCGAGAAACAATAGTACATTCATCCCGAAGGGTACAATACTACCGTCATACGAACAGTTTGCCTTGACTGGATTCCTATGAGAGAACCAGGCCATCCTATGTGAGTTCCCAGTGGACCCTCGGATGCGAGTGGGTTTGCCAACAAATGTGGTCTGCCACTGTCATCACTAGAGAGGGTTGTTTCCACAAAGGTTCTCAATGATCGGTCCCCAGATGCACATAACTATCAAGGTCCTATCCCGAAGTGGAGGAAATCCCCACACAAGATATTTCCAAGACAGTCGCAATCTGGGCGTGAAACACATCGCCACTCATCATGTCACATGCGAGTATAATATGTCCACTATAATCCTAGGGTGCACTCAAGCCGGGTACTTGGCTTATCTCTCAGAAACAATATCACCCGAACCCACCAAACAGAAAACCAGTCCAGACAGTCCAGTATGATATACATGATGCAGAAAATAAATACTGAAAACTGTAAATAAAGCTGTAAACAAAAATGGTAAACAAACAACAATACAATATAACAAGCCACAACAAACAAACATCACCCAAAGAAACAGAAACAAACAAGCGCTAGGAGAGACTCACGAGGGAACCAGAGATCATCTGGTGTGCATTCCCCAGCAGAGTTGCCAGCTGTCGCTCCCGGGATTTTCATCCTAGTACAAACGCGAAAGTGGCGCAGAAAGGTAGAGTCGCCAGCCAGACATTTTTATCCCGAAAGAAAGGGAAAGGTAATGTTGCACAAACCTAAGGAAGAAGGAAAGGACAAGGCCTTGCGAACCAAAGATCTGAGTTCGGGAGTCGGTTACGACCTGGGAAGGTATTAGCACCCCAGATCGTCCGTCGTACCCGACGGGATCCACGCTTGCTTGTTTGTTTCAAAGGGTGAGAAAAATAAAGAATGCTGCCGAATAAAACTGCTACTGGAACTGGAAAATGAAATGAGAAGGGAACTGAAATAAGAAAATGGAAAGAAAGGGGGAAATGTAGGGAAAATAAAGAATGTGCTCGAACGGGCCCTACTCCGCTGCCTACGTACCTCATCGGGATAATGAGGATCAGAGTCGACGTAGTTCGCCTAACTAAGGCGGGAACTATTTGTTTGTGTTTTTTATGCTGGAACTGCGTATGTCTATGCTCAGGTGTTGCAGGCTCGTCTGGTACGAGTGCGTTTACCGTCTTGCAAATGAGACAAGTCGTCGCGAGTTCGCGTTGTGAGTGAATGAGATGAGAAAGAGAAGTTCCCGCAGGATAGTCGCTTGTTATTTGTTTTTGTCTTTTAAAAGAAGTGTTTTGAATTTGTTTGTGAACGGTCTTGTACTAAGACCTATCCATCGCGGGAAGTATTTACACCTCTCCCCGAAACAGGACGCGTATAAACACTCCGCAACAAAGTCTCGTGTCGTACAAGATTGTTCGGTTTTTATTAAGTGTTTTATTGCTTTTCTTTTTGAGATGAGAAAGAATGACTCAAGTTGCAAAAAGGACAAACTAAGGGGACTAAGACACAACCCTAATTTTATTTGTTTATTTACAAGAGAGGTCCTATGGTTAATGAGGTATTCTAATCCTAAGAAAAAAAAAGGAAAAGAAGAAAAGAGAGCTAGAAACTAACTTACTTCCTAAGGAAGTTAAGTTGTCTCTAAAGAAAGGGAAAGCCTAAAAGCAAAGCACAAAGTGCTAAGGCAAACACAATTAAAAGGCATAAGAGATAGGAATGAAGTAATGCTTACCTCAATCTTCCCCCCTACAAAACAAAAGTTAGCATGATAATGCATATTGAAAGTAAAACCGAAGCATGAAAGCGATTAAGCACCATAAACGTCCTAGAATGGAACTAGGTTCAAAATAAGACCTAAGTCTAAAGGTGAAGGTACCTAAAGGTTACATGACTTCTAAAGTCAGTAGCTACATGATATAGGTCCCTAAGTAGGCTATGATATCTCACAAGATCAAACTATGTACAAAAAGTTCACCTAGGTTCACCTAAATGCAAGTTAAGGTTTATGGATGAAGTATGAATGCGTATGGCTTACAAGCATGAATTAGTACATGAAATGAACATCAAAGTCAGTAGTGAATGCTTATGAAGATGGATGAATTAATATACAATCATGGATGCAATGGATTAGACATATGGAGCAAGGAAAAGAATACATGAGAAGAAATGAACAAAAATCGCATAAGATCGCACATGATGCCAACTAAGGAAGAATGACATGTGAATATGAATGAAATGATTATGGGTCAGTAGCATACAAGGTATGAGATGCAATGAGAATGCATGAATAGGCATTAATGATTTGCACATAATTCAAGTTATTATTTAGAGGAGAAGAGAATCTATTTTAGGTTAAAGTTAATTCACATAAGTATGCACTTTAAAGCACCAAAACAAACCAAATGAGCATGGTTCAAAAAAGACCCATGACTGGAATTAAAGACATAAAAATGACCTATAATCAAATCCTAAAAGCTACCAAAAATTCCTTCAAGAAAATGGCATGAATGCCTTCTTATCATTTAAGTTATGCAACAAATAGACACATGAATCAACCTAAGATCTAGGTGACATGGAAAAAATAGCAAAAAGCCTTAAAAAAATTATGAAATTAAATCCCTGGAATGATATAATCATTATCTTACATGGTCTAAAAGGATTTCACAAAATTATGCACCAAAGTGCCAAAACAATTCCTTGATTAGCACGGTAACAAATCGTGATCATCGAAAAACAACTCCACAAAGTGGATCAAAAATGGCATCTAAAATTATGAAAAAAATGCCTAAGGAGAATCAAAATGTCATAAATTACAGTAATTAATCATACACAAAAAATAGGTCTCACACCTATGGGGAAAAATCGATTTCGGTCCCTTATGCCAAAACCTTCCTTTTTGGGACAGCTCATGATCTAAAATCCAAATTAATTATTAAAACCACCCAAATCTGGAAACAAAAAATATGACAAATTAATTAAGAGGATGAGGATCACTCATGAATTTTTCCAGAATTTTATCACACCTAAAACTATTTTTAATAATTGCGACGAAACGGGCAAAAACGATATTTTAAGGGAAAGTGAAAGGAATCGAATTCTCTAATCCGTAACCTAATCCCTAAACTCCGAAATCGACACATATCAATATATATTACAAATAAATCCAATGCCTCAGGTGGGAGGGTTCAATATGCACCTTAAGTTATATGATCCTAAGTCGCATACAACTAGAATGATGCATTAAAGTAGAGAATCGAGATTACTTACTTGGTCAAAGTGCCGATTCTTTCACATAAAAGAAATCCAAAAAAACTTCAAGCCAAGCCTTGTAATCTCCCATGAGCAAAATAAATGCTCATCTTCCATAATTGCTTTGTGAAGATTCCCCATAATCGAAACAAAAACAACGGCACAAAATATCATTTGAATCCAAAGGTATCCCACAAATAAAGTGGAATACCAACCAAACGACCGTCGTTAAGATCTTTGCGAGAACCTTGCATGAACTCAACAAACGCATTAGAAACCAAAAAGAGGTGCAACCGGAAGTTGCACCTATGCCTCACAACTCCAAATCAAGTAGAAATATGAATATACGAGTCATGGACATGCATTGTAATTTACGTTTCAAGACGGGGCAGCACTTATGCTCTAACATAAACAACATGCAAACTCAAACCGGAATCGAACAAATTTACATGCAATGAATGGAAAATGATCAACAAACATATATACAAGTCAAAACAAGATCAATGCATCAAAATTGCACCAAACCGAACTTAAAAAGCCTTAAAACGAAAAAACGCGTCAAAAATCACCGACTCGGAATTGAACGAAAATCGCATGGTAACTTGCAAATGTGCCAACGGATTCAAATATGCAATCGGATTTTGAAAATTCCGCTCGGAAGTGGTACTTTTTGGCCGATTTCGTCGGCTGGCAGTAGCAAAATAGCCGGGAAAAATTGTCCGAAATCGACTAAAAAGTTCACCAATGGCTCCGAAATAATCAACAAAGTCAATTTACACTATTCACATTCGCAAAAACGCGCTACGGTTAGGAAGTTATGACCAAAACGCACTTATCGACACGCAACACATGAACAACATCAACAATTAAGCCTCAACCTATCCTATTTCAAATTTGCACATTGAAACAAGCATGAATTTAAAAGTCAAGCACTTCAATCAATATCAAGTTATAATAATTAGCTCTCTTAGGAATTTTGTCAAACACCTAATATTCACCGATTATTCTATGTCAACTTTACCAAGCCTTTTCAATCATGCACCACAATAATTATTAGGATAAATTAATCAAGAATCAATCAATAATCAAATCATGAATCAATGCACATAATCTCCACAAGATTAATTCAACTTCAAAATTCAATTCAAGAAACAATTCAACAATTATTCATGAATTAAAGTTTAAGAAGCTTACCGAATGAAGAATCGACGAAGAAATTGCGAATCCGAAGGAAGTGAGACGCGATCATGAACGGAGGAGAGGAGGAGAGGCCGCGCGGCTTCCGGTGGCGGAAGATGGTGGTCTTACGGTGGTGAAGTTGACCGGAGGTGGTGGTTCGTGGCGGCTCGGCTACCGGAAGCTTGATCGGAATTGTTGTGTTCTTGAGTTCTTGATGAAGTTGTTGTTGTGTTCTTGAGAAAGAATTGAGAGAATGAACTTTAATCCTTTAGAGAGAGTTTGTGAGAGTTTTTTGGTGTTTGTAAATTATGATTGAAGTTATGAGACAAATTGTGGGTCAAAAGAATATATAGTGGAGTGTAAAATGAAAGGCAAAAGGTAGAATTTCGGCTTAAATGAAAATAACAATATCTTCGGCAAGAAATTTCGACTCTGAACCTTCCACAACATCGTCCGCCTCTGAATCACGGTTGCAATGCAAAAATAACGAACGTCATACGATCAAAATCGAGTGCGATCGATACGTTTAAGCTGCAAGACGTCACTGAATAAGTTGTTTTTTCGGCTTATTTGGTGTCCGCTACTCGAAAATGTGACGAGGTCAGCCTCTTCGGAGCATAATCTCGACTCGACTTTGTCAGCAAAGTTGTAGATCTATGAGTCAGTGACCTGGTGTTAAAATCTAAGCTCAACCAGACAAACGACGAGGGATATATGAATTTTCTCGTGAAACCACTTTCAGCCTTTTTCTTCGGTTCAGCACTTCAGTTTTGTGAAATAAACCAAAACGATAATCTTTGGAGCACCGTTCAAACTCGCATTTGTCTTTGAACTTGAAGAGGATAAAATTTTTGAACCAACGCATTAAGAACGGGTGCAATCCGATGAAAATTGACCGAGTTATGAATTTTACAAAATCTGACAGACAATGCAGTGCATCAAAGAACCTTATTGGTAATTCGCATTTTCGAGATCCTTCCGCTTGGACCGAACCAAAACTGAATTCACATAATGAAGATAACATCTAAACGGAATTTTAGGCACCGAAACGACATCAATTCGATAAACGATCCAAGAGTTATGAATTTTTTAGTGTTCAAAACTCACCGGTTCAACACTGTTTTTCACTATGTCGACTCTAAAGACTCGCACATTCTGAGATCTTCTTCAAAGAATTAGTTCTCGGCCAAAACACAAAAGTTGGAAAGGATATCAAGACGGAACTTTTGGAATATGAATCTCTCAGACATGTTGACCCAATAAGAAGTTACAAACTCTTGAATACCGCTAGCACAGTTAATCGGCGAAACCGAAATTTCAGAAACAAATAAATCCCGCCATTTTCCTTGATGAATTGGCCTCCGAGCCGAACACAAAAGTTGTAGAGAATAATGAAACGGTCTAAACTATTGAGTTTCAAGCCAAAATGAGTTTCCGAGCATAAGTTACAACTTTTGCAAACTGCACCATAAAACTGATATTCAGCTTAAACTCCTCTGAATCAACCGAGAACTTTTTGGCTTCTTCTGAGATTATTGTGCACGTGCCGCATGAAGAAATAAAGGTCAGTCGCAACCTGTGAAAGCTCAAATGGAGATGTATGTTCATGTATGTTTATGATGCAATTGTGATCTAAATGCAATGCAATGTATGAAAGGATATGCTAAATGGCATGAAAATGAGAGGGCAAATTTTGGGGTGTTACACCTGCAAGGAGGCCAAGATTCAGAAAGCTAGGGCCGAGCATTACTTGGAATAGAGCCAGGCTAGGTGGATCAGGATCACCGAAGCCCGTGCACAAGAGGACCAGAGGACTCAGGCCAAGATTGAGCAGCTGGAGGCCAATGAGAAGAAGCAGCAGGAAACTTTGTTGACAGCTCAGAAGGAGATATCAGAATTGAAGCTCCGAGCAGGGTTAAAGAGATCAAAGGATCAGGACAGGCATAAGAAGCTGACCAATGCCATTGCTACCAGGAACCTCCTCATTAAGACCATTACAGAGCACCTAGCTGGTCCGGTGACTGAGGCACTCCTGAAGGAAGTCAGGGAAGATGACTTTGGATTGGATGTCTGATTCCTTTTGCTTGTATTTCCTTTCTTTTGATGTACTTTTCCTTTTTTTCGTATTTTTAACCCACCATGGGCATGTACTGTAAACAGACTATGTATTTTTCATCATTTGTAATATATTTAGTTTGTTTCATTGGGCTTCTTTTCTCAACATCATCAAGCATCTCCTCGAGGTCTGGAAAGGTCAAAACCAAGAACCAAACCGGATACCTTGGAAAACAAATAAGCATACTGCATTGCATACTAACATTTTTCTTTGTTTTGTAGGTTTTTGTGTATTATTTGTTTCTCACTTTGTTGTGGTTTTAGGAAACATTGCTCGTCGCCGAGTGTTCCCTATCAACCGCATACACTGGTACCCCACACGTAACAACCTTCCAGGCATTCAGATGGAGCAGGTACAGCAGGACCTGAATGAAGTAAGAAATCAGATGGTAAATGAAAGGGTCGAGATGAGAAACCAAATGTCTCAGTTTATGGCAGTGATGACTGGCTTAGTCCAGAGCCAAGAGAGGTTGAGAGAGCTGGTAGAAAGGCAGACACCTGAAGAGCCCCATCTTGGAACAGGGGAACCAGCAATAATGAACGGGGGCAGCCCCGTATTGACCCACTAGAGTATGGGCCCCATTTGAATCCAGAGGTTAATATCCCAAGGAATGTTCAAGGTAATACTGCTGGGGGCAGAATCCTACAAGAGGATCCCCAAGAAGAACAATTCACTGTCATTGGAGCTGGGGATGAAGTGTATGACAGAAGACTGGATGAGATTGCTGAAAAGCTGAGGTCTTTGGAATCCCAGAATTCTTTGGGCTTTGACGTAATGGATATGGGGTTGGTAGATGGGGTGAGAATTCCCCACAGATTCAAACCCCCTTGCTTTGAGAAATATAATGGTACCTCATGCCCGCGTACTCATCTGCAATCCTTCTTAGGGAGACTCAAGGCCTATACCATGGATGAGAAGTTATGGATGTTCTATTTTGAGGACAGCCTGACTGGAGCTTCAAGAGAATGGTATTCGCATCTGACAAGGGCCACTATAAGATGTTGGAAGGACTAGGCCGAAGCCTTCATCTGGAAATACCAGTACAACCTAGACATGGCTCCCAATAGAACTCTTCTAATGGGCATGTCTCAGTCTTCAAGAGAGAGCTTTCAGGATTATGCTCAGAGGTGGAGACAACTTGCTGCTGCTGTCCAGCCACCCATGTCAGAAAGAGAGATGGATGGCATGTTTATGAACACCTTACAGGGAACTTATATTGACAGACTTGCTGCTTTCTCTTCCACCAGTTTTGCCGATGTAGTGATAGCTGGTGAGAGAATTGAGAGTCTTTTGAAGATGGGCAAAATCTCTGACAATGGTGTCAGCTCCTCCAACAACCCCAGAAAACCTTTTGCAGGCCCCCGAAGGGCGGGTGAAACAAATGATATCCATGCAAGCAAGGGCAGACCCCAGTATTCCTACAGATCAGTGGCAGCTGTTACTATCCCGGCTCCAGTTCCACAACAACCATTATATCCCCAACAACAACAAAAACATCATTATCAGCAACAATCTCATTTTCTGCAACAAAGAACGTACAACAATAACAACAATAACCAACAGCAGCGCCCATTTCAACAGAGGCCATCTCAGGCAAATATGGTGATTGACCCCATTCCTATGCCTTATGCTGCTTTACTGCCACAACTCCTGAAACTTAACCTGGTTGAGTTAAGGACGTTGTAAACACCCCAAATTTGCCCTCACCCATTCACACCATGGCTTGTGATCATTTCTCATATGCACAAACCCAATCATAGCATCTCACACCACATTTTTGATTCACTGCATAAATTCAAAGTCATCTGCATCTAGGGTTTGTGATCTGAGCAATCCAAGAGCTTCCTGAGCCACTCCAAAGGCCATCAATCACTTCAAAGGGGTCCATGTGTGTCCAAGTATCATATTATATCCTCTCAAAGTCAAGAATGCCAAAGAATCACAAGAACTGGAAATGGTGTGGAAGTAGAGCCAGGCTTAACTGCACAGATGACCTGAAATTAGGATTTTGGTTTCAGAGGCCATAACTCCAAATTTTTTGGCCATTCTTGTTTCTATTGGTCTCTATATGGTATAGGGAGTGTGCATATCAATTTTCATGAAGAAATTCCATGGGGAAGTCATCTGATCAAGAGTTGACTTTTCAAGCAAGTCAGTGCAAAATCAGGACATCTGAGGCCCCCAATGACCCAACCAAGGGTTGATCTTCATCATTTTGAGTGTGTATGATCTTTATTTGATCATATAAGAAGCTTGAAGTTCACAAAATTCAAGAATTACAAGTTTTTGCAAAGTTGACTTTTTGGGGCAAGTTTGACTTTTAAGGAATGTGACATTTTAGACAACTTTTCAATCCTTACTTTTTGATCCAAAAATGCTTCAAATGAAAAAACTTTGGTCATGAAAGTTGTAGAATAGATCTTTCCCTTTTCAAAAAGTACAAGAACATAACCTAATTCATTTTGGATCAAAAGTTATGGTGCATCAAAGTTGGCAAAAATCACTAAATTTCAAATTATGCACCAAATGAGAAATTTGCAAAATCTTGTACCAAGGCAATTTGTGACTTCTAATTGATGTCAAACCATTACACAAGCATCACACAAGTCTTAAAGTTCAGATTGAACCAAAGGGATCACATGTTTCATGGTTTGTGAGGCAAGATTTTTCCATGAGAACTAAAAGCAAGCAAGTTGCAAAACCAATGATAACTTCTCATCCACTTGTTGCCTAGCCTGCTGACCAATCCTAGCCTTTCTCCCTCACCTTGCTGCGCAGCCCACACCCTTTGTACTTGGCTGGAACATGACCCATGCTTCTCTTACAAGAAGTTGACATTTTGGCAAAAGCTATCATACCTATCACAAAAGGACATGTCATGTCATTTGACCAATAGGATTAGTTTATACAAACCAAATGCAAGCTGAACATCACAAGACACAAGCCTGAAACCAGCAAGAACAACACATTCTCATTTTCCATCCTTAGAGCAAAAGCATTCGAAACTCTTCATACAAGCCACAAACACTTAAACAAACTTCATAGACTTTCTCAACTCATCATCCTGATCACAAAGCACCCCTCACCCTTGCCTTAAACTGCCTGAATCCAAAACACGATTCTCACCTGAGCTTGAGCAGAACCTGTTCAAACTCTCAAACCAGCCAACATAAACTCTTTCAAAGCATCCAGACATCATCAAGGGACCAAGAGGAGTGGATTGCATCAAGAGAAGAGGCCAGAAAGCTGTGAACTGAAAGCTTCAAAACTCAGGTAGCTCAAGAACTTTTTTTCCAGAAATGAATTTTTAAGTTCTTAATAGCTTCTACATGCTTCCCTGATCATGAATATGTTGTTGGTTTTGAAAATGGTGAAGAGATGAGTATGTATGCAGTCTCTGAAACTTTTTGCCCTAGAACTAGATTGATTCGATTCAGCCAGTTTAAGAATGATAAATGTGTTTTGAATGGGGGTTCTGATTCGTTTTTAGGTGGGGATCATTTCTGTTTAATTATATTTCATTTTAGATGCGTTTAGAGAGAGTTTGAAGTTTGGAGTGATCGGAGAAGATGACCGGAACACTGTTCCGGTCACCTGAGAGTCATTAACGGCTGGATTAGGGCTAATTAATTAGGGTTAGTGAGTTTGAATGCTGGCCGTCCAGATGCGCGCCAGGTCAATTCGCGTGTGTTGGAGTTTGAATCTGGACCATCAGATTGTTTGACTTTTCTTTTTTCAGCCTTAATTTCATTTTATTTTCATATTAATTCATTTGTTTTCCACATTTTTTTAAAATAGTAAAATTTATTTAAAAAAATCTGAAATTTTTTATGCACACTATTATTTAATTTCAGAACACAAAAATATTTTTATTTTTATTTTTAGCATTAAAAAATTATTTTTAAATATTTAAAAGTTTCTTTTTGATTAATTAATGAGAATTAATTAATTAAAAATACTTTTAGGTATTTAAAAATCACCAAAAAATTCATGAAACATTTAAAAACATTTAGAAACATTGTCCAACCCTCAAACCAAATTTCTTTTTTGATCTTGATGCATTTTAAGAATTTTCCATGGAATTAAAACTTTTTTTAATGCATTATTTTGATCCAAACTTCCAAAAATCATTTCTGCCTAACCCTAAAGAGTTGGACTTTGATTCTTTTTGCATTGCATTGTGTTTAGCATGTAGTTTGTGGTATTAAATGGCCATGATTTGATCTTTCATTTTCAATTTGTTTGGTAATTTTCTTGTTAAGGAACCCTAAAACCCTAGAAAACTTAGGAAAATCATAACTTGAATTAGGTTAAGAGTTGGAATCCCTCCTTTGGGCAGTGAGTTAGTATAGGTTTAGGGATCCTTTGAGTGAATTTTCAATTTTTTATATTGATGTTTTCTTCTGATTCTGGTTTGTGTTTGATGCTTTGATCATAAACCCTAATTTGGGCTTCCATATGCATCCATCTTTCATTTGCATTCATACCTTGACTTGCCATGACATTTTATGCCTCCATGTGATTCATTTAACATCATAAGACATATTGAAAGCATGTTTGATCATTGCATCTTGCATTTGCCATTTTGTATGTCATTTGCATTTCATAACTTTTCATGTATGTTCATGGTTCTAAGCATGTTCCATTTGCATCCATATGTTCATGTGATCATCCTCATGCCTTGTTTCATGTTTGCATCATCTCATAGCATCATTATCATCTCATATATGCTTCTGGTTTTTATTTGCATCATGCCATTTCATCTCATTTTGCATTACATTGCATTCCTTTCACTAACTTTTCAGGTGGTAAGTCACTTTGAGAAGTGAATTTGCCTTCACTTCTCACATTTTCTTTTCATCTCTTTCATGCACCCTTGCTGCATTCTATTATGTGTTTGAGATTGAGCTTGCTCATTCTTCTTCTTCTTACTTTCTTTCTTCAAGTGACTTGACTTCTTGAATGAAGCAAGTAACTTTGCTTCTCCTGATCTTTTCCTCTGCTTCCTGGTGGTTCCATTGAAGATTTCTCTTGTAAACCTCACAAACCTTAGGAACAACCAAGCATGACAATGATTAGGGCTTTGATTAGTCTCCCTCTTAGTTTTACCTTTGTGTCTCTTTTGAGTCTTCTCTTCTCATCTCATAATCAAGGACTAAACCCTAAAGGTTTTAAGGCTTTGTGATTAAGCTTATGCCTGCATCCTTCTATTAGGATGGAGTGTATAACTTTAATCCTAAGTGTTAAACCCTTAATGTGTTTAACTCCTTCAATCAATCCACTTAATAATCATCAAGACATCACACTTGTAACTTGGGCCTTGCATTAGGGTTCTAATTCTTCCTTAATTGGTTAAGAAGAACTAACCCTAGTGTTAATGGACAAGTCCCCCTCAAGTTGTCTTACAAACCATAAAATTCACTTCATCATCATATCGTTAAATAAAATCCACTTGATCAAAGGCTTGTTTTGTCATGGGTTTAATCCCTAATCATGGATTAAGTTGAGGAGTTTTCCTCAGCTTAAACATTCTCATCTATTATCCTTCTATTAGGATGGTGTAATGAGTCTGTTTAATCCTTGATTATGGCTTAATCTCATTACTTAACACTAAACAAAAACACCAAAAACATCCAAATAATCACAAGTAGGTTAATGATCTTAATCCTGCATCAAAGGTGATTAAGTGTGAGAATCTGACTTCACACTTAAAGTATTATCATTACCCCTAATCAGAGGGAGGATGTGATGAGTTTACTAACCCATTGGTATAGGCTTAAGCTCATTAACTTATGACAAACTTTCAAAAGCAATAAAAGACTGAAAACTCAAAAACAAACAATAATCGTCTCCTTCGGGATTCTTTTCTCATCTCATTCACTCATAAACGAGAACTCGCTTCTTCCGTCTAATGCAAGACAGTTTGCACCTGAGCCAGACAGGTCATACACTTGAGCATAGATAAGCAAGCAGTTCACAGGTCAATTCATCTTTCAGTCTCTTTGGGTCGAACTACGGTGTTCTGACTTCCTCATTGCACGAGAGGATACGTAGGCATAACTTAACGGTTATCGAACAAAAGTCTCTATATATTCCCTCTCTTCCCAGCCTTATTCTTTAAGCCTCATTATCATGAGCATTTCACTCTTGTTCTTACACTGACACTGCATATACTACACTTCTTTTACACTGACACCTGTACATCCTTTTTCCAGCTATTTTATACACAGATTGCACTGACACTACCCCTTTAAAACACAAATCTTCTAAGCGTGGATCCCGTCGAGTACGACGGACAATCTGGGTGCTAATACCTTCCCAGGTTGTAACCAACCCCCTTTCTCAGTCTCTCAGGTTCGCGACCGTCTTATCCATATCTTTCTAGGTCTATGCAGCATTACCTTTCCTCCGGGATAAAAATGCCTAGCTGGCGACTCTATTCATTCCCTGTGAGTTCACTCCTGTGTGTTCTCACATCCCTCTTTCGCCGACCGTTCGCGTCTGTACCTTTATCGGGGCCATTTCCCATTTATCGGGAGTGACAGCTTGGCGACTCTGCTGGGGATGCTTATACTGTAACCAGGGCTTCTGGTTCTTTTTGTGGGTTCCTCCTAGCGCTTGTTTGATTGGTGTTTACTGGGGTGTTATGTGCTTTCTGTGTTTGTATATTTGTTTTATTTACTGCTTTATGTACAGTTTTGGTTTACTGATTTTTTATAGCTTTGTGCATGTATATCATACTGTCATGCTGTCTGTGCTGGATCTGTTTTGTTGTTTTGGTGGGTGGGTGTTCTACTGAGAGTTAAGGTCCTATACCTGGGACCTGAGTGACACCTAGGCTAGAGTGGTTCATGTTCTTTCCCATTCCATTTCGGTCTGGTGCGGGAATATGAAACACGGTTCAGATATGGGTTTCTTCTTGAGAACTCTGTGTTGCAGATTTCCTGCAGTACTAGGGCTATCTGGGAAGCCTGCTAAGTCTGGATGACCTTTAGTATTGACCTTCAGAAACTGAGGTGAATTAGAGGAGGATCTTTTATGGTTATTGTAAACACTGTACCTCCGGGTTAGAAGTGTTTACACTTCTCATAACTGATCCAAGTCTGAGGATCCTTGTTTTAGAACATCACCTGTGAGGGGGTTGGGCTATTTACAGGTTTGCAGGTACCCTTTGACCTCAGCATACCCTGTTACTTTGTTTTGTTTAAGAGTACTCCATGTTGGGACAATTCTTGTGATTCTAAACCATGGACATGTGACTCTTTATTTGAGTCCCCCACCTTGGTTACTAGACTTATAGACCTCCATCTGGATTTCTTGGACATACTTGGACTCATATCAGAGCAGTTAATCAAATCCAGCTCAGTCACAAACCCTTGCATATCATTTGCATACATCCTCATTGCATCATTTTGACATGTGTTTATTTGTTTTTCAGGGTATCCATCCTATCATTTTGGCTTGGTTTTGACCCCTTCTTCAGCTTAGACCCATCTTCATCAGCACTTGGCCACCTGCTTCAGTCACTTGCATCTTCAGTCTCAGCCTATCAGTGGCCCATCTTCAGTGATATTCTCAGTCATCATCATCAGCACCCATTCTTCAGCAACATGGCACCTAAGAAAAGTAACATCTCCTATCACTTCTTTGAGCCTGAGCTAGCTAGCATCAGGAGGATTCAGACCCTGATTACTCCAGACCACATACCATATTTCAGAGAACATTATGGAGGAATCCTTGATGTGGTGTTGGATTTGGACCCTTCACAAAGGAGCTTGATACATACTTGCCTGCAGTTCTATGATCCCCCCCTGAGGTGCTTCACATTTCAGAATTTTCAGTTGGGACCCTTGCTGGAGGAGTATTCATCATTGGTTGGTGTGCCTATCAGGGGTGGAATACCCTTCAACCCTGAGATGGCTTTCCCAAGTAATGAGGAGATAGCCAAAGCATTACATCTGGAACCAATTCTGATTGGGCAGAACCTGACATCTAAAGCTGGAATCTCTGGTTTTCATCTGGATTTCTTGACTTCTCAGGCTAGTCTGAAGGCTTCCTTGGGGGAGTGGAAGGCAGTCTGTGCTCTGTTGGCCCTTAGCATATATGGGGTCATACTTTTTGCAGATGAGCCTAGATTTGTCAGCAAGAATGCAGTCCATCTTTTCATCCTGAGAAACCCAGTACCCACCTTACTGGGAGATCTTTACTACTCTGTTCATCAAAGGAATGAAAAGCAAAGGGGAAGATTAGTGAGATGCTGTGCTCCTTTGTTCCATACTTGGCTGCTCAAGCATTTGCCAAAAACTGATGCATTCTTAAACCCTCACCAGCAGAAGAACTGGGCTAGAAGGCTTGCTGCTCTAACCTCAGATGACATCAGGTGGTGCACTCAGAGCACCAAGGGCAGAGACATCATTACAAGTTGTGGGCAGTTTCCCAATGTGCCTCTGATTGGAGTGAAGGGTTGCATCAACTACAACCCTCTGTTATTCAAAAGACAACTGGGCTATGCATTAGTCCACCCTCCTAGAGCACAGGATCTGACTGAGACCCTTTATTGTGAGATCAAGCCTAATCTGGCTATTGTCAGGCAGGCATCCTGGGCCTGGGACAATATGCAGACCAAAGGAGTAACCATTCTTGGAAGATGCAATAATGTAGCCTCAGCACAGTACTATGAGTGGTCTCATGCCAGGGCTCAAATTACTGGAATGCCCTTCATTATTGAAGATATGCCTGGACCTTCCACAGCACCACCTCCGGCAACTGTCAGCTTAGAGGAGTTTGAGAAATTAAAAGAGAGAAATGAGAAGCTGACTCAAGCTCTGCAGAAGACCCTCTGGGAGAGAAGTGATGGTAGGTTGGATATTGAGAGGCTAGAAAAGTTGAAGGTGGAGCATTTGGCTAGAATTGAGAAGTCAGAGGATTACATTAAGAAGTCTAGGGCTGGTGAACAGATTTTGAAGAATGCCTGCAAGGAAGCTCAGTTCCAGAAGGCCAGGACTGATTTGTATCTGAAGGAGAGTCAGGCTAGGTGGGTCAGGATCACCGAAGCTCGCACTCAGGAGGATAAAAGGACTCAGGATAAGATTGAACAGATGGAAGCTAGTGCAAAAGAGCAACAGGAAGCCCTGGCAGCAGCCCAGAGGGAGGTCTCAGAGTTGAAAATCAGAGCTGGAGTGAAGAGGTCAAAGGACCAAAGTCAGCACAAGAAGCTAACTGCAGCTATTGCCACAAGGAATCTCCTTATCAGGAATCTTACAGAGCGTCCAGCTGATCCTGTGACTGAAGCACTTCTCAAGGAAGTCCAGGAGGATGAATTTGGATTGGGTGTTTGACTTTTGCTTGTTGTTGCTTTCATTTTATGTACTTTTCTTCATGTTGTATTTTTGACCCCTCAGAGGGCTTGTATTGTAAAAAAAAAAAAAAAAAAAAAAAACAAGACAAACTATGTATCATTTACCTTTTTGTAATATATGTGTTGGTTTGTTTCATCTGATTTCTTCAAGCAACATCACAAGCATCTTCTTCAGGGGTCTGGAAAGGTCAAAACCAAGTACCAAGCCGGATACCTTGGAAACAAATAGACACACTGCATTGCATACTAACCCTTTTGTTTTGTTTTGTAGGTTTTTGTTTTATTGTTACTAACTCTGTTGTGACTCCAGGAATTATTGCTCGACGTCGAGGGTTTCCACTCAACCGTCCACACAGATATCCCACCCGCAACAATCTTCCGGGCATACAGATGGACCAAATGCAGCAGGACCTTACAGAGGTCAGGAATCAAATGACCAACGAGAGGTTGGAAATGAGGAATCAAATGACACAATTTATGGAGGTGATGAACAATATGGCTCAAAGCCAGGAGAGGTTAAGAGCACTGGTAGAAGGGAGGAATCAAGAAGACCATCAGCCGGGGACTGCTGGGACGAGCAACAATGAAAGAGTCCAACCTCATGTCAATCCCCCAGTCTTTGGACCCCACCAGCATCCAGAGATCAACATCCCTGTCAATGTGCAAGGGACTGCCACAACAGGTAGAGTGCTGCAAGAAGACCCCCAGGAAGATCAGTTCACAGTGATGGGAGCTGGGGAGGAAGCCTATGACAGAAGGCTGGAAGAGATTGCTGAGAAATTGAGATCTTTGGAGTCCCAGAATTCTTTGGGATTTGATGTTATGGACATGGGTCTAGTGGACGGGGTCAGGATCCCCCACAAATTTAAACCACCATGCTTTGAGAAGTATAACGGGACTTCCTGTCCCCGGACCCATTTACAATCTTTTCTGGGGAGGTTGAAGGCCTATACCATGGACGAAAAGCTATGGATGTTTTATTTTGAGGATAGCTTAACTGGAGCGTCGAGGGAATGGTACTCCTATCTGACCAGAGCAACCATCAGATGCTGGAAGGACCTGGCAGAGGCCTTTATCAGACAGTATCAGTACAACCTGGATATGGCCCCCAACAGGACCCTCCTGATGGGGATGTCTCAGTCATCCAGGGAAAGCTTCCGTGAATACGCTCAAAGGTGGAGACAGCTTGCTGCTGCTGTCCAGCCACCCATGTCGGAGAGGGAGATGGCTGATATGTTCATGAACACCCTCCAGGGGACTTACATTGATAGGCTAGCTGCCTTCTCATCTACCAGCTTTGCAGATGTAGTCATAGCCGGGGAGAGAATTGAAAGCCTATTGAAGATGGGTAAGATTTCAGACAACGGTGCAAGCTCATCCAGTAACACAAGAAAGCCTTTTGCAGGCCCAAGAAGAACTGGTGAAACCAATGCTATCCACGCCAACAGGGGCAGGCCCCAATATGTTCATAGGTCTGTGGCAGCGGTCACCATTCCCGCTCCAATTCATCCTCAACCAGCTTACCAGCCTCAGCAACAAAATTATCAGCAACAAACTCAGTTTCCTCCTCAAAGAAATTACAACAACAATAATCAGCAGAGACCATTCCAACAGAGGCCCTCTCAGGCCAATAGGGTGATCGATCCGATCCCTATGCCCTATGCCACATTACTACCACAACTCCTGAAACTCAACCTAGTTGAGCTAAGGACATTGGCCCCTCCAGATCCTAACAGTCTGCCCAGAAATTACGACGCCAGCGCCAGATGTGCCTTTCACTCAAATGCACCTGGTCATAGTACGGAAAAGTGCAGAGCTTTGCACATGAAAGTGCAGGATTTAGTGGATTCCAAGGCTTTAAACTTTGCACCACCACCAAATGTCAACAAGAACCCTATGCCACACCATAGTGGTCCCCGAATCAACGCTATTGAAGAAGACAAGCCGTCTTACTTGATAACCAGTGTGGGTCAGATTCGGACACCCTTGGTGGAGATTAAAGCTCAACTCTTGGAATGTCAAATGTTCCCAGGATGTGAGTTAGGGTGTGCTTATTGCAACATTGCAGTGAATGGTTTTGATAACCTGAGAGATGGCATAGATGGCCTCATTCAGAGTGGCCTGCTCCAAATCACCACATCAGTACCCACCAACCCAGCAATCTCATTAACAACAATTCCAGAGTCTACTACAACTGCAACAACCATTGTTCCAGACAACTCTTCAGCTTCATCAACAAATGTTTCATCTGTCATTTCAACTGACCAAATATCAACGAACATTCCTTCTACAACTTCAGCACCACTTCATTTTGAATCTCCTACAACAACAACACCCATCCTTCCAACAATGCCTCCTACAACATCAGCAGCAAACCATGAAGATGTCTCAACAGTTACGATTTATTATGATCCTGAAAATGATTCCGCCTACAATTCACAGAGTGCTACTCCTATCAGAGCACCAGTCACAATATATTATGATCCGCAGACTATCACAGTCCCTTCTGCAGCTACCATCAGTCCAGTCATTGTCACAGTGCCTGGGCCAGTACCTTACGAAAGCAGTAATGCCATCCCTTGGCATTACAGCTCTGATTTATACTGCGAAGGACAAAAGATCACTTTTGAATCATCAACTTCTGCACCACAAATAGACAATGTGGGAGGAGGCGGAGGCTTCACTCGAAGCGGACGTCTCTTTGCCCCGCAAATTCAAAGACCCACTGCTGAAGCAGAAGCTGCTGCCAAGGCAAAAGGGAAGAGCATGGTGCAAGAAGAACAGGTTGTTAGAGAAGCTCTAAAAACACCTTTTGATCAAGAAGTTGATGAATTCATGAGAATCATCAAGAAAAGTGATTACAAAATAGTGGACCAGCTTCACCAGACGCCTTCCAAGATCTCTATTCTATCATTGCTTATGTGCTCCGAGGCTCATCGGAACGCACTACTCAAAGTCTTGCACGCAGCTTATGTGTCAGAAGAGATCACCGTCAATCAGTTGGAAGCTGTGGTTGGAAATGTTAATGCTAGCAATGGGCTAGGATTCACCAACACTGATTTGACTTCGGAAGGCCGCAATCACAACAAGGCCTTGCACATTACCATGGAATGTAAAGGTGCAGTTCTTTCCCATGTGCTGGTAGACACAGGATCATCCCTAATGTCTTGCCCAAAAAGGCCCTTGTGAAGCTGGAATATGAAGGATTGGCATTACGACCCAGTAACTTGGTAGTGAGAGCCTTTGACGGATCTAAGAGATCAGTTCTGGGAGAAATTGAGTTGCCTGTAACGATTGGCCCACAGACTTTCAAAACGACCTTCTACGTGATGGACATTCAGCCTGCCTACAGCTGTTTGTTGGGTAGACCATGGATTCATGCCGCTGGCGCAGTAACGTCTACCCTTCACCAGAAGTTAAAATTTGAGTGGGAAGGTCAAGTCGTTACTATCTGTGGAGAGGAGGATATATTTGTTAGCCATCTGGCTACTTATAAATATATTGAGATGGATGGGGAGATCCACGAGACAATGAGTCAAGGGTTTGAGGCCCTGAATATTAATGAAACCTCTGCTGTGCTTGGGACCTCTATGACATCCTACCAACAAGCCCGGAAGGTGGTGGAAGAAGGAAACGTTCAAGGCTGGGGCAAACTGTTGCCTGTGGAGAAGAAAGAAGATAGATTTGGGTTGGGTTACAAACCAACTTAAGGAGATCAAGCAGAGGCTGCTAGAAAGCCCAACTTTGTTAGTGGGGGGATGCTTACCCCCGATGCTGTCAACAACTTGGAAGATGAGTCGGAAGATGAACGCAACCTGGAAAGCTGGATTCGTCCAAAGATCCCGGGGAGCAGTATCTCAAACTGGTCTTCCCAGGAAATTATAAGAGTTACTCCTGCAGAGTAATTATTATTTCCTGTATATTTTAAGCATGCATCAAGTCTTGCATCTTGCCCAAGATGACAAGACTCATTTTGTAATCGGGCCATCTGTAATTTTTGTGCAACAAGATTAATCAATGAAATATCAAACATCTTTTGCAAACAAGTCTTTTTTCTTTTTCACTGTTTTTCCATTTTTCTTTTTGTACAAAAAATAAATGGCAATGTTTTCAAAATGACAACTTTATTTCACTTTTCTAAACAAGATTAAAATCAATCACTAAAATGAACTAACTGAACCCTTGCAGAGAGTGCCTTCCAGACAGCACCGACAACAGCATGGCTATGACTTCGTATGACTCTGACAATCCGATCAATCAAGCTGATGAAGGGGTTGGAGAAGATTACGAGCTTCCTGAAGAGCTAGCCAGGTTGTTGAGACAAGAGGAGAAGGTTATCACTCCTCATCAGGAGGAGGTCGAAACGATTAATCTTGGTACAGTTGAAGATGTGAAAGAAGTGAAAATCGGGGCCGGCTTACAAGACTCAGTGAAGAGACAATTGATTAACCTGCTTCAAGAATATGTGGATGTGTTTGCCTGGTCTTATCAGGATATGCCAGGGTTGGACACCAACATTGTTATGCACAAGCTGCCTTTAAGAGAAGAATGCCCACCGGTCAAACAGAAACTGCGCCGTACTCGTCCAGACATGGCAATGAAGATCAAAGAGGAGGTGCAAAAGCAGTGGGACGCCGGGTTCCTTGCTGTAACTAGCTATCCACCGTGGGTTGCTAATATTGTGCATATGCCTAAGAAAGATGGCAAAGTGAGGATGTGTGTTGACTACCGGGATCTGAACAGAGCCAGCCTGAAAGATGACTTCCCATTACCTCACATTGATGTATTGGTGGATAACACGACTCAGTTCTCGGTATTCTCCTTCATGGACGGATTTTCAGGATACAATCAGATTAAAATGTCACCTGAAGACATGGAGAAGACAACCTTCATCACACCTTGGGGCACGATCTGTTACAAAGTGATGCCATTCGGATTGAAGAATGCTGGTGCAACATATCAACGGGCTATGGTAACATTATTCCACGATATGATCCATAAAGAAATCGAGTGTTATGTGGATGACATGATTGCCAAGTCCCTTACAGAAGAAGACCACCTGGTGAATTTGCTGAAGCTATTCAAGCGTCTGAGGAAGTACCAATTGAAGCTGAACCCCAACAAGTGCACATTCGGGGTGCGATCTGGTAAGCTGCTGGGTTTTATTGTAAGCGAGAAAGGGATTGAAGTGGACCCTGATAAAGTCAAAGCCATTCAAGAAATGCCTGCACCGAAAACTGAGAAAGAAGTTCGAGGATTTTTGGGTAGATTGAACTACATTTCAAGGTTCATATCTCACCTTACTGCAACCTGTGAACCTTTGTTCAAGCTGTTAAGAAAAGAACAGACGGTCAGGTGGAATGAAGACTGCCAAAGGGCTTTTGACAAGATCAAGGAATACCTGCAAGAACCACCAATCCTTATGCCTCCAGTTGAAGGAAGACCTCTGATAATGTACTTGACAGTATTAGAAGAGTCAATGGGGTGTGTGCTGGGCCAGCATGACGAGTCTGGTCGAAAAGAGTATGCAATATACTACCTGAGCAAAAAGTTTACCGACTGTGAACAACGTTATTCACTGCTCGAGAAAACTTGCTGTGCTTTAGCGTGGGCTGCTCGCCGACTAAGACAGTATATGTTGACCCACACTACCTTATTAATCTCAAAGATGGACCCAGTTAAGTACATTTTCGAGAAGCCAGCTTTTACCGGACGGGTTGCAAGATGGCAAATGATTCTCACGGAGTATGACATTCAGTACACGTCTCAGAAAGCCATTAAGGGCAGTGTATTGTCTGAATATCTTGCTGAGCAACCTATTGATGACTACCATCCTATGAGATTTGACTTCCCTGATGAAGACATCATGTTCATAAAAGCAAAAGATCACGAAGAGCCCATTCACACTGAAGGGCCTGACCCGGAAGAAGAATGGACTATGATGTTTGATGGGGCTGTTAATATGAATGGTCGTGGTGTTGGTGCTGTACTCATTACACCTAAGGGAGTTCACATGCCTTTCTCGGCAAAACTCACTTTCAACTGCACTAACAACGAAGCTGAATACGAAGCTTGTATTATGGGTCTTGAGGAAGCCATTGATCTCAGGATCAAGACGTTGACTGTATTCGGAGATTCAGCTCTGGTAGTTAATCAAACCAACGGCAAATGGTACACACACCAGGATCATCTGATACCTTACAGGGATTATACAAGGAGGTTATTGACTTTCTTCACAACGGTCAAGCTTGAGTATATCCCTAGGGACGAGAATCAGTTTGCAGATGCTTTGGCTACCATTTCGTCAATGATCAAAGTTCAAGCTTCCAACTTTGTACCCCAGATTTCAGTGTCCAGACTTGATAGACCAGCATATGTATTTGCAGCAGATATTGTCAAAAATGATAAGCCTTGGTTTCATGACATTAAGTGCTTCTTGGAGGATCAAGCATACCCACCTGGGGCATCTTCCAATGATAAGAAGACTTTGAGAAGGCTTGCTGGTAGTTTCTTTCTGAACACTGATGGCTCCTTGTACAAGAGAAACTTTGATATGGTACTCCTCAGATGTGTTGATAAGACAAAAGCAGACCTGTTAATGCATGAAGTACATGAAGGGTCTTTTGGTACCCATGCGGGAGGGCATGCCATGGCTAAGAAATTGCTAAGATCAGGTTATTACTGGATCACAATGGACGCAGACTGTTGTGCCTATGCCAGAAAGTGCCACAAATGCCAGATCTATGCAGATAAGGTGCATGTGCCCCCCAATCCTTTGAATATAATGTCTTCACCCTGGCCCTTTGCTATGTGGGGCATTGATATGATTGGAAAAATTGAACCGACTGCTTCAAATGGCCACAGATTCATCCTGGTCGCCATTGACTATTTCACCAAGTGGGTCGAAGCAGCTTCATATGCAAACATTACGAGGCAAGTGGTAGCCAGATTTCTGAAGAGAGATATCATCTGTCGATACGGAGTCCCCGAGCAGATCATTACTAATAATGGTTCCAACTTGAACAATAAAATGATGGCTGAGCTATGCCGGGACTTCAAGATCCAGCACCACAACTCTTCTCCTTACAGGCCAAAGATGAACGGCGCTGTTGAAGCAGCTAATAAGAATATCAAGAAGATTGTGCAGAAGATGGTAGTTACATACAAAGACTGGCATGAAATGCTGCCATTTGCCTTGCATGGGTACCGCACGTCAATCAGAACATCTACTGGGGCAACACCGTATCAGCTTGTATATGGTATGGAAGCAGTCCTACCTGTTGAAGTTGAGTTACCCTCCCTACGGGTACTGATGGATGTTAAGCTGAACGAAGCAGAATGGGTCCGGTCCCGATACGAACAACTGAGACTGATTGAAGAGAAAAGATTGGCTGCAATCTGTCATGGGCAGTTGTATCAGAAACGAATGAAGAGAGCCTTCGATCAGAAAGTCAGGCACCGAGAGTACCAAGTGGGAGATCTTGTGTTGAAAAGAATCCTCCCTCCTCACACAGACCACAGGGGCAAGTGGACTCCGAATTATGAGGGACCATTCGTGGTAAAGAAAGTTTTCTCTGGTGGAGCACTGATGCTCAGTACCATGGATGGTGAAGATTTCCCGTCCCCTGTGAATTCAGATGCAGTTAAAAAATACTTCGCATAAAAATGACCCGCTGGACACAAAAACAGAATGTAAGTCCAGGAAAAAATAGGGCATCCCGGCGAGTCAAAAACAGAATAAAAGACTCGGGCAAAAATAAGGGAAAATAAACAAAAAAAAATTGTACACCCGCTGAGTTGAAAAGCCGCATTGGACAACTCAGGCAAAAATGGGTATCCCGATGGATTGAAAACCCGAAAGGGCAATCCATGCAAAATAAGGGAATAAGCGAACAACTGCATTCTGAATTCGTCTGTATCACTTACAAACCGGTTAAGCTTCGAAAGGATCAAACTTCTGTCAGAATCAGCCTTCTTCAGAAAGCAAGAAGAGAGGAATGTCAAAAGTCGTACGAGTCATAGCAAGAGGAAGCTCCTTAAAGCGTCATCAACATTGCCAGCATTTTTGTTTCTCAATTTGTAACAATCTCCTCATTTCAGGAGATATGTTTCCTTGACTGTATCTTGCCAATTCAGGGCACATGAATTAATGAAATCAGATTTTTCAGTCATGTTTCGTCTTGTACATTTTTGTTTGCAAAGAATGTCTGATGTCTTAAGAAAAACTGATTGCATGAATACAAATGTTATCTTTAAAAATAAAGAAAATAAAACACGTGCTTGCAGGGAACATACTTACTCTCAGAAGTGTCTAACTCCTATGATGGAATCCGGTAAGGGATACCTCAGGATTACTTGTGCGTTTCTCTGTCTTTTTAGGATTGCAGGTATTCAAAAGCGCAGCATGGGGCTTGGAAGCTTCATCCCAGCAAGCTGGCAAATCAGCACTCACTCGGCCTTAGCATTCCGAGTAATTTCTCCCCAGCTGAGTTGCCACTGGTTGTTTCTCCCCAGCTGAGTTGCCAATCATGCTTCTCCCAGCCGAGTTGCCAATCATTCCTCCTCAGTCAAGTACAAAATCCAGGGAATCATCTCCCCACAGAGTTCCAGCCTCTATCCAGAAGGGCAACGCACGAAGGAGTCACAACAGAGTGAAGAAAGCTTCTACAAACCCCAGCTGGATCCCTCGTTTACAAAGAATAAGTCTATTTGTGACTTATCTCCCCAAGCAGAATCATCTCACCGGATCTACCAATGATCTCATCCCCAGCTGGGATAATCACTTCAGACAGATCGACCAGAGATCTTCGCGGCAAGGGGATCCGAATCCCGGTTTGGTATCTTTGCATAATCATAGCATTCGCATCATATTCACCAAACAAAGCGTAGCATTCCGTCTTAAGTACGGAGCATTACGGCAAAAATCAAACATATAGCATAATCATAAGTCATGATTTGAATCAAACACATGTGAATATTATCAATCCATCAGCAATATACGGAATTTCCCCCAGAGTCCCCAACAAAAGCAGTTGCCTCACATTCACCAATACAAATACACACTCCTTGTGGCACCCGTCCGTATCATATCCCCGGCAGAAAGCCAAGATATCCTCTTTGCACTCACATATACTTATATACATTTCCTTGACATCCGTCCCTGTCATTTTCCCAGCACATTCATGTAAACACTTTGTATACCAGATATTTGCTTATGCTATACTCTTCTCCTTTTGACACTCGTCCGTGTCACACTCTCTCCAGCAGATTGAACACTCAAATATACACCAATCATACTTATACAGATACTCGTCCGTATCTGGTATACACTATTTATATCCCCGCAGATTCGACACTCGTCCGTGTTCTTTGTTAACCAGTTGGTACTCGTCCGTATCATCATCTCTGAACACGTGTCAGTATTTGTTTCTACCTGATACTCGTCCGTATCATAGTCTTAAGGATGCTCGTCCGCATCTTTAATCTATACATAATACCAAACACTTATACCTTTTATTTCTTGGATGTAAACACTCGTCCGTGTTTACTATTCCCCACTAAAACAAATTTCTTTTTATCTGACATTCGTCATGATAAACCCTGAGAGCAGCCGTACCCTGCTAGGTGGTCGTCCTCCACCTCTTGATGGTCATCCTCCATCATGCTCGTCCGATGGCCGTCCCCATCGTTGACTTTTTCTATCTGACATTCGTCCTATGTCATGATATTTAGCAGCCGTCCCCTGCTAGGTGGTCGTCCCCCACCTCTTGATGATCGTCCTTCATCATTTTATCCAATGGCCGTCCCCATTGTTTGTTTTTGGTTATCTGACGTTCGTCCTACGTCATGATAAACCTCGAGAGCAGCCGTCCCCTGCTAGGTGGTCGTCCTCCACCTCTTGATGGTCGTCCTCCATCATGCTCGTCCGATGGCCGTCCCCATCGTTGACCTTTATCCGGCATTCGTCCTATGTCGCGATATTTTCGGCAGCCGTACCCTGCCAGGTGGTCGGCCTCCACCTAAGATGACCGTCCCTCATCTTAACCCGATAGAGCAGCCGTCCCCTGCTAGGTGATCGTCCTTCACCTTTGATGACCGTACCTCATCATCTGTTTATTTCATTTATTCTTTAACCCGATGGCCGTCCCCGTCGTGGTCCCTTTTCCTTTTAACCCGATGGCCGTCCCCATCGCTGGTTACTTTATTTTATGAGCTTGATGGCTGTCCCCATCATAATACCTTGTATCCCCAGCATGTCGGCCATCCCCGTCATTGCTTTATTTTCCGCACTTTCAGCATGTCGGCCGTCCCCGTCATTGCTCTTTACCCAGCAGTCGTCCTCTGCTCGATGGTCGTCCTCCGTCGCCCATACTTTACAATATACTTTATTTTCTTTTACAATCTATATCCCTTTTCTTCTTCATTCTGTGAGTGCAAATTTTGGACTGTCTTTGGTATTCAACCACAAGTTATCTTGTTTGCCTGTTAAGCCGTTGCTTACATCCTGCACAGCTAACTCATGTTTGAATAGGGGCAGCTGTAAACACCCCAAATTTGCCCTCACCCATTCACACCATGGCTTGTGATCATTTCTCATATGCACAAACCCAATCATAGCATCTCACACCACATTTTTGATTCACTGCATAAATTCAAAGTCATCTGCATCTAGGGTTTGTGATCTGAGCAATCCAAGAGCTTCCTGAGCCACTCCAAAGGCCATCAATCACTTCAAAGGGGTCCATGTGTGTCCAAGTATCATATTATATCCTCTCAAAGTCAAGAATGCCAAAGAATCACAAGAACTGGAAATGGTGTGGAAGCAGAGCCAGGCTTAACTGCACAGATGACCTGAAATTAGGGTTTTGGTTTCAGAGGCCATAACTCCAAATTTTTTGGCCATTCTTGTTTCTATTGGTCTCTATATGGTATAGGGAGTGTGCATATCAATTTTCATGAAGAAATTCCATGGGGAAGTCATCTGATCAAGAGTTGACTTTTCAAGCAAGTTAGTGCAAAATCAGGACATCTGAGGCCCCCAATGACCCAACCAAGGGTCGATCTTCATCATTTTGAGTGTGTATGATCTTTATTTGATCATAGAAGAAGCTTGAAGTTCACAAAATTCAAGAATTACAAGTTTTTGCAAAGTTGACTTTTTGGGGCAAGTTTGACTTTTAAGGAATGTGACATTTTAGACAACTTTTCAATCCTTACTTTTTGATCCAAAAATGCTTCAAATGAAAAAACTTTGGTCATGAAAGTTGTAGAATAGATCTTTCCCTTTTCAAAAAGTACAAGAACATAACCTAATTCATTTTGGATCAAAAGTTATGGTGCATCAAAGTTGGCAAAAATCACTAAATTTCAAATTATGCACCAAATGAGAAATTTGCAAAATCTTGTACCAAGGCAATTTGTGACTTCTAATTGATGTCAAACCATTACACAAGCATCACACAAGTCTTAAAGTTCAGATTGAACCAAAGGGATCACATGTTTCATGGTTTGTGAGGCAAGATTTTTCCATGAGAACTAAAAGCAAGCAAGTTGCAAAACCAATGATAACTTCTCATCCACTTGTTGCCTAGCCTGCTGACCAATCCTAGCCTTTCTCCCTCACCTTTCTGCGCAGCCCACACCCTTTGTACTTGGCTGGAACATGACCCATGCTTCTCATACAAGAAGTTGACATTTTGGCAAAAGCTATCATACCTATCACAAAAGGACATGTCATGTCATCTGACCAATAGGATTAGTTTATACAAACCAAATGCAAGCTGAACATCACAAGACACAAGCCTGAAACCAGCAAGAACAACACATTATCATTTTCCATCCTTAGAGCAAAAGCATTCGAAACTCTTCATACAAGCCACAAACACTTAAACAAACTTCACAGACTTTCTCAACTCATCATCCTGATCACAAAGCACCCCTCACCCTTGCCTTAAACTGCCTGAATCCAAAACACGATTCTCACCTGAGCTTGAGCAGAACCTGTTCAAACTCTCAAACCAGCCAACATAAACTCTTTCAAAGCATCCAGACATCATCAAGCGACCAAGAGGAGTGGATTGCATCAAGAGAAGAGGCCAGAAAGCTGTGAACTGAAAGCTTCAAAACTCAGGTAGCTCAAGAACTTTTTTTCCAGAAATGAATTTTTAAGTTCTTAATAGCTTCTACATGCTTCCCTGATCATGAATATGTTGTTGG
Source organism: Lathyrus aphaca (assembly GCA_963966055.1). NCBI lineage: Eukaryota > Viridiplantae > Streptophyta > Magnoliopsida > Fabales > Fabaceae > Lathyrus > Lathyrus aphaca. Next base: position 411,611,084 of record OZ014519.1, read on the forward strand.
TTTTGAAAATGGTGAAGAGATGAGTATGTATGCAGTCTCTGAAACTTTTTGCCCTAGAACTAGATTGATTCGATTCAGCCAGTTTAAGAATGATAAATGTGTTTTAAATGGGGGTTCTGATTCGTTTTTAGGTGGGGATCATTTCTATTTAATTAGATTTCATTTTAGATGCGTTTAGAGAGAGTTTGAAGTTTGGAGTGATCGGAGAAGATGACCGGAACACTGTTCCGGTCACCTGAGAGTCATTAACGGCTGGATTAGGGCTAATTAATTAGGGTTAGTGAGTTTGAATGCTGGCCGTCCAGATGCGCGCCAGGTCAATTCGCGCGTGTTGGAGTTTGAATCTGGACCATCAGATTGTTTGACTTTTCTTTTTTCAGCCTTAATTTCATTTTATTTTCATATTAATTCATTTGTTTTCCACATTTTTTTAAAATAGTAAAATTTATTTAAAAAAATCTGAAATTTTTTATGCACACTATTATTTAATTTCAGAACACAAAAATATTTTTATTTTTATTTTTAGCATTAAAAAAGTATTTTTAAATATTTAAAAGTTTTTTTTGATTAATTAATGAGAATTAATTAATTAAAAATACTTTTAGGTATTTAAAAATCACCAAAAAATTCATGAAACATTTAAAAACATTTAGAAACATTGTCCAACCCTCAAACCAAATTTCTTTTTTGATCTTGATGCATTTTAAGAATTTTCCATGGAATTAAAACTTTTTTTAATGCATTATTTTGATCCAAACTTCCAAAAATCATTTCTGCCTAACCCTAAAGAGTTGGACTTTGATTCTTTTTGCATTGCATTGTGTTTAGCATGTAGTTTGTGGTATTAAATGGCCATGATTTGATCTTTCATTTTCAATTTGTTTGGTAATTTTCTTGTTAAGGAACCCTAAAACCCTAGAAAACTTAGGAAAATCATAACTTGAATTAGGTTAAGAGTTGGAATCCCTCCTTTGGGCAGTGAGTTAGTATAGGTTTAGGGATCCTTTGAGTGCATTTTCAATTTTTTATATTGATGTTTGCTTCTGATTCTGGTTTGTGTTTGATGCTTTGATCATAAACCCTAATTTGGGCTTCCATATGCATCCATCTTGCATTTGCATTCATACCTTGACTTGCCATGACATTTTATGCCTCCATGTGATTCATTTAACATCATAAGACATATTGAAAGCATGTTTGATCATTGCATCTTGCATTTGCCATTTTGTATGTCATTTGCATTTCATAACTTTTCATGTATGTTCATGGTTCTAAGCATGCTCCATTTGCATCCATATGTTCATGTGATCATCCTCATGCCTTGTTTCATGTTTGCATCATCTCATAGCATCATTATCATCTCATATATGCTTCTGGTTTTTATTTGCATCATGCCATTTCATCTCATTTTGCATTACATTGCATTCCTTTCACTAACTTTTCAGGTGGTAAGTCACTTTGAGAAGTGAATTTGCCTTCACTTCTCACATTTTCTTTTCATCTCTTTCATGCACCCTTGCTGCATTCTATTATGTGTTTGAGATTGAGCTTGCTCATTCTTCTTCTTCTTACTTTCTTTCTTCAAGTGACTTGACTTCTTGAATGAAGCAAGTTACTTTGCTTCTCCTGATCTTTTCCTCTGCTTCCTGGTGGTTCCATTGAAGATTTCTCTTGTAAACCTCACAAACCTTAGGAACAACCAAGCATGACAATGATTAGGGCTTTGATTAGTCTCCCTCTTAGTTTTACCTTTGTGTCTCTTTTGAGTCTTCTCTTCTCATCTCATAATCAAGGACTAAACCCTAAAGGTTTTAAGGCTTTGTGATTAAGCTTATGCCTGCATCCTTCTATTAGGATGGAGTGTATAACTTTAATCCTAAGTGTTAAACCCTTAATGTGTTTAACTCCTTCAATCAATCCACTTAATAATCATCAAGACATCACACTTGTAACTTGGGCCTTGCATTAGGGTTCTATTTCTTCCTTAATTGGTTAAGAAGAACTAACCCTAGTGTTAATGGACAAGTCCCCCTCAAGTTGTCTTACAAACCATAAAATTCACTTCATCATCATATCGTTAAATAAAATCCACTTGATCAAAGGCTTGTTTTGTCATGGGTTTAATCCCTAATCATGGATTAAGTTGAGGAGTTTTCCTCAGCTTAAACATTCTCATCTATTATCCTTCTATTAGGATGGTGTAATGAGTCTGTTTAATCCTTGATTATGGCTTAATCTCATTACTTAACACTAAACAAAAACACCAAAAACATCCAAATAATCACAAGTAGGTTAATGATCTTAATCCTGCATCAAAGGTGATTAAGTGTGAGAATCTGACTTCACACTTAAAGTATTCTCATTACCCCTAATCAGAGGGAGGATGTGATGAGTTTACTAACCCATTGGTATAGGCTTAAGCTCATTAACTTATGACAAACTTTCAAAAGCAATAAAAGACTGAAAACTCAAAAACAAATAATAATCGTCTCCTTCGGGATTCTTTTCTCATCTCATTCACTCATAAACGAGAACTCGCTTCTTCCGTCTAATGCAAGACAGTTTGCACCTGAGCCAGACAGGTCATACACTTGAGCAAAGATAAGCAAGCAGTTCACAGGTCAATTCATCTTTCAGTCTCTTTGGGTCGAACTACGGTGTTCTGACTTCCTCATTGCACGAGAGGATACGTAGGCATAACTTAACGGTTATCGAACAAAATTCTCTGTATATTCCCCCTCTTCCCAGCCTTATTCTTTAAGCCTCATTATCATGAGCATTTCACTCTTGTTCTTACACTGACACTGCATATACTACACTTCTTTTACACTGACACCTGTACATCCTTTTTCCAGCTATTTTATACACAGATTGCACTGACACTACCCCTTTAAAACACAAATCTTCTAAGCGTGGATCCCGTCGAGTACGACGGACAATCTGGGTGCTAATACCTTCCCAGGTTGTAACCAACCCCCTTTCTCAGTCTCTCTGGTTCGCGACCGTCTTATCCATATCTTTCTAGGTCTATGCAGCATTACCTTTCCTCCGGGATAAAAATGCCTAGCTGGCGACTCTATTCATTCCTTGTGAGTTCACTCCTGTGTGTTCTCACATCCCTCTTTTGCCGACCGTTCGCGTCTGTACCTTTATCGGGGCCATTTCCCATTTATCGGGAGCGACAGACGTTGGCTCCACCAGATCCTCTCAATCTCCCAAAGAATTATGATGCCAATGCCAGGTGTGCCTTTCACTCCAACGCACCTGGTCACAATACTGAGAAGTGTAGAGCCTTGCAAATGAAGGTTCAAGATCTGGTCGATTCCAAAGCTCTCAATTTCTCACCTCCTCCGAATGTTAATAGAAATCCTATGCCTAATCATGGTGGGCCTAGGATTAATGCCATAGAAGAGGACCAACCATCTGCACTAATTGATAATGTTGCACAAATTCAAACACTGTTGGCAGAAGTCAAGACTCAACTCTTAAGATGCCGAGTGTTCCCAGGCTGTGAGGCCTGCTGTGAATCGTGCAAGGCTGCTATTAATGGTTGTGAGAAGCTAAGGTTTGGTATAGATGGCCTCATCAGAGATGGAATCTTGCAAATTACTACAACAGCTCCTTCAACAACTCTTGTTTCAACAACAATGGATTCTCCTACAACATCAACAATCCTTCCTTCAGCAACAATAGATCCTTCTACAACAGCAACAACTATCATTCCCACCGATTCATCCACAACACCAGCAATCACTCCATCCATTGTTTCAACAGATCAGAGTTCAGCAACATTTACTTCTACAACATCAACACCCATTTTATCAAGGGAAACGCCTACAACACCAGCAAACACTAACGAAGATGTCTCAACGGTCACAATCTATTATGACCCGACAAATGTTCATCCCAACAACAATTTCCAACAACAAACTGCAACACCTCCTGTCAGATCTCCAGTCACAATCTACTATGATCCGCATACCATAACAGTTCCTTCCGCTGCAGCAATCAGTCCGGTCACCATTACGGTACCTGGACCTGTTCCTTATGAAAGCAGTAATGTCATACCTTGGCACTATGGTTCCGATCTCTACTGCGATGGAAGGAAGATCACTCTAGATTCAGCAACCTCTCCACCACAAGTTAACAATGTTGGGGGAGGCGGAGGCTTCACCAGAAGCGGACGCCTTTTTGCCTCACAAACACCAAGACCCAATGCTGAAGCAGAAGCTGCTGCTAAGGCAAAAGGGAAGAATGTGGTACTTGAAGAGCCAACTGTTAAAGAAACTCCGAAGACGTCCTTTGAACAAGAAGTGGACGAGTTCATGAGAATAATCAAAAAGAGTGATTACAAAGTGGTGGACCAGCTTCATCAGACACCCTCCAAAATCTCTATATTATCACTGTTAATGTGTTCCGAAGCCCATAGGAATTCATTGTTGAAGGTCCTGCACGCAGCATACGTGCCGGAAGAGATTACGGTTAATTAGCTGGAAACAGTTGTTGCAAATGTTAACACCAGTCACGGACCGGGCTTCACAAATGTTGATTTAACGACGGAGGGATGCAACCATAATAAGGCTTTACACATCACATTAGAGTGCAAAGGTGTTGTTCTTTCTCATGTGCTGGTGGACACTGGGTCTTCACTCAATGTCCTCCCAAAGAAAGCCTTGGTGAAGCTAGAGTATGATGGTCTGGCATTACGTCCAAGTAACTTGGTGGTGAGAGCATTTGATGGCTCTAAAAGATCAGTGCTTGGAGAGATTGATTTACCTGTGTTGAATGGCCCACAAACCTTTAAAACTACCTTCTTCGTGATGGACATACAGTCGGCCTACATCTGTTTGTTGGGTAGACCCTGGATTCATGCCGCTGGTGCTGTTACATCTACTCTTTACCAGAAGTTAAAATTTGAGCGGGAAGGCCAGATCATCACAATTTGTGGGGAGGAAGACATCATTGTTAGCCAACTGGCTACTTACAAGTACATAGAGATGGATGGGGAGATCCATGAGACTATGAGTCAGGGGTTTGAAGCCCTTAACATCAATAAAGCAACTGTTGTATTTGGGACTTTCATCACTTCATATCAACAGGCCCGGAAGGTTGTTGAGGAGGGTACCGCTCAAGGCTGGGGCAAGCTGCTGCCAGTAGAAAAGAAAGAAGACAGATTCGGGTTAGGTTACAGACCAACTCGACAAGATCAATCAGAGGCTGCAAAGGAGCCCAAATTTTTCAGCGGGGGAATGCTAACCCCAGATGCTGTGAACAATTTGGAAGATGAGGAAGAAGACGAACACAACCTGGAAAACTGGATACGTCCAAGGATCCCGGGGGACCAAGTCTCAAACTGGTCTTCCCAGGAAATTATAAGAGTTACTCCTGCAGAGTAATTATTATTTCCTGTCTTTAAGCATGCATCAAGTCCTGCATCTTGCCCAAGATGCCAGGGCTCATTTTGTAATTGGGCCATCTTGTATTTTGTGCAAACGATCAATTAATGAATATCAGGACATCTTTGCAAATGAGTCTCTTTTTTCCCGCTCACTGTTTTTCCTTTTTCATTTTTTGTACAAAAATAAAATGGCAATGTTTTTCAAATTAATAACTTCATTTTCAGTTTTTCTAAACAAGATAAAACTGATCACTAAAATGAACAAATCTAAACCCTTGCAGAGATTACCCTCCAGACTGCACCGACAACGACACTGCTCTGGCTTCGTATGACTTTGACAATCCGATTAATCAAGCCGACGAAGGGGTTGAAGAGGATTATGAGCTACCTGAAGAACTAGCCAGATTGTTAAGACAAGAGGAGAAGGTTATCACTCCTCATCAGGAGGAAGTTGGGACGGTTAATCTTGGTACCGAAGAAGACTTGAAGGAAGTGAAGATCGGGGCTCGTCTGCAAGATTCGATGAAAGAAAACCTTATTGACATGCTTCGGGAGTATGTGGATGTTTTTGCTTGGTCTTATCAAGATATGCCGGGTCTGGATACCGACATTGTCATGCACAAGCTGCCTCTAAAAGAAGACTGTCCTCCAGTAAAACAGAAGTTGCGCCGTACTCGCCTGGATATGGCTATGAAGATAAAAGAAGAGGTACAAAAACAGTGGGACGCCAGTTTCCTTGCTGTAACTAGTTACCCGCCATGGGTTGCTAACATTGTACCTGTGCCTAAGAAGGATGGCAAAGTACAGATGTGTGTGGATTACCGGGACCTGAATAGAGCTAGCCCAAAAGATGATTTCCCATTACCTCACATTGATGTATTGGTCGACAACACGGCTCAGTTCTCGGTGTTCTCCTTCATGGATGGATTTTCAGGATATAACTAGATTAAGATGTCACCTGAAGATATGGAGAAGACAACTTTCATCACACCCTGGGGCATATTCTGTTATAAGGAAATGCCATTTGGACTGAAGAATGTTGGTGCCACTTATCAACGGGCTATGGTGACATTATTCCACGACATGATCCACAAAGAAATTGAATGTTATGTGGATGACATGATTGCCAAGTACCTCACAGAAGAAGACCACCTGGTAAATCTGTTGAAGCTGTTCAAGCGTCTGAGAAAGTACCAGTTGAAGTTAAACCTCAACAAATGCACATTTGGGGTACGGTCCGGTAAGCTCCTGGGATTTATTGTAAGTGAAAAAGGAATTGAAGTTGACCCTGACAAAGTCAAAGCCATTCAAGAGATGCCTGCACCAAAGACTGAAAAAGAAGTTCGGGGGTTTCTAGGTAGATTGAACTACATTTCAAGGTTCATATCTCATCTTACAGCAACCTGTGAACCCTTGTTCAAGTTGTTAAGAAAAGAGCAAACGGTCAGGTGGAATGAAGACTGCCAGAAGGCTTTTGACAAAATCAAGGAGTACTTACAAGAACCTCCAATTCTTATGCCTCCAGTTGAAGGAAGACCTCTAATAATGTACTTGACAGTATTAGGAGAGTCAATGGGGTGTGTGCTGGGCCAACATGACGAGTCTGGTCGAAAAGAGTATGCAATATACTACCTAAGCTAAATGTTTACCGACTGTGAACAACGTTATTCACTGCTCGAGAAAACTTGATGTGCTTTAGCGTGGGTTGCTTGCCGACTAAGGCAATATATGTTGACCCACACTACCTTATTGATCTCAAAGATGGATCTAGTCAAGTACATATTTGAGAAGCCAGCACTTACCGGAAGGGTTGCAAGATGGAAAATGATTCTCACAGAGTATGACATTCAATACACATCTCAAAAGGCCATCAAGGGCAGTGTACTGTCTGACTATCTTGCTGAGCAAGCCATTGATGATTATCAACCCATGAGATTTGACTTCCCTGATGAAGACATCATGTTCATAAAAGCAAAAGATCATGAAGAGCCTATTCACACTGAAGGGCCTGACCCAGAAGAAGAGTTGACAATGATGTTTGATGGGGCTGTTAATATGAATGGTCGTGGAGTTGGTGCAGTGCTCATTACACCTAAGGGAGTTCACATGCCTTTCTCGGCAAAACTCACCTTTAACTGCACTAACAACGAAGCTGAATACGAAGCCTGTATCATGGGTCTTGAGGAAGCCATTGACCTCAGGATCAAGACTTTAACTGTATTCGGAGATTCAGCTCTGGTAATCAATCAGACCAACGGTAAATGGTACATTCACCAGGAGCACCTGATTCCATACCTGGATTATACGAGGAGATTACTGACTTTCTTCACTACAGTCAAGCTTAAGTATATCCCTCGAGATGAAAATCAGTTTGCAGATGCTCTGGCTACCATTTCCTCCATGATCAAAGTTCAAGCTGCCAACTTTGTGCCTCAGATTTCAGTATCCAGACTTGACAGACCAGCGTACGTATTCTCAGTAGACATTGCTAAAGATGATAAGCCTTGGTTCTATGACATCAAATGCTTCTTAGAGGATCAAACATAACCACCTGGGGCATCATCCAATGATAAGAAGACATTAAGAAGGCTAACTGGTAGTTTCTTCCTGAATGCTGATGGTTCATTGTACAAGAGGAACTTTGACATGGTACTTCTCAGATGCGTTGATAAGAAAGAGGCAGACCTGTTGATTCACGAGGTGCATGAAGAATATTTCAGTACCCATGCTGGAGGACATGCCATGGCTAAGAAATTGCTAAGATCAGGTTACTACTGGATCACAATGGATGCAGACTGTTGTGCCTATGCCAGGAAGTGCCACAAATGCCAGATTTATGCAGACAAAGTGCATGTGCCTCCGAATCCTTTGAATGTGATGTCTTCACCTTGGCCCTTTTCCATGTGGGGCATTGACATGATTGGAAAGATCGAACCGACTGCTTCAAATGGCCACAGATTCATCTTGGTAGCCATTGACTATTTTACCAAATGGATGGAAGCAGCTTCATATGCAAATGTCACTAGGCAAGTGGTAGCCCGATTCCTAAAGAGAGACATCATCTGTCGGTATGGAGTGCCCGAGCGAATCATTACTGATAATGGTTCCAATTTGAACAACAAAATGATGGCAGAACTGTGTCGGGACCTCAAAATCCAACACCACAACTCTTCTCCTTACATGCCAAAGATGAATGGCGCTATTGAGGCAGCTAATAAGAATATCAAGAAGATTGTGCAAAAGATGTTGGTAACTTACAAAGACTGGCATGAAAAGCTACCATTTGCCTTGCATGGGTACCGTACATCAATCAGAACGTCTACTGGGGCAACACCATATCAGCTTGTGTATGGTATGGAGGCAGTCCTACCTGTTGAAGTTGAATTACCCTCGTTGCGGGTACTGATGGATGTCAAGTTGAATGAAGCAGAATGGGTCCGATCTTTGTACAATCAACTGAATCTGATCGAAGAAAAGAGATTAGCTGCAATTTGTCATGGGCAGTTATATCAGAAGAGAATGAAGAAAGCCTTCGATCAGAAAGTCAGGCTTCGGGAATACCAAGTAGGGGATCTTGTGCTGAAAATACTCCTTCCTCCTCATACAGACCACAAGGGCAGATGGACTCCGAATTATGATGGTCCATTCGTAGTGAAGAAAGTTTTCTCTGGTGGAGCACTGATGCTCACTACTATGGATGGTGAAGATTTCTTATCCCCTGTGAATTCAAATGCAGTTAAAAAATACTTCGCATTAAATGACCCGCTGGACATCAAAACAGAATGTAAGTCCAGGCAAAAAAAGGGCACCCCGGCGAGTCAAAAACATAATAAAAGACTCGAGCAAAAATAAGGGAAAATAAAGAAAAAATGTACACCCGCTGAGTTGAAAAGCCGCATTGGACAGCTCAGGCAAAAGCGGGTATCCCAGTGGACTGAAAACCCGAAAGGGTGATCCACGCAAAATAAGGGAATAAACGAACAACTGCATTCTGAATTCGTCTGTATCACTTACAACATGGCAAGTTTCGAAAGGTTAAAGCATCGGTCAGAATCAGCCTTCTTCAGAAAGCAGGATGAGAAGAACGTCAAGGTCATACGGGTCATAGCAAAAGGGAAGCTCACTAAAGCGTCGTCAACATTGCCAACACCTTCAATTTTTCTCAATTTGTAACAATCTCCTCATTTCAGGGGATTTGTTTCTCTGACTATATTTGCCAATTTAGGGCACCCAAATTAATAAAATCAGAGTTTCCAGTCATATCTCGTCTTGTACATTTTCTATCTCGTTTGCAAAAATGTCTGATATCCCTGATATAATGTTTGTATAAAAACAGATGTGCCTTTCTAAACACATGCTTGCAGGAAATATATTCTTACTCCCAGGAGTGTCTAAAATCCTATGATGGAATCCAGTAAGGGATACCCTGGGGTACTTGTGCGTTTCTTTGTCATAACAGGATTGCAAGTATTCAAAGTGCAACATGGGGCATGAAGGGTTTTCCCCAGCGAAGTTGCCAAATCATTATTTCCTCAGCACGTCTTCCAAACAGCACCGGAAATGCCTTCTCCCCATCAGAGCTTCCAGGCATCACATCTCCAGTGCATCATTCAGAGCACTACCAGAAGATGCTCATTTCCCCTAGCTGGGTTGTCAGATATCCTCATCCTCAGCAAGATCCCCACAGAAATCTCCAGGAAGATCGTTCAGTGATATTTTCTTCCCCAAACAGAGTGCTAGACAGGGAACCATCTCCCTACAGAGCTCCAGCCTCTCCTAGAAGAGCAATGTCTGAATTTCCCGCACAACAAAGTGACGAAAGCTTCCACATTCCCAGCTGGGATCCTTATTACCAAGATAGGTCTATCAGTGACTTATTTCCCCAAGCAGAGCCATTTTATCAGATCTACCAATGATCTCATCCCCAGCTGGGATATTATTCTTTCGAGCAGATCAATCGGAGATCTCCACAAGCAACGGGATCCAAATCCCGGATCGGTATCTTTTGCATAATCATAGCATTTACATCATATTTCCCCTCAGAGCGTAGCATTCTGTCTAATACGGGGCATTACGGCAAAAAGTCAAACATATTGCATAATCACAAGTCAGGTTTTGAATCAGTCACCTGTAAATACCAACATTCCATCAGCAATGTATATAAAGACTCACAGTCCCCGCGGAGAGCCAAAGCGTCCCTTTGCACTCCTAAAATACAGATACATACTCCTTTTGGCACTCGTCCGTGTCATCATTCCCCAGTAAAATCGCCAGGACACTTTCCACCAACAGATACTTATCCATATCCTGCTTGCCCCGACACCCGTCCGTGTCATCTCCATTTCCTCAGCAGAAAGCCAAAGCGTCCCCTTTTCATTCTTAATTACAAATACATGATTATATATACTCTTTTGGACACCCGTCTGTGTCACCAATCCCCAGCATGGTTGCCTAATCACTTATTGTAAACCAAACACTTGTTTATAATACACTTCTTTTGACAACGTTCTGTGTCATCCTATCCCCACAGATCTCCAGAATATCTTTTATACCTATAACTTCATAACTTATACACTTTCTCTTTCGACACTCGTCCGTCTCATACACTCCCCAGCTAGTTGAACACTCATCCGTGTCTCACTCGGGTTTATTTTTACTCATACAGATACTCGTCCGTATCTTGTATACACCACTTATCTCCCCTCAGATTCAACACTCGTCCGTGTTCTTTGTTAACCAGTTGATACTCGACCATATCATCATCTCTGAACATGCGTCAGTGTTTGTTTCTACCGATACTCGTCCGTATCGTAGTCTTAAGGATGCTCGTCCGCATCTTTAATCTATACACAGCATCAAACACTTATACCTTTTATTTCTTGGATGTAAACACTCGTCCGTGTTTACTATTCCCCAACAAATCCCCATTAAAAAGCAAATTTCTTTTCTATCTGACATTCGTCCTATGTCATGATACTTTCGGCAGCCGTACCCTGCCAGGTGATCGTCCTTCACCTTTTGATGACCGTCCCTCATCCCTCTCCCAATGGAGTCTCCATTATTGGAACCCCTTTGTTATCCGGCATTCGTCCTATGTCGTGATATTTTAGCAGCCGTCCCCTGCTAGGTGATCGTCCTTCACCGTCCTGATGATCGTCCTTCATCATTTTATCTGATGGTCGTCCCCATCGTTGATCTTGTTATCTAAAATTCGTCTTATGTCATGATAAACCCCGAGAGCAGCCGTACCCTGCTAGGTGATCGCCCTTCACCTCTTGATGATCGTCCTTCATCATGCTTATCTGATGGCCGTCCCCATCGTCGACCTTTTCTATCCGGCATTCGTCCTATGTCGTGATACTTTCGGCAGCCGTACCCTGCCAGGTGATCGTCCTTCACCTTGGATGACCGTCCCTCATCCTTATCCCCAACAGAGCAGTCGTCCCCTTCTAGGTGATCGTCCTTCACCTTTGATGACCGTCCCTCATCATTACTTCATTTATTTCCTTAACCCGATGGTCGTCCCCATCTTTGTTTACCTTTACTTTGCCAACCTGATGGCCGTCCCCATCATTGACTTTACCTTTAAAATCCCCAGAGAGCTTTGTTACATTATTTGATGGTTGTCCCCATCATGATCCCCTTATTTCCCCAGCATGTCGGTCGTCCCCGTCATTGTTTTATCCCCAACAGTCGTCCTCTGCTCGATGGTTGTCCTCCATACTATACTCCCTTTTACAATCTATATCCCTTTTCTTCTTCTCCTCAGTGAGTGCAAATTTCGGACTGTCTTTGATATTCAACCGCAAGTTATCTTGTTTGTCTGTTAAGCCAGGTGCTTACATCATGCACAGCTAACTCATGCTTGAATATGGGCAGCTGTAAACACCCCAAATTTTCCCTCACTAAGTTCACACCATGGCTTGTGATCTTTCATATTTGCATTAGTTCAATCATATCATATCACGTGGAATTTTTGTTTCACTGCATTAGTTCAAGTTCATCTGCATCTAGGGTTTGTGATCTGAGCAGTCCAAGATCCATCTGAGCCACCCCAAAGGTCTTCAGTCATCTCAAGAGGGTCCATGTTTGTTCAATCATCATATTTTATCCTCCAAAGATCAAGGAAGCCAAAGAATCAAAAGAACTGGCAAGGCATGGAAGCAGAGCTAGGGTTTAACTACACAGATGACCTGAAATTAGGGTTTTGGTTTCAGAGGCCATAACTCCAAATTGTTTGGTCATTCTTGTTTCTATTGGTCTAAATATGATATAAGGATCATACATACCAATTTTGATGAAGAAATTCATTGTGGAAGTCATCTGATCACTGGGTAACTTCTTGAGCAAGTCAGAGCCAAATCAGGGCATCTGAGGCCCCCATCAATGGACCTAAAGTGAATTTTTCATCAAATTGAAGTTATACGGTCTTTATTTGATCATTGAAGTTCTTAGAAGTTCACAAATTTGAAGAAAAGTGAGCAAAACCAAAAGTTGCCAAAAGTGGAAATGACTTGTAATGTAAACTTTCCATTTTGGGAAAGTTTTTCAACCTCCTCTTTCTCAACCAAAAAAGCTTCAAATGAAAAATTGTTGGTCATGAAAGTTGTATATTGGATCATTCCCTTTTCAAAAAGTACAAGAACAAGATCTAATTCATTATGGAACTCAAGTTATGGCTTGTCAAAGTTGGCAAAAATCACATAATATTCAAGAATGCACCAAAGAGGGATTTTTGCAAAACCTCTTGCCAAGCTCTTTTGTGACTTCAAACACACTTCAATACATCATAACATCATAGTGCATTGCCTAAAACTCAGAATTGGCCCAAGAATCTCACATTTTCATGACTTGCACATCAAGAAATCCAAAAGGGGCCAAACTTTCTTCAAATTGCAAAACCTCCCATAACTTATTCCCCACATGCTGAATTGCCTCTAAGTGATTTCCATGGCCACCCTTGATCCTTGTTGCACCAGACACCCCCTTGTACTAAGCCTGGACCAGCCCATACCTCAAAGTACAACCAACCTTGACTTTTTGCATTTTCACCCATACCAATCACACTATGCCACAACCACTCTCTGAACCAATTGCATTTGTTTATACTAACCTAAAGCAATCCATAACACACAAGAACTCAACCTGAATCCTCATCATTTCCCTAGTTCACAAAAATCCCCTCTCTTGCATTTTCCTTCGAAACTCACTCCTCATCCATCAAAACCTCAAAATTCTTCCACCATTCAACTCAGCATCATCCAAGGATCATTTCCCACCCACCAAAACAGCCTGAAACCACCTCATACAAAAACACGATTTTCATCACCTCTGAACTGAAACCTTCAAAACACTCCATACAAACTTGTTTCAAGCTTACCAGAAGCATCAAGGGGTTCATTGGAGTGGAAAAGCACCAAGGGAGTGGCCAGAAAGCTCCAGTTTCGAAAGCTTCAACTCAGGTAGCTATCGAGAACGTTTTTTTCCAGAAACCTTTTTTTAAGTTATAGAAATGATCTACATGCTCCCCTGATCACTCTGCGCTTTTTATTTTTGAAAATGGTTGATTATTGAGCCTGTACCGTATCTCTGAAAGTTTGGTCATTTTTAAGTTTTGATTCGTATCTGGAGATTGAGTGAAAAGAAATTTGTTTTGGGAGTGGATTCGTGCTTAGGAAGGTTGGGAAGTTTGATCTGGAGCTTTACAGCTCTTAAAATGACCTAGGGAGTGATTTGGAAATTTTCAGGGGAGGGGTTGGCCGGAGAAGATGACCGGAGGTCTTCTCCGGCCACCTGAGAGTCATTAATTTGTTTAATTAGGGTTAGGGCACTTTTTGAATCTGAGCCGTTAGATTGATCTTTCCCGCGTGCATTGAATGGTCATGATCTCTTCATTAACACTTAATCTGGATTAATTAATATTTTAATTAGGTTTAGTGAAATTTGAATTTGAGCCGTAGGATAGCGCGCCAGTCAACCCAATCCAAACCCAGTTTTAATCCTGTCCCTCCATCCCGCATACTTTCCATTTATTTAATTTTATTTCACATTTTTCTTATTTATTTTGTACGAATTATTAAAAATAGTAAAAACCATTAAAAAATTCTGAAATTTTTTATCAAACCTTTTATTAATTTTCAGAAACCAAAAATATTTTTATTTTTATTTTTTGCATTAAAAAAATATTATTAAATCATTTAAATGTTTTATTTAATTAATTAATGAAAATTAATTAATTAAAAATACATTTAAGTATTTAAAAATCACCAAAAAAATAAGAGAACATTTTTAGACATTTAGAAACATTTACAAACTCACCATACAAATTTCGTTTTGGTTTTGATCATGCTTTGACATTTTTTCAATGAATTAGAGTTCTTAAATTTGTCCATTTTTAACCCTAACTTCAAAAATTCATAACTTTTAAACCAAGTTGAGTTTGTGAATGATTCTTTTTGCATTGTTCAATGCATAGCTTCTAGTTTCTAAAAACATTTTTGTTTCATTTTTATCTTGCATTTTCCAATTATTTGGCATTTTACATTGAGGATCACCCAAAAAACCTTAGAAACTTAGGAAACTCATAACTCCTTTTAGGTTTAGCTTATGACCTCCCCCTTTAGATGGTAACCTAGTATAGATTTAGGGTTCCTTTGAGTGCATTTTCAATTTTTTATCATGTCATTTGCTTCTGTTTTTGAGTTTTGCATCTCATGTTGCATGAAAACCCTAATTTTGTATCTTCATTTGCATTCATCTTGCATATGCTTGCATTCATGAACTTGCCATGACATTTTATGCATTCACATGACATATAAGAAATCTTAGGACACATTAGAATCATGTTTGATCATTGCATCATCCATTTGCCATGTTATGCATTCATTTCATTACATGTGCATTCATGAACTTTCATGCTTCATATGCATCCCCATCCTTTGTATGATCATTCTCATCTCTTGACATGCCTTCATACCATCTCTTAGCATCATTTGCATCATGAACATGCTTCTGGTTTTGGTTTTCATCTTTGCATTTCATTTCATTTCATTTCCTTTTACTAACTTTTCAGGTGGTAAGTTACTTTGAGAAGTGAATTTGCCTTCACTTCTCACAATCTCTTCTCATCTCTCTCTTGCATCCATTGCTGAATTTTGTATTTATATTAGAGTGAGCTTGCTCATTCATGCTCCTTCCTCACTTTCTTTCTCCAAGCAACTTATCTTCTTAAGTGAAGTAAGTTGGCTTGCTTCTTTTGCTTCTCCTCCTCTCTTTCTTCTTCCTTGGTGGCTTTTCCTGAAGATCTCTTGCAAGCCTCATAAGCCCTAGGAATACCCGAGCATGATCATAATTAGGGTTTGATTAGTCCCCCCATTAGTTTTATCTTTGTGTCATCTTTTGTGTCTTCTCTTCTCATCTCTTAATCAGGGACTAAACCTTAAAGGTTTTAAGGCTTTGTGATTAAGGTTATGCCTGCAGCCTTCTCTTAGGATGGAGTGTATAACTTTAATCCTAAGTGTTAAACCCTTAATGTGTTTAAATCTCTTAATCAATTCATCTAATAATCACTAAGACATCAATCTTGTAACTTGGGCCTTGCATTAGGGTTCTAATTCTTCCTTAATTGGTTAAGAAGGACTAACCCTAGTGTTAATGGACAAGTCCCTCTCAAGCTGTCTTACAAACCATAAAATCCACTTCTTAACCTTACCATTAACTAAAATCCACTCTAACAAAGGTTTGTTTTGTCATGAGGTTAATCCCTAATCATGGATCAAGTTGAGGAGCCTTCCTCAGCTTAAATGTTCTCATCTATTATCCTTCTATTAGGATAGTGTAATGGGTCCATTAAATCCTTGATTATGGCTTAAACTCATTACTCAACACTAAAAAAAAACTCCAAAAGCATCTAAATAATTGCAAGTAGGTTAATGATCTTAATCCTGCATCAAAGGTGATTAAGTGTGAGAATCTGACTTCACACTTAAAGTATTCTCATTACCCCTAATCAGAGGGAGGATGTGATGAGTTTACTAACCCATTGGTATAGGCTTAAGCTCATTAACTTATGACAAACTTTCAAAAGCAATAAAAGACTGAAAACTCAAAAACAAATAATAATCGTCTCCTTCGGGATTCTTTTCTCATCTCATTCACTCATAAACGAGAACTCGCTTCTTCCGTCTAATGCAAGACAGTTTGCACCTGAGCCAGACAAGTCATACACTTGAGCATAGACAGTAAGCAGTTCACAAGTCAATTTATCTCTCAGTCTCTTTGAGTCGAACTACGGTGTTCTGACTTCCTCATTGCACGAGAAGATACGTAGGAATAACTTAACTATTATCGAACGAAAGTCTCTGTGTATTCCCCCCCTTCCATCATTATTCTTTTAAGCCTCATTGTCTTGAGCATTGCACTCCTTTCTTGCACTGGTACTCCTTTTATTCACTTCACACTTCTTTTGCACTAACACTTGCATTCTTTTCCAGCTTTTGCACACAGAATAGCACTGACACTACCCCTTTAAAACACAAATCTTTCAAGCGTAGATCCTGTCGAGTACGACGGACAATCTGGGTGCTAATACCTTCCCAGGTTGTAACCAACCCCCTTTCTCAGTTTCTCTGGTTCGCGACCGTCTTATCCACATCTTTCCAGGTTTATGCAGCATTACCTTTCCTTCGGGATAAAAATGCCTAGCTGGCGACTCTTTTCAATTCATCTTCATGTTCTCTCCTTCGCTGACCGTTCGCGTCTGTACCCCTCCTGGCCCCGCGTCATTTTGGTGGGAGCGACAATAAGTTGTTTTTCCTTGAGTGACTAGTTTAAGTCAGTAGACTCAAGAAGAAATTGATAGTAGGTCATTGTGTTTGTATTCAAATTTGAATAGTGGATTAAGACCTCGTTGATAGAGGCAAAATCACCTTGGCGGGTGGACTGGATGTAGTTTGAGTTCAAACGAACCAGGATAAATCAAAGAGTCTTTTAAAGTCATTTTTATTACTGAAAACCCAATTCCAACCCCCCTTCCTTGTGTTTTACGCTCCTTCAGATTGAACATATAAGTGCCCAAGAATTTGCACTCACGAGCTCACAAATTAAGTTGTTAGTTGATTGTATTGCTGGGAAGTGCTTATAGATGCCATCTAGTGAGCTGATTGAAGGTTGTCGGAGATGGGCTTAAAGATGTCATCTGATAAGTTATAATGTTGTCGGAAATGGATTTAAGGATGCCATCCATAGTAGTGAATATCTGGTGGAGACCGGAAGGATAAACACTGTCTAAAACGAAGATCCGGGAGAAAATGTTTTTCCGATGTACTTCTTGGAGGATAAAGCAGTCCAAGACGTAGATTGATGTAATCTCGGGGGATGTAGCGGTCCAAGATGTTGTTTTGTGTGGTCCTGGAGGATAGAGCAGTCCAAGACGTTGTTATATGCCATCTTGGAGGATAAAGCAGTCTAAGATATTGTTTGAGGTAACACTTGGAGGGATATAGCAGCCCAAGATGGAGATAGATGTAACCCAGGAGATGTAGTAGTCCAAGATATTGATTTTGTATCCCTTGGGGATATTTCAGCCCATGACGTTGAGAGGTGTAGTCCTGGGGGATGTAGCAGCCCAAGATATTGATTTCACGGCCCTGGGGGATATAGCAGCCAAAAACATTGATGGATGTAATCCTGAGGGATGTAGCAACCCAAGATATCGGTAGATATAATCCTGGAGGATAAAGCAGTCCAAGATATGATCCTGGGGGGTGTAGTAGCCCAAGATATCGATAGAGGTAGTCCCAGGGGATATAGCAGCCCGAGATACTGATAGATGTGATCTTGGGGGATGTAGCAGCCCAAGATGTCGGTCCGAAGGATAATAAGTTGTTGATGATGTTCGTCAGCTAGGGAATTAATCCTGAAAACAAAGTTAGTTCTATGCAGTGTCATGGTGTATGCAATGCATTGCATGATACTCTTAATGTAAATGCGAATGTTATATGCGTTTTGTATGCGTATGCTATGATATGCTATGGATGATGTATGAATGAATTATGCAGTTGAAGCATATTAGTAGCTGTAGCACTCTCTGACTTGGGAAAATAAATCCTGGTTCAATGCTGGAGAGGATGAAAACATTGCTTTAATCGGTTGTTCGTCGTGCTTTATATTGAAGTATTTAGTTCCTATATACTCTGATTGGGGATAAAAGAGATGGACATTCCCCTGTTATACTTATCTGACCAAGCATCAACTCTTCTGGGATATCAGGCTTGAACGGATTCTGTTGGAGGAGAGAATCCTTCCAGGGACTTTGTAGTGTTGGAAATACAAGCTTTGTTGGGGAAGAGAATGCTTGAAACATTTTGCTGGAATAACTCTATGGGGATGAATCTGTGGAGACCTGTTGGATATAAGTTTGGATGGGGATCCCAACCTCCATGAGTCCTTAGTAAATGCTATTATTGTAATTTTATATGTATTTTTGGTAAATATTAA
Source organism: Lathyrus aphaca (assembly GCA_963966055.1). NCBI lineage: Eukaryota > Viridiplantae > Streptophyta > Magnoliopsida > Fabales > Fabaceae > Lathyrus > Lathyrus aphaca. Next base: position 411,629,979 of record OZ014519.1, read on the forward strand.
TCATATTCAAATGCATATATTTATTCAAAGTAACCAATGGACGTTTACGCGTAAGTAAAATGAGAAGAGTAAAGTTGAGTCTGAAAAGTATTGATTTTGAAAGTGGCCTATAAACAGGAAATTTTGAACAAAGAGACAAAAATCATAGTAAGAGGAATTCGTTGTAGAAAATTAAAAGGTATAAAAAATGAGAAAAAGAAAAAAAAGCAGTTATGTGTAAATGATCCCATCATGTTTCGACTCTGCTATTGCCATTATCTTCAAGCATCTCATCCCTTGTTGTCGGAAGGAGGTGACTGGTCTACTTGGCGTTTTTTTTAAACTTGGTTTTAGTAATATGACTAACTGGAAGTAAAGGAGTGATCCAACGAAACATAGTTGTACGCTTTAATCCCTAACTTTTTCCTAGACCGCCTTTTTAGGTTTTCAGTCCACCGAGATACCCCTTTTTGCCCAAGCTGCCTTTTCAGGTTTTCTACTTGCCGGGTGTACAAAATTATATATATATATATATATATATATATATATATATATATATATATATATATATATATATATATCCCTAATTTTTGCAAGAACCTCTTTGGTTCGTCAGGATGCCCTTATTTTTGCCTAAGCATGTCAGCCTAGCGAGTCTTATTCATGCGTAGTATTTTTTGACTATGTCCATCCATGGTAATTAGCATCATAGCCCCACCAGAGAATATCTTTTTTATTACAAATGGTCTTTCGTGTAGTTTCAGAATTAGCCTAAGAGGGGGGGGGGTGAATTAGGCCTTATAAAAATTTTCGGTTATTTTATCGATGGATGAATTTTAATCTTCTAAGTGTCGAGGTTATGAAAGCAATAAAGCAGAAAGTAAAAATACACCGAGAATTATCCTGGTTCCCTTCACAAACCGAAGGTACATCCAATCCCCTTACACCTCGTAAGAGATTTTATTATAGTTTTAGATTATACATCCTATCACATCATAAACCGGTGAAGCTTACGTTCTAACAACTATACAACAATCAAGTGTGCAAGAAAAATTCTCTTGCCACACAAACCCTTGTGTCCAACAATCCTGGATCACAAGTCAATACAAGAAATAATTTTTTGAATAAAATGAAATGTAGAAATGATGAAGTCTTGTAATATCAAGCAATGTTGATCTTCTCCTTTGATTGATATTTCTCACTCAAAAATAATGAATATAAGTGTCCACTAAAGTGTATAAAAAGTTTAACTTTGTAAACAAATGAATTAGTGCACTTTGATAGATTTTGAAAGTTTGATATTTTTGAGTAAGAAAATGTTTTATGAAAATTGTAGGAGGTGTCTAAAAATTCTGCACAAAGTAATTTATATAACAAACAAGACACCTCTTTGAAAAGGTACAAAAAATGAAGGGATGTCTCAATCCAATTTGAAAAACATAAGACAAATTCAAAAACTTGAATGAAATAATTTCTGGAAATTTGAACAGTGGTAACCGGTTACTACCCCATGGGTAACCGGTTACTTGCTGTAACATTAAAAGGATTTTTCAAAATTGGGCTGAAGTAACCGGTTACTACCTACAAGTTAACCGGTTACGTGATCAAAAACCAGAAAAATTTCTTTTAAATTTCAAATCTGTAACATAAGGCATGCAAAATGATTTGTTTGAAAATAGAAAATATGAGTGCATCCTAAGTTGAACACTTAATAAACATTATTGATTCATGAGAAATAGAATTATACCTTTCGATGAGAAAACCCTTTCTTTATGAATACTTTATTTGAATGAAGCTTGAATGATCCTTTTTGCTTGCTTTCAAGACTTGATGGATTTGTTGTTATCATCAAAATATAATTTGAGAAGCTTGCTTCTACAATCTCCTCCTTTTTGATGATAACAACCAATAGTGAAATTGAAGTTTGCTTCTTATGTTTCTCCAAAAAAACCCCTTTGAAGGTGCTCCCCCTCAATGTGATACTAGGAGGTTTGAATGAAGAAAAAAAATTCTGCATAAAGAGAAACAAGAATGCATACTGGAGACTTCTCCCCCTTTGTCATCCACAAAAAGGATGGGAAAAGTACTTAAACGATTAATTAGAACATGAATGCTTTAAACGAATATAAGCCATATATTAAGCAATCATATAGAAACAAACACCAAATATAAATTATACGAAACATGAGTTTTATGTAAATAAACATAATTGAATTTTAAAGAGCAACAAGGTACGAAAACGGTAAAAGGAACTAACAACATAAAGACTTAAAGATAAATCTTAAACTAAGAACATAAACTAGAACATAAAGAGGACCTGCACTAAAGTCTAATCACTTCCGGAAACATCTTCATCCATATCATCTTCTTCACCCTCAGAATTCCCCGCATTTGAAGGTTGAGAAGGAGAAAATTTTTGAAATATCTTCATTAGTTTTCCAAGGCTGCGGGTGTTCTTTTGGTGATTATGGTTCATGGTGGTTTTGAGACTTACAATTTCATTGTAGAGGAATTCATTTGTATAACCACCTTCCGGAGTGGCTTGAGCGGAAAAATCTTCCTTATATCCATACAAACCATTTGGACCACAAATGATACCGGTGTTCTTAGTAGCCGTGACCAAGTTGATTTCATTTTGCTTAACTGTCATTTCAAAGTGAGGTTCTCTTGAACTAGGGATATCAAAATGTTCAAGAATCTTTGATACAAAGCGGATGTATAGGAGACCGCTACCAAGACGAACTTGATGCTTCATATGATGAAAGATGACATAGGCCCAATTGATTGGCCAATCCTCCTTCAAAGAACGGAACAACATCAACTCAAGTTCACTAACTGATAACGAGGAATCGTATCGCATATTTATAGTATTTTTAGTCCGTTTTAATACGATTAACATCCGTTTCTTCTGAGTTTTCACATTTATTGAAGGTATATTGTTTGTCAAGCCAAATATGTGCAAAGTGAAGGCATAAAGATATAAACAAGAGAAAAGATCAAAGAACAAGAAAAAACACAAAATTCTGCATAATTTGTTGCAGTGACGGTCGTCACACAGCTGTTACGATCGTCATGCACAATTCACCGTGTGACGACCGTCATGGACATGTTACGACCGTCACACGCCCAAAATCCTTATATCACACTCGTCAAGGCCCATTATCCACAAAATATCCAAAACAGAAGTAGTGGAAACCAAGCTGAAGCAGTTCATGTGACATCCTCCTTTTTTCCAGTCAAAGCCACACGAAGTCCTACAATTTCTCATGAAGTGGGTTGTTTGAAGCCCAATTAATTTTCCAACTCCCGTATCCCTCCTGATCTATAAATTGGGGAAACCAAGAGTTTCAAGGGGGAGATTTTCATTGCTTAATTTTACGGAAGCTCTGCCAATTTCATACAAGAATATTTTTGCACCTTATTTCTTTAATTCCTGCATTGTTCATTTATTTCCCTTTTTGAATTCAACCTACTGTAAGTGATAGTTTCCAATATCAGAAGCTATTACATTAGATTTAGGTTTATTTGTTTCTAGCCTCAGAGTTTGTATTAAATTTCCGAGAGTCCAATCTTGCCGACATATGTTTGTGGAAGAGGGATCTACGAGGAAAACTACTATGTACCGGGTTTTTAATTATTGAATTTTAATTATTATTGTTTAAATTTAATTATTAGTTATGGTTATGTTTTTTTAATTAAATTTTATAGTCTTGTCGTTCTAATTAATATGTCTAGCTAAATTAATAGTGTCGGTATGTAATAGCGTAACTAAAACGGATTAAAATAATGCTAAGTTAAAAGTCTAATTCAACTTAATTTTTGGCCGAGACTTTTTATTTATAAAACCATAATTTTTGTTACGAGAGTAAAAAGAGTAGAAAAAGGTTAGATCAAGACCACGAGAGTGTGAGGTTTTTAACCAGATAGCTAAAGTTAGGCATTCAATTTAAATACAGCGAGAGCGCTTTGAACTGGATTAGATTTTATTAAGTTTCCAAAGAGTATTGTTAGACACTTATGGGCTAGCGATAGCAGACATAGGGTTTTAGGAATATAATCTAATACAAGACCACGAGAGTGTGAGTTGCGGGTTTTTAAACTGATAATTTCTACAGAATAATTAAGTAAAATATTTCTTGCGCATAATGTTAGTTTAATCCGTAGAGGTCTACTAAGTTACATCCCGACCACTTTATCTTATAATTTAAACTTTAATTAATTTTCCCTTTTAGTTTACTTTAGAAAGCAAATCCGTGACAACTTTCCACCTTAGTTATTATAGCCATTCTTTATAGCACTAGAGTGATTACAAAATCCCTGTGAGTTCGACATCTTTTTATTACTACGTGATAGGCTGTGCACTTGCAGTTATAGATACCATTTGACGTTAGGTCGAGCACGACATCACTAACCTGAGCAAAGTTTGAATGTTTTGGCACCAACATATAAGCCAAGATGTAATGAAGCGTGCGGTCACTAACAGTTAAGGACTTAGCATATTTTATGACCCGGGAAGATTGAACCTGCCTACCGAGTAAATCATCATGTGTTCCTCTTGATCTTTCAATAAAATAAGCTAATGAATCAAAATTATTCCATCTGTCAGTGTTAGGCATAAAACCAACTTTGAACTCACATCCTTCAGATGGTATATCAAGAATGGTTCCTAGCTTTTCAATAGTAACCTTAATGTCCTTTTTATTGACCTTAGAAGTAAATTGTTCATCACCAAATCCATCTTCTCCAAAAGAAAGAGTGTGATAGAATGTCCTTACCAAATCAGGATAGATTTTTCCTGTGTCAGCAACCAGCTCTTTCACACCATATGAATCCAGAAGAGCTTCAAAGGTGAAGCTATGAGAAAGAAATTCTTCAAAGTTCACATATTTTATGCTCATGAACTTCCGGGAGCGAATGTCAATGTCGAGTCTCTTTTGCTTCTGAGGTTTCATGAACTGCTCCTTAACAATGTCAGAGCCAGAATCCACAATTTGTTGCTTTCCCCTATTCTTTGAAGTAGCCATGGAAGAGATGATAATGTTAGGGTTTTGATTTGAATTTTTGGATTTTGGAAGGGAGAGAGGTGAAGATGAGTTGTTCTTGTGAGGCTAGGGTTATAAAGTGGTAGATTGTGAGTGGGTTTTAATTGTGAGTAAATTTGGTCAAGATAGTTTATGAGAGGAATGTGGGAGGTTGAGATAGTAAATGGAGATTAGGTTTCTAACGAGTGAATGAGACTTTAGTGTTCCCAATATATAACTTTAAGACATATATGAAAAGAATAAAAGAACACATGTAGCAATTCATAATACATTCTGCGTAAAAAAAATTCAGAAAATGGCAGTGGTAACCGGTTATTACCTACCTGGTAACCAGTTACTTGCCTCAAATTTTCAATTTTTTTTAAAAATACAGCAACTATATATAGAGCAAATGGTAATGATTTTTGACAAATACTTTTCACAAAGTGTTAGCACATAATATTATGCAACTTTTGATCAAAAAATATTTTGTAACCGGTTATTTTCGGGTATTCGAAAATGAGAAAAACGAAAAATGGCGAAATATGAGTGCTAGCATTTTGTAACACAAAAGTGAAAATAAGCATATTTTAAGCTACTATACCACATAATAAGCAATTTTAAGAAAGGGTTAGATGTCACCTTCATTGAGAATACCAGGTTCTCTCCGAATCTTGAAGAATTTATCTTTAGCCAATGGTTTTGTGAACGAAAGTAGCATCTACATCTCTGTTGAGCACGTGATCTCAAAGGAAATGATGTTGAATATCTATGTGCTTTGTCCTTGAATGCATGACCGGGTTCTTTGTGATGTTGATGGCAGTTGTGTTATCGCATCAAAGAGGTATGCAACCGAGATCTACACCAAAATCAAGAAGTTGTTGCTTAAGCCACATGATCTATGTATAACAACTGCCTGCTGCAATGTACTCCGCTTTGGCCGTGCTAAGTGCCACACAAGCTTGCTTCTTGCATGCCTACGACACTAGTGCATTCCCGAGAATATGACAAGTACCACTTGTGCTTTTTCAATTGGTCTTACATCCTACATAATCAGCGTCAGAATAACCTATTAAATAACATGTACTAACTTTTGGATACCATAGTCCGACGTTCATTGTTCTTTTGAGATACTTCATAATCCTCTTCACAACGGTGAGATGTGATTCCTTCAGATTTGCTTGAAAGCGTGCACACAAACATACACTAAACATAATGTCAGGACAACTTACCGTCAAATATAGTAATGAACAAATCATACCTACATATTTTGTGATATCTATTGAAATGCCAGATTCATCTTAATCAACGTATGTTCCAGATCCCATTGGAGTGGACATCACTTTGAAACAATCCATATCGAATCTTTTCAATAATTCCTTGCAATACTTGGATTGGTTGATGAAGATGCCATCCTTTGTTTACTTGATTTGTAGTCCAAGAAAATAATTCATTTTTCCCATCATGGACATCTCAAATTATCCTTGCATCATAAGTGAAAACCCTTCCAAAAGATATTTGTTTTTTGAACTGTAGATGATGTCGTCAGCATAGACTTGAACCAATAAGGTGTTACCCTTGAACTTCTTTATGAACAAAGTCTTGTCAACCTTTCCTTTTACAAATCCCTTTTCACATAGAAAATTGTTGAGGTGGTCATACCAAGCTCTTGGTGCTTGCTTTAAGCCATATAGTGTTTTCTTCAACTTGTACACATGTGAAGGATTCTTGAAGTCTTCAAAACCCGGAGGTTGTTTGACGTAGACTTCTTCATTGATGTAGCCATTTAGGAAAGCGATTTGACATCCATTTAGAGCAACTGAAAATTCATAGAACAAGCATAAGCAAGTAATAATCTAATTGCTTCTAACCTTGCTACCAGAGCGAACATTTCATCAAAATCAATTCCTTCCTCTTGGTTGTATCCTTGTGCGACTAATCTTGCTTTGTTAAGAACTATGATCCTATTCTCATCAAGTTGAGTTCTTGTGTGTTATGGATTGCTTTAGTCGTGTTGCAATGCCTTGGCTAATATAACCAATAACTTTATCTATCGGGTGATCTCTATGAGTTCTCCATTATTTCGGTAGATCATGATGTTCTTCAATGATTGGTGAGTCATCTCCTTGTGGAATTGGTTGAACATTTGGAACTTCCTTTTGTTGTTGTGACATATCTATTATATCATCATCATAATCAAGAATAATATTATCCTCTTTCGAGGGGTTAGTCTCATCAAAATAAACATGAATATATTCTTCAATAGTAAGAGTTCTTTTATTAAATGTTCTAAAAGCTTTACTAGAGAGGGAGTAACCAAGGAAAATACCTTCATCGGACTTCTCATCAAACTTACTGAGATTGTTCTTGTCATTGTTGAGAATGAAGCATTTACATCCAAAAATATGAAAGAACGATATGTTTGGTTTCCTACCTTTGAACAACTCATACGAAGTCTTTTTGAGGATTGGTCGAATATTGACATGGTTGCTTACAAAACATGATGTGTTAACCGCATCCGCCCAAAAATACTTAGGTAAATTTGAGTCGCTAAGCATCGTTCTCGCAAGCTCTACCAATGACCTATTCTTCCTTTCCACGACACTGTTTTGTTGAGGAGTCCTTGGTGAGGAAAAGTTATGAGAGATTCTATGCTCTTCACAAAATTCTTCAAAGAATGTGTTTTGAAATTCTCCACCATAGTCACTTCTAATGGAGGCTATAGTGAGTGACTTCTCATTTTATATTTGTTTCGCATACTTCTTGAATGCTTTGAAAGCATCACTTTTCTGCACTAGAAACAATATCCAAGTATATCTAGAGAAATTATCAACAATAACTAAGGCGTAAATATTACCTCTGAAGCTTTTCGTTCTTGATGGATCAAAGAGATCCATATGCAACAACTGTAGTGGCCTTGATATGGATACCACTTTATTGGATTTGAAAGTTATCTTGGTTTGCTTTCCCTTTTGGCATGCGTCACAAAGTTTATCCTTGATGAACTTAATTTTTGGAAGACCAACAACTAGATCATGCTTTATAACCTTGTTCATGTGTTCCATGTGAATGTGAGCGAATCTTTTATGCCATAGCCAAGCCTCATTGTTGTTTTCCATTAAGCATTTTACCTTCAAGGAAGAGTCATCAAAATAAATCATAAAAATATTATTACATCTTTTTCCTTTTAGCAAGATGTCATGGGCGACTTCATGTTCTATCAAACATTCATCATTTGTGAAGTTGATTCGGAACCCTTTGTCACACAATTGACTTATGTTAAGTAGGTTGTGTTTAAGGCCTTCCACGTAAAGGACATCTTCGATGATTGTAATTGGAGATGCACCAATGGTTCCTACTCCAAGAATCTTTCCTTTATTATCATCATCGTAAGCAACATATCCTTTGGCCTTTAAAGATAGACTTGAAAATTTGTTGATATTGCCCGTCATATGCTTTGAACAACCGCTATCAAGATACCATTGATTCGAAGTTGTCTTCAAGCATACCTACAAAATAAAATCAAGTTTTATTAGGTACCTAAATTTCTTTGGGTCCTTGGTAGTTAGTACCCCTTTCAACCCACACATAATGCCCTTTAGCAACACCAATGTTTTGCACATAACAAGCATTAGATGTGTGACCTTTGATTCTACAATAAAAACAAGTAGGTTGAAAATGACTTATATATATCTAGGAACATAATTCTTCTTCTTAACAATCATTTTTTTTATTACTTTGATGCACACTTTTAGAATTGTTTACTTTCTCTTTAACAATTTGTTTACTTGCTTTTAAAAAAAATGGTCTCATTTGTGCTTGGTTTGGAAAACTTAGAATATCCTAATCCACTTTTATCATTAGGATACCTTTGATTCCTAAGAATTTCCTCCAAGCCAATTTGACCTTTTTCATATCTTTCTAAAACTCTTTTAAGTTGAAAAATTTGGAAAGATAAAGACTCACAATTCTTACATACAAGACTTTGTTTTTCATCCATCAATTTTTGTTTTTCACTTTCAATATATTTTTCCAAAGAAATATTATTTTCTTCTAAAGATGAAATTCGTTTCTTTTGGGATGAAATACTTTTATACAACGTCTTGCATTCTTTTAAAAGGTCATTTATAACTTCTTGTGCGTCATTGTCATAAATTGAAAGGTTGCTACTAACCTCATCGATTTCTTCATCGGAGTGATGTGAAGCCATAAGAGCCATGTTCGCACATTCATCGCTTTCCGACTCCGAGGATGAACTTATCTCATTATTGTACCAAGCAACATAAGCCTTTTTGTTCTTGAATTCCTTCTTGCCTTTGAATCCTCCTTTCTTTGCAAGTTTCGGGCAATCCGACTTTATGTGACCTTGCTTTCCACATTCATAACAAGTGATGTCTTGCATTGATGTGGATGTTTCCTTTTTCCTGAAATGTTTATTCTTTTTAGGATAAGAGGAATTTTTATTTTTATTAAAAAGCTTACAAAGATTCTTCACAAGAAACATAAAGTTCTCATCTTCAAACGTCTCATTATCTTTGTCATCTTCTGAATCAACCTTCAAGGCAATTCCCTTGGAATTCTTTTCTTGACTTTCGTGCTTCTCGAGCCTTCCAAATTCTAATTTGTGTTCTTGAAGTTTTCCAAATAGAGATGCAGATGTCATCATTGAGAGACTCTTCTTTTCCGAAATAGCGGTCACCTTCGGTTGCCATTCTCTTGTCAAAGATCTTAGGACTTTCAGGTTGAGATCATCATTGGTGAAGGTTTTACCGAGAGAAATCAAGTAATTTGTTAGATGAAAGAATCTCTTTTGTAAGGCAACTATAAATTCACCGGTCTGCATGCGAAACATCTCATATTCATGACTTAGAGTGTTTAGCCTCGATCTCTTCACTTCATTGGTTCCTTCATGTGTTTCTACCAAGGTGTCCCAAATCTCTTTTGCCGATTTACATTGAGATACACGGAAGAACTCGCCCATACTAAGAGCACTTTGGAGTATGTTGATTGCCTTCTTCTCATTTAGAATCTTTTTCTTATCGTCTTCTTCATACATATTTTTCAACTTTGCGGTTCCAACGCCATTGATAACATCCACCGGATTATGTGGACCGTTCTCAATTGCTTCCCATATACCTTCTCCTTGGGCTTCAAGATGTTCCTTCATTCTAATTTTCCAGAAATTGAAATATTCACCGGGGAAGAGTGGGGGCTTGTTGCTACTTCTACCATCTTTGAAAACCGGATTTGTTCTTGCGAGAGCCATGCTGGATCTCTAGGAACAAGTTACCTATAACTTTCTCTGATACCAATTGTAGTTTCAGAATAAGCCTAAGAGGGCGGGGGGGGGGGGTGAATTAGGCCTTATAAATTTTTTCGGTTATTTTATCAATGGATGGATTTTTATCGTCTAAGTGTCTAGGTTATGAAAGCAATAATGGAGAAAGTAAAAAGACACCGAGAATTATCCTGGTTCCCTTCAGAAACCGAAGGTACATCCAGTCCCTTTACACCTCGTAAGAGATTTTATTATAGTTTTAGATTGTATAGCCTATCACACCATAAACTGGTGAAGCCTACGTTCTAACAACTATACAACAATCAAGTGTGCAAGAACAATCCTATTGCCACACAAACCCTTGTGTCCAACAATCCTGGATCACAATTCAATACAAGAAATAATTCTTTGAATAAAATGAAATGTAGAAATGATGAAGTCTTGTAATATCAAGCAATGTTGATCTTCTCCTTTGATTGATATTTCTCACTAAAAAATAATGAATATAAGTGTCCACTAAAGTGTATAAAAAGTTTAACTTTGTAAACAAATGAATTTAGTGCACTTTGATAGATTTTGAATGTTTGAGATTTTTGAGTAAGAAATTGTTTTATGAAAATTGTAGGAGGTGTCTAAAAATTCTGCACAAAGTAATTTATATAACAAACAAGACACCTCTTTGAAAAGGTACAAAAATGAAGGGATGTCTCAATCCAATTTGAAAAACATAAGACAAATTCAAAATTTTGAATGAAATAATTTATGGAAATTTGAACAGTGGTAACCGGTTACTACCCAATGGGTAACCGGTTACTTGAACACTTAATAAACATTATTGATTCATGAGAAATAGAATTATACCTTTCGATGAGAAAACCTTTTCTTTATGAAGACTTTATTTGAATGAAGCTTGAATGATCCTTTTTGCTTGCTTTCAAGACTTGATGGATTTGTTGTTATCATCAAAATATAATTTGAGAAGCTTGCTTCTACACTTCGTATGTGGGAGTCTATTTTCCCCGTGGACCACCTTGTGGTAGGATGATATGCTTTATTACCAAATCATCGGCCTGATACACTTGGTGCTTGACTTTCTTGTTAAAGGATTTGATCATATGTTTCTGATACATTTGTCTGTGACAAACAACCGCGAGCCTCTTCTCATCAATCAAGTTTATTTGGTCAAGTCGAGTCTGAACCCATTGGTCTTCGTCTAAGTCTGCATCTTTCATGATCCTTAGGGAAGGGATCTGAACTTCAATGGGTAAAAATTCCTCCATACCATAGACTAAGGAGAAAGGGGTTGCCCCTGTTGAGGTACGGACTGAGGTACGATAACCATGGAGAGCAAATGGTAGCATCTCGTGCCAATCTTTGTATGTCACCGTCATTTTTTGCAAGATCTTCTTAATATTCTTGTTGGCGGCTTCCATTGCGCTATCCATCTTTGGTCGATAGGGAGAAGAATTTTGGTGCTTACTCTTGAACTGCGTGCAGAGCGCAGTAATCATAGTATTGTTCATATGAGTACCATTATTTGTAATAATCCTTTAAGGAATACCATACCGACATATAAGATTCTGCTTGATGAAACGAGCTACAACATTCTTAGTAACAGAAGCGAAAGAAGCTGCCTCTACCCACTTTCTAAAATAATCAATAGCAACAAGAATAAAATGATGTCCATTAGAAGCGATAAGTTTAATTTCTTCGATAATATCAATACCCCACATTGCAAAAGGCCAAGGAGCTCCAGAACATTTAAGGGAGCTGGAGGTACATGTACTTTGTCAACATAGATCAGTTACTTGTGACAAGTTCTGGAATGATGATGGCAATAAATTTCCATTGTAGACCAGTAGTAACATGCTCTCAAAATATTTTTAGCCATTTTATGTCCACTAGAGTGAGTACCGAATATTCCATCGTGCATGTCTTCCATAATCTTTTCTGCTTCATTCTTGTCTACACAGTGAAACAAAGTTGAATCATGGTTGCATTTGTATAAAATTCCATTACTCAGAAGGAATTTGGCAGAGAACCTCCTTAGAAACTTCTTGTTGTTGATAGATTCCCCTTTAGGGTATTCTTGAGTTTTGAGGTATCTTTTTACTTCGTGGAACCAAGGTTTCTCTGTTACGTCATCAGTGTCAACCTCATAACAGTATGTTGGTTCGTCTAGTCTGTCAATAGTAATCATAGGAGCCTCATTGTCCCAATTGACTTTGAACATGGATGACATGGTAGCCAATGTATCTGCTAACTAATTCTCTTCTCGTGGAATATGTTCAAAAGTGATCTCTTCAAATTATGGTATCAAGATCAACACAAGCTCTCAATATAGAATGAGATTTGAATGTTTTGTGTCCCATTCTCCTTTAATTTGATTGATCACTAGGGATGAATCTCCATATACGTCCAGAAGTTTGATTCTCAAGTCTATGGCAGCCTTGAGACCCATAATGCACGCTTCATACTCATCCATATTGTTGGTACAGTCAAAGCACATCCTAGAGGTGAATGGTGTATGGCCACCTTTAGGAGAAATAATTATAAAAACAATACCATTGCCAAGGGCATTGGAGGATCCATCAAAAACCATAGTCCATTGGGATCCTGGTTCAGGTCCTTCATCTGGTCTGGGTTCTTCATAATCTGTAACAAGCATAACATCCTCATCTGGGAAATCAAAACTCATATTTGATAGTCATCCACAACTTGATGAGCCTAGTGATCAGCTACTACATTTCCCTTAATTGCTTTCTGAGTAGTGTACTGAATGTCATTTCTATCAAGATCATTTGCCATCTCACTATTCGTCCGAAAAGAGCAGGGTTCTCTAATATGTATTTGATAGGATCCATCTTCGAAATCAATAGAGTGGTATGAGTCAACATATATTGTCTTAGTCGGCGAACAACCCACACCAAAGCACAACAAGTTTTCTCGAGTAGTGAGTATCTTGTTTCACAGTCGGTAAACGTTTTACTAAGGAAGTATATTGCTTGCTCTTTTCGACCAGACTCGTCATGTTGCCCCAACACACACCCCATCGAATTGTCTAACACTGTCAGGTACATAATCAAGGGTCTTCCTACAACTGGTGGCATCAGTATCGGAGGTTCTTGGAGATATTTCTTGATCTTATCAAAAGTTGTCTGGCATTCGTCGTTCCATTTTACCACTTGATCTTTCTTCAGTAACTTGAAGATTGGCTCACAAGTAATGGTTAGATGGGAAATAAACTTGTCGATGTAATTCAGACGTCCCAAGAAACCTCTTATTTCTTTCTTAGTATGGGGAGTGGGCATTTATTGGATAGCTTTTACCTTTGCAGGGTCAACTTCAATACCTTTACCACTGACAACAAAACCCAAGAGTTTTCCATATCTAACTCCAAAGGTGCATTTGTTCAGATTCAATCTCAACTTATACTTTTTCAGTCTTTCAAACAGCTTGTGTAGATGGTTAAGATGTTCCTCTTCAGTCTGGGACCTGGCTATTATTTCGTCAACGTAAACCTCAATCTCGTGATGAATCATATCATGGAATAGAGCCACCATAGCATGCTGGTAGGTTGCCCATGCGTTCTTCAACCCAAACGACATTACTTTGTAACAATATGTGCCCTAGTGTGTAATGAATGTAGTCTTCTCCATCTCTTCAGGTGCTATATTGATCTGATTATAACCTGAGAAACCATCCATGAAGGAGAATACTTTGTGTTGATTAGTATTGTCTACCATAACATCAATATGTGGAAGAGGAAAGTCATCTTTGGGGCTTGCCTTGTTCAAATACCCGTAGTCCAGACACATGCATACTTTACCATCTTTCTTAGGCACCGATACCACATTTGCAACCCATTGAGGATAAGAAGTAACAACTAGAAACCCTGCATCAAATTGTTTCATCACCCCAGCTTTGATAGTTTCTGACATTTCAGGACGCATACAACGAACCTTCTGTTTAATCGGGTGACAACCTTCTTTCATTGGTAAACGGTGGACCACGATATCAATATCAAGTCCTGGAATATCTTCGTAGGACCAAGCAAAGATCTCAACATAGTCATGTAACATTTGAATCAGTCTTTTCCTAACACTGACTTCCAATCCAGCACCTATCTTGACCTCTTTCTTATCTTCTTCAATACCTAGATTTATGATCTCAATTGGTTCCTTGTGTTGCTGTATGACCTTTTCTTCTCGCTCTAGTAGTCTGGCAAGTTCTCCAGGAACTTCACAGTCCTCTTCACCTTCATCCTCAGCTTGATAGATCGGATTTCTGAAGTCATAATTGGCAGTAGTAGAACTGTTATTGATGGGATCCAGAGTGGACGTGGATCTGCAATTTGTGATGTGTGTGTAAGAACACATAACTATTTTGATAAAGAAAAAATAAAAGAAAGGTAAAGAGCGTAATTTTCACAAAGGCAAAACGTCCATTGATTTTATTGAATGAAAGTATGCAATGAAATGACATCCCTAACAAGCATACCATTGTGCCCCGGGCTAGGCACAAGGCTTAAAAGTCTTATTGTTCAAATTGAAATAATCCAAACTTTGAAAAATAAAATAAACAAAAAATAGCATTTACTTCTGTCTAAAGGAGATAGGGATGATGTCTTCAATCTTCCAATTGTTGAACTCATTGCTACTAGTCGGAAAGATCCAGTTGACAAGGTCATAATCACTATCTATGTCTTCACCAACATTGACCTGATTCTTTTGAACCCCATTGTTGGTGATACGAATAGGACGAGCATGACATACAGCCTTCTGAGCCTGTAAGGTGAAGCCCAACCCAAATTTGTCATATTTGTAGGGAATATCAGGAAGCTGGCCCCAAACAGTACAACCACCTCTTCGACCACTTCTTTAGCCTTTTAATGAAGCCATTGTAGGTGGTGCTTTGGTAACCTTGGGAGTAGTAGTAGCAATTTTAACAACAGGAACAGTCTTGTCCACTTCAAAAGTCTGGCACGAAGTTTCGTAGAATTCGCCATCCACCTTGATATATTTCGTAGAATTCGCCATCCCTCAGAGCACAACAAAAGGGATAACATAAAAATTTGGGAAGGGGTATGCCCAACTGTCAACAACATTATAATCTCTTTTACGGATGATTTTTAGTATCTCTTCCATATGCTGCTTTGGAGAATCTTCAACAGTAGCTTCACTTGGTGCCCCTGTCTGGACAGGCTTAACCATAGGTTCTTTGCCTCGAGCTTTGGTAGCTAACTCGGAAGTAGAGATGCGAACTGGAGTGGTAGCAGTTTTTGGAGAGATCTCTGGAGAGAAAACCCTTCCACTTCGAGTAATTTTACTGGTCCCAACGATATTGACAACATCAGGATTAGTAGTTTCATCATCCCCACCAATCAAGGATTCTTGTTCGATGCTATGAATATAAATATCATTATCGTAGTGCCAAGGGATTGCTTTATCAGTGGAATAAGGGACTGGACCAGGAGCCGTGATAAACAATGGAGCCACTCTAGGCTCAGCAGTAATTTTAACAGGACCTTTAGAGGTGATCCTCATAGGCTTTTTAGTGATTACAAATACGTCTTAAGTTTTCACTTCTTCAACTAAATCCCACAACCGGAGTCTTCTCGAGTAATACAGTACAATAATCCATCAAACATTGGATGCCTTGTTTCAGTTTGCAGCAACCATTGGATTGGGATACACATAAATAACAGTCTTTGGCGTAACCCAAAAATAAAACGACTTGCAAAAACTTCTTCTTGATGAGTGGTAGAGGTGTAGTCAAGTCCTCCACAGTAGAAACATAAGAAACTTCGCCTATAGCTTTGGCAGCCTTGTCATGGTTAGGCATGGGAGAAGTGATTACATTGGGAACCTTAGGAGGGTCAAATTCAATCTCCCCAGTATCAATCATATCCTGAATTTTGTTCTTTAGTGCCCAATAGTTTTTGGTGTCATGTCCCTGACAATTTGAATGATATGCACACCTCACGTTAGGATTATATCGAGGAGCAGAGGTGTTAATATTCAAAGGAGGGTCTCGTAGTGTAATCAGATCGGCTTTTAACAAGTGTTGTAAAGTCTGATCCAAGGTCATGTCGATCTTTGTGAACTTCCTTCGGGGTACATCTTGTCTAAGCTCTTGTTTATGCTGATTGTCTTGTTGTTGTTACGGTGCGGGTGCAGAGATTAAGATTGTCCAACAGATTGGTCATGATTGTTCTTATTGCGACCTTTTTGGCTGTAAACAACACTGGACTCCTTCTTTCCATAGGACAACTTATGCGTAGCACTGGAACCTGTATCCCCTTGGATTTTCCACTTCGGATTTCGTTCTCGACACGCTCTCTGGTCAGTATCAATTCAGTGAATCCAGATGAGGAACTTCCAATTAGATGATTATATAAAGGACCAGTCAACATGCTTATAAACATCTCAACCAACTTTCTATCAGTTAGAGGTGGCTGAACTCTTCCTGCAATATCCCTCCATTTTTGGGCATACTCCTTGAAGCTTTCATTGGGACTGATAGACATACTTTGGAGTTGCATCCGGGTTGGTGTCAGATCAGAGTTGTATTCATACTTCTTGTAAAAGCTTTAGCCAGATCATTCCAGGTACGAATGTTGGTACTCTCCAACTTATAGTACCATTCTAGTTGAGCCCCGGACAAATTGTCTTGAAAGAAATGGATCCATAAATTTCGGTCAACAATGTGGGGTTAGATCTTACAGACGTAAGATCTCAGATGCAACTTTAGACAGGACACACTATCATATAGAGCAAAGGTGGGAACCAAGAATCTGTGAGGAATAACAACTCCAGAAACTAGGCCTAAGTCATTAAAATCCAAATCGGGTACCTTCTGAACCTCCATAGCATTTAAGCGGTCTACTAGTGATTTGTACTTCCCGTCTTCACCAGAATCATGATAATATTCATCTTCAGAGTTCTCAAGAGTATCATGTATGCTCCCATGCTGGCTACCATCCTTTTTCTTAGGATCTTTGTGTTCATCCTCTTCTGTTACAACTTCCTCATCCTTCTTAATTGGACCTCTGAATTTCCTCCCCATGTTGATGAAACCCATTAATTTCCTTGGTTTCTTCTTCTTCTTCTTCTTCTTCTTCTTCTAGATTATGAGTGATTTCAGTTCTTCTTGCCCCTTGGACAAGTTCAGGACCACTTCTTAAAATTGAGCATTCTGGGTCTGGATATCTTTCACAGTTTGCTCGAGATCCATTTCTTTACTGAAATAAACAGCGAGAAAGTAAGAAGTTTGTCTTTGACAACCTGTCATGCAATGATATGGTATGTAAATGCATATGCAATGTTTTCAAGGACCCTATAGGATTTAAATTTGTCAAAAGAGGAAACAAAAACAGAACATTCTTATTAGTAAGTTTGAATTATAATTGCCTCTTGGGCTTACAATAAAGGGCAAAACAAGAAGAAAATTGCAAAACAAATATTCCAAGGACTCAAGTCTCCTATGGACGCTTCCTCTTTGTGTTGAGATATGCGTTAAGATTTCGTTCTTCATGAAGTTGCTTTGTTAGTTCCAAAACCTTCTTTTCACTAGCATAGAATTGAGTCTCAAAAGTACCCCTTTCTTCCTTCAGTTGGATCCAGGATTTCTGTAGCTCTTCAAGATTGGTAGGCATGTCTGGATGGAGAATAATATAAGGAACATCTTCTTCATTAACAGGCTCTATAATCATTGGGCGCACAATAGGATATGACATCATAAGAATTTGAGCACGAGATCGCACCCACCTGAGGTAAGGCTCCAAAGTAATAGAGTTCTTTGGTTCCATTGTTTGAGTTTCAATTTTATACACCTTCACTTATGCGCGTATAAACTTTTGATGGTAACCTCGATCTTTTTAGTTGAACACAATGCCCTGAATAATCATATCATGAGGACCTTTCCTTTGAGCGAAACCAAAATGGTGCAAAGCTAATGAAGGATTGTAAGTGATTCCTCCCTTAATGCCAATGAGTGGCACATTAGGGAATTCCCTACAATGATCAATAATAGTAAAGTCATCCTGAGATCGGGCACACCAATAAATGTTTGTATGAGAGAGTGAAATTATAGTTTGAGACCACGACATCCTTTGCTCATTCTTCAATATTGATTTGGAAAGATGAGTATTGAACCACCTGAATAGTAGAGGTATGCAACACATGAGAGTTCCTTGTTTTTAGTAGTACGAGTGTGGAGCGAGTGCAGAATATCTCCCAACAAAGTAGGCACTGGGTTGCGAGACAGAAATATCTTGATTGTATGCACATCTATGAATTGATCTGGGTTAGGGAATAACACCAATCCATATATCAATAGATCCAAGATATCCTCAAAAGCATAATAACTCATAGCTTTAAGGAACAAACGAGCTTTCTCAATCAAGAACTTAGCAAGAAGACCTTTGACTCCACTCTTTGTTACCCAATTAGACACAATATCTGACTTCTTCATATGTAAGGCTGCTGCAATAATTTTAGGTTTTGGTGCATTCTCTAAACCTTTGAAGGGTAGCTCATCAAGAATAGGCAGATTAAGTATCTTAGAGAACTCTTGCAGTGTAGGTACGAACTGATAATCTGGGAAAGTGAAGCAATGATGCTTAGGATCAAAGAATTTGAATAGGACTCTCATATGTCTTCTTCAAAACCTGTGGTAACCAGTCTGAGTAGATAACCATGCCTTTTGGTGAATTCAGAATTCTCGAGAATCATTGAGACTAATTCTTTGAGCTAGGCAGGAACCTTTACAAAGTTGACTTGGATGAAATATTTGGTTGCCAAGACCTGCGACAAAGAACAAAGATAAATCCTTAGGTCCTTGAAATGGTTAGTGAAATGATATGATGTTATGATGTCATGTTCAAAACAAGTAAGTGGCAAACACAAACAAGTCACACAAGAGTCTCATGTTTAAAGGCTTGCATGAAGTCCATAGGTAAGTACCCTCCCCCACTGAGGTTTAATTGGTTCATCATATCCTAGAATAGTAATTAGGTTCTAGGGATCTCAATATCATATATCTTTCTAGAAGGCTTTATTTTGGTGCGACACTCAAGTGGCCGACCAAAACATCCTTAAAGTCAGATCTCAAGGAGTGTAGTTTCGAATATCAACCAGTCTTCGGTTTAATCCAAAGCCAGTTATCTCGCTACTTTCTAATGGTCAAAGATGAGTCAATTATGGTTCTAAAATATTGTGACCATCATTTCAACCGGTTTGGTACATGCCAAGCAGTTTTCATGATCTATTGTCACTTACCTAAGGTATCACTATATCTGGGTGTATGATCTTTCTCACAGTAGACCCAAGGAAAAAACCCTTAAAAGTAAAGCATACAAGTCAAACAAATTATTAAGTGAACTAATACTCTAAGGTAACCCCTCTTTAAATAGAACTCCCCGGCAGAGTCACCAGTTCTGTAATACGGTGGAAGAATTGACTTTGTCGTTTTTGTTTTCACAAAAACAATGTTGCGGATAGCAAAAGTCACCACCGACTTTTCTTTTATCCAATTAGGAAATATGGAAAAGAACAAGAAAACCCTTGGTTTAGAGTTTTGAGTTCGGGGGGTAGGTTATACAAAGGGAAGGTGTTAACACCAGTTGTATCTATGGTTACCCATGGGCTCTTAACTGCTTAGCTCACTTTATTTTTGTTTGAAAAAATAGTGGTGGCGTGTTTAGTAAATGTCCACCTTTGTAATGATTCTCATATGAATGTATACAAAGTGGTTTTTTGGAATGTTTTTTGAAAGTGTGAGGTGCAAAGAGTAATTTTGCTTTGAAATTGTGATTAAGCAGTTAAGGGTTCCTTACCTACTAAAGGTCATTCATGTTATTTTCTTCTTTCCTTAGAGATAAGACCGTCCTTACTATTAGTCACTAAGTAGTCTTATCTTTGGATGTAAGGGATATACGTAGGTTCATCGAATGGTCATAGAAGGCAACATATAAGGATACCTTAGCAATTCGAAGGGACTATCATCATTTTTCCGTAGGGTCATCGAGGGACGAGATCATCATTTTGTAGGCAACTCGAAGGGTCATCGAGGGACTATGATCTTTTTTCGTTGGTTCATCGAGGGACGAGATCTTCTTTTCGTAGGCAACTCGAAGGGTCATTGAGGGACTATGATCTTTTTTCGTAGGCAACTATGATGATTTATTCGTAAGCGTCTTTTGATAAGATACCCATACATTCAAGGAACATGACCAATATTCGTAAGGCAACAAGAGAGGCTACCCTAAAGGTGCAAGTGTGCAAGGTGTGTTATTTTCAGTTACTCGATCTTTTATTAAGGTTTTATAATTTGTTTTTAATCTTGCCATGCAATCCTATTATTCATGCATCTAAATAGTTTGTAAGGTGCGGAAAGTAAAATGCGGAAAATAAAGTCCTAAACTATTACAAGGCTTTGGGGTAGTTACATGATCAAGGGAGTGCGGAAAGTAAAATGCAGAAAATAAATTACAAGTTTATTTATGCCTATACATCCATTCTAAGAATTATAAATAAATGAAAACAATAGAATCGGGAGAAGTTTGAATTTTAACACAAATTAAAATAACATACAAATTACTACCACCTAGGCGGTCATCGCAAATCGAATAAAAAACAATGGCATGATAAAATTAAATTAAATAAAAAAGTATAAATCGAAACGCAAATCGGTAAGCGCTAAAGGTGAATTGTCACCGTGCTAAACCATCGGATGTGTGTAAAATCGAAGTACAACAATAAATCAATTAAAAAAATCGCACCTGAACCGATACGAACCACCAATAGTTTGCTACACTTAACGTGATCATCGCAATATGGATCAAAAATTAGGCGGATCTAAATTTATTAAAAAAAATAAAGCGAAAGAAATTAACAAAAACAACGATGTTGCTAACGCAAAATTGTGATCATCACAACTGGATCAGATCAATACAAGTGTCACGCCTCATACATACAGATGTGCAAACAGCGTATCAATACGGTCCCGATAATATAATCAAAACCAAAATAAAACAGTATTAACACATATTAACACATATTATATAAAAAAAAGTTTTCACAATAAACAAATATTTTGTGATATATACATATATATATATATATATATATATATATATATATATATATATATATATATATATATATATATATAGGCATATCAAGTAAAAGTAATTTTTAAATGAGAGATAAGAAGAATAAACAGCAACCATTAGATAATGTTATCAAGAGAGAGAGAGAGAGAGAGAGAGAGAGAGAGAGAAATTAATAGTCACATTAATAAATAATTTTTCTCTCTCTTAATAACATGATCTAATGGTTGCTGTTTATTCCTCTCATCTCTTATTTAAAATCACTCTCACTTGATATATATATATATATATATATATATATATATATATATATATATATATATATATATATATATATATATATATATATATATATATATATATATATATATATATATGAACAACTTTATATACTATATAATATAATATAATGTAAAAAAAAAGACTAATATATATGTATAATCCGTTCAAGCCTTAGAGTATATATAATCATTATGAACAACTTTATAATATAGTAAAAGTATATATATGAACAACTTTATATATAGTAAAAGTATAATACATATGTAGTAAAAGTATGTATAATCATTATATAAAGAAGACTAATATATATGAGTATGCTTACCACGCTGATAAAACTATCAAATGAACAATGGATTCATCGCTTTTCTCTTTTTTTTTTCTTTTTTCTTTTTCTGTTCCATCAGCAGCACCAATACAAAGTAAGTATATATACGATAAAATTAAAGTTAATGATAATGGCCTTAATGCTTATTTTGAAATCCAAATAAAATATTAATTTAAAAATTAAATAAAATTTAACAATTAAAATAAAAATAAAAATAAAACTAAAAAATATATTTATTTACTCTAGACACAATGTAAAAATAAACGGATTCAAAAAATAAAAGTTGGGCGCTAAAGTGTTTGAAAAAATAAAAGGAATACATCAAAATAATCAGCGCAAAATAAACGACTCGGAAAAATACAGCGTTTGGTCGAATTTTGAAATAAAATTATGACTGTTTAAACTGCTCAGACTGATTAACATATGACCAAAAATAGTCGTAAAAATACTTTTAGCATGTCAGATTAAACCACGTAAACCGTAAATTAATATTACTAACATTTGCAAATTTTAAATTTGAGATTTTTCGTTTACTGATTTTTGACACAGTTGAAAATTAGTTTGACCAGTCTGTCTGTAAATTCGAGAAATTATTCTGGCTAATATTAAGACAAAATACATGCTATGCTATGAAGATGATGCAAATGAATGCGAAACAAAAAAAAGTCAGTTAGACTTAAAAATCAGAGGGCAAATTTTGGGGTACAACAGATATCAAAGACATCCAATTGGATGAGAGACTCTTTTGAGGGCATCGATGAAGAAACAACTGAAAATTTCTCGCACGATCAAGCTGCATGGAAGGAAGACTTTGTGGATCCTCCTTCACCAGAAATCAATGTCATCACCAAAGTTACTCCGGAAAGACGAGTTACATATTTCTTCATCTCCAACGGAGTTCGTTACGATTGGGTCTCTGTTGATGTCCCAAACATCGTTCACAATCCAAAGTAATTGCTTAGCTTTATTTTAACATTTCATCTCGGCCAGATGAGAAGGAATGTTTTATAGGGTTACTTACTATAAATGTCCTCTTAACTTAGCCCAAAGTGATAGAGTTTTGTTTTATAGAGCTATGTGTTTCAAGAATCGAAAAATCATAAATAAAATGTGATTCTGTATTTCCGCACTTGTTGTTGTTTTCTCTTTTTCGGTTTTTTTCTTCAGAAATGGTAATCCCTAAAAAAATACCAAACATAAAAACAAATGTTTTTCAAAACTAATCTGCATAAACTTTCTTTTTCATAAATAAAATGTGATTATGTCTTTCCGCACTTGTTGTTGTTTTCTCTTTTCGGTTTTTTTTCTTCAGAAATGGTAATCCCTAAACAAATACCAAACATAAAAACAAATGTTTTTCAAAACTAATCTGCATAAACTTTCTTTTTCATTCTCTAAATGTGTTTTCTCGATATCATCATCGCACAAATTAACTATTTTAAACCCCATTGAAACACGCAATCCAATGCTTTCTCCCAACTTTGAGTTCCCGGTATTTGAAGCTGATGAGGAAGACGAAGAAGAAATTCCAGAAGAGATCTCCAGACTACTCAAACACGAGGAAAATTCCATCCAACCTTACAAAGAGTCATTGGAAACGGTCAATTTGGGTTCAGAACAGGATAGAAAAGACGTTAAGATAGGTGCACTACTCAGTTCAACTGAAAGGAAAATCCTGATTTCACTACTCAAAGAATTTTCAGATGTATTTGTTTTGTCCTACCAGGACATGCCAAGGTTGGATACTGACATCATGGAACATCACTTACCGTTGAAACCAAAATTCTTGCCAGTCAAGCAGAGGTTGAGAAGAAGTCCAAAAGCAAATTGACGGTGGCTTCCTCGCTACTTCAGAATATCTTCAATGGTTGGCAAATATTGTGTCAATACCAAAGAAGGACAGAAAACTCAAAATTTTGTTAGACTACAGGCATCTCAACAAAGCAAGTCCAAAGGACGACTTCCCTTTACCACACATTGACATGCTGGTAGACAACACAACAAAGTACAAAGTATTTTCCTTCATGGATGGATTTTTGGGATACAATTAGATCAAAATGGCACCCGAAGACATGGAGAAAACATCTTTCATCGTGGCATGGGGCACCTTATGTTACAAAGTAATGTCGTTCGGATTAAAGAATGTTGGTTCTACCTATCAAAGGGAAATAACAACTCTCTTTCATGACATGATGCATAAAGAGATCAAAGTATACAT
The DNA here is from genome assembly GCA_963966055.1 of Lathyrus aphaca. Lineage (NCBI taxonomy): Eukaryota > Viridiplantae > Streptophyta > Magnoliopsida > Fabales > Fabaceae > Lathyrus > Lathyrus aphaca. Next base: position 411,654,195 of record OZ014519.1, read on the forward strand.
CGACGACATGATCGCCAAGTCGAAGACCGAAGAGGAACACGTTGAACATCTGCATAAATGGTTCCAATGTTTGAGAAAATATAAACTACGAATGAATCCTAACAAGTGCACCTTTGGTGTCCGATCTGGAAAGCTCCTAGGATTCATCGTCAGTCAGAAAGGAATCGAAGTCAATCACGACAAAGTCAAGGCTATTCAAGAAATGTCTACTCCAAAAATGGAGAGACAAGTAAGAGGATTCCTGTGGCATCTCAATTACATCTACAGGTTTATATTCCTCATGATTGCGACATGCGCGCCAATATTCAAACTTTTACGGAGGAATTAAAGTCATGACTGGAAAGAAGAGCGTTAGGAAGCCTTTGAAAAAATCAAGGAATACTTGTTGAAGCCACCACTCTTCTCTCCTCCAGTTGAAGGCAAACCATTGATCATGTACCTCACTGTTTTGGAAGACTCCATGGGATGTGTACTTGGCCAGCAAGACGAAATGAAAAGAAAAGAATATGCTATTTACTATCCGAGCAATAAATTCAATGATTGTGAAACTCGGTACACAATGCTTGAGAAAATTTGTTGTCCTTTAGCTTGGGTAGCTAAACATCTTTTCCAATACATGATATGTCATACTACCTGGATCATCTCGAAAATGGATCTGATCAAATATGTGTTCGAAAAGCCTGCATTAATGGGTAGAATTGCTCATTGGAAAATGTTGTTATCAGAATACAACATCGAGTATCACGCTCAAAAATCCGTCAAAGAAAGTATCATAGCTGATCATTTGGCTCAACAACCTATCAGTAGTCAGGAACCAGTCATATTTGGCTTCCCAGACAAAGACATCATGTATCCTAAGATGAAATATTGTGACGAACCACTTCCAGACAAAGGGCCAGAACCAGGATCCCTTTGGGGACTCATCTTCGACAGAGAAGTCAATTCTTATGGAAATGGGATTGGGGAAATCATTGTCACTCCAAGCGGAACCCACATTTCATTCACTGCCAGATTGACCTTCAAATGTACAAACAATGAGGCTGAGTATGAAGCTTGCATCATGAGTCTCGAAGAAGCAATTGATCTCAAGATCAAGAATTTACACGTGTACGAAGATTCTGCCTTAGTGATCAATCAACCCAAAGGAGAATGGGAAGCACGACATCAAAGACTGATCCCTTACAAGTAATACGCAAGGAGATTGTTGCCATTCTTCAACAAAGTTGAATTCTATCACATCACTCGTGGGGAAAATAACATGGTTGGCACACTTACTACTCTCTCTTCCATGATTATAGTTAATCAATGGAATGACATACCAAGAATTGAAATTATGCGCCTAGATAGGCCGATATACATCTTCGCAATCAAAACTGCCACTGATGGCAAACCTTGGTATTACGACATTCAACAATTCCTGCAGAAAAGGGAATACCCATTTGGATCGTCAAGAAAAGACAGGAAGACCCTCCGAAGACTGGCATACAACTTCTTCATCAATCAAGATACATTTTACAAGAGAAACTTCGACATGATTCTACTCAGATGTGTAGACGAGTGCGAAGAAGAAATACTTATGAGAGAAATTCATGAAGTATCCTTTTGTTACTTATACCAACGGACATACGATGGCAAGAAAAATACTTCGAGCAGAATACTACTAGCTCACAATGGAGGCAGATTGCCGCAAGCATGTGAAAAGATGTCATAAATGCCAAATTTATGCTGATAAGATTCATACGCCTTCGAAACTTCTCAAGGATCTCTCTTTGCCATGGAAATTTTCAATACGGGGAATCAACATGATTGGAATGATCGACCCAAAGCTTCAAACGAACAACGGTTCATTCTGGTAGCCATTGATTACTCACCAAATGGGTCAAAACAACATATACGCCAATGTAACCCGACAAGTGGTTGCCTAATTTATCCAAAACAATATCATATAACATGTTAGCGTCGACTTAGCGTCAGGGTCGGGGCGGACATTCTAAAACTGTAAGCAAAACATAATCACGAGCTGGTGCTAAACTAGTGTCGGCTAAATGCAACGATAGTGCGACGATAAAATACTAAAGCCGACGCTAATTTACAATATTTAAAAAAAGTTGTGGCGGCTTTTGTCGATGTAAGTTTCTCCTAGTGGTGGATCTAAGCGACAATTAAATAGATTTCCCTATGTAGTAGCGTGGGAAAAAGCTGTCGCTACTCTTTTAACATAAACCATTATGACACTTAAAGTCGTCGCTACCTATTAGATTCTGTGTTTTATAGCGTTGCAAATAACCGTCGCTAATTAATTTACGTAATTTATATATTCTATTTAGCGTCGGTTTTATTTGCCGCTATATTTTACATATACGTGACTTACCGTCGGCCTTGACCGACGCTAAATGTTTTTTGGTGTTTTTGAAAATTTCTTATATTTAAATTTATTTATGTTGAAAATCAAATCTATTTACTTTAAATTTACTGAACACTATTTTTTATTTCAAACTATTCATTGATATATTATCACATCATAATTCCAACACAAAATAACAAACTTTAAATCCATGATATTGCTAAATTAATTAAGATGTCAAATTTCATCAAAATATTGACACTATATTAAACTTGTGTCCATCCACTATATTACTACATAAAAATATCAAAGACCAACACAAAATATCAAATTTGTGAAAATCAACAACAATTTGATGATCCATGTCCCAAAACAAAGAAAAAGAAAATGCATATGACACTAACATCAATCACTCATATCTTCTAGATCCAAGAGTGCTCATCAGAGTCATCATCGTAATGCACATGAGTATTAGGATGGACACTAGAAGCATGAGCAGTGGAAGGACCCGCCTGACTCGACTTCCAAGCAAATATATCTTTTTGAAATTCTTCAAACTTCCTTTTCAACTCTTCTATCTCGGCTATAGCTCTATCTGCATGTGCATTAGCTAATGCAACCTCTTCACGTGATATGACAGACTCAACTCTAGCTGCCTCAATCACTTGGCTATCCACCTCTCTATTCTGATTAACAATATCTTGTGTCAAATAAGACACACCATATCGTATGTTAACCTCCAATCAGGCAGTTCCATAGCAACAACCACACATCTTACCACCGACAACTTCTTTCCAGATTTGTAACTTTTCTGACCCATCCAAGTTATTATAAGTTTAAGTGGCCTGAGTCAATTAACATAATCTTTCTGTAAAACAAAACACACATAACACACATAAGTATTTCCAGCTATTACACAACCATGGCAGGATAACCCACAATTAGTATCCAAAATTCAAAATTCAAACCAACAACCATAGTGGCAGACTGGCACTGGCAGTGTTCCTAACTCTTTAGAATGCACTGATTAATTTGAAAATTTACTTATTAAACAACCACAAAACCCATGAACCTTAATAAGAAATGAGACCTCCTTTTAGGAGAATACCATTAAGCCGATGAACATCATATCATTAAGTCATACAATTGATTGGAAGCTAACTTAACAAAGAACTATGAAGAACAATTTCCTTTTAGGTTCAGTCTTGATCCAACAATTCATCGGCTTTCATTGTAACCAAACATTCTATTATAGCATTACCAAAATAATTCTCTTGCAAATCAAAGGGAATAAGGACTTACATGTGTTTTTTCTACACGACGGTCAACCCACTGCCCATTCTTCTTTTTGTGGGTGGCCAAAAAGAGCTCTTCAGGATTTGGAGGTCGACCTAATTTCTTCTCCTATAAATAAAGACAAGATAGTAATGGTTAAAATTTTCGAGATAAGCTGTTAGTAAAAGCTAGTAAATGCATTTGAATAACTTCAAAAAAGCCTCCAAATAAAGATAATTACTAGTAATAGAATTTACAGCGGCAAATTACATCGGCACTTTACTACACAAGTCCAAATTTCTTATATCATATTATTATACTAAAATTGCATTTCACATCGCAACTAACTAATCTCGTTTTCCAGAGGGATAATATATTTTGAAATTGACCAAGTACACTAATGCTTTTGGGCACTACTATTTTATATTATCACTTTCTTTTTAATCAGCTAGATAAATAGTAATAACTTTACATATTACCATTGTAAAACACAATAATATAAACACCAAAGTGAAATATGCAGCAAACAGGTGGTAGTTGGAAGTTTTCTGCCAAGCAACCAGCAAGACCAGAAACCAAAGAAACCAAAATCTGATTACGCAGCAACCACCCTAATCGCACCTATTGCAGTATCTTCCGTGCCACCACCAACCAATGGCGACCGATATTAACATATATTTGCCCGATAATTAAGTCGATAATCAAATCAAACCGGTGTCATTGACTACATTCATCACAAAGCTGTTTATTTAATGTTTTTCAATGTTGTTATGTATTATGTAGATTGTTTCAAACAAGTTATCTATTGTCTGATTATCACCTAGAATGAGGTAGTTGTGTGTAGGATAATTTGGATATGTAATATTTGTTACAATCTAAATTTGAAGCTTAATTTGATGTTCTAAGTCCCAACCTAGGTATATGATTTTGGTATTTGTAACACGGTGGGAGAACTGACTTGGGTGTTTTTGTATTGACAAAAACTATGTGCAGATAGCAAGATTCGTCACTGACTTTTATTTTGTCCAATAAGGAAAAGGCATAATAGAACATGAAAGACCTTTTTTTTAAAAAAAGATTTGAGTTCGGGGGGTAAATTATACAAAGGGAGGGTGTTATGTGTTAGCACCCTTTGTATCCATGGTTATCTATGGGCTCTTAATTACTTAGCTTACTTTTGTTTGAAAAATGGAGTAGTGTGTGTTTAGAAAATATTTTCATAAGTATTTAACTTTGCAATGATCCTCGTATGGATGTATACAAAGGGTTTAGTTTTGAAAATGTTTGAAAAAAAGAGGGGTGTAAAGAGTATTTTGAAAAGAGTGAGCAAGCAATTAAGAACTACTTACCTTAAGTTTGTAAGGTCTTTCTTGTTATTTCTTTCCTTTAGGGTAAGACTGTCCTTACTATTAGTGAATAAGTAGTCTTTACCTTGGATGTTTAAAGGGACGAGCGTAGGGTCATCGTATGGTCATAGAAGGCAACCTTGTAGGGGTATCTTAGTCATTCGAAGGGACGATCATCATTTTCGTAGGGTCATCGATGGACTATATCATTTGTTCCTAGGCAACTCGAAGGTACTATGATCTTTTATCTGAAGGGACTTGATGATTCTTGTTCGTCGGAAGCTTTTACTAAGATACTCCCACGTTCGAGGGACTTACCATGAATTGTAAGGAAACACAGAGGGGGGAGAAACCCTAGGAGGTGCAGATGGCGATCGTATAATGATCAACTTACGTGTGTGAATATTAATTTCAGATATTTATCTTGGAATTTAGGGTTAGCTAGCGGTTGATTTTAGTCTTACCATACAATCCTATTAAGCATACATCTAACAATTTATAGTGCGGAAAATAAAACCCTAGTTTAAACTATTACATTCCTTTGGGAGAGATACATAAATATAAAAAATCCTGACAGAAAATGTAAAGTGCAAAAAATAAACCTAAACTATTACAAGGCTTTAGCAGTTACATTATCTTTAGAAATTGTCAAATAATCAAAACGAAAAGGTCGGAAGAATATTGAGTCTTTGAGATGGGAGGAGGATATGTTTTTTATCAAGCTATTAGAAGAATAAAAAAATAAACAGAGTCAGATAAAATCACTGCTGATTTTAAAATAATGTAAAATAAAAAAAGCGATTAAAATAAAATCTAAAAAATATTCAAACGATGCTAAAAATCAAATAAAGAGCGCACAATTATTTTTCAGATTTTTTTTAAAATATAGAAATAGAAAATAAATCAAATAAAATAGAAAAAAAAAGAAGAATTTGTGATTTTGAGGATCAAAATCTTTTAGAATTTTATTCTAAAAGAGTATTATTCTTCGATTTTTTTCTGAACTTCTAGAAAAAAAATCGAAGTAAATTGAAACAGTTGCACTTACCTGACTTACCTGTCATACATGAATTCTTATCACTACTGCAGCCTTCAAAGTATCAGCAGAGCTAGGTTACGGCAGATTAACCAACAGTTTAGTTCTCCTTGGTGCCCTAAACTTCAATTTGATCGCCCAGATAGCTTGCTCACATCATACAAAACACAAATATGCAAAGAGATTAGATGTATCATGCGTATAAATATGAAATCAAAAAATTGAAAAAAACCAAAAAAAAAACAAATTTGATTATGGCGTTTTATGAGGTTTTTGAGCAATGTGTTGATTAGTAAGCATTCAGAAGAGTCTAAGGAATGTTCTTGGACCTTTAAACCTTCTTGAGAATGGCTACAACCCTAAAACTGAATCCAACATACTCTTGAGGTTTTTGAAGTTTTGTATGCTCTCTTTGATCAAAAATTTCCTCCCCTTGACTTGTGGAGATGATAATTATTTATACAGGGTGTAATTTAGGTCAGATTTTGGACTTTTGTGATGGATTGAGAGGTTACTTGAGGATGAAGAAAATATGTTTCCAATTTGGTCAAAAAATTAAATGAAATCATTCTCTTTTGGTCTTGCACGAATTTGGACACTTACAATCATCATAAACGTCAAATATTTGATCTCAAAATAGACCTAGGATCAAATATTTGATTTTTCAATATTTATCTCAATTAAAATTGAATTTAAATTAAATAAATCCAATATAATATGAAATAAATATAAAAATCATATATTATGATCTATGGGTTGTACATGATCTTATAATTGAGTTTGGATTGGAAAAATATGGGCCCATTTGAAGAAACTTGTGTTTTGGCCATTTTTGCTTCCTACACCTCCTCAAAATTGCCCAAATTCAACAAAGCATAACTCTCTCAATTTTTATCCCATGTATGTGTTCTAGTACTTTTTAGAAATCTTAGAGTGTCCTCTAACTACTCCTTTCGGTCCCATGTCCATTTGATCTTCCATTTTTAAGTTATGAGTTTTTGTAAGAGTTGACTTTTTGTTAACTTTTAAAAGGACCTATAATGTTGTTGTACCCCAAAATTTGCCCTCCACAATCAAGACAACCTCTCTCAAGACTTCTAGATGATCATAAGATCCTCAAGGCTCTCAATTGGTCAAGAAGTATGGAAGTTTCCTTAGACAATGCCTCCTCATAAGCCAAATGTCCAAAACTAGGGTTTTGTGTTTCCTCAGGTTAAAATGAGTTTCAAGACCTCAAGTTAGCTTCATAACATCCCAAATGTGTTCAAGAATCCCCATGTCAAGTTTCAAGGCTTTCCCAATAAGTTTGCCCTGTCAGATGATCAGATATGCAAAAATCAGTCAAAGTAGTTAAAAAGTTAAACTGAGGTCAACTGTGGTCAAACTAAAGTCAAAATTCAAGATTTTTTGCCAACATAAAGTTTATGAAGTAAAATTCATCATTTGATCAAGGGTTTATCATGATTCATCAAGAAAGTTTCAAATCATCAAGAATAAGGAATTTCTAAATTAGGGTTTTCTAAGGAAAAGTCAACTGAACTTTGACCAGCCATAACTTTCACATGCTTCATCAAAAAATTCCCATCCAAATCTCATTTTGAAGGAAATTGAATTCTCTACAACTTTTTGTCTCACAAGCCAAGCCTAAAAATGCTTCATTTGGAAGGTATGAGCTAAAACATTATAGGTTATTTTAAAAGTCAACAAAAAGTCAACATCTTCCAAAGGACATAATTTGAAAATGGTAAAGGATATGGACATGAGACCAAAGAGGTTGGTTAGAGGAGTCTTTAATATTTCCAAAATGTCCAATAACATCTTCATAGCATTAAAATTGAGGAATTTATGCCTTTGCAAAGTTGGGAAATTTTGAGGGGTATATTGAGCAAATGAAGTCTTAAAACCAAATTTTTCCAAATGGGCTGGCAATTTTGTGATCCAATCTTTACAATGAAATCATGCACGACCCATTTACAAATATTTCTAATTTTTATAATTTATTTATTATTTATTTGGATTTTATTCATTAAAATTCAATTTAAATCAAAATAAAATATGAAAACTCAAATATTTGATTTGATTCTTCTTCTAGAAGCTCTTAAAGACCATTCAAGTTGATTTGATCACATACAAATTCGTGCACACCCTTTGGAGTATGAAAAGATATGATTTTTCATCACATTTATGGTTGATCTTTCTTCACACTCAAGGTATCCATAAGCCCACAAAGTGATATGTTTTTTTGACCTAATTTGACTCTCCTATAACTAGACAACAAGAGCACAAAGTCAAGGGACGAAAATTGGCACAAGAGAGGCATTATCCAAACTCAAATTTTTCTAGAAAAATTCAAATTCGGTTTATAATTTGCAGGCTATTTTCAGGTGATTTAAAGGTTGCAATCCCTTCTTGGATGATCACTGAATGTTTCCCAATAATGATCATCATCCATAATGCATTGAAATGCCATAACCGAATCGTTTTTCTTCATCTTTAATGAGTTTTTCGATTTCATGAATATATTGGTTATAAATGATATCTAACATTTGATTTGTGTTAATGAGGTTACAAGGAACGTTTCTGGGCAAGCAATTTGAAGAATCATGGCCAAATCCGTAGAATGCCATAACTAGGGTTCTTGAAAGTTTTGTTTGGGGGTGCACGATTGAATCAATTTTTGTTGAAATTGATGTTGTATTTGTGTTCAGGGACCTCATATTAATTAACCTAGGCCATTAAAAATCATTTATCCATGTTATTTTTCAATGTTTGATATGCAGGCTTTATAGTGACGACGAAAATCCGTCACTAGAACCTCTAGTGACGGAAAACCGTGGGTATAGGTCTAAACCAACAGACGGAGGTTGAAGATGAAGTTTGGCGCGAATCTGGATTTTGAAAATTGGAGTTATTTTATTATATATTGTTTGTATTTTGTTTAACAAGTTGTGTATTGATTCAGATGGTAAGCGTGCGCGTCTGTGTAGCAAAAGGCCTGGGTTCGATTCCCAGGTCCCTCCTATTTTTTATATATTTCGTTTTATACTACAGGTTCATCATATAATGTTTGTTTCTCCTTCCTAGGGCAACAAGTTATGTGCAGCCTGATGGTAACTCTTTGGTTTGGTAAAGGGGAGGTCCCGGGATCAAATCCATACCTCCCCCATTTTCTTTTGTGTGCCTGATTTCTTTCTTTTTCTTGTTTTTTTAATTTTTAATAAATTAATAATTATATATTATATTAGGGTAATTAGATAATCAATTATAACTAATTTAATTTAATTAAGATAACCACCATTAATTTTTCTTATTAAAAATAAACAAAATAGAAATAACTTTTTTTTGTTAAATAATTTAGTTTTATTATTATTTGTAAAATAACTAGTTAAATTTTTTTTTACTAATAAATCCTTAAATATGTTTTTTTTAAAATTAATTTCACTAATTATTTTCTTATGTAAATTAATTTATTTTTATTATATTTTAAATTAATTTAGTAATTAGGTTTTGATTTTCTTAATAAGATCTAATTTTTTCTAAAGTTTTATTCTATTTTTTTATATTATATATTTTGTAAATATTTAAGACTTTAATTACTTAATATGTTAATTATTTTCTATAAAAAAACCTAACTTACTAACCCTAATTTTTATTTTAATATTTTTATTTTGTGATTCTTTTTGCTTTGTTATTTATTTAATGTTGCTTTATTATTCTATATTTAATTTTTATTTTATTTACCTTATTAGTGTATAGGTTATTATATTGTAATTTATTTTTCTTGCTCGATTATTTTGTAACTGCCCATAAGCCATGTAATAGCGTAGATTTTATATTTCCGCATTTTATTTAGTTTATTATAATTGTTATGGTTAGTAATTTTAGGGTGTGTATAACCTAAATGTAATTAAAATTAACTTAGAAAATTAATTTAAAAAAGATAAATATTTGAAAGTAAACACTCACACACGTAAGTCGATCTTTGATCGCCATATTGCACTTCCTAGGGTATTCCTCTTGATTGCCTTTAAATATGGTCAAGTCCCTCAAATATAGGGGTGTCTTAAGCAAAGTCCCTTCACGTATAAATCATCAAGTCCCTACATATTTAAAAGATCAAGTCCCTTCGAGGTTGCCTACGGAATAATGATCTTGTCCCTTCGGTAAATATGATGATAGTCCCTACGAATTGCTAAAGACACCCTTTAAGTTGCCTTTTATGACCATACGATGACCCTACGCTCGTTCCTTAAACACATCCAAGGTAATGACTACCTATTCCTTAATAATAGGGATAGTCTTACCATTGAAAGAACATATGAGAACATGAAAGACCTAATCTAGGGTAGGTACCTCTTAGTTACTTGCTCACATTTCAAAATACTTTTCACACCTCACTATTTTCAAACATTTTCAAACAAGGCTTTGTATACATCCATACGAGGATCATTACAAAGTACTTAGAAAATTTATAATCACACACTACACTTTCCAAAAACAATTTAAGTGAGCTAAGTAACTAAGAGCCCATGGATAACCATGGATATAAAGGGTGCTAATACCTTCCCTTTTCATAACCTACCCCCCGAACTCAAGTCTTTTAAAATAGGTCTTTCCTGTTCTTTTATGTCCTTTCCACTTGGATAAAATAAAAGACAGTGGTGACTCTTGCTCTCCGCAACATGACTAAAAGTCAGTTCTCCCACCGTGTTACAAATGTCTTGGCTCATATCTCTCAAATGAAGCACATTTGGCCTTGGCTTGTGAGACACAAAGTTGTAGGGAATTGAATTTCCTTCAAAATGAGCTTTGAATGAGAAATTTTTGATGAAGTATTGTCGCTCCCCGGACTTTCGTCCCGGTGCAAACGCGAATTGTCGGCGATGTTGGAGATTGAGGGGAAATAGAATCGCCAGCTAGGCATTTTTATCCCGAAGGAAAGGTAATGTTGCATAAACCTGGAAAGATATGGATAAGACGGTTGCGAACCAAAGAGACTGAGTAAGGGGGTAGGTTACTACCTGGAAAGGTATTAGCACCCAGATCGTCTGTCGTACTTGACGGGATCCATGCATATTTGATTGTGTTTAAAAGGGGATAGTGTATGTGCTAAACTGTGTATAAAAGGCTAGGGAGGAGTGGATGTACAGAGTGTCATCGCAAGAAGAAAGTGAGCGCTCACAACTGAGGCTGAGGAAAGAAAGCTAGAAAGAGGGGAAAGGGGAGGAGACAAAGAGACTTTTGTTCGATAATCGTTAAGTTATGCCTACGTATCCTCTCGTGCAATGAGGAAGTCAGAACACCATAGTTCGACTCAAATAGACTTAGCATTTTTGGTTGTGAACTACTTGCTTGTCTATGCTCAAGTGTATGACTCGTCTGGCTCGAGTGCTAACTGTCTTGCATTAGACGGAACAAGCGGGTTCTCGTTTTCAGAGTGAATATAATGAGAAAAGAATCCTGGAGGAGACGTTTATTGTTTGTTTTTGTGTTTTCAGTTTTTTATTGTTTTTGGTGTTTTGCATAAGATAATGAGCTTAAGCCTTAATCAAGGGTAGTAAACTCATTTTATCACCCCTGATTAGGTATAAAGAGTCTACTTAAGTATGAGATGAAAATCTCAACTTAATTACCCTAATGATGCAGGATTAAGATCATTAACTTACTTGTGGTTATTAAGTGTTTTTGGATTTTTTTGTGTGTTAAGTAATGAGTTTAATCTCTAATTAGGGATTAGTGAACTCATTACACCATCCTAAGAGAAGGATAATAGATGAGAACACTTAAGATGATGAAGACTCCTCAACTTAATCCATGGTTAGAGATTAAAATCATTATATAACAAGCCTTTATTAAAGTGGATTTTAATTAAAGATGGGATTAAGAGATGGATTTTATGTTTGCAAGACTAAACCTGAGGCGGACTTATCCATTGAACACTAGGGTTAATCCCTCTGAACCAACAGGCAGAGATGTAACCCTAATATAAGACCCAAGTTACAAGCTTAAATCTTAATGATTATTAGGTGTTTTGATTAGGAGGTGTAAACAACTTAAAGGTTTAACACTAAGTATTAAAGTTATACACTCCATCCTAAGATAATGATACAGTCATAAACCTAATTCAGAGTCTTAAAACTTTAACTGTTTAGCCTTGATTATGAGATGAGAAGCAGAGACTCAAGGAGAATCAAAGGTAAAAAATAGGGGATACTATGTACAACCCTAAAGTTATCATGCTTGGATATTCCTATGGTTTGTGAGGCTTAGATAAAGATCTTCAGATGGCCACCAAGGAAGAAGAAGCAGATGAAAAGAAAAGAGAAAGAAGAATAAGTTACTTACTTCCTGAAGAAGTTAAGTAACCTAAGAGAAAGAAGAGGGAGCAAGAGAGAGCATAAGTGAGTCAAACTCACTTCAAAGACAAATAAAGATGCAAATGAAGAGGTTGGAGGTGGAGGCAAATCCACATCCTAAACAACTTACCTGAAGCCCCTGAAATGGTTAGTATGAATGCATAAGATGTGAAACAAAAGGAAATAAGGCAAATGAAGATGCAATGATCAAGGCCAGAAGTGTAAACACAATTCAAATGTGTTATGAAATGATGCAAAGACAAGTACAATGTTTATGCATGATCATACAAGAGATGGGATGCAAGGGAAAGCATGTTAGAACCTTGAAATCACATGAATACACATAAGAAGTAATGAATGCAAAACATACCAAATGGATGCAACAATGATCAACCAATGTTCATACATGTCCTAAGGTATCTAAGATGACATACAAATGCATGAGATGTCATGACAAGTTCATATGATGAAGGTATGCAAAGATGAATGCAAATGAACATGGAAAATTAGGGTTTTAAGTAAAGTATGAGATGCACATGTCCACAACAGAAGGATAACACATGATAAAAATTTTAAAATGCAACCAAATGAACCCTAAACACACATAAGATCACTCCCCAAAGATGGAAGTCAGAAGCTATACCAAAGTCAAGTTATGGTTTTTCTAAGTTAGGCTAGGGTTTTGGGTACTTCTTCATGAAAAATGCCAAACAAATGGAACATGCAATGCAAAAATATGAGTTAAATACCCTAGATACTATATGCAAAGTATGAAAGAATGCAAAAAGAACCTTGTGCAAACTCATCTTGGTTGATCAGAAATGGATTTTTGAAGTTAGGGTTAGAAAAATAGGAAATTTGGAAACCCTAATTCATGGTTAATTGTCAAAACATGATCAAACCCTAAAATAAATTTGTAAGATGAGTTTGCAAATTTTTCTAAATATGTAAGAATGCTTCATGAAATTTTTTGTGATTTTTAAATACCTAAAGGTATTTTTAATTAATTAAAATGAATGAATGAATTAAATAATACAATTAAATGATTTAAAAATATATTTTTAATGCAAAAATTAAAAATAAAAATGTTTTTGGTTTCTGAAAAGTATTTGAAGACAAAATGCAAAAGATCATATTTTTATAAAATGATTTGCTATTTTAAATAAATATGTGAAATAAAAATGATATAAATAAAATAAAAAATGAAAAGTAAGCACAATGGATGGTTCGGATGCAAAGTTGAGAGGATCATAGGCTGAGATGGTGAGTCAGTGTGACTGGGAGTATGAGGATCCAATGGTCCAAGTTTAAATTTTCATTACGCGCGTGATCTAAGGGTTGTGGTTCAATCTGATTAAATTAATTAGGATTAAATTAATTAATTAATTAAAATTAGGTTTTAATGACACATTTGGGCCGTTCATGCACTAACCTAATCACAATCCAATGGTTGTGGTTCAATCCGGGCTCACTAACCCTAATGACTTTCAGATGACCAGAACAGTGCTCCGGTCATCATCTCCGGCCAACCCCAAACCCTATCTTCTTCCCCGGGCCACCCCAAGCCCTCTAACCTGCCCAGAAACACTCCCCTAACTTCACTCAACTCAAATCAACAATCAAACAACATTTATCATACATGAATGAAGCAAATCAAAACAAAAATCAAAATATGGGCAAACTTTCAGAACATCATAACATACTCATTTTTCACTCATTTTCGATTCTAAACATATCACGATGATCAGGATAACATGTAGATTCAATTTATAACAAGAAAAAGAAGTTTTGGAAAAAATGTTCTTCGAAGCTACCTGAACTGAAGTTCTTCAAACTGGAGCTTTCAAGGCATTCCCTTTGTGCAAACCAACTCCTTTGGACCTCCTGAAGTTATTGAGATGCTTAGATGAAGTTCTTAGTGGCTAGTTTGAGAGGTTCAGTTCTGATATGGTAGAAAATGAGGTTCTTGTGTGTTGTGTTTCAGGCCATTATGAGGGGTGGGATTTGTTCTATAGGTGATGTGTGGTTGATTGATGAAGAAATTTTTGAAGTTTGATTGCTGGATTGGGAGAATCAAAGAGAGGAAGTTTTTGAGGATTTTTTTGCAATTGGGAAGATCTAATCTACAACTTTCATGTTTGAAGAAAATTCATTTGAAACATTTTTGATCAAGAAAGAGGAAGTTGAAAATCTTTCCCAAAATGGAAAATTTACATTACAAGTCATATCCAAAAATGGAAACTTTGCAAATGGCTTAAAATTCTCAAATCTTGTGAACTTACAAGCATTCTTAAGATCAAATAAAGATCATAGGACCTCAAATTGATGATGATGACCCTTTGGACCCCTTGTTGGTGGCCTCAGATGCCCTGATTCTGACTTTTCTTGCACAACAAGTTACCATTTGATCAAACGACTTCCACAAGGAATTTTTGCTTCAAATTTGATACACATGCTCCTTATAACATACATAGACCAATAGAATCAAGAATGGCCAATACTTTTGAGTGTAAGGGCCTCAAACCCAAAACCCTAATTTTTGGTCATTTGTGTAGGAAACCCTAAGCCCATCTGGGTAGCTGTGCAATCCTCTGAGATTTTGTGACTTTAAAGAAAACTTGGAGGTAAAATATGATCATAGAACACTCATGGACCCTCTTGGAATTCTTCATGGCCTCTGAGATAGCTCAAACCACTTCTAAGATTCACTTGATCACAAACCCTAGTTATGCAACTTATGCAGTGAAATAACTATGCAGTGTGAGATGGTATGCTTATGCAATGCAATATGAAGGATCACAAGCCAAGGTGTGATAAAAAAAAGAGGGAAAATTTGGGGTGTTTACAAGTATGTGAAAATTATGGCTGGTCAAAGTACATTTGACTTTTCCAATAAAAACCATAATTTATTAACTCCTGATTCTTGATGATTCTGAGGCTTCCTTGATGAATCATGATCAACCCTTGATAAAAAAAATTAATTTCACCTCATAATCTTGATGTTGACCAAAAATCTTGAAGTTTGACTTTATGTTGACCACAGTTGACGTTTTGACCAAGTTAACTGCTTTTGGATCATCTAAGCATCTGACTGACCAAACTTGTAGGGAAAGCCTTGAAACTTGACATGAGGATCCTTTGAAGTATGTGGGATACCATTAAGTCCACTTGAGGCTTTGGAAGTCCAATTTTCTTTGAGAACTCAAAACCCTAGTTTAAGATCTGTTGCTTAGGAGGAGGCTTAGTCTGATGAAACCTAGAATTCCTTTGAGCAATTGAGAATCTTATGATCATTAGAAGACCTCTTGAGACATATTGTCTTGAAGATGTGAGGGAAAATTTTGGGGTACAACAGTTTCCCCTGTTCAATTTTCTGAAACCTGAGGAGTTAGATTGGCATGTACGCCATTCGTGACCTGGAGGTGGAAGAGGATTGAACACTTAAGCCCAAAATTTTCGCACTCGCTGGTGCGCAAAATAATACTGTTGGTTGATCGTATTTTTTAAATGGGCTTAGAGATGCCATTCGGAGTATTTGGAGATGGGCGTATAGATTCCATTCAAAGTATCTATGGTTAGGAGTGTCAGAATGTGTGTACGTTTGACTTTATCTAAATGTTGTTACTACACTAAGTATCATAATTAGATCTTTGTCTCGATCATCTCTGAATTGTCTATGTAACATATCTGAACTAAGTATCAACACTACATCTTTGTTTAGATCGTCTCTGAAATGTCTCTGGGGGGAAAAGATACTTTGAACTAAGTATCAGCACTAGATCTTCGTCTCGATTGTCTCTGAACTGTCTCTGGGAAAATATCTTGAGTTAAGTATCAGAAATAAATCTTCATTTTGATTATCTCTGAACTGCTTCTGGAAAGTATCATGCACTAAGTATCATCACTAGATCTTTGTTTAGATCGTCTCTGAACTGTCTCAAGAACAATTTCTTGAATTAAGCATCAGAATTAAATCTTTGTTTCAATTATCTCTGAATTGCTTATGGACAATATCCTGCATTAAGTATCAGCACTAGATCTTTGTTTAGATCGTCTCTGAACTGTCTCTAGGACAATATCTTGAATTAAGAATCAGAACTAAATCTTCATTTAGATTATCTCTGAATTGCTTCTGGATAATATCATGCACTAAGTATCAATACTAGATCTTCGTTTAGATCGTCTTTGAACTGTCTCTAGGAAAATATCTTGAATTAAGCATCAGAACTAAATCTTTGTTTAGATTATCTCTGAATTGCTTCTGGACAATATCCTGCATTAAGTATCAGCACTAGATCTTCGTTTATATCATCTCTGAATTGCCTCTAGGAAAAGATCTTGTATAAGCATCAGAACTAAATCTTCATTTCGATTATCTCTGAATTTCTTCTGGAAAATATCTTGTACTAAGTATCAGCACTAAATCTTCGTTTAGATCGTCTCTGAACTGTCTCAGGAAAATGTCAACACAAAGTACCAGTATTAGATCTTCGTATAGATCATCTTCGTACTGCCTCTGGAAAGAAAAACATCATGCACTAAGCATCAGCACTAGATCTTCATTTAGATCATCTCTGAATTGTCTCAAGGAGTTGGTAATATTTATCTTACTGCGAACTATCTTGAAAAGGAAAAGTTAGTTTATGCAATATTATTTGATGTATGCATGTATGACATGATGTTCTTAATGTGAGTGAGAATGTCGTATTCATTATGGATGTGTATGCCATGATATGATGTAAATGATGTATGTATGAATTATGTAATTGAAACACACTAGCATCTTCATGTAACAACTGCTGGCTGGGGAAAGTAAATCCCGATTTGTTGCTGAGGAGTATGAAGACATAGTTCCCGTCTTGTTTCAGAATATTTTACTTAGGACCTTTCAATTTCCGTTCGTCGTACTTTTTTATTGGAAGATTAGATTCCTAAATACCCTTACTGGGGATAAAAGAGACGAACATTCCCCTGAGAGACTTATTCGAC
Source organism: Lathyrus aphaca (assembly GCA_963966055.1). Lineage (NCBI taxonomy): Eukaryota > Viridiplantae > Streptophyta > Magnoliopsida > Fabales > Fabaceae > Lathyrus > Lathyrus aphaca. Next base: position 411,671,541 of record OZ014519.1, read on the forward strand.
CAAGTGTCAATTCTTTGGAGGATATCAGGCATTGAGAGAAATCTTTCTGGGATTTTGCAGAGCTGGAAGTACAAGAGGCTACTTGGAATACTTTGCTGAAATAAATTCGTAAAGATTACTCTGTGGGGATGAGTTTACGAAGATCTGTTGGATATGAACTCTGTTGGGGATTCCCACTTCCAAGAGTCCTTAACAAATGCTATTATTGTAATTTTATATTATTTTATATGTATTTTAGGTAAACATCAATCATATTTGAAAGCATATATTCATTCAAAGTAACTAATGGATTCAGAACTTCTGATATTCTCGACTTCCCCAAGTAATTTTCTAGGAATTATCATGACTAAATCCGAAGACATGATACTAACACCATCTGATACTATTGGCACAAACAATTAATTTCCATAATGAATTTTGCTGAAACCCATTATCAAGTTAATGTAATGAGAGGAATGTGTTTTCAGACCGCAGTATATCGTGTATGCCTGGGTAATGGTTTAGGAGCTTGCAACTGAATTTGATCTGATTAGATTTGAAAAGAGAGTGTTGCCCCTAGCTGAGGATGATTTTTCCCAGAATGGAAGTATTTGAAAAAAGCTTCCTCAAGAGAAATAAACGAGATCCCCATAATAACATGCCCCTGACACCGTGAACTCGGTAATGTTACCTCTGGTAATTCAGATGAGGAGACCTACCCATGGCTATTTAAGCATTGTTGAATCTTGACCTGACTTCCCCAGATGATTTGGACAATAACATGGAATTCCCCCTTGATTGGAAGATAATGACTATGCCACTTGTATACATTGGCTTTGATTCAGGAAGCAACTTTGTCTGTCGAGAGGACTTTGGTTTATTGAATGTTCATCATGTAAGCTTCTCTGCTATCAAACACTTAGTTATATGCAAACAATGATATTCAAACTACAACACTTATGTCTGTCTTGAAGTTTTGAAAAAGAATTATTTTAGCAGAACAATGTTTATAAAAACTGTGATATTAACTCAAGATTTATAATAAGCCTTAAAGGAGACATGATTCCTTTTTGTAGCGGTACGCTTTTGAACAGACCATGCCTCAGTTAGGACTTTTAAGGGTTGTAACGTGGCCTGGTTCACGGTTTAAGAAACAAAGGATAAAGGCTCACATTTATTTGTACCCAACCCATTCTTTGTGAAGTTCTTCAGTCCTATGTTCGGTTAACTTATGCATTGAGGTTCCAAAAGAGTTTGGAATTGTAACACTGACAGAAGTTTATTTGAAAAGCCAGTCATCTTTTTTTTTGTTGAGGATTTGCAGTGACCTCTTTTTCTTTTGACTTTGTTATCCCTTTCTTTTGCCTAAACTGTTTGTTTCAAGATTACAGTCAGCGGGATGTCTCAATTTTTATTAAGTCTCCTTCATAGGTTTTTACTTAGTGAGATTTTCTTTTGCTAGATATTGACTGTCAAACTTAATGATTATAGAGAACCAATATTAGTTGTGTACAAAATGAACAACTGGCATAATTGAGTTAACCGAGGAACTACCCTGCCCCGGGTAATGATTAAGAGTTTTAATTTGCGTGAGAATGAAAACTCCTACTTCATAGGCTCAAAAGGGGTGACTAGGGATTAACTTCCTTATATCTCCACTGTTTAGGAATCGAAACAATGTATGCACATCGTCAGCATAGTCTGTTCAAAAGCATACTATATGAAATTATGGTATTGTCTTTGTCATCCTCCCTCTAAAGGCTTACAGCTTTAACAAGAGTTAAATATCACAAAAGAGAAGTAAGAAGCATAGTTTAAATATAGTGAAACAAATGGATTAATTCAAGACAAACATATGCAATGCATTATCGTGAAAACAAGAGTTTGATATAATAGTAAGTGTTTAAGCCAACAAAAGAAATTATAAATGAAAATTCAAATGTTCTCAATGCCTCATCCTCTAAACTTGTCTTTCCGGATGTCTGGCAACTTCATTGATTGATGGACGATAGGAGAATTCAATCTGGTCTTTTGGCATAACCTCGAGGACTCCTTCGTCAACCAGATCTTGAATCTTATTCCTCAATTCCCAACAGTTATTAGTGTCATGTCCAGTACAATTTGAGTGATATGCATATCTTTCATTGGGATTATAGTCAGAAAGGAAGTATTGGGATTCAGAGGAGGCTCTTTCAAGGTAATTAGCTTCATCTCCAACAATCATTTCAAAGTGTGTGACATTGGCATGTTGATTTTGATAAACTGTCTTTTATATTCCTTGTGTTGAGGAAAACCATATAAGACCTTCTTCCTTTAATTGCATAACTATCAGTAGTATCATGTCTCTTTCCATCTCTTATCCTCATCTTCTTTTCAACCAAGTCAGCTTGTTTCATCGGAGGTTGACTGATGATTAGATTCCCAAATCCGTTACCTTGATGTTTATTGACGAAGACTCTCAGCTCTTCTTGCCCCTGGGCTAAGTTTTGGATAAGAGCCACCTAGCCATTCATCTAGATTCTAATCTCTGCCATCTCAGCTTGCAATTATTCCAACTGATTACCCTTGCTGTCTTCAGGATTCTTCTTTTTCGCGTTCTTAGTGAGGAGGGCTTTCAACTTTTCTTGCCCCTTGGACAAATTCAGGATCACTTCTTGAAATTGAGAATTTTGGGTTTGGAGATCTTTGACAGTCTATTCGAGAACCATTTCCACTAAAATAAACAGCAAGAAGATAACAAACCTGTCGCGGAAACCTGTTATGAAATGGTATGGTATGTAAATGCATATGCAATGTTTTCAAGGACCACGTAGGATTTAAATTTGTTAAAGGAAAACAAAAATAAAAATTTTATTAGTAAGTTTAAAATATAATTTCCCATTGGGCTTACAATGAAGGAAAACAAAAAGTTGCAAAGAAAATAAGAACATCTGAGACTCAAGTCTCCCATGGAAGTTTTCTCTTTGTGTTGAGGTATGTGTTGAGATTCCTCTATTTGTGAAGTTGCTTTGTTACCTCCAACACTTTCTCTTTGCTATCTTTGAACTGAGCCTCAAAGGTATCCCTTTCCTCCTTCATTTGAATCCAAGATTTCCGCAACTCTTCCAGATCCGTAGGCATGTCAGGATGAAGAATGGTATAAGGAACATCTCCTTCAACAATTGGCTCAACAATTACTAGTAGAACAATAGGATATGGAATCATAAGAGTTTGAGCACGAGATCACACCCATTTGAGGTAAGGTTCCATAGGGATAGAGTGTTTTGGTTCCATAGTATTGTTGTTGATCTTGTTCACCTTGGTCCAAGTTCATATAAATATTTGATGGTAACTTTGAAGATCGTTGTCATAATCAAACATAATGCATTGAATAACCATATCATGAGGACCATTACTCCGAGCATAACCAAATTGACGTAATGCTAAAGAAGGATTGTAAGTAATGCCCCCTATTATTCCTAGGAGTGGCACATTAGGGAGCTCCCTACAACGGTCAATGATAGTGATATTTTCCATAGATTGAGAACACCAATGAATATCTGAATGAGAAAGTGACATTATCCTTCTAGACCACCTTAAACCTTGTTTATTCTTCATTGCATATCGAGGAAGGTGTGAAATAAACCACCTTGATAGTAGAGGTACGCAACACATAAGAGTTCCTCGCACCTTCGTTGTACGAGTGTGAAGAGAGTGCAAGATATCTCCAAGCAAGGTAGGCACCAGATTGTGAGTCAGAAATATGTTGATTGCGTGTACATCTATAAATTTGTCTGGATTAGGGAACATTACCAAACCATAAATCAACAAGGCTAAGATCTCCTCAAAAGCATCATAACTCATAGAATCCAAGAACACATGAGCCTTCTCTATCAATACCTTAGAAAGAATACCCTTAGTTCCACTTCTGGTTTCTAGTATAATGTCTGATTACTTCAGATGCAAGGCTGCTGTAATAACTTTAAGTTTAGGTTCTTTCTCTAAGCCTGTGAAAGGTTTCTGATCAAGGATAGGCGCACCAAGTAATTTGGAGAATTATTCCATTGTGGGCACCAACTGATAATGGGGAAATGTGAAGCAGTGATGTTTAGGATCAAAGAACTGGAATAAAACACTCATCATATCTTCATCAAACCCTGAAGTAACCAAATCAAGTAGATGACCATGCTTTTTGATGAACTGAGAGCTTTCTGAAACTTTTGAGACCAATTCCTTAAGCTTGGAAGGTATCCTTACAAAGTTGACTCAAATAGTGTTCATACGAGCGGAAGTCATAACCTGCAACAAAGAACAAAGATAAATCCTTTGGTCCTTGAAATGGTTAGTGAAAATGCTATGTTATGATGTCATGTTCAAACAAGCAGATGGAAAATACAAACAAGTCACACAATGGCCTTAGGTTTAAAGGCTTGCATGAAGTTCATAGGTAAGTACCCTTCCCACTGAAGTTAGTTGGTTCAACCTGTTCTAGAAATAGTAACCAGGTTCTGAGGGATCTCAATATCACTGATTCTTTTCAAAGGATGTAGTTCAGCATGGCAACTCACTTGCCAACCAAAACATCCCAAGATTAGAATTTGAATGAGTGTAGCATCGAGTATCAACCAACTTTAGACTGCACCAAAGTCGGTTATCTCACTACTTTCTAATGCCAAGATGGGTCAATTAGGGTTCTAAAGGGTAGCTAGTGTTAATGACAACATATGGCAGCCTCATGTTATTTCAACAGACTTAAGGAACATTAGAACCAACCAAGAAGTCACACTAACTGTAGCCACCAGATCAACCATATCGGTATACGCCGTACAATTTCCTTGGTCTATTGCTACTTACCTAAGGTACACGAGATCCGGGTTAGGATCTTTCACACAGTAGCCCAACAAATAAGCCCTTAAAGATAAAGCAAACAATTCAAACAAGTATAATGATCTATTCCTAATGTAACCCCTCTTTTAATTAGTACTCCCCAACAGAGTCGCCAGCTCTGTAACACGGTGGGAGAACTGACTTGGGTGTTTTTGTATTTACAAAAATTTTGTGCGCATAGCAAGAATCGCCACCGACTTTTATTTTATCCAATAAGGAAAAGGAATAAAAGAATAGGAAAGACCTTTTTTTTAAAAAAGATTTGAGTTCGGGGGGTAAATTATACAAAGGGAAGGTGTTAGCACCCTTTGTATCCATGGTTATCTATGGGCTCTTAATTACTTAGCTCACTTTACTTTTGTTTGAAAAATGGAGTAGTGTGTGCTTAGAAAATATTTTCATAAGTCTTTAACTTTGCAATGATCCTCGTATGGGTATATACAAAGGGTTTAGTTTTGAAAATGTTTGAAAAAAAAGTGGGGTGTAAAGAGTATTTAGAAAAGGGTGAGCAAGCACTTAAGAACTACTTACCTTAAGTTTGTAAGGTCTTTCTTGTTATTTCTTTCCTTTAGGGTAAGACTGTCCTTACTATTAGTGAGTAAGTAGTCTTTACCTTGGATGTTTAAAGGGACGAGCGTAAGGTCATCGTATGGTCATAGAAGGCAACCTTGTAGGGGTATCTTAGTCATTCAAAGGGACGATCATCATTTTTGTAGGGTCATCGATGGACTATATCATTTGTTCGTAGGAAACTCGAAGGGACTATGATCTTTTATCTGAAGGGACTTGATGATTCTTGTTCGTAGGAAGCTTTTACTAAGATACCCCCACGTTCGAGGGACTTGACCATGTATTGTAAGGCAACCAAGAGGAAAAACCCTAGGAGGTGCAGATGGTGATCGCATAATGATCGACCTACGTGTGTGAATATTAATTTCAGATATTTATCTTGGAATTTAGGGTTAGCTAACGGTTGATTTTAGTCTTGCCATACAATCCTATTAAGCATACATCTAACAGTTTATAGTGCGGAAAATAAAACCCTAGTTTAAACTATTACATGGCTTTGGGAGAGATACATAAATATAAAAAATCCTGACAAAAAATGTAAAGTGCGGAAAATATACCTAAACTATTACAAGGCTTTAACAGTTACATTATCTTTAGAAATTGTAAAATAATCGAAACGTAAAGATCGGAAGAATATTGAGTCTTTGAGATGAGAGGATGATATGTTTTTTTATCATGTTATTAGAAGAATAATAAAAAATAAACAGAGTCAGATAGAATCACTACAGATTTTAAAATAGTGGAAAATGAAAAAAGCAATTAAAATAAAATCTAAAAAATATTAAAACGATGCTAAAAATCTAATAAAATCAAATAAAATCAAATAAAGAGCGCACAATTTTTTTTCATATTTTTTTGAAAATATGGAAATAGAAAATAAATCAAATAAAATAAAAAAAAGAGGAATTTGCGATTTTGAGGGTCGAAATCGTTTAGAATTTTATTTTACAAGAGTATTGTTCTTCGATTTTTTTTCTGAACTTCTGGAAAATATTTGGAGTAAATCGAAACAGTAGCACCTACCTTACTTACCTGTCAGTCTGGAATTCTTATCACTACTGCAGCCTTCAAAGTATCGGCGGAAACGGATTACAACAGATTAACCAACAATTTAGTTATCCATGGTGCCCTAAACTTCAATTCGATCTCCCAGATAGCTTGCTCACATCATACAAAACACAAATATGCAAATAGATTAGATGTATCATGTGTATAAATATGAAATCAAAAAATTGAAAAAAACCAAACAAAAAAAATTCGGTTATGGCGTTTTATGAGGTTTTGGAGCAATGTGATGATTGGTACACCTTCAGAAGAATCTAAGGAATGTTCTTCGACCTTGAAACCTTCTTGAGAATGGTTGCAACCCTAAAAACGAATCCAACGTACTCTTGAGTTTTTTGAAGTTTTGTATGCTCTCTTTGATCAAAATTTCCTCCCATTGACTTGTGGAGATGATAAGTATTTATAGAGGGTGTAATTTAGGTTAGATTTTGGGCTTTTGTGATGGATTGAGAGGTTACTTGAGGATGAAGAAAAGATGTTTCCAATTTGGTTAAAAAATTAGATGAAATCATACTCTTTTGTTCTTTCACAAATTTGGACACTTACAATCATCATAAACATCAAATATTTGATCTCAAAATAGACCTAGGATCAAATATTTGATTTTTCAATATTTATCTTAATTAAAACTGAATTTAAATGAAATAAATCCAATATAATATATAATAAATATAAAAAGTCAGATATTATGATCTATGGGACGTGCATGATCTTGTAATTGAGTTTGGATTGGAAAAATATGGGCCCATTTGAAGAAACTTGAGTTTTGGCCATTTTTGCTTCATACACCTCCTCACAATTTCCCAACTTCAACAATGCATAACTCTCTCAATTTTTATCCCATGTATGTGTTCTAGGAATTTTTAGAAAGCTTAGAGTATCCTATAACTACTCCTTTTGGTCCCATGTACATTTGATCTTCCATTTTTAAGTTATGAGATTTTGAAAAGGTTGACTTTTTGTTGACTTTTAAAAGGACTTGTAATGTCTTGGCTCATATCTCTCAAATGAAGCACTTTTGGCCTTGGCTTGTGGTCCATAAAGTTTTAGGGAACTGAATTCCTTCAAAATGAGCTTCAGATGAGAACTTTTTGATGAAGTATGTGAAAGTTATGGCTGATCAAAGTACATTTGACTTTCCTACAAAAACCATAATTTAGTAACTCCTGATTCTTGATGATTCTGAGGCTTCCTTGATGAATCATGATCAACCCTTGATCAAAAAATTAATTTCACCTCATAATCTTGATGTTGACCAAAAATCTTGAAGTTTGACTTTATGTTGACCACAGTTGACTTTTTGACCAAGTTAACTGATTTTTGGATCATCTAAGCATCTGACTGACCAAAGTTGTAGTGAAAGCCTTGAAACTTGACATGAGGATCCTTTGAAGTATGTGGGATACCATGAAGTCCACTTAAGGCCTTGGAAGTCCAATTTTCTTTGAGAACTCAAAACCCTAGTTTAAGATTCGTTGCTTAGGAGGAGGCTTAGTCTGATGAAACCTAGAATTCCTTTGAGTAATTGAGAATCTTGTGATCATTAGAAGACCTCTTGAGAGATATTGTCTTGAAGATGTGAGGACAAATTTTGGAGTACAACAGTATCAAATCACAAAGGTTAATCTAACACTCTTAATCAATTCAACAAGTCTTAATCAAATTCAAAATATTACATCTTAACCGATTAGTCGATGATTCTAGTATCAAACCAATTCTCTCTCTTGTATCCTACAAATCCTCTGATATCAAAACCAATTTCAATTGTTTGCATAACTTTAGAGTTTCTTGCAGTGTAGACAATCAGATACATACACGCAATGCTAAACAATAAACAATATAATGAATTTTGTAACTTATGTTAATTGAAATTAGTTTCAAATTGAATTTACAATAGCTTTTATAATAGCTTGTCAGTTAAACAACATACTTATCTGATTAGTTGGTTAGTTAAGACACTAACAAATCACTATCAACCTAAATAATGCTAGCATTCACGTTGTAGAAGAGGGCGTATAAAAAATTTGATGCACAATCGCATGCAAGGTTTTATTTTAAAACTTTTTTGACACGAGACTTGTAAATGACTCTTTTTTATTTAAGTTGCAGAGGAAGTAGAACAATATGAAGGTTTTATCAAATGGCCCTGAGTATTATATCTTACAAGTTTTTTACAAACACTTTCATTTTCTTTAGATAAATGTCACAAATTACCAATTGAAGTTTAAGCATGATCAACGTTTCGTTTTTTCTTATAACTTACAAGTCCTTATTTTGATGTTCTAAGTCCCAACCTAGGTATATGATTTCGGTATCAAAGCACAAAGGTTAATCTAACACTCTTAATCAAATTCTACAAGTCTTAATCAAATTCAAAATATTACATCTTAACCGATTAGTTGGTGATTCTGGTATCAAACCAATTCTCTCTCTTATATCCTACAAATCCTCTGGTATCAAAATCAATTTCAATTGTTTACGTAACTCTAGAGTTTCTTGTATTGCAGACAATCAGATACATACACGCAATGCTTAACAATAAACAATATAATGAATTTTGTAACTTGTGTTGATTGAAATTAGTTTCAAATTGAATTTACAACATCTTTTATAATAGCTTGTCAGTTAAGCAGCCAACTTAACCGATTAGTTGGTTAGTTAAGACACTAAAGAATCACTATCAACCTAATGATGCTAGCATTCATGTTGTAGAAGAGGGTGTATAAAAAATTTGATGCACAATCGCACGCAAGGTTTTGTTTTTAAACTTTTTGACACGAGACTTGTAACACCCACTTTTCCCAATTATAAAATAACATTTTTCTCAATAAAAATCAGAGTTTTAAACAAAACTGGAATGCTACTTTTCCAAACATAAAACTCAAATACAGTTTTTCATTAAACAACAGAAGTAAATCATTCATCACCATATATGCTCATCGACATAGACACTTCAAAACCAAAACATGTCTTTAGTTTATTACATGGATACGTAACTAACAAATTCGGAAAAATAGAAATAAAAACAAAACAACAAAAGTCCCCATTCTCGTGTTACGTATCAGAGTGTCCTGTGACTCGAATAAGCAACACCAAAGTACCTGGGTTATCTTTACTCCCCAAGAAGTACAAACACAACAACAAAAACAAAGGGGTGAGAAAACAATTCAATATATTAGCGGTGCAAATAACATTTTTATAGAGTAATCTCACACAATTCATCAACACATATCATAGACTATTCATTCAATCATATGCAAAGTGACTACATGAATAAATGCAAATGCGGTACCGACTCAATATTGGTTCATCAATTCAAACCCCGGATGAATCGCTTACGCTCCTACTGAGACACGATCATCCCTGCACCATTCATAATGAATCCATATAATCATTTACGCTACATCCGAGACATGATTATCCCATCAACCATGTATGTGTATGCAAGACTTGATTACACAACAAAAGAATATACACGCATGAATATAATCATACATAACACGATCCTCCTGATCCACATAAGTTTCCAATCATTCCATCATATAGTTTACACAAAACATACAATAAACATTTTCCATAATCAACACGATCCAATTGATATATTAACAAGGTTATACAAATAAAAAAAATCATATAAAACTTAAGCACTAATTATTAGTTGTCATGTCCTATAACTACACATGGATACTACCCTCAATACCTTAGCCTAATGGTACAAATATTGACCAAGAAAACGGGACAAAACAATCTTAGGATGTAGAAATATTTTCCAAACTAGAGGTCTGACACAGCCCCCATGTCACCTGACACAGCCCGTGTCACACGGCCTGACACTCCCTCTCAGAAAGAAACAGTTCGTCCAAGAGTAAAGGAGAACACGGCCACGGTGTCATCTGACACGGCCCATGTCAGGACCTCTGTAGCCAACTTCCCAAAATCCCAACAAAAATCGTTTTCCCGAAGCCTGACACGGCCCCCATGTCAGCTGACACGGCCCGTGTCAGGAGCCCTGCGCCCAAAATCACTTTTTCTCAAAAAATCACTTTTCTCTCCCACTTTCATACCAGTTTGAATTCAGTCAATTATACCTCATTCTTATTACTCAAAACAATCCAATTATTATTCTTATTATCATTTTACACATCTAACACTACACAATCTCCTAACCTAATATTTACTAATCAAATTAGGAAATCCTAGGTTTCTCTTCATCTTCTCTATTTTCCTTATAACCAACAATACTCATAAACATATTTTCATAATACACACACACATACACATACACACACACACACGCACCATACAATTCAACATCAAAACTTCAAAAATACGCAATCAACAAATACAATATTCATATTCATATCACAATTTCACCAAAATCAATCAAATTCATGCAATCCCTAAGAGAGTAAGGAACTCCCAATTACCCTTTCATGTTAGGTCACCAATATAAAATCTCTTTCACCCCCTTACCTCGAATTCAAATGATCCCTTTTAAACTCTTGATCTTGGAACTCTAGGATTCTTGATCTCCTTTCACCTCTCCTCTTTCTCCAGAGCCAACTCCTTCTTTGTCAGAAAAGCACGATGTGAGAAAATGAATCGTTCTTCTCCTTACATAACACAATACAATTTACCACCTTGCCTCTTAGACCTCCAATTTTATTATTTTATTTATTTAATAACAATATTCCAATAATACCACATTATTGTCATATTCTTATTTAATTAAAAATAATTCTTTACTTATTATTTCAATTATACCACCATATTCACAATAATTATTTTATTAAATAATTTATGAAATCGGGGTGTTACAACTCTCCTCCACTGATTTTATTTTTCGTCCTCGAAAATGTACCTGAAGGAAATAACTCCGGATATGATTCCCGCATCCTGCTTTCCAGTTCCCATGTAACACTCCCACCAGCAGCTCCTCCCCAAGCTACTCTCACATGAGGTATATCTTTGCCTCGTAGTCGCTTCATCTTACGATCTTCAATTCGCAAAGGTAAAACTTCCACCGTAAGGTTGTCACAAATTTTCACCTCGTCCCTCTGAATGACATGTGATGGATCAGACACATATTTCCTAAGTTGTGATACATGAAACACCTCAGGTAAATTCGAATGTTTCGGCGGTAATGCCACCCTGTAAGCAACTTTACCTACTCTCTGCATAATCTGATACGGTCCAATAAACTTAGGATCCAACTTTTTCGATTTTAAGGCACGTCCAACACCAGTCATCGAATTGATCCTCAAGAATACATGGTCACCCTCACTGAACTCTAAGTCCTTCATTCGATTGTCATGGTAACTTTTCTGTCGACTCTGAGATGCTTTCTCTTTGATCATCTGATTGGTCTCTGTATTTTGCCGAATAATCTCAAGTCCAAGCATAACATTCTCACCCATCTCATACCAACATAGAGGTGACCTACACCTCCTACCATATAAAGCTTCTAAAGGTGCCATTCCAATACTCGAATGGTAGCTGTTATTATATGTGAACTCAATTGGTGGTAAATGAGTATCCTATGCACCACCTTTTTCCAACATGTAAGTTCTTAACAAGTCTTCTAATGACTGAATGGTCCTCTCAGATTGTCCATCCTTCCGTGGGTGGTAAGTCGAACTCAATTTTAACTTAGAACCCAAAGCCTCCTGCAAACTCTTCCAAAATTCAGAAGTAAACCATGGATCACTATCCGAAACTATACTAGACGGTACACCATACAATTTTACAATAATCCGAATATAAATCTCTGCCAACTTAGTCAAAGGAAAACTGATGTTAATCGGAATAAAATATGCAAACTTAGTCAACCGGTCTACAACCACCCAAATGGCATCAAAACCTCTTACCGTATTCGGTAAACCCGTTACGAAATTCATAGTAATACTGTCCCATTTCCACTCCAGAATTTCAAACGGTTGCATCAGCCCCGAAGGCTTCTGATGTTCCACTTTAGATTTCTGACATACTAAATAATTAAGCATAAACAAATTGTGCAATGCCTCTTTTCATGCCATGCCACCAGAACAATTTTTTTAAATCATGATACATCTTCTTAGCCCCTGGGTGGATGCTCAAGCTACTTCGATGACTTTCTTCCAAAATTTCTTTCTTCAATTCAACACTGTCAGGTACACAAATTCTTCCTCAAAATCTCAGAATACCATTTTTGTCCAAAACAAAATCCCCGCTTTGATCATTTCCTTCGGTAGGCATTGAATCCGCGAATTTCACATATTGTTTCTGACTTTCCTTAATCACCTTGAGAAATTAATTATTCACCCTCAACATACCCAACTTAACGCTTTTCGGTGTCATTTCACAAACCATATTCAAATCTCTAAATTGCTCAATTAATTCCATTTCTTTCATCATCATCGTCGACCTGTGAATTATCTTCCGGGCTTAATGCATCTGTTACTACATTCGCTTTTCCTGGGTGGTAGCGCAAATTAAATTCATAATCCTTCAGAAATTCTAACCATCTTCTCTGCCTCATATTAAGTTCTTTCTGATCAAACAAGTACTTCAGGCTCTTATGGTCGCTAAATACTTCAAACCGCGAACCGTAAAGGTAATGTCTCCAGATTTTCAATACAAACACCACCGCAGCCAATTCTAGATCATGGATAGGATAATTCCTCTCGTATACCCTCAATTGTCGTGAATCAGACACCACCACCTTACCAACTTTCATTAACACACCACCTAAACCCATTTTAGATGCGTCATAGTAAACCATAAAAGCTTCACTCGGATTCGGTAAAATTAGTACCGGTGTTGAAGTTAATTTCTTCTTCAACTCCTCAAAACTTTTCTCGCAAGTTGCATCCTAAATAAAAGCTTGAATCTTCCGGGTCAATTGAGTCAATGGCAATGCCAAATTAGAAAATCCTTCAATGAATCTTCGGTAATAACCAGCTAGGCCAAGAAAACTTCTAATTTCCGTTACTGTTTTCGGAGGTTCCCACTCAAGTACAACACTGACCTTCGAAGGGTCTACTACTATACCTTCACCTGATATCACATGCCCCAAAAAGCTCACCGTCTTCAACCAGAATTCACATTTGGAGAACTTGGCGAACAATTTGTTGTCTTTCAACACCTGTAAGGCAATTCTCAGATGCCTCGCATGATCTTCTTCAGACTTCGAATATATTAATATATCATCAATGAACACTACAATAAATTGATCTAAGTAAGAGTGGAATATACGGTTCATGTATTCCATAAATACCCCGGGCGCATTAGACACTCCAAAAGGCATCACTGTGTATTCATAATAACCATATCGAGTTTGATGATATCCCGACCTCAGGTCAATCTTGCTAAAAACACAGGCTCCAACAAGTTGATCCATTAAATCGTCGATTCTCGGAAGTGGATATTTATTCTTAATGGTCACTTTATTCAACTGTCGGTAATCAATGCATAGACGCATACTACCATCCTTTTTCTTAACTAGTAACACTGACGCTCCCCACGGTGATACACTGGGTCTAATAAATTTCTTGTCAAGCAAATCGCCAATCTGAGATTTCAACTCGGCTAACTCGGTTGCAGACATCCTGTACTGTGCTATAGAAATAGGCCTCGTACCAGGAACCAGGTCAATAGTGAACTCCACCTCTCGCGTTGGAGGTAACTCTGTAATATCACTAGGAAACACTTCCAGGAATTCATTCACTACATGCAACTCTTCAATAGTAACTATTTCTTCAACAGATAATGAAGCGAACACTGCAAACATCTTCGCTTCATCTTCCAATAAGGTCCTCAGTTCCTTCGTATAAATTGAATTGGCCAAAGGCTCCTCTTCACGAGTTAAGAACAATAATCTCTTCCTAAAGTATTCAATATAAACTCGGTTGAATTCCAACTAGTTTATTCCCAAAATTACATCGAGATTACTAAGTGGTAGACATATAAGATCCACTCCGAAATCTCTACCAAAGATAGTTAAAGGACAGTTACGACACACCAAGGAGGTAGTCACAGAACCTATGGATGGAGTGTCAATTACCATTCCTCGACTCAAATTAGAAGGTTCCAATCCTAGCTTCTTCCCACATTCCAAAGAAATAAACGAGTGTGTTGCACCCATATCAATAATCACAAATAAAGGAACATTATTGATAAAGCAAGTACCTTTGAACAATCGGTCCTCACTAGTAGGCTGAGCTCCCTCTAATGCAAACACTTTTCCACATGATTGTTGTTTCTTCGGTTTCTAGCAATGGGTGCTGATATGGCCTTGCTCTCCACAGTTATAACAAGTAGGTACATTCACCCTACAATCAGCCATCACGTAACCTGGCTTCCCACACTTGAAGCACTTCTTCACCTCATTAGGACAATCATTGGCATGATGACCCATACCATGGAATCTGTAGCATTTGAGTATGTCGGGAGTACCTCCTCCCCCACTTGGCTTCTTCTCATTACTAGCTTTCTGTTTTCCCTTATTAGCTGGAGCACTGTAAGGAGTACCACTGAATCTCTGCTTCCCCTTTTTGTCATTCACAGCCTTGTAATGCGCAATCCGGGCTCTATTACCATTGTCATAAATTCTGCTTCTACTCACCAGATCTGGGTAATTCCTGATCTTCTGGAAAGCAATGCCCTGTTTGATTTCAGGACGCAATCCATTTTCATACTTCAGGCACTTCGAGGTCATAGCCTCCTCAGTATTATAGTGCGCACATTACTGCACTAATTCTTCAAACTTGGCAGCATACTCAGCCACCCTCATGTTACCCTGTTTAAGTTCCAGGAATTCCACCTCCCTAGCACTGCATACGTCTTCTGGGAAGTACTTCTCCAAGAATTCTCTGTGAAACACAGTCTAGGTAACTGCAATACCCGTAGCTTCTAACCTTTGGCGATTGTTGTCCCACCAGACCTCCGCTTCGCTCTCCAACATGTGAGTGCCAAACCTCACTTTCTGATCATCAGTGCACTCCATGGTTCTGAATATCTTCTCAACTTCTTTCAACCACTTATGCGTAGCATCTGGATTCAAAATTCCACCTTCATACTTAGGCGGCTTGTTATTTCGGAATTGATCCAATGCATGAGACTGAGCATCACCTCCAACCTGAACCACTTGAACAATGTTCTCGACAGTCTGCGCCATGGCTTGCATAGCCGCAACAAGAGCAACATCATTCCTTCCTGCCATACTGATACAACAAACATCTCAGGTTAGGACACACAACAACTCCTATTATAAGGACTAACTCGACACGACATCTGGCCGGTTGGACCGACCTGCTCTGATACCAATTGTAACACCCACTTTTCCCAATTATAAAATAACATTTTTCTCAATAAAAATCAGAGTTTTAAAGAAAACTGGAATGCTACTTTTCCAAACATAAAACTCAAATATAGTTTTTGATTAAACAACAAAAGTAAATCATTCATCATCATATATGCTCATTGAAATAGACATTTCAAAACCAAAACATATCTTTAGTTTATTACATGGATACATAACTAACAAATTCGAAAAAATAGAAATAAAAACAAAACAACAAAAGTCCCCATTCCCGTGTTACGTATCAGAGCGTCCTATGACTCGAATAAGCAACACCAAAGCACTCTCATGTACCTAGGTTATCTGTACTCCCCAAGAAGTACAGACACAACAACAAAAACAAAGGGATGAGAAAACGATTCAATATATTAGCAGTGCAAATAACATTTTTAAAGAGTAATCTCACACAATTCATCAACACATATCATAGACTATTCATTCAATCATATGCTAAGTGACTACATGATACAATGCAAATGCGGTACCGACTCAATATTGGTTCATCAATTCAAACCCCGGATGCATCGCTTACACTCAAACTGAGACACGATCATCCATGCACCATCGATTCATAATCAATCCGGATAATCACTTATGCTCTATCCAAGACATGATTATTCCACCAACCATGTATGCATATGCAAGACTTGATTACACATACAAAAGCATATACACGCATGAATATAATCATACATAACACGATCCTCCTGATCCACATAAGTTGCCGACCATTCCATCATATAGTTTAGACAAAACATACAATAAACATTTTCCATAATCAACACGATCCAATAGATCTATTAACAAGGTTATACAAATCAAAACAATAATATAAAACTTAAGCACTAATTATTGGTTGTCATGACCTATAACTATACATGGATACTACCCTCAATACCTTAGACTAATGGTACGAATATTGACCAAGAAAACGGGAGGAAACAATCTTAGGATGTATAAAATTTTCCAAAACAGAGATTTGACATGGCCCCCGTGTCACCTGACACGGCCTGACACTCCCTCTCAGAAACCAAAATTTCGTCCAAGACAGAAGGCGGACACGGACCCCGTGTCACCTGACACGACCCGTGTCAGGCCCTCTGTAGCCAACTTCCCAAAATTCCAACAAAAAATATTTTCCTGAAGCCTGACACGGCCTGTGTCAGGAGCCCTGCGCCCAAAATCACCTTTTCTCAAAAAATCACTTTTCTCTCCCACTTTCATACCAGTTCGAATTCAGTCAATTATACCTCATTCTTATTACTCAAAACAGTCCAGTTTTTATTCTTATTATCATTTTACACCTCTAACACTACACAATCTCCTAACCTAACATTTACTAATCAAATTAGGAAATCCTAGGTTTCTCTTCATCTTCTCCATTTTCCTTATAACCAACAATACTCATAAACAAATTTTCATAATACACACACACACACACACACACACACCATATAATTCAACATCAAAACTTCAAAAATACGCAATCAACAAATACAATATTCATACTCATATCACAATTTCACCAAAATCAATCAAATTCATGCAATCCCTAAGAGAGTAAGGAACTCCCAATTACCCTTTCATGTTAGGTCACCAATATAAAATCCCTTTCTCCCCCTTACCTCGAATTCAAATGATCCCTTTTAAACTCTTGATCTTGGAACTCTAGGATTCTTGATCTCCTTTCACCTCTCCTCTTTCTCCAGAGCCAACTCCTTCTTTGTCAGAAAAGCACGATGTGAGAAAATGAATCGTTCTTCTCTTTACATAACACAACACAATTTACCACCTTTCCCCTTAGACCTCCAATTTTATTATTTTATTTATTTAATAACAATATTCCTATAATACCATATAATTATCATATTCTTATTTAAATAAAATAATTCTTTACTTATTATTTCAATTATACCACCGCATTCACAATAATTATTTTATTAAATAATTTATGAAATCGGGGTGTTACAAGACTTGTAAATGACACTTTTTTATTTAAGCTGCAGAGAAAGTAGAATAATCTGAAGGTTTTTGTCATATTTTCCTTAACAAATGGCCCTGAGTATCATATCTTACAGTTTTGTTACAAACACTTTCATTTTTTTTAGATTAATGTCACAAATTACCAATTGAAGTTTAAGCATGATCAACGTTTCATTTTTTCTTATAACTTACAAGTCCTTAATTTGATGTTCTAAGTCCCAACCTAGGTATATGATTTTGGTATCAAAGCACAAAGGTTAATCTAACACTCTTAATCAAATTCAAAATATTACATCTTAAATTCAAACTTTGAATAATGATGCATTAAAATAAATGTACATACTACTTTATATTAGTGATCCTGAACAACAAACCAATATGAACTAAAATTTAGAATGAGACATTTTGGAAAGTGGTGGAAGAGGATGTATAGAGGCATACAAAGAGGGTGAGAACGTGAGGAGAAAGGGTGTCCAGAGGTGCATCAAGAACAAAGTTGAACTCGTCAATGATTCTGAAACAGAAACTCGTTGGTGTTCTTGAATCGCAAAGTTGAACGATAAATGATTGAGGGAGAGGTGAGCGGTCGTTAGGGTACACTGTAGTCGTGAGGGTTTATGTGATTGAGGGAGAGGAGAGTACACTGAAGCCAAAATAATGAGATTATTGATTTTTTAGTTTATATTTTATTTAGTTTTTTTAATAATTTTTAATTGTATTTGACATTATTGGTATAAACATTTAAAATAATAAAAATACAATTATTTTAGAATTTGAGTTATTTTTTATTTATAGTTAAAATGTGTGTGTGTGTGTATATATATATATATATATATATATATATATATATATATATATATATATATATATATATATATATATATATATATATATATATATATATATATATATATATATATATATATATATATATATATATATATATATATATATATATTAAAATAATAAAATAAGTTTACCTTTTTATAAGTTTAAATTTATAGTTTAAATTTATCTTATTTATTCTTAAAATAAATTTTAAAAAATTTATTTGAAATTAGGAATTTTATATATTTAATTTTATAAATTTAGTTTTTAGTTTTATTTATTTATAATTTATAGTTTTAATAGAAATTATTGTTATAAATAAATAAGTAACAAAATTGTGGGGCGAAATGAACTTTTTGGTACCAATATTAGCGTTGATTTAAACTCTCGCTATGATGAAAATTATCTAAAACTAAAAAAAGTAGGTAACCAAATTTGTGGGGGAAATAAATTATTTTCGCACCAATATTAGCGTCGCATATAGCCGTCGCTACTATGAAAAAATAAATATTTTTCTAAAACTTTAAAGAGGCAACCAAATTTGTGAGGGAAACATATTAATTTCGCACCAATATTAGCGTCGCACGAAGCCGTTGCTACTATGAAAAAAAATAAACAATTATTTAAACACTTGAATGAAATTACAAGAATTATTTAAATAAAATCATTTATATCCAAATATAGAGTCAGCTACAACCGACGCTACTAATAATGACTTATAAAAAAATAAAACAAATGTTTTTAACCATTAACGAGGGTTTTTTCTGACGTAATGTCAACGCTAGTAGCGTCGGAGTCGGGGCCGACGCTAAAAGTTTGCAGCTAAAATGTGTTTTTCTTGTAGTGCAAAGTCATAATCAACAGAAGTTCTGAAGACCCCAAATTCAGAGTTAATAGAAGGATAAGGATCATTATATTTCAATGTAGCCCTTTTCCCTATAAATTAACATTTTCTATAATGTAATACATTGAGGAATCACGCCTTCAGCTGATTACCACCATATATATGAAAATTTGAGCCTTTGCCCATTTGTTTGCAACTCTTAATTTTCTTTTTTTATCTGCTTTAAAAGATGACATTTTCAAAACGGATTTGTCTTTTTCTTGAAATTAAAATGAATTTACTTCACTTTTATTTTTTTATAAAATAAAACTTGCAATTTTCCTTGGTCTGCGAACATAGAAGGAAATAATTCAGTTGCTCTAAAAGCAACCAAACTTCTGGAATATCCCACGAGGATGAATTTATGTCTCCTTGCAAAGCCATGTCTTCAAAAATCAATAGCAACGGGATCTACCATCTACAATGAGAAATCCATCTAAGCCACAATGATATTCCATCTCCGGATCGATCAAATATTCTCTATCTTGTCAACTTGTGTGTCATGTCTGTTTTGTCAGCATACACATTCATTCATACATTCATAATTATACTTGAATTTATATTCACACAACCTTACTCACATTTATCCCACGTGATAAAGAGTCTTCTCTCCAGTTCTTTTCTAGATAGAACGTCAATTCTCAAGTTTTGATAACTTGGATCACTACAAGCAACGTTGTAACCAAGCATTTGTAACCTCAAGATCGCTGACAGGATGAATGGTCTGACATCTTAGGATCAAAATTTTGGGTATTATAAGGTATTTAATCCTCTTGTACCTCGAATTTCCCAATGCTTTCACCATTCACATCTTCGGGTCCAAGAAGAATAAATAGGGGAATCCGTCATACCCTAAATTTTGACCCTAAGATATATGTCTCATCAGAGGAAATCCATGTAAACACCCCAAAATTTCCCTCACTTTTTCTCACACCATGTCTTGTGATCTTTCACTTTTGCATAAGCATAGGCATACCATCTCATATTGCATATTTGTTTCATCTGCATAGTTTCATTTCATCTGCATTTAGGGTTTGTGATCTGAGCAATCCAAGAAGTGGTCTGAGCCATCCCAAAGTTCTTGAAGATTACCAAGAGGGTCCATGTGTGTTCCATGATCATAATATGCTTCCCAAAGTTCACAAAGGTCAAGAGATCATAAAGATTGGCAAAGGCATGGAGGCAGACTGAAGATTTCCTACACAGATGACCTAAAATTAGGGTTTTGGTTTCAGAGGCCTTAACCCCAAATTTTTTTGTCATTATTGTTTCTAATGGTCTTAATATGTTATAACGATCATGTGTACCATATTTGATGAAGAAATTCACTATGGAAGTCATCTGATCATTGGGTAACTTCTTGAGCAAGTAAAGTCAAAATCAGGGCATCTGAGGCCTCCATCAAGGGCACCAAAGGGTCATCATCATCATTTTGAGTCTCTATGATCTTTATTTGATCATTGAAGTGGTTGGGAGTTCACAAAGTTGAAGAATTTTGAGCCAAATGCAAACTTGCTATTTTTGGAAATGACTTGTAATGGAAACTTTCCATTTTGGGAAAGATATTCAACCTATTCTTTCATGACCAAAAATGCTTCAAATTAAAAATTCTTGGGCATGAAAGATGTATATTATATCTTTCCATTTTCAAAAAGTACAAGAACATGTCTTGATTCATCCTAGAACTCAAGATATGGCCTTTCAAAGTTGGCAAAAATCCTATAATTTTCAAGTTCATGCCAAAGAGGGATTTTTGCAAAATAGAGTTTCAAGCTATTATATGACCTCTAATTGACTTCTAAGCATCATACAAACATAGTGCAATGCATTTTGACCAGAATTGTGCCTTGGATTGCAAGTTTCATCAAGCCATTTTCACAAAATTCTCAAAGTTGGAAATTTGCAAAACCTATTGAAACTCTTCATCCACTTGTGCCAGCTACATAAACTTCATCCTAGGGCCATCCATGAATCAAGCTGAGGCCAGACACCCCTTGAAACAGCTTCTGACATGGCCCATGCTTGTGGTATAAAACTTTTGACTTTTTTGCAACTTGCCCATACCAATCACATTATGCCACCACCAACCTTCTGACCAATCAAGACCTCACATACAAGCATTATGGAACTCATTTGATACAACACACTGTAAACACCCCAAATTTTCCCTCACCTATTCACACCATGGCTTGTGATCTCTTCATATGCATAAGTTCAATCATAGCATCTCATACCACATTTTTGATTCACTGCATTGGTTCTAAGTCATCTGCATCTAGGGTTTGTGATCTGAGCAATCCAAGAGCCATTTGGGCCACTCCAAAGGTCATCAATAACTTCAAAGGGGTCCATGTATATTCAAGCATCATATTATATCCTCTCAAAGTCAAGAATGTCAAGGAAATCACAAGAACTGAGAATGGCATGGAAGCAGAGCCAGGCTTGACTGCACAGATGACCTAGAATTAGGGTTTTGGTTTCAGAGGCCATAACTCCAATTTTTTTTGTCATTCTTGTTTATATTGGTCTCTATATGGTATAGGGATCATGCATATCAATTTTCATGAAGAAATTCCATGAGGAAGGCATCTGATCAAGAGTTGACTTTTTGAGCAAGTCAATGCAAAATCAGGGCATCTGAGGGCCCCAATGACCCAACCAAAGGGTGTTCATCATCATTTTGATTATGTATGATCTTTATTTGATCATAGTAGATGTTAAAAGTTCACAAAATTGAAGAATTTCAAGCCATTTGCAAAGTTGACTTTTTGGGAAAATGACTTGTAATGGAAACTTGCCATTTTGGGAAACTTTTTCAACCCTTGCTTTTTGATTCAGAAATGCCTCAAATGAGAAAACTTTGGTCATGAAAGTTGTAGAATGGATCATTCCCTTTTCAAAAAGTACAAGAACTCATTCTAATTCATTTTGAATCAAAAGTTATGGCTTGTCAAAGTTGGGAAAAATCACATAATTTCAAGTTATGCACCAAAGAGGCAAAGTTGCAAAACCACTTGCCAAGACAAATTGTGCTATCAAATGGACTTCTAATCTTCATACAAACATAAACCAAGGCCTAAGGATCAGATTGCATCAAAAGTTTACTCATTTTCATGACTTGTGGATCAAGAAACTTCAAAAGGGCCAAAGTTGATCAAAGTTGCAAAACCTCACTCAAACTTCACAAAACACCTCAGCACACTCCCCTGATCATTTCCCTGCCCTCACGCATCCCTGAAACCTCACAAAAACCAAATACGATTTCTTCCCCTCTTTGAACAGAACTCAAGCAATCTCTCAAACTAGCCCAAATAAACTCCAGATAAGCTTTGCAAACACTTGAGGGAGGTCAGTGGAGTTGATTGGAAGCAAGGAACTGGTCCAGAAGCTCTTGGGTTAAAAGCTTCGATTCAGGTAGCCATGGAAATTCATTTTTCCAGAACTCTTATTTCTTGTTTCTAAATGATAAAGCATGCTCTCCTGATCACACTGAACTTTGTATTTTTGAAAATGGTGGAGAGATGAGTATTTACTGAACTTCTGAAATTTTTGCCATTTTTGATGCTTTTTTCGAATCTTGATTCTGGTTGAAAATAAATGAGGATTGAGGTTAGGGTTGAGTTTAGGGAGGAGAGAGGAAGTGATCTGGAGCTTTAGAGCTCCAGAAATGACCTGGGGAGGAAGTTAGCAACTTTCAGGTGAGGGTCTGGCCGGAGAAGACGACCGGAAGTCTTCTCCGGCCACCTGAAAGTGATTAGTGACTTAAATGCGTTTAGGGCTCAGTTTGAATATGGACCCTTGATTCAGTGGACTTTCGTTGACCCGCGCGCGTTTTGTTGGCCTGGATTGTTTCATTAAAACCCTAATCCACGTCATTAGTTAATTAATCAGGTTTTTATATTAATCTGGCCAGTTTGAATGAGAACCGTAGGATAGCGCGCCAGTCTTTCCCTCCATTCCCAGTTTGAATCTCAGCCTCAGGATGCGCTGACTTTCTCTTTATTTGTATTTTTATTTCATTTTATTTCATTTGTTTTGCACATTTATTTTAAAATAACTAAAATCATTAAAAAATTATGAAAATTTTTGTCAAGGTTTTCATTAATTTTAAAAACCCAAAAATATTTTTATTTTCTTTTTTTGCATTAAAAATTATTTTTAAATCATTTAAAAGATTATTTTTAATTAGTTAATGGAAATTAATTGATTAAAAATACTTTTAGGTATTTAAAAATCACAAAAAAATTCATGTTGCATTTAGGAACATTTAGAAGCATTGTCCAACTCTCAAACCAAATTTGTTTTTTGTTCTTGATGCCTTTTGATTATTTTCTTTGGAATTAAATTCATTTTGAGGCAATATTTTGTGACAAACTTCAAAGATTCATTTCTGCCTAACCATTGGGAATTGGATGATGATTCTTTTTGCATTGCATCTTGTATAGCATGTAGTTTATAGGATAAAATTGGTTTGAATTGATCTTGCATTTTCAATTTGGTTTGCATTTTTCTTGACAAGGTACCTTAAAACCCTAGCAATCTTAGGAAATTCACAACTTTCACTAGGTTAAGAGTTGGGTCACCTCCTTTGGGCAGTGATTTTGTATAGGTCTAGGGTATCTTTGATTGCATTTCCAAATTTGTATCATGTCATTTGCTTCTGGTTTTGGATTTTGTTTTGGTGTGTTGATCATAAACCCTAATTTATGCCTTCCTTTGCATCCACCTTCCATTTGCTTGCATACCATGACTTGCCATGACATTTTGTGCATCCATTTGATTCATAATACATCTTAAGACATATTAGAATCATGTTTGATCATTGCATCTTTCATTTGCCATGTTATATGTCTTTTTCATTCCATAACTTTTCATGAACATTCATGGTTCAAAGCATGCTTCTTTTGCATCCATATGTTTGTATGATCATTCTCATGCCTTGCCTCATGTTGGCATCATCTCTTGGAATCATTAACATCATACTTATGCTTCTGGTTTTGGTTTGCATCATTACATTGCATCTCATTTGCATTGCATTTCATTTCCTTGCTAACTTTTTAGGTGGTAAGTTGTTTTGAGAAGTGGATTTGCCTTCACTTCTCACAATCTCTTTTCATCTCTCTTATGCATCATTGCTGCATTTTATCTTGTGTATTGGATTGAGCTTGCTCACTCTTGTTCATCTTACCTTCTTTCTTCAAGCAACTTGTCTTCTTAAGTGAAGCAAGTTGTCTTACTTCATTCTGCTTCTTTCTCCTTTCATCTTGCTCCTCCTTGGTGGCCTTTGAAGATTCTTTCTCTCTTAAGCCTCACAAACCCTAGGATCCCCAAGTATGATAACAATTAGGGTTTGATTAGTCCCCCATTTAGCTTTTACCTTTGTGTCTTCTTTGAGTCTTCTTTTCTCATCTCTTAATCAAGGGCTAAACCCTAAAGGCTTTAAGGCTTTGTGATTAAGCTTATGCCTGCATCCTTCTATTAGGATGGAGTGTATAACTTTAATCCTAAGTGTTAAACCCTTAATGTGTTTAAATCCTTTAATCAATCCACTTAATAATCACCAAGACATCAAGCTTGTAACTTGGGCCTTGCATTAGGGTTCTAATTCTTCCTTAATTGGTTAAGAAGGACTAACCCTAGTGTTAATGGACAAGTCCCCCTCAAGTTGTCTTACAAACCATAAAACTCACTTCTTCATCTTATCATTAACTAAAATCCACTTAATAAAGGCTTTGTTTTGTCATAAGGTTAATCCCTAATCATGGATTAAGTTGAGGAGTCTTCCTCAGCTTAAATATTCTCATCTATTATCCTTCTATTAGGATGGTGTAATGAGTCTGTTTAATCCCTGATTATGGCTTAATCTCATTACTTAACACTAAACAAAAACAACAAAAGCATCTAAATACTCACAAGTAGGTTAATGATCTTAATCCTACATCATGGTGATTAAGTGTGAGATGCTGACTTCACACTTAAGGTATTCTCATTACCCCTAATCAGAGGGAGGATGTGATGAGTTTACTAACCCATTGGTCTAGGCTTAAGCTCATTAACTTATGACAAACTTTCAAAAGCAATAAAAGACTGAAAACACAAAAACAAACAATAACCGTCTCCTCTGGGATTCTTTTCTCATCACACTCATTCACAAACGAGAACTCGCTTCTTCCGTCTAATGCAAGACAGTTAGCACCTGAGCCAGACAGGTCATACACTTGAGCATAGGCAAGAAAGCAGTTCATCAGTCAATTTATCTTTCAGTCTCTTTGGGTCGAACTACGGTGTTCTGACTTCCTCATTGCACGAGAGGATACGTAGGCATAACTTAACTGTTATCGAACAAAAGTCTCTGTATATTCCCCCCTCTTTTCAGCATCATTCTTTAAGCCTCATAGTCTTGAGCATTTCATCCTTGTTCTCACACTGACACTTCTCTTATACACTTCACGTTTCTTTTACACTGACACTTGCATTCTTTTCCAGCTTTGATACACAAATTGCACTGACACTACCCCTTTGAAACACAAATCTTTTAAGCATGGATCCCGTCGAGTACGGCGGACAATCTGGGTGCTAATACCTTCCCAGGTTGTAACCAACCCCCTTTCTCAGTTTCTCTGGTTCGCAACCGTCTTATCCATATCTTTCTAGGTCTACACAACATTACCTTTCCTCCGGGATAAAAATGCCTAGCTGGCGACTCTTGTCTTTTGAGTTCACCCTTGTGTGTACTCTCTTCTTTCGCCGACCGTTCGCGTCTGTACCCCTTCTGACCTGAGGTGTCTTTTGGTGGGAGCGACAGCTTGGCGACTCTGCTGGGGAAACTTATACTGTAACTAGGGCTTCTGGTTCTTTTTGTGGGTTCCTCCTAGCGCTTGTTTGATTTTTGTTTACTGGGGTGTTATGTGCTAATTGTGTTTATATAGTTTCTTTATTTATTGCTTTATGTACAGCTTTATTTATTGCTTTCTTTACAGTTTTACATTTTTCATACTGTCATGCTATCATTGCTGGATCTGGTTTCTGTTTTGGTGGGTGGGGTTCTACTGAGAGTTTAAGGTCCTATACCTGGAACCTGAGTGACACCTAGGCTAGAGTGGTTCATGTTTTTTCCCATTCCATTTTGGTCTGGTGCGGGAATATGAAACACGGTTCAGATATGGGTTTCTTCTTGAGAACTCTGTGCTACAGATCTCCTGTAGTGCTAGGGCTATCTGGGAAGCCTGCTAAGTCTGGATGACCTTTACTATGACCTTCAGAAACTGAGGTGAATTAGAGGAGGATCTTTTATGGTTATTGTAAGCACTGTACCTCCGGGTTAGAAGTGTTTACACTTCTCATAACTGATCCAAGTCTGAGGATCCTTGTTTTAGAGCACCACCTGTGAGGGGGTTGGGTTGTTTACAGGTTTGCAGGTACCCTTGGCCACATCATACCCTGATACTTTGTTTTGATTAAGAGTACTCCATTTTGGGACAGTTCTTGTGATTTAACCCTGGACATGTGACTCTTTATTTGAGTCCCCCACCTTGGTTACTGGATTTCTGAACCTCCATCTGGACTTCTTAAACATACATGGACTTATATCAAGGCAGTAATCAGATCCAGCTTGATCACAAACCCTTGCATAATCATTTGCATACTCATCATTTGCATCATTTGACATTTGTTTATTTCTTTTTCAGGGTATCCACATATTATCTGGCTTGGTTTTGACCCCTTCATCTGCATAGACCTTTATTCATCAGTGATCTGCTTCAACTATCTTCATCAGCTACCTGCTTCAGTTACCTTCATCACTAGCCTCAGCCTATCAGTGGATCATCTCCAGTATTGATTTTTGATCTTCATCAGCACCTGTCTTCAGCTCTTCATCAGCATTTGTTTCAGCCCTTCATCAGCAGTCATGGCACCCAAGAAGAGCAATATTTCATACCATTTCTTTGAGCCTGTGCTGGATGGCATAAGGCAGGTCCAGGCACTTATCACTCCAGACCACATCCCATTATTCAGAGAGCATTATGGAGGCATCCTTGATATGGTTATGGACCTAGACCCTTCTCAGAGGAGTTTGATCCACACTTGCCTACAGTTTTATGACCCTCCCTTGAGGTGCTTCACTTTCCAGAACTTTCAGTTAGGACCTCTGCTGGAGGAGTTCTCATCATTGATTGGAGTACCTGTCAGGGGTGGTATCCCCTTCAACCCAGAGATGGCTTCTCCCAGCAATGAAGAAGTGGCAAAAGCACTGTGCCTGGAGCCTATTTTGATTGAGCAGAACATGACAACAAAGGCTAGCATCCCTGGTCTACACTTGGATTTCTTGACTTCTCAGGCCATCCTGAAGGCCTCCTTGGGAGAATGGAAGGCAGTTTATGCATTGTTAGCCCTCAGTGTATATGGGGTTATACTTTTTGCAGATGAGCCTAAGTTTATCAGCAAGAATGCTATTCATCTCTTCCTTTTAAGGAACCCAGTACCCACTTTGCTGGGAGATTTTTATTATTCTGTTCACCAAAGGAATGAGAAGCAGAGAGGGAGGTTGGTGAGATGATGTGCTCCTCTATTTCATACCTGGCTGCTCAAACACTTACCCAAGACTGATGCCTTCCTGAATCCTCACCAACAGAAGAATTAGGCTAGGAGACTTATTGCTTTGACTTCAGATGACATCAGATGGTGCACCCAGAGCACCAAAGGCAGAGATATAATCACTAGCTGTGGGCAGTACCCCAATGTACCTTTAGTAGGAGTGAAGGGTTGCATCAACTACAATCCTTTGCTGTTCAAGAGACAATTGGGCTATGCTTTGGTTCACCCTCCTAGAGTGCAAGACTTGGCTGAAACCCTGTATTGTGAGATAAAGCTTAATCTAGCTGTTGTCAGGCAAGCATCATGGGCTTGGGACAACATACAGACCAAAGGGATGGCCATTCTTGGAAGGTGCAATAATGTGACTTCAGCTCAGTATTATGAATGGTCTCATGCTAGGGCTCAGATCTCTGGGATGCCTTTCACTATTGAGGATGCACCTGGACCATCCACAGTACCACCTCCAGCCACTGTCAGCCTGGAAGAATTTGAGAAGCTGAAGGAAAGGAATGAGAATCTGTCTCAAGCTCTGAAGAAGACCCTCTGGGAGAGGAGTGATGGTCGTCTAGACATTGAGAGGTTTGAAAAGCTTAAGGTGGAGCATCTAGCCAGGATTGAGAAAGCAGAGGACTACATCAAGAAATCAAGAGCTGGAGAGCAAATTTTGAAGAATGCCTGCAAAGAGGCCCAGTTTCAGAAGGCTAGGACTGATCTCTATCTGAAAGAAAGTCAAGATAGGTGGGTCAGAATTACTGAAGCTCGCACTCAAGAGGATAAGAGAACTCAGACCAGGATTGAGCAGTTAGAGGCCATTGAGAAGAAACAACAAGAGGCTCTGCTAGCAGCCCAGAAGGAGATTTCAGAATTGAAGCTTAGGGCTGGTGTGAAGAGGTCAAAGGACCAGGACAGGCACAAGAAGCTGACCACTGCTATTGCCACCAGGAACCTTCTTATCAGAAACATCACAGAGCATCCAGCTAGTCCTGTCACTGAAGCACTTTTGAAGGAGGTTAAGGAGGATGAGTTTGGATTAGATGTTTGACTTCTTTGCTTGTTGTTATTTCCATTTCATGTACTTTTCTTTTTGTGTTGTATTTTGACCCTTCAGGGGCATATGTTGTAAAAACAAACTATGTATGATTCACCATTTGTAATGTATTTGTCAGTTTGTTTCACTAAGTTTTCTTCCTCTCAAGCAACATCAAAGCATCTTCCTCAGGGTCTGGAAAGGTCAAAACCAAGTGCCAAGACCGGATACCTTGGAGACAAATAAGCATATTGCATTGCATACTAAATTTTGTTTTGTTTTGTAGGTTTTTGTTTTGTTTGTTACTAACTCTGTTGTGATTCAGGAATTATTGCTCGACGTCGGGTGTTCCCTCTCAACCGTCCGCATAGGTATCCTACTCGCAACAACCTTCCTGGTATCCAAATGGATCAGGTACAGCAAGATCTGACAGAGGTCAGAACCCAGATGGCTAATGAAAGGCTGGAGATGAGAAACCAAATGACCCAGTTCATGGAAGTAATGAATGGCTTGGCTCAAAGTCAAGAAAGGTTGAGGGCATTGGTAGAGAGACAAACTCCAGAAGAACCTCCTCTGGGGACTGGAGGAACAAGTAACAATGAAAGGGGTCAGCCTCATGTTAACCCACCAGTATATGGGCCTCATCTACATCCGGAAGCCAACATCCCGGGTAATGCGCAAGGAAATACTACTGGAGGAAGAATCTTACAAGAAGACCCCCAAGAAGAACAGTTCACTGTGATGGGAGCTGGGGATGAAGTCCATGATAGGAGGCTTGATGAAATTGCTGAGAAGTTGAGATCCCTGGAGTCTCAAAACTCCTTGGGTTTTGATGTCATGGATATGGGGTTAGTGGATGGGGTAAGGATTCCCCATAAGTTTAAACCCCCGTGCTTCGAGAAGTACAATGGAACTTCCTGTCCACGAACTCACTTGCAGTATTTTCTGGGAAGACTTAAAGCATACACCATAGATGAGAAACTGTGGATGTTCTATTTTGAAGATAGTTTGACTGGGGCTTCAAGGGAGTGGTACTCTCACTTGACCAGAGCTACTATCAGATGCTGGAAGGACCTAGCTGAAGCTTTCATCAGACGGTACCAATACAATCTAGACATGGCTCCTAACAGAACCCTTCTGATGGGAATGTCTCAATCCTCCAGAGAAAGCTTCAGGGAATATGCCCAGAGGTGGAGACAGCTTGCTGCTGCTGTCCAGCCACCCATGTCGGAAAGAGAAATGGCTGACATGTTTATGAATACACTGCAAGGAACATATATTGATAGGCTAGCTGCCTTTTCTTCCACCAGTTTCGCTGACGTAGTTATAGCTGGAGAAAGAATTGAAAGCCTATTAAAGATGGGCAAAATTTCTGATAATGGTGCAAGTTCGTCAAGTAATCCCAGGAAGCCTTTTGTGGGACCTAGAAGAACCGGTGAGACCAATGCCATTCATGCCAGCAGGGGCAGACCTCAGTATGTCCACAGATCAGTAGCAGCTGTCACTATTCCAGCTCCGATTCCTCAGCAACCAACATATCAACCACCACAACAACCACACTATCAACAGCAAGTTCAGTATCCGCCACAGAGGGCCTACAACAACAACAACAACAATCAACAGCCAAGACCCTTTCAGCAAAGACCATCACAGGCAAATAGGGTGATTGACCCTATCCCTATGCCTTATGCTGCCTTATTGCCACAACTCCTGAAGCTCAACTTGGTTGAGTTAAGGACATTGGCACCTCCAGATCCTTCCAATCTTCCAAGAAATTATGATGTCAACGCCCGGTGTTCTTTCCACTCCAATGCACCTGGCCACAATACGGAAAAATGCAGGGCTTTACAAATGAAGGTACAAGACCTGGTGGATTCTAAAGCCCTCAACTTTGCACCCCCGCCAAATGTCAACAAGAATCCCATGCCCAATCATGGAGGGCCAAGAATTAATGCCATTGAGGAAGACAAGCCATCTTTCTTAATCACCAGTGTTGGACAGATTCGGACACCTCTGGTCGAAATTAAAGCTCAGCTTCTAGAGTGCCAGATGTTCCCCGGGTGTGAGCTCGGTTGTGGGTATTGCAACATTTCGGTTAACGGGTGTGATAACTTGAGAAGCGGCATAGATGGTCTTATCAAAAGTGGTATACTTCAGATCACAACAACGGCGCCTACAAATCCAGCAATCCCTTTGACAACAATTCCTGACTCTTCTACAACTGCAACAACAATCATTCCGACCAATTCATCAATATCATCAACAATGGCTTCGTCCATCACTTCAACAAATCAAATGTCAACAACCATCTTTTCTACAACATCAGCATCCATTTATTCAGCAGGATCTTCTACAACACCAACAGAAATTAATGAAGATATCTCAGCAGTCACTATCTACTATGATCCGTCAAGTGTTCCTCCAAACAACAACTTTCAACAATAAACAGTGGCACCTTCTGCCAGGTCACCAGTTACTACGATCCGCACACCATTTCAGTACCCTCCTCTGCAGCAGTCAGTCCAGTTACCATCACGGTGCCTGGACCAGTTCCATATGAAAGCAGTAATGCCATACCTTGGCATTATGGCTCTGACCTCTACTGCAACGGGGAGAAAATCACTCTTGATTCTTCAACCTCGTCTCCACAGATTGATAATGTTGGGGGAGGCGGAGGCTTCACCAGAAGCGGACGCCTTTTTGCCTCACAATTGCAAAGACCCAATGCCGAAGCAGAAGCTGCTGCCAAAGCAAAAGGGAAGAGTGTGATATCTGAAGAACCAAGTCTCAGAGAAACTCAGAAGACATCTTTTGAACAAGATGTAGACGAGTTTATGAGGATTATAAAAATAAGTGATTACAAGGTGGTGGATCAGCTTCACCAAACTCCCTCGAAAATCTCCATATTATCCTTGTTAATGTGTTCTGAAGCTCACAGGAATGCATTACTGAAAGTCTTGCACGCAGCATACGTGCCAGAGGAGATCACTGTTAATCAGCTAGAAACTGTGGTAGCAAATGTCAATACCAGTTATGGACTGGGCTTTACCAATGCTGACTTAACGACTGAGGGGCGTAATCACAACAAGGCTTTACATATCACTCTAGAATGCAAAGGTGTTGTTCTATCTCATGTGCTGGTGGACACTGGGTCTTCGCTCAATGTTCTACCAAAGAAAGTCTTGGTGAAGCTGGAGTATGATGGCTTGGCATTGCGCCCAAGTAATTTGGTGGTGAGAGCATTTAATGGCTCTAAAAGATCAGTGCTTGGGGAGATTGATCTGCCTGTGATGATTGGCCCGCATACTTTTAAGATTACCTTCTATGTGATGGACATTCAGCCGGCCTACAGCTATTTGTTGGGTAGACCTTGGATCCATGTCGCTGGCGCTGTTACGTCTACCCTTCACCAGAAGCTGAAATTCGAGTGGGAAGGCCAGATCATCACCATCTGTGGGGAAGAAGACATCTTTGTTAGCCATCTGGCTACATATAAGTATATTGAGATGGATGGAGAAATCCATAAAACCATGAGCCAGGGGTTTGAGGCCCTGAACATTAATGAAGCATCTGCTGTACTGGGAACCTCCATGACGTCTTATCAGCAAGCCAGGAAGGTTGTTGAAGAGGGTACTGCCCAAGGTTGGGGCAAGCTGCTGCCCGTGGAGAAGAAGGAGGACAGATTTGGGTTGGGTTACAAACCAACTCAACAAGTTCAATCAGAGGCTGCCAAGAAGCCCAATTTTGTCAGCGGGGGGATGCTCACCCCGGATGCAGTGAACAACTTGGAAGATGAGTCGGAAGATGAGCGCAACCTGGAGAGCTGGATACGTCCAAGGACCCCGGGGAACCATATCTCAAACTGGTCTTCCCAGGAAATTATAAGGGTTACTCCTGCAGAGTAATTATTATTTTCTGTATATTTTAAGCATGCATCAAGTCTTGCATCTTGCCCAAGATGTCAAGACTCATTTTGTAATCGGGCCATCTTGTAATTTTGTGCAAACAGATCAATCAATGAATATCGGACATCTTTTGCAAATGAGTCTTTTTCTTTTCCGCTCACTGTTTTTCATTTTTTCTTTTTGTACAAAAATAAAATGGCAATGTTTTCCAAAATGATAACTTTACTTCACTTATTTTTAAACAAGATTAAAATTGATCACTAAAATGAACAATCTAAACCCTTGTAGAGAGTGCCTTTCAGACTGCACCGACAACAACACTGCTATGGCTTCGTATGACTTTGACAATCCAATCAATCAAGTTGATGAAGGGTTTGAAGAAGATTATGAGCTACCTGAAGAGCTAGCCAGGTTGTTAAGGCAAGAGGAGAAGGTTATCACTCCTCATCAGGAGGAGGTTGAAACAGTTAATCTTGGTATAGAGGAAGATGTGAAAGAGGTTAAGATCGGGGCCTGCCTACAAGACTCAGTGAAAGAGCAATTGATTGATATGCTTCGGGAGTATGTGGACGTTTTCGCTTGGTCTTATCAGGATATGCCAGGGTTGGACACCGATATTGTCATGCACAAGCTGCCTTTGAAAGAAGACTGTCCGCCGGTAAAACAAAAGTTGCGTCGTACTCGCCCAGATATGGCAATGAAGATTAAAGAAGAGGTACAGAAATAGTGGGACGCCGGGTTCCTTGCTGTGACTAGCTATCCGCTGTAGGTTGCTAATATTGTACCTGTGCCTAAGAAAGACGGCAAAGTAAGGATGTGTGTGGACTACCGGGATCTGAACAGAGCCAGCCCGAAAGATGATTTCCCATTACCTCACATTGATGTATTGGTGGATAATACGGCTCAGTTCTCGGTTTTCTCCTTCATGGACGGATTTTCAGGATACAATCAGATCAAGATGTCACCTGAAGACATGGAGAAGACAACTTTCATCACACCCTGGGGCACGTTCTGTTATAAGGTGATGCCATTCGGACTAAAGAATGCTGGTGCGACTTATCAACGGGCTATGGTAACATTATTCCACGACATGATCCATAATGAAATTGAATGTTATGTGGATGACATGATTGCCAAGTCCCTCACAGAAGAAGACCACCTGGTAAATCTGTTGAAGCTATTCAAGCGTCTGAGGAAGTACCAACTGAAGTTAAACCCCAACAAGTGCACATTCGGGGTGCGATCTGGTAAGCTGCTGGGATTTATTGTAAGTGAAAAAGGGATTGAAGTTGACCCTGATAAAGTCAAAGCCATTCAAGAAATGCCTGCACCGAAGTCAGAAAAAGAAGTTCGGGGGTTTCTAGGTAGATTGAACTACATTTCACGGTTCATATCTCACCTTACAGCAACCTGTGAGCCTTTGTTCAAGCTATTAAGAAAAGAACAAACGGTCAGGTGGAACGAAGACTGCCAAAGGGCCTTTGACAAAAACAAGGAATACTTACAAGAGCCTCCAATCCTTATGCCTCCAGTTGAAGGAAGACCTCTGATAATGTACTTGACAGTATTAGAAGAGTCAATGGGGTGTGTGCTGGGCCAGCATGACGAGTCTGGTCGAAAAGAGTATGCAATATACTACCTAAGCAAAAAGTTTACCGACTGTGAACAATGTTATTCACTGCTCGAGAAAACTTGCTGTGCTTTAGCGTGGGCTGCTCGCCGACTAAGACAGTATATATTGACCCACACTACTTTATTGATCTCAAAGATGGATCCAGTTAAGTACATTTTTGAGAAGCCAGTGCTTACCGGACGGGTTGCAAGGTGGCAAATGATTCTCACAGAATATGACATTCAGTACACCTCTCAAAAGGCCATCAAGGGCAGTGTATTGTCTGATTATCTTGCTGAGCAACCCATTGATGATTACCAGCCTATGAGATTTGACTTCCCTGATGAAGACATCATGTTCATAAAAGCAAAAGATCATGAAGAGCCTGTTCACACTGAAGGGCCCGACCCGGAAGAAGAATGGACTATGATGTTTGATGGGGCTGTTAATATGAATGGTCGTGGTGTTGGTGCAGTGCTCATTACACCTAAGGGAGTTCACATGCCTTTCTCGGCAAAACTCACCTTCAACTGCACTAACAATGAAGCTGAATACGAAGCTTGCATCATGGGTCTTGAGGAAGCCATTGACCTCAGGATCAAGACTTTAACCGTGTTTGGAGATTCAGCTCTGGTAATTAATCAAACCAACGGCAAATGGTACACCCACCAGGACCATCTGATACCTTATAGGGACTATACAAGAAGGTTATTGACTTTCTTCACAACGGTCAAACTTGAGTATATCCCTCGGGACGAGAATCAGTTTGCGGATGCTTTGGCTACCATTTCATCAATGATCAAAGTTCAAGCTGCCAACTTTGTACCTCGGATCTCAGTATCCAGACTTGACAGACCAGCATATGTATTCGCAGCAGATGTTGTAAAGGATGATAAGCCTTGGTTCCATGACATTAAATGCTTCTTGGAGGATCAGACATACCCACCTGGGGCATCTTCCAATGATAAGAAGACTTTGAGAAGGCTTGCTGGTAGTTTCTTCCTGAATACTGATGGTTCCCTGTACAAGAGGAACTTTGATATGGTACTCCTCAGATGCGTTGATAGAATAGAAGCAGACTTGTTTATACACGAGGTGCACGAAGGATCCTTTGGTACCCATGCAGGAGGGCATGCCATGGCCAAAAAGTTTCTAAGATCAGGTTATTATTGGATTACAATGGACGCAGACTGTTGTGCTTATGCCAGAAAATGCCATAAATGCCAGATCTATGCGGATAAGGTGCATGTGCCTCCCAATCCTCTGAATGTGATGTCTTCACCCTGGCCCTTTGCCATGTGGGGCATTGATATGATTGGCAAGATTGAACCGACTGCTTCAAACGGCCACAGATTCATCTTGGTTGCTATTGACTATTTTACCAAGTGGGTCGAAGCGGTTTCCTATGCAAATGTTACAAGGCAAGTGGTAGCCCGATTTCTAAAGAGAGACATCATCTGTCGGTATGGAGTGCCCGAGCGAATCATTACTAATAATGGTTCCAACTTAAATAATAAAATGATGGCAGAGCTATGCCGGGACTTCAAGATCCAACACCACAATTCTTCTCCTTACAGGCCAAAGATGAATGGCGCTGTTGAGGCAGCTAATAAGAATATCAAGAAGATTGTGCAGAAGATGGTAGTCACTTATAAGGACTGGCATGAAATGCTACCATTTGCCGTGCATGGGTACCGAACGTCAATCAGAACATCCACTGGGGCAACGCCGTATCAACTTGTGTTTGGTATGGAAGCAGTCCTACCTGTTGAAGTTGAATTACCCTCCCTGCGGGTACTAATGGATGTTAAGTTGAATGAAGCAGAATGGGTCCGATCCCGATACGAACAACTGAATCTGATTGAAGAGAAGAGGCTAGCTGCAATCTGCCATGGGCAGCTGTATCAGAAGAGAATGAAGAAAGCCTTCGATCAGAAAGTCAGGCTCCGAGAATACCAAGTAGGAGATCTTGTGCTGAAAAGACTCCTCCCTCCTCATACAGACCACAGGGGCAAGTGGACTCCGAACTATGAAGGGCCATTCGTAGTAAAGAAAGTTTTCTCCGGTGGAGCACTCATGCTCAGCACTATGGATGGTGAAGACTTCCCGTCCCCTGTGAATTCAGATGCAGTTAAAAAATACTTCGCGTGAAAATGACCCGCTGGACATAAAAACAGAATGTAAGTCCAGGCAAAAATAGGGCATCCCGGCGAGTCAAAACCAGAATAAAAGACTCGGGCAAAAATAAGGGAAAATAGATAAAAAAATGTACACCCGCTGAGTTGAAAAGCCGCATTGGACAACTCAGGCAAAAATGGGTATCCAGATGGATTGAAAACCCGAAAGGGCGATCCATGCAAAATAAGGGAATAAGCGAACAACTGCATTCTGAATTCGTCTGTATCACTTACAACTTGGTAAGCTTCGAAAGGATCAAGCTTCTTTCAGAATCAGCCTTCTTCAGAAAGCAAGATGAGAAGGACGTCAAATGTCATATGAGTCATAGCAAAAGGAAGCCCCTGGAAGCATCATCAAAATTGCCAATACCTTTTATTTCTCAATTTGTAACAATCTCCTCATTTTAGGGATTTGTTTCTTTGACTGTATTTGCCAATTCAGGGCACATGAATTAATAAAATCAGATTTTTCAATCATGTTTCGTCTCGTACATTATTTTCATTTGCAAGAATGTCCGATGTCTTTAAGATTATTGATTGCATAAATACAGATGCTTCTCTTCTAAAAAATGCGTGCTTGCAGGAAATATACTTACTCCCGGGAGTGTCTGAACTCCTATGATGGAATCCGGTAAGGGATACCTCGGGATTACTTGTGCATTTCTCTGCCTTTTCAGGATTGCAGGTATTCAAAGCACAGCATGGGGCATGAAAACTTCATCCCAGCAATCTGGCAAATCACCATCTACTCAATCTTAGCACCAGAGGTGCTCTTTCCCCAGCTGTGTTGCCATTTGTTACTCCCTCCTCAGCCAAGTACAAAACCCAGGGAACCATCTCCCCAGAGATTCAGCCTCTATCCAGAAGAGCAACGTCCGGAGATCTCACAATAGAGTGAAGCAAGCTTCTACAAACCCCAGCTGGGTCCCTCATTACCAAAGATAGGTCTATCAGTGACCTATATCACCGAGCATAATCCCATAGGTCAGATCTACCAATGATCTCGTCCCCAGCTGGGATGTCCACTTCAAGCAGATCAGCCAGAGATCTTCATAACAACAGGACCTGAATCCCGGATCCGTACCTTTGCATAATCATAGCATTCGCATCATATTCTCCCCACAGAGCATAGCATTCCGTCTAATACGGAGCATTACGGCAAAAATCAAACATATTGCATAATCATAAGCCATGTTCTGAATCAAACACTTGTGAATACTGGCAATCTGTCAGCGATATACAGAAAACCCTCCAAGTTCCCCGGCAGAAAGCCAAAGCATTTGCCTTGCACTCATAAATACAGATACAAACTCCTTTTGGCACTCGTCCGTGTCATCATTCCCCAGTAAGGTCGCCCGAGCTTTCTTTACAAACAGACACTTATAAATTACAGATACTTCTTGACACCCGTCCATGTCATATCCCCAGTAGAAAGCCAAAGCGCCCTCTTTGCACTCACGGATACATATATCCATACAGACTCCCTGACATCCGTCTGTGTCACTTTCCCCAACATAGCTGCCTAAACACTTTGTAAATCATGCACTTGTTTATATTATACTTCTCTCGAAACTCGCCCGTGTCACACTCTCCAGCAGGTTAAACACTCATCTGTACACCACTCATACTTGTTACTCCCGTTTTACTCATACAAATACTCGTCCGTATCTTTTACACACCACTTATACCACCTCAGATTCGACACTCGTCCGTGTTCCTTGCTAACCGGTTGATACTCGTCCGTATCATCATCTCTGAACATGCGTCAGGCGTTTGTTTCTACCGATGCTCGTCTGCATCTTTAATCTATACACCGTACACCAAACACTAATACCTCTCATTTCTTGGATATAAACATTCGTCCGTGTTTACTTGTCCCAACAAATCCCAGTGAACTATTTCCTTTCTATCTGACATTCGTCCTATGTCATGATACCCTTTCGGCAGCCGTACCCTGCCAGGTGATCGTCCTTCACCTTTGGATGACCGTCCCTCATCCTTTCCCCAGCGGAGTCTCCATTATTGGAACCCTTTTCTATCCGGCATTCGTCCTATGTCGTGATATTTAGCAGTCGTCCCCTGCTAGGTGATCGTCCTTCACCTTTTGATGATCGTCCTTCATCATTTTATCCGATGGTCGTCCCCATCGTCGATCTTGTTATCTGACATTCGTCCTATGTCATGATACCCTCAGAGCAGCCATCCCCTGCTAGGTGATCGTCCTTCACCTCTGGATGATCGTCCTTCATCACTTTATCCAATGACCGTCCCCATCGTCGACCTTTTTATCCGGCATTCGTCCTATGTCGTGATATTATTGGCAACCGTACCTTGCCAGGTGATCGTCCTTCACCTTAGATGACCGTCCCTCATCTTATCCCCAACAGAGCAGCCGTCCCCTGCTAGGTGATCGTCCTTCACCTTTGATGAATGTACCTCATCATTTATTCTTACCTCTAATCCCCAGAGAATCTTTGTTGCTTTACTTGATGGTCGTCCCCATCATAATCTCTTATATCCCCAGCATGTCGGCCGTCCCCGTCATTGCTCTTTCCCCAGCAGTCGTCCTCTGCTTGACGGTCGTCCTCCGTCGCCCGCACTTCATAAATATACTTTGTTTTCTTTTACAATCTATATCCCTTTTCTTCTTCATTCTGTGAGTGCAAATTTTGGACTGTCTTTGGTATTCAACCACAAGTTATCTTGTTTGCCTGTTAAGCCGTTGCTTACATTCTGCACAGCTAACTCATGTTTGAATAGGGGCAGCTGTAAACACCCCAAATTTTCCCTCACCCATTCACACCATGGCTTGTGATCTCTTCATATGCATAAGTTCAATCATAGCATCTCATACCACATTTTTTATTCACTGCATTGGTTCTAAGTCATCTGCATCTAGGGTTTGTGATCTGAGCAATCCAAGAGCCATTTGGGCCACTCCAAAGGTCATCAATCACTTCAAATGGGTCCATGTATATTCAAGCATCATATTATATCCTCTCAAAGTCAAGAATGTCAAGGAAATCACAAGAACTGAGAATGGCATGGAAGCAGAGCCAGGCTTGACTGCACAGATGACCTAGAATTAGGGTTTTGGTTTCAGAGGCCATAAATCCAATTTTTTTGGTCATTCTTGTTTTTATTGGTCTCTATATGGTATAGGGATCATGCATATCAATTTTCATGAAGAAATTCCATGAGGAAGGCATCTGATCAAGAGTTGACTTTTTGAGCAAGTCAGTGCAAAATCAGGGCATCTGAGGCCCCCAATGACCCAACCAAAGGGTGTTCATCATCATTTTGATTATGTATGATCTTTATTTGATCATAGAAGATGTTAAAAGTTCACAAAATTGAAGAATTTCAAGCCATTTGCAAAGTTGACTTTTTGGGAAAATGACTTGTAATGGAAACTTGCCATTTTGGGAAACTTTTTCAACCCTTTCTTTTTGATTCAAAAATGCCTCAAATGAGAAAACTTTGGTCATGAAAGTTGTAGAATGGATCATTCCCTTTTCAAAAAGTACAAGAACTCATTCTAATTCATTTTGGATCAAAAGTTATGGCTTGTCAAAGTTGGGAAAAATCACATAATTTCAAGTTATGCACCAAAGAGGCAAAGTTGCAAAACCACTTGCCAAGACAAATTGTGCTATCAAATGGACTTATAATCTTCATACAAACATAAACCAAGGCCTAAGGATCAGATTGCATCAAAAGTTTACTCATTTTCATGACTTGTGGATCAAGAAACTTCAAAAGGGCCAAAGTTGATCAAAGTTGCAAAACCTCACTCAAACCCTAATCCATGTGCTGGCTGACTTCAAAATTGATCCTATGGTCCTCCTCACTTCTTGCTACGCAGGACACCCCTCTTGTCCTTGGCTAGCCATGAGCCCATACCTCTCTTACACAAAGCTTGACTTTTTTGCAAAAGACCCATACCAATCACAATAGGGCACAACCACTCTTCTGACCTACCCAAGATTGATAAGTGGACCAAATGCATCACAACACAACAGACAACTCATGCTGAAACACACTCCAAGCCATAGTTATCAAGAATCCTCCAACTTGCAAAACCATTCGAATCTCTCAGTTCACCCAACCATTCTTCAAACAAACTTCACAAAACATCTCAGCACACTCCCCTGATCATTTCCCTGCCCTCACTCATCCCTGAAACCTCACATAAACCAAATACGATTTCTTCCCCTCTTTGAACAGAACTCAAGCAATCTCTCAAACTAGCCCAAATAAACTCCAGATAAGCTTTGCAAACACTTGAGGGAGGTCAGTGGAGTTGATTGGAAGCAAGGAACTGGTCCAGAAGCTCTTGGGTTGAAAGCTTCGATTCAGGTAGCCATGGAAATTCATTTTTCCAGAACTCTTATTTCTTGTTTCTAAATGATAAAGCATGCTCTCCTGATCACACTGAACTTTGTATTTTTGAAAATGGTGGAGAGATGAGTATTTACTGAACTTCTGAAATTTTTGCCATTTTTGATGCTTTCTTCGAATCTTGATTCTGGTTGAAAATAAATGAGGATTGAGGTTAGGGTTGAGTTTAGGGAGGAGAGAGGAAGTGATCTGGAGCTTTAGAGCTCCAGAAATGACCTGGGGAAGAAGTTAGCAACTTTCAGGTGAGGGTCTGGCCGGAGAAGACGACCGGAAGTCTTCTCCGGCCACCTGAAAGTGATTAGTGACTTAAATGCGTTTAGGGCTCAGTTTGAATATGGACCCTTGATTCAGTGGACTTTCGTTGACCCGCGCACGTTTTGTTGGCCTGGATTGTTTCATTAAAACCCTAATCCACGTCATTAGTTAATTAATCAGGTTTTTATATTAATCTGGCCAGTTTGAATGAGAACCGTAGGATAGCGCGCCAGTCTTTCCCTCCATTCCCAGTTTGAATCTCAGCCTCAGGATGCGCTGACTTTCTCTTTATTTGTATTTTTATTTCATTTTATTTCATTTGTTTTGCACATTTATTTTAAAATAGCTAAAATCATTAAAAAATTATGAAAATTTTTGTCAAGGTTTTCATTAATTTTAAAAACCCAAAAATATTTTTATTTTCTTTTTTTGCATTAAAAATTATTTTTAAATCATTTAAAAGATTATTTTTAATTAGTTAATGGAAATTAATTGATTAAAAATACTTTTAGGTATTTAAAAATCACAAAAAAATTCATGTTGCATTTAGGAACATTTAGAAGCATTGTCCAACTCTCAAACCAAATTTGTTTTTTGTTCTTGATGCCTTTTGATTATTTTCTTTGGAATTAAATTCATTTTGAGGCAATATTTTGTGACAAACTTCAAAGATTCATTTCTGCCTAACCATTGGGAGTTGGATGATGATTCTTTTTGCATTGCATCTTGTATAGCATTTAGTTTATAGGATAAAATTGGTTTGAATTGATCTTGCATTTTCAATTTGTTTTGCATATTTCTTGACAAGGTACCTTAAAACCCTAGCAATCTTAGGAAATTCACAACTTTCACTAGGTTAAGAGTTGGGTCACCTCCTTTGGGCAGTGAGTTTGTATAGGTCTAGGGTATCTTTGATTGCATTTCCAAATTTGTATCATGTCATTTGCTTCTGGTTTTGGATTTTGTTTTGGTGTGTTGATCATAAACCCTAATTTATGCCTTCCTTTGCATCCACATTCCATTTGCTTGCATACCATGACTTGCCATGACATTTTGTGCATCCATTTGATTCATAATACATCTTAAGACATATTAGAATCATGTTTGATCATTGCATCTTTCATTTGCCATGTTATATGTCTTTTGCATTCCATAACTTTTCATGAACATTCATGGTTCAAAGCATGCTTCTTTTGCATCCATATGTTTGTATGATCATTCTCATGCCTTGCCTCATGTTGGCATCATCTCTTGGCATCATTAACATCATACTTATGCTTCTGGTTTTGGTTTGCATCATGAAATTGCATCTCATTTGCATTTCATTTCATTTCCTTGCTAACTTTTCAGGTGGTAAGTTGTTTTGAGAAGTGGATTTGCCTTCACTTCTCACAATCTCTTTTCATCTCTCTTATGCATCATTGCTGCATTTTATCTTGTGTATTGGATTGATATTGCTCACTCTTGTTCATCTTACCTTCTTTCTTCAAGCAACTTGTCTTCTTAAGTGAAGCAAGTTGTCTTACTTCATTCTGCTTCTTTCTCCTTTCATCTTGCTCCTCCTTGGTGGCCTTTGAAGATTCTTTCTCTCTTAAGCCTCACAAACCCTAGGATCCCCAAGTATGATAACAATTAGGGTTTGATTAGTCCCCCATTTAGCTTTTACCTTTGTGTCTTCTTTGAGTCTTCTTTTCTCATCTCTTAATCAAGGGCTAAACCCTAAAGGCTTTAAGGCTTTGTGATTAAGCTTATGCCTGCATCCTTCTATTAGGATGGAGTGTATAACTTTAATCCTAAGTGTTAAACCCTTAATGTGTTTAAATCCTTTAATCAATCCACTTAATAATCACCAAGACATCAAGCTTGTAACTTGGGCCTTGCATTAGGGTTCTAATTCTTCCTTAATTGGTTAAGAAGGACTAACCCTAGTGTTAATGGACAAGTCCCCCTCAAGTTGTCTTACAAACCATAAAACTCACTTCTTCATCTTATCATTAACTAAAATCCACTTAATAAAGGCTTTGTTTTGTCATAAGGTTAATCCCTAATCATGGATTAAGTTGAGGAGTCTTCCTCAGCTTA
Organism: Lathyrus aphaca; assembly: GCA_963966055.1. Lineage (NCBI taxonomy): Eukaryota > Viridiplantae > Streptophyta > Magnoliopsida > Fabales > Fabaceae > Lathyrus > Lathyrus aphaca. The sequence continues at coordinate 411,715,106 of OZ014519.1, forward strand.
AATATTCTCATCTATTATCCTTCTATTAGGATGGTGTAATGAGTCTGTTTAATCCCTGATTATGGCTTAATCTCATTACTTAACACTAAACAAAAACAACAAAAACATCTAAATACTCACAAGTAGGTTAATGATCTTAATCCTACATCATGGTGATTAAGTGTGAGATACTGACTTCACACTTAAGGTATTCTCATTACCCCTAATCAGAGGGAGGATGTGATGAGTTTACTAACCCATTGGTCTAGGCTTAAGCTCATTAACTTATGACAAACTTTCAAAAGCAATAAAAGACTGAAAACACAAAAACAAACAATAACCGTCTCCTCTGGGATTCTTTTCTCATCACACTCATTCACAAACGAGAACTCGCTTCTTCTGTCTAATGCAAGAAAGTTAGCACCTGAGCCAGACAGGTCATACACTTGAGCATAGGCAAGTAAGCAGTTCATCAGTCAATTTATCTTTCAGTCTCTTTGGGTCGAACTACGGTGTTCTGACTTCCTCATTGCACGAGAGGATACGTAGGCATAACTTAACTGTTATCGAACAAAAGTCTCTGTATATTCCCCCCTCTTTCCAGCATCATTCTTTAAGCCTCATAGTCTTGAGCATTTCATCCTTGTTCTCACACTGACACTTCTCTTATACACTTCACGTTTCTTTTACACTGACACTTGCATTCTTTTCCAGCTTTGATACACAAGTTGCACTGACACTACCCCTTTGAAACACAAATCTTTTAAGCGTGGATCCTGTCGAGTACGGCGGACAATCTGGGTGCTAATACCTTCCCAGGTTGTAACCAACCCCCTTTCTCAGTTTCTCTGGTTCGCAACCGTCTTATCCATATCTTTCTAGGTCTACGCAGCATTACCTTTCCTCCGGGATAAAAATGCCTAGCTGGCGACTCTTGTCTTTTGAGTTCACCCTTGTGTGTACTCTCTTCTTTCGCCGACCGTTCGCATCTGTACCCCTTCTGACCTGAGGTGTCTTTTGGTGGGAGCGACACACACAAGCCTGAATCCTCACACAACTTCGAATCACAAAAAATTCCATAAACCTTCCCTTCTTCGATTCTCTCAAACCAGCCATCAAAACTCAAAAATTCTTTCACCAATCATCTCTACACATCACAAGGAACACAAACCAAACATTGAAATATCTTGAAAGCTCCCTATTCACAAACACGATTTCTGCAAAACCAGAACCACACACCTCAAAATAGCCACCACAAACTTGTTCTAAGCTCCTCATTAGCATCAGGGTGACCATTGGAGTTGATTTGCACAAGGGAGGAGGCCAGAAAGCTCAAAACTGCAAAGCTTCATCTCAGGTATCATCAAGAACATTTTTTCCAGAACTTCCATTTTAAGTTCTAAAATGATTCTATATGTCTCTCTGATCATGGTGATATATTTATTTTTCAAAATGGTTAAGAATCAAGCATGTATTTAACTTCTGAAAGTTTTGTGTATTTTTCCGTTTTACTTCGATTCATGATTTTGGTGGAATATAAATGTTGTTTGATGCTGGATTCATGCTTAGGGATGTTAAAGGATTGATTCTGGAGCTTTAGAGGGTCTGGGTTAGCCTAGGGAGTGAGATGGCATGAAGGTGTGGCCGGAGAAGATGACCGGAGCTTGCTCCGGTCACCTAAAAGTGTTTAGGGTTTGATAATTAGGGTTAACCAATTTTTAATGTAGGCCCTTAGATCTTTGCTTCCCGCGCGTGTTGGACGGCCCAGATTGCATCATTAATGTTAATCCACAATTAATTAATTTAATTAGAATCAATTAGCCAGTTTGAATGTGGACCCTTGGATAGCGCGCGCAATCAATTCCCTCCTCCCCAGTTTGAATCCTGGCCACTGGATCAGATTACTTTCATTTATTTCATTTTTAATTCATTTTCTTTTCATTTATTTTGTGCATTTTATTTAAAATAGCAAAACACTTTCAAAAAATATCATTTTCTGCATTTTTGTTTCAAATAATTTTCTTAACCTAAAAATAATTTTTATTTTATTTTTTGTATTAAAAAAGTATTTTTAAAATATTTAAATGTTATTTTTAATTAATTAATGGATTTTAATTAATTAAAAATGCATTTAGGTTTCTAAAAATCACCAAAAAATTCATGAACCATTCCAATACATTTAGAAACATTTTCAAACTCATCATACAAATTTCGTTTTTGGTTTGATCATAATTTCACAATTTTCTTTGAATTAGGGTTCTTAAAAATCACATTTTTTAACCCTAACTTGAAAAATTCATTTCTGCCTAACCATGATGAGTTTGAACTTTATTCTTTTTGCATTGTTTCACATATTGCATATAGTTTCTAGGTTATTTTTCTCATGATTTTATCTTGCATTTTCAATTTGATTTTCATTTTCCCTTTAGAAGCACCCAAAAATCCTAGTTAACTTAGGAATTTCATAACTTTCACTAGGTTAAGCTTCTGACTTTCTCCTATGGGGTGTGATCTTATATGGGATTATGGTTTGTTTGAGATTGATTTCAATTTTTATCATGTTGCATGCTTCTGTTTTGGTCATATGCATCTCATGTTACCTTAAAACCCTAATTTCTCATGTTCATTTGCATTCATCTTTGCATATCATCATCATATGAACTTGCCATGACATTCCAAGCATTTGTATGACATATTAGACATCTTAAGACATGTTTGAACATTGCTTTATCATTTCTCGATTCATTTTCTATGATTTTCATCCATTTCATTTCATGAATATTCATGTGTTTTCATGCCTCTAAACATGCTTCCATTGCATATCATCTTTGTATGATCATTCTTATGCATCTTGTATGACTTTGCATCATCTCATATGACATTTACATTGCATTTTCACTTCTGACTTTGATCTTTGCATCTCATTTCCTTTTGCTATATGTCTTATGCATCCATACTAACATTTCAGGTACTTTGGTAAGTTATTTGAGAGGTGGATTTGCCTTCACCTCCCACCTCTTCTTATCTCATTCATATGCATTATTATTTGTTCTTGAAGTGAATTTGCTTCACTCGTGTTATCTCCTTCTCACGTTTCTTTCTTTTAGGTTACTTATCTTCTTCAGGAAGTAAGTAACTTATTCTCCTTCCTCCTTCTCTTTTCATTTGCTTCTTCCATTGGTGGCCTTGAAGATCTGTCCTCTTAAGCCTCACAAACCATAGGATGTCCAAGCATGATAACTTTTAGGGTTGTGTATAGTCCCCCTGGATTTTTACCTTTGAGTCTCCTTGAGTCTTTCTTCTCATCTCAATAATTAGAGACTAAACTCTTAAAGTTTTAGGACTTTGGAATTAGGGTTATGCCTGCATCCTTATCTTAGGATGGAGTGTATAACTTTAATCCTTAGTGTTAAATATTTAATTTGTTTACACCTCTTAATCAAAACATATTAATAATCATTAAGACTTTATCTTGTAACTTAGGCTTTACATTAGGGTTCTATCTCTTCCATATGGTTAAGAGGGACTAACCCTAGTGTTTAATGGGCAAGTCCCCCTCAAGTTGTCTTATAAACTTAAAATCCACTTTCTTAATCTCATCCTTTAATTAAAATCCATTTAATAAAGGCTTGTTATATAATGAATTTAATCCCTAACCATGGATTAAGTTGAGGTATCTTCCTCAGCTTAAGTGTTCTCATCTATCATCCTTCTATTAGGATGGTGTAATGAGTTCACCAATCTGTGATTAGAGATTAAACTCATTACTTAACACTAAACAAAAACCCAAAAACATCTAAATAATCACAAGTAGGTTAATGATCTTAATCCTACATTATCATGGTAATTAAGTTGAGATGTTCATCTCACACTTAAGTAGGCTCATTATCCCTAATCAGGGAGGATATAATGAGTTTACAAGCCCTTGATTTAGGCTTAAGCTCATTAACTTATGCAAAACACCAAAAACAATAAAAAGTTGAAAACACAAAAACATAAAATAATCGTCTCCTCTGGGATTCTTTTCTCATCACACTCATTCACAAACGAGAACTTGCTTCTTCCGTTTAATGCGAGACAGTTAGCACTCGAGCCAAACGAGTCATACACTTGAGCATAAACAAGCAAGCAGTTCACAGTCAATTTATTTCCAGTCTCTTTGAGTAGAACTACGATGTTCTAACTTCCTCATTGCACGAGAGGATACGTAGGCATAACTTTAAAATTATCAAACAAAAGTCTCTGTGTCCCCCCCCCCCCTTTCAACATTCTTTTCTAAGCCTCAGTTCCTGAGCAATTCACCTTTTGCACTGACACCTGTATTTTCTTTCCTTAGCTTTTGCACACAGATAGCACATACACTTACCCCTTTTAAACACAATCTTGTATGCGTGGATCTTGTCGAGTACGATGGACGATCTGGGTGCTAATACCTTCCCAGGTCGTAATCAACCCCCTTTCTCAGTTTCTTTGGTTCGCAACCGTCTTATCCATATCTTTCCAGGTTTATGCAGCATTACCTTTCCTTCGGGATAAAAATGCCTAGCTGGCGACTTTATTCAACCCTTTCTATTCGCTGACGGTTCGCATATGCACCGGGATGAAAATCCGGGGAGCGACAGCTTTGCGACTTTGCTGGGGATCAATCTTGCAACTAGGGCTTCTGGTTCTTTTTGTGGGTTTCTCCTAGCACTTGTTTGATTTGTGTTTATGGGGGTGTTATGTGTGCTTTTGTTTTTTCTTTATTTATTGCTTTCTGTACAGCTTCATTTATTGCATTTACTTTATCGCTTTCATTTACTATTTTATGCATTTCATATTATTGTCATCATATCACCTGTGCTGGATTTGTTGTTTACCTTGGTGGGAGGGGTTTCTCAATGAGCAAGGTTCCACACCGGGAGCCTGAGTGACACATAGGATTAGAGTGGCTTCATATTATTTCTCATTCCATTTTGGTCTAGTGCGGGAATATGAAACACGGTTCAGACATGGGTTTCTTCTTGAGAACTCTGTGCTACGGGTTTCCTGTAGTACTAGGGCTATCTGGGAAGCCTGCTAAGTTTGGATGACCTTTTAAGATGACCTTCAACATCTGAGGTGAATTAGAGGAGGGTCCTTTATGATTAATGTAAGCATTGTACCTCCGGGTTAGAAGTGTTTGCACTTCTCATAACAGATCCACGTCTGAGGATCCTTGTTCTAGAACAATACCTGTGAGGGGGTTGGGATGCTTACAGGTTTGCAGGAACCCTTGGCCTCATCATACCCTGTTACTAATATTGTTTTAAGGTTACACTATTTTGGACTGGTCTTATGAAACCCTGGACTTGTGACTCTTTATTTGAGTCCCCCACCTGGTTACTGGTTCTCTAGCCTCCATCTGGACTAATGAATACACATGGACCCTATCAGGGCAAATGGCAAATCCAGCACTTGAACACAAACCCTTGCATATCATTTTGCATACATCATTTTTCATCATTTTAACATTTGTCTATTTGTTTTACATGGTATCCACTTCATTTTTGGTTTGGTTTTGATTGTTCATTTCCATCAGTTATCTTCATTAGTGATCTTCTTCATCAATTTTCTTTTTCAGTTGACTTCTTCAGCTATCTGCACCAGTTACCTGCATCAGTGTTCCTCCTATGTTATCTTCATCAGCATCCATTGTCAGCATGGACTCATCCAGGAAGAGCAACATCACATACCATTTCTTTGAGCCCTCTCTAGCAGGCATCAGGAAGATTCAGGCACTCATCACTCCTGATCATGTCCCTTTATTCAGGGAACATTATGGTGGTATTATGGACATGATCATGGACTTGGATGCCTCACAGAGGAGCATGATTCATACTTTCCTTCAGTTCTATGAACCTCCTCTCAGATGTTTCACTTTCCCAGACTTTCAAATGGGTCATTTGTTAGAAGAGTTTTCCATGTTGTTGGGTGTCCCTATCAGGAGGGGAATTCCTTTCAACCCTGAGATGACTGCTCCTAGGAATGAGGACATAGCTAAGGCTCTGTATTTGGAAACCACCATCATTGATCAACATATGACCACCAAGGCTGGAATCCCAGGCCTCCATTTGGACTTCTTGATCACTCAGGCCACCAGCCATGCTGTAGTTTGGAAGTGGGAAACTGTTTGTGCTCTCCTGGCTCTTAGTATATATGGAATCATCTTGTTTGCAGACGGGCCTAAGTTTGTAAGCAAGAGTTCTATCCACCTCTTCCTGCTAAAGAATCCAGTTCCTACCTTGCTAGGGGATTTTTACTACTCAGTGCATCAGAGAAATGAGAAGCAGAGGGGAAGATTAGTCAGATGTTGTGCACCTCTCTTCTACTGTTGGTTATTGAGACACTTGCCAAAGACAGAAGCTTTCTTGAATCCTCATCAGTCAAGAAATTGGGCTAAGGGGATGATTGCTCTCACCTAAGAAGACATTAGGTGGTGCACTCAGAGCACTAAGGGCAGGGACATAATTACAAGTTGTGGGCAGTATCCCAATGTACCTCTTATTGGAGTGAAGGGTTGCATCAACTAAAATCCTGTGCTTTTTAAAAGGAAGCTAGGGTATGCTTTAGTACATCCACCAAGAGAGTAGGATTTATCAGAGACCCTTTACTGTGATGTTCAGAATAATCATTCCATCATCCGACAAGCGGCCTAGGCTTGGGATAATATTCAGACAAAAGGGACTGCCATTCTTGGCATGTGCAACAACATAGCTTCAGCTCAGTACATTGATTGGTCTCACATTAGAGGATAAATCACCAGCATGCCATTCACCTTGGAGGATATGCCAGGGCCATCAGCAGTAGATCCTGTAGCTACAGTCAGTTTAGAGGAGTTTGAGAAGTTGAAAGAGAGGAATGCTCAACTTTCTGAAGCTCTAAAGAAGACCCTCTGGGAGAGGAATGATAGTCGTCTGGATAATGAAAGGTTAGAGAAGCTCCGGATCGAGCATATGACCAAGATTGAGAAGACAAATGATTACATCAGAAAAGCCCGAGCTGGGGAGTTGGTATTGAAGAATGCTTGCAAAGAAGATAAAATTCGGAAAGCCATAGCTGAGCACTACTTGGAAGAAAGACAAGCTAGATGGATCAGAATTACTGAGGCTCGTTCACAGGAAGATCAGAAGACCCAGGCTAGGATAGAGCGGGTGGAAGCTAATGAGAAGAAGAGTCAAGAAGCACTCCTAGCCGCATAGAAGGAAATTTCCGAGTTGAAACTCTGGGCGGGGTTAAAGAGATCAAAAGACCAAGACAAGTATAAGAAGTTGACCAGTGTTATTGCCACTAGGAACCTTCTTATTAGGACCATCACAGAGCACCCAGTTGGACCAGTGACTGATGCTCTCCTGAAGGAAGTCAGAGAGGATGACTTTGGGCTGGATGTTTGATTTCTTTGTATTTGTATTTTATTTTGGTTGTACTTTTTGATGATTTTGTTGTATTCTGACCCACCATGAGAATTTGTTGTAATAAAAAACTATGTATCTTTGCATTTGTAATATATGGTTTATGTGTTATCTTTTGGGCTTCATTTCTCTTCAACATCATCATTCCTCGAGGTCGGGAAGGTCAAAACCAAAGAACCAAGCCGGATACCCTTGGAAGACAAATAGACATACTGCATTGCATACTAACCACATTCTTTGTTTTGTAGGTGTTTTTGTTGTGGTTTTCTCACTTTGCTGTTATTTCAGGAAACATTGCTCGTAGGAAGGTTTTCCCCATCAACAGAGTTCACCGGTATCTGACAAGAAACAACCTTCCGAGCTTACAGATGGACAAAGTTCAGCAGGATTTGACTGACATGAGAACTCAGATGGCTAATGAGAGGACTGAGGTGATGGCTCAGATGAACCAGTTCATGGCAGTAATGATTGGGTTGGCTCAAAGCCAGGAAAGATTAAGAGATTTGGTCGAGCGGCAAACTCCCGAAGAGAATCATCCAGGTACAGGAGGTACTAGTAACAATGATCACGGACAACCACGAACAAATGCGCCAGAGTTTGGGCCACACCTCAACCCTGAAGTCAATGCTATCAGGAATACCCAAGGAAATACTGGAGGTCGTGCCTTGCAAGAGGACCCTCAAGAGGAACAGTTTACAGTAATTGGTGCTGGGGATGAAGCCTATGATCTTCGTCTGGATGAAATAGCCGAAAAGCTGAGATCTCTGGAGTCCTAAAACTCTTTAGGATTTGATGTTATAGACATGGGTCTGGTTGAGGGAGTCAGAATTCCTCACAAATTCAAGTCTCCTTGCTTTGAGAGATATAATGGTACCTCTTGTCCACGTACTCACTTGCAGTATTTTCTAGGGAGGCTAAAAGCTTATACCATGGATGAAAAGTTGTGGATGTTCTACTTCGAAGATAGTCTGACCGGGGCATCCTGTGAATGGTACTCTCACCTGTCCAGAGCAACAGTCAGAAACTGGAAGGATTTGGCCGAAGCTTTCATACGCCAGTATCAATATAACCTGGACATGGCTCCCAACAGGACCCTCCTAATGGGTATGTCACAGTCTTCAAGGGAAAGCTTTCGGGAGTATGCCCAAAGGTGGAGACTGCTTGCTGCTGCTGTCCAGCCTCCGATGTCTGAGAGAGAAATGGCTGACATGTTTATGAACACCCTACAGGGAACATACATTGACAGACTTGCTGCTTTCTCGTCCACCAGCATTGCGGATGTAGTTATAGCTGGAGAGAGAATTAAGAGTCTACTGAAGATGGGAAACATTTCAGGCAATAGTGCCAGTTCCAGCAATACAAGGAAACCTTTTGCAGGACCTCGTAGGACAGGTGAAACCAACTCAATGCATATGGGCAGAGGTAGACCTCAATACATGCCAAGATCAGTGGCTGCTGTCACCATTCCAACACCAGCACCTCAACAACAGTATCCTTAACCATAACACATCCCACTGCAAAAACAATTTCCTCAACAGAGATCTTACAACAATAATAATCAGCAACAACGACCATTTCAACAGAGGCCTTCATAAGTCAACAGGGTTATTTATCCCATTCTGATGCCCTATGTTGCCTTACTTCCACAATTGTTAAAGCTCAACTTGATTAAATTGAGGACTCTGGCTCCACCAGATCCCCAGAACCTTCCAAGAAACTATGATGTTAATGCCCGGTGTGCCTTCCACTAAAATGCACCTGGCCATACTACAGAGAAGTGCAGAGCCTTGCATATGAAAGTTCAGGATTTAGTTGATTCCAAAGCTCTAACTTTGCACCTCCTCCGAGTGTTACCAAGAATCCTATGCCTAGCCATGGTGGGCCTAGGATAAATGCTATTGAGGAGGATCAACCGATGAACCTAATTGACAATGTTGCAAGCATCCAGACACCTCTGGCCGAGGTCAAAGCCCAGCTTTTAAAGTACCAGGTGTTCCCAGGTTGTGAGGCCCATTGTGAAGCTTGCAAGGCTTCTATCAACGGTTGTGCAGATTTGAAAACCGGTATCAACAATCCTATCAAGGAAGGCACCTTACAGATCACTTCAACAGTTCTATCTCCTACATCATCAACAATCATTCCTCCTATAACTCCAGCACATGTCATTCCTCCTACAACTTTAACAACAATCATTCCAACGGATTCTTCTACAACATTAACCACCATCCTTTCTTCAACTTCGGCGAACATCAGTTCGACACATCCTTCTACAATAACAACAACCATCAATGAAGATATTTCCACAGTTACTATTTACTATGATCCTGCAAATTTCTCCATTCCAGATTCTTTCAGCAACTCACAACAACATCAACATCAACACCAGCAACCTTAATCACCAGCACCATCTCCCATCAGACCTCCTGTCACAATTTATTATGAACCTCAGACCGTCCCAATTACTTCTTTCGCAGCAATCAGTCCAGTTACTATCACAATGCCTGGACCAGTTCCATATGATATCAGCAGTATCGTGCCTTGGCACTATGGCTCCGATTTGTATTGCGACAGAAAGAAAGTCACTCTTGTCATCTCTATACCACAGATTGATAATGCGGGGGGAGGCGGAGGCTTCACTCGAAGCGGACGTCTCTTTGCCTCACAATTCCAAAGAACTAATGTTGAAGCAGAAGCTGCTGCTAAGGCTAAGGGTAAAAGTGTGGTACCTGAAGAACCTATTGCCAAGGAAGCTCAGAAGACATCCTTTGACCAGGATGTAGACGAGTTCATGAGAATAATCAAGAAGAGTGACTACAAGGTTGTGGATCAGCTCCATCAGACCCCCTCCAAAATCTCTATCCTATCACCGCTGATGTGTTCCGAAGCTCATAGGAATGCACTTCTCAAAGTCCTGCACGCAACTTATGTGCCAGAAGAGATTACAGTTAATCAGCTTAAAACAGTGGTTTCAAATGTCAATACTAGCCATGGGCTAGGGTTTACTGATGTTGATCTAACTACGGAGGGCCGTAACCATAATAAGGCTTTACACATCACCTTGGAGTGTAAAGGTGTTATTCTCTCTCATGTCTTGGTTGACACTGGGTCTTCTCTCAATGTTCTTCCAAAGAAAGCCTTAGTCAAGATGGAATATGATGGGCTAGAATTGCGTCCAAGTAACCTGGTAGTGAGAGCCTTTGACGGTTCTAAAAGATCGGTTCTTGGGGAAATTGAGATGCCTGTGGTGATTGGCCCACAGATCTTCAAAACTGTCTTCTACTTGATGGACATTCAACCTGTATATAGTTGTTTGTTGGGTCGGTCATGGATTCATGCTGCTGGCGCTGTAACGTCGACCCTTCACCAGAAGTTGAAATACGAATGGGAGGGTCAAGTCATCACAATCTGTGGGGAGGAGGATATCTTCGTCAGTCATCTAACTACTTATAAGTACATTGAGATTGACGAAGAGATCCATGAGACAATGAGCCAAGGGTTTGAGGCCCTCAATGTCAATGAAGCAACAACTGAAGTGTCTGGTACTTCAATCTCTTCTTATAAGCAAGGTCAGAAGGTTGTTGAAGACGGGAATGCCCAGGGCTTGGGCAAGCTGCTGCAAGTTCAGATCAAGGAAGACAAGTTCGGGTTGGGTTATAAACCATCCCGACAGGTCCAAGAGGAGGCTGCTGAGGCTCCCATGTTTATCAGTGGGGGAATGCTAACCCCGGATGCAATCAACAATGTGGAAGACGAGGCTGAAAGTGACTTCAACCTGGAGAGCCGGATTCGTCCAAGGGTCCCAGGCCAGCAAGTCCTTAACTGGTCTTCCCAATAAATTATAAGGATTACTTCTGCAGAGTAATTATTATTTCCTGTTTAAGCATGCATCAAGTCCTGCATCTTGCCCAAGGTGTCAGGACTCATTTTGTAATAGGGCCATATTTGTATTTTGTGCAAATGAATGATTAATGAACAATTGGACATCTTTTGCAAACGATCTTATTTTTCGCTCACTGTTTTTCATTTTTGTTATTTTTGCACAAAGCAATAAATGGCAATGTTTTTCAATAATAACTCCATTCACATTTTTTTTCTAAACAAGATTAAAATTAATCATTAAAATGAACAAATCTCAACCCTTGCAGAGATAATCCTCCAGATTGCACCGACAACAACACTGCTATAACCTTGTATGACTTCGACAATCCAATTAATCAAGCAAATGAAGGGGTTGATGAAGACTATGATTTTCCTGAAGAGTTGGCTAGGTTGTTGAGGAAAGAGGAAAAAGTGATTGCTCCTCATCAGGAGGAGGTTGAAACTGTCAATCTTGGTACCGAGGAAGATGTAAAAGAGGTGAAGATTGGGGTTAGTCTGCAAGCTCCAGTAAAAGAACAGCTCATCAGTATGCTTCGGGAATATGTTGACGTCTTTGCTTGGTCCTATCAAGATATGTCGGGTCTAGATACGGAAATTGTCATGCACAGATTGCCACTGAAAGAAGAATGTCCTTCAGTCAAACAGAAACTATGTCGTACTCGCCCAGATATGGCCATAAAGATAAAGGAAGAAGTACAAAAGCAGTGGGACACTGGTTTTCTCGCTGTAACTAGTTACCCGCCGTGGGTTGCTAACATTTTACCCATACCTAAGAAATATGGAAAGGTGCGTATGTGTGTTGATTACCGGGATCTGAACAGAGCAAACCCGAAAGTTGACTACCCATTACCTCACATTGATGTATTGGTAGAAAACACAACTCAGTTCTCGGTATTTTCTTTCATGGACGGATTTTTTGATACAACCAGATCAAGATGTCACCCGAAGACATGGAGAAGACAACTTTCATCACACCCTGGGGCACATTCTGCTACAAAGTAATGTCGTCTGGTTTGAAGAACGCCGGTGCAATATATCAACGGGCTATGGTAACATTATTCCACGATATGATCCATAAAGAAATCGAGTGCTATGTGGATGACATGATTTCCAAGTCCCAAACAGAGGAAGAGCATTTGGTAAACCTGTTGGAACTATTCGAGCCTCTAAGGAAGTATCAGTTAAGGTTGAACCCTAACAAATGCACATTCGGGGTACGTTCTGGTAAGCTGCTGGGTTTTATTGTAAGCGGAAAAGGAATTGAGGTTGATCCCGACAAAGTCAAAGTAATTTAGGAAATGCCTGTACCTAAGACTGAGAAAGAAGTTCGAGGGTTCTTAGGAAGATTGAACTACATTTCAAGGTTCATATTTCATCTCACTGCAACCTACGAGCCCTTGTTCAAGCTGCTAAGAAAGGAACAAATAGTCAGGTGGAACGGTGATTGTCAAAGGGATTTTGACAAGATCAAGGAGTATATGCAAGAACCTCCAATTCTCATGCCTCTAGTTGAAGGAAGACCTCTAATAATGTACCTGACAGTATTAGATGAATCAATGGGGTGTGTGTTGGGCCAGCATGACGAGTCTGGTCGAAAAGAGCATGCAATATACTACCTAAGCAAAAAGTTTACCGACTGTGAACAACGTTATTCACTGCTCGAGAAAACTTGTTGTGCTTTAGCGTGGGCTGCTCGCCGACTAAGACAGTATATGTTGACTCATACTACTTTGTTGATCTCAAAAATGGACCCCGTCAAGTACATATTTGAGAAGCCAACACTTACCGGAAGGGTTGCAAGATGGAAAATGATTTTAACAGAATATGATATTCAGTACACCTCTCAGAAAGCCATCAAGGGCAGTGTATTGTCTGACTATCTAGATGAGCAACCCATTGATGACTACCATCCTATGAGATTTGATTTCCCTAATGAAGACATCATGTTCTTGAAGTCAAAAGATTGTGAAGAGCCTATTCACACAGAAGGGCCTGATCAAGAAGAAGCATGGGTTGTGATGTTTGATGAGGCAGTTAATTGTAACGGTCGTGGGGTTGGTGCAGTGCTTATTACACCCAAAGGAGTCCATGTGCCTTTCTCAGCAAAACTCACCTTTTCTTGCACTAACAACGAAGCAGAATACGAAGCTTGTATTATGGGTCTTGAGGAAGCCATTGACCTCAGGGTCAAAACCTTGAATGTATTCGGAGATTCAGCTTTGGTAATCAACCAGACCAACGACAAGTGGTACACTCATTAGGAGCATCTGATTCCCTACCGTGACTATACGAGGAGATTGTTGACCTTCTTCTCAACAGTTAAGCTTGAATACATCCCTCGAGATGAGAATCAATTTGAAGACGCTTTGGCTACCATTTCATCCATGATCAAAGTACAGACTGCTAATTGTGTACCTCGGATTTTGGTGTCCAGATTGGACCGACTGACATATGTATTATCTGTGGACACTATTGCTGATAACAAGCCTTGGTACCATGACATCAAATGCTTCTTGGAAACTCAGGCATACCCACCTGGGGCATCATCAAATTATAAGAAGACATTAAGAAGGCTAGCCGGCAGTTTCTTCCTTAATACTGATGGTTCTTTGTACAAGAGAAACTTCGACATGGTCTTGCTCAGATGTGTTGACAAGAAGGAAGCATACCTATTGATGCATGAAGTCCATGAAGGTTCTTTCGGTACTCATGCCGGAGGACATGCAATGGCGAAGAAGTTATTAAGATCGGGTTACTACTGGATCACAATGGATGCAGACTGTTGTACTTATGCCAGAAAATGCCACAAATGCCAGATCTACGCAGATAAAGTGCATGTGCCTCCAAACCCTTTGAATGTAATGTCTTCACCTTGGCCCTTCGCCATGTGGGGCATTGATATGATTGGAAAGATTGAACTGACTGCTTCAAATGGTCACAAATTCATCCTGGTGGCCATTGATTACTTCACCAAATGGGTCGAAGCAGCTTCATATGCAAACGTCACCAGACAAGTGGTAGCTCGATTTCTGAAAAGGGATATCATCTGTCGATATGGAGTTCCTGAGCGAATCATTACTGATAATGGTTCCAATTTGAACAACAAGATGATGGCAGAACTTTGCCGGGACTTCAAAATTCAACATCACAACTCTTCTCCTTATAGGCCAAAGATGAATGACGCTGTTGAGGCCGCTAACATGAATATCAAGAAGATTGTGCAAAAGATGGTAGTCACCTACAAAGACAGGCATGAGATGCTACCATTTGCCTTGCAAGGGTATCGAACCTCTATCAGAATATCTACTGGGGCAACACCATATCATCTTGTGTATGTTATGGAAGCTGTCCTACCTGGTTAAGTTGAGTTACCCTTATTGCGGGTAATGATGGATGTGAAACTGGATGAAGCAGAATGGGTCCGGTCTCGGTACAATCAACTGAATTTGATAGAAGAGAAAAGATTAGCAGGCATCTGCCATGGGCAGCTATATCAGAAGCGAATGAAGAAAGCCTTCGATCAGAAAGTCAGACCTCGGGAATACCAAGTGGGAGAGCTTGTTCTGAAAAGAATCCTTCCTCCTCATATAGACCACAAGGGGAAGTGGACACCAAACTATGAAGGTCCCTACGTGATAACCAAAGTCTTTTCAGGAGGAGCACTGATGCTCGCAACCATGGATGGTGAAGACTTCCCGTCTCCTGTAAATTCAGATGCAGTTAAAAAATACTTCGCATAAAGTGACCCGCTGGACACAAAAACAGAATATAAGTCCAGGAAAAAATAGGGCATCCTAGCGAGTCAAAAACAGAATAAAAGACTCGGGAAAAAATAAGGGAAAAAAATCAAAAAAATGTACACCCACTGAGTTGAAAAGCCACATCGGACAGCTCAGGCAGTGTCGCTCCCCGGATTTCCATCCTGGTACAAACGCGAAAGTGGCGCGGAAAAGAAAAGAGTCGCCAGCCAGGCATTTTTATCCCGAAGGAACGGGAATGGTAATGCTGCACAAACCAGAAGAAAAGAAAAGGAAGGACACAGGTCCTGCGAACCAAAGAGACTGAGTTCGGGAGTCAGTTACGACGTGGGAAGGTATTAGCACCCAGATCGTCCGCCGTATCCGACGGGATCCACGCTTGCAAAGAAAACTGTTTCAAAGGGTGAGGGTATGAAAGTTGCTGCAAAGAAAAAGAAAATGAACTGGAAAAGAAACTGAGAAAGAAAACAAAGAGAAAAAATGTAGGGAAAATAAAAGATTGTGCTCGAACGGGCCCTACCCCGCTGCCTACGTACCTCATCAGGATAATGAGGATCAGAGACGCCGTAGTTCCCCTAACTAGGGGTAACAAAGAAATTGCTTGTGAATTAAGGCTTGAACTGCCTATGCCATTGCTCAGGTGTTGCAGACTCGGACGACGAGTGCGTAACCGTCTTGCAAAGTGATAAGTAGGAGCAAGTTCGCGTACGGAGCGAAGGAGATGAGAAAAGAATTCCCGAAGGAAAGACGCTTATTGTTGTTTATGTTTTTTATGAAACTTTTATGAGTGTGTCACAAGGAAGTGAACTCAAGCTCTTTTCCATGGAATGTGCACTTGTCACTACATTCCAAGATGGAATAATAGAACAAGCACACTCAAGTAAGGAGAAGATCCCCAAAACTTGAACCCAGAGATTAGGGCTTAAACTCACTAACTCATTAACATATTAAGTGTTTTTGGTATTTACAGTGAAGAAGTGTTTTTTATGCTTTTCTTTGTGAAAAAGATACCTTGATCAGACTTGTGCATCACAAGGTAAGCTTGTACTATCCCAAGATGGGAAGACTACAAGTACCTCATGGGATAAGGCTATTGCTCAAGGAATCACTTCAAACTTTATTAAGTGTTTTTTAGGGTTATGAGATGAGAAGAGAAGAAGAACCAAAAGGATCACAAAGGTAAAAAGTCTAATGGGGGACTAAAGAACCCTAAGTCTTGTCATGCATGGATATCCTAAGGTTAGTGTGGTTTTCTATCCTAAAGAAGAAGGAAAGAAGAAGAGAAGAAGAAGATAGAAGAAGAGATGAGAAAAGCCTAAGCCCAACAAGCAAAGGGTTAGCACAAGTAAGAAATAAGAAGAAGAGATGAGATTTGGAGATGTGGAATTCACATCCACACCTCTCACTTACCATAGCCCCTGCAAGGTTAGCAACATAAGCATACAAGTGAAATGAAATGAACTTAATGACATGCCAACATCATACAAACAGAAGTGAAGTCATATATACAAATGCTCAATGGATATGCAAGTTACAAGAATGAAGAAAGAAGCATGCAAGACAATATGATGCAACATGAAACACATATGTAAACAAATGCAAACTTAAGAATGATACAAGGCAAAAATGCACAAACATGGACTCAAGGCACACAACCAGAACCAAAACAAGTCAAAGAAATGCTTAAGAAGCAAGAAAGATGAGGAGAAGAGAGATACAAGATCAAACAATCACAATATGAGATGAAAGAAGTAAGGAGGTGAATGCACTTAAGAAAAAATGAACTCAAAAGGTAAGCCAAACACAAAAATTTCTAAGACACAAACCCTAAGCTAAGACCAGGAAGGAACCCATACCCCAAAGGGATCCCAAATGAGAAGAAGAAGTTGGCACAAGTGCCCTTCTAAGCTTATGAGATAGCTAATGATCAAAAGGAAGCAAAATGGGACAAGGTATGAAACAAAAATCACAACAAATCAGCAATGCATCTAAAAAATTCCACAACTTAGGACAAATGATCCTCAAACATGCTATAACAATGAGCCAAAAAGATTGGGAGAAATTCAGAAGCCAAGTAGGTCAAATGAAGACTAGAACACAAACTAGGGTTAAGAAGCTTACATCACAAGCCAAGAATCAAAACCAAATGAACAAATTTCTAAAAATCAGGGGAAAATCACACAAGAACTACATCACTTTAGGAATCCAGAGCAAAAAGAATCAACACAAAACTCAAAATAATGAACTCTAGGGAAATTGGACAAGGCAGGGTGCTCAAAAAAGACTTTAAAATGAATTAATGAAGATACACAATTAATTGACACATGGATAATGAGAAAAAATGGAAAATAAAAATATAGAAAAATAAAGGAAACTCAAATGAAGACTCATGAATTAATTTGGAATTTTTGGATGATTGGAAGTATTTTTAATAAATGGAAATCAAAATGGATTAAAAGAAATAAAAAGAAAAAGAAATAAAAAAAGAGAAATGGAGTGGGGGTGAGAAAAGTAAGGAATTCAGTGTAAAATAATTTGGGCTTAATGGCTGTGGGGGTGCGAGGAGCAGAACCAAACCCAATGGCTGCGCTGGTATATAATAGCTGGGTGGAAAATCAGAGTAAATAAATGGAAAATATGAGATCCAGGAGATGAATCCAACGCACATTGAAAGGGACTCATTAAATGACGTGTCATGGCTATTGGTTGTGAGGTGAGGACGTATGGTTGTTGTGGTGGGATGAGAAACATGCTGAATTAAAATAGAATCAGGTTTCACGTGAGAGGGAGGCTGGGATACTAACACGCATGGCAACATCCTGGACGCTCAGAGACAAGATCCAATGGTGGGAGAGTTATCTTCAAGCTCATGAAACCCTAATCTCAATTTCCAGATTCCGGTGACCGGAGCTAGGGCTCCGGCGCCGGAAGCAACAACATATGAACAAAACCTAATTAAAATCAAGAAAAAGCTCCAGATCTACTAATTGATGCACGCTGATTACGAAAATGGACATGAAAAAGTCATAAACTCAATGAATCATCCGGATCGAGAGCAAACAGTTTTGTCCATGAAACTTAAAATTCAAATATCTCACTCATTAATGCACTAAAATCCAAACTAAAACAATCAGAGTTATCATTGAACATCAAGGATCAAGAAACACACTAACATTTTCATTTCCAGATGCGAAGATTCCAAGGCATACCTGAGTTTGCAGAGCTTGAAAATGCTTGCTAGAATACCAGATGATGGATGAAAATCACTCTAAATTCACTCTAGATGCAAAATAAATGCATCTAAAGCCTTGAATATGATGGATCTTGAGTTTTGCAAGCACCTGCCCTGAAATGGAAAGGTTGTTGATCTTGAGAGATTGCTTGAATGATGGTGATATTTGTGATCCTAAGCTTGCACTGATCAAGGATCTACAATTTGTTTTGGGATTGAGCAAGTGTATGAGAAGATTTTGGAGAAATTGCAAGTTGTGCACAAACTTTTAAATGAGAGAATGAGAGAGAGTTGGAGCAAGCTGAAACCCTAATTTCTTATATACCAAGTCATGAACCAATGCTGAAAAAATTGTGTGATTTGCACGTGTGAATCAAGAGAATTTGTGATTTTGCAATTCTTGCAAGTTTGGTGTGAGAGCATGCAATGCTCATGCTTTCCTTTGCTTTTCAGACCATGTGCACTCTAAATCCAACCCTTGATTATAATCCAAAAGATTTTGGCCCTTAGATCAAAGTGGTCACACTTTCTCCATGTTCATGCAAAAAATCCACTTATGAAGCAACTTTCTTGCCTTGCACGAATTTTTGAATTTCTTTGGAGAAAAGTGTGCCATTTGCCTTGTATTTTAACATTGGAAACATATTTGATCCATACCAAGCCTTGAAATTAAGTTTTGAACCTTTTGGCCTTTGGTGCATGCATGGAATTTTGAATTTTGCCCTAATTTGGCAAAATTTTCGAGGGGCCTATAGTCCAAACCATGAGGGCTATGAAAAAGTACTTGTACTTTTTGAAAATGGGAGGTCTTAATCTCAAACTTTCATGTTTGGCTTTGGTCCATTTGAAGAATTTTTGATCATGTTAAGCTCACTTGAATTTTAGGGCAAAAGTTGCCAAAAATGGAATTTCTTTAAAACCAACTTTGCACCAATTTTGCAAAAACCCTCAAAAATATTCATGATTATTGAACTTTGAACTTTCCAAACCTCTTATAACATTGTAAGGACACCCCTTGGCTAGAAAAAGTGGATTGGACCCCTTGAAATCATACAGTTGACTTTTTAAAGGCACAGTTGACCAATTACTTCATCTGCAAGCAACTGAAGAATTTCCTGACTTCCACAAGGAATTTTCTCATGAAAATTGGTACCTAGGATCCTCTTGACATATAAAAGACTTTGCCCAAATGAAATGGCCAAAGTTGTGAGGTTTTCATGCTTGAATCTCAAACCCTAGTTTAGGACCAATGCTTAGGAGCTTTGCCCTATCCTGGAATCTCTGATGATCATACAACCTTCTGAGCTTTTGCACATGAACTTGAACTTGTAAATGCAATGTAGACCCCTCATAGGACTTGTACAAAACCATTGGGCCCCTTGTCATGGCTTGAAATGCTTCAAGAACCTCCACAGATGATCATATGCCTAATGCTAGGTCATGAAGAATGTTATGCCTCATCTTTCCATGCTAGGATGCTAAGAAAATGATATGTTCATGATGAATATGATGTGATATGATGCTTAAAATGAAGAGGGCAAATTTGGGGTGTTACAACTGCCCCTATTCAAACAACTGTTAAACTGAAAAGGACGGTAGCACGAGTTATCGACCGTTCAAGATAAATTGTGGTTGAATACCAAGAAGACCTGAAATTTGCACTCTGACAAAGAATGCAACACTGGGAAATAAACCCAACCAAATGACGCTTTTGTGACTGCAGGGGAGAAAAAGAAGACGAGCTTCTTCCAAATTGAAACTGATATCTGGAATCAAAACACATTGACAGACGAGTCTTCTTCGAACAATCCTGTTACGCCAGGAGCTGGACATACGAGTCCTCAAACACTTTGCAAGACATATGACCTGAGACAGATGAATCTCCTTCAGATATACTTGTTACGCCAGGACCGGGAATGCACTAAAGTCTGTGGGATAGACATGCATAAACAAGGTAGACGAACCTTCTTCATATATTATCCGTGGATATATGGTATAAGACAGACGAGTCTTCTTTGAGCAAACCTGTTACGCCAGGTGCAACAATAACAATTGTTGCCTGAGACAGACGAGCCTCCTTCAAATAATCCTGTTACGCCAGGACCGGTAACCATTTTGACATTTCTTCCCACTGTCAGGATTTTAAACCTCTTCAATACAAACGAGTATTGGATAATCATCAAGATAACACATACGAGTGCCCAAAAGTCAATGATACAGAAGAGTATCAGACGATGATCTGAGAAACACAGACGATCGCTTCAGGCAATGATACAGACGAGTATCAGCCACTGATATAGACGAATACCAGCAATTCAAACACAGACGAGCATTTGGAGTAGAAACACAGAAGAGTACCAGGATAAACAGCAAATCGACACATAAGGTATAAGTTAACACAGACGAGTGTTAGGGATGATACAAACGAGTATCCAAACAAAGCAGACGAGCTTCGGACAGATAACAAACACAGACGAGTGTCGGGGGATGATACAGACGAGTATCCAAATAAAGCAGACGAGCTTCAAACAGATAACAAACACAGCAAAACACAGACGAGTGTCGGGGATGATACAGACGAGTATCCACAGATAGATATCAAGCACAGACGAGTGTTGGGAGGTGCAGACAAGCAACAACAGAGATTATATATCAAACACAGACGAGTGCTGGAAATTGCAGACGAGCCATAACAAGGTAATCATATATCTAACACAGACGAATGCTGGAAATTGCAGACTAGCAATATCAGATACCAAACACAGACGAATGTTGGAAAGCGCAGACGAGCAGAAATCTCAATCATCAAACACAGATGAGTGTTGGAAATTGCAGACGAGCAACCTCAGATGTCGAATATCAAACACAGACGAGTGCTGGAAATTGCAGACTAGCAACAAACAAATGTCTGATTGGCCACAAGAGTTACAACTCTGCAGGGGAAAAACAAGTCAAGAGGCCTTGAAGCCTAACTTTGACTGTGGGTGATGAATACCTGGCTGTATTATCATATTGACCACAAGAATGGAAACCTGCTAGGGAATATTTCACTGATGGGAGTGAAAATCAAATATGAATTCTGTGGGGAAGGATCATCTTCATACTTGGCTGGGAAAGATGCTTCAACAATACTCTAGCTGGGGAGAGCATTTTGCTAATTCTAAGCCATGTGAGGACATCAGTCATTCAGCTTCCTGTTGGGCATACTCCACTAGGGAATGATAAACTGCTTGGGCTACCTGCCAAGGCTTAGCTGGGAAGAATTCTGCTCGGGAGAATGTGACCTCATCCTGCAACCTGCAACAACAGAAAACACAAGTGTGCCCCGGGGACTTGCATGGTATGATCTGTTCATCCATCGTCACCCGACACTCAAAGAAGGTTTCAAATGTTTCCCTGCATGTCATTTTCTTTCAAATTATCACCATGTTTAGATGCAATGCTATTTTTGCCAAAAATTCAGGACATTTTGCAAACAAAAATAAACACAACACAGCTTTTTGACTGAATATTCTTTTTATTGAAAGGCCTCTGAATAGGCAAAGATTTACATCAGGAAGCAACCACCTGGAAAAAGGTAGCCACCATAAAATTGAGAAAAGAAACTATCCTAATGGCAATGGGCACGGCATCCCAATGAGTTCCATTTCTGCTATGACCAGCATGTCTTCAAAACTCTCCATTCTGCTTTTGCTTTCTGAGAAGATGAGGGGACTGTTTCCTACCCTTCTGATATTATCAAGCTGTACGAAACGATGATGTGGTTCAGATTACTCGGATCGCAGTTGTTCGCTTATTCCCTTGCTTTGCGTGGATCGCCCTTTCGGGTTTTCAATCCACCGGGATACCCTTTTTTACCTGAGCTGTCCGATGTGGCTTTTCAACTCAGCGGGTGTACATTTTTTTTTTATTTCCCTAAGTTTTGCCCGAGCTTTTTATTCTGTTTTTAGCTCGCCGGGATGCCCTTTTTTTCCTGGACTTTAATTCTGTTTTTGTGTCCAGCGGGTCTCTTTATGCGAAGTATTTTTTAACTGCGTCCGAGTTAACAGGGGACTGGAAGTCATCTCCATCCATTGTGGTGAGCATCAGTGCTCCTCCTGAAAAGACTTTCTTCACTATGAATGGTCCTTCGTAGTTTGGGGTCCACTTGCCCCTGTGATCTGAACCTAGAGGAACGATCCTCTTCAACACAAGCTCTCCCACTTGATACTCCCGAGTACGTACTTGTTGGTCGAATGCTTGCTTCATTCTCCTCTGATAAAGCTGACCATGACAGATAGCCGCTAATCTCTTTTCCTCAATTAGACATAGTTGATTGTAACGAGCACGCACCCATTCAGCCTCATCAAGCTTCACATACATCATCACACGCAATGAAGGAATTTCTACTTCAACAGGCAAGACTGCCTCCATACCATATACTAGAGAGAAGGGAGTTGCCCCAGTTGACGTCCTGACTGACGTTTGGTACCCATGCAGCGTAAATGGTAACATCTCATGCCAATCTTTGTAAGTGATAACCATCTTTTGCACAATCTTCTTGATATTCTTGTTTGCTGCCTCTACCGCACCATTCATCTTTGGTCGGTAAGGAGAAGAATTGTGATGCTGAATTTTGAAGTCCCGACAAAACTCTGCCATCATCTTGTTGTTGAGATTAGAACCATTGTCAGTAATGATCCTTTCGGGCACTCCGTATCTGCATATGATATCTCTTTTCAAAAATCTGGCCACCACTTGACGAGTGACGTTGGCATAAGAAGCTGCCTCCACCCATTTCTTGAAGTAATCAATCACAACCAGGATGAAGCGATGACCATTTGAGGCAGTAGGCTCTATCTTCCCGATCATGTCAATGACCCACATAGAAAAGGGCCAAGGAGATGACATGACGTTGAGCGGGCTTGGAGGGACATGCACTTTGTCTGCATATATCTGGCACTTGTGGCACTTACGAGCGAATGAACAACAGTCTGCATCCATTGTCATCCACTAATACCCCGATCTCAGCAATTTCTTAGCCATAGCATGTCCTCCTGAATGGGTACCGAAAGATCCCTCGTGGACTTCCTACATTAACAGGCTTGCTTCGTGTCTATCCACGCATCTGAGCAAGACCGTGTCAAAGTTTCTCTTATACAAAACCCCTTCAGTGTTCAAGAAGAAGCTAGCAGCAAGTCGCCTTAAGGTCTTCTTGTCATTGGAAGATGCCCCAGCTGGGTATTCTTGCTTTTCCAGGAATAGCTTGATATCAAAATACCAAGGTTTCTCGTCAGACACTGCGTCTACAGAGAAGGCATGAGCTGGAGCGTCAAGCCTGGATATGTCAATTCTGGGCACATAATTCCAACACAAGACTTTGATAGACGAAGAAAGAGTGGCCAATGCGTCGGCAAACTGATTTTCATCACGTGGTATGTACTGAAGCTTAACTGTCGTGAAGAACGTCAACAGTTTTCTAGCATAATCCCTGTATGGAATTAGATGCTCTTGATGCGTATAACACTTGCCGGTAACTTGGTTAATAACGAGGGCTGAATCTCCGAATATATCGAGGGTCTTAATCCGAAGATTAATTGCCTCCTCTATTCCCATTATGCATGCCTCGTATTCCGCTTCATTGTTAGTATAGCCAAAAGTAATTCTGGCAGCGAAGGGAAAGTGAACACCTTCGGGAGTGATAAGAACGACACCAACTCCACGTCCATTGATATTGACTGCCCCATCAAACATCAACTTCCATTTGGATCCAGGGTCTGGCCCCTCCTCCGGAAGTGGTTCCTCGCAATCGTTTGCTTTGAGGTACATGATGTCCTCATCAGGGAAATCAAACTTCATTGGCTGATAATCATCTTCAAGAGGTTGATGTGCAAGGTAATCCGACAATACACTTCCCTTGATGGCTTTCTGAGAAGTATATTGGATGTCATATTCAGTTAGAATCATTTGCCACCTAGAAACCCTTCTGGTTAACGCTGGTTTCTCAAAGATGTACTTGACAGGATCCATTTTGGAAATGAGCAGTGTGGTATGAGTCAACATATACTGCCTCAGTCGGCGAGCAGCCCATACCAAAGCGCAGCAAGTTTTCTCGAGCAGTGAGTAACGGGATTCACAGTCGGTAAACTTTTTGCTAAGGTAATAAATAGCGTACTCTTTTCGACCAGACTCGTCATGTTGGCCTAGAACACACCCCGTTGACCCTTCTAGCACAGTCAAGTACATGATTAAAGGTCTTCCTTCCACTGGAGGCATTAGTATTGGAGGCTCTTACAAATATTCCTTTATCTTGTCGAAAGCTCTTTGGCAATCATCGTTCCACCTTACCGTTTGCTCTTTTCTTAGCAATTTGAATATTGGCTCGCACGTGGCAGTTAGATGAGATATGAACCGAGAAATGTAGTTCAACCTCCCTAAAAACCCGCGCACTTCTTTTTCTGTTCTCGGTGCAGGCATATCTTGAATTGCTTTTACCTTTGTAGGATCTACCTCAATCCCTCTCTGACTAACAATGAAACCCAGCAGTTTCCTGGAACGCACTCCGAAAGTGCACTTGTTTGGATTCAAACTCAGCTTGTATTTTATCAGTCTATCAAACAGCTTCTTGAGATTGACCAGATGCTCTTCTTCGTCTCGGGACTTGGCAATTATATCGTCCACATAACATTCTATCTCCTTGTGTATCATGTCGTGGAACAATGTGACCATTGCCCTCTGATAAGTTGCCCCGGCGTTCTTCAAACCAAAGGGCATGACCTTGTAGCATAATGTACTCCACGGGGTAATGAATGTTGTTTTCTCCATGTCTTCCGGTGCCATCTTTATCTGATTATATCTGGAGAAGCCATCTATGAAGGAAAATACCGAGAATTGAGCAGTATTGTCTACCAGCACATCAATGTGTGGCAACGGAAAGTCATCTTTTGGGCTCGCTCTATTCAAATCCCGGTAGTCAACGCACATCCGGACCTTTCCGTCCTTCTTTGGTACAGGTACAATGTTAGCTACCCAAGGTGGGTAACTAGTCACAGCAAGGAAACCGGCATCCCATTGCTTCTGAACCTCCTCTTTAATCTTCATCGCCATGTCAGGACGAGTTCTTCTCAAGTTCTGTTTCACAGGAGGACAGTCTTCTCTCAAAGGTAGCTTATGCACAACGATGTCGGTATCCAACCTTGGCATATCTTGATATGACCAAGCAAAGATATCCACATACTCACGCAGCATACTGATCAGCTCTTTCTTTACTTCGGCCTGCAGACTGGCCCCAATTTTGATTTCTTTCTTCACATCTTCACTGGCAATGTTGATGATCTCAATTTCTTCTTGATGAGGCTGAATAACCCGTTCCTCTTGTTTCAACAATCTGACCAATTCTTCAGGGAGTTCACAGTCTTCCTCAACCCCTTCATCGGCTTGGTAGACAGGTTTGTCAAAGTCATGTGTGGTCATAGCAGGAACGTTATCAATGGAATTCGGATGATCAACACTACACAGATGATGTGCTAATTTCAGAATCTGCTTATTTTGAAAGGAGACGCAAACACAAAAACAAAAAGGAAAAACACATTGCCATTTTTTATATTTTTGTGAAAAGTTTAAAACAAAGAAAGAGAACACGATTTGTCTGAAAATGTCCTTTTATTTCATAGTAAAATAAGATGCATACAAAACATGGTGGCCCAATACAATGGATCCTAGCATCTTGGGCAGAATGCTGGATTTGACAATGCAATATGATGATAAAAGGAAACAAAATGAATTACTCTGAGTGCCAGGTAACTTGGACAATGTCTTCAGCAGACCAGTTCTTCAGCTCCTCTCCGGGCGCACACGGGTGAATCCTGTTGTCCCAGTCACCATCATTGTCTCCATCTTGGCTTGTCACACAAATTTGGTTGCGGTCGAGCATCCCAGCGCTTGTAAAGGTAATGGCTTTACCACTTGGAGTAGATCCACCAGGCTGATAACCCAAACCAAACTTGTCGTCTTTCTTTTCTAGCTCCAGCAATTTGCCCCAGCCTTGGGCACTTCCTGACTGAACTACCTCCTTTGCCTGCTTGTAGGAATGGATGGAGGTACCTTCTTTCTCACTGCTTCTCTCTACAGGCGTCAAGATGCTGACATTAACTGCTTCGAAGGCTTGACATAGAGTCTCATGGATCTCTCCATCCATCTCCACATACTTGAATGTTGACAAGTGGCTTACTAAGATGTCTTCCTCTCCGCACACTGTGATTACCTGTCCATCAACCACATATTTGAGCTTCTGATGCAGAGTAGAGGTTACAGCTCCGGCAGCATGAATCCATGGGCGTCCCAACAAGCAGCTGTACGCAGGCTGAATGTCCATGACGTAGAAGATGCTTTTGAATACTTGAGAACCTATTTTCACGGGTAACTCAACTTCTCCAAAAACTGACCTTCTCGACCCATCAAAAGCTTTGACAATCAAATCACTGGGCCTCGGGACTATACCATCAACATTGAGCTTCATTAATGCTTTCTTCGGAAGTACATTAAGAGAGGATCCTATATCCACAAGGACATGTGACAACACAGCACCCTTGCACTCCATAGTAATATGTAGTGCTTTGTTATGGTTTTGGCCCTCTGACGTGAGGTCTCTGTCTGTAATGCCCAACCCGTGGCTTGCATTCACACTGCCCACTACAGCTTCAAGTTGATTGACAGTGATTTCTTGAGGAACATAGGCCATCTGCAGTACTTTCAACAAGGCCTCTCTGTGTGCAGGAGAAAACATCAGCAAAGATAGAATGGATATCTTGGAAGGTGTCTGGTTCAACTGCTCGACCACCTTATAATCACTCTTTTTAATGATCCGCATAAATTCCTCGACCTCTTTTTCAAATGCACCCTGCCCAGCAACAGGAGTTGTTGATTCTTCAGTCACAGCTTGTTTTCCCTTAGCCTTTGTCGAAGCCTCAGCCTCAGGATCCCCTCTCAGAACTGGGGGATCAAATAAACGACCACTTCTTGTGAAACCTCCAACTCTTCCGATGTTCACTACAGTCGGGTCAATAGCAACAGACCTGCTCTCAACTTTCTGTCCAGCCACGTACACATCTGAGCCGTAATGCCATGGAATGGCTTTGTTGTCTGTATAAGAAACAGGCCCAGGCACGGTGATAGTCACAGGACTAACCTCAGGGGCATATATGGTAACAGGCTCTCTTCTGGCAGGCATCTCAGCTTCATCATAGAATATGGTTATGG
Source organism: Lathyrus aphaca (assembly GCA_963966055.1). Taxonomy (NCBI): domain Eukaryota; kingdom Viridiplantae; phylum Streptophyta; class Magnoliopsida; order Fabales; family Fabaceae; genus Lathyrus; species Lathyrus aphaca. The sequence goes on from OZ014519.1 coordinate 411,742,621, forward strand.
TAGACACATCATCAGCTTCATTACCAACTCTGTTAAACTGCAAAGATCCCTCATCAATCAAACCCTCCAATCCCATCTTCAGATTCTCACACCCATTCTCTGAATTCAAACATTTCTCGCAATCAGAACTGCATCCTGGAAACACTTACCATTCAGCAACCTCTCTTTCACTACCAATAACGGAGTCTTCACTTCTTCTATACTCAGCATCAGACTTAACTTCTCACCACTATCAACAACATGTATTCTAGCCCCTCCGTGATTCGGAATAGGATTCGAAGTAACATTTGGCGGTGGTGTGAAGTTGATCGCTTTGGAGTCTATCAGATCTTGGACTTTGTGCTGTAGCGCCCTGCACTTCTCAGTTGAGTGTTCGGGTGCCCCTGAATGGAAAACGCATCTTGCATTGACATCATAACCCACTGGAAGCTCTCCAGGTGGTGGTGGTGTCAAAGTTCTCAGTTGAATCAGATTCAGGTCCAGCAATCTTGGTAGCAAAGTAACATAAGTCATGGGGATTGCCTCAAGCACCCTATTAGCCGGGCGAGTTTGCCTTGGCTGATAAGGTCTCTGTTGATAATTGTTGCGTTGCGGCTGCTGTTATTGTTGTTGTTGTTGAGGTGGTGCTTGCTGCACAGGGCTGGAAGGAATTGTAACTGCTGATACATGCTCATATGGTCTTCTATAACCTCGGCTCCGTCCTCAGCCAAACACAACATTTGTCTCACCCTCCCTTCTCCTTGGAGGTCCACTGAAAGTTTTTCTTGCTCCATTAGAGCTGCTCGCACCTCTATCTTGGATCTTTCCCATTTTCAACAAGGTCTCAACCCTCTCTCCGGCAATTACAATATCATTGAATTTGGTGGCAGAACTGGACGCCAATCTTTCAAGAAACACACCTTGCAAAGTCCCCATAAACATGTCAGCCATTTCGTTCTCCAGCAGCAGTGGTTGCACTCTGGCAGCGAGTTGACGCCACCTCTGAGCATATTCTTTTAAACCCTCCTTAGCAGTTTGAGACATGTGTTGCAATTGAGTGCGATTTGGAGCCATGTCCAAATTATACTGGTATTGTCTCACAAAAGCTTCTGCCAGGTCCTTCCAGCTTTTAATGTTGACTCTGCTAAGCTTCATATACCATTCCAGGGAGGCCCCAACCAGGTTGTCTTGGAAATAGTACATCCACAGTTTTTCATCATCCGTGTGAGCAGCAATCCTCCCTACGAAAAACTGAAGATGGGTCTTAGGGCAAGCAGTGCCATTGTATTTCTCAAAAGTTGGAACCTTGAACTTGTAAGGGATTCTAACCCCTGGAACCAAGCCCAAGTCAGTAATGTCAAATCCTAAAGAGCTCTGGGATTGAATAGCCTTGATTTGTTCTGCCATTTCCTCAAACTTCCTGTTCATCTCAGCCCCTTGGCCTTCAGCTTCATCCAGCAGAGTGAACTGTTCGTCCTGGTTATCCATTTGCACATTATTCAACCCATCATTGATTATAGTAACCCTTGGCTGGGTTACAGGGATTTCCACTTGACGTGCGCCCGCACCGTTACGATTACCATCAGTAGTGGTGTTGTTCCTAGCCTGACCATTCTCAATCAACTCCCGCAGACGCTCTTGGTTTTGACCCATGCCTGCCATCAGAGTCATAAAGTTATCCATTCTCAGTCTCAAATCAGCTAAGTCAGCTTGCATCTGATCCATGATTCTCTCTCTGTTGACCTTTGTTGGATATCTGTGTGCGACTGGCTGTTCCCGAACTTTTCTGGGAGCTATAGTGCCTGAAACATCAAAAATGTTAGAAACTGAAGCACTACTTGCAAAACAAACAAACACGTTATATGCAATGCAATGTAACTGCTCATGTTCCTAAGTTTTAAGCATTTGCATGCCCCAGTTCTGGTATCTACTCCAGACAGACACTTTGAGGATTAACTTTCAAACTTTCTCTTTGATGAGTGTTCAGATATTAGCAGTATCAGACAAACGAGTCTTGCATATTCAGAAATGACAATTTGCACATTAACACTGTATATCATGGACAAACCACTGCCGGCCAAAAGTCAGAGCACCAACAGAAATATTCCCCGAAGGGTTACAAGCTATTACATGAATAAAAGACAAAATAAAGCAAGACTCCTACAACAAGCCTGTTGGTAGTCTGAAAAATAAACTAAACTAGAGACCCAGGCTCTGCCACCTCTGTTCTGCTCTTCTTGATACCCGCTCTCAGCTTGAGCTCTTCAATCTCTTTCTGTGCTTCCTCCAAGGCTAACTGGCTTTGGGCTAGCTGCTGAGTCTTTTCCCTCCGAATGGTGTGAACTTGCTCCACCTCTTCCTTCTTATAGGCCATTTTCACTTCAAAGAACTCTTCTTTCTCTCTGAATTTCTTTTGCTCTTCCTCTCTTTGGCCTTGCAACCAAACAATGGATTGACGAGCATCCTTGAGAGTCTTCAAAGTCTTTTTGCGTTCAGCTTCTCTTTTTGCCTCCATCAAACCCAACCTGTGAAAGTGGGCTTCCCTTCCAGCAAAGTCTTTCTCTTTAGCTTCCAAGGAGGCTTGGATCTTCTGCAGCTTTCCTTCTGCTTCATTCTTGGCTCTGTTGGCAAGATGGTATAGGCTTACCATTTCAACATTCTCCACTCGTACTTCATGCAGCTGAGCTTCCAATTTCTTGTACTCTTCAAGGGAGACAGTACTATTTTGGCTTGGAACTTCTCTGGGATAAAGGGGAGCTTCAATTGAGAAAGGCACGAGAAACTCTTCCACATGTCTTTGCAACCATGCAGCAAATGGTGGATACGTCTTGGGATCTACTTTACCAAAGTCTTTCTTACCCTTCCTTATCCTGTGAGCCCAAGCTTGGGAGGCTTGTAGAACTAACTCCTTGTTTCCTTCCACAAGAAAATACAAAGACTCAGCAAACTCTAACATCTGTGGAGGATCTCTCAAAGGGTAACCAAATTGTTTCCTGGCTAGTGTTGGATAGTAACTGATCACACCTTTCCTTCCCAGCAAAGGTACTCCAGCAAACCTTCCACAACTAACCATCAATTCTTTACCTAGCAGATCTCTGTCATACCCCCAGACAATATCATCAGCAGTTAACCCCATCAACCTTCTTGACCATCTCCACTCATCCCTAATCTCCTTGAAGGCACCTGATTTAGGCAATTGTCTGGCAAACCGCTCAGCAAACAAAGAAGCACAACAGACTACTGGTCCACCCCTACCTTTCTCATTCCTGTAATGCACACTGTAGTAGAAGTCACCCAAAAGAGTAGGCACAGGATTGCCCTTGGCAAAGATAGAGATCACCTCCAAGCTTACAAATTCTTTCTCTCCAGGGAACAAGCTAGACCCATACACCATCAAATCTAACAAAGCACCAAAGTCATTCCAATTGCCTTCTGTAGCATATCTCTCTGCCTCTGGTATGAGCACACTCCAAGGGAGTCCTTTGCCTTCACTCTCTTTCAGAGCCCTCTTAACTGTAGAAGCTGGCAAACGACAAACTTTGGCTATGTCTTCTTCTTTAAGCACCACCTCAGATCCATAGAAAGGCAAGGTCTCTCTGACTGGAACATTCAGCATGCTGGAGATCTCTTCCAATGTAGGAGCTAAGATGTAACTTGGAAACACAAAGCAACGCAGCAGAGGGTCATAAATCTGCAAAAAGGTATGCAAACTGTCCTTCTGGTCTGTAATGGGCTTGTCCACAAACTTCAATATCTGGCCATATCTTTTCCTGAAATTGCCCAAGACCTGGTCATTCATCAAACCTGCTAACTTCTGAAAAATTCTAACTTCAGGCTGAAGAAAAGTATAGTGAACATTCTTTTTCCTTGTAACTCTTCTGATTTCTGCCATCTGGAGATAAGATTTACCAGAACTGGGAGCTGAGTATGAACAATGACCTGAAAAATGGAAACATAAACAGTTAATGCAAGAATGATGCAAATGCAATGCAAATGCAGGCATATGATAGACTGGGACCATTTGGATACTGAATCACTGAACACAAGGACCCTCTGAATACTGGCAAACCAACAGTCCTCTGAATCATAACTCTCTGATAGAAGATCGCAGAACCGCAGTACCAAGAAAACCAGAACACCAGAACCATAGGACCATAGAACCAGAAATCATAATAAGGACCACTGATAATGAGGATATGTAGAGGCCAAGGGTTCCTGCAAACCTGTAAACCCCTCCCAATCTCACTGGTAGGCTCCGGGTCAGACATCACGGACTCTCAAAGCCGAATAGCAATAATACTTTCACCATCTCCGAGAAATGGCTCATTACCAAATCAGGGAATCGGTTTGGCATTATATACTACGCAGGGAGGCCTCAGCTGAGTCCGGGAAACAAGGTCATCCTATGTAAGTCCCAGGTGGGCCCTCGGATGCGAATGGGTTTGCCACACAATTTGGTATTTGTCATCACTAAAGAGGGATGTTTCCACAAGGTTCTCAATGATCGGTCCCCAGCTGCACATAACTGTCAAGGTTATGAAATGAGAGAGGAAGATCCCCAAATCAAGACATTTCCAAGACGGTCGCAAATCTGGGCGTGGAACTCACTACTACCCCCATGACAAGATCTCATGAGGCCAAAGTGGAACCACTCTAAGTCCTAAGGTGCACTCGAGCCGTGGTAATGAGCTCATCTCTCAGACACAGTATCACCCATCCCACCAAACAGAAAATCTAGTCCAGACAGTCCAGTAAACAATATGATGCGGAAAATAAAGACTAAAAACTGTAAATAAAGCTGTAAATAAACTGTAAATAAAATAACAGTAAAATACAACAAGCCACAGCAAACAAACATCACCCAAAGAAACAGCAACAAACAAGCGCTAGGAGAGACTCACAGGGGAACCAGAGATTCTGGGTTCGGTCCCCAGCAGAGTCGCCAGCTGTCGCTCCCCGGATTTCCATCCTGGTACAAACGCGAAAGTGGCGCGGAAAAGAAAAGAGTCGCCAGCCAAACATTTGTATCCCGAAGGAACGGGAATGGTAATGTTGCACAAACCAGAAGAAAAGAAAAGGAAGGACACAGGTCCTGCGAACCAAAGAGACTGAGTTCGGTAGTCGGTTACGACCTCGGAAGGTATTAGCATCCAGATCGTCCGCCGTACCCGACGGGATCCACGCTTGCAAAGAAAACTGTTTCAAAGGGTGAGGGTATGAAAGCTGCTGCAAAGAAAAAGAAAATGAACTGGAAAAGAAACTGAGAAAGAAAACAAAGAGAAAAAATGTAGGGAAAATAAAAGATTGTGCTCGAACGGGCCCTACCCCACTGCCTACGTACCTCATTAGGACAATGAGGATCAGAGACGCCGTAGTTCCCCTAACTAGGGGTAACAAAGAAATTGCTTGTGAATTAAGGCTTGAACTGCCTATGCCATTGCTCAGGTGTTGCAGACTCGGACGACGAGTGCGTAACCGTCTTGCAAAGTGACAAGTAGGAGCAAGTTCGCGTACGGAGCGAAGGAGATGAGAAAAGAATTCCTGAAGGAAAGACGCTTATTGTTGTTTGTGTTTTTTATGAAACTTTTATGAGTGTGTCACAAGGAAGTGAACTCAAGCTCTTTTCCATGGAATGTGCACTTGTCACTACATTCCAAGATGGAATAATAGAACAAGCACACTCAAGTAAGGAGAAGATCCCCAAAACTTGAACCCAGAGATTAGGGCTTAAGCTCACTAACTCATTAACTTATTAAGTGTTTTTGGTATTTACAGTGAAGAAGTGTTTTTTATGCTTTTCTTTGTGAAGAAGATACCTTGATCAGATTTGTGCATCACAAGGTAAGCTTGTACTATCCCAAGATGGGAAGACTACAAGTACCTCATGGGATAAGGCTATTGCTCAAGGCATCACTTCAAACTTTATTAAGTGTTTTTTAGGGCTATGATATGAGAAGAGAAGAAGAACCAAAAGGATCACAAAGGTAAAAAGTATAATGGGGGACTAAAGAACCCTAAGTGTTGTGATGCATGGATATCCTAAGGTTAGTGTGGTTTTCTATCCTAAAGAAGAAGGAAAGAAGAAGAGAATAAGAAGATAGAAGAAGAGATGAGAAAAGCCTAATCCACACAAGCAAAGGGTTAGCACAAGTAAGAAATAAGAAGAAGAGATGAGATTTAAAGATGTGGAACTCACATCCACACCTCTCACTTACCATAGACCCTACAAGGTTAGCAACATAAGCATACAAGTGAAATGAAATGAAATTAATGACATGCCAACATCATACAAACAGAAGTGAAGTCATATATACAAATGCTCAATGGATATGCAAGTTACAAGAATGAAGAAAGAAGCATGCAAGACAATATGATGCAACATGAAACACATATGTAAACAAATGCAAACTTAAGAAAGATACAAGGCAAAAAAGCACAAACATGGACTCAAGGCACACAACCAGAACCAAAACAAGTCAAATAAATGCTTAAGAAGCAAGAAAGATGAGAAGAAGAGAGATACAAGATCAAACAATCACAATATGAGATGAAAGAAGTAAGGAGGTGAGGTGAAAGCACTTAAGAAAAGATGAACTCAAAAGGTAAGCCAAACACAAAAATTTCTAAGACACAAACCCTAATCTAAGACCAGGAAGGAACCCATACCCCAAAGGGATCCCAAATGAGAAGAAGAAGTTGGCACAAGTGCCCTTCTAAGCTTATGAGATAGCTAATGATCAAAAGGAAGCAAAATGGGACAAGGTATGAAACAAAAATCACAACAAATCAGCAATGCATCTAAAAAATTCCACAACTTAGGACAAATGATCCTCAAACATGCTATAATAATGAGCCAAAAGGATTGGGAGAAATTCAGAATCCAAGTAGGTCAAATGAAGACTTGAACACAAACTAGGGTTAAGAAACTTACATCACAAGCCAAGAATCAAAACCAAATGAAAAAATTTCTAAAACTCAGGGGAAAAATCACACAAGAACTACATCACTTTAGGAATCCAGAGCAAAAAGAATCAACACCAAACTCAAAATAATGAACTCTAGGGAAATTGGACAAGGCAGGGTGCTCAAAAAAGACTTTAAAATTAATTAATGAAGATACACAATTAATTGACACGTGGATAATGAGAAAAAATGGAAAATAAAAATATAGAAAAATAAAGGAAACTCAAATGAAGACTCATGAATTAATTTGGAATTTTTGGATGATTGGAAGTATTTTTAATAAATGGAAATCAAAATGGATTAAAAGAAATAAAAAGAAAAAGAAATAAAAAAAAGAGAAATGGAGTGGGGGTGAGAAAAGTAAGGAATTCAGTGTAAAATGATTTGGGCTTAATGGCTGTGGGGGTGCGAAGAGCAGAACCAAGCCCAATGGATGTGCTGGTATATAATAGCTGGGTGGAAAATCAGAGTAAATAAATGGAAAATATGAGAGCCAGGAGATGAATCCAACGCACACTGAAAGGGACTCATTAAATGACGTGTCATGGCTATTGGTTGTGAGGTGAGGACGTATGGTTGTTGTGGTGGGATGAGAAACATGCTGGATTAAAATAGAATCAGGTTTCACGTGAGAGGGAGGCTGGGATACTAACACGCGTGGAAACATCCTGGAAGCTCAGAGACAAGATCCAATGGTGGGAGAGTTATCTTCAAGCTCATGAAACCCTAATCTCAATTTCCAGATTCCGGTGACCGGAGTTAGGGCTCCGGCACCGGAAGCAACAACATATGAACAAAACCTAATTAAAATCAACAAAAAGCTCCAGATCTACTAATTGATGCACGCTGATTACGAAAATGGACATGAAAAAGTCATAAACTCAATGAATCATCCGGATCGAGAGCAAACAGTTTTGTCCATGAAACTTAAAATTCAAATATCTCACTCATTAATGCACTAAAATCCAAACTAAAACAATCAGGTTATCAGTGAACATCAAGGATCAAGAAACACACCAACATTTTCATTTCCAGATGCGAAGATTCCAAGGCATACCTGAGTTTGCAGAGCTTGAAAATGCTTGCTAGAAGACCAGATGATGGATGCAAATCACTCCAAATTCAATCTAGATGCAAAATAAATGCATCTAAAGCCTTGAATATGGATGGATCTTGATTTTTGCAAGCACCTGCCCTGAAATGGAAAGGTTGTTGATCTTGAGAGATTGCTTGAATGATGGTGATATTTGTGATCCTAAGCTTGCACTGATCAAGGATCTACAATTTGTTTTGGGATTGAGCAAGTGTATGAGAAGATTTTGGAGAAATTGCAAGTTGTGTACAAACTTTGAAATGAGAGAATGAGAGAGAGTTGGAGCAAGCTGAAACCCTAATTTCTTATATACCAAGTCATGAACCAATGCTGAAAAAATTGTGTGATTTGCACGTGTGAATCAAGAGAATTTGTGATTTTGCAATTCTTGCAAGTTTGGTGTGAGAGCATGAAATGCTCATGATTTCCTTTGCTTTTTCAGCCCATGTGCACTCTAAATCCAACCCTTGATTATAATCCAAAAGATTTTGGCCCTAAGATCAAAGTTGTCACACTTTCTCCATGTTCATGCAAAAAATCCACTTATGAAGCAACTTTCATGCCTTGCACGAATTTTTGAATTTCTTTGGAGAAACGTGTGCCATTTGCCTTGTATTTTAACATTGGAAACATATTTGATCCATACCAAGCCTTGAAATTAAGTTTTGAACCTTTTGGCCTTTGGTGCATGCATGGAATTTTGAATTTGGCCCTAATTTGGCCAAATTTTCGAGGGGCCTATAGTCCAAACCATGAGGGTTATGAAAAGGTACTTGTACTTTTTGAAAATGGGAGGTCTTAATCTCCAAATTTCATGTTTGGCTTTGGTCCATTTGAAGAATTTTTGATCATGTTAAGCTCACTTGAATTTTAGGGCAAAAGTTGCCAAAAATGGAATTTCTTTAAAACCAACTTTGCACCAATTTTGCAAAAACCCTCAAATCTTCATGATTCTTGAAATTTGAACTTTCCAAACCTCTTATAACATTTTAAGGACACCCCTTGGCTAGAAAAAGTGGGTTGGACCCCTTGAAATCACACAGTTGACTTTTTAAAGGCACAGTTGACCAATTACTTCATCTGCAAGCAACTGAAGAATTTCCTGACTTCCACAAGGAATTTTCTCATGAAAATTGATACCTAGGATCCTCTTGAAATATAAAAGACTTTGCCCAAATGAAATGGCCAAAGTTGTGAGGTTTTCATGCTTGAATCTCAAACCCTAGTTTAGGACCAATGCTTAGGAGCTTTGCCCTATCCTGGAATCTCTGATGATCATACAACCTTCTGAGCATTTGCACATGAACTTGAACTTGTAAATGCAATGTAGACCCCTCATAGGACTTGTACAAAACCATTGGGCCCCTTGTCATGGCTTGAAATGCTTCAAGAACCTCCACAGATGATCATATGCCTAATGTTAGGTCATGAAGAATGTTATGCCTCATCTTTCCATGCTAGGATGCTAAGAAAATGATATGTTCATGATGAATATGATGTGATATGATGCTTAAAATGAAGAGGGAAAATTTGGGGTGTTACAGGCAGAAATGGGTATCCCGGTGGATTGAAAACCCAAAAGGGCGATCCACGCAAAATCAGGGAATACGCGAACAACTGCATTCTGAATTCGTCTGTATCACTCACAACATGGCAAGCTTCGAAAGGACAAAGCATCGGTCAGAATCAACCTTCTCTGGAAAGCAAGATAAGAAGAACATCAGGGTCATAAAGGTCATAGAAAAGGAAGCTCACTGGAGCGTCATCTTCAACATTGCCAGCATTTTTATCTTTTTTACAACAATCTCCTCCTTTCAGGGGATTCGCTTCTTTGACTGTACTTGCCTATTCAGGGCACACACATCAATAAAATCCGAATTTTCAGTCACACTTTGTTTTGTACATTTTTGTTTCGTTTGCAAAATGTCCAAAGTTCATAATACAACACTTGCATAAAAATATATGAGCCATTTTTAAATACTTGCAGGAAATATGTTACTTCCAGGTAAATCTAACTCCCATGACGGAATCTGGTTAAGGATACCTCGGGACACTTGTGCGTTTTCCTTTGTCTTAACAGGTTGCAGGTACTCAAGGCAGACCATTTCACAGCATGTGGCATATTAAGCATAGTATCCCCAGCATATTACTTCCCAGAAATTGTCTCCTCCCTAAGCGGGATCTCCCGAGCAATGCCTGACGGCTTTTCCCCAGCAAAGTGGTCAAAGAACTTTCCATTCCCCATCAAAAGTGCCAAAATTTGCTCATCCTCAACAGGGCCGGTGGAATTGATTCCACACAGAGTTTCCTCCCCCAGTAGAGCAATGCCTGGCATACTTCCCCAACTGAGTTCTCCCTCCAGACAGATCGCCCAGAGATTTTTCTCCCCGCGGGATCCGGATCTTGGAGCAGTCCTTTCATCTGCATAATCATAGCATGCGCATCATTTTTCCAAAATAAGCGTAGCATTCCTTCTAAAACGGAGCATTACAGAAAAAATCAAACATTTGCATGATCATGAGCCAGGTTCGAGCCAGTCACCTGCAAGTACCATTATCACTTCACCAGCAATATACAAAATTCAAGCCAAAGCATCCCCTTTGCACTTTCAAATACAGATGCCTGTTCATATTTACATATGCTCTTTTTGACACTCGTCCGTGTCATCCTTCCCCAGTAAGGTCGCCAGACTACCTTCTACAGATATTCATTCATAACTTGTATATATTATTTTCGGCACTCGTCCGTGTCGTACTTCCCCAGCAAGTCAAAAACACTCGTCCGTGTCTTGCACATATGTCCTCGGCATATCACGCTTATACGTACTTATACAAAAGTCTTTGATACTCGTTCGTATCTTGTATATATCACCCCTCAGTAAATTCCACACTCGTCTGTGTTCCTTGCTTAACCGATTGATACTCGTCCGTATCAACATCCCCAAACACGTGTCAATGTTTGTTTCTATCGATACTCGTCTGTATCGTGGTACTAAGGATGCTCGTCCGCATCTTTAATCTATACACACCGTCAAACACTTATACCTTTTATTTCAAAGCGTAAACACTCGTCCGTGTTTACCATTCCCCAGTAAATCTCCAGACAAAACAACTTTCTCCTATCCGGCATTCGTCCTATGTCGTGATACTTTCGGCAGCCTTCCCCTGCCAGGTGATCGTCCTTCACCTTTGGATGACCGTCCCTCATCCTTTCCCCAGCGGAATCCCCATTATTGGAACCTTCTATCCGACATTCGTCTTATGTCGTGATAAAGAGCAGTCGTCCCCTTCTAGGTGATCGTCCTTCACCTTTTGATGACCGTCTCTCATCATTTTATCTGATGGTCGACCCCATCGTTGATCTTGTTATCCGGAATTCGTCCTATGTCGCGATAATTCCCAAGAGCAACCGTACCCTGCCAGGTGATCGTCCTTCACCTCTTGATGATCGTCCTTCATCATGATTGTCCGATGGCCGTCCCCATTGTTGACCTTTTTCTATCCGGCATTCGTCCTATGACGTGATAAAGAGAATTTGTCCCCTGCTAGGTGATCGTCCTTCACCCTTGATGACCGTCCCTCATCAAATATTTCATTTATTTTTTAACCCGAGGGTCGTCCCCGTCGTGGTCCCTTTTCCTTTTCCTGATGATCGTCCTTCATCATATTTACCCGATGGTCGTCCCCGTCGCTGTTTACTTTATCTTCCGAGCCTGATGGCCATCCCCATCAATGCTTTTCTCAATCCCCAGAGATTTTTATTTTCCTTACTCGATGGCCGCCCCCGTCGCGGTTTCTTTATTTTCCAGCATGATGGTCGTCCCCGTCATTGCCTTGCTTACCGTTTTACCCCCAGCAGTCGTCCTCTGCCCGGAGGTCGTCCTCCATCGTTTCATTTGATACTCATATTATACTATCTTTTACAATTTATATCCCTTTTCTTCTTCTCCCCAGCTTGTGCAAATTTCAGATTGTCTTTGGTATTCAACCACAAGTTATCTTGTTTGTCTGTTAAGCCATGCGCTTACATCCTACACAATTAACTCATGCTTGAATAGGGGCAGCCGTAAACACCCCAAATTTTCCCTCACTTTTTCTCACACCATGGCTTGTGATCTTTCATTTTATAAGCATAGGCATACCATCTCATATTGCATATTTGTTTCATCAACATAGTTTCATTTCATCTGCATCTAGGGTTTGTGATTTGAGCAATCCAAGAAGTGGTCTGAGCCATCATAAAGGTCTTGAATTTTACCAAGAGGGTCCATGTGTGTTCCATGATCATAATATGCTTCCCAAAGTTCACAAATGTTAAGAGATCACAAAGATTGGCAAAGGCATGGAGGCAAACTGATGATTTCCTGCACAGATGACCTAAAATTAGGGTTTTGGTTTCAGAGGCCTTAAACCCAAATTTTTTGGTCATTCTTGTTTCTAATGGCCTTAATATGTTATAAGGATCATGTGTACCAAATTTGATGAAGAAATTCATTGTGGAAGTCATCTGATCATTGGGTAACGTCTTGAGCAAGTAAAGTGAAAATCAGGGCATCTGAGGCCTCCATCAAGGGCACCAAAGGGTCATCATCATCATTTTGAGTCTCTATGATATTTATTTGATCATTGAAGTGGTTGGGAGTTCACAAATTTGAAGAATTTTGAGCCAAATGCAGACTTGTTATTTTTGGAAATGACTTGTAATGGAAACTTTCCATTTTGGGAAAGATATTCAACCTATTCTTTCATGACCAAAAATGCATCAAATGAAAAATTCTTGGGCATGAAAGTTGTAGATTATGTCTTCCCTTTTTCAAAAATTACTAGAACATGTCTTGATTCATCCTAGAACTCAAGATATGGCCTTTCAAAGTTGGCAAAAATCCTATAATTTTAAAGTTCATGCCAAAGAGGGATTTTTGCAAAATCAAGTTTCAAGCCATTATATGACCTCTAATTGACTTCTAAGCATCATAAAAACATAGTGCAATGCATTTTGACCAGAATTGTGCCTTGGATTGCAAGTTTCATCAAGTCATTTTCACAAAATTCTCAAAGTTGGAAATTTGCAAAACCTATTGAAACTCTTCATCCACTTGTGCCAGCTGCATAAACTTCATCCTAAGGCCATCCATGAATCAAGCTGAGGTCAGACACCCCTTGAAACAGCTTCTGCCATGGTCCATGCTTGTGGTACAAAACGTTTGACTTTTTTGCAACTTACCCATACCAATCACACTATGCCACCACCAACCTTCTGACCAATCAAGACCTCACATACAAGCATTATGGAACTCATTTGATACAACGCACAAGCCTGAATCCTCACACAACTCAGAATCACAAAAAAATCCATAAACCTTCCCTTCTTCGATTCTCTCAAACCAGCCATCAAAACTCAAAAATTCTTTCACCAATCATCTCTACACATCACAAGGAACACAAACCAATCATTGAAATGGATTGAAAGCTCCCCATTCACAAACACGATTTCTGCAAAACCAGAACCACACACCTCAAAATAGCCACCACAAACTTGTTCTAAGCTCCTCATTAGCATCAGGGTGACCATTGGATTTGATTTGCACAAGGGAGAAGGCCAGAAAGCTCAAAACTGCAAAGCTTCATCTCAGGTATCATCAAGAACATTTTTTTCCAGAACTTCCATTTTAAGTTCTTAAATGATTCTATATGTCTCGTTGATCATGGTGACGTGTTTAGTTTTCAAAATGGTTAAGAATCAAGCATGTATTTAACTTCTGAAAGTTTTGTGTATTTTTCCATTTTACTTCGATTCATGATTTTCGGAGATTCAGCCCTCGTCATTAACCAAATTACCGGCAAGTGGTATACACATCAAGAGCATCTAGTTCCGTACAGGGATTATGCTAGAAAACTGTTGACATTCTTCACGACAGTTGGGCTCAAATACATACCACGGGACGAAAATCAATTTGCCGATGCTTTGGCCACTCTCTCTTCGTCAATTAAAGTCCTATGTTGGAACTTTGTGCCCAGAATTGACATCTCCAGGCTTGACTCTCCGGCTTATGCTTTCTCTGTAGACGCCGTGTCTGACGAGAAACCTTGGTATTTTGATATCAAGTTATTCCTGGAGAAGCAAGAATACCCAACAGGGGCATCTTCCAAAGACAAGAAGACCTTGAGACGACTTGCTGCTAGTTTCTTCTTGAACACAGACGGGGTTTTGTACAAGAGGAATTTCGACATGGTCTTGCTCAGATGCGTGGATAGACACGAAGCAAGCCTGTTGATGCAGGAAGTCCATGAAGGATCTTTTGGTACCCATGCAGGAGGGCATGCTATGGCAAAGAAACTGCTGAGATCAGGGTATTACTGGATGACAATGGATGCAGATTGTTGTTCGTTCGCTCGTAAATGCCACAAGTGCCAAATATATGCAGATAAAGTGCATGTTCCTCCTAACCCGCTCAACATCATGTCATCTCCTTGGCCTTTCTCTATGTGGGGCATTGACATGATCGGGAAGATTGATCCAACTGCTTCGAATGGTCATCGCTTCATCCTGGTCGCGATTGATTACTTTACCAAGTGGGTAGAAGCAGCGTCTTATGCCAATGTCACTCGTCAAGTGGTGGCAAGATTTCTGAAAAGAGATATCATATGCAGATATGGAGTACCCGAAAGGATCATTACTGATAATGGTTCTAATCTCAACAACAAGATGATGGCAGACTTATGTCGGGACTTCAAAATACAGCATCACAATTCTTCTCCTTACCGACCAAAGATGAATGGTGCGGTAGAGGCAGCTAACAAGAATATCAAGAAGATTGTGCAGAAATTGGTTGTCACCTACAAGGATTGGCATGAGATGTTACCGTTTGCTTTGCATGGGTACCGAACGTCGGTCAGGACGTCAACAGGGGCAACTCCTTTCTCTCTAGTGTATGGCATGGAAGCAGTCCTGCCTGTTGAAGTAGAGATTCCTTCACTGCGTGTGATGATGGACGTCAAACTGGATGAGGCTGAATGGGTGCGTGCTCGTTACAACCAGCTATGTCTAATTGAGGAAAAGAGATTAGCGGCTATCTGTCATGGTCAGCTTTATCAGAGGAGAATGAAGCGGGCATTCGATCAACGAGTACGTACTCGAGAGTATCGAGTGGGAGAGCTTGTATTGAAGAGGATCGTTCCTCCAGGTTCAGATAACAGGGGCAAGTGGACCCCAAACTACGAAGGACCATTCATAGTGAAGAAAGTATTCTCAGGAGGGGCACTGATGCTCACCACTATGGATGGAGAAGACTTCCCATCCCCTGTCAACTCGGACGCAGTTAAAAAATACTTCGCATAAAGAGACCCGCTGGACACAAAAACAGAATGTAAGTCCAGGCAAGAAAAGGGCATCCCGGCGAGCTAAAAACAGAATAAAAAGCTCGGGCAAAAATTAGGGAAAATAAACAAAAAAAATGTACACCCGCTGAGTTGAAAAGCCACATTGGACAGCTCAGGCAAAAAAGGGTATACCGGTGGATTGAAAACCCGAGAGGGCGATCCACGCAAAATAAGGGAATAAGCGAACAACTGTGATCCAAGTTATCTGAACCACGTCATCGTTTCGTACGGTTTGACAATATCAGAAGGATAGGAAACAGTCCCCTTGTCTTCTCAGAAAGCCAAAGCAGAATGGAGAGTCTTGAAGACATGCAGGTCATAGCAGAAATGGAACTCCTTGGAATGCCATGTACATTGCCATTAGGATAGTTTCTTTTCTCAATTTTTATAGTGGCTACCTCTTTCCGGGTGGTTGCTTCCTGATGTAAATCTTTGCCTATTTAGAGGCCATTCAATAAAAATAATATTCAGTCAAAAAGCTGTGTGTGTTTATTTTTGTTTGCAAAATGTCCTGAATTTTTGGCAAAAATAGCATTACATCTAAACATGGTGATAATCTTGAAAAGAAAACTGACATGCAGGGAAACTGTAACCCTCTTTGAGTGTCGGGTGATAATGGATGAACAGATCACGCCATGCAAATCCCCGGGACACACGTGTGTTTTCTGTTGTTGCAGGTTGCAGGATGGCGTTACATCGAGCAATTTACTCTCCCCCAGTAGAGTATCTCCCCAAGCAGAGATTTTTCTTCTCCAGCAGGTAGCTGAAAGCCTGACTTGTCTAAATAGATATTTTCCTCCAACTAAGTCTTGGCAGCAACCCAAGCAGGTTCTTCTTCCCAAGTGAAGTAGTAGTCCATTCTTCCCCAGCGGAGTGTGCCTAGCAAGTACCTGAGAGCATGTCATCATCAGAGGTGGAATTAACAGTATTTTATCATCAGTAAGAGTCCTTGCCTATCAGGTACCCGAAAGCCTGATATCCCCTCAGAGTCTTGAATCATCGGATGCTCTCCCCAGTCAGAGTATTCGCCCAGGAAGCTTCCCCAGCCAAGTCTGAAGATGATTGGTTCCCACAGAGTTCATATTTGATTTTCACCTCCGTCCGTGAAATATTCCCCAGCAGATTTGCCCTATTGTTGGTTTATTTGATGATGCAGCCAGGTATTCATCACCTCAGTCGGAGTGGGTATCCAGACCTCTTGACTTTTTTTTTTTTTTTTTTTTTTTTTTTTCTCCCCTGCAGAGTTGTATCTCTTGTTGCCGATCAGGCATTCGTTTGTTGCTCGTCTGCAATCTTCAACACGCGTATGTGTTATCCCTAAGCAAGTTTCCCCAGCGAGGACATATCACTGCTTTATGGCTGCTCGTCTGCAATCTTCAACACTCGTATGTGTTATCCCTAAGCAAGTTTCCCCAGCGAGGACATATCACTGCTTTATGGCTGCTCGTCTGCAATCTTCAACACTCGTATGTGTTATCCCTAAGCAAGTTTCCCCAGCGAGGACATATCACTGCTTTATGGCTGCTCGACTGCATCTTTCAACACTCGTCTGTGTTAGCTCTGTGTTGCTGTTTGCTCGTCTGCAATTTTCGGCATTCGTCTGTGTTTTAAAGTGATTACCTTATTATTGCTCGTCTGCAATTTCCAACACTCGTCTGTGTCATGATGCCTCCGTTGTTGCTCGTCCGCAACTCCTCAACACTCGTCTGTGTTCTGAGGTGATTTTGCTGTTGCTCGTCCGCAACCTTCCAACACTCGTCTGTGTTTGGTATTGGATCCTTCGCTGCACTCGTCTGTGCCTTGATATGTATTCTCTGTTGTTGCTCGTCTGCAACTGTCCAGCACTCGTCTGTGTGTGTTTGAAGCTCGTCTGCTTTTATCCCCCAGAAGTCGTTTGTGTTCTGAAGCTCGTCTGCTTTGCCTGGATACTCGTCTGTATCATCCTCAGCACTCGTATGTGCTAGCTTGCACCTGAATGTGAAGATTTGCTGTTTACCCTGATATCTCTGTGACTACTTCAAATGCTCGTCTGTGTTTGAATTTCGGGTATTCGTCTATACCAGTGGCTGATACTCGTCTGTATCATCGCCTGAAGCACTCGTCTGTGTTTCTCAGATCATCGTCCGATACTCGTCTGTATCTTTGACTATTGGCACTCGTCTGTGTTCTCTTGATGATCATCCAATACTCGTCTGTATTGAAGAGGTTTAAAATCCTGACAGTGGGAATTAAATGTCGAAATGGTTACCGGTCCTGGCGTAACAGGTAAATCCGAAGGAGGCTCGTCTGTCTCAAGCACCAATTATGGTTGCTGCACCTGGCGTAACAGGTTTGCTCAGAAGACTCGTCTGTCTTATGCCATATATCCGCGGATAATATATGAAGAAGGTTCGTCTACCTTGATTGCATGTCTATCCCACAGACTTATATGCATTCCCGGAGCCTGCGTAAGGGTTATCCGAAGAAGACTCGTCCGTCTTATTCCACTTATCTGCGTAAGGATTAGTGAAGGAGATTCGTCCATCTCAGGTTACTTTGAAGATCCTTAAGGGCTCGTCCGCTCTCTGTACCTGGCGTCACAGGTCATGCGAAGACTCGTCTGTCAGCATGATAGTATTTCAGATATCAGTTTCAACTTGGAAGAAGCTCGTCTGCTTTTTCTCTCCTTCTTATCCCCAGAGCGTCATCTGGTTGGGTTTATTTCCCAGTGTTGCATTCTTCGTCAGAGTGCAAATTTCAGGTCTTCTTGGTATTCAATCACAGTTTATCTCGAATGTCTGATAGCCGTTGCTCTCATCCTTTTCAGATTAACAGTTGATTGAATAGGGGCAGCTGTAACACCCCAAATTTGCCCTCTTCTTGTTTAGCATCGTTATCATATCATAATCATCATGAGCATACCATATCCTTATCATTTAGCATAGAAAAATGAGGCATAACACTCGCATGTTCCAGCATAAGGCATATGATCGGTCATCTGGGAAAATCTGAATCTGCAAGTCAAAATCAAGAGCATGGTGATCTGGCAAGAATCTCACAGGATCATTTTGCACAAGCCTGGTATCATGTTCAGAGCCCTAGAAGGAGAAGATGGATCAGAATTTGCTTGAAACGGTTGGCGCAGGTCTATTTTTGAAGGTTCCCACCAAAGGGAGGGAAATTCAAATTTTCCATGCGTTAACCGGTTAACGCATATGGTTAACCGGTTAACAGCTGCGAAATTTGAATTTCCAGCAGCAATTTCAGCATGTGTGTTTTGGTTCCATTTTCCAATTTTCTGATTTTTATTCATTTGAATTAATTTGAATTTGGGAGAAGGATCTAGAGCATTTATCCAAGCCTCATTCCAACCCTAAATCCAAATCACACTACCCAAACCATAATTTTGGATCCCAAACCAAAATTTTGGGCCCCAATCCTAAACCATATTTATTCCATTTCTCTCCAAACCAAGGGAGCTCTCACTCATTTTTCACTCTCATTTCTGAATTTTCATTCCTCTCACTCACAATTCTCTCACTTTTCTCTCCCAATTTTCCAAATCACTCAAAGTTCCTCTTTGAAGATCACACAACCTTGCCTTGAGGTGTGTAGATCTTGGAACTAAACCTCCATTCATAGCTTCTTTGCATCTTTTTGCTGGTTTTATTGGAGATTCAGATCTGGTTTGAGATCTAGATGTGCTTTTGGATCCAAAATTCTGCATCAAGAGTTTGTTCTTGCATTTATTTTGCATGGAGTGTGGAGCTTAGCATCGGATCTTCAAAGTTTTGCGTGAGATCTACTGTTTTCAGCTCAATCAACAATTACCAAAGCATACCTCAGCTTTGTAGGTTGGTTAATTTCAGATCTAGCTCTGTTTTTAGCTTATTTGCATGCTTGTGCTTTAGATCCACCATGTGCTTGTGTATTTGCTTGTGTTGTTTGATTTGATTGGTTGATTTGTATCCGGATCCGAATGTTATTGTTCATGAGCTTAATGATATGGATTAATGTGAATTGATCTAATTTTTCCATGTGTAATTGATTGCTGGTCTGGTGCAAGCTTATTTGAATAAGTTGTTTTGAGATGCTGTTTTCTGCAGGATTTGTTGCTGTTTTATCAGTGTTAACCGGTTAACGTATATGGTTAACCGGTTAACGCCCCTGTTTTGTGCGTATTTTGTGCAGGTTTGAGCTGGTTAACCGGTTAACGCATTTGGTTAACCGGTTAACACTGAAGCAGAATGGCTTTTTAGTGTTGTTTTGAGCTTGTTTGATCCCTTTGCTTGTTCTAATTGCCTTGGATCATTGCATGATCATTAAGCATGAGATTTTATGGTGATTTGCTTGCTGGTTGATGTATGCTTTCATGTCTTCGACGCGTAAGTCGTGTATTTGCAAATGCTTGGCATGTTGTTTGTTTCTTGTTTACAAGAACCTTTGAGCATGATTAATTCCATGATTGTGTTGGTCAATTTGCTGGATTCTTGCTAACATTTCAGGGGCTCATGGTAAGAGAAGTGTGGATGTTTATCCACATTTCAACTTTTCATCTCTCCTCTTTTGCTTTGTTTTTTTTTCTTTGTGGTGTTTGATGTGCTTTGTGCCATCATGTGGTTCTCTTTCCCCTTTCTAGTTTCCTCTTCTCTTTTTCTATCTTCTTCCTTCTTCATTAGGTTAGAAACCTCACTAACTCTTAGGACTTCCATGCATGTGAATACTTAGGATTATTTTAGTCCCCCTTTAGATTTTTTCCTTTGAGATCTTTTGGTTCTTCTTCTCTTCTCATCTCATAACTCTTAAAAAGAAAACACTTTAATAAATGTGAAGTGATGCATTGATCCATAGCCTTATTCCATGAGGTATGCTTGTAGTCTTCCCATCTTGGGATAGTACATGTTTACCTTGTGATGCACAAGTCTGATCAAGGTATCTTCTTCATAAAGAAAAGCATAAAAAACACTTCTTCATGTAAATAACCAAAAAAACACTTAATAATTAAGCAAGTTAGTGAGCCTAAGCCCTAATCTGTGGGTTCAAGTTTTGGGGATCTTCTCCTTACTTGAGTGTGCTTGTTTTATTATTCCATCTTGGAATGTAGTGACAAGTGCACATTCCATTGGTGAGAGTTTGAGTTCACTTCCTTGTGACACACTCATAAAAGCTTCTAAAAAACACAAAACAAACAATAAGCGTCTTTCCTTCGGGAATTCTTTTCTCATCTCCTTCGCTCCGTACGCGAACTTGCTCCTACTTGTCATTTTGCAAGACGGTTACGCACTCGTCGTCCGAGTCTGCAACACCTGAGCAATGGCATAGGCAGTTCAAGCCTTAATTCACAAGCAATTTCCTTTTAGTACCCCTAGTTAGGGGAACTACGGCGTCTCTGATCCTCATTATCCTGATGAGGTACGTAGGCAGCGGGGTAGGGCCCGTTCGAGCACAATCTTTATTTTCCCTACATTTTTCCTTTTCTTTTCTTATTCATTACCTTTCTCATTTTTCTTTTCCAGTTCATTTTCTTTTCTTTTGCTGCAGTTTTCATACCCTCACCCTTTGAAACAGTTTCTTTGCAAGCGTGGATCCCGTCGGGTACGGCGGACGATCTGGGTGCCAATACCTTCCCAGGTCGTAACCGACTCCCGAGCCCAGTCTCTTTGGTTCGCAGGACCTGTGTCCTTCCTCTTTCTTTCTTCTGGTTTGTGCAGCATTACCATTCCCTTTCTTCGGGATAAAAATGCCTGGCTGGCGACTCTATTCTTTTTCCGCGCCACTTTCGCGTTTGTACCAGGATGGAAATCCCGGGGAGCGACAGCTGGCGAATCTGCTGGGGACTAATGCTAGAGAATCTCTGGTTCCCCTGTGAGTCTCTCCTAGCGCTTGTTTGTTTCTGTTTCATTGGGTGATGTTTGTTTGATGTGGCTTGTTGTATTATATTGCTGTTTGTTTATTGCTTTATTTACAGCTTTATTTACAGCTTTATTTACAGTTTTCAGTATTTATTTTCTGCATCATATATCATACTGGACTGTCTGGACTGGTTTCCTTTGGTGGGATGGGAGTTACTGGTTCTTGAGAGATATGAGCCAAGTACCCGGCTCGAGTGCACCATAGGACTTAGAGTGGTTCCACTTTGGCCTCATGAGATCTTGTCATGAGGGTAGTAGTGAGTTCCGCACCCAGGTTGCGATTGTCTTGGAAATGTCTTGATTTGGGGATCTTCCTCTCTCATTACATAACCCTGACAGTTATGTGCAGCTGGGGACCGATCATTGAGAACCTTTGTGGAAACAACCTTCTCCAGTGGTGACAGTGGCAGACCACATTTTGTGGCAAACCCATTCGCACCCGAGGGTCCACTGGGAACTCGCATAGGATGGCCTGGTTCTCTTATAAGAACTCAGTTAAAGCATCTGGTCATATGACATTAGTACTGTATCCTACGGGCTGAATGTACTATTGTTTCTTGATTTCAGCGCTTGAAGCTAGGGACTTATAAGGGATGCTTGTTTTTCCCGGACTCAGCTGAGGCCTCCCTGCATAGTACATAATGCCTAACCGATTCCCTGATTTGGTCATGAGCCATTTCTCGGAGATGGTGACAGTATTATTGCTATGTGGCTTTGAGAGTCCGTGATGTCTGACCCGGAGCCTTTTACCCGTGAGATTGGGGGGTGTGTACAGGTGTGCAGGAACCCATGACCTCAACATACACTCATCTGTTCAGTTATGATCTTTGGTCCTGTGAATATGACCGGTGGTTCTATTGATTCTATGGTTCCGAAGTTATGGTCCTGGAATTCTGGATTTCTTGATACTGTGGGTCTGAGATCTTCTATCAGAGGGTTGTGATTACCAGAGGGGGTGACTCAGTGAACTGTTGAGTTTGCCAGTTGTTCCGAGGGGCCCTTGTCAGTGTGCCAGTTCAGATGGTCCCCGTTGGTCATATGCTTGCATTGCATTACATTTGCATCATTCTTTGCATTAACTGTTTATGTTTCCCATTTTTTCAGGTCATTAATCACATCTGTTCCCGGTTCTGGTATTCTTATCTCCATGGCAGAAATTAAAAGCGATCCGAGAAAAAAGAATGTGCATTACACCTTTCTTCAGCCGGAAGTCAAAAGTGTTCAGAGGTTAGCAGGTCTGATGAATGATCAAGTCTTAGGAAATTTCAAGAAAAGATATGGCCAGATAATGAAGTTTGTGGACAAGCCTACTACAGACCAAAAGGACAGCTTGCATACCTTGTTGCAATTTTATGATCCCATGTTGCGTTGCTTTATTCTTCCAGGTTACATCTTAGCTCCGACATTAGAAGAGATCTCCAGCATGCTGAGTATCCCGATCAGAGAGACATTGCCGTTCTACGGGTCAGAGGTTGTGCTCAGAGATGAAGATATAGCCAAGGTTTGTAGGTTGCCAGTTGCTTCAGTCAGAAAGGCTTTGCAAGAGAGTAAAGGCAGAGGTCTACCATGGAGTGTGCTTATCCCAGAAGCTGAGAAATATGCTACAGAAGCTAAGTGGAATGACTTTGGAGCTTTGCTTGCATTGATGGTATATGGGTCTAGCTTGTTTCCCGGAGAGAAAGAGTTTGTCAGCTTAGAAGTGATCTCAATCTTCGCAAAAGGCAATCCGGTGCCTACTTTATTGGGTGACTTTTATTTTAGTGTCCATTACAGAAACGAGAAAGGTAGAGGTGGTCCAGTGGTCTGCTGTGCTCCTTTGTTTGCTGAATGGTTCGCTAGACAGTTGCCTAAATCAGGTGCCTTCAAGGATATACGAGACGAATGGAGATGGTCCAGAAGACTGATGGGATTGACTGAAGAAGACATTGCTTGGGGTTATGACAGGGATTTGCTAGGAAAAGAGGTGATGGTTAGCTGCGGAAGGTTTGCCGGAGTACCTTTGCTGGGAAGGAAAGGTGTCATCAGTTACTACCCGACATTAGCCAGAAGGCAGTTTGGCTACCCTTTGAAGGATCCTCCTCAGATGGAAATGTTTGCTGAATCTTTGTATTTTCCTGTTGATGGAAACAGAGAGCTAGTCCAACAAGCAGTTCAATCCTGGGATCACAGGAAAAGGAAAGGGAAGAAGGACTTCGGCCGAGTTGATCCCAAAGCATATCCACCATACGTTGAATGGTTGCAAAGGCATATCGAGTCAGTTCTCATGCCTTTTTCAGTCGAAGCTCCACTTTATCCTCGAGAGGTACCAGGTCCGAGCAGTACGGTTTCCTTGGAGGAGTACAAGAAGCTAGAAGCTCAGCTGCATGCGGTCAGAGTAGAGAATGTTGAGATGGTAAGCTTATACCACCAGGCCATTGGAGCCAAGAAGGAAGCTGAAGACAAGCTGCAGAAGCTCCAAGCCTCTTTGGAAAACAAAGAGAAGGATTTTGCCGGAAGAGAAGCCCATTTCCACCGATTGGGTATGATGGAAGCGCAAAGAGAAGCCAAGCACAAGGAGACTTTAAAGACTCTCAGGAGTGCTCGACAATCCATTGTTTGGCTGAAAGGCCAAAGGGAGGAAGAGCAAGAGAAATTCAAAGAGAAGGAAGAGTTCTTTGAAGTTCAGATGGCTTTTAAGAAGGAGGAAGTGGAGCAAGCCCACGCCATCCGGAGGGAGAGGACCCAACAGCTAGTCCAAAGCCAATTAGCTCTGGAGGAAGCCAGGAAAGAGATTGAAGAGCTCAAGCTGAGAGCAGGCGTCAAGAAGAGCAGGGCAGAGGTGGCAGAGTCGGGGTCTTTAGTTTAGTTTATTTTTCAGACTACCTACAGGCTTGTTGTAGGAGTTTTGCTTTCATTTCCTTTGTCTTTATGTACTGATTTGTAATCCTTCGGGGAATATTCTTGGATGTATTCTGACTTTTAGCCTATAGTGGTTTGTCCATATTCAGTATTAATGTGCAAGTTATCGTTTTGAATGTGCAAGACTCGTTTGTCTGGATACTACTAACGTTTGAACACTTATCAAAGAGAAAGTTTGAAAGCTAAACACTGAAAGTGATTGCCGAGATAGATACCAGAACTGGGGCATGCCAAATGCTTAAAATTGGGAACATGAACAGTTACATTGCATTGCATATAACCTGTTTGTCTGTTTTGCAGGTGTTGCATCAATTACTAACGTATTTTGTGTTTCAGGCACTATAGCTCCTCGAAAAGTTCGAGAACAACCGGCAGTGCACAGATACCCAACCAAGATTAACAGAGAGCGGGCCATGGATCAAATGCAGGCAGATTTGGCAGACCTAAGGCAGAGAATGGATAACTTCATGACGTTAATGGCCGGCATGGGGCAGAATCAAGAACGGCTGCGAGAGTTGGTTGAAAATCAGAACCGGAATGCTGCTGCTGCTGCTAATGCTGGTAATCATGCTGGTGCAGGCGCACATCAAGGGGGAATTCCTGCCACACAACCAGAGACGACAACAGTCAACGACGGGATGCATAACATTCATGTGGACCACCAGGAGGACCAGTTCACTTTACTTGATGAGACCGAGGGTCAAGGGGTCGAATTGAACATGAGGTTTGAAGAGATGGCTGAGCAAATCAAAGCTATTCAGTCCCAGAGTTCTTTGGGGTTCGATATAACAGACTTGGGCTTGGTTCCGGGAGTCAGGATCCCGTACAAATTCAAGGTTCCTACTTTCGAGAAGTATAACGGCACTGCTTGCCCAAAGACCCATCTGCAATCGTATGTCGGGAGAATTGCCGCGCATACAGACGATGAAAAGCTATGGATGTATTACTTTCAGGACAGCTTGGTGGGAGCTTCCCTTGAGTGGTACATGAAGCTCAGCAGGGTCAATGTTAAGAGCTGGAAGGATCTCGCTGAGGCCTTCGTGAAGCAGTACCAGTACAACATGGATATGGCTCCGAATCGCACCCAGTTGCAACATATGGCTCAGACAGCAAAAGAAGGTTTTAAAGAATATGCCCAGAGGTGGCGCCAGCTAGCTGCCAGGGTGCAACCCCCCTTGTTAGAGAATGAAATGGCCGATATGTTTATGGGTACCCTCCAGGGGGTATTTCTTGAGAGATTGGCATCGAGTTCTGCTACAAAGTTCAACGATATTGTCATTGCGGGAGAAAGGGTCGAAATGCTGTTGAAAATGGGGAAGATACAAGACCCCGGTGCTAGTAGTTCAAATGGAGCGAGGAAAGCTTTTAGCGGACCTCCAAGAAGGAAAGAAGGCGAGACCAATGCTGTATTCGGCCGAAGCCAGGGCCGTGGTTACAGAAGACCTTATGAGCATATGGCTGCTGTTACCATTCCTGCAGCTCCCGTACAACAGATGCCACCTCCACCACAACAACAACAACAACCTAGAGCCAACTACCAGCAAAGACCTTATCAGCCGAGGCAGACTCGTCCTGCTAACAGGGTGATTGAAGCTATTCCGATGACATATGCTGCCTTGTTGCCGAGACTACTAGATTTGAACCTTATTCAATTGAGGACTTTGGCACCACCACCTCCTGGAGAGCTTCCAGCTGGTTATGATGTCAACGCGCGATGCGCTTTTCATTCAGGAGCACCCGGGCACTCAATCGAGAAGTGCAGGGCGCTACATCACAAAGTTCAAGATCTCGTGGATTCAAAGGCAATCAACTTTGCGCCACCACCGAATATCAACTCGAACCCTATACCTAATCATGGAGGGGCAAGAGTTAATGCTGTTGAGCGTGATGACAAGTTGAGTTTGGTACTGAGAATTGATGAAGTCAAGACGCCGTTGAAGGTGGTGAAAGAGAGACTGTTGAAAGGTCAAGTGTTTCCTGGTTGTTCTCTCGATTGTGAAGACTGTATAAGCGCTGTGAACGGCTGCGAGAAATTGAAGACGGGTTTGCAAGAGTTGATTGATGTTGGGTCCCTACAATTTAGCAAGATTAGTAATGAAAAGGCTGATGATGTGTCAACCATTACTATCTTCTACAATGAGGCTGACATGCCCGTTCGACAAGAGCCTGTTACTGTTTACGCTCCTCAGATTAGTCCTGTGACTATAACTGTACCTGGGCCAATGCCGTATAATGATGATAGAGCCATTCCGTGGCATTATGGTTCCGATGTCTATGTGGCGGGACAGAAGATGGAAAGTAGACCTGTTGCTGACTTGACCATTGAAAATGTGGGAGGTGTTGGGGGATTTACTCGAAGTGGCCGTTTATTTGCTCCCCCTGCACTGAGAAAGGATCTTGAGGCCGAAGCTTCGTCCAAAGACAAAGGGAAGCAGATTGCGAATGACGAGTCAACTACTCCTGTGGCTGGGCAGAGGACGTTTGAAAAGGAGGTAGAGGAGTTTATGAAGATCATCAAAAGGAGTGACTACAAGGTGGTTGACCAACTGAATCAAACGCCTTCAAAGATTTCTATTTTGTCACTGTTGATGTGCTCTCCCGCGCACCGAGAAGCCTTGCTGAAAGTACTTCAAATGGCCTATGTTCCTCAAGAAATCACTGTTAATCAACTCGAAGCTGTTGTTGGAAGTGTTAATGCCAGCCATGGTTTAGGCTTCACTGACCGAGACCTTACTTCGGAGGGAAGGAATCACAATAAAGCACTGCATATCACGATGGAATGCAAGGGCGCTGTTTTGTCTCATGTTCTTGTGGACACAGGCTCTTCCTTGAATGTGCTCCCGAAGAAGGCGTTGATGAAGCTTAACGTTGATGGGGTTATTCTGACGCCGAGTGATCTAGTGGTTAAAGCTTTCGATGGTTCAAGAAGATCCGTTTTCGGAGAGGTTGAGTTGCCTGTCAAGATAGGCTCTCAAGTCTTCAAGAGTGTCTTCTATGTCATGGATATCCAGCCTGCGTATAGTTGCCTGTTGGGCAGACCGTGGATACACGCAGCTGGAGCTGTCACTTCAACCCTGCACCAAAAGCTTAAATATGTGGTGGATGGCCAGGTCATCACAGTTTGCGGGGAAGAAGATATTTTCGTCAGCCACCTGTCGACATTTAAATATGTAGAAATGGACGGAGAAATTCACGAGACTTTGTGCCAAGCTTTTGAGGCAGATGTCAGTATCTTGACTCCGGTGAAGAAAAACAACGAAGGCACGTCAATCCATTCCTACCGGGAAGCAAAAGAGGTCGTCCAATCAGGCAATGCCCAGGGCTGGGGCAAGCTACTGGAGGTGGAAAAGAAGGGTGATAAATTCGGCTTAGGGTATCAGCCTGGGGGGTCTACTCGGAGTGGTAAAGCTATCTCATTCACAAGTGCTGGGTCGATCGACCGCGATCAAATCTGTATGGCAAGCCAAGACGGGGATAGTGACAGAGACTGGGACAACAATTGGATCCGCCCGTGTGCACCCGGCGAGGAGCTAGGAAATTGGTCTGCTGAGGACATTGTTCAAGTCACCTGGCTCTCAAAGTAATTGTTTTGTTTCCTTTTATTAGCATACTGCATTGTCAAATCCAGCATTCTGCCCAAGATGTTTGGATCCATTGTACTGGGCCACCATGTTTTGTATTGCATCGTTATTTTTGCCATGAAATAAAAGGACATTTTCAGACAAATTGTGCTCTCTTTCTTTGTTTTTAAACTTTTTCACAAAAAACAATATAAAAATGGCAATGTGTTTTTTCATTTTTTGCTTTGTGTTAGCGTCTCTTTTCAAAATAAGCAGATTCTGAATAAGCACATCATTTGTGCAGTATTGATCATCCGGATTCCACGTATAACGTTCCTGCTATGACTATGCATGACTTTGATAATCCAGTCTACCAAGCTGATGAAGGGGTTGAGGAAGATTGTGACCTACCTGAAGAGTTGGTCAGATTGTTAAAACAAGAGGAACGAGTTATTCAGCCTCATCAAGAGGAGATTGAGACCATCAACATTGGCAGTGAAGATGCAAAGAAAGAAATCAAGATAGGAGCCAATCTGCAGGCCGACGTCAAACAAGAACTGATCAGTATGTTGAGAGAGTATGTGGATATCTTTGCTTGGTCATATCAAGATATGCCAGGGTTGGATACCGACATCGTGATGCATAAGCTACCCCTGAGAGAAGACTGTCCTCCTGTAAAGCAAAAATTGAGAAGAACTCGCCCGGATATGGCGATGAAGATTAAAGAGGAGGTACAGAAGCAGTGGGATGCCGGGTTCCTTGCCGTGACTAGTTACCCACCTTGGGTAGCTAACATTGTACCAGTGCCTAAGAAGGACGGCAAGGTCCGGATGTGCGTTGACTATAGAGATTTGAACAGAGCAAGTCCGAAGGATGATTTTCCCTTGCCACACATCGACGTGTTGGTCGACAGTACTGCTCAATTCTCAGTATTCTCCTTCATGGATGGATTCTCCGGTTATAATCAGATAAAAATGGCGCCGGAGGACATGGAGAAGACAACGTTCATTACCCCGTGGGGAACATTCTGCTACAAGGTCATGCCCTTCGGTCTGAAGAACGCAGGGGCAACTTATCAACGGGCAATGGTCACGTTGTTCCATGACATGATCCACAAGGAGATCGAATGTTATGTGGATGATATGATTGCAAAGTCCAAGGACGAAGAGGAGCATTTGGTTAACCTAAAGAAGTTGTTTGACAGATTGATCAAGTACAAGTTGAGGTTGAATCCGAACAAGTGCACTTTCGGAGTGCGTTCCGGAAAATTGCTGGGTTTCATTGTAAGTCAAAGAGGAATTGAGGTAGATCCTGCTAAAGTGAAAGCTATTCAAGATATGCCTGCACCAAAGACAGAAAAAGAAGTGCGCGGGTTCTTAGGTAGATTGAACTACATTTCTCGGTTCATATCTCACCTAACTGCCACGTGCGAACCGATATTCAAACTGCTAAGAAAAGAGCAAACAGTCAGGTGGAATGATGATTGCCAAAGGGCTTTCGACAAAATAAAGGAATATTTGCAGGAGCCTCCAATTCTGATGCCTCCAGTGGAGGGGAGACCGTTAATCATGTACTTGACCGTGCTAGAAGGGTCGATGGGGTGTGTGCTCGGCCAACATGACGAGTCTGGTCGAAAAGAGTACGCCATTTATTACCTCAGCAAAAAGTTTACCGACTGTGAATCCCGATACTCACTGCTCGAGAAAACTTGCTGCGCTTTGGTATGGGCTGCTCGCCGACTGAGGCAGTACATGTTGACCCATACTACACTTCTCATTTCCAAGATGGATCCTGTCAAGTACATCTTTGAGAAACCAGCATTGACCGGAAGGGTTGCTAGATGGCAGATGATTTTAACTGAATACGACATCCAGTACACTTCTCAGAAAGCCATCAAAGGAAGTGTATTGTCGGAATACCTTGCTCAGCAACCTCTTGAGGATGACTATCAGCCGATGAGATTTGATTTCCCTGATGAGGACATCATGTGCCTCAAAACAAACGATTATGAGGAACCACTTCCGGAGGAGGGGCCTGACCCTGAATCCAAATGGAAGTTGATGTTTGATGGGGCCGTCAATATCAATGGTCGTGGAGTTGGTGCTGTACTTATTACTCCTGAAGGTGTTCACTTACCCTTCGCTGCCAAAATTACTTTTGGCTGCACCAACAATGAAGCGGAATACGAGGCGTGTATAATGGGAATAGAGGAGGCAATTGATCTTCGGATCAAGAACCTCGATATATTCGGAGATTCAGCCCTCGTCATTAACCAAATTACCGGCAAGTGGTATACACATCAAGAGCATCTAGTTCCGTACAGGGATTATGCTAGAAAACTGTTGACATTCTTCACGACAGTTGGGCTCAAATACATACCACGGGACGAAAATCAATTTGCCGATGCTTTGGCCACTCTCTCTTCGTCAATTAAAGTCCTATGTTGGAACTTTGTGCCCAGAATTGACATCTCCAGGCTTGACTCTCCGGCTTATGCTTTCTCTGTAGACGCCGTGTCTGACGAGAAACCTTGGTATTTTGATATCAAGTTATTCCTGGAGAAGCAAGAATACCCAACAGGGGCATCTTCCAAAGACAAGAAGACCTTGAGACGACTTGCTGCTAGTTTCTTCTTGAACACAGACGGGGTTTTGTACAAGAGGAATTTCGACATGGTCTTGCTCAGATGCGTGGATAGACACGAAGCAAGCCTGTTGATGCAGGAAGTCCATGAAGGATCTTTTGGTACCCATGCAGGAGGGCATGCTATGGCAAAGAAACTGCTGAGATCAGGGTATTACTGGATGACAATGGATGCAGATTGTTGTTCGTTCGCTCGTAAATGCCACAAGTGCCAAATATATGCAGATAAAGTGCATGTTCCTCCTAACCCGCTCAACATCATGTCATCTCCTTGGCCTTTCTCTATGTGGGGCATTGACATGATCGGGAAGATTGATCCAACTGCTTCGAATGGTCATCGCTTCATCCTGGTCGCGATTGATTACTTTACCAAGTGGGTAGAAGCAGCGTCTTATGCCAATGTCACTCGTCAAGTGGTGGCAAGATTTCTGAAAAGAGATATCATATGCAGATATGGAGTACCCGAAAGGATCATTACTGATAATGGTTCTAATCTCAACAACAAGATGATGGCAGACTTATGTCGGGACTTCAAAATACAGCATCACAATTCTTCTCCTTACCGACCAAAGATGAATGGTGCGGTAGAGGCAGCTAACAAGAATATCAAGAAGATTGTGCAGAAATTGGTTGTCACCTACAAGGATTGGCATGAGATGTTACCGTTTGCTTTGCATGGGTACCGAACGTCGGTCAGGACGTCAACAGGGGCAACTCCTTTCTCTCTAGTGTATGGCATGGAAGCAGTCCTGCCTGTTGAAGTAGAGATTCCTTCACTGCGTGTGATGATGGACGTCAAACTGGATGAGGCTGAATGGGTGCGTGCTCGTTACAACCAGCTATGTCTAATTGAGGAAAAGAGATTAGCGGCTATCTGTCATGGTCAGCTTTATCAGAGGAGAATGAAGCGGGCATTCGATCAACGAGTACGTACTCGAGAGTATCGAGTGGGAGAGCTTGTATTGAAGAGGATCGTTCCTCCAGGTTCAGATAACAGGGGCAAGTGGACCCCAAACTACGAAGGACCATTCATAGTGAAGAAAGTATTCTCAGGAGGGGCACTGATGCTCACCACTATGGATGGAGAAGACTTCCCATCCCCTGTCAACTCGGACGCAGTTAAAAAATACTTCGCATAAAGAGACCCGCTGGACACAAAAACAGAATGTAAGTCCAGGCAAGAAAAGGGCATCCCGGCGAGCTAAAAACAGAATAAAAAGCTCGGGCAAAAATTAGGGAAAATAAACAAAAAAAATGTACACCCGCTGAGTTGAAAAGCCACATTGGACAGCTCAGGCAAAAAAGGGTATACCGGTGGATTGAAAACCCGAGAGGGCGATCCACGCAAAATAAGGGAATAAGCGAACAACTGTGATCCAAGTTATCTGAACCACGTCATCGTTTCGTACGGTTTGACAATATCAGAAGGATAGGAAACAGTCCCCTTGTCTTCTCAGAAAGCCAAAGCAGAATGGAGAGTCTTGAAGACATGCAGGTCATAGCAGAAATGGAACTCCTTGGAATGCCATGTACATTGCCATTAGGATAGTTTCTTTTCTCAATTTTTATAGTGGCTACCTCTTTCCGGGTGGTTGCTTCCTGATGTAAATCTTTGCCTATTTAGAGGCCATTCAATAAAAATAATATTCAGTCAAAAAGCTGTGTGTGTTTATTTTTGTTTGCAAAATGTCCTGAATTTTTGGCAAAAATAGCATTACATCTAAACATGGTGATAATCTTGAAAAGAAAACTGACATGCAGGGAAACTGTAACCCTCTTTGAGTGTCGGGTGATAATGGATGAACAGATCACGCCATGCAAATCCCCGGGACACACGTGTGTTTTCTGTTGTTGCAGGTTGCAGGATGGCGTTACATCGAGCAATTTACTCTCCCCCAGTAGAGTATCTCCCCAAGCAGAGATTTTTCTTCTCCAGCAGGTAGCTGAAAGCCTGACTTGTCTAAATAGATATTTTCCTCCAACTAAGTCTTGGCAGCAACCCAAGCAGGTTCTTCTTCCCAAGTGAAGTAGTAGTCCATTCTTCCCCAGCGGAGTGTGCCTAGCAAGTACCTGAGAGCATGTCATCATCAGAGGTGGAATTAACAGTATTTTATCATCAGTAAGAGTCCTTGCCTATCAGGTACCCGAAATCCTGATATCCCCTCAGAGTCTTGAATCATCGGATGCTCTCCCCAGTCAGAGTATTCGCCCAGGAAGCTTCCCCAGCCAAGTCTGAAGATGATTGGTTCCCACAGAGTTCATATTTGATTTTCACCTCCGTCCGTGAAATATTCCCCAGCAGATTTGCCCTATTGTTGGTTTATTTGATGATGCAGCCAGGTATTCATCACCTCAGTCGGAGTGGGTATCCAGACCTCTTGACTTTTTTTTTTTTTTTTTTCTCCCCTGCAGAGTTGTATCTCTTGTTGCCGATCAGGCATTCGTTTGTTGCTCGTCTGCAATCTTCAACACGCGTATGTGTTATCCCTAAGCAAGTTTCCCCAGCGAGGACATATCACTGCTTTATGGCTGCTCGTCTGCAATCTTCAACACTCGTATGTGTTATCCCTAAGCAAGTTTCCCCAGCGAGGACATATCACTGCTTTATGGCTGCTCGTCTGCAATCTTCAACACTCGTATGTGTTATCCCTAAGCAAGTTTCCCCAGCGAGGACATATCACTGCTTTATGGCTGCTCGACTGCATCTTTCAACACTCGTCTGTGTTAGCTCTGTGTTGCTGTTTGCTCGTCTGCAATTTTCGGCATTCGTCTGTGTTTTGAAGTGATTACCTTATTATTGCTCGTCTGCAATTTCCAACACTCGTCTGTGTCATGATGCCTCCGTTGTTGCTCGTCCGCAACTCCTCAACACTCGTCTGTGTTCTGAGGTGATTTTGCTGTTGCTCGTCCGCAACCTTCCAACACTCGTCTGTGTTTGGTATTGGATCCTTCGCTGCACTCGTCTGTGCCTTGATATGTATTCTCTGTTGTTGCTCGTCTG
The DNA here is from genome assembly GCA_963966055.1 of Lathyrus aphaca. Classification (NCBI taxonomy): domain Eukaryota; kingdom Viridiplantae; phylum Streptophyta; class Magnoliopsida; order Fabales; family Fabaceae; genus Lathyrus; species Lathyrus aphaca. The sequence continues at coordinate 411,776,028 of OZ014519.1, forward strand.
CAACTGTCCAGCACTCGTCTGTGTGTGTTTGAAGCTCGTCTGCTTTTATCCCCCAGAAGTCGTTTGTGTTCTGAAGCTCGTCTGCTTTGCCTGGATACTCGTCTGTATCATCCTCAGCACTCGTCTGTGCTAGCTTGCACCTGAATGTGAAGATTTGCTGTTTACCCTGATATCTCTGTGACTACTTCAAATGCTCGTCTGTGTTTGAATTTCGGGTATTCGTCTATACCAGTGGCTGATACTCGTCTGTATCATCGCCTGAAGCACTCGTCTGTGTTTCTCAGATCATCGTCCGATACTCGTCTGTATCTTTGACTATTGGCACTCGTCTGTGTTCTCTTGATGATCATCCAATACTCGTCTGTATTGAAGAGGTTTAAAATCCTGACAGTGGGAATTAAATGTCGAAATGGTTACCGGTCCTGGCGTAACAGGTAAATCCGAAGGAGGCTCGTCTGTCTCAAGCACCAATTATGGTTGCTGCACCTGGCGTAACAGGTTTGCTCAGAAGACTCGTCTGTCTTATGCCATATATCCGCGGATAATATATGAAGAAGGTTCGTCTACCTTGATTGCATGTCTATCCCACAGACTTATATGCATTCCCGGAGCCTGCGTAAGGGTTATCCGAAGAAGACTCGTCCGTCTTATTCCACTTATCTGCGTAAGGATTAGTGAAGGAGATTCGTCCATCTCAGGTTACTTTGAAGATCCTTAAGGGCTCGTCCGCTCTCTGTACCTGGCGTCACAGGTCATGCGAAGACTCGTCTGTCAGCATGATAGTATTTCAGATATCAGTTTCAACTTGGAAGAAGCTCGTCTGCTTTTTCTCTCCTTCTTATCCCCAGAGCGTCATCTGGTTGGGTTTATTTCCCAGTGTTGCATTCTTCGTCAGAGTGCAAATTTCAGGTCTTCTTGGTATTCAATCACAGTTTATCTCGAATGTCTGATAGCCGTTGCTCTCATCCTTTTCAGATTAACAGTTGATTGAATAGGGGCAGCTGTAACACCCCAAATTTGCCCTCTTCTTGTTTAGCATCGTTATCATATCATAATCATCATGAGCATACCATATCCTTATCATTTAGCATAGAAAAATGAGGCATAACACTCGCATGTTCCAGCATAAGGCATATGATCGGTCATCTGGGAAAATCTGAATCTGCAAGTCAAAATCAAGAGCATGGTGATCTGGCAAGAATCTCACAGGATCATTTTGCACAAGCCTTGTATCATGTTCAGAGCCCTAGAAGGAGAAGATGGATCAGAATTTGCTTGAAACGGTTGGCGCAGGTCTATTTTTGAAGGTTCCCACCAAAGGGAGGGAAATTCAAATTTTCCATGCGTTAACCGGTTAACGCATATGGTTAACCGGTTAACAGCTGCGAAATTTGAATTTCCAGCAGCAATTTCAGCATGTGTGTTTTGGTTCCATTTTCCAATTTTCTGATTTTTATTCATTTGAATTAATTTGAATTTGGGAGAAGGATCTAGAGCATTTATCCAAGCCTCATTCCAACCCTAAATCCAAATCACACTACCCAAACCATAATTTTGGATCCCAAACCAAAATTTTGGGCCCCAAACCTAAACCATATTTATTCCATTTCTCTCCAAACCAAGGGAGCTCTCACTCATTTTTCACTCTCATTTCTGAATTTTCATTCCTCTCACTCACAATTCTCTCACTTTTCTCTCCCAATTTTCCAAATCACTCAAAGTTCCTCTTTGAAGATCACACAACCTTGCCTTGAGGTGTGTAGATCTTGGAACTAAACCTCCATTCATAGCTTCTTTGCATCTTTTTGCTGGTTTTATTGGAGATTCAGATCTGGTTTGAGATCTAGAAGTGCTTTTGGATCCAAAATTCTGCATCAAGAGTTTGTTCTTGCATTTATTTTGCATGGAGTGTGGAGCTTAGCATCGGATCTTCAAAGTTTTGCGCGAGATCTACTGTTTTCAGCTCAATCAACAATTACCAAAGCATACCTCAGCTTTGTAGGTTGGTTAATTTCAGATCTAGCTCTGTTTTTAGCTTATTTGCATGCTTGTGCTTTAGATCCACCATGTGCTTGTGTATTTGCTTGTGTTGTTTGATTTGATTGGTTGATTTGTATCCGGATCCGAATGTTATTGTTCATGAGCTTAATGATATGGATTAATGTGAATTGATCTAATTTTTCCATGTGTAATTGATTGCTGGTCTGGTGCAAGCTTATTTGAATAAGTTGTTTTGAGATGCTGTTTTCTGCAGGATTTGTTGCTGTTTTATCAGTGTTAACCGGTTAACGTATATGGTTAACCGGTTAACGCCCCTGTTTTGTGCGTATTTTGTGCAGGTTTGAGCTGGTTAACCGGTTAACGCATTTGGTTAACCGGTTAACACTGAAGCAGAATGGCTTTTTAGTGTTGTTTTGAGCTTGTTTGATCCCTTTGCTTGTTCTAATTGCCTTGGATCATTGCATGATCATTAAGCATGAGATTTTAGGGTGATTTGCTTGCTGGTTGATGTATGCTTTCATGTCTTCGACGCGTAAGTCGTGTATTTGCAAATGCTTGGCATGTTGTTTGTTTCTTGTTTACAAGAACCTTTGAGCATGATTAATTCCATGATTGTGTTGGTCAATTTGCTGGATTCTTGCTAACATTTCAGGGGCTCATGGTAAGAGAAGTGTGGATGTTTATCCACATTTCAACTTTTCATCTCTCCTCTTTTGCTTTGTTTTTTTTTCTTTGTGGTGTTTGATGTGCTTTGTGCCATCATGTGGTTCTCTTTCCCCTTTCTAGTTTCCTCTTCTCTTTTTCTATCTTCTTCCTTCTTCATTAGGTTAGAAACCTCACTAACTCTTAGGACTTCCATGCATGTGAATACTTAGGATTATTTTAGTCCCCCTTTAGATTTTTTCCTTTGAGATCTTTTGGTTCTTCTTCTCTTCTCATCTCATAACTCTTAAAAAGAAAACACTTTAATAAATGTGAAGTGATGCATTGATCCATAGCCTTATTCCATGAGGTATGCTTGTAGTCTTCCCATCTTGGGATAGTACATGTTTACCTTGTGATGCACAAGTCTGATCAAGGTATCTTCTTCATAAAGAAAAGCATAAAAAACACTTCTTCATGTAAATAACCAAAAAAACACTTAATAATTAAGCAAGTTAGTGAGCCTAAGCCCTAATCTGTGGGTTCAAGTTTTGGGGATCTTCTCCTTACTTGAGTGTGCTTGTTTTATTATTCCATCTTGGAATGTAGTGACAAGTGCACATTCCATTGGTGAGAGTTTGAGTTCACTTCCTTGTGACACACTCATAAAAGCTTCTAAAAAACACAAAACAAACAATAAGCGTCTTTCCTTCGGGAATTCTTTTCTCATCTCCTTCGCTCCGTACGCGAACTTGCTCCTACTTGTCATTTTGCAAGACGGTTACGCACTCGTCGTCCGAGTCTGCAACACCTGAGCAATGGCATAGGCAGTTCAAGCCTTAATTCACAAGCAATTTCCTTTTAGTACCCCTAGTTAGGGGAACTACGGCGTCTCTGATCCTCATTATCCTGATGAGGTACGTAGGCAGCGGGGTAGGGCCCGTTCGAGCACAATCTTTATTTTCCCTACATTTTTCCTTTTCTTTTCTTATTCATTACCTTTCTCATTTTTCTTTTCCAGTTCATTTTCTTTTCTTTTGCTGCAGTTTTCATACCCTCACCCTTTGAAACAGTTTCTTTGCAAGCGTGGATCCCGTCGGGTACGGCGGACGATCTGGGTGCCAATACCTTCCCAGGTCGTAACCGACTCCCGAGCCCAGTCTCTTTGGTTCGCAGGACCTGTGTCCTTCCTCTTTCTTTCTTCTGGTTTGTGCAGCATTACCATTCCCTTTCTTCGGGATAAAAATGCCTGGCTGGCGACTCTATTCTTTTTCCGCGCCACTTTCGCGTTTGTACCAGGATGGAAATCCCGGGGAGCGACAAGATGGCATAAAGGTGTGGCCGGAGAAGATGACCGGAGCTTGCTCCGGTCACCTGAAAGTGTTTAGGGTTTGATAATTCGGGTTAGCCAGTTTTGAATGTAGGCCCTTAGATCATTGCTTCCCGCGCGTGTTGGACGACTTAGATTGCATCATTAATGTTAATCCACAATTAATTAATTTAATTAAAATCAATTAGTCATTTTGAATGTGGACCCTTGGATAGCGTGCGCAGTCAATTCCCTCCTCCCCAGTTTAAATCCTGGCCACTGGATCAGATTACTTTCATTTATTTCATTTTTAATTCATTTTCTTTTCATTTCTTTTGTGCATTTTATTTAAAATAGAAAAACACTTTCAAAAAATATCATTTTCTGCATTTTTGTTTTAAATGATTTTATTAACCTAAAAATAGTTTTTATTTTATTTTTTGCGTTAAAAAAGTATTTTTTAAATATTTAAAAGTTATTTTTAATTAATTAATGGATTTTAATTAATTAAAAATGCATTTATGTTTCTAAAAATCACCAAAAAATTCATGAACCATTCCAATACATTTAGAAACATTTTCAAACTCATCATACAAATTTCTTTTTTGGTTTGATCATAATTTCACAATTTTCTTTGAATTAGGGTTCTTAAAAATCACATTATTTAACCCTACCTTGAAAAATTCATTTCTGCCTAACCATGATGAGTTTGAACTTGATTCTTTTTGCATTGTTTCACACATTGCATATAGTTTCTTGTTTATGTTCCTCATGATTTTATCTTGCATTTTCAATTTGATTTGCATTTTCCCTTTAGAAGCACCCAAAAACCCTAGTTAACTTAGGAATTTCATAACTTTCACTAGGTTAAGCTTCTGAATTTCTCCTTTGGGGTGTGATCTTATATGGGATTAGGGTTTGTTTGAGATTGATTTCAATTTTTTATCATGTTGCATGCTTCTGTTTTGGTCATATGCATCTCATGTTGCCTTAAAACCCTAATTTCTCATGTTCATTTACATTCATCTTTGCATATCATCATCATATGAACTTGCCATAACATTCCAAGCATTTTTATGACATCTTAGACAACTTAATACATGTTTGAATATTTCTTGATCATTTCTCCATTCATTTTCTATGCTTTGCATCCATTTCATTTCATGAACATTCATGTGTTTTCATGCCTCTAAACATGCTTCCATTGCATCTCATCTTTGTATGATCATTCTTATGCATCTTGTATGACTTTGCGTCATCTCATATGACATTTACATTGCATTTTCACTTCTGAATTTGATCTTTGCATCTCATTTCATCTCATTTCCTTTTGCTATATGTCTTATGCATCCATACTAACATTTCAGGTACTTTGGTAAGTTATTTGGGAGGTGGATTTTCCTTCACCTCCCACCTCTTCTTATCTCATTCATATGCATTCTTATTTGTTCTTGAAGATAATTTGCTTCACTTGTGTTCTCTCCTTCTCAATTTTCTTTTTTTAGGTTACTTATCTTCTTCAGGAAGTAAGTAACTTATTCTCCTTCCTCCTTCTCTTTTCATCTGCTTCTTCCATTGGTGGCCTTGAAGATCTGTCCTCTTAAGCCTCACAACCCATAGGATGTCCAAGCATGATAACTTTTAGGGTTGTGTATAGTCCCCCCTAGCTTTTTACCTTTGAGTCTCCTTGAGTCTCTCTTCTCATTTCAATAATCAGAGACTAAACTCTTAAAGTTTTAGGACTTTGGAATTAGGGTTATGCCTGCATCCTAAATCTTAGGATGGAGTGTATAAATTTAATCCTTTGTGTTAAATCTTTAATTTGTTTACGCCTCTTAATCAAAACATATTAATAATCACTAAGACTTTATCTTGTAACTTGGGCCTTACATTAGGGTTCTATCTCTTCCATATGGTTAAGAGGGACTAACCTTAGTGTTTAATGGACAAGTCCCCCTCAAGTTGTCTTATAAACTTAAAATCCACTTTCTTAATCTCATCCTTTAATTAAATCCATTTAATAAAGGCTTGTTATATAATGAATTTAATCCCTAACCATGGATTAAGTTGAGGTATCTTCCTTAGCTTAAGTGTTTTCATCTATCATCCTTCTATTAGGATGGTTTAATGAGTTCACTAATCTGTGAATAGAGATTAAACTCATTACTTAACACTAAACAAAAACCCAAAAACATCTAAATAATCACAAGTAGGTTAATGATCTTAATCCTACATCATCATGGTAATTAAGTTGAGATATTCATCTCACACTTAAGTAGGCTCATTATCCCTAATCAATGAGGATATAATGAGTTTACAAGCCCTTGATTTAGGCTTAAGCTCATTAACTTATGCAAAACACCCAAAACAATAAAAAGCTGAAAACACAAAAACAAACAATAATCGTCTCCTCCGGGATCCTTTTCTCATCACACTAATTCACAAACGAGAACTTGCTTCTTCCGTTTAATGCGAGACAGTTAGCACTCGAGCCAGACGAGTCATACACTTGAGCATAGATAAGCAAGCAATTCATAGTCAATTTATTTCCAGTCTCTTTGAGTCGAACTACGGTGTTCTGACTTCCTCATTGCACGAGAGGATACGTAGGCATAACTTAATAATTATCGAACAAAATTCTTTGTGTCCCCCCTCTTTCAGCATTCTTTTCTAAGCCTCAGTTCCTGAGCAATTCACCTTTTGCACTGACACATGTATTTTATTTCCTTAGCTTTTGCACACAGTAGCACATACACTTACCCCTTTTAAACACAATCTTGTAAGCATGGATCCCGTTGAGTACGACAGACGATCTGGATGCTAATACCTTCCAAGGTCGTAATCAACCCCCTTTCTCAGTTTCTTTGGTTCGCAACCGTCTTATCCATCTCTTTCCAGGTTTATGCAATATTACCTTTCCTTCGGGATAAAAATGCCTAGCTGGCGACTCTATTCAACCCTTTCTCTTCGCCGACGGTTCGCGTTTGCACCGGGATGAAAATCTGTGGAGCGACAATCCATTTACCTAAGAACTATGTCAGACTGGTCTGGACAATATCCCCGTAATGGATCAGGATTCCTGAGTCCCTCAGAGGATTCAGGAAAAGGACCAATCATTGATACCTAATATTTTTAATCTTTCAATCATTCTCAAAGGATCAAGAAATCTCAAATGATGAAGGATCATTCAAAGATTGTACAAAATATTTAGTGATCTGGGCCTCGAGTCATCAGTATCACCAATTAGGGTTTTAGTCAACTGAGCCCTCCGGATGAAATTTTTCATGGGAAAAGGAGGAAAAGCCTCCACATGTCATCAATAAAGGTTGATATGACTTTGACAAGCCATGTACAAGTTCAAGAGATGCATAGATCAAGGATTTCAAAGTTAGGGTTTCATAGTACCCCAAATTAGGGTTTCTGACTGATCGGGGAACCCAAAGTCAAAATTTTCATTTGGACATGAGCCAATACCATAGAGTATGATTTAAATAGCTCATATTCATCATGGAATTCCATTCATAAGTTCAAAATACCTCAGAGGATGTCCAGTCAAAAATCAGAAAACCAGGGGTATCGAGTGTAATTTCCATCTAGATCAAAAAGTCAAAGTTTGACTTTTTAATCTAAAAATGATCCTCATGACCTATATTACAAGAACATATGGTCCATTGATGCATTTGATCACAAAAAAAAATCAGAAATTGGAAGATAACTTGCAAAAGGGACAATCTTTGAAACTTAGAAAAATTTCTAAGTTATAAGAAAAAATGTGCAAGTACCCAACTTTCAAGCATCATAACTTGTGATCCAAGCATCAGATTTTTGTGAACCAAAGCTAAAATGAAAGATATTTCCACAAACTACAAATGGTTATACTACACAAAATTCCGATTCATCATGGATTTTAAGTTGAAGATTGATCAAAATCAAGGAAAAATTGGAAATTTCAACACTTAGACAAAATCTGCCTAAGTACAAAATCAGTCAAAACATCAAAACTTGGAGGCTTTTTTCACATAGTTCCAAGTTGATTCAGATCTTTGTCAAAACAACAATGTTATCACAAATGTTACCAACAATTCAAAGAACCAATTGGCATGAAAAGATCTTACTTGAACATGAAGAAATCATGGATCAAACACCCAATGTCACAACTGTTTTTGAAAAATCAGTTTTGATCAAATTTTCCATATGATTCCTATGAGTCACAAGATCAGATCAAGTGACCAAAATAATCAAAGCAATCATTACAAACCTGGAAATTCATGATTGTGCCAAGTAATTTCCATTTATGGCATTTATGAGTTTCAACACGTGCATTTTGATTCAATGGTCACCATGCCCCAAAATGGCATATGCTTGGATCTCTTGATCAATCAGCTACATGTGTCCACAACCAAAGATCAAAACATCTGAAGAATGTGAATTAAGTGACAGCTGGCTACTCTATTAAAGCATTTCATTATGCCTTGTGTAAGAAATATTTTCATAAGAAATGATCATCCAAGCCAAAGCTTATCACTTCAAGACCTGAAGGCTAAGCAATCTCAACATATTTGCCTATAAATAGAGACCTTATTTGATCATAAAAATCACTCCAAAGCCTCTGAATTCTAAGCTTTCTCTTCTTCACTCTCAAAGACTCAAAACTTGACATTTTGAGCAAACACTATCGGGTTTTGAGTAGTGGTCACTATCAACTCAATCTAGAAACACATCACATATGATGTATCTGAGGTGTTCAAACACTTGAACCAACCTAGAAACACCTCTAACCCAAAATCACCCTTCAAATCCTCAAAGTAACCTTGTTTCTGCAACCCAAAATGTTTAATTATTTTATTCCATAAAAAATTCACCAAAAATATCTTTTTTAATATATTTTAAATTTTTGTAAAGAATTTATTTTTAATTGTTCTTTAGCATTTAAAAATATATTATTTCTCTTGATTTTTCAAACATAAATGAATCTCAAGACATTCTATGGATAAAATATTAATGTTCAAACATTGATCCAAGAATTTTTCTTGTTTTTCACTTATGTTTGAAATTTATCAAATGTTTTAATCATTTTATTTAAAAATAAATGTTTAAAAATATCAAAATTAGGGTTTTGATTTTTATCATCCTCAAATTGATTTTTATCACACTCACGGGCCTCTATTAGACTGTAAGACCCATCCCTTTTTGAAAAATGAACCATTAGGGTTCATCTGATCTATTTTCAAAAAACTGGTGCGATCTCCTTTTTCACCGCATTGAATTTTCATCTGTGAATAACCTTTTGTGAATTTCTTTACACATAATATTCGCTTAGTCAAAATGAATTGTGAAAATGTGTCATGGGGAATCCTTTATGTTTAGGACCCATTTTTTCTATTTTAAACTTTCTTCGGTCTGTTTTAAAACTCCGCCAAGCTTCCGTATAAGTCCTGATCCCTCCAATTGTTTTCTTAAACAATTTCTCAATCTCCTTTCTCGATTTTCATCTTCTCAAAATTAAAGATCTAATACACCTGCAATAGACTGAGCTTCACAACCAGGTGTGTAAAAGCATACTTCAACCTAAAGCTTTTGATGAAGACAACAAGATTCAAGTTCAGTCCGTGTTCGCAAAAAGTCGAGCTTTCAATGAGATCAAGAACCAAGGCTATGCATCACTCAATGGATATGTCATCATGCAAATCAAGCTACAGATGCATTTGCTCGTATTCTTTCAAGACTTGGACACAAGACTTAGGTATATAAAAACTCACATTTAAGTTGATATACAAGTGTTCAAATATAGGTTATCATGATAAGCATTGCATATACCTCTTTTAGAATTGAATTGGAACTGGTTTAACACTTTGAACTTAATTATTTTTCTGAATTTTTACAGTGTTAACCGGTTAACCAAATAGGTTAATCGGTTAACGGTTCAAATTTTTCAATATATTGGGTTAACGTTACATCGTTAACCGGTTACCCAAAATGGTTAACCGGTTAACACTGAACGAATTTTGAAAAATCATTTCTTTTCATTTGAAATACTTTTTGAATTTTATACCTTTTCATATATTGTTTCATGAACATTTCATACCTTTTTGAAAGGGTGTTTTTGAAACATATATAATCTGAATTTTTCAAATATGAAAAACACCTCCTAACAATCTTTCATAAAATTTCAAAACAATCAAAGTCACTCTCTTGAATATTTTTCAAATATTTCAAAGTGTTCATATTGTTCATCTTTTTCATACTCATAGAAGTTGAACACTTGCATTGATATTGAAAAGTGAATTTTGATTAAAAGGAGAAGATCAATCTAGCATTGATATTGTACACTTCATTTCTTTCTCAAAAACAACTTATAGAATTATTTCTATTTCCGACTTGCGATCCAGGATTGTTGGACGTAAGGGTTAGTGCTTGCAAGAGGATTGTTCTTGCACACTGTTGGTGTATAGTTTGTAGATAGTAGGCCTCACCGGTTTATGGTGTGATAGGTTGTACGATCTAAACTATAGTGAAAATCTCTTACGAGGTGTAAGGGGACTGGATGTACCTTCGGATTGTGAAGGGAACCGAGATAAACCTTTGCGTTCTTTTACTTTCCGCATTACCGCTTTTATTTCTTAAACACTTAAAAGAGAAAAATTCATCCACCGATAAAATAACCGAGAAAATTTCATATAACCTAATTCACCCCCCCCCCCCTCTTAGGCTATCTATGTAACTACAAGGTAGAGCTACTTTCTAGGCAGTAGGTAGCTTTTCTTTAAAAGCCCTACCCTGTGTATGAAATCACAAGATAATAAAATACAAAACAAATTCCATAGGCATCCTTATGTATAATCCTTATTATTGGATTTTGAGCCATCTCTTCTCACTCTAACTTCTTGTTGTTTTCTTAAACTGTTGCTTGCTTGTTAGAATATGTTTTTCTATTTAAATATATCTTTCTTTACCTCATATTAGAAGCAAAGATAATAAAACATTTCTTAATCATCAAAGAGGATACAATATAAAACATATATGTAATCTCTTTCTTCCTCGGAATTTCGGGTCTCTTCTTCCCAATGTAACTCCCAACATCATTCTTAAAAAACATTTAAGAATATTTAAACCATAGCAATAACATACTAAAAAACGTTCAACACATTCACTGACACATTTGTTTGTCTGCATGCATTTCATCTGTATATATTTGCATCTGCTAGAATCTCTAAGTAGTTAGGTTATCTTCATCCAAACAAATACACCATTAAAAGTCAAACTTAGGATTTTTTTTTACAACTTACTAGGGGTTTACATAGATAAAAAGTTTCTCGGTGAAGTGCTTCTTTGTAAACCATCCACAACCTCCTCTTGGGCTTTGTTCAAGGACCCATGGGATTCTTAAAGGTAACCTAGACTTCTTTTTGCCTTAATTCTAGGACCCTTAAAGGCTTCCTAAAAGTATAGAAACAAATCCTTTAGAATCAAACACATACAATAGTCCCCTTCTCCCCGATGGATGACCAATATAGCCTCCTCTTGGGCTTTGTTTATTTGAACCTCCCTAGACCAAGGAATGTCTGATGACCTTAAACCTTTTATCAAACAACATACAAAACATTCCTCATATAGAGTTAATCTACCATCAAAATTCATCCTATCCTCTTGGGCTTCATACAAGATACAAACAATCAAGAGTCAGTCTCTCACCAAATAAGCTTCACACATGGGCTTCCAAATCAGGACACAAATAAAACTTTCCCCATAGAGTTAGTTTTATTTATTTAGCTTCAACCTTGGGCTTCAATCAAGCAACATATAAATCACTTTTCCCTCTTTAGAGATAAAAAATTCTCTCTACTGAGTCTCTTTTAGCTGCAACCTTGGGCTTCAATCAAGGCACAAAAGTCAAACACTTTACAGTCAATTCAATTACAGTCATAGTCTTGGTCTTTAACTAAGCTAACTCAATTACAGTCATAGTCTTGGACTTTAGCTAAGCTAATTCATTATAATCATAGTCTTAGGCTCTAACTAAGCTAATTTCTTTCAGTCATACACTTGGATTATAACTAAGATCACTGATAGGTGTTTTATTCATGATAAAATATCACATAAGAAGGGCATTTATCTTACTTAAATGACATGATTCTAACATAAACACCTCAACTAATGAATGAAAATAGTATTGTACAAGTCTTTTTAGTTTGGTATGCATTTATGCAGGAAAAAGACTAAAAGATGCATCAGAGAAAGCATAAAGAAAAACTATGTCATGTATAGTTCGCATAGCGAAGAAAAGCAAGGAAGAAGCGAAGTCAGTTCGCATAGTGAATAAAAGCAATGAAGAAGCGAAGCTAGTTCACATAGCAAAGCAAAGCGAAGCAGAAGCGAGAAAAAACAGAACCAAATCAACCAGAGTTTACTTCAAGCGACTAGAGGCGAACTGAGTTCGCATAGCGAAGTATGTCGGCTTCACCAAAGGCGGTTTGACAGCTCAGAGACTTAATGGAGAAGAAATGGTAGTTCACATAGTGTTATACGCAATCTAATTATGAATCAGTATTGATGTTATCTTTGTTTTCTTGTTTACTTTCATGGATTGAATTGATATTGACAAATATGATTCTAATCTCGATCTAAGATAACATCTATTAAACTCTAAATTCTAGACATATATTTGAGTTTAATATTCATTATAAGTATTGAATCTTAATGCTACCGTATTGTTTAATAGACTGAGAAATCGTCGATTAAACCATAAGGTAAGAAATCTCATAAGATGTTTTGACATAAACACTTTTTGTGAGAAGTTTCATCAAAGTTTAGAAATAACCTTTGTTTATGAACAATACATGATGATATTGAAACAAGTTTAAATTGTGTATAACTGATTCGTGATATGCATATTGAATCGGTGTATTAACACCAATTCCCAAAAAGTCTATTCCTCTGAATTTTATCTTTGTTTATTATTTGCTTTTACTTTTAGTTACGTATAAACGAAACATATTGAAACCGTTTTCTTAGAACTATGGAAATTGTTGAATGGTTTTGATATTGCTCCAATCCCTATGGATACAATAAAATAAAATACTTACATTTGATTGTACTCGACATCAATCACTTTCCACCAGTCATTTTCATTCCAAATTCATATTTCCTAAGGTATGCAATTCAGGTCAACCATTCAGTCCTCCTTGAGCTATGCAAGTTAGGGTACCCATTAAGCCTTTCTTGAGCTATGCAAATCAAGTTACCAGATTCAACTTATGCCTTGAGCTATGCAATTCAAGCACCCCTATCTGTTACAAACTTTTCATCTTCAATCTTGAGCTTTAATCAATACACAAAATATAAACAATTTGAGCATCACCATCTAGTGCTTTAACCAGGATACAAAATCAACCTCTCCTTCTAGCTCTAGCCTTCTAGGAGGAAATACGATACTCTGATCCCTCAATTCTCTTTTTTGGAGTACGTAGGCAAAAGGTTGTAAGATTTTTGTGAGCACACCAAACAAAAAACAACAATAGGTTCTCAGGTCTATCCAAAAAAAACATAAGAAATTATCAAAATACCAAAAATACAATTTCACTTATCTTAACTCATCACAATACACTTTCAATCCCTAATTCAAGACCCCACCACCAAATTTAAAAAAGATAAGTTATTTTATAAACCCAAAGGTGAAATAAATTTAAAGGGGACCTCGATCTCTTGGTAGCATCTGAAACCTAACAGTCATCTGTTTAAACTTAGTTTGCAAGCAAGGTTAGTTGAAGACTTCTATTTACCCTTCCTTAATCAGCTTCATAGGATAAAAATATGAATCGAACTGACGACTGTAGATATTGGTTCGCACCCACAATATACATCAAAGGATTTTAGTGATAACAAGTCATGAAAAACACGCAACATTACACTGCTAAATGCAAGCTATGTGAGGGCATTCACCGTCTAACTTCATTGGAGGTAATATTGTTCATATCTATTTGACTTATCTTGATCATTTATATATATGAACTTGTTCCATAATATGCATTTTGTTGATGTTTATTTTATGGTTTGGAAAAATTTATTCGATTTCTATGTTTGAAATATTTGTGAACTTGTTTAGGTATTGTATTTACTGCAGTTATGATATGCATTTCATTTCTTTTGGATGTTATTGTGTGTTATTTTATTTGACTTAGAACCTATGTTGAACAAATTTAGTTATGTCATGTTCTAAATTTCTTTCTATGTTGATTGTCTTATTTATGTTTATATCTATTGCATTAACATCATTTTATGTGAATGGTTGTTGATGTTTATTTGACGTAAAAAGTATGATTATGTGCATGTGAATATGTTTTGATTTCATTTGACCTCGTGCTTCGCTCTTTTTGATGTTGTTAAAGAGGGAGAAGAAATGCAAAAGACAACTTAACAAAGATAAAGTTATAAAGCATATTTTTTTGTCACAAAGGAATGCATAAAATCAGGAGGATGATGTCTATCAAAGTACTCGATAAATGGAAGATTTTGCAACAGTTTACCATCATGAAAAAGGGGGATTATGTGAGGGAAAAGGTACTTAGTCCTTATTTTAATGATGTCAAACCTTTAAGTAGCCCTTACTTTGTACTTTGGACGTTGTCATCGCGTCTTAGACTTCATTCATTCTTAACTTGCTCAAAATATCAATTCACGTGTCTATACATATATTAGCATATCATATATGTTAGTTGTGCACTTGACCATTGTTGGTACCTTTGATCTATAAGAGAATGGTTTGGGTAGACCAAAACACTCTTAAAGAGCTCATTTTTGGCTATTTAAGTTCTTTGCGTCGGCTCATGCTTTGGAGCGGTAGACTCATTCTTTCATGTTTAAAAATGGTGTCTCACGGGTCTGCTCGCATCGACCCATAAGTAGACTCATTTCGGGAAAAATAAGTTGAGTCGACTCATCTCCATGGTGGGTTGACACATAACACTTTTTCTTTTATTCTTGTTGCCTCGGGTCCACTCAGGTTGACCCCCCTATTGCTCAGGTCGACCAATCGCTAGTTATGCAGATTTTTCTGCTTTGTCTTGTGTTAAAAATTATGTTTTGTTTCTTTTACTTGGCCTATGCGTCATTTATATATATATATATATATATATATATATATATATATATATATATATATATATATATATATATATATATATATAAATCATGAGTCTTATTTTCAACAACCAACAAGAAAAGTGAAAGATATACACTAGTTTTCCTCTTCATCTTCATTCTTCATTGCATTTTTCAACAATTACACATAATAATTTTTGTTGATCATTGTGATTGTTGTGGTGATAATGTCCAAACGTATGATAGTGTATCTAGTTTGGGTTGAGAATTTAGTGGATTTTTCTTGAATAAAATCCTAGGGACTTGTCCTCCATGAGCTTGAGAGATTTGAGGGTTTTTGAACAAATCATTGCTTCACATATTCAGTCGAGTTAAAGATTTAAAGAACTGTGCGTTGGTTCAAAATATTAACGATAAACAGAGGTTTGTCAAGAAGGGTTTGGGATCAAACGTTGGTGATCGAAATCAGTCGACCTAAGAGTTTGAAGAACGAAGTGTTCGCACAATAATTAGCGGTAATCGGAGATTTGTTCGGAGCGTTTGATGCACTTTATTCGACTTGGATCAATGGAAGAGAAGGGAATATTTTCAACTTCAATAATTAGGCTTTGTGGTGGTAACTATTATTTCTCTTGTATAAACTTTACAATTGATAATCAATATCTCAATTCTATTTTTTGAATTGGGGGCAGACGTACCCTTAGCAAGGACGAAAGAGGATTTGTCAAAACAAATCTGGTGTCGTTCTCTCTTCTCTATCTCTTTAATTTTCTTCATTAATTGAAACTTGTTTGAAATCAATTGTTAACACTAATTCACTTAATTGTAGTGTATTAACTTTGATTGAAAATCTATTACAATCACTTTGATTGTAATTAAGGAAAACTCAACACTTCAATTTCAAGTGATATTAAAACATTGTGTATTATGCACATCAAGTGTTTGATAAATTGACCTCACACAAGCCTTTCAATATTGTGTGTGTTTCTTCTTTTATTTCATCATTGGAAATAGCTATATCAAGGATTTTTGTATTTAATCTATGATTAGGATATATATTTATTCCTTTATCTTAGTCATTCCATTTGGTTTTCACGCATATACGATCTAACTAATAATAGATCGTTTAGACGATTGTAGTCCGATGAGCTTTCGCAATATTTTAAAGCAATTTTCAAAAAGCACCAAGTTTTAAATACATGATCTTTTCAACCCCCTCCCCTTCTAGATCGGTACTATCGTCTAACATAATCATCATCAAGAAAATCGGTTGGAGAATCATTATATCAAGAGTTCATTCCAACATATAAAAACTTTGTAGCATTACATAAAACAACATATGGAAAATAAATTGGAGAAAATTCAAGTTTCAGTAAGAGAGTCTCATGAATAAGAACATGTTTGCTTTAGAGCTACATGAGGAAGATAAAAATAAGATAACTACTTTTTTCTACAAACAAATATTAAATTAAGTGAGCTTAGTAAGGAAATCAGGAAGTTAGAAAGAAACATCGTAGATTTTAAAAATCATATTAAATTTTGATAACACTTAATCAATTTACAAACCTTCTTAATTGATTACGACTAGAATGAAGGTCTAATCGATTAGTCAATGTATTTTGCATTCGTAATTAATTAGAGAAGCTATTTACTCGTTTATGAATTTGCTTGAATTGGTTTTAAGATTAATTTTTTTAAAAAAAAGATGTGAAGTTTGAAATATTTGTGTGTGTGTATGCATCGCCTTAGTATCTCAACACCTATTATTATTTCATTTATAATCAATTGGAAAAAACTAGATAAAACACTAAGCACGAAATCAGGCAATATTTAACAACTTCATAACATCAACTTCAATTCTTCACAACTTCAATTTAATTTGCTTGATTAAATTTTGTCTAACATTTGACTAAAACAATTTTTCTAGCACTTTCAACTTGAATTTGAAACACTTTATCTTGTACTTATTTCTTTAATAACGAGACTTTAGATATATTATATATTATTCAATTGTCATCATTAAAATCTTCAGAGAACATTACATACATATCACATATAACCACAATAGACACCACATAACCACCACAACCAATACTATTAGAGGTAGTTATGGAGCAAGAACCAACAAAATAATTAAAATGACTCAAAATACAAAGATGAATAAGCAATTAAAAACACCAGATAAATACAATTAAAATAAAAATAGAATGTGGGGAAAATTCACCTGAAAATATGGAAGAAAGATTAAAATAATGAGAACTACGAGTGCGACATGATTAAGGATGCTAACAAAAAAAGAAACAATTATCTACAACGTTGAAGATCTCAAAATAAGAGGAGACAAGAGAGAGGTTGGAGAAAGTGAAAATGAAACTCTCTACTTTTTATAGGAATGAAACACACCATGGGTATAGGAAAAGACTCATTCATCCAACGATTATGATTAGTCTAAAATAAGAAAATGCAAATAAGACCAATTATTAAATCATTTATATATGATGAAGATCACACCATAATTATCCAGTTAAGGTTTCGGGGTTCTAAAACTCTAACCCTACTTTTATAAATTCATTCTTTTATTTTGGTTAAATAGTTTAATGATTGAAATTCAACATTTAAAAATGAACAAGTGTTATGTCGCAATTTTTTTTTTTGATAAGCAAAGACTTCAATAAGGAGAGATTAAGGGAATCTTTAACCTCAATGAATACAAGCAACCAAAAGGAAGATAGACAAAAGATAACAAAGAAAACCAACTACCCAAAAACCCTATCATTACAAGAAATCGGTCGGAAACTTACTCCAATCATAAAGACTACAATACGACCTACTAAGTGTCTCATCAATAATCCACTTCCAAGAGAAAACAAGAATACTATGGAAAATAGAGTCAACATTGCCGATTTGGTCATTAAACAGAACATTATTCCTTACCCTCCAAATTACCCAACAAGTAATAATCCAAAGGGATGAGATGAAAAGTTTTTTAATCTTCCCATACAACCTCAAACACCAAGTCATGAAATGATTACAGTAATCCAATCGATGTCCACCCACTCACAAACCTTCTTCCATACTTGAATAGACAAATCACAATTAGCAAACAAATGTTCCGAATCTTCAAGATATTGAAAAAAAAAACACAAACCTTTTCGTGAATATCTCCTCTATTGACAATATTGAACCGCGTGGGGAGTCTATCAAGAAAAATGCGTCAAGCAAAAATTTTAACCTTCAAAGAAATTTTCGAAACCCAAACTAAATTCAGAGAGATAACAGTAAGTCGGACAAAATGGTTAAATTATTAGAAATGATGAATTTGTAGAAAATCTCAACACAACAATCAACTGAAATGTATTTCATTTTAAGGTAATTTGTAGAAGTTAAGAATTAGTAATACATCCTTAACTAACTATCTTTTCCAAGTTGAATTATTTAATTGATAAAAAGTGAATTGTTCCTAAACTTTGGGAGAGTAAAGACAGTATTATTTTCTTCACCCACCGTAAACCTAAAACAAAGTACGTACCCGACAAAAACATTTACTATTATTTATGACTTCTAACTATATCTCAATCCGTCTTTTAACTTTCTTTACCAAACTTTCTTTACTACATAAACAGTTGTTACAATAACACTATTCTCTATATCCTAATTATTATTTTATTATTATTATTAAAATCTTCATTCATTTTTCTATCTATATAAATCACATCAACTATACATCTATTCTCTCACACTCACACACACAATATATCTCTAATCCCTCCTTTTTCTCACACACAAAAAATGTTGAAGCATTTGTATGTGATATCAAACATGATGAACATTTTGTTCTTGTCAGTTTTAGTAGTAATATCAACATCATGTGTAAGTTGTTTTTACATAAGTGATGAATATTGCAATCCTCAAGCATCAACCTTAATAAAAACATTTTGTTTAGCAACATCTTTAGTTTACTACATCTTCATGAGTAGACCAAACAAAATATACCTAGTAGATTTTTCATGTTACAAACCAGGCAAAAACTGTCTCTGCACCAAAGAAATGTTGATGGAAAGAGCAAAACTATTTGGTTTTCTTTCGGAGGAGAATTTCATTTTGATTAATAAGATATTAGATAGGTCTGGTGTTGGACCAAAGACTTATGTTCCTGAAGGGTTGTTACAAATTCCACCAAAATTGACTCTTGATGAAGCAAGACATGAGTCAAATTTGGTTCTTTTTGGAGCTGTCGATGAGTTGCTTGAGAAAACATGTGTTGAGGCTAAGGATATTGGGATTCTTGTCGTCAATTGTTGTTTGTTTAATCCAACACCTTCACTTTCTGATGCTATTGTTAATCATTATAAACTTAGAGGAAATATTTTGATCTATAATCTTAGTGGTATGGGATGCAGTGCTGGTGTTATTGCTGTGGATTTTGCCAAACAGCTACTTCAGGTATATTCATTTTTTACAACTTTATCTAAAAACAATCAAAATACTTGTTACTCACTATTCTTCAATATTAACATTTTTTTAATATATTCAATAATTTATATTACTTATTTAATAAATTTAAAAAATATATGATTTTTTTTTAAATAGGATCTAGCGGGAATATGATTTAAGGTGATATATTTTAGACATTTTTAAGAATATTTTTTTCTTTTAAATGGTATATGTTAAAATAGACGTCATTTTGACTTTCTGAAAACATCTATCAAAAAATTGAAAAAACGTTTATAATCTCAATATAGACAAGTTAGCCACCTAACACAATAAAGAACCCTTGATTCCGTACATGAAAAGATCTTATCAAATAGGGTTATTTGTCTTTATTTAGATTTGATATAGTTGTACTTTAAAATTATTTATAAATAGAGTTTTTATTATATATATATATATATATATATATATATATATATATATATATATATATATTTATTATTTAATAATAACTATTCGTCTTTCTAATAAAAATATATGAGTATTTTATACAAAAAATATTTTTTTTAATATTTTTTTTTCCAATTTTAAATATAAAAAAAAATGTGTTGGATCTAAAGTGGAGAATAATAGAGTTAGTAGAGAACTATTCTCTAAATTATGTATTTAGTCAAATTATTATTATTTTTATAAAAATAAGTTAAAATATGAAAGGATTAACTAAAAAATCAGAAAACTAAAAACATAAGAAAAATAACGTTATTTAAATTTAAAAATAAAAATATCACGTTTATAAACTAGATTTAAAATTTATCTAAATAAAAGAGAAAATATCAGTTTACTAAATGTAACAAAAAAAATCAAAAGATGCATAGGTATCAATACAACTATTACACTTTCTCTAAATATTAAAAAAAAAACTATTATTTTAAATAAATTTTAACAAAATATTATATTGAATATTCATTTTTAATTATTATAAAAAAAATGATTTCTAAATGTATTTAAAAAATCTACCTTTAAACTATTTTTAAAAGTCCTGCACATAGATAATTAAGCTGGAGAGAGAAGTGATAAAAAATATCAACTAAATTAAAATTAATAGTCATTTCTTACTCTGAATCTATTTAATAAATTAAAATAATCATATGGTTCCAAGATAAGAGCATATACTTTGATTGAAAACAGCATTTTATTTTACCAATGTTGTTGTAACTTCCAAAAGATAAGTATTCATTCACAAATTCAAAATATATTCGTACAGTTGCTCTGAGAAACAGTTCTGCATTATTGAAATAAATATTCTGACACTTTCATATAAATATTAATAATAACCTGTTACTACTTAACAACCTAATAATTGTAGCATATATCACCACACTGCTCTTCTGCATTTTTGTCAAATAAAACTGCTCTTCCCCACAACAGTTTGGTTTCCATGCTGTACATTAATTAACTAACATGTACATAATCCACAATATATATATATATATATATATATATATATATATATATATATATATATATATATATATATATATATATATATATATAAACTTTAATATAAAATATTAAGTAATATCTGCAAATTTTAGTTCAACGACATTAATCGATATTTTTAAATTATATACTATCATCAAAATTTGAACCTTGATACTGATGCTTACGATTTTATGCATGTGAATTTACAAAGTTAAGAAACATACTTATATAAAATTTGTATTGAAAATTTCAATAAAAATTTCAATTTTTTATTTTTATTAAATGCAGTGCATAATTTCCAAGATATTATTTCTTGATTTAGTTCTTAACTTGTGCCTAGGAGCATAAATTATCATTACCCTTAGTTTTAATGTTTTATCTGTAATTTTATGTTATATAAGATATTTTATAATTGATAGTAGTTGTTACATGTCATTGGATATCTTTTAATAGTAATAATGAATAAGTAGGTTATGATTTTTAAGCATCAATTTTCCTTACCCTAGCTACATGTGTAATTTGTTCCTAACTTTGTAAGTTTGATTATTATGACATGAAATTTCAGGCACACCCAAATTCATATGCATTAGTGCTAAGTACTGAAAATGAAATCTCAAGCATATACAAAGGCAACAATCCATCAATGCTGCTTACTAATTGTCTCTTCCGAATGGGCGGATCGGCAGCCCTACTCTCGAGTCACCCGTCGGATCGCCACCGCTCGAAATACCAGTTGATGCATTCGTTGCGCACCCACGTAGGCGCAGACGATAATAGTTACAAATGTGTCTTTCAGGAAGAAGACGAAAAAGACATCGTAGGCGTTTCATTGTCAAAAGATCTCATGAATGTTGCTAGAGACGCGCTTCGCGTGCACATTACATCGCTCGGTCCATTAGTCCTCCCGATCTCGGAAAAGTTGAAATACGTGAAAAATTTAGTCGAGAGGAAGGTTTTGAAGAGGAAGATCGAAGCGTACATGCCTAATTTCAAGTTAGCGTTCGATCAATTTTGCATCCATACAGGCGGAAGAGCGGTTCTCGACCGAATGCAAAAGAGTCTTGAGCTTGATGATTTTCTTATGGAGCCATCAAGGATGACACTTTATAGATATGGTAACACTTCATCAAGTTCCATTTGGTATGAATTGTCTTATTGTGAAGCAAAAGGGAGAGTTAAAAAAGGACATAAAATATGGCAAATGGCATTTGGATCTGGATTTAAGGTTAATACAGCTGTTTGGCTTGCTTTGAAGAATTGTGATCCAAAATCATTGAAAAATCCATGGAGGGATGAGATTGATGATTTTCCAGTTCCAATGCATTGTTACAGATCAATGAATAAAACATAGGTTATAATGTGATGTTAGTGTTTTATGTGTTTGGTGAAAAAATTTAATTAGGTTTAGTTTATGTTTGTGTGTTTTATGTTTACTAATTTGAGAATAATTATGTACTAAAATGTTTGTGTGATGGATAATGTGTGGTGAGTTTGAATGGGGTATTTTCCTTTTTTTAATGATTGATGAAAGTTTTGAAGATATTAGAATATTTTATATTTTGAATAGTAATGATTGAAGTTAAGTTACTATACCAACATTGGTTGGTGTGATAGGTAAAAAACTCAAGTGATTTTGTTTGAATCTTAAATTTTGTGCATAAAGAAACCTAACTAGTATTTGTTTGTTAAAAGGTGAATGAATATGAATGAGCACATGTATGAGAGTTTGGTATGTATTCTATGAAGCTATTTGATGTGGTCCAATATAGAATATGTGAGAAACTAGGAAACACTCAACTAAAGGTTCATATAGTATATAGGGCTACATTGGTCAAATGCATCATCTTACCTTTAATGATATACACTATTACAAAAAAATTCATGTCTCCTCCTACTTGAGATGATTCATCCGGAATTTTAGTTAAGCAAATTCAAGACATTGTTGAAGTTAAGTACTAGACCAACATTGGTTTGTTGTGATAGGTAATGGAACTCAAGTGATTTGTTTGAATATTCAATTTTATGCATAAAGAAACCTAACTTATTTGTTATCTAAAAGGTGAATGAATATGAACACATGCATGAGTTTGGGAGATTATAAGAAGCTATTTTATGTGGTCCAACATAGAATAATTGATAAAATAGGCAAGTCTCAACTCGAGGTTTATGTAGTATATAGGACTATTTTGGTCAAATGCATCATCTCATCTTTTAGGTTTAATATTTATAGCATATAAGTCTTAGTTGAGAAAAAATGTTGTCTTAAATATGGAGACATTAAAGCTCCGATTCTCGATCATTCATGGAGTGTAAATTGCAAAAATTAAATTAAGTGGCATAATCTTAGGCTTTTCATTGGAAAAATGTGGGAAGATCCTAGTTGGTTTGAAAATATTGTATCTTGTAAATTGGGGTGTGGTTCAGAAATATTCTCTTTGTTCTCTTTTATAAGAAAATTTTGACTTTTTAAATTCCTTGAATAAATAATGTATTTAGACTATAGATAGATCAAATACATCAATTATTTAATGAATGTAAAAAGTTGAAATTTTCTTATAAAAGAGAATGGAGGGAGTATAATTTTAGAGTGATAGGTAGTGTGAGGTAGTTCCTCCAAAGCTCTTATTTCCGGACCTCTTTAAAGTCCTAGGAATGCACATTTCACATTCATCTGACATATGTACCAGTTGTTCATGTTTGTTAGACCGACAACCAACCTGGATTTTTCGATCCTAGCATCAGGAGCAAAAAATCCATCGAAGTCGATTCCTTCTTTCTGAAGAAATCCTTTCTCCATAAGTTTTGCCTTATGCCGAGTTGCTTCTCCTTTGAGATTCAAATTCACATTGTATACAAACTTCAGATTAATTTCCTTCTTGTCTTAAGGTTATTCTATAAGTGACCAAGTATTGTTGTCTTCGATGGACTTCAACTCCTCATTCATTGCTTTCATCCACTTTGAATCCTTTAATTCCTCAAATGCATTGACTGGTTCGACATCTACATAGAAATCATAATGTACCAGCTCACCTTCATTATTGACCATATCATCTGATGTTATCACACATTCTTGAAACCTTGCAGGCATGTGTTTTGTTCTTTGAGGTCTGCTTGTTGTAACATCCAAAATATTCCCCACGAAATTTCAATTTAAAATCAGAGTAATTAAAATTTAAAACTTAAATTCGAGTGTTACATTCACTTCAAAAACATAGCTTAATTGATGCGTAACACAAAAGTATACTTGCAGCGGTAGTCTCAAAAGAAAACATAAAATAAGGTTTAGTAGCAACATGTCTTTCTTAAAAAAAATAACAGTTTAGTAGCAACATATCATTCTATCCTTTCACTTCATATTCTAATTTCAATATTTATTCAATATAATATAAATTATTTAAATTCATATAATATTAAAATAATATCATTCTTCCCTCAACACATCACCAACTTCATACAATACACAACAATTCCCAATTATTTAAATTAAATAATTAAATAAATATCTGGGGCATTATAACTCTCCCCCATTTAGAATGTTTTCTTCCTCGAAAACTTACCTTATGCGAATAAACTCGGATAAGACTCTCGCATCTTACCCTCCAATTCCCAAGTCATGTTCCCATCGGCAGCTCCTCCCCATATCACCTTTACGAGAACAATTTATTTGCCTCTCAGCTGCTTTAGTTCGCATCATCGATATGTTCTAGTAGTGCTTCAACCATAAGATTATCTCTTACCTCAACTTCATCCATTAGTATCACATGTGACAGATCCGGAACATACTTCCGAAGTTGCGAAACATGAAATACATCATACAAATTTGATAATCGCGGTGGCAACGCCACTCTATAAGTAACAGGTCCAACTCTTACAGAAATCTGGTAAGGACCAATAAATCAAGGAGTAAGCTTTCTCGACTTCAAAGCTCGCCCAACACCGGTCACCGGAGTAACCCTATAAAACACATGACCTCCTTCTTGGAATTCAAGATCTTTCTTTTTCTTGTCGTGATAACTCTTCTGCCTTCTCTATGAAGTTCTCATCTTATCTCGAATCAACTTCACCATCTCAGTAGTCTGTTACACGATATCAGGTCCAATTACAACATTTTCACTGGACTCATGCCAACATAAAGGTATTCGATGTAACACCCTGATTATTTAATTATTTATTTAATTAAATATTGTCGTATGTTTGGTGTTGTTTTGCGTTGAGTTGCTAAGTTGGTTGAAATTAAGTTGAATAAGTCGATAAAGTTGATTTAAGTTGTATTGTTGTTACTTGGACTAAGTAGAGTAAATTAAGTTAGGGGTTATTAGTGGAATTGTGTTATTTTGATAAATGGGCTTGTTTGGTAATTAGAAGTAGAAATTGTGGGGAGTGTGTGGTTTAGGTCCTATAGAATTGATAAGATTAACTAAAAGAAAACCCATAAGTTAATTAGGATTAGAGGAAATAGGTTATCAGTGAGGAGAAAAATAAGAAGTTGGAAAAAGGTGGTTACGTGAAGTTCCTAGAGAGGCAAAAGCTAGGGTTCCGATCAAAAAGTGTTAGAGTCGCCTTCAATCCAAAGGTAAGGGTGAGGTTTTAACCTTATAATCGGGATTATATGATGAATTTGTATGGGATTGGGTGCATAAGTTGTTACTGTCAATTGTTGTTTGTTTTGATAAATAAGTTATTTTGATGAATAAGTTGTTTTGATGAATAAGTTGTTTTTAGATGATTAAGAAAATTTTGTCAGTGTTGTGTTGTTTGTTAAATTGTGTGTCGGTTGATTGGTAAAATAATCAAAGAAGGAATTGGACTGAGAAATGTTGTTGAGACGAAGCAGGGAGAAGCAGAGAGCATTGCATGTTTGAGATGTGGGACGACCTTCCCTTATTCCTGATGTCCCTCTGGGAATTGATACGTCTGTCACATCCCTAGGACGATCGTCACAAGCCCAATTGGGACGAGGGTCACAAAAAGTGCGACGATGGTCACACGTGGTTAGGAGAATTCGTCGTTTTGGCTTCTGTGTTGTATTTTCTGTTGTCTGCTAAATTTGGGATGTCATAAATTAATTCTTATAACATGAATTAGATGTAGAACACTATATTAAATAGCATAGGTCGCAATAATTAATTAACAGAGAGTTAATAAGTGATATAAAAATGAATTAGTAAAAGAAAACTAGTTAACAACAGAATATGATTAGTAGTTGGTTGACATGTTGGTTGTTGTGATGGAGTTTTCAGAAGCATGTTAATGAATTAATAATAAGTAGTAATAACAGAGCATATTAATTCGTTTAATTAATCGTTGTAGTCGGGATTTTTGTAAATAATAAGTGTGGTATAAATTGTTGTGCTTGTGTAATGTTGTTTGTTGTAAGTTGAAAACTTGTTGGTTGATGTTGCATGTTGTCGGGCCTTATAAATGACAAAATTATGAGTTGTAGGCCTTTGGCCAAAATTGGATGTTGTTGTGTCGTTATGTCGTCAAAGTTGTTGTTGGTTGATAATCATGTTAAGTGGCATAGCATGTCATTATTAAAGTTGGAGTTGTTTGCTCTGTAAGTTGGCCTGGATTGGCAAAATAAAGTTGTAGGCTTATGCCTTTTGTTGAAGCCTCTATTAATTTGAAATATTATAAGTTGAGAGTTTTGCTCCGATGGTACCACATGCATCGTATTTGTCTAAGTTACATATCCGGTTGTATATTATGTTGTTGTGTTGTATTTTATGTTGATTTTGAGTTGTTTGTTAAGTTGTGAAGTGGTGATTTACGTAATCTAATTTAATATGTTATTTATCATATGCTTGATTATACTTTTAGATATCTCACCCATTCTATTTGAATGTTGCCCTCTGTTGGTAACGTGCAGGTAATCCAGAGTAGGATGGAGTACCTTAGTATATTCGAGTCGGTGTCGTCGCTCTGATACGTAGCACTCGGGGGATAACACTTGTTTTATGTTGATGTTGACTTTTGTGATAGTTGCCTAATTTTAAGTTGTTTAATTAAATAATTGTTGTTTTCTTAAGTTGCTTTGATGTTGAATACAATTTAAGTTGTTTTTGATGAATCTGCTGCGTAGTAATAAAGTATTTGTTTTAAAGACTTATCAAGTGTTGAATGATGTTTTAAAGTTGAAATGTATCATCTCAATTTAATTTGTTGAAGTTTTTATACTTTGTTTTCGTTAATAATTATCGGGTAGAATTGGGGTGTTACATTAGTGGTATCAGAGCAGGTCGGTCTGTCCGGCCAAGTTGTCGAGTTGTAGTTGTTTAACAATCGAGTATTGTTAGTTAGTCCTAACTTTTGTTGCATTGTAGTGATTAAGTTGAGATGGCAGGAAGGAACGATGTTGCGATGGCTACTGGTGTGCAAGCAATGACTCTCGTAGTTTGGCGACTTTCCAGAGGGAGAATTCGCCTACTTTCAAGGGTAAGTATGATCATTATGCAACATTGGCTTGGTTGAAAAAGAATGAGATAATATTTCGTGTGATGAATTGCACTCCAGCGCAGAAGGTTCGATATGGGACTCATATGCTGGCAGTCGAGGCTGATGATTGGTGGCTAGAAACTCGTCAGAGATTGGATGCTACAGGTGAGGAGATCACTTGGGTTGTGTTCCATAGAGAATTTCTAAGAAAGTATTATCCAGATGATGTCCATGGAAAGAAGGAGATTGAACTTCTCGAGCTGAAGCAAGTTAACATGTCGGTTACGTACTATGATGTGAAGTTTGTTAAGTTGGCTAAGTTTTATTCGCACTACAATAAGGAGAATGCTGAATTTTCGAAGTGCATCAAGTTAGAGAATGGGTTACTTCCTAAGATTAAGAAAGCAGTTGGATATCAGAAGATTCACATCTTCGCTGATTTGTTTGATAGTTGCAGGATCTATGAAGAGGATAACAATGCTCATTACAAGATTATTAATGATAGGAAAGGCAAGCAACAACAGAGTCGTGGTAAGCCTTATGATGCTCTAGCTGGGAAGGGTAGACAGAAAGTACCTGATGGTAAGAGGACTAGTGAGGGAGATTCTCCTACTGGTATTGTTTGTTTCAAATGTGGGAAACCTGGTCACAAGAGTAATGTGTGTACTGCTGAGGCTAAGAGGTGTTTCCGTTGTGGTAAGAATCGGAATGCAATATCTGAATGCAAGCATAGAGAGATGATTTGCTTCTACTGTGGTGAATAGGGACACATTGGTAGTCAGTGTGAGAAACCAAAGAAGGCGCAGACTGGAAAGGTGTTCGCGTTGGCTGAGACTCAGACAACTAATGAGGACAGACTCATCTGATGTACATGTTTCATTAATAATAATCCTTTAATTACTATTATTAATACTGGTGCTAGGCATTATTTTATTGCTTCTGATTGTGTTGAAAGATTGGGTCTTAAGTTGTCTACTATGAATGGAGAATTGGTCGTTGAGATTCCAGCCAAGGGATCGGTGACTACTTCTCTTGTGCGTTTAATATGTCTGTTGTCTATCTTTGATAGAGAGTTTGTTGTTGATTTGGTGTGTTTACCGTTGACCGGAATGGATGTGATTTTAGGAATGAACTGTGTCACGACCAACTTAAAATCTAAGAGTCGTCATCCTATTATTTTTAAGGTAAATAAGGATAAACCTAAATTCTAAGATAGAGGCCTATGGTCCGAGAGTCAGTTAAGTGGGAGGAAGGTGTTAGACACTTCTCACTTCTATTATACTTAATAGGATCCTTTTTAGTCTTTGGGGTTTGTTTGTGAAAACAATCCAAATCGCATGAATATTCCAAAACCCTAATTTTTCCTAAGCTTACTCGATAAGGTCTTTGTAGAAAGACCATATGCCTACGTACCCTCACAAGAGGGATCAGAACATCGTAGTTCCATTCCCCTATTCCCCTAAACCCTAATCCTAATCTCAATATCACATTACTAAGTTATTAAAAAACCTGATTTTTAAACCCCATTTAAAGAATTATTAAAAATCCCACATTTGAAACCCCATTTTTAAAGAATTATCGAAAACCTGATTTTATTATAAAATCCCACATTTGAAACACCATTTTTAAAACCTCAAATTTATTTTTATAAAATATAACTAATTATTATAAATCCAAAATTATAAATTTATCATGAATAAACCCTAATGAATAAATTCTAATTTATAAAATAAATAAACTCATGCTTATTTTTATAAACCCAAGATTATAAACCCATATTATTTAATAATTTAAATAAATCCCCAAAATTATAAATTAAACCCAAAATATAAATTAACTCCATTTTATATAAATAAACCCCAAAATATAAATTAAACAAAAAATATTATAAATAAACCCCAATTTATTATAATAACCCAAAATATAAATAAATCCAAATTTATTGATTATAGAACATAAATAAATTATAATAAAACCCAAAATTCTAACTTATTATTACCGAGTTAATCCTAAATATTTTAGTTACAATTAAGTGATTTTTACCCTTAAATACTAATTAACAAATTAATACTCAATTAATAAGATAGTTGTTAAAATTTATTTCTTAATCTTTTTATTCCTACACATTAACTTATGATTCCAAAATTTAACACCTATTTCCTTCAAATTTAATTCCCAATACCAATTGCAATTGATCATTATTTAAATAATTTTATTTTGTAAATTCTTGTATTAATTATCATAGAAGATACCAAATCTTTTTGTCTATTTTATTATATGTTTTTTATTTATTTACTTTTTAGCATTACATAGTATATAATTTAAAAAGAAAATAAATGTTTTAAAAATTAGAACTTTTCTTTTATTTTTCAAATATATGATATTTGGTTTAGATAGAGTAAAAATTTGGAAAAAGTTGTTACTGTAAACACACATATATGTTTTCTCTTATTAGCTTTAGTATTTTTTTTTAAGAATTAGGTTTATAATAATACTTAGAAAACTTATTTAAAATTCTAATTTGATTAAAATTGTTTATGATCTTTTGTTTGACCAAAGCTGTTAATAGTTCTTTAGTAAAAGTTATTTAACTAAGAAAATCTCAATTTGCATGTAAAGTTGTTTTTTTTTTTTTACAAATTTCATGGTGATAATTGAATTAGATTATATGAAAGACCTACTTGAAGTTTATTGTATACAATAAAACAAAATCGAATACATGCAATACCCAATCAATTACATACACAAATATCTACTCACAAACAAACCACACAATAATTAGACTCCAAATTATATTCCAAATGAAAATTCAATCGATAATCAATAGTTCTGAATATACTAACTTAGAGTAGTGTGACCCACTTAAGCTACTATCTCTTTATTTTCTTTGTGTTCCTCGCGATCTCTCTTTTCTTTGTATTCCTCTCTTTGTTCTTTTATTTATCAGTTAAAGATGGAGGCTCTTAGAATTTATTTGTTGTTGTTCTTCAATGTGAAAATAGGAGAGACAAGAGTCTATTTATAGAAAAAAAATTAGGGTAGGAGTTTGGATCTGGCCCAAAATAAAATTATAATAATTTTAATAAAAAAATAGTGATAAAATTTGATATTAATATAATAAAATAAAATGAAAAGTCCTCCTAACTTATCATTTAATAAAAACCAACATAATAATTTTTAATAAAAACTAATAATAATATTAGTAATAATATTATTATTTCTAAACCCAAAATATTTACTATTAAGAATAAGTGATGACAATTTTTAATAAAACCAAATAACAATATTAGTAATATTATTATTATTATTATTATTATTAAATCAAAAATATTAATATAACAATTATAATAAATATTTTTGTTTTAAAAGAAACAAAAAACCTACCCATAATGATATTTAAAAATCCAAAATAATACTTTTAATAAAACTAAATAATATTAGTAATAATATTATTAAATCCAAAAATAATATATTCAATAATTAATAATAATATTTATTAATTAACCTAATACAACCCCTTTTTGTTAAAAAATAACCCCATAAAATTATGATAAAGATATATAATTTAGGACCCCTTTTGTAATTATTAGATTTAAGAATAAAACCAGAAAAATTTCAAAAGTCAATCTAAAAGGTCAAAAGAGTCCATCTTTCATTTTTTCTAGACTGACAAAACCATGGGTCAAAATTTAGGATACGACAGCTGCCCCTATTTAATCGACTTCGAATCGGATGGATAATGTCGACAATCCTTCCTCCTTCTGAGGAGGAGAGATTAAATATAAGAGGACCCCAAATTTTGATGAAAACAAACCAAGTCTCTAGAACATATCAAATCCGGATACTCTGATTACTCCAATATCCCGGTAGAATTCTTTTAACCCAACTTAGTTAGATAAAACCCCCGATAGAAACCCATACGACAACTACAATCTTGAATTGCCTTGATAAACCCCCTTATGACCAATATTCACTAAATTGTCTGATGAAGACCCCATTGGAACCCCTTGATGTCAAATTTTGACTAAATAACCCTGATGGAACCCCTTATCAATGCCTGGTAAATCCCCTCATCAATCCCCTTTAACCTTTTCTAGGTGAACATTGTATGTGATTCCTATGATCCTCCGATCATGCTGTTGGAATAGGATTGGATTTTTAGTGATACCTTACTCACTCTGGACACGAACCCCTGAATAAAACCCCTTCAATCCCGATTAGAACCCTATGTATAATCCCTTTGACAAGTATTAGACAAAACCCCTTCTTGTATAACCCCATAAATCCCTTTCATATAACCCTTTTGGATGAACATCCGGTAGAATCCCATATAACCCCTAACTGATGAATTCTTCCTGAATCCCTGATACAACCCATGATGTAACCCCTTTTGAGTAATATTATAGTAGAACTCTTTTTGACGAGAAATCCCTTAGTATAAACCCCTTAGTAAAATTCTTTTGATATATCCCTTTGATAAATTCTGTTGATGGAAATACATTGCAATCCCTTGATAAAATTCCAATAGAACCCTTGTTGATGAAAATCCCTTAAAATTCTTTGATAAACTTTGACAAACTCTGAATGAGTCCTTGATAAAACCCTTGATGAAATCCCTTTATGTAAATCCCTTGTTGAATACCTTATAGAATCCTTTATACATATTCCATTAGTTGAATCCGGTGTAACCCCTAAATAACATCCTTAGATGATAATCCATTGATATAATTCTGGCAAAAGCTCCCTGATAAAATCTAATAGAGCTCCTTTTGGATAAAAATTCCTTGATAGAACCCCTTGGATAAAACTATGGTAGAACCCCATTGAAAATTTTCGATAGAACCTTTTATTGAATAAAAATCCCTTTATAAAATCTCTTTTATATAAATCTTGTAGAAACCCATTGACAAAATTCCGATAGAACCCCTTTTTGGATAAACATTCCTTGGTAAAACCCCTTTGACAAAAATCTGGTAGAACCCCCTTTGAGAAAATTTTGATAAAACCCATTAGATGAAAAGCCTTTTTATAAATTCCTTAAAATTCTTTGAGAACCTATGATGGACCTTTGATAAAACCTCTATTGAAATCCCTTTGGTAAATCTCGTGGTAAAACTCCTTTGGCAAATCCCTGATGAAATCATGCTTGATAAGTCTCGAATTAAACCCTTAATAAATCCTGAAGCAATCCTTTAGATAAATCCCTTAATGAAACCCCTTTTAACTGAACCCCATTGATAAACTCCCTTTGATAAAACTCCTCTATAAAATCCCTTGATGGAATCTCCGATGAAAATCCCTTAATAAAATTTTGGTAGAACCCTTTGATGGAATCCTTTGGATGATAGTTCGGATGAAAACCCTTTTGACAAAATCCCTTGATAGAAAACCCCATTGATAAGATCTTGGTGAAGCTTTTTGATAAAACCCTTATGAATCCCCATGATAAGACATTGGTGAAACGCTATAATAACATTCTGGTAGAACCCCTGAATGAAATAATCTAGTAGAACCCCTTAAAATTCTTGATTAAACCCCTAGATAAATCCCTTGGATAAGAATCCGGGTAGAACCCCTTGATAAAATTTTGATGAAATCCAATTGGTGAAAATCCCTGGATAGAATCCCTTATTTGGATAAAAATCCGGTAAAACCCCTAGACAATAATTTTTTTTCTGTAGAATCCCTTAATGAACCCCTTGATGAGACTCATGATAAAATCCCTTATAAAAGCCATTAATGATATAAAAAAACCGTGGTCCCTTAATATCATTCTTTGATGAAACCCCCTTAATAAGAACTTCTTGGTGAAATCCCTTGATGACATTCCTTGGTTGAGTTCCTTGAAAAAACCCTTGATAAAACCCCTAATGAAACCTCATTTAAAAAATCTCATTGATAAACTCCCTTTGATGAATCCCTTGGTAGAACTCCTTGATAAATCCATTTCGATGAATCCCTTAGAAAAAAATCCTAATGAAATCCCTTTTTGAAAAAAAAAATCCTAATGAAATCCTTTTGATAATTTCCATTGATGAAACCCTTTTTGATAAAACTTATTGATGAAATATGGTGAAACCCCTTCATAGAATCATTTGATGACAATCCCTTTTGATAAACTCCCTGATGAGGTTCTAGGGGAACCCTTTGATAGGAAGTTTCGGTGAACCCTTTGATAAATCCCTGATGGAACCCATTAATACCACTTTGTTGAAACATCTTGGTAAAACCCTAATGAACCCTCAAATGATACCTTTAAACCAAACCCTTGGACGAATCCTTTAAATCAAACCCTTAGACGAATCCTTTAAATCAAACTCTTGCGTGAAATCTTAGTGGAATCCTTTTGATAAAAATTTGATGAGAACACCTAATGGAAACTTTTGATAAAAACCCTTAGATACTTGATGGAAATTATCCCTTGTGTGGGGTAGCTTCACCCGTTGGGGATTTGAACTCTATGAGTGGTCGCAAATCCCATGTTATGTTATATATGAATACTTAGGTACTATAGTGTAGCAACATGATTGATTTAAATGTCTCAACATTACTCTTATGATGAGCAAAATAAGGCTATTTGTCAAACAATGATAATAGGTATTAAGCTAGCATGATCTCCCGATACTCATTTTGGTCTTAACAATTGTTGATGTCGGGTAGATCTTGCATGTGCATCTCGAAAATGATGAGAGGTCTTGCCCCAATAATATCCCATGGTTTCCCCAGTCCATTGGGTATTCTAAGTGATCCACCTCAATATGCTCTTTGAAGCATCTTGACTATACCATGCCCTTAAGACGTCTTGCCATTATATTAGCCTTGGAGAGATTCATCCTCTACTAATTAACCCTTAGAGTGATATGCCCCATATGAAACCTTTTTTTGAAGCGGTTTCCTTTGATTAATCCTTGCAACATTTTGTCCTATATTAGTTATGCTTCAGAGGGTATTACCTTTGATTAATTGAGCTTTGAAAGGTATACCTGAAAAGGAACTTGGATCCCACCATGTTTTGATATGACTTTGATATGAATTGCCCCAGTATATGAATATTGAATAGTATACCTCTAGTCTAGAAGAGTGTCTTGAGAACGACCTTGGATCCCACCATGCCATGACCTTGATACGGACTGCCCCAGTATCATGTCTTTGTCCTTGATTAGATGACTTCTAGAGAGATTGGCTTCACTTCACCTTTGAGTTGGTATGCCCCAGTATGACCCTCTTGAGAAGATTTGCCCCTTAGAGTCATGAAGGCATTTTGACATTGGTGTGTCAAATCTTGAAATATTTTTCCCCGGATCAGTAGGATCTTCGTATGAGAATTTTCCCCTTAATCAGAATAATTCCTTGATAATTTTCCCCTAGTCAGAAGCGTCCTGAGTCGATTTTCCCTTGATTAAACCCTTGTTGATATTCCTTTAATGCTAAGTATTGATTTGTGAGTAAAATTATTCCCTTAAAACACCATGTTCATGCAAGTTTTGGAATCCAAAATAGATATGAGGCGTATTATAAATGATATTCGGACATAAGGTTGGCGCGAATGAACATGGAAAAATTATGATTTAACAAACATTCAGATTTTGAGTCAGTTTAACAACGACTTTGCCGAGTATGATTTTACAGAGCCCCTAGCTTCAATTAGGACTTTTATATGTTATAACGTGGTCTGGTTCACAGTTTAAGAAAAAAGGATACAAGGCTCAAAATTTAAAATTTAACCCTCCTCATTCTCCTTGATGTTCTCCATTCCTAAATCCAATCAACCCAACAAATGCGTTTATCGTGCAAGTGATTTTCTTTATTCATGGTGACAATGATTTAAACTCTTGATGAGATCTTTGAGATGACAATCACCCACTTCCATTTATAAGATTGTTCAATTTTTTTACTTTGATTTTAATCATTTTTTTAAATCCCTTATTTTTGCATGGATAGATTCTTTTGAATTTGTGGTCCATCGGGATGTCGTAATTTTTGCCTAAGTCAAAGTCAACTTTCTTTTTAATTTTTTTTTTACTTAGCGGGTTTTTCTTATTAACAATCCTTGAGTGATTTTTCCTTTGATTCCGAAAGGGCGTGACTCCCATGTTTGATATTATGATATTTTCCTTTCTCCTTTGCTTCCTCAATGTTAAATAGTGTGAGGAAGAAGACATTGTGAGCTTTATTGCTTCATTTCTTCCCCGACCTTTGATGATGTATGCAAGGAAGAAGATGAGCTTAAATCATTATCCGTGCGATTGGTATCGACTCCCTTGCATTAGGACACAATGTTGAATTAATTGAAATCTACCCTGCCCCTGGTTAAGATTAAGGTTTTTTATAGAAAGAACACTGACTTCTGGCTCGAGGGGGTTGACTACAGATTATCTCCTTATTTCTCCAATGTTTAGGGAGTGAAACAATGCCTTACATCGTCAGCCAGGTGTCGCTCCCCAGACTTCCGTCCCGGTGCAAACGCGAACCGTCGGCGATGTTGGAGGTTGAGATTGAATAGAGTCGCCAGCTAGGAATTTTTATCCCGAAGGAAAGGTAATGCTGCATAAACCTAGAAAGAAGTGGATAAGACAATTGCGAACCAAAGAAACTGAGAAAGGGGGTTGGTTACGACCAGGGAAGGTATTAGCACCCAGATCGTCCATCGTACTCGACGGGATCCACGCTTACTTGATTGTGTTTTAAAAGGGGATAGTGTATGTGCTAAACTGTGCATAAAAAGCTAGGGGGAAAAGGATGTACAAAGTGTCAGTGCAAAGGAGAAAGTGAGTGCTCAAAACTGAGGCTAAGAGAAGAAAGCTTGAAAGAGGAGAGGGGGGAAAACAGAGAGACTTTTGTTTGATAATTGTTAAGTTATGCCTACGTATCCTCTCGTGCAATGAGGAAGTCAGAACATCGTAGTTCGACTCAAAGAGACTGGGATGATTTTGATGTGAACTGCTTACTTATCTATGCTCAAGTGTATAACTCGTCTGGCTCGAGTGCTAACTGTCTTGCATTAGACGGATAAAACGAGTTCTCGTTTTCAGAGTGAATATGATGAGAAAAGAATCCCGAAGGAGACGTTTATTGTTTGTTTTTGTGTTTTCAGTTTTGTTATTGGTTTTTGGTGTTTTGCATAGGGAAATGATCTTAACCCTAAATTAAAGGTTAGTAAACTCATTATATCCTCCCTGATTAGGGATAATGAGCCTACTTAAGCATGAGATGAAGAACCCAACTTAATTACCATGATGATAGAGGATTAAGATCATTAACCTACTTTGGTAATTATTAAGTGTCTATGGATTTTTATTTAGTGTTAAATAATGAGTTTAATCTCTAATGAAATATTAGTGAATTCATTACACCATCCTAAGAGAAGGATAATAGATGAGAACACTTAGGATGAGGAAGACTCCTCAACTTAATCCATGGTTAGGGATTAAAATCATTATATAACAAGCCTTTATCAAAGTGGATTTTAATTAAAGGTGGGATTAAGAAATGGATTTTTATGTTTGCAAGACTTTAGCATGAGGGGGACTTGTCCATTGAACACTAGGGTTAGTCCCTCTGAACCACCAGGCAGAGATGTAACCCTAATATAAGGCCCAAGTTACAAGCTTAAGTCTTTAATGATTATTAGGTGTTTTTTGATTGAAGGTGAAAACAACTTAAAGGTTTAGCACTAAGGATCAAAGTTATACACTCCATCCTAAGATAAGGATACAGGCATAACCCTAATTCAGAGTCCCAAAACTTTAACTGTTTAGCCTTGATTGTGAGATGAGAGAGAGAGACTCAAGGAGACTCAAAAGGTAAAAACTAGGGGGGACTATTTACAACCCTAAAGTTATCATGCTTGGATATTCCTAAGGTTTGTGAGGCATCAAGAGAAGTCTTTAAGTTGGCCGCAAAAGGAAGAGAAGTAGATGAAAAGAGAGAGAGAGAGAGAGAGAGAGAGAGAGAGAGAGAGAAGGATTAGGCTACTTACTTCATGGAGAAGTTAAGTAACCTAAGAACAAGAGATAATATAAGTGAATGAGATTCACTTCAAACACAAACAAAATGCATAAAAATAAAGAGAGAACGAGAAGTTGGATGTGGATGCACATCCACATCCTGATTAACTTACAAATGCACCTGAAATGGTTAGTTTAAACTCAAGATATGTACAAATTCAAAAGCATAAGCAAATCAAGTGATAAAAAATTGAAATTTGCATCCAAGGGAACCCTAAGTACTCATGAGATCACCATCCAAAGGGGGAGGTCTAAAGGTCTACCAAATTCAAGTTATGGTTATCCTAAGATTGACTAGGGTTTTGGATGCTTCCCAAAGGAAAAATGCACATTAATTTGAAAATGCAAGATAAAAGTGTGACAAAAATATATTTAGAAACTATAGGTCAATTATGAAAGAATGCAAAAAGAATCAAATGCAAACTCATCTTGGTTTGAAAGAAATGAATTTTTGAAGTTAAGGTTGAAAAATATGAAATTTAGGAACCCTAATTCAAAGGAAAAGGGAAAAGTTTGATCAAAACCAAAAAGAAATTTGTGTGATGAGTTTGAAAATGTTTCTAAATGTTTAAGAAACCTCTCTAATTTTTTGGTGATTTTTAAATACTTTAAAGTATTTTTAATTAATTAAATGGACTTAATTAATTAAAATATACAATTAAATTATTTAAAAATGCAGTTTTTAATGGAAAAATAAAAATAAAAATATTTTTGGGTTCTGAAAATTAATTAAAGTGTTGAGAAATATTTTTCAGATTTTTAAAATGATTTTTGGTATTTTTAATAATTAAAAAAAAAGAAATAAAATAAAATAAAAAGAAAATGAAAGTATGCAAAATGGATGGCTGAGATCAAAGGAGGGAGGGATCAACGTGCCATATTCAAAGTCACATTGACTTGGGGTATTCAGGATCAAAGGCCCACATTCAAATGGAAAACGCGTGCAGGATCCGAGGGCTAGGATTCAATCTAAGTTAATTAATTATACTTAATTTTAATTAATCAAAATTAAGACTAATGACAAATCTGGACCTTCCGTTGCTAACCCTAATCAAGATCCTAAGGCCACAAATGAATCTGTGCAGCTAAACCCTAAACACTTTTAGATGACCGAAAAATTGCTCCAGTCATCTTCTCCGGTGGACCAAAACCCTAAAATCTTCCCTAGGCAAAATAAAAACCTCTAACATGCCCAGAAATGATCCTCATACCTCTACAAACTCAAATCAATCATCAAACAACATTTATCATTCATGAACAAGCTGAATCGAATCAAAACATGAACACGGACAAATTTTCAGAAGTTCATAAAATGTTCATTTCTTCACCATTTTCTATTTTAAAAGCATCATTGTGATCCTTAGAGCATGCATTTTCATTCTATAACAAGAAATCAAGGCTTTGAGAGGAAATGTTCTTGACCATACCTGAGCTGGAAACCTCCAATGGTGAGCTTTCAGAACCTCCCACTTGTGCAAATGAGCTCCTTTGATCCTTCTGAAGCTATTGGAATGCTTAGAATGCTTTGAAAGGGGCTATTTTAAGTGGCTCGATTCTGATATGGCAGAAATGGAAGCTTTTGTTTATGAGGTTTCAGGCCATGGTAATGGCTGCTTTGTGTTCTATGAATGATTTCTGAATGAATGGTGAAAGAATTTTTGAGGTTTGATGGATTGTTGGAGAGAATCGAAGAAGAGAAATTTTTGCCAAAATTTGTGAAATCTGATGTTGTGTGTGTTCTGAGATCATGGCATGCTTGTTTTATGATCTTGAGGCAATCCCTAAACTATTGGAATGAGTCAGAAGATTAGATGTGCACTGTGGGAATGGTATGGCTTCATTGGCCAAAAAGTCAAGATTGGTGTACTTGAGGTATGGGCCATGGCAGAGCTGGTTTCTGTGCTTGAACTGCTTCAGCTTGGATCATGGATGGCCCTTGGATCAATAGAATGCAACTGGATGGCCTTGATCAAGAGTTCTCATAGTTTATGCAATTTGGCAACTTTGAAGTTTCTTGAGAAATAAGTCATGGAAATGCTTGGTACAAAGGCCAATTCTGATCTTGGAAAGTTGCATTAACATGTTGTGACATAATTGAGTGGATTAAAGGTCACTTAGAAGCTTGAAACTCAAAATTGCATAAATCCCTCTTTGACATGAACATGAAATTTATGTGATTTTTGCCAACTTTGCAAGGCCATAACTTGAGTTCTAGGAAGAGTTAGAATGAGTTCTTTTACTTTTTGAAAATGGGAGGATCCAATCTACAACTTTCATATTTGAAGAAAATTCATTTGAAACCTTTTTGATCAAGAAAGAGGAGGTTGAAAATATTTCCCAAAATAGAAAGTTTACATTACAAGTCATTTCCATTTTTGGCAAGTTTTGGCTTTGTTCAGTTTTATTCAACTTTGTGAACTTACAAGCATTCCAATGATCAAATAAAGACCATATGACTTCAAAATGATGATGATGACCCTTTGGTACCCTTATTGGGGGCCTCAGATGCCCAGAATCTGACTTTTCTTGCTCAGGAAGTTACCACTTGATCAGATGACTTCCACATTGAATTTTTCCATGAAATTTGATACACATGCTCCTTATATCATATATGGACCAATAGCAACAAGAATGACCAAAAAATTTGGGTGTAAGGCCTTTGAAACCAAAACCCTAATTTTAGGTCATCTGTGTATGAGCCTCAGCTTAGCTTCCATACCTCTGCAGTGCTGTGACATTTCTTGACTTTAGATGACCCATGGGGGCATAAAATAATCATAGAACACTCATGGACCCTTTTAACATGCTTCATGGCCTCTGAGATAGCTCACACCACTTCTTGGATTACTCAGATCACAAACCCTAGATGCAGCTATGCAGATGAAATGTTTAAAGGGTGATTATGTATTATGGAATGTGTTGGTAGGCTATGCAATGATGATAATCATAAGTAAAGATGATAAAAGAGAGAGGGAAAATTTAGGGTGTTTACAGCTGCCCCTATTCAAGCATGAGTTAGCTGTGTAGGATGTAAGCGCAAGGCTTAACATACAAACAAGATAACTTGTGGTTGAATACGAAGACAATTCAGAATTTGCGCTCACTGGGAAAAAGAAGAAAAGGGATATAAATTGTAATAGACAACATAGACTGAATATCAAATGGTAGTGACTGAGGACGACCATCGAGCAGAGGACGACTGTTGGGGATAAAAACGGTGAGAAACGCACTGACGGGGACGACCATCATGCTGGGGAATAAAGAATTCGCGATAGGGACGACCATCGGGAAAAGAAAGGTGACTTTACTGGGGATTTAAAAGCACTAACAGGGACGACCGTCAGGTTGAAGAATAAAGAAACCGCGACGGGGACGGCCATCGGGTGAAGAGTAGATAAATCAATGATGAGGGACGGTCATCAAAAGGTGAAGGACGATCACCTAGCATGGGACGACTGCTAAAAAAGATCACGACATAGGACGAATGTCAGATCGAAGGATCGAAGATGGGGACGGCCATCAGATGAATGATGAGGTACGATCATCAAAAGGTGAAGGACGATCACCTAGCAGGGGACGGCTGCTGAGAATTATCGCGACATAGGATGAATGTCGGATAAAAAAGATCAACGATGGGGATGGCCATCGGATAACATGATGAGGGACGGTCATCAAAATAAATGATGAGGGACGGTCATCAAAATAAATGATGAGGGACGGTCATCAAGAGGTGAAGGACGATCACCTAGCAGGGGACGGCTGCTCTGTTGGGGATTATCTCGACATAAGAAGAATGCCGGATAAAAAAGATCGATGATGGGGACGGCCATCGGATAACATGATGAGGGACGGTCATCAAAATAAATGATGAGGGACAGTCATCAAGAGGGGAAGGACGATCACCTAAAAGATATCACGACATAGGACGAATGTCGGATAGAAAGTTGTTTTGTTGGCGACTTCTGGGGAGAGATAAACATGGACGAGTGTTTAAACCATAAAAACAAAATGGTATAAGTGTTTCGACAGTGTGTATAGATTAAAGATACAGACAAGTATCCTTAGGACCATGATATG
Organism: Lathyrus aphaca; assembly: GCA_963966055.1. Lineage (NCBI taxonomy): Eukaryota > Viridiplantae > Streptophyta > Magnoliopsida > Fabales > Fabaceae > Lathyrus > Lathyrus aphaca. The sequence continues at coordinate 411,817,509 of OZ014519.1, forward strand.
GATGAGTATCGATAGAAACAAACGACGACATGTGTTTAAGGAGTGATGATACGAATGAGCATCAATTGTTTTGAACAAGAAACACATACGAGTGTTGATCTGCTGGGGAGATGCATAAGATACGGATGAGTATCAAAGAATTATATGTAAGTAGGACACGGACGGATATCTGAAGGATTGTGTATAAGTATGTACAAGTATTTGTATTGAGAGTGCAAAAGGGTATTCTGGCTTTTATCTGTAGGGGATACATTTTTTTTGTGTATTGCTGGAGGAGTGATCTTGGTATTTGCAGGTGACTGGCTCAAACCTGACTTATGATCATGCAGATGTTTGATTTTTGTCGTAATTATCCGTATTAGACGGAATGCTACGCTCTATTTGGGGAGGAATGATGTGAATGCTATGATTATGCAAATAAGAGAAACGAGATCTGAGATTTGAAATCTGTTGGGAAAAAGAATCACTGGGCGATCTGTGGGGAGAAAGAATCACTGCACGATCTTTCTGGAGCATTCTAGGGAAAAAACTCTGTGGGGATCCAATGTTGAGGATGAGAAGATCCGGCCACTCGCTAGGGAAAAGTGATCTCGACATTGCTTTGGAGATCCTGCTCAGGGAGGAGAGAACTTCTAGGAAGTGATCTGTCGGAGGATCCGCTTTGCGGGGGATCCCCTGAGGGGATAAAGTGCTCTGTGGGGAAATACTTTCGTCAAGTAGTCCTCCTGATGAGGTAACTGCCAGCTTGGCTGGGGATATGGTGCCTGATATGCCCCATGCTGTGAAAAGTTGTCCGCCTTGAGTACCTGCAACCTGTTAAACAAAAGAAACGCACAAGTTCCCTGAGGTATCCTCAAACAGATTCCGTCATAGGAGTTAGGTTCACTTAAGAGCACATATTTCCTGCAAGCATTTATTGAAAATGGCTTATATGTTTTCATGCAAATGTTGTATTACGAACTTTGGACATTTTGCAAACAAAATAAAAAGGTACAAAACAGAGTATGAGTGAATATTGATTTTATTGATTTGTGTGCCCTGAATAGGCAAGTACAGTGAAGAAGCTAATCCTGAAATGAGGAGATTGCTATAAAATTGAGAAAATAAAAGTATTCTATTTGGCAATGCTGAAGTTGGTGCTCCAATCTTCCTTTTGCTATGACCTGTATGACTTTGAACGCTCTTCTTATCTTGCTTTCTGAAGAAAGTTGATTATGATCGATGGTTTGTCCTTTCGAAGCTTGCCATGTTACAGACGAATTCAGAATGCAGTTGTTCGCTTGTCCCCTGATTTTGCGTGGATCGCCCTTTCGGGTTTTCAATCCACCGGGATACCCTTTTTTGCCTGAGCCGTCCAATGCGGCTTTTCAACTCAGCGGGTGTACATTTTTTCAATTTTCCCTTATTTTTGCCCGAGTCTTTTATTCTGTTTTTGACTCGCCGGGATGCCCTTTTTTTTCCTGGACTTACATTCTGTTTTTATGTCCAGCGAGTCATTTATGCGAAGTATTTTTTAACTGCATTTGAATTCACAGGAGATAGGAATTTTTCGCCATCCATGGTTGCGAGCATCAATGCTCTGCCCGAGAAGACTTTAGTTATCACATAAGGACCTTCATAGTTAGGCGTCCACTTGCCCATGTGGTCTGAGTGAGGAGGAAGAAGTCTTTTCAGTACAAGCTCTCCCACTTGATATACTCGAGGTCTGACTTTTTGATCAAAGGCTTTCTTCATCCGCTTCTGATATAACTGACCATGACAGATAGCTGCTAATATCTTTTCTTCAATCAGGCTCAGTTGGTTATAACGAGATCGGACCCATTATACTTCGTCCAGTTTTACATCCATCATTACCTGCAAGGAGGGTAATTCAACTTCAACAGGTAGGACTGCTTCCATACCATACACTAGCTGATAAGGTGTTGCCCCGATAGATGTTCTGATGGAAGTTCGATACCCATGCAAGGCGAATGGTAACATTTCATGCCAGTCTCTGTATGCGACTACCATTATTTGCACAATATTCTTAATGTTCTTGTTAGCCGCCTCAACAGCGCCATTCATCTTTGGCCTGTAAGGAGAAGAGTTGTGATGTTGAATTTTGAAGTCTCGGCACAGTTCTGCCATCATCTTGTTATTAAGGTTTGAACCATTATCGGCAATGATTCGTTCTGGGACTCCATATCGACAAATGATGCCTCTTTTCATAAATCGGGCTACCACTTGGCGAGTGACATTTGCATATGAAGCTGCTTAAACCCATTTGGTGAAGTAGTCAATGGCTACCAGGATGAATCTGTGGCCATTTGAAGCAGTTGGCACGATCTTTCTAATCATATCAATGCCCCACATGGCGAAGGGCCAGGGTGAAGACATTATATTCAAAGGATTGGCAGGCACATGTGTCGCTCCCGATAGATGGGGAATGGCCCAGATAAAGGTACAGACGCATACGGTCGGCGAGAGGGAACAGTGGGAACACACAGCCGTGAACTCACTGGAGATGAATAGAGTCGCCAGCTAGGCATTTTTATCCCGGAGGAAAGGCAATGCTGCATAGGCCTAGGAAAAGATGGATAAGACGGTTGCGAACCAGAGAGACTGAGAAAGGGGGTTGGTTACAACCTGGGAAGGTATTAGCACCCAGATTGTCCGTCGTACTCGACGGGATCCACGCTTAGAAGATTTGTGTTTTAAAGGGGTAGTGTCAGTGCAATCTGTGTGTAAAAGGGCTGGAAAACAAAATGTACAGGTGTCAGTGTAAGAGAAAAGTGAAGTGTATAAATATATAGTGTCAGTGTAAGGACAGGAGTGAAATGCTCATGATCATGAGACTAAAAGGATGAAGCTGGAAGGAGGGGGAATATACAGAGACTTTTGTTCGATAACCGTTAAGTTATGCCTACGTATCCTCTCGTGCAATGAGGAAGTCAGAACACCGTAGTTCGACCCAAAGAGACTGAAAGATGAATTGACTTGTGAACTGCTTGCTTGTCTATGCTCAAGTGTATGACTCGTCTGGCTCGAGTGCTAACTGTCTTGCATTAGACGGAAGAAGCAAGTTCTCGTTTGTGAGCGAAGGTGATGAGAAAAGAATCCCGAAGGAGACGGTTATTGTTTGTTTTTGAGTATTTTCAGTCTTTTATTGCCTTTTGAAGTTTGTCATAAGTTAATGAGCTTAAGTCTAAACCAATGGGTTTAGCAAACTCATCACATCTTCCCTCTGATTAGGGGTAATGAGAATACCTTAAGTGCGAAGTCAGATTCTCACACTTAATCACCTTTGGTGTAGGATTAAGATCATTAACCTATTTGTGATTATTTAGATGTTTTTGGTGTTTTTGTTTAGTGTTGAGTAATGAGGTTAAGCCATAATCAAGGATTAAACAGACTCATTACACCATCCTAATAGAAGGATAATAGATGAGAATGTTTAAGCTGAGGAAAGCTCCTCAACTTAATCCATGATTAGGGATTAAACTCATGACAAAACAAGCCTTTATTAGATGGATTTTATTTAATGGTATGATGAAGAAGTGAATTTTATGGTTTGTAAGACAACTTGAGGGGGACTTGTCCATTAACACTAGGGTTAGTCCTTCTTAACCAATTAAGGAAGAATTAGAACCCTAATGCAAGGCCCAAGTTACAAGTATGATGTCTTGATACTTATTAGGTGAATTGATTAAGAGATTTAAACACATTAAGGGTTTGACACTTAGGATTAAAGTTATACACTCCATCCTAAGAGAAGGATGCAGGCATAAGCTTAATCACAAAGCCTTAAAGCCTTTAGGGTTTAGTCCCTGATTATGAGATGAGAAGAGAAGACTCAAAAGAGACACAAAGGTAAAACTATGAGGGGATACTAATCAAAACCCTAATCATTGTCATGCTTGGTTGTTCCTAAGGTTTTTGAGGTTTAACAAGAAGAAGCCTTCAATGGAACCACCAGGAAGCAGATGAAAGGATCAAGAGAAGCAAAGCAACTTGCTTCATTCAAGAAGTCAAGTCACTTGAAGAAAGAAAGTGGGAAGAGGAAGAATGAGCAAGCTCAAACTCAAACACATATAAAAATGCAGCATGGATGCAAGAGAGAGATGAGAAGAAAGTATGAGAAGTGAAGGCAAATCCACTTCTCAGAATCACTTACCACCTGAAAGGTTAGAAAGGAAATGCAATGCAATGCAAGATGGGATGAGATGACATGATGAGAAACAAAACCAGAAGCATATACATGATGCTAATGATGCTATGAGATGCTACAAACATGAGGCAGCACATGGAAATGATCATACAAGTTCATGAATGCAAATGAAGCAAGTTAGGAACCATGGACATACATGAAAAGTTATGAAGTGCACATGACATACCATATGGAAAATACATGATGCAATGATCAAACATGCTTTCAATATGTCTTATGATGTCAAATGAATCATATGGAAGCATGGAATGTCATGGCAAGTCATGTTATGCAAGAGAATGCAAGATGGATGCATATGGGAGCCCAAATTAGGGTTTATGAACAATACATCAAACAAAAACCAAAATCAGAAGCAAACCCTAAGATAAAAAATTGAAAATGCCACTCAAAGGACCCCTAATCCTATACTAAACCAATGCCCAAAGGAGAGGTCTCAACTCTTAACCAATCTCAAGTTATGATTTTCACAAGTTTTTTAGGGTTTTAGGGTTCCTAAACAAAAGAAATGTCAAACAAATTGAAAATGAAAGATCAAATCATGGCCATTTAATCTCACAAACTACATGCTAAACACAATGCAATGCAAAAAGAATCAATGTCCAACTCTTCATGGATAGGCAGAAATGATTTTTTGAACTTTGGATTAAAATAATGCACAAAAATGATTTTAATTCAATGAGAAATTCTTAAAATGCATCAAGATCAAAAAATAAATTTGGTTTGAAGGTTGGACAATGTTCCTAAATGTCTTAGAACATTTCATGAATTTTTTGGTGATTTTTAAATACCTAAAAGTATTTTTAATAAATTAATTTTCATTAATCAATTAAAAATAAACTTTTAAATATTCAAAAATACTTTTTTAATGCTAAAAATGAAAATAAAAATATTTTTGTGTTTTGAAAATTAATGAAACTCTTGAGAAAAAATTTCATAATTTTTAAAACAATTTTGCTATTTTAAATAAATTATGCAACTTAAATGACAAAAAAATGAAATAAAAATAAGATAAATGGAAGGTATTCAGATCCAAGGGTGGAGATTTGAACTGGGTTTGAATAGGTTGACTGGCGCGCGGATCCAAGGGCTGTGGTTGGTCCTGATTAGATTTAGTTAATTATGATTAATTAAGTTAACTAAAGGGGATTAGGGCAAAACAAATGGATCTGGGCCACTCATCCACGCGGGTAGTCAACACAGTCAAGCCATCCAACGCATGATATTCAAATGGGATTAATGACCTGAGATTAGGGCTAACAACATTCAGGTGACCGGAGAGAAGCTCCGGTCATCTTCTCCGGCGACAACACAACCCTAATTCATGATTCAGGCATCTAAACAACAAATTAAACACAGCCAAATGATCCTCTAACAACCTAGGTTACGAATCCACCTTCAAACATCATTTAAACACCCAGAATCAAACGAATCGAAAGAAACAAAATCCACGGGTAAAATTTCAGAGAAGCATAAAATGGTCATCCATTCACTATTTTCAAATCTAAAGGTATCCCCATGATCAGCATAACACACACTTTCACTCTATAACAAGAAAAACAAGCTCTGAGAAAAAATGTTCATGGCCATACCTGAGATGGAGACTCCTATTTCTGGACTTTCAGAGCTGTTCTTTGGTGCAAGCTTTCTCCACTGACTCCCCTGGTGCTAATGGAAGGCTTGAAATGAGCTTAAACAAGCTGGTTTGAGGAGTCCAGTTCTGGTGTATCAGAAAATGGAGTTTGTGTATAGGCTGTTTTAGATCAATGTGAAGGGTGGTTTTGGTTCCTTTTGATGTGTTTGATTTGTTGGTGAAAAGAGTTTGGATGTTTTGTGGCTGTGGAAGGTGATTCGAATGAAAATGCAGATTGAAGTGTTTTTGTGAATGTTGTGTTCTAGTGTGCTTCTGGCTTGTTTCTTTGTTGGTTTAGGTTCAGTGAGACAAGGTGAGGATGTTGGTGAGACTTGCTTGAATGTTTGTAGCTTGTGGAACCAAATTCGAAGGAAGATGCAGATTTGGGGGGAGTTTGTGTATGCTGTCTTAGGGCTTGCCTCAGGCTGGCTTGATGATATGTTTAGCTTGCAAATGGATAGTATAAACAATTCCAAATGGTCAGAGGATGTGACTTGGCCTGCTGTGATTGGGATGTTTACTTTTGCAAAAAAGTCCACTTTGTTGTAAGGAAGGCATGGGCTAAGTTCTAGCTTGGTACAAAAGGCATGGGCTGCGCAGCAAGGTGAGTGAGTGAAGCTAGGGTGGTTCAAGGGCCAATGCAGCAAGTGGTAGGAGGTGTCATGATGGTTTTGCAAGTTGTTTCAACTTTGGTTCATATGGAACTATCTTGCTACACAAGCCATGCAACATGAGACACTTTGATTCAAATCTGATTTTTAGGTCACATAGAATGTTTGTGTAATGGTTTGATGTCAATTAGAAGTTACAATTTGCCTTGGTTCATGATTTTGCAAATTTTCCAATTAGTGCATATCTTGAAAATTAGTGATTTTTGCCAACTTTGTCACACCATAACTTTTGATCCAAAATGAATTAGATCATGTTCTTGTACTTTTTGAAAAGGGAAAAATGTGATCTACAACTTTCATGACCAAAGTTTTTTCATTTGAAGCATTTTTGGATCAAAAAGCAAGGCTTGAAAAATGGCATAAATTGACAAATTCCTTAAAAGTCAACTATGCCCTAAAAAGTCAACTTTGCAAAAACTTCAAATTCTTGATTTTTGTGAACTTCAATCTTCTTCCATGATCAAATAAAGATCATATACACTCAAAATTATGAAGATCAACCCTTGGTTTGGTCATTGGGGGCCTCAGATGCCCTGATTTTGCACTGACTTGCTTGAAAAGTCAACTCTTGATCAGATGACTTCCCCATGGAATTTCTTCATGAAAATTGATATGCATACTCCCTATACCATATAGAGACCAATAGAAACAAGAATGACCAAAAAATTTGGAGTTATGGCCTCTGAAACTAAAACCCTAATTTTAGGTCAACTGTGCAGTCAAACTTGGCTCTGCTTCTACACCAATCCCAGTTCTTGTGATTCTTTTGCATTTTTGACTTTGAAAGGATGTAATATGATATAAGAACACACATGAACCCCTTTGAATTGATTGATGGCCTTTGGAGTGGCTCAGGAGGCTCTTGGATTGCTCAGATCACAAACCCTAGGTGCAGATGACTTTGAATCTATGCAGTGAATCAAAAAATGAGATATGAGATGATATGATTGTGTTTATGCATATGAAATGATCACAAGCCATGGTGTGAATGGGTGAGGGCAAATTTGGGGTGTTTACAGCTGCCCCTATTCAAACATGAGTTAGCTGTGCAGGATGTAAGCAACGGCTTAACAGGCAAGCGAGATAACTTGTGGTTGAATACCAAAGACAGTCCAAAATTTGCACTCACAGAATGAAGAAGAAAGGGGATATAAAGTATATTGTAAAGTGTGGGCGACGGAGGACGACCGTCGAGCAGAGGACGACTGCTGGGTAAAGAGCAACGACGGGGACGACCGACATGCTGAGGAAAGTGTGTGAAGTAAAGCAATGACGGGGACGGCCGACACGCTGGGGATAAAAGGTAAAGCCAAGACGGGGACGACCGACTAGCTGGGAAAAATAAGATATGATGATGGGGACGGCCATCAAGATAAAGCTGTAAAATTTTCTGGGGATCAGTGAAACATGACGGGGACGGCCATCAAGTTCACAATAGCAAAGTAACCGACGACGGGGACGGCCATCGGGATAAAAGAAAAGGAAAAGGGACCACGACGGGGACGGCCATCGGGTTAAAGAATAAATGAAATAAACAGATGATGGGGGACGGCCATCAAAGGTGAAGGACGATCACCTAGCAGGGGACGGCTGCTCTGTTGGGGAATAAAGGGATTATGATGGGGACGGCCATCAAAGGTGGAGGACGACCACCTGGCAGGGTACGGCTGCCGAAAATATCAACGATGGGGACGGCCATCGGATGAGCATGATGGAGGACGACCATCAAGAGGTGGAGGACGACCACCTAGCAGGGGACGGCTGCTCTCAGGGTTTATCATGACATAGGACGAATGCCAGATAACCAAAATCAACAATGGGGACGGCCATTGGATAAAATGATGAAGGACGATCATCAAGAGGTGGAGGACGACCACCTAGCAGGGGACGGCTGCTGAATATCAACGATGGGGACGGCCATCGGATGAGCATGATGGAGGACGACCATCAAGAGGTGGAGGACGACCACCTAGCAGGGTACGGCTGCTCTCAGGTTTTATCATAACACAGGACGAGTGTTAGATAAAAGAAATGCTTTGTTGGCAATCTACTGGGGAGCAGTAAACACGGACGAGTGTTTATATCCAAGAAACAAAAGGTATAAGTGTTTGGTATTGTGTATAGATTAAAGATGCGGACGAGCATCCTTAAGACTATGATACAGACGAGTATCATGTAGAAACAAACGTTGACGCATGTTCAAAGATGATGATACGGACGAGTATCAACTGGTTAACAGAGAACACGGACGAGTGTTGAATCTGAGAGGATTCTGCTGGGGAATAGTAGACACAGGCGAGCATCTATATTCAAGAAGACAGAAGTTTTTGACACAGTGTATGGATTAAAGATGCGGACGAGCATCCTTAAGACTATGATACGGACGAGTATCATGTAGAAACAAACGCTTGACGCATGTTCTGAGATGATGATACGGACGAGTACCAACTGGTTAACAAAGAACAAGGACCAATGTTGAATCTGTGGGGATATATGAGTATATACAAGGTACGGACGAGTATCTGTACGGGTGTAACATGAGTAGTGAGTATGAGTATTGCATAGGTGAGTGTTTATCTGCTGGGGAGAGTGACACGGACGAGTGTCGAGAAAAGTATAATAATATCAACAAGTATATGGATTGCAAAAGTGTAGATGACTATGCTGGGGAAATGACACGGACGGGTGCTAAAGGATTGTGTATATAGGTATATGTGAGTGCAAAGAGGATGTCTTTGGCTTTCTGCTGGTGATTTGACACGGACGGGTGTCCGGAAGTATCTGTAATACAGGTGATCTTGTTCGTAAAGAGTGTTCAGGTGACTTTACTGGGGAAGTGATGACACGGACGGGTGTTAAAATGAGTATATACTGGTGTTGTTGATTGAGAGGCAGCTGTTTTTGCTGGGGACTCTGGTGGGGATTTTTCTGTATGTTGATGAACTGTCATTATTCACAAGTGCTGATTTAAAACATGGCTTATGATTATGCTATATGTTGGATTTTTGCCGTAATGCTCCGTATTAGACGGAATGCTACGCTTTGTGGGTGAATATGATGCGAATGCTATGATTGTGCAAAGATACCAAACCGGGATTCAGATCCCGTTGCTGCGAAGATCTCTGGCCGATCTGCTTGAGATGGACATCCCAACTGGGGGTGAGATCATTGGTAGATCTGATGATATGATATCTACTTGGGGATATAGGTCATTGATAGACCTATCCTTACAAATGAGAGACCCAGCTGGGGTTCGTAGAAGCTTTCTTCACTCTGTTGTGATTCCTTCGTACGCGGCTCTTCTAGATAGAGGCTGGAACTCTGTGGGGAGATAGCTCTCTGACTTTTATGCTCGGCTGAGGGCGAGATGGCAACTCGGCTGGGGAGAAAGAGAGGAATCACTGAAAGACCTCCCTAGAAGTTCTGTTATGGTAACTTCTTGACTCAGTCAGGGATATGGGCATCTTCTGTGATACCTGCCCATTCTGATGGGGACAAGTAATAAGTGGCCAACTCAGCTGGGAGGAGTCATGAAAGGCAACTCAGCTGGGGAGAGAGCACTTCGGGTGCTAAAATTAAGTGTGGATTTGCCATCTTACTGGGATAAAGTTTTCATGCCCCAAGTTGCATTCTGGATACCTGCAATCCTGAAAAAGATAGAGAACGCACAAGATAATCCCGAGGTATCCTTTACTGGATTCCGTCGTAGGAGTTTAGATACTTCTGAGAGTAAGCATATTTCCTGCAAGCATGTTTTTATTTGAAGATAAACATTTGTATTCTTATGCAATCAGTTTTTTTTCTTTTAAGACATCAGACATTTTTTGCAAATAAAATGTACAAAACGAGACATGACTGAAAATCTGATTTTATTAATTCGCATGCCCTGAATTGGCGAGATACAATCAAAGGAACATATCCCCTGAAATGAGGAGATTGTTACAAATTGAGAAACAAAATGTTGGCAGTGTTGATGACGCTTTAAGGAGCTTCCTCTTCACTATGACCCGTATGACTTTTGACGTTCTTCTCATCTTGCTTTTTGAAGAATGTTGATTCTGATTGAAGCTTGATCCTTTCGAAGCTTACCAAGTTGTAGATGATACAGACGAATTCAGAATGCAGTTGTTCGCTTATTCCCTTATTTTGCATGGATCGCCCTTTCGGGTTTTCAATCCATCGGGATACCCATTTTTGCCTGAGCTGTCCAATGTGGCTTTTCAACTCAGCGGGTGTACATTTTCGTTTATTTTCCCTTATTTTTTCCCGAGTCTTTTATTCTGTTTTTGACTCGCCGGGATGCCCTATTTTTGCCTGGACTTACATTCTGTTTCTGTGTCCAGCGGGTCATTTTTTATGCGAAGTATTTTTTAACTGCATCTGAATTCACAGGGGACGGGAAATCTTCACCATCCATGGTACTGAGCATCAGTGCTCCACCAGAGAAAACTTTCTTTACCACAAACGGCCCTTCATAGTTTGGAGTCCATTTGCCCCTGTGGTCTGTATGAGGAGGGAGGATTCTTTTCAGCACAAGATCTCCCACTTGGTACTCTCGGTGCCTGACTTTCTGATCGAAGGCTTTCTTCATTCTCTTCTGATACAACTGCCCATGACAGATTGCAGCCAACCTTTTCTCTTCAATCAGACTCAGTTGTTCATATCGGGACCTAACCCATTCTGCTTCACTCAGTTTAACATCCATTAGTACCCGTAAAGAGGGTAATTCAACTTCAACAGGTAGGACTGCTTCCATACCATACACAAGTTGATACGGTGTTGCCCCAGTGGATGTCCTGATTGACGTGCGGTACCTATGCAAGGCAAACGGTAGCATTTCATGCCAATCTTTGTAAGTGACTACCATCTTTTGCACAATCTTTTTGATATTCTTGTTAGCTGCCTCAACAGCGCCATTCATCTTTGGCCTGTAAGGAGAAGAATTGTGGTGTTGGATCTTGAAGTCCCGGCATAGCTCTGCCATCATTTTGTTGTTTAAATTGGAACCATTATCAGTAATGATTCGCTCGGGAACTCCATATCGACATATGATATCTCTCTTCAGAAATCTGGCTACCACTTGCCTGGTAACGTTGGCATAAGATGCTGCTTCGACCCACTTGGTGAAATAATCAATAGCGACCAGGATGAATCTGTGGCCATTTGAAGCAGTTGGATCAATCTTGCCAATCATATCAATGCCCCACATGGCAAAGGGCCAAGGTGAAGACATCACGTTCAAAGGGTTGGGAGGCACATGCACCTTGTCTGCATAAATCTGACATTTATGGCACTTTCTGGCGTATGCACAACAGTCGGCATCCATTGTGATCCAGTAATAGCCTGATCTTAGCAACTTCTTGGCCATGGCATGCCCTCCTGCATGGGTACCAAAGGATCCCTCGTGCACTTCATGCATTAACAAATCCGCTTCTGTCTTATCAACACATCTGAGGAGTACCATATCAAAGTTCCTTTTGTATAAAGACCCATCAGCGTTCAGAAAGAAACTACCAGCAAGCCTTCTCAAAGTCTTCTTATCATTGGAAGATGCCCCAGGTGGGTATGTTTGATCCTCCAAGAAGCACTTAATGTCGTGGAACCAAGGCTTATCATCTTTAACAACATCTGCTGCGAACACATATGCTGGTCTGTCAAGTCTGGACACTGGAATCTGAGGTACAAAGTTGGCAGCTTGAACTTTGATCATGGACGAAATGGTAGCCAGAGCATCCGCAAACTGATTCTCGTCCCGAGGGATATACTCAAGCTTGACTGTTGTGAAGAAAGTCAGTAACCTTCTTGTATAATCCCTGTAAGGTATCAGATGATCCTAGTGTGTGTACCATTTGCCGTTGGTTTGATTGATTACCAAAGCTGAATCTCCGAATACGGTCAACGTCTTGATCCTGAGGTCAATAGCTTCCTCAAGACCCATAATGCAAGCTTCGTATTCAGCTTCGTTGTTAGTGCAGTTGAAAGTGATCTTTGCCGAGAAAGGCATGTGAACTCCTTTAGGTGTAATGAGTACTGCACCAACACCACGACCATTCATGTTAACAGCCCCATCAAACATCATAGTCCATTCTTCTTCCGGGTCAGGCCCTTCAGTGTGAACAGGCTCTCCATGATCTTTTGATTTTATGAACATGATGTCTTCATCAGGGAATTCAAACCTCATAGGCTGGTAGTCATCAATGGGTTGCTCAGCAAGATATTCAGACAATACACTGCCCTTGATGGCTTTCTGAGATGTGTACTGGATGTCATATTCAGTAAGGATCATTTGCCATCTTGCAACCCGTCCGGTAAGAGCTGGCTTCTCAAATATGTACTTAACTGGGTCCATCTTTGAGATCAACAAAGTAGTGTGGGTCAACATATACTGTCTCAGTCGGCGAGCAGCCCACGCTAAAGCACAACAAGTTTTCTCGAGCAGTGAATAACGTTGTTCACAGTCGGTAAACTTTTTGCTTAGGTAGTATATTGCATACTCTTTTCGACCAGACTCGTCATGCTGGCCCAGCACACACCCCATTGACTCTTCTAATACTGTCAGGTACATTATTAGAGGTCTTCCTTCAACTGGCGGCATAAGGATTGGAGGTTCATGTAAGTACTTCTTGATCTTGTCAAAAGCCCTTTGGCAGTCTTCGTTCCACCTGACCGTCTGTTCTTTCCTTAACAACTTGAACAAGGGTTCACAGGTAGCCGTAAGGTGAGATATGAACCTTGAAATGTAGTTCAATCGACCTAAGAACCCTCGAACCTCTTTTTCTGTTTTCGGTGCATGCATCTCTTGAATAGCTTTGACTTTATCAGGGTCAACTTCAATCCCCTTCTCGCTCACAATAAATCCCAGCAGCTTACCAGATCGCACCCCGAATGTGCACTTGTTGGGGTTCAGCTTCAGTTGGTATTTCCTCAGACGCTTGAATAGTTTCAGCAGATTTACCAGGTGGTCTTCTTCTGTAAGGGACTTGGCAATCATGTCATCCACATAACATTATATTTCTTTATGGATCATATCGTGGAATAATGTCACCATAGCCCGTTGATATGTGGCACCAGCATTCTTCAGTCCGAATGGCATCACCTTGTAACAGAACGTGCCCCAGGGTGTGATGAAGGTTGTCTTCTCCATGTTTTCAGGTGACATTTTGATCTGATTGTATCCTGAAAATCCGTCCATGAAGGAGAATACCGAGAACTGAGCCGTATTATCCACCAATACATCAATGTGAGGTAATGGGAAGTCATCTTTCGGGCTGGCTCTGTTCAGATCCCGGTAGTCAACACACATTCTTACCTTGCCGTCCTTTTTAGGCACAGGTACTATATTAGCAACCCACGGTGGATAGCTAGTTACGGCAAGGAACCCGGCGTCCCATTGCTTTTGTACCTCTTCCTTGATCTTCATTGCCATGTCTGGGCGAGTACGGCGCAGTTTCTGCTTAACTGGCGGGCATTCTTCTCTCAAAGGCAGCTTGTGCACGACAATGTCGGTATCCAACCCTGGCATATCTTGATAAGACCAAGCAAACACGTCCACATACTCTCGAAGCAGGTCAATCAGTTGTCTCTTCACTGAGTCTTGTAGGCAGGCCCCGATTTTAACTTCTTTCACGTCTTCATCTGTACCAAGATTGATCACTTCAACCTCCTCTTGGTGAGGAGTAATAACCTTTTCCTCTTGTCTTAACAACCTGGCTAGCTCTTCAGGAAGCTCATACTCTTCTTCAACCCCTTCATCGGCTTGATTGATTGGATTGTCAAAGTCATACGAAGTTATAGCCGTGCTGTTGTCGGTGCTGTCTGGAAGGCACACTCTGCAAGGGTTCAGTTTGTTCGTTTTAGTGATTTGATTTTAATCTTGTTTTAGAAAAGTGAAATAAAGCTGTCATTTTGAAAACACTGCCATTTATTTTTTGTACAAAAAGAAAAAAATGGAAAAACAGTGAGCGGAAAAGAAAAAAGACTCGTTTGCAAAAAGATGTCTGATATTTCATTGATTAATCTTGTTGCACAAAAGTACAGATGGCCCGATTACAAAATGAGTCTTGTCATCTTGGGCAAGATGCAAGACTTTGATGCATGCTATAAAAATACAGGAAATAATAATTACTCTGCATGAGTAACTCTTATAATTTCCTGGGAAGACCAGTTTGAGATACTACTCCCCGGGATCTTTGGACGAATCCAGCTTTCCAGGTTGCGTTCTTCTTCCAGCTCGTCTTCCAAACAGTTGACAGCATCAGGGGTGAGCATCCCCCCACTCACAATGTTGGGCTCTTTCGCAGCCTCTGCTTGATCTTGTTGAGTTGGTTTGTAACCCAACCCAAATCTATCCTCTTTCTTCTCCACCGATAACAGTTTGCCCCAGCCTTGGGCGTTTCCTCCCTCAACAACCTTCCGGGCTTGTTGGTATGATGATATTGAAGTACCAGGCACAGTAGATGTTTCATTCACATTCAAGGCCTCGAACCCCTGACTCATTATTTCATGGATCTCCCCGTCCATCTCAATGTATTTATAAGTAGCCAGGTGGCTGACAAAAATATCCTCCTCTCCACAGATTGTAACGATTTGACCCTCCCACTCGTATTTTAACTTCTGGTGAAGGGTAGAGGTCACGGCGCCAGCGGCATGAATCCATGGCCTACCCAATAGACAGCTGTAGGCAGGCTGTATATCCATCACGTAGAAGGTCGTTTTGAAGGTCTGCGGGCCAATCGTTATGGGCAACTCGATCTCTCCCAGAACCAATCTCTTAGAACCATCAAAGGCTCTCACCACCAGGTTGCTGGGTCTTAACGCCAATCCGTCATATTCTAGCTTCACCAGGGCCTTTTTAGGTAAGACATTGAGGGATGACCCTGTGTCTACCAGCACATGGGAAAGGACAGCACCTTTACATTCCAGGGTTATGTGCAAGGCTTTGTTATGGTTGCGGCCTTCCGTTGTCAAATCAGTATTGGTGAACCCTAGTCCATGACTAGCATTAACATTTCCAACTACAGCTTCTAGCTGATTGACAGTGATCTCTTCAGGCACATAAGCTGCGTGCAAGACTTTGAGTAGTGCATTCCGATGGGCTTCGGAGCACATAAGCAGTGATAGGATTGAGATCTTGGAAGGCGTCTGATGAAGCTGATCCACTACTTTATAATCACTCTTTTTGATGATTCGCATGAACTCATCAACCTCTTGATCGAAGGGTGTTTTCAAAGCTTCTTTAACAGTCTGTTCTTCCTGCACCAAGCTTTTTCCTTTTGCCTTAGCAGCAGCTTCTGCTTCGGCAGTGGGTCTCTGAATTTGTGGAGCGAAAAGACGTCCGCTTCGGGTGAAGCCTCCGCCTCCTCCCACATTGTCAATTTGTGGTGCAGGGGTCGATGATTCAAAAGTGATTCTTTGTCCTTCGCAGTACAAGTCAGAGCCGTAATGCCAGGGGATGGCATTACTACTTTCATAAGGTACTGGTCCAGGCACCGTGATAGTGACTGGACTGATTGCAGCTGCGGAAGGAACTGCGATAGTCTGTGGATCATAATAAATTGTGACTGGTGCTCTGATGGGAGCAGCACCTTCTGAGTTGTAGACAGAGTTGTTTTCAGGATCGTAAAATATTGTGACAGTTGAGACATCTTCATGATTTATTGCTGATGTTGTAGGAGACATTGGTGGAAGAATGGATGTTGTTGTTGTAGGAGTTTCAAAATGGAGTGGTGCTGGAGTTGTAGAAGGAACATTTGTTGATAACTGATCAGTTGAGATAATAGATGAAGTACTTGTTGATGAAGCCGAAGAATTGTCAGGAACAATGGTTGTTGCAGTTGTAGGAGTTGCTGGAACTGTTGCTGGTGAGATTGCTGGATTTGTAGGAAATGATGTGGTGATCTGAAGTTGGCCACTCTGAATAAGACCATCTATGCCATTCCTCAGGTTATCGCACCCATTTACTGAAATATTGCAGTAAGCACACCCCAACTCACACCCCGGGAACATTTGACATTCGAGGAGTTGAGCCTTAATTTCTACCAACGGTGTCCGGATCTGTCCCACACTGGTTATTAAATAAGACAGTTTGTCTTCTTCAATAGCGTTAATCCTGGGACCACCGTGGTTTGGCATGGGGTTCTTATTGACATTAGGTGGTGGTGCGAAATTCAGAGCTTTTGAGTCCACCAGGTCTTGTACCTTCATGTGCAAAGCTCTGCACTTTTCTGTATTGTGGCCAGGTGCATTTGAATGGAAGGCACATCTGGCGTTGGAATCATAATTCCTGGGTAGACTGTTGGGATCTGGAGGTGCCAACGTCCTTAGCTCAACTAGGTTGAGTTTCAGGAGCTGTGGCAGCAATGTTGCATATGGCATGGGGATCGGATCGATCACCCTATTAGCTTGAGATGGCCTCTGCTGGAATGGCCTTTGCTGGTTGTTGTTGTTGGTGTTGCTGTTGTTGTAATTTCTCGGAGGATACTGATTTTGTTGATGGTACTGAGGTTGTTGCTGATAGTTTTGTTGCGGAGGTTGATAAACTGGTTGAGGATGAGCCGGAGCGGGAATGGTGACTGCTGCCACTGATCTGTGAACATATTGGGGCCTGCCCCTGTTGGTGTGGATGGCATTGGTCTCGCCAGTTCTTCTTGGGCCTGCAAAAGGCTTTCTTGTACTACTGGACGAGCTTGCACCGTTGTCTGAGATCTTGCCCATTTTTAACAGGCTCTCAATTCTCTCCCCAGCTATGACAACATCTGCAAAGCTAGTGGAAGAGAAAGCAGCCAGCCTGTCAATATATGTTCCCTGGAGGGTGTTCATAAACATATCTGCCATTTCCCTCTCAGACATAGGTGGCTGAACAGCAGCAGCCAATTGCCTCCATCTCTGGGCATATTCACGGAAACTTTCCCTTGACGACTGTGACATTCCCATTAGGAGGGTCCTGTTGGGTGCCATGTCTAAGTTGTACTGATACTGTCTGATGAAGGCCTCTGCCAGGTCCTTCCAACACCTGATAGTTGCTCTCGTCAGATGAGAGTACCATTCTCTTGAAGCTCCTGTTAAGCTATCCTCGAAATAGAACATCCAGAGCTTCTCATCCATAGTATAGGCCTTCAGCCTCCCCAGAAATGATTGCAAATGAGTCCGGGGGCATGAAGTCCCGTTATATTTTTCAAAACAAGGAGGCTTGAACTTATGGGGGATCCTGACCCCGTCTACCAAGCCCATGTCCATGACGTCGAAACCCAGAGAGTTTTGAGACTCTAAGGACCTCAATTTCTCAGCTATCTCATCCAGCCTTCTATCATAAGCTTCTTCCCCAGCACCCATTACTGTAAACTGATCCTCTTGGGGGTCTTCTTGGAGTACCCTGGCTGCAGTGGCAGTCCCTTGAACATTTGCAGGAATATTGACCTCTGGATGAAGATGGGGGCCAAATACAGGGGGGTTAACATGAGGTTGGACCCTTTCATTGTTGCTGGTGCCGGCAGTCCCTATATATGGATCTTCTTGATTTTGCCTTTCCACCATGGCCCTCAATCTTTCCTGGCTCTGAGCCATGTTGTTCATTACTTCCATAAACTGCGTCATTTGATTCCTCATTTCTAGCCTTTCATTGGCCATTTGGTTTCTGACCTCAGTAAGGTCCTGCTGCATCTGATCCATTTGAATGCCCGGAAGGTTGTTACGGGTCGGATAACGGTGCGGACGATTGAGGGGAAATACCCGGCGTCGAGCAATAATTCCTGATCATCACAACAGAGTTAGCAACAATAAAACAAAAACCTACAAAACAAACAAAAGGGTTAGCATGCAATGCAGTATGCTTATTTGTTTTCAAGGTATCCGGCTTGGCATTCAGTTTTGACCCTTCCAGACCCTTGAAGATGCTGTTGATGTTGCTTTCGAAGTGAAACTTGGATGGAACAAACTAATACATATATTACAGAAAGCAAAATGGTACATAGTTTGTTTACAAATACAAGCCCTCTGAGGGGTCAAAATACATTACAGGAAGATAAAAGTACATGGAACGAAAGCAACAACAAACAAATGGTCAAACACCAAGACCAAACTCATCCTCACGAACTTCCTCGAGAAGTGCTTCGGTCACAGGATCAGCCAGACGCTCCGTGAGATTCCTGATGAGGAGTTTCCGGGTAGTAACAGCTGCAGTTAGCTTCTTGTGCTGACTTTGGTCCTTTGACCTCTTCACTCCTGCTCTGATTTTCAGCTCTGATATCTCCCTCTGGGCTGCTGCCAGGGCTTCTTGCTGCTTTTTTGCACTAGCTTCCAGTTGCTCCATCTTGTCTTGAATTCTCTTGTCTTCTAGAGTACGAGCCTCGGTGATCCTGACCCACCGGGCCTGACTCTCCTTCAGATACAAGTCTGTCCTTGCTCTCTGGAACTGGGCTTCTTTGCAAGCATTCTTCAGAATTTGTTCTCCAGCTTTAGACTTTTTGATATAATCCCCAGACTTCTCAATCTTAACCAAATGCTCCACTCTCAACTTCTCTAACCTCTCAATCTCCATCCTACCCTCACTCCTTTCCCGGAGGGTCTTCTGCAAAGCCTGAGTTAACTTCTCATTTCTTTCCTTCAAGCTCTCAAACTCTTCCACACTGACAGTGGCAGGGGGTGGTGCTGAAGATGATTCAGGCATATCTTCTATGGTAAAGGGCATCCCAGAGAATTGAGCCCTGGCACGGGACCATTCATAATATTGTGCTGATGCCACATTGCTGCACTTCCCCAAAATGGTTACTCCCTTGGTTTGAACATTATCCCAGGCCCAAGCAGCCTGCCTAACAATAGCCAGATTAGGCTTGTTCTCACAATAAAGAGTCTCCACCAAGTCCTGTGCCTTAGGAGAGTGGACCAGTGCATAGCCCAGTTGCCTTCTGAACAGCAGAGGATTGTAGTTAATACTCCCCTTAACTCCTATTAGTGGAACATTGGGAAAATGCCCACAGCTGGTGATGATATCCCTGCCTTTGGTGCTTTGAGTGCACCACCTGATATCAGCTGAAGTTAGTGCAGTGAGTCTCTTAGACCAGTTTTTCTGCTGATGAGGGTTCAAAAATGCATCTGTCCTGGGTAGATGCCTGAGAAGCCAAGTATGGAATAAAGGAGCACAACACCTCACTAATCTTCCCCTCTGCTTTTCATTCCTCTGATGCACTGAGTAATAGAGATCCCCCAACAAAGTGGGCACTGGGTTCTTCAAGATGAAAAGGTGGATTGCATTCTTGCTAATGAATCGAGGCTCATCTGCAAACAATACAATTCCATATATACTCAAGGCCAATAAAGCACAGACAGCTTTCCACTCTCCTAGAGAAGCTTTCAGGGTAGCTTGAGAGATCAAGAAATCCAGATGAAAGCCAGGGATTCCAGCTTTAGAAGTCATATGCTGCTCAATCAGAACAGGTTCCAGATGCAAAGCCTTTGCTACTTCTCCATTACCAGGAAAGACCATCTCAGGGTTGAAAGGGATTCCACCCCTGATAGGCATACCAACCAATGATGAGTATTCTTCTAATAGAGGGCC
Organism: Lathyrus aphaca; assembly: GCA_963966055.1. Classification (NCBI taxonomy): domain Eukaryota; kingdom Viridiplantae; phylum Streptophyta; class Magnoliopsida; order Fabales; family Fabaceae; genus Lathyrus; species Lathyrus aphaca. The sequence goes on from OZ014519.1 coordinate 411,837,569, forward strand.
CAACTGAAAGTCTTGGAAAGTAAAACACCTCAACGGGGGATCATAAAACTGAAGGCAGGTGTGGATCAGGCTTCTCTGTGAAGGGTCCAGATCCATAACCATATCAAGTATATCTCCATAATGTTCCCTGAACAATGGTATGTGATCTGGAGTGATCAAGGTCTGAATCCTCCTGATGTCTGCTAACTCTGGCTGGAAGAAATGGTAGGTGATGTTGCTCTTTTTAGGAGCCATGATGCTGAGGATGAGTAGAGACAGGTGCTGATGATAACACTGAAGAATGGGCCACTGATTGGCTGAAGTAGATAGCTGATGGCTGAAGCAAGTGCTGATGAAGATAGGTCAATACTGAAGATGGGGTCAAAACCAAAACCAAAGATGAAAGTGGATACCCTGAAACACAAATAAGCAAATGTCAATATGATGCAATGTTTATGTATGCAAATGATATGCAAGGGTTTGTGACTGAGCTGGATCTGATCAATTGCTCTGATATAGGTCCAAGTATGTTCAAGAATTCCAGATGGAGGTCTATAAATCCAGTAACCAAGGTGGGGGGCTCAAATAAAGAGCCACATGTCCAGGGTTTAGAATCACAAGAACTGTTCCAACATGGAGTATTCTTAATCAAGTCAAAGTAACAGGGTATTCTGAGGTCAGGGTACCTGCAAACCTGTAAACAGCCCAACCCCCTCACAGGTGGTGTTCTAAAACAAGGATCCTCAGACTTGGATCAGTTATGAGAAGTGTAAACACTTCTAACCCGGAGGTACAGTGTTTACAATAACCATAAAAGTTCCTCCTCTAATTCACCTCAGTTTCTGAAGGTCAATACTAAATGGTCATCCAGACTTAGCAGGCTTCCCAGATAGCCCTAGTATTGCAGGAGATCTGCAACACAGAGTTCTCAAGAAGAAACCCATATCTGAACCGTGTTTCATATTCCCGCACCAGACCGAGATAGAATGGGAAAGAATATGATTCACTCTAGCCTAGGTGTCACTCAGGTCCCAGGTATAGGACCTTAACTCTCAATGGAACACCCACCCACCAAAGCAAACAAACAGATCCTGCCAGCAGCACAGTATGACAATATGATATATGAAAAACTGTAAAGAAAGCAATAAATAAAGTTGTACAGAAAGCAGTAAATAAAGCAAATATACAAACACAAATAAGCACATAACACCCCAGTAAACACAAATCAATCAAGCGCTAGGAGGAACCCACAAAAAGAACCAGAAGCCCTGGTTGCAGTATAAGGTTCCCCAGCAGAGTCGCCAAGCTGTCGCTCCCGATAGATGGGGAATGGCCCAGATAAAGGTACAGACGCGAACGGTCGGCGAGAGGGAACAGTGGGAACACACAGCCGTGAACTCACTGGAGATGAATAGAGTCGCCAGCTAGGCATTTTTATCCCGGAGGAAAGGCAATGCTGCATAGGCCTAGGAAAAGATGGATAAGACGGTTGCGAACCAGAGAGACTGAGAAAGGGGGTTGGTTACAACCTGGGAAGGTATTAGCACCCAGATTGTCCGTCGTACTCGACGGGATCCACGCTTAGAAGATTTGTGTTTTAAAGGGGTAGTGTCAGTGCAATCTGTGTGTAAAAGGGCTGGAAAACAAAATGTACAGGTGTCAGTGTAAGAGAAAAGTGAAGTGTATAAATATATAGTGTCAGTGTAAGGACAGGAGTGAAATGCTCATGATCATGAGACTGAAAGGATGAAGCTGGAAGGAGGGGGAATATACAGAGACTTTTGTTCGATAACCGTTAAGTTATGCCTACGTATTCTCTCGTGCAATGAGGAAGTCAGAACACCGTAGTTCGACCCAAAGAGACTGAAAGATGAATTGACTTGTGAACTGCTTGCTTGTCTATGCTCAAGTGTATGACTCGTCTGGCTCGAGTGCTAACTGTCTTGCATTAGACGGAAGAAGCAAGTTCTCGTTTGTGAGCGAAGGTGATGAGAAAAGAATCCCGAAGGAGACAGTTATTGTTTGTTTTTGAGTATTTTCAGTCTTTTATTGCCTTTTGAAGTTTGTCATAAGTTAATGAGCTTAAGTCTAAACCAATGGGTTTAGTAAACTCATCACATCTTCCCTCTGATTAGGGGTAATGAGAATACCTTAAGTGCGAAGTCAGATTCTCACACTTAATCACCTTTGGTGTAGGATTAAGATCATTAACCTATTTGTGATTATTTAGATGTTTTTGGTGTTTTTGTTTAGTGTTGAGTAATGAGGTTAAGCCATAATCAAGGATTAAACAGACTCATTACACCATCCTAATAGAAGGATAATAGATGAGAATGTTTAAGCTGAGGAAAGCTCCTCAACTTAATCCATGATTAGGGATTAAACTCATGACAAAACAAGCCTTTATTAGATGGATTTTATTTAATGGTATGATGAAGAAGTGAATTTTATGGTTTGTAAGACAACATGAGGGGGACTTGTCCATTAACACTAGGGTTAGTCCTTCTTAACCAATTAAGGAAGAATTAGAACCCTAATGCAAGGCCCAAGTTACAAGTGTGATGTCTTGATACTTATTATGTGAATTGATTAAGAGATTTAAACACATTAAGGGTTTAACACTTAGGATTAAATTTATACACTCCATCCTAAGAGAAGGATGCAGGCATAAGCTTAATCACAAAGCCTTAAAGCCTTTAGGGTTTAGTCCCTGATTATGAGATGAGAAGAGAAGACTCAAAAGAGACACAAAGGTAAAACTATGAGGGGATACTAATCAAAACCCTAATCATTGTCATGCTTGGTTGTTCCTAAGGTTTGTGAGGTTTAACAAGAAGAAGCCTTCAATGGAACCACCAGGAAGCAGATGAAAGGATCAAGAGAAGCAAAGCAACTTGCTTCATTCAAGAAGTCAAGTCACTTGAAGAAAGAAAGTGGGAAGAGGAAGAATGAGCAAGCTCAAACTCAAACACATATAAAAATGCAGCATGGATGCAAGAGAGAGATGAGAAGAAAGTATGAGAAGTGAAGGCAAATCCACTTCTCAGAATCACTTACCACCTGAAAGGTTAGAAAGGAAATGCAATGCAATGCAAGATGGGATGAGATGACATGATGAGAAACAAAACCAGAAGCATATACATGATGCTAATGATGCTATGAGATGCTACAAACATGAGGCAGCACATGGAAATGATCATACAAGTTCATGAATGCAAATGAAGCAAGTTAGGAACCATGGACATACAAGAAAAGTTATGAAGTGCACATGACATACCATATGTCAAATACATGATGCAATTATCAAACATGCTTTCAATATGTCTTATGATGTCAAATGAATCACATGGAAGCATGGAATGTCATGGCAAGTCATGTTATGCAAGAGAATGCAAGATGGATGCATATGGGAGCCCAAATTAGGGTTTATGAACAATACATCAAACAAAAACCAAAATCAGAAGCAAACCCTAAGATAAAAAATTGAAAATGCCACTCAAAGGACCCCTAATCCTATACTAAACCAATTCCCAAAGGAGAGGTCTCAACTCTTAACCAATCTCAAGTTATGATTTTCACAAGTTTTTTAGGGTTTTAGGGTTCCTAAACAAAAGAAATGTCAAAAAAATTGAAAATGAAAGATCAAATCATGGCCATTTAATCTCACAAACTACATGCTAAACACAATGCAATGCAAAAAGAATCAATGTCCAACTCTTCATGGATAGGCAGAAATGATTTTTTGAACTTTGGATCAAAATAATGCACAAAAATGATTTTAATTCAATGAGAAATTCTTAAAATGCATCAAGATCAAAAAATAAATTTGGTTTGAAGGTTGGACAATGTTCCTAAATGTCTTAGAACATTTCATGAATTTTTTGGTGATTTTTAAATACCTAAAAGTATTTTTAATAAATTAATTTTCATTAATCAATTAAAAATAAACTTTTAAATATTCAAAAATACTTTTTTAATGCTAAAAATGAAAATAAAAATATTTTTGTGTTTTGAAAATTAATGAAACTCTTGAGAAAAAATTTCATAATTTTTAAAACAATTTTTCTATTTTAAATAAATTATGCAAATTAAATGACAAAAAAATGAAATAAAAATAAGATAAATGGAAGGTATTCAGATCCAAGGGTGGAGATTTGAACTGGGTTTGAATAGGTTGACTGGCGCGCGGATCCAAGGGCTGTGGTTGGTCCTGATTAGATTTAGTTAATTATGATTAATTAAGTTAACTAAAGGGGATTAGGGCAAAACAAATGGATCTGGGCCACTCATCCACGCGGGTAGTCAACACAGTCAAGCCATCCAACGCATGATATTCAAATGGGATTAATGACCTGAGATTAGGGCTAACAACATTCAGGTGACCAGAGAGAAGCTCCGGTCATCTTCTCCGGCGACAACACAACCCTAATTCATGATTCAGGCATCTAAACAACAAATTAAACACAACCAAATGATCCTCTAACAACCTAGGTTACGAATCCACCTTCAAACATCATTTAAACACCCAGAATCAAACGAATCGAAAGAAACAAAATCCACAGGTAAAATTTCAGAGAAGCATAAAATGGTCATCCCTTCACTATTTTCAAATCTAAAGGTATCCCCATGATCAGCATAACACACATTTTCACTCTATAACAAGAAAAACAAGCTCTGAGAAAAAATGTTCATGGCCATACCTGAGATGGAGACTCCTGTTTCTGGACTTTCAGAGTTGTTCTTTGGTGCAAGCTTGCTCTACTGACTCCCCTGGTGCTAATGGAAGGCTTGAAATGAGCTTAAACAAGCTGGTTTGAGGAGTCCAGTTCTGGTGTATCAGAAAATGGAGTTTGTGTATAGGCTGTTTTAGATCAATGTGAAGGGTGGTTTTGGTTCCTTTTGATGTGTTTGATTTGTTGGTGAAAAGAGTTTGGATGTTTTGTGGCTGTGGAAGGTGATTCGAATGAAAATGCAGATTGGAGTGTTTTTGTGAATGTTGTGTTCTAGTGTGCTTCTGGCTTGTTTCTTTGTTGGTTTAGGTTCAGTGAGACAAGGTGAGGATGTTGGTGAGACTTGCTTGAATGTTTGTAGCTTGTGGAACCAAATTCGAAGGAAGATGCAGATTTGGGGGGAGTTTGTGTATGCTGTCTTAGGGCTTGCCTCAGGCTGGCTTGATGATATGTTTAGCTTGCAAATGGATAGTATAAACAATTCCAAATGGTCATAGGATGTGACTTGGCCTGCTGTGATTGGGATGTTTACTTTTGCAAAAAAGTCCACTTTGTTGTAAGGAAGGCATGGGCTAAGTTCTAGCTTGGTACAAAAGGCATGGGCTGCGCAGCAAGGTGAGTGAGTGAAGCTAGGGTGGTTCAAGGGCCAATGCAGCAAGTGGTAGGAGGTGTCATGATGGTTTTGCAAGTTGTTTCAACTTTGGTTCATATGGAACTATCTTGCTACACAAGCCATGAAACATGAGACACTTTGATTCAAATCTGATTTTTAGGTCACATAGAATGTTTGTGTAATGGTTTGATGTCAATTAGAAGTTACAATTTGCCTTGGTTCATGATTTTGCAAATTTTCCAATTAGTGCATATCTTGAAAATTAGTGATTTTTGCCAACTTTGTCACACCATAACTTTTGATCCAAAATGAATTAGATCATGTTCTTGTAATTTTTGAAAAGGGAAAAATGTGATCTACAACTTTCATGACCAAATTTTTTTCATTTGAAGCATTTTTGGATCAAAAAGCAAGGCTTGAAAAATGGCATAAATTGACAAATTCCTTAAAAGTCAACTATGCCCTAAAAAGTCAACTTTGCAAAAACTTCAAATTCTTGATTTTTGTGAACTTCAATCTTCTTCCATGATCAAATAAAGATCATATACACTCAAAATGATGAAGATCAACCCTTGGTTTGGTCATTGGGGGCCTCAGATGCCCTGATTTTGCACTGACTTGCTTAAAAAGTCAACTCTTGATCAGATGACTTCCCCATGGAATTTCTTCATGAAAATTGATATGCATACTCCCTATACCATATAGAGACCAATAGAAACAAGAATGACCAAAAAATTTGGAGTTATGGCCTCTGAAACCAAAACCCTAATTTTAGGTCAACTGTGTAGTCAAACTTGGCTCTGCTTCTACACCAATCCCAGTTCTTGTGATTCTTTTGCATTTTTGAATTTGAAAGGATGTAATATGATATAAGAACACACATGAACCCCTTTGAATTTATTGATGGCCTTTGGAGTGGCTCAGGAGGCTCTTGGATTGCTCAGATCACAAACCCTAGGTGCAGATGACTTTGAATCTATGCAGTGAATCAAAAAATGAGATATGAGATGATATGATTGTGTTTATGCATATGAAATGATCACAAGCCATGGTGTGAATGGGTGAGGGCAAATTTGGGGTGTTTACAACATGCACTTTGTCTGTGTAGATTTGGCATTTATGGCACTTTCTGGCATAGGCACAACAGTCTGCATCCATTGTGATCTAGTAGTAACCTGATCTCAACAATTTCTTCGCCATTGCATGTCCTCCAACATGGGTACCGAAAGAACCCTCGTGTACTTCGTGCATCAGCAGGTCTGCTTCCTTTTTGTCAACATATCTGAGCCAGACCATGTCGAAGTTTCGCTTGTACAAGGAGTCGTCAGTATTGAGGAAGAAACTGCCGACTAGCCTTCTCAATGTCTTCTTATCATTAGACGATGCCCCAGGAAGGTATGTCTGAGTCTCCAAGAAGCATTTGATGTCGTGGAACCAAGGTTTGTTATCAATGTCGGTGTCCACAGAGAAAATATACGCCGGTCGGTCTAGTCTTGATACTAAAATCCGAGGCACATAGTTGGCAGTCTGTACTTTGATCATAGATGAAATGGTGGCCAAAGTGTATGTAAACTGATTCTCATCTCAAGGGATGTATTCAAGCTTGACTGTTGTGAAGAAAGTTAACAATCTCCTCGTATAGTCAAAGTAGGGAACCAGATGCTCTTGATGAGTATACCACTTGCCATTAGTTTGGTTGATCACCAAAGCTGAATCTCTGAATACATTCAAGGTTTTGATCCTGAGGTCAATGGCTTCCTCAAGACCCATGATGCAAGCTTCGTACTCTGCTTCATTGTTAGTGCAGGCAAAGGTGAGCCTTGCTGAGAAAGGCATATGGACTCCTTTGGGTGTAATAAGTACTTCACCAACTCCATGACCGTTACAATTAACTTCCCCATCGAACATCATAGTCCATGCTTCTTCTAGATCAGGCCCTTCAGTGTGAATGGGCTCTTCACAATCTTTTGACTTTAAGAACACGATGTTTTCATTAGGGAATTCAAATCTCATAGGCTGGTAGTCATCAATGGGTTGCTCGGATAGATAGTCAGACAATACACTACCCTTGATGGCTTTCTGAGAGGTGTATTGAATATCATATTCTGTCAGAATCATTTGCCACCTTGCAACCCTTCCGATAAGTGCTGGCTTCTCAAATATGTACTTGACGGGGTCCATCTTTGAGATCAACAAGGTAGTATAAGTCAATATATACTGTCTTAGTCGGTGAGCTGCCCACGCTAAAGTACAACAAGTTTTCTTGAGCAGTGAATAACGTTGTTCACAATCGGTAAACTTTTTGCTTAGGTACTATATTGCATACTCTTTTCGACCAGACTCGTCATGCTGACCCAATACACACCCCATCGATTCATCTAATACTGTCAGGTACATTATTAGAGGTCTTCCTTCAACTGGAGGCATGAGAATTGGAGGCTCTTGCATATACTCCTTAATCTTGTCAAAAGCTCTTTGACAATCATCGTTCCACCTGACTGTTTGTTCCTTTCATAGCAGTTTGAACAAGGGCTCGCAGGTTGCAGTGAGATGAGATATGAACTTTTAAATGTAATTCAATCTACCTAAGAACCCTCAAACTTCTTTCTCAGTCTTAGGTGCAGGCATTTCCTGAATTGCTTTGACTTTGTCGGGATCAACCTCAATTCCCTTTCCACTTACAATAAAACCTAGCAGTTTACCAGAACATACCCCGAATGTGCACTTGTTGGGGTTCAATCTTAATTGATACTTCCTCAGGCGTTTGAATAGTTTCAATAGATTTACCAAATTCTCTTCCTCTGTTTGGGACTTGGCAATCATGTCATCCATGTAACACTCAATTTCTTTATGGATCATGTCGTGGAATAATGTTACCATAGCCCGTTGATATGTTGAACCGGTATTCTTCAAACCAAACGACATTACTTTGTAGCAGAATGTGCCCCATGGTGTGATGAAGGTTTTCTTCTCCATGTCTTTGGGTGACATCTTGATCTGATTGTATCCGGAAAATCCGTCCATGAAGGAAAATACCGAGAACTGAGCTGTGTTATCAACCAATACATCAATGTGAGGTAATGGGAAGTCATCTTTTGGGCTTGCTCTGTTCAGATCCCGGTAATCGACACACATACTCACCTTACCATCCTTCTTAGGTACGGGTACAATGTTAGCAACCCACGACGGGTAACTAGTTACAGCAAGAAAACCGACATCCCACTGCTTTTGTACTTCCTCTTTGATTTTCATAGCCATGTCCGGGTGAGTACGGCGTAACTTTTGTTTAACCGGCGGACAATATTCTTTCAATGGAAGCTTGTGCATGACAATGTCTGTATCCAAACCCGACATATCTTGATAGGACCAAGCGAATACATCGACATATTCTCGCAGCATACTGATAAGTTGTTCCTTTGCCGGAGCTTGCAGACTGGCCCCAATCTTTACTTCTTTCACATCTTCCTTAGTACCAAGATTGATAGTCTCAACCTCCTCCTGATGAGGAGCAATCACCTTTTCCTCTTGTCTCAATAACCTGGATAGCTCTTCAGGTAAATCGTAGTCTTCTTCAACCCCTTCATCTGCTTGATTAATCGGATTGTCGAAGTCATACAAGGTCATAGCAGTGTCATTGTCGGTGTAATCTGGAGGGCTATCTCTGCAAGGGTTGATATTTGGTTCATTTTAGTGATTGAATTTATCTTATTTAGAAAAAAAAGTGAATGAAGTTATTATTGAGAAAACATTGCCATTTATTGTTTTGTGCGAAAATAACAAAAATGAAAAGACAAGGAGCGAAAAAAAAAGATCGTTTGCAAAAAAGATGTCCATTGTTCATTAATATTCAATTTGCACAAATACATATGGCCCTATTACAAAATGAGTCCAAAACATCTTAGGCAAGATGCAGGACTTTGATGCATGCTTAAAAAAAACAGGAAATAATAATTACTCTGCAGCAGTAACCCTTATAATTTCCTGGGAAGACCAGTTGAGGACATGTGGGCCTGGGACTCTTGGACGGATCCAACTTTCCAGGTTGTAGTCGCTCTCAGCCTCATCTTCCAAAGTATTGACAGTATCTGGGGTCAGTATTCCCCCACTTATGAACTTGGGAGCTTCAGCAGCCTCCTCTGGAACTTGTCGGGATGGTCTGTAACCCAAATCGAATTTGTCTTCTTTCATCTCCACCTTCAGCAGCTTGCCCCAGCCTTGGGCATTCCCTTCTTCCACAACCTTCCGAGCCTGTTTGTAGGAAGCAATTGAGGTGCCCATCCTTTCCTCTTGGGATGCAGCAAACACCTCGGTTGTAGCTTCGTTATTGTTTAAAGCTTCGAAACCCTGACTCATGGTTTCATGGATTTCCCCATCCATCTCTATGTATTTATATGTAGCCAAGTGACTGACAAAGATGTCCTCCTCTTCACGGATGGTGATAATTTGGCCCTCCCACTCATATTTTAACTTCTGGTGAAAGGTTGACGTTACTGCGTCGGTGGCGTGAATCTAGGGTCGACCCAACAAACAGTTGTAGGCAGGCTGTATGTCCATCATATAGAAGGTAGTTTTGAAAACTTGTGGGCCAATTACCACGGGCAGCTCAATCTTTCCGAGAACCGATCTCTTAGAACCATCAAAAGCTCTGATAACTAGGTTGCTCGGACGGAGTGCAAGACCATCATACTCCAGCTTGAATAAAGCTTTCTTCGGAAACACATTGAGTGATGATCCGGTATCAACAAGGACATGAGAAAGTACAACACCTTTACATTCCAAAGTGATATGTAAAGCCTTGTTGTGGTTACGCCCCTCCGTAGTTAAGTCAGCATCGGTGAAACCTAGTCCATGACTAGTATTGACATTTGCGACCACCGTTTCTAGCTGATTGACTGTGATCTCCTCAGGCACATAAGTTGTGTGCAAGACTTTAAGTAATGCATTCCAGTGAGCCTCGGAACACATGAGCAGAGACAATATGGAGATCTTGGAGGGTGTTTGATGGAGCTGATCTACCACTTTGTAGTCACTTCTTTTGATAGTCCTCATAAACTCGTCAACATCCTGATCAAAGGGTGTCTTCTGAGTTTCTTTTGCAGCAGGTTCTTCTGGCACCACACTTTTGCCTTTTGCTTTAGCAGCAGTTTCTGCCTCAGCATTAGCTCTTGGGAACTGTGAAGCGAAGAGATGCCCGCTTCGAGTGAAGCCTCCGCCTCCTCCAACATTTTCAATTAGTGGTGCATGTATTGAGGAGTCAAGAGTGATCTTCTTTCCATGGCAGTAAAGATCCGAACCAGAATGCCAAGGCACAATATTGTTGTTATCATAAGGAACTGGTCCAGGCACCGTGATGGTCACCAGACTGATTGCAGCAGAAGAAGGAGTTGTGACAGTCTGTGGATCATAGTAGATGGTGACAGGAGGTCTGATCGAAGATGATGCAGGTGCAGGAAGTTGTTGATGTTGAGGAGGGTGTTGCTGAAAGTTATTGTTGAGAGAATCCGGAACATGGATCGTTGCTGGATCATAGTAGATGGTAATTGTTGAGATGTCATCACTGGTGTTTTTTGTTGTTGTAGTTGATTATATTGAAATGACTTTTGCTGGTGTTGTACGAGGGATTTTTGTTGCAGTTGTAGAAGATGGAACCGTTGATGTGATCTGTAGAATGCCTTCTCTGATAAGACTGTTGATACCGCTCTTCAAATTTGTACAACCATTGGCAGAAACTTTGCAAGCTTCACAATGGGCCTCACAACCCGGAAAAATTTGGCACTTCAATAGCTGAGCTTTAACTTCGGTCAGTGGTGTTTGAATACTTGCAACGTCGTCAATCATAATTGCTGGCTGGTCCTCCTCAATGGCATTGATCCTCGGCCCACCATGGTTCGGTATTGGATTCTTTGTGACATTTGGTGGAGGTGCAAAATTCAAAGCTTTGGAATCAATCAAATCTTGGACCTTCATGTGCAGGGCTCTACACTTCTCTATTGAATGACCAGGTGCATTGGAGTGAAAAGCACATCTGGCATTGACATCATAATTCCTTGGAAGATTCAAAGGATCTGGTGGAGCTAAATTCCTTAGTTTTGTTAGGTTAAGCTTCAATAACTGCGGGAGTAAGACTGCATAGGGCATCGGGATGGGATCGATCAACCTGTTAACCTGAGAAAGCCTTTGTTGGAAGGGACGTTGCTGTTGGTTGTTGTTGTTGTAAGATCTTTGTTGTTGTTGTGGGAACTGTTGTTGCTGAGGATACTGTTGATGCTGAGGTGTTGGAGTAGGAATGGTGACTGCGGCCACTGATCTTTGCAAGTACTGGGGTCTACCTCTACTAACATGCACTGCATTAGTTTCTCCCGTTCTTCTAGGTAATGAGAAAGGTTTCCTCGCATTGCTGGAGCTAGCGCCATTGTCAGAAATCTTACCCATCTTCAATAGGCTTTAGATTCTCTCTCTTGCTATAACCACATCAGCAAAGCTAGTAGAAGAGAAGGCAGCAAGTCTATCAATATAGGTTCTTTGAAAGGTGTTCATAAGCATGTCAGCCATTTCCCTTTCAGACATAGGTGGCTGGACAGCAGCAGCGAGTTGTCTTCATCTCTGAGCGTACTCACGAAAACTTTCTCTTGAAGACTGAGACATACCCATCAAAAGGGTCATGTTGGGTGCCATATCTAGGTTGTACTGATATTGGCGTATAAAGGCCTCAGCTAAGTCTTTCCAGTTCCTGACAGTAGCCCTTGATAGGTGTGAATACCATTCTCTGGATGCCCCGGTTAAACTGTCTTCAAAGTAAAACATCCACAGTTTCTCATCCATGGTATATGCTTTTAATCTTCCTAGGAAAGATTGCAAATGGGTACGAGGACAAAAGGTACCGTTATACTTTTCAAAGCATGGAGGTTTGAACTTGTGAGGAATCCTTACCCCCTCAACAAGGCCCATATACATCACATCAAATCCCAAAGAGTTCTGGAATTCCAAGGATCTTAACTTCTCTAATATCTCGTCCAGACGACGATCATAAACTTCATCAGCCCTAGCATCTAACACTGTAAACTGCTCGTCCTGAGGATCTTCCTGTAGAACACGATCTCCAGTGTTTCTTTGGGTATTTACAATAACATTGACTTCAGGGTTGATGTGGGGCCCAAACTCTGGTGGATTTGTTTGCGGCTGATCGCGCGCATTGTTACTTGTACCCCTAGTACCTGCATGATTATCTTATGGAGTTTGTCGCTCGACTAACTCCCTTAATCTTTCTTAGGTCTATGTCAGCCCAATCATTATAACCATGAATTGATTCATATGGGTCCTTAATTCTGTCATCACATCAGTCATCTAAGTCCTCACATCTGTCAGTTCTTGCTGTAGCTGATCCATTTGTAGACTCGGAAGGTTGTTGCGAGTTAGATATCTGTGGATGCGATTGACGGGAAAGACCCTCCTGCGAGCAATATTTTCTGAAACAATCAACAAGGTGAGAAAAACAACAACAAAACTCCTGCAACACAAAGAATATGAGGTTAGAATGCAATGCAACATGTCTATTTGTCTTCAGAGGGTATCCGGTTTGGTTCTTGGTTTTCACCTTCCAGACCTCTGGGGAATAAAGATGTTGAAGCAGACAAAGTCCATGAGAAAATCCAATACATAATCATAAAAGTACAGGTGGTATTGCCAAATAGTTCATGAATTACAACCAAACAAACTCCCATGGTGAATCAAAATACAATTAAATTCAAGAATACAACAAATAAAATCACCATGGTGAGCTACAACAGAAAATAAATAGGTATAAGCAAAGAAAATCAGACATCCAGTCCAAAAGCATCCTCCTTGACTTCCTTCAGGAGAGCATCAGTTACTGGTCCAACTGGGTGCTCTGTGATGGTTCTGATGAGAAGGTTTCTTGTTGCAATGGCATTTGTCATCTTCTGATACTTGTCTTGTTCTTTTGATCTCTTCAACCTCGCCCGGAGTTTCAACTCTAAGATCTCCTTCTGAGCTGCTAGCAGTGCTTCCTGGCTTCTTTTCTCACTGGCTTCCAACTGCTCTATTTTGGCTTGCATCTTCTAGTCTTCTATCATGCGAGCCTCAGTTATCCTGACCCATCTATCCTGACTTTCCTCCAGATAATGTTCATCTCTTGCCATTTGAATCTTTGCTTCCTTGCATTCATTCTTCAACACAAGTTCCCCTACTCGGGCCTTCCTGATGTAATCTTCAGTCTTCTCAATCTTGGTCACATGCTCGATGCGTAGCTTCTCTAACCTTTCAATGTCTAAACGACCATCATTCCTTTCCCAAAGGGTCTTCTTCAAAGCTTCAGCTAGCTGGGCATTTCTTTCCTTCATCTTTTCAAACTCTTATAGAATGATTGTGGCTATGGGCTCAACTGCTGATGGCCTTGGTACATCCTCTAGGGTGAATGGCATGCGAGTAATCTATCCTTTGATGCGAGACCATTCAGTGTACTAAGCAGAAGCTGTGTTGTTGCACTTCCCCAAATTGGCAGTCCCTTTAGTCTGTATGTTGTCCCAAGCCCAGGCTGCTTGTCGGACAATGGCATGATTGTTCTGAAAGGCACAATAAAGGGACTCTGCTAAGTCCTGCTCCCTTGGTGGATGTATCAATGCATATCCCAATTGTCTTTTGAAAAGTAAAGGATTGTAGTTTATTTAACCCTTCACTCCAATAAGTGGCACATTTGGGTATTTCCCACAGCTTGTTATTATGTCTTGGCCCTTGGTGTTCTGAGTACACCACCTGATATCTTCTGAAGTAAGGGCAATTATCCTCTTAGCCCAATTCCTTGACTGATGTAGATTCAGGAAAGCTTTCGTCTTCGGCATATGTCTTAGCAACCAACTGTAAAAGAGAGGTGAACAACATCTTACCAGTCTTCCTCTCTGTTTCTCATTCCTCTGATGAACTGGGTAGTAGTAGTCTCCCAATAAGGTGGGAACTGGGTTCTTTAGCATGATTACGTTGATGGCATTTTTGCTCACAAACTTAGGCTCTTCTGCAAATAAAATGATACCATAAATACTGAGAGCCAGGAGAGCACACACAGTTTCCCAATTCCCTACTGCAGCTTGCTTTGTAGCCTGAGTGACCAAGAAATCTAGATGGAGGTCTGGGATTCCAGCTTTGGAAGTCATGTGCTCATCAATGACAGTTGCTTCCAGATGTAGTGCTTTAGCTATGTATTCATTCTTTGGAGGAGTCATTCAGGGTTGAAAGAAATTCCTCTTCTGATAGGGACACCCAATAACATAGAGTACTCTTCCAGCAAAGGACCAATATGAAAATCTGGGAAAGTGAAGCAACGGATAGGAGGGTCATAAAACTGTAGACAGGTATGAATCATGCTCATATACAATGTGTTCAAATCCATGATCATGTCCAGGATCCCACCATAATGCTCTCCGAATAAGGGAACATGATCAGGGGTGATAAGAGCCTGTATCTATCTGATGTCGGCTAGAGGATACTCAAAGAAGTGGTAGGTGATGTTGCTTTTCCTGGTTGAATCCATGCTGAAGGAGACAACTGAAGAGGATAGCTGAAGAAGTGTTGAAGCAGATAAGCTGAGCAGAAGAACGGTCAAAACCAAACCAAGAAGAGATGGATACCCTGTAAAACAAATAGACAAATGTTAAATGATGCAATGTGATGTATGAAAATGATATGCAAGGGTTTGTGATCATGTGCTGGATATTCAGTTGCCTTTGGTAGGATCCATGAGTGTCTAGAGTTTCGAATGAAGTCTTGTGAACCAGTAACCGGGTGGGGGACTCAAATAAAGAGTCAATAGTCTAGGGTTTCAAAGGATCAATCCAAAATAGTATAACCTTAAGAACACATTCTAGTAGCAAGGTATGATGAGGTCAAGGGTTCCTGCAAACCTGTAAACAACCCAACCCACTCACAGGTATTGTTCTAGAACAAGGATCCTCAGATTCAGATTTATTATGAGAAGCGTAAACACTTCTAACCCGAAGGTACAGTGTTTACCCTAATCATAAAGAATCCTCCTCTAATTCACCTCAGTTGCTTAAGGTCATCTAAAAATTTCATCCAGACTTAGCAGGCTTCTCAGATAGCCCTAGTACTACAGGAAATCCGTAGCACAGAGTTCTAAAAAAGAAACCCATGTCTGAACCGTATTTTCATATTCCCGCACCAGACCGAAATGGAATGGGAAAGAATACAAAACCACTCTAATCCTAGGTGTCACTCAGGCCTTTGTGTCGAGCCTTTCTCACTGGAATATCCCTCCCACCAAGGCAAACCAACAAATCCAGCACATATGATATGATAAAAATGAAATGCGTAAAGCAGTAAATGAAAGTGATAAATAAAGCTATACAGAAAGCAATAAATAAAGCAATAAACAAGTATGCACATAACACCCCTAATAAACAAAATCAAACAAGCGCTAGGAGAAACCCACAAGAGAACCAGAATCCCTGGTTGCAAAGTCCCCAACAGAGTCGCCAAGCTGTCGCTCCCCGGACTTTCGTCGCGGTGCAAACGCGAACCGTCGGCGATGTTGGAGGTTGAGGTTGAATAGAGTCTCCAGCTAGCCATTTTTATCCCGAAGGAAAGGTAATGCTGCATAAACCTAGAAAGAAGTGGATAAGACGGTTGCGAACCAAAGAAACTGAGAAAGGGGGTTGGTTACGACCAGGGAAGGTATTAGCACCCAGATCGTCCGTGGTACTCAACAGGATCCACGCTTACTTGATTTTGTTTTAAAAGGGGATAGTGTATGTGCTAAACTGTGCATAAAAAGCTAGGGGAAAAGGATGTACAGAGTGTCAGTGCAAAGGAGAAAGTGAGTGCTCAAAACTGAGGCTAAGAGAAGAAAGCTGGAAAGAGGAGAGGGGGGAAACAAAGAGACTTTTGTTCGACAACTGTTAAGTTATGCCTACGTATCCTCTCGTGCAATGAGGAAGTCAGAACACCGTAGTTCGACTCAAAGAGACTGGGATGATTTTGATGTGAACTGCTTACTTATCTATGCTCAAGTGTATGACTCGTCTAGCTCGAGTGCTAACTGTCTTGCATTAGACGGGAGAAACGAGTTCTCGTTTTCAGAGTGAATATGATGAGAAAAGAATCCCGAAGGAGACGTTTCTTGTTTGTTTTTGTGTTTTCAGTTTTGTTATTGGTTTTTGGTGTTTTGCATAGGGAAATGATCTTAACCCTAAATCAAAGGTTAGTAAACTCATTATATCCTCTATGATTAGGGATAATGAGCCTACTTAAGCATGAGATGAAGATCCCAACTTAATTACCAAGAGGATATAGGATTAAGATCATTAACCTACTTTGGTATTTATTAAGTGTCTTTGGATTTTTGTTTAGTGTTAAATAATGAGCTTAATCTCTAATCAAAGATTAGTGAATTCATTACAGCATCCTAAGAGAAGGATAATAGATGAGAACACTTAAGATGAGGAAGACTCCTCAACTTAATCCATGGTTAGGGATTAAAATCATTATATAACAAGCCTTTATCAAAGTGGATTTTAATTAAAAGTGGGATTAAGAAATGGATTTTTATGTTTGCAAGACTTTAGCATGAGGGGGACTTGTCCATTGAACACTAGGGTTAGTCCCTCTGAACCACCAGGCAGAGATGTAACCCTAATATAAGGCCCAAGTTACAAGCTTAAGTCTTTAATGATTATTAGGTGTTTTTTGATTGAGGGTGAAAACAAATTAAAGGTTTAGCACTAAGGATCAAAGTTATACACTCCATCCTAAGATAAGGATACATGCATAACCCTAATTCAGAGTCCCAAAACTTTAACTGTTTAGCCTTGATTGTGAGATGAGAGAGAGAGAGACTCAAGGAGACTCAAAAGGTAAAAACTAGGGGGACTATTTACAACCCTAAAGTTATCATTATTGGATATTCCTAAGGTTTGTGAGGCATCAAGAGAAGTCTTGAAGTTGGCCACCAAAGGAAGAGAAGCAGATGAAAAGAGAGAGAGAGAAGGATTAAGTTACTTACTTCATGAAGAATTTAAGTAACCTAAGAACAAGAGATAACATAAGTGAATGAGATTCACTTAAAACACAAACAAAATGCATAAAAATAAAGAGAGAAAGAGAAGTTGGATGTGGATGCACATCCACATCCTGATTAACTTACCAAATGCACCTGAAATGGTTAGTTTAAACTCAAGATATGTACAAATTCAAAAGCATAAGCAAATCAAGTGATAAAAAATTGAAATTTGAATCCAAGGGAACCCTAAGTACTCATGAGATCACCATCCAAAGGGGGAGGTCTAAAGGTCTACCAAATTCAAGTTATGGTTATCCTAAGATTGGCTAGGGTTTTGGATGCTTCCCAAAGGAAAAATGCACATTAATTTGAAAATGCAAGATAAAAGTGTGACAAAAATATATTTAGAAACTAGAGGTTAATTATGAAAGGATGCAAAAAGAATCAAATGCAAACTCATCTTGGTTTGAAAGAAATGAATTTTGAAGTTAAAGTTGAAAAATATGAAATTTAGGAACCCTAATTCAAAGGAAAATGGCAAAGTTTGATCAAAACCAAAAAGAAATTTGTGTGATGAGTTTGAAAATGTTTCTAAATGTTTAAGAAACCTCTATGATTTTTTGGTGATTTTTAAATACTTTAAAGTATTTTTAATTAATTAAATGGACTTAATTAATTAAAATATACAATTAAATTATTTAAGAATGCATTTTTTAATGGAAAAATAAAAATAAAAATATTTTTGGGTTCTGAAAATTAATTAAAGTGTTGAGAAAATTTTTCAGATTTTTAAAATGATTTTTGGTATTTTTAATAATTAAAACAAAAGAAATGAAATAAAATAAAAAGAAAATGAAAAGTAATCAAAATGGAAGGCTGAGATCAAAGGGGGGAGGGATCAACGTGCCAGATTCAAAGTCACATTGATTTGGGGTATTCAAGATCAAAGGCCCACATTCAAATGGAAAACGCGCGCAGGATCTGAGGGCTAGGATTCAATCTGAGTTAATTAATTATACTTAATTTTAATTAATCAAAATTAAGACTAATGATAAATCTGGACCATCCGTTTCTAACCCTAATCAAGATCCTAAGGCCACAAATGAATCTGGGCAGCTAAACCCTAAACACTTTCATATGACCGGAAAATTGCTCCGGTCATCTTCTCCGGTGGACCAAAACCCTAAAATCTCCCATAGGCAAAATCAAAACCTATAACCTTCCCAGGAGTGATCCTCATACCTCTAGCAACTCAAATCAATCATCAAACAACATTTATCATTCATGAACAAGCTGAATCGAATCAAAACATGAACACAGACAAATTTTCAAAAGTTCATAAAATGTTCATTTCTTCACCATTTTCAATTTTAAAAGCATCATTGTGATCCTTAGAGCATGCAGTTTCATTCTATAACAAGAAATCAAAGCTTTGAGAGGAAATGTTCTTGACCATACCTGAGTTGGAAACCTCCAATGGTGAGCTTTCAAAACCTCCCACTTGTGCAAATGAGCTCCTTTGATCCTCCTGAAGCTACATGGATGCTTAGAATGATTTGAAAGGGGCTATTTTAAGTGGCTAGATTCTGATATGGCAGAAATGGAAGCTTTGCTTTATGAGGTTTCAAGCCATGGTAATGGTTGCTTTGTGTCCTATGGATGATTTATGAATGAATGGTGAAAGAATATTTGAGGTTTGATTGATTGTTTGAGAGAATCGAAGAAGAGAAGTTTTTGACAAATTTTGTGAAATCTGATGTTGTGTGTGTTCTGAGCTCATGGCATGCTTGTTTTATGATCTTGAGGAAATCCCTAAACTATTGGAATGAGTCAGAAGATTAGATGTGCACTGTGGGAATGGTATGGCTTCATTGGCCAAAAAGTCAAGATTGGTGTACTTGAGGTATGGGCCATGGCAGAGCTGGTTTCTGTGCTTGAACTGCTTCATTTTGGATCATCGATGGCACTTGGATCAATAGAATGCAGCTGGATGGCCTTGATCAAGACTTCTCATAGTTTATGCAATTTGGCAACTTTGAAGTTTCTTGAGAAATAAGTCATGGAAATGCTTGCTACAAAGGCCAATTCTGATCTTGGCAAGTTGCATTAACATGTTGTGACATAATTGAGTGGATTAGAGGTCACTTAGAAGCTTGAAACTCAAAATTGCATAAATCCCTCTTTGACATGAACATGAAATTTATGTGTTTTTTGCCAACTTTGCAAGGCCATAACTTGAGTTCTAGGAAGAGTTAGAATGAGTTCTTGTACTTTTTGAAAATGGGAGGATCCAATCTACAACTTTCATGTTTGAAGAAAATTCATTTGAAACCTTTTTGATCAAGAAAGAGGAGGTTGAAAATCTTTCCCAAAATAGAACGTATACATTATAAGTCATTTCCATTTTTGGCAAGTTTTGGCTTTGGTCATTTTTATTCAACTTTGTAAACTTCCAAGCATTCCAATGATCAAATAAAGACCATATGACTTCAAAATGATGATGATGACCCTTTGGTACCCTTGTTGGGGGCCTCAGATGCCCAGAATCTGACTTTTCTTGCTCAGGAAGTTACCACTTGATCAGATGACTTCCACATTGAATTTTTCCATGAAATTTGATACACATGCTACTTATATCATATATGGACCAATAGCAACAAGAATGACCAAAAAATTTGGGTGTAAGGCCTCTGAAACCAAAACCCTAATTTTAGGTCATTTGTTTAGGAGCCTCAGCTTAGCTTCCATACCTCTGCAGTGTTTTGACATTTCTTGACTTTAGATGACCCATGGGGGCATAAAATGATCATAGAACACTCATGGACCCTCTTGACATGCTTCATGGCATCTGAGATAGCTCACACCACTTCTAGGATTGCTCAGATCACTAACCCTAGATGCAGCTATGCATATGAAATGTTTAAAGGGTGATTATGCATTGTGGAATGTGTTGATAGGCTATGAAATGATGATAATCATAAGTTAAGATGATAAAAGAGAGAGGGAAAATTTGGGGTGTTTACACCAGGTCTTACCATTAAAGCATACATCAGCAATTTCGTTTGTTTTATTTACATCATTATCCTCCTAAGTTTGTCAATAGGTGAGAAGTGAAAAGAAAAGGTGATTTATTTTTATTTCCATTTCTACGATGGCATAAGAATGAGTGAAAACAAATGGAGGAATTCCAAAAATATGCATGCTCATTTTATTAAAATTATTTTCTAAAAAGTACAATCTTTAATACAACAACACTTAGCAGAAAAGAAAATACAGCCGGAAATTATAAGGGCCTAATGATCCTAGTAGTGAGCTTCCTTGTTAATCCATTGTCTTTAAGCGATATTCCTTAATGTTCACCCACCTTAAGGGATGTTCCTTAATCTTCTTCCACTTATGAAGGTAAGGGATGATTGTTCACCATTGAGACTCCTCCTTTGAAAGTCAATTGCTTGTTGTCGATCAGGTCTTGGACTTTATATTCATCACTTGTAGGATTTGAATAGGATCCTGTAATTCCTTACTTTATTAGGAAACTTATGTGTGATTCATGAGACATTGGGGTAGGATCCAGTTCCCTTCTAAGATTCCTTTGTTGTGATTGATGATGCTCTTGAGGCTGTTGTTGAAGTAGATATTGTTACAGACCCTATTGTGGATGTATCATCCAAGATTGTTGTATTTGAGGCATTAGGTAGGACTCTGGCTGATATGGTGAAGGGTTACCTTCTCTTTTTCAATGGTACTTCCCCCTTTTGAGTCCTTTCATGGCTTCTTGAGATATCCTTTGAGTTCACTTGTGAGTATTGGGAAATCTCTTAGCCCTTGGAAATTGGATAAGGGCAAAACCGGAAAGGATATGCAAGTGTATGGGTATGTATATAAATGCATGAAAATGCATGGGTATGAAAAAATATTTATTCCGTTATTTTTAAGGTATGATAAAAGTTTTTTATTTTAGGTATGCTAAAAAATTCCTTGGGATGCAATGCAAGTGTCATATTAGGATAATGACAAATAGGAGGAAACCCTTACAGATTTAGGAAAGTTATGAATATAAAACCTATATATTGGTTAAGAATAATGGCAAATATAAGGACACCTTATTTAAGAGGTCTCCTTATATATAGGGATAATGACCAACATGGGAAACCCAAACGAGTTTTAGGGTATATGCAAGCATGATCTAACTTGGGTGGGTCCCTATATTAGGATAGTTCTAGATGTTTACTACTCAAACCCCTCACATGTAGGATATACAGTTTTGATAAGCTATAAAGTTTAGGACTATACCCTTGTTTTACCATGAGAAGAAGAAAGTCTTCCTACGGTAATCCTTCGGGATAAGTCCAATTTAGGCAAGAACCTGGTAACGACCCCTTTTGGGTGAATACACATTGTTATCAAAAGGTAAGGTATCTAGGTTCCCGGAGTCACGGATCAACTGACAAGTCATCATCCTCTACCAAGGGGCTAGCCTTGATGGGGAAATACCCATGGGAGGATTTATTCCGAATGCGGCCTCCATGCATTGACAAGGTGTAAACTCCATCAAAACACTTCCGTTCCACATCCTAATAATCTAGGGTTTTCTCAGCCTTGGTTTTGGCTTCACACAAAAATTTCCTCCAAAATGCATGATCATGACAATAATATATATATAACAATCAATTAACTAAATCAAATAATACCCCAAAATAATAAGAAAATACAAATAACCTACAATAAATCCCAAAAAATAATTATTCTAATCATGAGAATGGGAGGATTTGGATTAATTGGGATGATACTATAGTGGATGTTAGACTGGTAAGGAGTACAGACCAGCTGATTCATTGTATGGTTCTGGATAGAGGAGGCAATCTGAAATACTAGTTGACTGCAATATATGGACATAACATTTTGGAGAAAAGAAGAATATTGTGGAAGGATATGTTAACATTACAGCCAAATAATGCTAGCCATTGGTGTGCAATGGGGGATTACAATAATGTGGATACATCCAAGGATAAAATTGGAGGGAAAATGGTGGTTAAGAATGAATTCTATGACTTGTAAGACGCGATGAATAAAACTGGATTAACTGAGATGGATAGCAATGGAGATTACTTCACCCGGTGTAATAAACACTCAGTGGGCACAATATATTCTAGAATTGACAGGGTGCTTGGGAATGTGGAATGGTTTAGAAGGAATATGGATATGAAGCTCACTAATAAACCATATAGCATATCTGATCATGCCCTACTGCATATAGAGAGCAAGACTATGATTAAAATAGGTACTAGAAGATTTAGATTTTCCAATTACTTGGTAGATATGAATGGTTATAAGGAGGTAGTTCAGGAAAGTTGGAATAGACCTATAGTTGGTTCTCCCATGTTTTTCATGTGGAATAAACTTAAGAGGCTGAAACCTGATCTGAATACGCTGAGTAAACATTGCTCAGGGGTGCATCAACAGGTGGTTCAGGCCAGATCTGATTTGGAGGAAGCTCAAAATACCCTTAATTTGAACAAGATGGATAAGGAGTGTATATAAAAAGTTAAACATTGTACAGCCCAAGTAATCCATTTGAATGAAGTTGAGGAAAGTATCCTGAAACAAAGATCTAAGATTGATTGGCTCAACATGGGGGATGAGAGTAATGCATATTTCTTTGCTTCTATTAAAAGTAAAAATGCAAAGAAAAGTATCACTAGCTTGCAAAATGATGATGGCACAGTCATTACAGACCCAGCTGATATTCAGGTAGAAGTCCTGCACTTTTATGGTGAGCTCATGGGAAGTAAAGAAAGCCAGTTGCAATAAGTTGATGTGGAGACTATGAGAAGTAGTAGTCAAGTTAACAGAAATCAAGCTGCAAATCTTATTATTGAGGTAACTGAATATGAAATTGTCCTTGCCCTAAAAGATATAGGTGATTTGAAATCTCCTGGGATTGATGGGTATGGAGCAAAAATTTTTAAGAGTAGCTGGCAAGTGATAAAGACTGATGTGATGGAAGCTGTCAATGAATTCTTCACAAAAGGGAAAGTTTTCAAAGCTTTCAATAGTACTTTAGTCACTCTGATTCCCAAGACAGAAAATGCAACAACTATTAAGGATTATAGGCCTATAGCTGGGTGTACCACATTTTATAAAATAATTTTCAAAGTGCTTACAAAAAGGTTGAGTAATGTTCTGCAGGAAGTGATTCATCAAAGCCAAGCAACTATTATACCAGGTCAAGTCATACATAATCACATACTTTTAGCTTTTGAATTGATGAAAGGGTATAATAGAAGTGGGGGCCCCTAGGTGTATGATGCAGATTGATCTTCATAAAGCTTATGATATGGTAGACTGGTGTGCTTTGGAAACAATCCTTGGTGAGATTGGATTTCCACAGAGATTTTTGAATTGGATCATGGTTTGTGTCAAAACAGTTAGCTACAGGTTTAATGTGAATGGAGATATAACAAATGTGTTGCAGGAAAAAAGGGGAATAAGACAAGGGGATCCCATTTCCCCTTTGTTATTTGTTCTGGTGATGGAGTATCTGAATAGAAAAATGGAGAGAATGCAAAGAAATCCAAACCTCAACCACCATAGGAGATGTGAAAAGTTGGCCATTACCCACTTATCATTTGCAGATGATATATTGCGGTTCTATAGAGGGATATAATGTCAGTGGAACTCATGTTAAAAGATTTCACTGAATTTTCTATTTCCACAGGTCTGAAGATAAATCCGAGGAAATGCAAAGTGTTTTGTGGAGGAATGGATAGTGAGATCATTAATGACATAAGGAGGGTGACTAAGTTTGAGCTGGGGAAATTACCTATCAGGTATCTAGGGATACCACTGTCTGATAAAAGATTGAACATCAATCATTATCTGCCCTTGGTGGAGAAAATAACTTGCAGAATTCATCACTGGTCTTCAAGATTACTCAGCATGGCAGGAAGATTGCAGCTGGTTAAAAGTATATGTGTATTTGTTATGCAGTACTGGATGGCTTGCCTTCCAATACCACAATGTGTGATAAAAAAATTAATTCAATTTGCAGGAGTTTTGTGTGGGCATGTAAGAGCAATCCTAGCAGGAAAAGTCCTATGGCTTGGGCAAAGGTTTGTAAGCATGTGAAACATGGGGGACTGAGTGTTCCGAATCTGGAGATATGGAATCAAGTTGCCATGATGAAATGCTTATGGAATATAAGCATGAAAAGAGACAACTTATGGGTCAAATGGGTCTATAGTTATTACATTCGTGGAAATAACATATGGACGATGCCTTTGAAGACAGCTGGTACTTGGATCTTGAAAGAAATAATGAACAAAAGAAATACAGTCCATCATATACATGAAGAATGGTCGAGCATGAGCCGAAATAAAAAGTATACTATGGATATGGTATACTTGAAGTCGTGTCAAAATGATGTTCAGGTGAATTGGACTCAAACCATCAGTCACAACTTTGCTAGGCCTAGGGCTGTTTTATGTTTGTGGATATGCTGCCAAGGGAGATTGGCTACAAAGGATAGGCTTCACAAAATGGGGTTTGTGAGTGATAATAACTGCCCCATGTGCGGGATTGAAGATGAAAGCAATTTACATCTTATGTTCAACTGTCACAAAACAAGGAAGATTTGGGAGGAAGTGTTAAGATGGCTGAATGTTCAAATTGTGGAACCATTAGATATGCATTGGATAAAGAAGAAGGCTAAAAGTAAAGGGAGTAAGGCGGGGATTGTGAAAGCAACAATGGCAGAAAAAATTCATGGCATTTGGAGATGGCGTAATAACATGATTTTTAGTGAGGAGAAAGATAAAATTGGGCAAATATAAGGGGATTATAGCTAAGTTGTTAGTGTAAGTAATAGTATAGAGTGGATGTATTAGTCCTTTGATTGTAATTGCCAATTTTGAAATATAATAATCTTTTATTTCAAAAAAAAATAAAAATCCCAAAAAATAAAACAAAAAATTCCAAACAAAAATCTCCAAAAACAAAACCCTAAAAATCCTAAAATTAGAATAGACTACCCTCTCCCCAGCAGAGACGCCAGCTGTCGCGACCTGCTTAAAATCTAAGAGTCGCCATCCTATTTTTTTAAGGTAAAAAAGGATAAACCTAAACCCTAAGGTAGAGAGACCTATGGTCCGGGAGTCAATTAAGTGGGACGAAGGTATTAGGAACGCCTCACTTCTATTATAGTTAATAAGATCCTTTTTAGTCTTTAGGGTTTGTTTGTGAAAAAAATTCAAATCGCATGAATATTCCAAAACCCTAATTTTTCCTAAGCTTACTCGCTAAGGTCTTTGTAGAAAGACCCTATGCCTACTTACCCTCACAAAAGGGATCAAAACATCGTATTTCCATTCCCCTATTCCCCTAAACCCTAATCCTAATCCCATATCCCATTACTAGGTTATTAAAAAACCTGATTTTTAAACCCCATTTAAAGAATTATTAAAAATCCCACATTTAAAACCCCATTTTTAAAGAATCATCAAAAACCTGATTTTATTATATAATCCCACATTTGAAACCCCATTTTTAAAACCCCAAATTTATTTTTATAAAATATAACTAATTATTATAAATCCAAAATTATAAATTTATCATAAATAAATCCTAATGAATAAATTCCAATTTTTATAAAATAAATAAACTCATGCTTATTTTTATAAACCTAAGATTATAAACCCATATTATTTAATAATTTAAATAAATCTCCAAAGTTATAAATTAACCCCAAAATATAAATTAACTCCATTTTATATAAATCAACCTCAATTTATTATAATAACCCAAAATATAAATAAATCAAAATTTATTGATTATAGAACATAAATAAATTATAATAAAACCCAAAAATATAACTTATTATTACCGAGTTAATCCTAAATATTTTAGTTACAATTAAGTAATTTTTACCCTTAAATTGTAATTAACAAATTAATACTCAATTAATAAGACAGTTCTTAAAATTTATTTCTTAATCTTTTTATTCCTACACATTAACTCATGATTCCAAAATTTAATACCTATTTCCTCCAAAATTAATTCCCAACACCAATTGCAATTGATCATTATTTAAATAATTTTATTTTGTAAAATTCTTTTATTAATTATCATAGAAGATATCAAATCATTTTGTCTATTTTATTATATGTTTTTTTATTTACTTTTTAGCATTACATAAATAATTTAAAAAGAAAATAAATGTTTTAAAAATTAGAACTTTTATTTTATTTTTCAAATATATGATATTTGGTTTAGATAGAGTAAAAAATTGAAAAAAGTTGTTACTGTAATAACGTTACTGATCTAAGTTTTATCATAAGACACATATATGTTTTCGCTTATTAGCTTTAGTTTTTTCTTTTTAAGAATTAGGTTTATAATAATACTTAGAAAACTTATTTAAAATGCTAATTTGATTTAAATTGTTTACGATCTTTTGTTTAACCAAAACTGTTAATAATTCTTTAGTAAAATTATTTAACTAAGAAAATCTCAATTTGCATGTAACGTTGTTTTTTCTTTACAAATTTCATGGTGATAATTGAATTAGATTATATGAAAGACCTACTTAAAGTTTATTGTATACAATAAAACAAAATCGAATACATGCGATGCATACACAAATATCTACTAAAAAACAAACCACACAATAATTAGACTCCAAATTATAATCCAATAAAAAAATTCAATCGATAACCAATAGTTCTGAATATAATAAACCTGAAGTACCGTGACCCACTTAAGCTGCTGTTTTTCTCCCTTATTCTTTTGTGTTCGCGATCTCTTTATTTTCTCTGTGTTCCTCGCGATCTCCCTTTTCTTTGCGGTCCTCTCTTCGTTCTTTTTTTATCAGTTGAAGATGGAGGCTCTTAGGGTTTATTTGTTGTTGTTCTTCAATGTGAAGAAGAACAACTTTTAGGGTTGAATATACAAATAGTAGGTGAGAAAATAGGAGAGACAGAAGTTCTATTTATAGAACAAAATTAGGATAGGAATCTGGATCTTGTCCAAAATAAAATTATAATAATATTAATAAAAAAATAATAGTGATAAAATGTGATATTAATATAATGAAATCCCAAAAAAAAAATCCTCCTAACTTATCATTTAATAAAAACCAACATAATAATTTTTAATAAAACTAATAATAATATATTAGTAATAATATTATTTTTTTTAAACCCAAAATATTTACTATTAACACTAAGTGATAACAATTTTTAATAAAACCAAATAACAATATTAGTAATAATAATATTATTATTAAATCTAAAATATTAATATAACAATAATAATAAATATTTTTATTTTAAAAGAAAAAAAAACTACCCATACCGATATTTAAAAATCCAAAATAATACTTTTAATAAAACAAAATAATATTAGTAATAATATTATTAAACCCAAAAATAATATATTCAATAATTAATAATAATATTTATTAATTAACCTAATATAACCCCTTTTTGTTAAAAAAATAACCCCATAAATTATGATAAGGATATATAATTTAGGACCCCTTTTGTAATTATTAGATTTAAGAATAAAACCCGAAAAATTTTAAAAGTCACTCTAAAAGGTCAAAATAGTCCCTCTTTCATTTTTTCTAGACTGACAAAAACCCTAGGTCAAAATTTAGGGTACGACAAACTGGTTAGAGTATAATTATGTTCATATCAATTGTTATAGTAAGTCGGTGAGGTTTTCTACTCCTGAAGAGGAAGGAGTTGGTTTGTTGTCTTTTAGAGAATTGCAGCAGTTGATGAAAGAAGAAGCTCAGATGTTTTCGTTGATGGCGACATTATCTAGTGAGGGCAAATATAAGATTGAGGAGTTGCAGATGGTGCATGAATTTCCTGAAGTTTTCCCTGATGAAATTCCCGATGTACCGCCAGAGAGAGAAGTTGAATTTACGATTGATCTTTTACCTGGTACTAGACCCGTGTTTATGGAACCGTACATGATGTCTGCATCTGAATTGTCGGAATTGAAGAAGCAATTGAAGGAGCTGCTTGAGAAGAAGTTTGTGAGAGCAAATGTATCGTCGTGGGGAGCTCCAGTGTTGTTATTAAAGAAGAAAGATGGAAGTATGACTTTGTGTTGATTATAAACAGTTGAATAAAGTGACGATTAAGAACAAGTATCTGCTTCCAAGAATAGTTGATTTGATGGATCAGCTGGTAGGTGCTTGTGTGTATAGAAAATTCGATTTGAGATCGGGTTATCATCAGATTAAAGTGAAGGATGAGGATATTCAGAAGATGAGATTCAGAACACGTTATGGACATTACAAGTATTCGGTGATGCCTTTCGGTGTTAATAATATGCTGGGAGTATTCATGGAATACATGAACCATATCTTTCATACATATTTGTATCATTTTGTGGTGGTGTTCATTAATGACATATTGATTTACTCCAAGTAGGAAGAAGAGCATGCAGAACACATGAAACTAATATTGCAGGTTTTGAAAGAAAAGAAGTTGTATGCGAAGTTGTCTAAGTGTGAGTTTTGGTTGAAGGAAGTTAGATTCCTCAGGCATGTCATTTCAGGTAGTGGAATTACCGTGGATCCATCTAAAGTTGATGTTGTGTTGCAGTGGGAAACTCCAATGTCGGTTACTGAGATTAGAAGCTTTTTGGGTCTAGCTGGTTATTATATAAGGTTTATCGAAGGTTTTTCTAAGTTGACACTTCTGTTGACTAAGTTGACTTGTAAGAGTAAGGCTTTTGTGTGGGACGTTCAATGCGGAACAAGTTTTACAGAGTTGAAGAAGAGGTTGATGTCAGCTCCAGTTTTGACATTACTGAATGCAGGAGAACCGTTTGTGGTGTATTGTGATGCTTCCATGATG
Source organism: Lathyrus aphaca (assembly GCA_963966055.1). Taxonomy (NCBI): domain Eukaryota; kingdom Viridiplantae; phylum Streptophyta; class Magnoliopsida; order Fabales; family Fabaceae; genus Lathyrus; species Lathyrus aphaca. The sequence goes on from OZ014519.1 coordinate 411,866,789, forward strand.
AGTTTATGAGGTGTGCTTATGCACAATAAAAAAGTGGTTGCTTATGCGTCGAGGTAGTTGAGAACTCATGAGAAGAATTATCCTATGCATAATTTAGAACTTGTTGCAATTGTTTTTATGCTGAAGATTTAGAGACATTATCTTTATGGTTAGATTTGAAGTGTTTAGTGACCATAAGAGTTTAAAGTATTTGTTTGATCAGAAAGAATTGAATATGAGGCAGCGAATGTGGTTGGAGTTATTGAAGGATTACGATTTTGGTTTGAACTATCATCCAAGTAAAGCTAATGTTGTAGCTGATGCCTTAAGTCAGAAAATGTTGCATATGTCGGCGATGATGGTTAAATAGTTGGAACGAATTGAACAATTTAGAGATATGAGTTTAGTTTGCGAAGTGACATCGAAGAGTGTTAGGTTGGGTATGTTGAAGATTAATAATGATTTTATGGACAGTATTAGAGAGGCTCATAAGTTATATGTGAAGTTGGTAGATTCGATGGTGGGAATCGATCAGTCTGAGAATAATGATTTCAAATTGGATGCGTAAGGTGTGTTGAGGTTCCGTGATCGAATTTGTATACTTGATGATGTGGAGATGAAGAGAATGATTCTTGAAGAGAGTCACAGAAGTAAGTTGAGTATTCATCTAGGAGCTACGAAGATGTATTAAGATTTGAAGAGTTTGTTCTAGTGGCTTGGGATGAAGAACGATGTAGCGCGTTTTGTGTATGCATGTTTAACTAGTCAAAAGTCAAAAGTCGAACATCAGAAGCCTGAAGGGTTGATGTAGCCATTAGAAGTTCCAGAATGGAAATAGGATAGCATTTCGATGGACTTTGTGACGGGGTTGCCTAATACTTAAAGATGACATAATTCAATTTGGGTGACTGTTAATAGGCTTACTAAGTCGGCTCATTTTATTCATATTACCATCAGTTTTCCAGTATCTAAGTTGGTAGAGATTTATACTTGTGTGATTGTTATGTTACATGGTGTTCCTTTGTGTATTATGTCGGATAGAGATCCGAGGTTTATTTCTGATTTTTGGAAGAGTTTGCAAGAGTCGTTGGGTTCTAAGTTAAGGTTGAGTTTAACTTATCATCCTCAGACAAATGGTCAAACGGAGAGAACTATTTAGTAGCTAGAGGATTTATTGAGAGTGTGTGTTCTTGAACAAGGAGGTTCGTGGGATACTTACCTTCCTTTGATAGAATGTACTTATAATAACAATCACCATTCTAGTATTGGAATGACACCTTTTGAGGCGTTGTATGGTTAGAGATGTAGAACTCCTTTGTGTTGGCATGAATCAGGAGAGAGTGTAATTCTTGGACCTGAGATTGTTCGAGAGACCACTGAGAAAGTGAAGTTGATTCGAGAGAAGATGAAAACTTCTCAAAGTCGGCAAAAGAGTTATCATGACAAGCAATGGAAAGATTTGGAATTTCAAGCTGGTGATCATGTATTTTTTAGAGTTACACCTGTAACCGGTGTTGGTCATGCAATGAAGTATAAGAAGCTTACTCCTCATTTTTGTCGCAGTGAGAATCGGATATCAAGCTATTAAGTTAACTTGTATCATAAATAAAAAAATTCACCACTGAACTTTAATTTATCTAAGGGAAAGAGAAAAAGATCGAACAAACCTAATTGAAAGAGAATCTAAGGTTCAGGGGTTGGTTATACTTAGGGAAGGTATTATCATCCTAAATATTCGTAGTACTCTACGGGAACCTCTTGAAAACATTTGTATTATTGTTAAAATTTGTTTGCTATTAGATGGGAACTGAAAAAATCGAAAGAAGGTGGAAAAAGATGAAAAAGAAAAACGAAAGAAAAAGAAAAGTGTGAAAAAAGAAAGATGTGCTCGCCAAGGATAAACCTCGTGCCTACGTATTCCCTAGTGCAATGGAAAAGCCAGAGCGTCATAGTTCGGAGAACTACGGGTAAAAAGGGGGTCTAAGAAATAAGACAACAAATGGAAAAGCTTGAAAGCAAAGCTTGTGAGGATTAATTGTAAGAGTGGAGAGATTAATGAGCATCTCTTATGAAAAGATTTAAATGAAGAGTTAAATGTTTTAGAGACAAAAGGTTGGATGAATCACAACCCAAGGGCTAGCCTCAAGAGCGATCATTCAAGAACCCAAGGAATGCGAGATTCCAAAAGCTCAGTTCTTCCGTTGTTTAATTAAGAAAAAGTTTAAGTATTTTAGAAATGAAAGGTTGAATGAATCACAACCAAATGGCTAGCCTCAAGAGCAAATCATTCAAGAATTCAAGGAATGCAAGACTCCAAGAACTCAATTCTTTCGTTGTTTGATTAAGAAAAGGTTTAAGTATTTTAGAAATGAAAGGTTGAATGAAACACATTCTGAGGGCTAGCCTCAAGAGCAAATCATTCATGAATTCAATGAATGCGAGACTCCAAGAACTCAGTTATTTCATTGTTTGATTAAGAAAAAGTTTTAAATATTTCAGAAACGAAAGGTTGAATGAATAATAACCTGAGGGCTAGCCTCAAAAGCGATCATTCAAGAATTCAAGGAATACGAGACTCCAAGAACTCAGTTATTTCGTTATTTTGTTTTGAAGAGTTAAAAGTTGTGAAGTAATGAGAGATTAATGGCTATCTCTTTAATGATTTGTAAAGGAAACTGTCCTAGGCGTAAATAGGGTTTCGATGAATGAGAAGTAATTACTTATATGAACGAAAATGACATAAAGTCAACCAATATATCTTTTCCCTTGGAATAGTGCAAGTGAACAAAATCGGAAGACGTATACACACGTCAAAGCATCATGGATCCGTCATGAACCACATCGTGTCGAAATAAAAATCAAAACGAAATTGAAAAGGAAAGTCACATCTTTTTTGATTTTTTAGTATATCAACAACTAAACAAAATTACAACTAAACTTAAAAACTAAATTTAAATAACTTACTAAACAATAATTTATTTTTTATATTTTTAAGTGTTAATAACATATATACTTTACTTACAAGATTACTGAATAAATTAAACAAAACTATATTTTGAAATGAAGAAACTAAAGCCAATCTAATAACTTAAACTAATAAGGAAAATTTTAAATAATTTAAATAGATAACAAACTAAAATTAAAAATAAACCTAGTAAAATAAAAATGAAATAGAAATAAATAAACATGGATATTTATCATAAGCTAACCTATACTAACACTATAACAACAATAAAATATGAACATATAAAAAATATTAAATATCTACTACATAGCTTCACAAACAAATATATATATATATATATATATATATATATATATATATATATATATATTAAATTATTAGCTATATATGGTATGAACGAAAATAAATGATGAATGATACTCACAAACTCCAAAGATAGCAAAGATTGAGCTTATTGTGTAGAAGAAAGTGAAGGTGTTTTGATGGAGGTTATTGTTGTGGAGAAGATGATGAATGTGTTGGAATTAAATTAATAATTATTAGGCATATATACATGTTCTACGTATTATGTTATATACTTTAGTGCGGAATAGAATAAATAATACAAACATGTATATAATTACAAGATCTACCACATGTTAGTATATGAGAGAGAAGATTGCAAGAATACCTGGATCTATTGAGAAAGGTTTTGTTGACGGTAATCCTGAAAGTTAGAAAGTGTAGAGACGAGACAAGTGACAGACACTTGTTGGCTTGTGGATCTTCCTCAACCGGTACTCCTAATACCTTGAACACTCTTCATATGGGGAGAAGAGGTAAATTGCTTGTGTACGGTATATTGGGGACCATAGCCTATATATATATATATATATATATAATGTTTTGGCCAATTAAGGTTCCCATTATTCGCAAATGGACCATCCTGACATCCATTCATATTTGAGCCCATATCTAATTAATTAATTACTAAATAGAAATCTAATTAGCCTTTTAAATTTATTTGATCACTTAATCAATTAAGGCTCTTATTTTAATAAATAGCTAATATAATTAAATATATATTTGCCCACATAATTATTGGAATAATTATTGGAATAATATTAAATCCGTAAAATATTCCAACAGAATGTTTATGGATATTGTGCAAGTAAAAAATTGAATTTTGACTTTTAAAAATATGTAATGAATATGCTAGATTTTGAGAATTTAAGTGTGTTTTTGTTAGTCTCAAATTGAGAGAAAGAGAGATCTTATTTATAGTGTGAATAAGGTGAGAGTGTTGATGTGTCAATCCATGTCACTTTATGAGAATAGTTCTTGGTTATTGATAAGTCCAAGTTGGCAATCCATGTGAAGTGTGAGAATGATTCTTGGCCATTGATAAGTCCTAATTGACAATCAATGTGAAGTGTGAGAATAATTCTTGGCCATTGATAAGTCCAAGTTGGTCATTCATGTGAAGTGTTTGTACTACATTGTAGTGGATCCCATTTGTCATTTTTCCTTTTTTGGACATGAAGACAAACAAAAGAAAAGTAGTAATAATAATAAATAATATTAATAAAACTAATAATAGTAATAATAATAATAAAAGATAATAATATTAATTAAAAAGATGATAATAATAAAAAGAAATTGAAAATGATTATTAAAAAAAAGAAATTATATTGAATTAAATAAATTGAAGTTAAACTAAATAAAAAATAAACTAAATAAACTGAAATTGAAATTAAACTAAATTTAATATGAAATTTAATTAAAATATAGATTAAAACCAAAATTAAACTAAGATTAATTCTAAATAAACTAAAATAATTATCTAAATAGAAATCCTAAAAATCAAGAAATGGTATGGAATGATAAAAATCAGGTAAAAATGCATGATTAATGATCAATGAAATTTTTATGAAAAAAATGAATGACTTATGATTGATTTTCGATATTGTGATAAAAATGTGTCAGATGAATGAAAAATGCTAAAACGCCTGGTCAAAATTTAGGGTATGACAGATGCCCCTATTTAATCTTCTTGAACCTAAATGTATGAATATCAATGATTTTCGGACATTCGAGGTAGAAGATGATTAAATATTATAATACCTAGAATTTTGACCGAATACAGATGAAGTTCAATGTAAATGAATGCATGAAATATGAATTTTGCGGGGAATGATGCCACAAGAGATGGACTAGCAAGACAGGATTCCACTAGGGAAAAGGTTAAGTACAGCGGGGAATAAGTAAAAATTGAGAAATACAAGATATTGCGGAAGTTCGTCAAGGTGACAAAGAATATCCAATAATACTTGTAAAAAACAGGAGAAGTCCCTAGAAAGTGATACAAATATCTGAGAAAGCATCAGACGAGAAGAAACCAACCATCCAAGAATGCATTGAATGAGAAGTATGAACACAAATATGAGAAGGCATCAGATGTAAAGAGACCAATAATCCAAGAATGCATTGAATGAAAAATGTGAAACACATAAATATCTGAGAAGACATTAGATGTAAAGGAAACCAAACGAAACCCAAGAAAGCATTGGATGAAAGGAAATAATATATATCTGAGAAAGCATCAGACGAAAGAAACCAGTCATTCAAGAATGCATTGAATGAAAGGTACAAAGGGACCAGTCATCCAAGAAGCATCGAGTGAAAGATAATTACAGTATCAAAGAATGCATTGGACGATAACAGAGATAAAACAAAACCCAAGAAAGCATTGGATGAAAATAACTATATATCCGAGAAGGCATCAGATATAAAACGATTAATAGGAATCCAAGAACGCATTGGTTGTAAGCAAAGACAAAGATATATGAGAAAGCATCAGACGAAAAGAGACCAATCATCCAGGAATGCATTGAAAGGTAAGAACAAAAATAATTGAGAAAACATCAGATGTATGTGAGCAAAGATGACACCCAAGAAAGAATTGGACGCAAAGGAAATCAAAATATCCAAGAAAGCATTGAATATGTGAGTGAAAATATCCGAGAAAGCATTGGACTGAAAAGAAACCCAGACAAACACGTCTGTTTTGATAGGTGTCAAGTGAGTTGGACTTTGGAAATACAAATGAGGATAAAAAATCATGTTATGCACGATATATGAGTTGTTATGATGTATGATCAAATGCATGTAATGCATATGCTGACAGCACGACTTGACTCTTTTATGGAGTGGATAAGACTGGAAAACTCAGCATTGTGAGATCACTGTCATTCTACTTAGGGACTAAAGATGTTGTTGATCAAATCTCTGCCACACTGACAAACTGTACCAAGTTGATGATCCTTGGAAAAAATAGAGAGCTTCTTAGGGATTCTTCCAATGAATTTCTCCAGATAAGCTGACTGTTGTAAATAAACTGATCCTTGCTTTAGCTTGACTAATTGTAAATGATTGTTATGTTGTTCACTTAGAAGCTTGCCCCAACATGAGTCTTTAAAGGATTTCTGGATAAAACATCTCCGAGATAGACTTGCATTGAGCAACAAACCTTGAACTGATCCTCACATGGTCTGGGAAGAACTTTCCCCTAATAGGGTCACTGACCAAATTTCTTAACTGTATGAAAATTCCTTGCGAGAAAAGATAGTTTGCAAACAAAAATGTTCATACAAACATGGTAATGCAAATGCAAAAGCAACTTTTGAAATCAGAATTATTGTTAGAAAAATGCAAAGAAAATGAAACATTAGTCAAAACTCAATAGTTTATGACTTTCAAAGTGGAAGTAAAGCAAAGATACAATATCAAACAAATGATTCACAAAGATCTTTTTTGGAGTCAATGTATGCAACCTTGTTGTAGTATGCTTTTTCAGAATAAACCCTGCCTCAATTAGGTCTCTTAAGGGTTGTAGTGTGGTTTGGTTCATGGTTATTGAAACAAAGGATATAAGGATTAAATTATGTTTGCACCCACCCCTTCTTCATGTTGATCTCCAGTCTTACGTTCAGTTAAATCTACACACATTCATCTTGACAATGTAAGGGTAAAGATGATAATTCAAGATTCATTGGAAATGATAGTCATTTTATTGGGGATTTGATGGATGCCAATGACCCTCTGATTTTGATCTGGTGATCACTAAATCTTGTTTTTCTTGGAATTGAGGATTTGAGGGCCTCTTTTGCTTGATTATTCTCTATATTGATATGTTCCCTAAATTTTGCCTAAGTCTTTCTTCGGGTGTTTGACTTAGCGGGATTTTTCTCTTCTTTTTTTTTTTGTATTTTTTTGAAAGATTGAAATCCATGTCTGCCAAACTATTGGTTGTAATGAAACATCTTGTAATTTGAATGTGTAATCAAAATAACTGAACAACTAACCTGCCCCAGGTTAAGCATAAGGGTTTAGATCCGAAAGAAACTCCTACTTCTAGGCTCGAAGTGGTGAACTAGGTATTAACTCCTTATCTCTCCACTGTTTGGGAATTGAAACAATGCTTGTACATCATTGGCAAGATTTTATTCGAAAGCAAACCACAACAGTTATGGGTAATCATTTTTCATCATCCTCCCATAAAATCTTTGTACAATCAATTTTTTTTGAACAAAAGGTATTTTTATTTTTTATTTTTAAAGGAAAGCATAAAGACATAAATAAACAGATGAATTTAATTCAAAAGATTGTAAATGCTCATTTCATTAATCATTAAAGTACAAACATAATTGAAAGCAAACAATTGATACAAATACAAGGAAAATGCAAACAAAAAGGAAACAATGGCCTAATGATAAATCAGTAACAAGGATGAGTTGTCATGTCTTGAAACACTGACTTTTAGGGAGAACTTCTAGTTAAAGTTGACTAGAGCTTCAAGTCTCATGCCCTTGCAAAGGATTGGTATCATGAAAGGTGATGATTTTGTCTTTGATCAAGTCTTTCACTCTTGTCTTCCAAGCAAAGAAACCTTCCAAGTTATGACATGCACCACCTTGGTGAAATTTTCAATGAAGATCAGCCATATAATCGACTGGAAGAGGATTTGAAGGAGGATGCATAGTCCTAGTTGTGACCAAACCACTCTGGACCAAATAATGATACAACTCAATATATGTCATGGGAATAGGGTCAAATTTACCTATAGTCCTAACATTATGATTCTGGTTTTAACCAACATTTCTTCGTGGAGGAGCTTGAACTGGTGGAGTATTAACAACACGAGCGACTTGAGCCACATATGGTTGACAATAGTGTTGTTTTTCGTGACAAGGTTTTTTACTAGTTTCACCCCCTCCTTCTTTTGAAAGTTTTCAAAGGATTTTCTTACATCACTAGAGGTTTCAACAACAAAATCTTTGACTTGAGGTATGACAATCCTTGGGGAATGAGTTCTAATAGTGGTCAAAGCTTGTAACATCTCCATGATCTTGTTGGAATTGCTTTTCAACTCATCAAACTTGATCAGCCATTCTTATTCTGATGTTAGCGCTAATCTTGTATCCGTGACGAGGAACCAACTCGATGACTGGAAAAGGTAGACAACCAGAGTGAGGTGAAAAACATCATGGATATATGCATGAATTAATGAAAATGATGCAAATGATATGAAATTCCATGCAATGTAGGTAAGGTTGGGATCCAAAATAACATGAGTATCACAAAACACCTTAACAGGTAGGCTCTGAGAAGGAAGTTATAGATTCTTTACTCATAAAACCCACTCACAGAATAGTTTCTATAGTGATGGATAAGGTTCTCAAGGTCACAGACGCTAATCACACTAATGTCCTGCCACAGGCTGGTTGTATTATGACGATAATAACGATAAAGTCTATCTTGAGTGGAGTTCTCATGCTAGGCTTACAAAGGGGTGATCCCTCAAAGACTAACACTACACAACTGCCGATATAGAAGTTGGTTCTAAAAATGGGTTCCAGAGTAACAGACCCTTCATGAATCAAGTCGTGTGACAGGCTAGTTGCATTACAACAAGATCTATGAATAGGTCTACCCTCGGGGGAAGCTTTCATGCTAGGCTCGCAAGGAGAGAGTCCTTGGAGACTAACACTAATTACTTCCAAATCTAAACTTAGGTGTTTCGTCTTCTTTTCCCAAAGCTCGGGTGTAAAGCTTTGATCATGATATCAAATCCCAAAAATATAGAAAAACCAAACAATACAAGCAAACAATATAACAACAACATAAATATAACAATATAGGTTTAACCCTCTTGGAGAGTCCCCAGTGAAGTCGCCATTTCGGTCACGGTGAGAATCAGATATCAAGCTATTAAGTTAACTTGTATCACAAATCATAAAATTAACCATCGAACTTTAATTTATCCAAGGAAAAGGGAAAAAGATCGAAAAAAACCTAATTGAAAGAGAATCTAAGGTTCAGGAGTTGGTTATACTTAGGGAAGGTATTATCATCCGAAATATCCGTTGTCCACTATGGGAACCTCTTAAAAATATTGGTTTTATTGTTAAAATTTGTTTGCTATAAGATGTGAACTGAAAAAATGGAAAGAAGGTGGAAAATGATAAAAAAGAAAAACGAAAGAAAAATAAAAGTGTGAAAAATGAAATATGTGCTCGCCAAGGATAAATCTCGTGCCTACGTATTCCCTAGTGCAATGGAAAAGTCAGAGCATCGTAGTTCGGAAAACTACGGGGAAAAAGGAGGTCTAAGAAATAAGACAACAAATGGAAAAGCATGAAAGTAAAGCCTGTGAGGATTAATTGAAAGAGTGGAAAGATTAAAGATCATCTCTTATGAAAAGATTTGAATGAAGAGTTAAATGTTTTAGAGACAAAAGGTTGGATGAATCACAACCCAAGAGCTAGCCTTAAGAGCGATCATAAAAGAGCCCAAGGAATGCGAGATTCCAAAAGCTCAGTTCTTCCGTTGTTTGATTAAGAAAAGTTTAAGTATTTTAGAAACGAAAGATTGAATGAATCACAATCCAATGGCTAACCTCAAGAGCAAATCATTCAAAAATTCAAGGAATTCGAGACTCCAAGAACTCAGTTCTTTCGTTGTTTGATTAAGAAAAAGTTTTAAGTATTTTAGAAATGAAAGGTTGAATGAATAACAACCCGAGGGCTAGCCTCAAGAGAGATCATTCAAGAATTCAAGGAATACAAGACTCAAAGAACTCATTTCTTTTGTTATTTTGTTTTAAAGAGTTAAAAGTTGTGAAGTAATGAGAGATTAATGGCTATCTCTTTAATGATTTGTAAAGGAAACTGTCCTAGGCGGAAATAGGGTTTCGGTGAATGAGAAGTGACTACTTATATGAACGAAAATAACATAAAGTCAACCAATAGATATTTTCCCTTGGAATAGTGCAAGTGAACAAAATCGAAAGATGTATACACACGTCAAAACATCATGAATCTGTGAAGAACCATATCGTGTCGAAATAAAAATCAAAACGGAATTGAAAATGAAAGACACGTCTTTTTTGAATTTTTTGTATATCAACAATTAAACAAAATTACAACTAAACTTAAAAACTAAATTTAAATAACTTACTAAACAATAATTTTTTTTTATATTTTTAAGTGTTAATAACATATATATTTTACTTCTAAGATTACTAAATAAATTAAACAAAACTATATTTTGAAATGAAGAAACTAAAGTCAATCTAATAAATTAAACTAATTAGGAAAATTTTAAATAATTTAAATACATAACAATTTTTTTTATAAATAAAAGTAAAATAAAAATGAAATAGAAAGAAATAAACATGGATATTTATCATAAACTAACCTATACTAACACTATAACAACAATAAAATATGAACATATAAAAATATTACATATCTACAACATAGCTTCACAAACAAAATTATATATAAATTAAATTATTAGCTATATATGGTATGAACGAAAATAAAGGATCTATGATATTCAAAAACTCCAAAGCTAGCAAAGGTTGAGCTTATTGTGTAGAAGAAAGTGAAGATGATGAATGTTTATGGATATTGTGTTAGTAAAAAAAATGAATTTTGACTTTTAAAAATATGTAATGAATGTGCTAGATTTTGAGAATTTAAGTGTGTTCTTGTTAGTCCCAAAATGAGAGAAAGAAAGATTTTATTTATAATGTGAATGAGGTGAGAGTGTTGATGTGGCAATCCATGTGACTTTATGAGAACGATTCTTGGTCATTGATAAGTCCAAGTTGTCAATCCATGTGAAGTGTGAGAATGATTCTTGGCCATTGATAAGTCCAAGTTGGTAATCCATGTGAATTGTGAGAATGATTCTTGATCATTGATAAGTCCAATTTGGCAATCCATGTGAAGTGTGAAATTTTTTTTTGGTCATTGATAAGTCCAAGTTGATAATTCATGTGAAGTGTTTGTACTACATTGTAGTGGGCCCCATTTGCCATTTTTTTTTTGGACATGGAGACAAACAAAAGAAAAGTAGTAATAATAATAATAATAATAATAATAAATATTAATAAAACTAATAATAATAATAATAATAATAATAATAAAAAAGATGATAATAATAATAAAACTAATAATAATAATAATAATAATAATAAAGAAATTGAAAATGGTTATTAAAAAAAAGAAATTATATTAAATTAAATAAATTGAAGTTAAACTAAACCAAAGATAAACTAAATAAATTGAAATTGAAATTAAACTAAATTTAGTATTAAATTAAACTAAACTATAAATTAAAACCAAAATTAAGCTAAGATTAATTCTAAATAAACTAAAATAATGATCTAAATAGAAATCCTAAAAATCAAGAAATGGTATGGAATGATAAAAATCGGTTAAAAATGCATGATTAATGATCAATGAAATGTTTATGCAAAAATGATTGACTTATGATTAATTTTCAATACTGTGATAAAAATACGTCAGATGAATGAAAAATGATAAAACGACTGGTCAAAATTTAGGGTATGACAATTTTATTGGTCCGTATCAGATTTCAGACAAAGTTGGAAAGGTTGCTTATAGAATGGATTTATCGCATAGTTTTTCTAATTTGCATGATGTGTTTCACGTGTCGCAACTTTGGAAGTACATTTCAGATACATCTCATGTGATTAGTATGGATGATGTGCAAGTACAGGGTTATCTTACTGTTGAGACGATGCTTGTACAAATCACGGATCGTGAAATGAAAACTCTAAGAGGTAAAGAGATCATGTTGGTAAAAGTAGTCTGGTTGGGAGCAGCCGGAGAAAGCATGACTTAGGAGTTGGAGAACAAGATGTGGGAATCTTATCCCGAGTTGTTCGAACTAGGTGAGATTTTCGAGGACGAAAATGTTCTAAGTGGGAGAGAGTTGTAACACCCTGATTATTTAATTACTTATTTAATTAAATATTGTCGTATATTTGGTTTTGTTTTGCGTTGAGTTGCTAAGTTGGTTGGAATTAAGTTGAATAAGTCGATTAAGTTGATTTAAGTTGTATTGTTGTTACTTGGACTTAGTTGAGTAAATTATGTTGGGGGTTATTGGTGGAATTGTGCTATTTTGATAAATGGGTTTGTTTGATAATTAGAAGTAGCAATTGTGGGGGGTGTGGTTTATGACCAATAGAATTGATAAGATTAATTAAAATAAAAACCATAAGTTAATTGGGATTAGAGAAAATAGGTTATCAGTAAGGAGAAAAATAAGAAGTTGGAAAAAGGTGGTTACGTGAAGTTCCTAGAGAGGCAAAATCTAGGGTTCTGATCGAAAAGTGTTAGAGTCAACTTCAATCCAAAGGTAAGGGTGGGGTTCTAACCTTATAATCGATATTATATGATACATTTGTATGGGATTTGGTACATAAGTTGTTACTGTCAGTTGTTGTTTGTTTTGATGAATAAGTTATTTTGATAAATAAGTTCTTTTGATGAATAAGCTGTTTTTAGATGATTAAGAAAATTATGTCAGTGTTGTGTTGTTTGTTGAATTGTGTGTCAGTTAATTGGGTAAATAATCAGAGAAGGAATTGGACTGAGAAGTGTTGCAGAGACGAAGCAGAGAGAAGCAGTGAGCATTGTAGGTTTGGAATGTGGGATGATCGTCCCTTATTCCTGATGCTCGTCTAGGAATTATGAATTTTGTCACATCCCTGGGACGATCGTCACAAGCCCAATTGTGACGAGGGTCACACAAATGGTGACGATGGTCACACAGGGTTAGGAAAATTCATCGTTTTGGCTTATGTGTTGTATTTTCTGCTGTCTGCTAAATCTGGTTTGTCATAAATTAATTCTTGTAACATGAATCAGATGTAGAACACTATATTAAATAGCATAGGTCACAATAATTAATTAACAGAGAGTTAATAAGTGATATAAAAATGAATTTGTAAAAGAAAACTAGTTAACAGTGGAATATGATTAGTAGTTGGTTGGCATGTTGGTTGCTGTGATGGAGTTATCAGAAGCTTATTAATGAATTAATAATAAGTAGTAATAATAGAGCATATTAATTCGTTTAATTAATCGTTGTAGTCGGGAATTTCGTAAATAATAAGTGTGGTATAAATTGTTGTACTTGTGTAATGTTGTTTGTTGTAAGTTGAAAAGTTATTGGTTGATGTTGCATGTTGTCGTGCCTTATAAATGGAAAAATTATGAGGTGTAGGCCTTTGACCAAAGTTAGATCTTGTTGTTTCGTTATGTCGTCAAAGTTGTTGTTGGTTGATAACAATGTTGAGTCGTATAGCATGTCATTATTAAAGTTGGAGCTTTTTGCTCTGTAAGTTGGCCTGGATTGGAAAAATAAAGTTGAAGGCTTATGCTTTTTGTTGAAGCCTCTATTAATTGGAAATATTATAAGTTGGGAGTTTTGCTCCGATGGTACCACATGCATCGCATTTGTCTAAGTTGCATATCAGGTTGTATATTATGTTGTTGTGTTGTATTTTATGTTGATTCTGAGTTCTTTATTAAGTTGTGAAGTGATGATTTATGTAAACTAATTTAATATGTTATTTATTATATGTTTGATCATATTTTTATATATCTCACCCCTTCTCTTTGAATGTTTCCCTCTGTTGGTAACATGCAGGTAATCCATAGTAGGATGGAGTACCTTAGTATATTCAAGTCAGTGTTGTCGCTCTGATATGTAGCACTCGGGGGATAATGCTTGTTTTATACTGATGTTGACTTTTGTGATAGTTGCCGAATTTTAAGTTGTTTAATTAAAGAATTGTTGTTTTCTGAAGTTGCTCTGATGTTGAATACAATTTAAGTTGTTTTTGATGAATCCATTGTGTTGTAATAAAGTATTTGTTTTAAAGACTTATCAAGTGTTGAATGATGTTTAAAAGTTGAAATGTATCATCTCAATTTAATTTGTTGAATTTTTTATACTCTGTTTTTGTTAATAATTATCGGGTAGAATTGGGGTAATACATTTGACATCTTCGACCATAAAGTGCTTCAAAATGCGGAATTCCGATACCGGAATGATAATTGTTATTATAGGTTAACTTGATTAACGACAAGTGACTATCCCAAGCACCTCATTGTTCAAGCACACAAGCCCTCAACAAATCTGACAAAGATTATATAGTACTCTCTGTCTTCCCATCAGTCTATGGATGATAAGCTGAACTTAACTTAACTTTGAACCCAATGCTTCTTGAAAGCTCTCTCAAAATCTAGAAGTAAATCTCTGATCTCTATCTGACACAATACTCAAACGAATCCCATGCAACTTCACAATCACATTGACATATATCTCTGTTAATTTCTGCAAGGAAAAAGTAATACCAATCAGAATAAAATGTGTTGACTTCGTCAATCTATCAACAATTACTGAAATATCATCATGCTATCTTGGAGTATTATCCCTTAACGAAATCCATCGAGATACTATCCAATTTCCACTCTGGAATATCCAACTATTGCATCTAACCAGCAGGTTTTTTATGTTCTACTTTCGACTTTTGACAAGTCAAACAAGCATAAACAAACCGAGCCACATCACACTTCATCCCAGGCCACCAAAATATCTTTTTCAAATCTTGATACATTTTTGTAGCTCCCGTGTGAATACTCATACTACTTCTATGTCCCTCTTCAAGAAGTCATCAGGAATACAAATACACTCCTGAAACCTTAATACCCCATGTTCATTGACTCAAAACTCACTACCCCCAGCCCGTTCCTCACTGACCATTAAGTCCACCAATTTCACATCCAACTTCTGACTCTCCCGTATATGATCAAGAAAGTCATTGTTAACCTTCAAAATTCCCAACATTACACTGTGATGTGTCTGCTTGCAACCCAAACTCATATCTCAAAATTGTTCGATCAATTCCAATTCTCTAGCCATCATGATCGACATATGTAATGTCTTCCGACTTAAGGCATCAACCACAACATTGGCCTTTGTAATACCCTAAAATATACCCTCTTATTTATTACCAATTCCAAGTAGCTTATGCTTCACTTCCATGACATTTAGAATGTTCTTCCTTGCATTGCATACTGTTAATGCTATTATTCTATGATTGGCATTATGTTTGGTAAAACTAATATGGCTGGAAAATGTTGAATAAGAAGTTCCATATTAACATGGTATAGATTCTGGAAGAACATGTCAAACATGATGTCCTGACATGGTGGCACAGATAAATGTGGAAGTTGTCAAAGAAGATGTTGAATTCAGTTCAGAATGTCCTATCAGATGTTGGGACATTATCAAACAGAGTATAAGAACTTAATTCAGGATGTCCCAACAGATGTTGTCATATGTGTAAACACCCCAAATTTGCCCTCACCCATTCACACCATGGCTTGTGATCATTCTCATATGCATAAGTACAATCATATCATCTCACATCTCATTTTTAATTCACTGGATAGTTTCTAAGGCATCTGCACCTAGGGTTTGTGATCTGAGCAATCCCAAAGCATCTTGAGCTATTCCAAAGGCCACCAATCAACTCAAAGGGGTCCATGTGTGTTCTTACATCATATTCCATCTCCTCAAAGTCAAAAGTGCAGAGGAATCACAAGAACTAGGGTTTGAGTGGGTGCAGAGCCAGGATGAACTGCACAGTTGACTGAAAATTAGGGTTTTGGTTTCAAAGGCCATAACTCCAAATTTTTTGGTCATTCTTGTTTCCATTGATCTCTATATGGTATAGGGAGTATGCATATCAATTTTCATGAAGAAATTCCATGGGGAAGTCATCTGATCAAGAGTTGACTTTTCAGACAAGTCAGTGCAAAATCAGGGCATCTGAGGCCCCCAATGACCCAACCAATGGATGATCTTCATCATTTTGAGTGTATATGATTTTTATTTGATCATGGAGGAGGGTTGAAGTTCATAAAAATCAAGAATTAAGGGTTTTTGCAAATGTTGACTTTTTGGGCATAGTTGACTTTTCAAGAATGCATCATTTTAGGTCATTTTTCAAGCCTTGATTCATGATTCAAAAATGCTTCAAATGGAAAAACTTTGGTCATGAAAGTTGTAGATCTCATCTTTCCCTTTTCAAAAAGTACAAGAACATGATCAAACTCTTCTTGGATCAAAAGTTATGGCAATGCAAAGTTGGCAAAAATCATTGTTTTTCAAGTTAGGCACCAAAGGGAAACTTTGCAAAAACTTGAACTAATGCATATTGTGACCTCTAATCCACTCCAAACCAGCATGTAAGCATTCTCTAAGTCCTAAAAATCAGATTTGAACCAAGTTTGCCTATGGTTTCATGTTTGGTTATGCAAAAGATCACATGTGAAACATAAGCTAACCAACTTGCAAAACACTCATGATCACTTCCTACAACTTGGTGCATTGGCTGCTGAGCTTTGCTAGGCCTCTCCCTCACCTTTGCTGCGCCAGCCATGCCTTGTACTTGCCTAGACCTTGCCCATGCCCTATCTTACACAAAGTTGACCTTTATGCAAAAGCAAACTTACCTATCACAGCTGCACAAGTCACATCCTCTGGCCACTTGGATTAAAATATGTTATCAATTTGCAAGCAAAAACACTCAAGAGGCAAGGCTGAAAGACACACATTCAAGGCATTCACACAAACACTCCTAACTGCAGCTTGCTTCGAATCCTTTAACACAGCCATCAAACACTAAAACTTTCTTCATCACTCAACTCCACACACTTCATAGACCATCCAGCACCCAAAGCCCAAGCCTGAAACAGCCAAGAAACCCCACTGCCATTTCTCACTTCAGTTTGCAAAAACTTTCGAATCTTCCATCCTAGCTCACAAACACACAAACCAACACCACAGATCTTCTCTACACATTGTATGGACCTCAAACAACCCATCACCATGACCTGAAAGTGCCAAAATCACCATAGCCATTGTTGACTGAGCTTGAAGCAGTTCCATTCGAATCTCCTTCTCCAGCCAACACAAACTCATTTTGAGCATTCAAGCATCTTTGGGGGATCAAGTGGAGTGGTTTTCACAAAGAGAGGTGG
Organism: Lathyrus aphaca; assembly: GCA_963966055.1. Classification (NCBI taxonomy): domain Eukaryota; kingdom Viridiplantae; phylum Streptophyta; class Magnoliopsida; order Fabales; family Fabaceae; genus Lathyrus; species Lathyrus aphaca. Next base: position 411,884,147 of record OZ014519.1, read on the forward strand.
CCAGAAAGTTCCTAAACTGAAAGCTTCAAATCTCAGGTAACCTGAAATTAATTTTTCCAGAAGTGACTTTTATTGTTACAAACTTGTTCTTCATGCTTGCCTGATCATTCTGGTACCTTTGGTTTCGAAAATGGTGTTGATTTGAGTGTTTAATTCGTGACTGAAGCTTGCGTGACCTAGAACTTTCCCTCTTCGATTCAGCTTGTTTAGGTAATATAAATTTGTTTTAGGTTAGGGGTTTGATTCGTGAGGAGGAGAGGAACATTTCTCTGGTCTTAGATTTCATTTATGTTACGTTTTTAGGAAGTTTGAGGATTCTCAGGTGAGGGCTGGCCGGAGAAGACGACCGGAAGTCTTCTCCGGCAGCCTGAAAGTGATTAGGGTTAAGTGTAATTAATTAGGGCAAAGTTCAAACGTGGACCATTGGATCATCTTTCCCGCGCGCGTGTGTGTGGTCTGGATTGCATCATTATTTCATAATCAGGTTTAATTAAATTAATTAATTAAGTTTTAGAAGTTTGAATCTAGGCCTTTCATTCTGGCGCGCAGTCAATGCCTTTGAACTCAGGAGCAATCTCATCCATCCATCCTGTTTACTTTTATTTTGATTCCTTTTTAATTCATTTTCTTTCATTTATTTTGCACAATTAATTTAAAATAGGTAAAAATTCATAAAAATTATGAAACTTTTTCCTTAAGGTTTTATTAATTTTTATGACACAAAAATATTTTTATTTTATTTTTTTATCATTAAAAAAGTATCTTTAAATATTTAAAAGATTATTTTTAATTGATTAATGGGAATTAATTAATTAAAAATACTTTTAGGTATTTAAAAATTACAAAAAAAATTCATGAAATGTTCTAAGACATTTAGAAACATTGTCCAACCTTCAAACCAAATTTCTTTTTTGATCTTGATGCATTTTAAGAATTTTTCATTGAATTAAATCATTTTTTATGCATTATTTTGATCACATGTTTGAAAATTCATTTCTGCCTATTGGTGAAGGTTGTGACATTGATTCTTTTTGCTTTGTCTTGTGTTTAACATGTATTTTCAAGGATAAAAAGGCCATGAATTGTTCTTGCATTTTCAAATTGTTTGGCATTTGTTTTGTTAAAAACCCTAAAAAACCCTAATATCTTGTAAAATTCATAACTTGAGTTTGGTTGAGAGTTGAGAGCTCCCCTTTGGGCAGTAGATCATCATAGGCCTAGGGTTTCTTTGGTTAGCATTTTCCATTTTTTATCATGAGGTTTGCTTCTGTTTTGGGTTTTTGTTTGATGTTTGTTTCATAAACCCTAATTTGGGCTTCCTCTTGCATCCTTATTGCATTCACTTGCATAACATGACTTATCTTTGCATTTTGTGCATGCTTATGATTCATTTGACATCTTAAGACATGTAGAAAGCATCATTGATCATTGCATTACATATTTGCCATGTCATTTGTCTTGTATGATTCATAACTTTTCATGCTTGTTCATGCTCCTTAACTTGCATCATTTGCATTCATAACCTTGTATGAGCATCTCCACATGCTGCCTCATGTTTGTAGCATCTCATGACATCATTAGCATCATGTACATGCTTCTGGTTTTGTTTGGCATCATCCCATTTCATCTCATCTTTCATTGCATTGCATTTCTTTCTAACATTGCAGGTGGTAAGTAAACTGGGAAGTGAATTTGCCTTCATTTCTCATAACTTTTCTTTTCACCTCTCTTGCATCCATTGCTGCATTTCTATTTGTGCTTGGGTTTGAGCTTGCTCATTCTTGCTTCTCCCACTTTCTTTCTTCAAGTGACTTGACTTCTTGAATGAAGCAAGTCACTTTGCTTCTCTTGATCCTGTTCATTTGCTTCCTGGTGGTTCTCTTTGAAGATTTTTCTTGAAAACCTCACAAGCCTTAGGATCAACCAAGCATGATAATGAATTAGGGTTTTGATTAGTCTCCCCTCATAGTTTTCACCTTTGTGTCATCCTTTGTGTCTCACTCCCCATCTCATAATCAGGGACTAAACCCTAAAGGCTTTAAGACTTTGTGATTAAGCTTATGCCTGCATCCTTCTCTTAGGATGGAGTGCATAACTTTAATCCTAAGTATTAAACCCTTAAGTTGTTTAAATCTCTTAATCAATTCACTTAATAAGTATCAAGACATCACACTTGTAACTTGGGCCTTGCATTAGGGTTCTAATTCTCCCTTAATTGGTTAAGAAGGACTAACCCTAGTGTTAATGGACAAGTCCCCCTCAAGTTGTCTTACAAACAATAAAACTCACTTCATCATCCCATCATCAATAAAATCCACTTAATCAAAGGCTTGTTTTGTCATGGGTTTAATCCCTAATCATGGATTAAGTTGAGGAGTTTTCCTCAACTTAAACATTCTCATCTATTATCCTTCTTTTAGGATGGTGTAATGAGTCTGTTTAATCCTTGATTATGGCTTAACCTCATTACTCAACACTAAACAAAAACACCAAAAACATCTAAATAATCACAAGTAGGTTAATGATCTTAATCCTACACCAAAGGTGATTAAGTGTGAGAATCTGACATCACACTTAATGTATCCTCATTACCCCTGATCAGAGGGAAGATGTGATGAGTTTACTAAATCCATTGGTTTAGGTTTAAGCTCATTATCTTATGACAAACTCCAAAAAGAAATAAAAGACTGAAAACTCAAAAACAAACAATAATCGTCTCCTTCGGGATTCTTTTCTCATCATCTTCACTCACAACCGAGAACTTGCTTCTTCCGTCTAATGCAAGACAGTAAGCACCTGAGCCAGACAGGTCATACACTTGAGCATTGACAAGCAAGCAGTTCACCAGTCAACTCATCTTTCAGTCTCTTTGGGTCGAACTACGGTGTTCTGACTTCCTCATTGCATGAGAGGATACGTAGGCATAACTTAACAGTTATCGAACAAAAGTCTCTGTATATTCCCCCTCCTTCCAGCATTATTCTTTTAGCCTCATGATCTTGAGCAATTCATTTCATTCCTGATCTCACACCGACACTGTACATTTATACACATCACATTTCTTTACACTGACACCTGTACATTCTTTTCCAGCTACTTTACGCACAGATTGCACTGACACTACCCCTTTAAAACACAAATCTTTTAAGCGTGGATCCCGTCGAGTACGACGGACAATCTGGGTGCTAATACCTTCCCAGGTTGTAACCAACCCCCTTTCTCAGTTTCTCTGGTTCGCAAACCGTCTTATCCATCTTTTTCTAGGCCTATGCAGCATTGCCTTTCCTCCGGGATAAAAATGCCTAGCTGGCGACTCTTTTCATCTCCAGTGAGTTCACGGCTGTGTGTTCTCACTGCTCCCTTCGCCGACCGTTCGCGTCTGTACCTTCATCTGACCCCGGTGTCACTTGTCGGGAGCGACAGCTTGGCGACTCTGCTGGGGAACCTTGTACTGCAACCAGGGCTTCTGGTTCTTTTTGTGGGTTCCTCCTAGCGCTTGTTTGATTTGCGTTTACTGGGGTGTTATGTGCTTATCTGTGCTTGTATATTCATCTTTGTTTATTTGCTTTATGTACAGTTACTTTACTGTTTTCTTTACTGCATTTATATATCATATTGTCATTATTGCTGGCTGGATCTGTTGTTTGCCTTGGTGGGTGGGTGATTCATTGAGAGTTAAGGTCCTATACCTGGGACCTGAGTGACACCTAGGCTAGAGTGAATCATATTCTTTCCCATTCCATTTCGGTCTGGTGCGGGAATATGAAACACGGTTCAGATATGGGTTTCTTCTTGAGAACTCTGTGTTGCAGATTTCCTGCAATGCTAGGGCTATCTGGGAAGCCTGCTAAGTCTGGATGACCTTTTAGTACTGACCTTCAGAAACTGAGGTGAATTAGAGGAGGAATTGTTATGGTTATTGTAAACACTGTACCTCCGGGTTAGAAGTGTTTACACTTCTCATAACTGATCCAAGTCTGAGGATCCTTGTTCTAGATCACTACCTGTGAGGGGGTTGGGCTGTTTACAGGTTTGCAGGTACCTTGACCTCAGAATACCCTGTTACTTTGACTTTGTTAAGAGTACTCCATGTAGGACAGTTCTTGTGATTCTAAAACCCTGGACATATGGCTCTTTATTTGAGTCCCCCACCCTGGTTACTGGATTTTTAGGCCTCCCTCTGGAATTCTTGAACACACATGGATCTATACCAAGGCAGTTAATCAGATCCAGCTCAGTCACAAACCCTTGCATTTCATCTTGCATACATACTCATTGCATCATATTAACATGTGCTTATTTGTGTTTCAGGGTATCCATTTCTCATCTGGTTTTGGTTTTGACCCCATCTGCAGTTTTGACCTATCTCCACCAGCATTTGCTTCAGCTTGTCAGCCATACTTCAGTTACTTGCACCAGCCAATCAGTGGCTCATTTTTTCAGCATCCTCATCAGCACTCTACTCAGTCCTCAGCATCATGGCTCCAAAGAAAAGCAACATCACCTATCATTTCTTCCAACCAGACTTATCAGACATCAGGAGGATCCAAACCCTGATCACTCCAGATCATATACCCTTGTTCAGGGAAAGCTATGGAGATATACTGGACATGGTTATGGATCTGGACCCTTCACAGAGGAGCCTCATCCACACCTGCATTCAGTTTTATGATCCTCCATTGAGATGTTTCACCTTTCAAGACTTTCAGTTGGGGCCTCTTCTGGAAGAATACTCATATTTGGTTGGTTTGCCTATCAAAAGAGAAATCCCTTTCAACCCTGAAATGGTCCTTCCCAGCAATGGAGAGATAGCAAAAGCTTTGCACCTGGAACCTGTATTGATTGAACAACACTTGACCTCTAAAGCTGGGATCCTTGGATTTCATCTGGACTTCCTGATTTCTCAAGCTAGTTTGAAGGCCTCCTTGGGGGAGTGGAAAGCTGTTTGTGCTCTGTTGGCCTTAAGTGTATATGGAATTGTGCTGTTTGCAGATGAGCCTCGATTCATCAGCAAAAATGCAATCCACTTGTTCATCTTGAAGAACCCAGTGCCAACTTTACTGGGTGATCTCTATTACTCAGTCCATCAGAGAAATGAGAAGCAGCGGGGAAGATTAGTGAGGATTTGTGCTCCATTATTCCATACTTGGCTCCTCAAGCATCTACCCAGGACAGATGCATTTCTCAATCCTCATCAGCAAAGCAACTGGGCTAAGAGACTCACTGTCCTAACTTCAGCAGACATCAGATGGTGTGCTCAGAGCACCAAGGGCAGAGATATGGTCACCAGCTGTGGGCACTTTCCCAATGTGCCTTTAATAGGAGTTAAGGGAAGTATCAATTACAACCCTCTGCTGTTCAGAAGGCAATTAGGCTATGCACTGGTCCATACTCCTAGGGAACAAGATTTGGTTGAGACCCTCTACTGTGAGAACAAGATTAGTCTGGCAACTGTTAGGCAGGCTGCCTGGGCCTGGGATCATGTTCAGACTAAGGGAATCACCATTCTGGGGAAGTGCAATAATGTGGCATCAGTCCAATATTATGAGTGGTCCCATGCTAGGGCCCAATTCTCTGGAATGCCCTTCACCATAGAAGACATGCCTGAGTCATCTTCAGCACCACCCCCTGCCACTATCAGTTTGGAAGAGTGTGAAAGCTTGAAGGAAAGGAATGAGAAGTTAACTCAAGCCTTGCAGAAGACCCTCAGGGAGAGGAGTGAAGGTGTGAGGGAGATTGAGAGATTGGAGAAATTGAGGGTGGAACACTTGACCAAGATTGAGAAGTCTGGGGAGTATATCAACAAGTCTAAAGCTGGTGAGCAGATTCTGAAGAATGCTTGTAAAGAAGCCCAGTTCCAAAGAGCAAGAACAGACTTGTATTTGAAAGAGAGTCAAGCCAGGTGGGTCCGGATCACTGAGGCCCGTACTCTAGAAGACAAGAGAGCTCAAGACAAGATGGAGCAGATGGAAAAGGCCCTGGCAGCAGCCCAGGAAGAAATATCAGAGCTGAAAATCAAAGCAGGATTGAAGAGGTCTAAGGACCAAAGTCAGAGCAAGAAATTGACTGCAGCTGTTGCAACAAGAAACCTCCTCATCAGAAGTCTCACGGAGCGTCCGGCTGATCCTGTGACCGAAGCACTTCTCAAGGAAGTTCGTGAGGATGAGTTTGGCCTTGGGGTTTGATCATTTGCTTGTTGTTGTTCCTTTTCCTTGTACTTTTGCTTTTGTGATGTATTTTGGCCCCTTTGAGGGTTTGTGTTGTAAAATGAACAAATTGTATTATTTCACCTTTGTAATATATTTGTGTTGGTTTCTATCTGGGTTCACATCAAAAGCAACTTCAACAGCATCATCTTCAAGGGTCTGGAAGGGTCAAAACTGAAGGCCAAACCGGATACCTTGATAGCAAATAAGCATAACTGCATTGCATGCTAACCCTTTTGTTTGTTTTGTAGGTTTTTGTTTTGTTGTTGCTAACCTCTGTTGTGAATCTCAGGAATTATTGCTCGCCGCCGGGTATTTCCTCTCAACAGGCCTCACAGGTACCCAACTAGAAACAACCTTCCGGGAATTCAGATGGATCAGATGCAGCAGGACCTTACGGAGGTCAGAAACCAGATGGCAAATGAAAGGTTAGAGATGAGAACGCAGATGACGCAGTTCATGGAAGTTATGAACAACATGGCTCAGAGCCAGGAGAGACTGAGGGCCATGGTGGAGAGGCAAAATCAAGAGGAGCCTCATGTAGGAACTGCAGGCACCAGTAATAATGAAAGGGTGCAACCACATGTTGCCCCCCCTGTGTTTGGTCCACATCTACATCCTGAGGTTAACATCCCTGCCAATGTTCAAGGAACAGCCACTGCAGCCAGAGTACTTCAAGAAGATCCTCAGGAGGACCAGTATACAGTGATGGGTGCCGGAGAGGAAACATATGATAGACGGTTGGAAGAAATAGCTGAGAAGTTGAGATCACTGGAATCTCAAAACTCTTTGGGGTTTGACGTCATGGACATGGGTTTAGTAGAAGGGGTCAGGATTCCCCACAAGTTCAAGCCTCCATGTTTCGAAAAGTATAATGGGACTTCATGCCCCCGGACTCATTTGCAATCATTTCTGGGAAGGCTGAAGGCCTATACAATGGATGAGAAATTGTGGATGTTCTACTTTGAAGATAGTTTGACTGGAGCTTCGAGGGAGTGGTATTCCCATCTAACAAGAGCAACTATAAGATGCTGGAAGGACCTGGCAGAGGCCTTCATCAGACAGTATCAGTATAATCTAGATATGGCACCCAACAGGACTCTCCTGATGGGAATGTCACAATCTTCGAGAGAGAGCTTCAGAGAATATGCTCAAAGATGGAGGCAATTGGCTGCTGCCGTTCAACCACCAATGTCTGAAAGAGAAATGGAAGACATGTTTATGAACACTCTTCAGGGAACCTATATTGACAGGTTAGCTGCTTTCTCTTCCACTAGCTTTGCGGATGTTGTTATAGCTGGGGAGAGAATTGAAAGCCTGTTAAAAATGGGAAAGATCTCAGACAACGGTGCAAGTTTGTCCAGTAGTACAAGAAAGCCTTTTGCAGGCCCGAGAAGAACTGGCGAGACTAATGCCATCCACACCAACAGGGGTAGGCCCCAATATGTTCAGAGGTCAATAGCAGCAGTTACTATCCCTGCTCCAGCTCATCCACAGCCAGTCTATCAACCTCCTCAACAAAACTTCCAACAACAACCTCAGTATCATCAGAATCAGTATCCTCCAAGAAACTTCAACAACAGCAACTCCAACAACAACAATCAACAGAGGCCATTCCAACAAAGGCCATCCCAAGCTAACCGAGTGATCGACCCAATTCCAATGCCGTATGCTGCTTTGCTGCCACAGCTTCTGAAACTCAACCTAGTTGAGCTAAGAACGTTGGCACCTCCGGATCCCAACAGTTTACCAAGAAACTATGACTCCAATGCTAGGTGTGCTTTCCATTCAAACGCACCTGGTCACAGTACAGAAAAATGCAGGGCTCTGCATATGAAGGTACAAGACTTGGTAGACTCCAAGGCTCTGAATTTTGCACCGCCGCCCAATGTCAACAAAAACCCAATGCCAAACCATGGTGGTCCTCGAATTAACGCAATTGAAGAAGACACACCATCTTATTTCATAACCAGTGTGGATCAGATCAGGACACCATTGGTGGAAATCAAAGCTCAACTCCGTGAAAACAACATATTTCCAGGGTGTGAACTAGGGTGCCCCTACTGCAATATTTCATGGAATGGGTGCGAGGACCTGAGGAACGGCATTGACAGCCTTATTCAGAATGGCCTACTGCAGATCACTACATCATTTCCGGCAAATCAGGCAACTTCATCAACAACAGTTTCAGACCCTCCTACAACTACAGCAACTATTGTTCCCGATAATTCATCAGCACCATCAACAAGTACTTCACCTGTCCTTCCAAATGATCAGTTTTCAATAGTTTCTCCTGCTACAACTTCAGCTTCAGTCCATTTCGACTCTCCATCAACGACAACAACAGTCCTTCCAACAGAACCACCTACAACACCAGCAATCAATCACGAAGATGTCTCCACTGTTACCATATTCTACGATCCTGAAAATAATTCCGCCTACCATTCAGAAGGTGCTGCTCCTGCCAGAGCACCAGTTACAATCTTTTATGATCCACAAACAATAATAGTCCCTTCAGCAGCAGCAATCAGTCCAGTCACTGTCACGGTGCCTGGACCAATACCATACGAAAGCAATAGGGCCATCCCTTGGCACTATGGCTCTGACGTGTACTGTGAAGGGAAAAGAATCACTCTGGAAACAACAACACCTGCACCACAAGTAGATAATGTGGGGGGAGGCGGAGGCTTCACTCGAAGCGGACGTCTCTTCGCCTCACAAGTTCAAAAACCTACTGCCGAAGCAGAAGCTGCTGCCAAGGCAAAAGGAAAAGGCCCGGTGCAGGAAGATCCAGCTGCCCAAGAAGCCCTGAAGACTCCATTCGATCAGGAAGTTGATGAGTTTATGAGGATCATCAAAAAGAGTGATTACAAAATTGTGGATCAACTTCACCAGACGCCATCCAAAATCTCCATCCTCTCACTGCTTATGTGCTCCGAAGCCCATCGGAATGCACTACTTAAAGTCCTGCACGCAGCTTACGTGCCGGAGGAGATTACTGTCAACCAATTGGAAACCGTGGTTGGAAATGTTACTGCTAGCAACGGGCTAGGGTTTACCAATTCTGACTTGACAGCGGATGGCCGCAATCACAACAAAGCCTTGCACATAACCCTGGAATGCAAAGGAGCTGTCCTTTCTCATGTGCTGGTGGACACAGGTTCTTCCCTGAATGTCTTACCAAAGAAGGCTCTGGTGAAGCTTGAATATGATGGATTGGCATTGAGACCCAGCAACCTGGTAGTAAGAGCCTTTGATGGTTCTAAGAGATCGGTTCTGGGAGAGATTGAGCTGCCTGTGACAATTGGCCCGCAGACCTTTAAAACTATCTTTTATGTGATGGACATTCAGCCCGCCTACAGCTGTTTGTTGGGTAGACCCTGGATTCACGCCGCCGGCGCAATAACGTCTACCCTTCACCAAAAGTTAAAATTTGAGTGGGAAGGTCAAGTTGTCACAATCTGTGGAGAGGAGGACATTTTTGTCAGCCACCTGGCAACCTATAAATACATTGAAATGGATGGAGAGATCCATGAAACAATGAGCCAAGGTTTTGAGGCCTTGAATGTCAATGAAGCATCTGCTGTATCTGGTACTCCAATGTCGTCTTACCAACAAGCCCGGAAGGTTGTTGAAGAAGGAACTGCCCTAGGCTGGGGCAAGGTTTTAGCTGTGGAGGAGAAGAAGGACAAGTTTGGGTTGGGTTACAGACCAACTCAACATCAAGCAAAGGCTGCTGCAGAGCCTGGTTTTGTCAGTGGGGGGATGCTTACCCCCGATGCTATCAACTGTTTGGAAGACGAGCTGGAAGAGGAGCGCAATCTGGAGAATTGGATTCGTCCGAAGATCCCGGGGAGCAGTGTCTCGAACTGGTCTTCCCAGGAAATTATAAGAGTTACTCATGCAGAGTAATTATTATTTCCTGTATTTTTTATAGCATGCATCCAAGTCTTGCATCTTGCCCAAGATGACAAGACTCATTTTGTAACCAGGGCCATCTGTACTTTTGTGCAAACAAGATTAAATTAATGAAATATCAGACATCTTTTTGTAAACGAGTCCTTTTCTTTTATGCTCACTGTTTTTCCATTTTTCTTTTTGTACAAAAATAAATGGCGGTGTTTTCAAAATGATAACTTCATTTCACTTTTTTCTAAAGCAAGATTAAAATTAATCACTAAAATGAACCAACTTAACCCTTGCAGAGAGTGCCTTCCTGACAGCACCGACAACAGCACGGCTATGTCATCGTATGACTTTGACAATCCAATCAATCAAGCTGATGAAGGGGTTGATGAAGAATATGAGCTTCCTGAAGAGCTAGCCAGGTTGTTGAGACAGGAGGAAAAGGTTATTACTCCTCACCAGGAGGAGATTGAAATGATTAATCTTGGTACCGATGAAGACGTGAAAGAGGTTAAAATCGGGGCCTGCCTGCAGGATTCAGTGAAGAGACAACTGATAGATCTGCTTCAAGAGTATGTTGATGTGTTTGCTTGGTCGTATCAAGATATGCCAGGGTTGGATACCGATATAGTTGTGCACAAGCTGCCTTTGAGGGAAGAATGCCCACCAGTTAAACAAAAGCTGCGCCGAACTCGCCCAGACATGGCTATGAAAATCAAGGAAGAGGTACAAAAGCAATGGGACGCCGGGTTCCTTGCTGTGACTAGCTACCCGCCGTGGGTTGCTAACATAGTACCTGTGCCTAAGAAGGATGGCAAAGTAAGAATGTGTGTTGATTACCGGGATCTGAACAGAGCCAGCCCGAAAGATGATTTCCCATTACCTCACATTGACGTATTGGTGGATAACACGGCTCAGTTCTCGGTATTCTCCTTCATGGACGGATTTTCAGGATATAATCAGATCAAGATGTCACCTGAAGACATGGAGAAGACAACATTCATTACACCTTGGGGCACGTTCTGCTACAAAGTAATGCCATTTGGGCTCAAGAATGCTGGTGCAACATATCAACGGGCTATGGTGACATTATTCCATGATATGATCCACAAGGAAATAGAATGTTATGTGGACGATATGATCGCCAAGTCCCTTACAGAGGAAGATCACCTGGTGAATCTGCTGAAGTTGTTCAAGCGTCTGAGGAAGTACCAACTAAAGCTGAACCCCAACAAATGCACATTCGGGGTGCGATCCGGTAAGCTGCTGGGCTTTATTGTAAGCGAGAAGGGGATTGAGGTTGACCCTGATAAAGTCAAGGCTATTCAAGAAATGCCTGCACCGAAAACTGAGAAAGAAGTTCGAGGGTTCTTAGGTCGATTGAACTACATCTCGCGGTTCATATCTCACCTTACAGCGACCTGTGAACCTTTGTTCAAGCTGTTAAGAAAGGAACAAACGGTCAGGTGGAATGAAGATTGCCAGAAAGCTTTTGACAAGATCAAAGAGTACTTACAAGAACCTCCAATCCTCATGCCTCCAGTAGAAGGAAGACCTCTAATCATGTACTTGACAGTATTAGAAAAGTCGATGGGGTGTGTGCTGGGCCAGCATGACGAGTCTGGTCGAAAAGAGTATGCAATATACTACCTAAGCAAAAAGTTTACCGACTGTGAACAGCGTTATTCACTGCTCGAGAAAACTTGCTGTGCTTTAGCGTGGGCTGCTCGCCGACTGAGACAGTACATGTTGACCCACACTACCTTATTAATCTCAAAAATGGATCCAGTTAAGTACATTTTCGAGAAGCCAGCTCTTACCGGACGGGTTGCAAGATGGCAGATGATTCTCACAGAATACGACATACAGTACACATCTCAGAAAGCCATCAAAGGCAGTGTACTATCTGAATATCTTGCTGAGCAACCCATTGATGACTACCAGCCTATGAGGTTTGACTTCCCTGATGAAGACATCATGTTCATTAAAGCAAAAGATCATGAAGAGCCAATACACACTGAAGGGCCCGACCCGGAAGAAGAATGGACTATGATGTTTGATGGGGCTGTTAACATGAATGGCCGTGGTGTTGGTGCAGTACTCATTACACCTAAAGGAGTTCACATGCCTTTCTCGGCAAAACTCACTTTCAACTGCACTAACAACGAAGCTGAATACGAAGCTTGCATTATGGGTCTTGAGGAAGCCATTGACCTCGGGATCAAAACATTGACCGTATTCGGAGATTCAGCTCTGGTAGTCAATCAAACCAACGGGAAATGGTACACCCACCAAGATCATCTGATACCTTACAGGGACTATACAAGGAGGTTACTGACTTTCTTTACAACGGTCAAACTTGAGTATATCCCTCGGGACGAGAATCAGTTTGCAGATGCTCTTGCTACCATTTCGTCCATGATCAAAGTTCAAGCTACTAACTTTGTACCTCAGATTTCAGTGTCAAGACTTGATAGACCAGCATATGTATTTGCAGCAGATGTTGTAAAAGATGATAAGCCTTGGTTCCACGACATTAAGTGCTTCTTGGAGGATCAGACATACCCACCTGGGGCATCTTCCAATGATAAGAAGACTTTGAGAAGGCTTGCTGGTAGTTTCTTCCTAAACACTGATGGGTCTTTATACAAAAGAAACTTTGACATGGTACTCCTCAGATGTGTTGATAAGTCGGAAGCAGATTTGTTGATGCATGAAGTGCACGAAGGATCCTTTGGTACCCATGCTGGAGGGCATGCCATGGCTAAGAAGTTGTTAAGATCAGGCTATTACTGGATCACAATGGATGCAGACTGTTGTGCCTACGCCAGAAAATGCCATAAATGCCAGATCTATGCAGATAAGGTGCATGTGCCTCCCAATCCTCTGAACATCATGTCTTCACCATGGCCCTTTGCCATGTGGGGCATCGATATGATTGGCAAGATTGAGCCAACTGCTTCAAACGGCCACAGATTCATCCTGGTCGCCATTGACTATTTCACCAAGTGGGTTGAAGCAGCCTCATATGCTAATGTTACAAGGCAAGTGGTAGCCAGATTTCTGAAGAGAGATATCATCTGTCGGTATGGAGTGCCCGAGCGAATCATTACTGATAATGGTTCCAACCTAAACAACAAAATGATGGCAGAGCTATGCCGGGACTTCAAGATCCAACATCACAATTCTTCTCCTTACAGGCCAAAGATGAATGGTGCTGTTGAGGCGGCAAATAAGAACATCAAGAAGATTGTGCAGAAGATGGTAGTCACCTATAAAGACTGGCATGAAATGCTACCGTTTGCCTTGCATGGGTACCGCACATCAATCAGAACATCCACTGAGGCAACACCGTATCAACTTGTGTATGGTATGGAAGCAGTCCTACCAATCGAAGTTGAACTACCCTCGTTACGGGCACTGATGGATGTTAAACTGAGTGAAGCAGAGTGGGTTAGGTCCCGATTCGAGCAACTGAGTCTGATCGAAGAGAAAAGATTGGCTGCAATCTGTCATGGACAATTGTATCAGAAGAGAATGAAGAAAGCTTTCGATCAGAAAGTCAGGCACCGAGAGTACCAAGTGGGGGATCTTGTGCTGAAAAGGATCCTCCCTCCTCATACGGACCACAGGGGCAAATGGACTCCAAATTATGAAGGGCCATTCGTCGTAAAGAAAGTTTTCTCTGGTGGAGCACTGATGCTCAGCACCATGGATGGTGAAGATTTCCCGTCCCCTGTGAATTCAGATGCAGTTAAGAAATACTTCGCATAAAAATGACCCGCTGGACATAAAAACAGAATGCAAGTCCAGGCAAAAATAGGGCATCCCGGCGAGTCAAAAACAGAATAAAAGACTCGGGCAAAAATAAGGGAAATAAATAAAAATGTACACCCGCTGAGTTGAAAAGCCGCATTGGACAACTCAGGCAAAAATGGGTATCCCGATGGATCGAAAACCCGAAAGGGCGATCCATGCAAAACAAGGGAATAAGCGAACAACTGCATTCTGAATTTGTCCGTATCACCTACAACTTGGTAAGCTCCAAAGGATCAAGCTTCAATCAGAATCAACTCTCTCCAGAAAGCAAGACGAGAAGAACGTCTTTGTCATACGAGTCATAGCAGGAGAGGAAGCTCCTTAAAGCGTCGTCAACATCGCCAGCACTTTATTTCTCAATTTGTAACAATTTCCTCATTTCAGGAGATATGTTTCTTTGACTGTATCTCGCCAATTCAGGGCACATGAATTAATAAAATCAGATTTTCAGTCATGTTTCGTTTCTATATTTTTGTTTGCAAAGAGTTGTCTGATATCTCTAAAAACACAATTGCATAAGTACAGATGCTTTTCTCTAAAAATAAAACACATGCTTACAGGGAATGTGATTACTCTTGAAAGTACTTAACTCCTATGGCGGAACCCAGTAAAGGGTACCTCGGGACCATTTGCGCGTTTCCCTAATCTTTGCAGGATTGCAGGTATCCAGAACGCAACCTGGGGCATGCAGGTTACGTCTCGGCAAACTGGCAAATCATTATCAACTCACATGGCACTGGGAGATGCCCACTTCCCCAGCCAAGTTGCCAAATCAACATACGGCATCGGAGACGCTCTATCGCCAGCTGAGTTGCCTCTTGTTGCTATCCCCAGCTGAGTTGCCTCTCATACTTCCCCAGCCGAGTTGCCATTTCATCCTCAGCTGAGTACAGAAGTCAGGGAACCATCTCCCCACAGAATCTTCAGCCTCTATCCGGAAGAATGGCGCATAGAAGATCACAACAGAGTGAAGAAAGCTTCTACAAACCCCAGCTGGGTCCCGTATTATAAGGATATGTCAACCAGTGACTTATATCCCCAGGCAAATATCATCATTAGATTTACCAATGATCTCATCCCCAGCTGGGATGTCTTCCTCAGCAGATCGCCCAGAGATCTTCGCAGCAACGGGATCCAAATCCTGGATCAGTGCCTCTTTGCATAATCATGGCATTTGCATCATACTATCCCCTCAGAGCGTAGCATTCCGTTTAATACGGAGCATTACGGCAAAAATCAAACGCATAGCATAATCATAAGTCATGTTGTGAATCGAACACTTGTGAATAATAACCATTCATCAGAATACAGGATACTTCCTCCAAAATCCCCCAGAGTCCCAGCAAAAACAGTTGCCTCTCAAATCACAAACACTACCATATGCACCTTTTGATACCCGTCCGTATCATTATTCCCCAGCAGTTAAAACACTCATCTATACAATACAATACTCACTACTCATGGTACGCTTATACAGATACTCGTCCGTATCTTGTATACATCATCACTCATATCCCCGCAGATTCGGCAGTAGTCCTTGTTCTTTGTTAGCCAGTTGGTACTCGTCCGTACCATCATCTCAGAACATTGCGTCTAATGTTTGTTTCTACATGATACTCGTCCGTATCATAGTCTTAAGGATGCTCGTCCGCATCTTTAATCCATACACCGTGTCAAACACTCATGTCTTCTTGAATGTAGATACTCATCCGTGTCTGCTATTCCCCAGAAGAGTCCTTTCAGATTCAACACTCGTCCGTGTTCGTTGTTAACCCGTTGATACTCGTCCGTATCATCATCTCTGAACATGTGTCAGTACTTGTTTCTACATGATACTCGTCCGTATCATAGTCTTAAGGATGCTCGTCCGCATTGTTAATCTATACACAATACCAAACACTTATACCTTTTGTTTCTTGGATGTAAACGCTCGTCCGTGCTTACTATCTCCCCAGTAGATTGCCAACAAATTTTTCTTTTTATCTAACACTCGTCCTGTGTTATGATACCTTTGAGAGCAGCCGTACCCTGCTGAGTGGTCGTCCTCCACTTCTTGATGGTCGTCCTCCATCATGCTCATCCGATGGCCGTCCCCATCGTTGATTTTAGCAGCCGTCCCCTGCTAGGTGGTCGTCCTCCACCTTTTGATGATCGTCCTTCATCACTTTATCCAATGGCCGTCCCCATTGTTGATTTTGGTTATCTGGCATTCGTCCTATGTCATGAGAAACCTCGAGAGCAGCCGTCCCCTGCTGAGTGGTCGTCCTCCACTTCTTGATGGTCGTCCTCCATCATGCTCGTTCCGATGGCCGTCCCCATCGTTGACCCTTTTCTATCCGATGGCCGTCCCCATCGTTGATATTTTTGGCAGCCGTACCCTGCCAGGTGGTCGTCCTCCACCTTTGATGGTCGTCCCCATCATATTTCTTTTATACCCAACAGAGCAGCCGTCCCCTGCTAGGTGATCGTCCTTCACCTTTGATGGCCGTACCCCATCATCTGTTTATTTCATTTATTCTTTAACCCGATGGCCGTCCCCGTCGTGGTCCCTTTTCCTTTTTAGCCCGATGGCCGTCCCCATCGATGGTTACTTTGCCTTGTGAACTTGATGGCCGTCCCCGTCATGTTTCATTAATTCCCAGAGAACCTTACTTTATCTTGATGGCCGTCCCCATCATAATTTGATTTTCCCCAGCTAGTCGGCCGTCCCCGTCTTAGCCTTACTTGTTTTTCCCCAGCCAGTCGGCCATCCCCGTCTTGGTTTTACCGTTTATCCCCAGCATGTCGGCCGTCCCCGTCATTGCTTTATTTTCAGCACTTTCCCAGCATGTCGGCCGTCCCCGTCATTGCTTTATTTTTATACACTTTACCAGCATGTCGGCCGTCCCCGTCATTGCTTTTTACCCAGCAGTCGTCCTCTGCTCGACGGTCGTCCTCCGTCGCCTACACTTTACAATATACTTTATTTTGCTTTTACAATCCATATCCCTTTTCTTCTTCATTCTGTGAGTGCAAATTTTGGACTGTCTTTGGTATTCAACCACAAGTTATCTTGTTTGGCCTGTTAAGACGTCGCTTACATCCTGCACAGCTAACTCATGTTTGAATAGGGGCAGCTGTAAACACCCCAAATTTGCCCTCACCCATTCACACCATGGCTTGTGATCATTCTCATATGCATAAGTACAATCATATCATCTCACATCTCATTTTTAATTCACTGGATAGTTTCTAAGGCATCTGCACCTAGGGTTTGTGATCTGAGCAATCCCAAAGCATCTTGAGCTATTCCAAAGGCCACCAATCAACTCAAAGGGGTCCATGTGTGTTCTTACATCATATTCCATCTCCTCAAAGTCAAAAGTGCAGAGGAATCACAAGAACTAGGGTTTGAGTGGGTGCAGAGCCAGGATGAACTGCACAGTTGACTGAAAATTAGGGTTTTGGTTTCAAAGGCCATAACTCCAAATTTTTTGGTCATTCTTGTTTCCATTGATCTCTATATGGTATAGGGAGTATGCATATCAATTTTCATGAAGAAATTCCATGGGGAAGTCATCTGATCAAGAGTTGACTTTTCAGACAAGTCAGTGCAAAATCAGGGCATCTGAGGCCCCCAATGACCCAACCAATGGATGATCTTCATCATTTTGAGTGTATATGATTTTTATTTGATCATGGAGGAGGGTTTAAGTTCATAAAAATCAAGAATTAAGGGTTTTTGCAAATGTTGACTTTTTGGGCATAGTTGACTTTTCAAGAATGCATCATTTTAGGTCATTTTTCAAGCCTTGATTCATGATTCAAAAATGCTTCAAATGGAAAAACTTTGGTCATGAAAGTTGTAGATCTCATCTTTCCCTTTTCAAAAAGTACAAGAACATGATCAAACTCTTCTTGGATCAAAAGTTATGGCAATGCAAAGTTGGCAAAAATCATTGTTTTTCAAGTTAGGCACCAAAGGGAAACTTTGCAAAAACTTGAACTAATGCATATTGTGACCTCTAATCCACTCCAAACCAGCATGTAAGCATTCTCTAAGTCCTAAAAATCAGATTTGAACCAAGTTTGCCTATGGTTTCATGTTTGGTTATGCAAAAGATCACATGTGAAACATAAGCTAACCAACTTGCAAAACACTCATGATCACTTCCTACAACTTGGTGCATTGGCTGCTGAGCTTTGCTAGGCCTCTCCCTCACCTTTGTTGCGCCAGCCATGCCTTGTACTTGCCTAGACCTTGCCCATGCCCTATCTTACACAAAGTTGACCTTTATGCAAAAGCAAACTTACCTATCACAGCTGCACAAGTCACATCCTCTGGCCACTTGGATTAAAATATGTTATCAATTTGCAAGCAAAAACACTCAAGAGGCAAGGCTGAAAGACACACATTCAAGGCATTCACACAAACACTCCTAACTGCAGCTTGCTTCGAATCCTTTAACACAGCCATCAAACACTAAAACTTTCTTCATCACTCAACTCCACACACTTCATAGACCATCCAGCACCCAAAGCCCAAGCCTGAAACAGCCAAGAAACCCCACTGCCATTTCTCACTTCAGTTTGCAAAAACTTTCGAATCTTCCATCCTAGCTCACAAACACACAAACCAACACCACAGATCTTCTCTACACATTGTATGGACCTCAAACAACCCATCACCATGACCTGAAAGTGCCAAAATCACCATAGCCATTGTTGACTGAGCTTGAAGCAGTTCCATTCGAATCTCCTTCTCCAGCCAACACAAACTCATTTTGAGCATTCAAGCATCTTTGGGGGATCAAGTGGAGTGGTTTTCACAAAGAGAGGTGGCCAGAAAGTTCCTAAACTGAAAGCTTCAAATCTCAGGTAACCTGAAATTAATTTTTCCAGAAGTGACTTTTATTGTTACAAACTTGTTCTTCATGCTTGCCTGATCATTCTGGTACCTTTGGTTTCGAAAATGGTGTTGATTTGAGTGTTTAATTCGTGACTGAAGCTTGCGTGACCTAGAACTTTCCCTCTTCGATTCAGCTTGTTTAGGTAATATAAATTTGTTTTAGGTTAGGGGTTTGATTCGTGAGGAGGAGAGGAACATTTCTCTGGTCTTAGATTTCATTTATGTTACGTTTTTAGGAAGTTTGAGGATTCTCAGGTGAGGGCTGGCCGGAGAAGACGACCGGAAGTCTTCTCCGGCAGCCTGAAAGTGATTAGGGTTAAGTGTAATTAATTAGGGCAAAGTTCAAACGTGGACCATTGGATCATCTTTCCCGCGCGCGTGTGTGTGGTCTGGATTGCATCATTATTTCATAATCAGGTTTAATTAAATTAATTAATTAAGTTTTAGAAGTTTGAATCTAGGCCTTTCATTCTGGCGCGCAGTCAATGCCTTTGAACTCAGGAGCAATCTCATCCATCCATCCTGTTTACTTTTATTTTGATTCCTTTTTAATTCATTTTCTTTCATTTATTTTGCACAATTAATTTAAAATAGGTAAAAATTCATAAAAATTATGAAACTTTTTCCTTAAGGTTTTATTAATTTTTATGACACAAAAATATTTTTATTTTATTTTTTTATCATTAAAAAAGTATCTTTAAATATTTAAAAGATTATTTTTAATTGATTAATGGGAATTAATTAATTAAAAATACTTTTAGGTATTTAAAAATTACAAAAAAAATTCATGAAATGTTCTAAGACATTTAGAAACATTGTCCAACCTTCAAACCAAATTTCTTTTTTGATCTTGATGCATTTTAAGAATTTTTCATTGAATTAAATCATTTTTTATGCATTATTTTGATCACATGTTTGAAAATTCATTTCTGCCTATTGGTGAAGGTTGTGACATTGATTCTTTTTGCTTTGTCTTGTGTTTAACATGTATTTTCAAGGATAAAAAGGCCATGAATTGTTCTTGCATTTTCAAATTGTTTGGCATTTGTTTTGTTAAAAACCCTAAAAAACCCTAATATCTTGTAAAATTCATAACTTGAGTTTGGTTGAGAGTTGAGAGCTCCCCTTTGGGCAGTAGATCATCATAGGCCTAGGGTTTCTTTGGTTAGCATTTTCCATTTTTTATCATGAGGTTTGCTTCTGTTTTGGGTTTTTGTTTGATGTTTGTTTCATAAACCCTAATTTGGGCTTCCTCTTGCATCCTTATTGCATTCACTTGCATAACATGACTTATCTTTGCATTTTGTGCATGCTTATGATTCATTTGACATCTTAAGACATGTAGAAAGCATCATTGATCATTGCATTACATATTTGCCATGTCATTTGTCTTGTATGATTCATAACTTTTCATGCTTGTTCATGCTCCTTAACTTGCATCATTTGCATTCATAACCTTGTATGAGCATCTCCACATGCTGCCTCATGTTTGTAGCATCTCATGACATCATTAGCATCATGTACATGCTTCTGGTTTTGTTTGGCATCATCCCATTTCATCTCATCTTTCATTGCATTGCATTTCTTTCTAACATTGCAGGTGGTAAGTAAACTGGGAAGTGAATTTGCCTTCATTTCTCATAACTTTTCTTTTCACCTCTCTTGCATCCATTGCTGCATTTCTATTTGTGCTTGGGTTTGAGCTTGCTCATTCTTGCTTCTCCCACTTTCTTTCTTCAAGTGACTTGACTTCTTGAATGAAGCAAGTCACTTTGCTTCTCTTGATCCTGTTCATTTGCTTCCTGGTGGTTCTCTTTGAAGATTTTTCTTGAAAACCTCACAAGCCTTAGGATCAACCAAGCATGATAATGAATTAGGGTTTTGATTAGTCTCCCCTCATAGTTTTCACCTTTGTGTCATCCTTTGTGTCTCACTCCCCATCTCATAATCAGGGACTAAACCCTAAAGGCTTTAAGACTTTGTGATTAAGCTTATGCCTGCATCCTTCTCTTAGGATGGAGTGCATAACTTTAATCCTAAGTATTAAACCCTTAAGTTGTTTAAATCTCTTAATCAATTCACTTAATAAGTATCAAGACATCACACTTGTAACTTGGGCCTTGCATTAGGGTTCTAATTCTCCCTTAATTGGTTAAGAAGGACTAACCCTAGTGTTAATGGACAAGTCCCCCTCAAGTTGTCTTACAAACAATAAAACTCACTTCATCATCCCATCATCAATAAAATCCACTTAATCAAAGGCTTGTTTTGTCATGGGTTTAATCCCTAATCATGGATTAAGTTGAGGAGTTTTCCTCAACTTAAACATTCTCATCTATTATCCTTCTTTTAGGATGGTGTAATGAGTCTGTTTAATCCTTGATTATGGCTTAACCTCATTACTCAACACTAAACAAAAACACCAAAAACATCTAAATAATCACAAGTAGGTTAATGATCTTAATCCTACACCAAAGGTGATTAAGTGTGAGAATCTGACTTCACACTTAAGGTATCCTCATTACCCCTGATCAGAGGGAAGATGTGATGAGTTTACTAAATCCATTGGTTTAGGTTTAAGCTCATTATCTTATGACAAACTCCAAAAAGAAATAAAAGACTGAAAACTCAAAAACAAACAATAATCGTCTCCTTCGGGATTCTTTTCTCATCATCTTCACTCACAACCGAGAACTTGCTTCTTCCGTCTAATGCAAGACAGTAAGCACCTGAGCCAGACAGGTCATACACTTGAGCATTGACAAGCAAGCAGTTCACCAGTCAACTCATCTTTCAGTCTCTTTGGGTCGAACTACGGTGTTCTGACTTCCTCATTGCATGAGAGGATACGTAGGCATAACTTAACAGTTATCGAACAAAAGTCTCTGTATATTCCCCCTCCTTCCAGCATTATTCTTTTAGCCTCATGATCTTGAGCAATTCATTTCATTCCTGATCTCACACCGACACTGTACATTTATACACATCACATTTCTTTACACTGACACCTGTACATTCTTTTCCAGCTACTTTACGCACAGATTGCACTGACACTACCCCTTTAAAACACAAATCTTTTAAGCGTGGATCCCGTCGAGTACGACGGACAATCTGGGTGCTAATACCTTCCCAGGTTGTAACCAACCCCCTTTCTCAGTTTCTCTGGTTCGCAAACCGTCTTATCCATCTTTTTCTAGGCCTATGCAGCATTGCCTTTCCTCCGGGATAAAAATGCCTAGCTGGCGACTCTTTTCATCTCCAGTGAGTTCACGGCTGTGTGTTCTCACTGCTCCCTTCGCCGACCGTTCGCGTCTGTACCTTCATCTGACCCCGGTGTCACTTGTCGGGAGCGACAATATGTCACAGTCAGATGTCAAAGAAGATGTTGAAGTATCTGCAAATGTCATGACAGAATGTTACAGACAGATGTCAAAGAAGATGTTGAAACATCTGCAAATGTCATGACAGAATTACTGTCATATGCTACAGACAGATGTCAAAGAAGATGCTGAAACATCTGCAAATGTCATGACAGATGTCAAAGAGAATGTTGAAACATCTGCAACTGTCATGACAACATTACTGTCATATGTTACATATAGATATCAAACAAGAAGTGTTGAACTTAGTTCAGGATGTCACACCAAATGTTGTGACACTGTCAAACAGAGTAACAGTTAATGAACTTAAGTCAAGATATCAGGATGTCACACCAGATGTTAGGACATTGTATCAGTTGATGGAATAAGTTCAGTTTACAGGATGTCCCATCAAATGTTGTGACATTGTATCAGTAAATGAAGTAAGTTCAGTTTTTCAGGATGTCCCAACAGATGTTGAGACATCTCAGACCTGCTACCAGAATTAATTAATAACTAACTGATCTGAGATATTTAAGGAGAGTTATCTGGAATTAATTATGGATGGATAAAAACAGAACAAGGCGCATCTGTAGGGAGTTTTGTTATGAAGATTCAGATTAATCAGAAGAACAAAATCACCTAGAATCTAGGAAGTAACAAACCCTAATTCAAGGTGATGACATTGGATTTATCAGATCTGAATTATGCAGAATATTCTGGAGATATTATGCAATCATATGTGGTGCTGATCTAGAAGATCTTAAAGACTCAATTTAAATTGAAGACAAATATTGAAAAATATAGGTTTCTATATTTAGAGATATTTTAGAAGTTGAAGATCTTTTGGAATATTTGTAGCAGATATTTCTGCATATTTGTAGCAGATATTTCTGCATATTTGTAGCAGATATTTCTGCATATTTGTAGCAGCTATTGTTGTGATTGTTTAGGCCCAAATCCAGTTGGGAATAGGTTATAAAAGAAACCTTGTAACCTAGTTTAAAAAAAATCCAATGAACCGAAAATGTAAACATTATTAGGTTTGTGTCCTTGTGTCAGCCGTGCATAACAAGTAACACTATTGTGGCTGTTTCACTTGTGATTCTCGAAGCTTGTAAGCAAGAGAAGTATTGTGTCTTGATTGAAACTTCTAAGTAAGATCAAGCTGTTGTGTTTGAAGTGTGACTTCAATTTTATTAATCATTGTAAAAGATCACTGTGTGATTGAGGGGGAGTGAGTAGGGTACTCATATCTAAGTTGTGTCTTAGGTAGAAATTGCATTGGGTAGTTATTAAGTGATAGATTAAACAGGGTGGTTTAAGTCTAGAATTAATATTACTTATAGTGGATTTCCTCCTGGCTTGGTAGCCTCCAGATGTAAGTGTGGTTATACACTGAACTGGGTTAACAAACTTCTGCTGTGTTCTTTTTATCTTTTATGTTTTATGCAGTACCTGAACTGAATGTCCTATCAGATGTCCCAACATCCTGAAGCATGTTTGACTCTGATATAACAGAATTATTTAAGTACTGATATGTATACCTTACCATGTTTATAAGTAACAGATAAGATGTCTCAACATCATATTAGACATCTGAGTCTGTCATACCAGAATTTCAATTGGTATCAAAGCAGGCATCCTGGTCTGTTTCTGGATGAGATCTAAGGGGGATACTTTCTGGTTCATGGTAAAGGAAGAAGGAGGATATAATGAAAATCTGTTTGAACTTGAGAGGTTCATATTGGTGTTTGAATGGTCCCTAGAAGTGGAGGATGGACTATTCATCATATGGTGTATATTGGACCAGTCTGGTGTTATCAGGGCTGGAAATTTGCTGGTGAATTGTTGTGTAGCTATGATGTCAAACAGAATGTCCTGACATCTTGGTTCTGAGAATTCTATATTTGAAGGAGGCTTGTATTTTGTTTTCTGTGAGAATTGGAGAACACTTAGTTCAGAATGTTGTGGTTCTTGATGAAAGAAGAGGTTAGAGCCAAAACAAAAGAGTATAATTATCAAATCTTTCATGCGGGAGTGAAAATATTGATAAGTTATCTCTTAAGCTTATTTATGGTGACCTAATGAGGATATCCTTCTTGGTTATGGTGTCCTATGTTGTTTAGGTATAGCTGGAGAAAATCTCTCCTGTGAAGATACATGTTTATGATTGTCTAAATCATGAACTGAAGGAAGTTTCATCAAGAAAGAAGCTGAATTGATATGTCAATCCTAATGGCTTAACACCACACTACACATCAACAGTTTATGAACCAAGCTTAGTTTTGTGTTCCAGAAGAAGGAAACTGGTGTGATGATGGATGCTTTGGGTGCTAGACAAATGTGTGATGATCACATATGTTTAGAACCTACTCCTAACCTGGAAGAGGAGGCATCTATGCTACATGTTGAAGACTTAACTAATGATCATTGCTTCTGTGGACCCTAGCATAGCCAAAAGGCTTAGGGCTAGAAAGGAAAAGAAGACTACAGGACATTCATCTCCTGAAAAGAAGCAGCCTACTCCAAAGAAAGACAAGGTCAAAGTGATACTTGGTCCTACTAAACAATGGAGCAAGGTTAATACCCAAAAGAGGAAAGCTGTAACTCCACCAGATTCAGATGTTGAAGAGGATGTCCCAACATCCCAACCAAAGAAGAAACCAGCACCCTCAAGGTCCACCTCTGCTGTTCCAGAAGCTCCTCTGGACAATGTTTCATTCCATCATGTGTCAAGTGTGAGCAGATGGAAATTTGTATACCAAAGAAGGGTAGCACTTGAAAGAGAGCTGGGCAGAAATGCACTTGAGTGCACTGAGGTAATTGACCTAATTTCTTCTGCTGGTTTATTCAAGACAGTATCAAACTTTTCACCTTGCTATGAGCTGCTAGTCAAGGAATTCATTGTCAACCTTCAAGAGGACTGTGATGATGGTAAATCAGATGACTTCATAAAGGTGTATGTAAGAGGGAAATGTGTGGAATTCTCTTCTAGGGTTATCAACCACTATCTAGGAAGAGAATCTGATGGACCTAATGAGCTGGGAAAGATAAATAACCATGTGTGCAAGGTCATCACTGCTAATCAATTCAAAGCTTGGCCAGTCAAAGGGAAATTTTCTGTTAGCTTGCTGACAAGGAAGTATGCAATGCTGCATAGGATTGGAACTTCAAATTGGGTCCCTACCAACCATACCTCCTCAATAGCAACTGAATTGAGCAGGTTCATATATGCTGTGGGCACCCAAGCAAAGCTGTACTTTAGGGCTTATATTTTTTATCAGACATTGAAGCATGTTGGAACATCTGCAACAAAGCTTCCCATTGCTTTTTCCTCTCTGCTATGTGGAATCATACTAAGCCAGTATCCAGGTATCCTCACTGAGAAGGATTCAGTATGCAAAAGAAAAAGTCCTCTGGCCTTCCATTACAAACTTTTCTTGAGCCATCATGCTGCTGATGTTGAAGCTTCCACTAGGACATCTGCTGGACCTTCAAAAGCAAAGACTCCCATATCCAAAGTTGCCTTGATTGCAGATCTGAAGAACACTTGCAAAAATCTGGATGCCAGGAAGAAAAAGTTTGAGGAAGTATTTCAAAGGCTGGAGCTGGAAGAGGTTACTCAGAATACTGATGAATCTAATGATGAATCTGAAGATGAAGAAGCTTCTAAATGTATTTACAAATGTGGGTGAAAAATGCATGACTTTGGTCATGATTAAAGCTATCAATGTGACCAACAATTGCTAGAAGCAAGGGAAGAATGTCAGATTGGGAAGTCTGATCAGAATGGTTGTTGAACTGGTAGTCTCTTCCACTACTAGTCATGGATAGTGGCAGTATAAACCCTTTGTAGCAAGCAAACTAAGAGCATCTGTTTTGGAATATAAAATCAAGTGTGGATATTTATCAGTTGTGCTCTTTGTATGTTCATCAGGGGTGTGAAATTGAGAATTAGTGGAGTACATGCTCAGCTGGAGTATTGTTTATCCATGACATGAGGAGATCTTGCTAATCTTATCTGGAGCTAACCTTAAAATCCTTCAAAAGTAAAAGATCAGATTGTGTAGAACTATCTGATAAGGTATTATACAAGGATTTAAGATCAATTGTTGTTTGTGGAATTCACAAATATTTGATTGATTATCCTTGTGATTCAAGATTGGTGATGTTCAAAAAGATGTTGGAACATCTTATCATCAGAGTTTGTGCAGAATCATGGGAGAGGTATTGCACAAGCTGTAGCATTGGCTTCAGTCTTGTGTGACAAGAGTTATGTATTTCTGGAAAGTTTCTTGGGAAGAACTTGTCTGGATATTGTTGATTCTGAAGATGGAGATGAAAGACCATGAACATATCATAATCTTGGTGACTACTTGGATTGGTTTATTTCTGATCTAGGTGTAGTCCAGAATGCTCATCATGGAGTTAAGATAGGTGGAGATATCATAAATTTGTTTAGACTGCTTTACTCAAGGAAAGGTGGCATCCTTGGTATAGTTTTGAGGTGTAGTTCTTAACTATTCCTTCTTAATAATCAGACAGTGGCAGGTTTGAAGACTTTGGAGAAACATTGGAAGTTTCTCATCAATATGTGTTATTGGTAAGAACTTCTGCAAAACCAATAGAATGGAGGTTGTCTACTCAAACTTGATGGATAAATCAAGTCTATGAGAGCATGTAACTCTTGTTCTATAATGGAAGGAGGTTCTTTCAAGTGGCAGAAGAAGGAACTGAATTTAACAGATGGATGTGGGCTAATAATGTTTAAACATCTAGTTCAACATCAGAGTCTAATTGGTGAAGATCAACTTTTTTGATCAGGATATCTTTGGAAGCTTTATTATAAACGTGAAGAAGACAAAAGTGGCAATTGGCTTTTTCATATGAGGATTCATAAAAGAGGTTATCAAAATGTGGTAATTGGTTGATCTTTAAAGTGGATTCGAAGAATCAAGATAATCAGAGTGTGGCAGCTGGTTGTTCTTGAGGATTGTCTTGGAACAAATTGCTCTTGGGCAGAGGAGTGATGAGTTGAAGACTCAAGAGGATTTATTCTTCTTGAAGGTGGATGAGAGTTTATCACTCTTTCTGGATTTCTAATTCTAACTGGTGGCACAGTGTAGTTGAAGATTTTCAGTTCTTGGATTACTATACTATAGTAAGTCCAGTTGGTGGAGCACATCTAGGATCATGGTGATAAGGTCTTGGTGTATAAAAAAAAATGTTCTAACTAAGTGTTAGTACATTATCTGGGGTGTTTATCTACATGGTTTCTATTATTAGACTACCTAATCATATGGGAGAATGATGAAGTAGATGATCTATATTGGAAGAAACATGTAGAAGAGACTGGAAGTGTTCCTCGTGCTAAAAAGTCAAGAACTCCAAAAAGATCAAGTTTTCAGCAAGACCAAAGGCATACCTTCACCATTGTACAACACTCCAAAAGCTTCTGAATATGTGGATGATTCCATAAAGGAGTTGGTAACCAAAATCCTATCTGAGCAAAGAGTGGTAAGTGGCATATCTATCTCTCTGAACACTATGCCAGCCCCACAAGAAGATCAACAAACTCAGGCTGCAAAGGACACTCCTGCTCAACAGGATGTCCCAATAGATGTTGAAACATCTGAGGACCAGCACAAGGCCTCAACTGAAGAGCACATCTCTGTTGATCAACCAGAAGTATATCAGGTATTGATTGCTTGGAAGTTTGTTTGTGGACATTCATTCTAATTTCATAATTAGTTTGGATGTGTTTTATCTGGATTGTATGGCCTTTGGTGTGTAAAGGCTTAGTGTCAAGAACCTGTGTGCTAGAAGATGTTCATCTTGTGTAGTATGTGGTAACTACAAACCCAGAAAGGAATCAGGTATGCTTTGGTACAAGAAGTGAATGTGTTCAATTGGGAATTGAACAGAGGGTGAGCTCTTGAAGACATGAAGATGTGTCTTATGTTTTCCTTTCATCAATGTACAGAGAAGCATGGAGTATCCTAGATAGGGGGAGTGTGTTACAAGTATGTGCACTTGTGTTAAGGGGGAGTAATACCTTAACCAGATAAGGAGAATCCTAAGAGTCTAGAAGGCTATATTATATAAAGCTGCTCTTTGCAGTTTATGTTTGATTCTTGAGGAATTGTGAAGCTTGTGTGTGTTTCAAGCTTATGGAGATTATATTCCTCTATTTTTATTATGGTATCTTTGTCTTTTTATGGCTAAAAAGGGGGAGAAGTAATAGTGTGAGGTCTGATATGAAGATGTGATGTTAAGGAACTTCTACATAAGGTACTACTACACCTGTATGTAAATTAGTTTTAGCCAAAATAAGCCAAAGGGGGAGATTGTTAATGCTATTATTCTATGATTGGCATTATGTTTGGTAAAACTAATATGGCTGGAAAATGTTGAATAAGAAGTTCCATATTAACATGGTATAGATTCTGGAAGAACATGTCAAACATGATGTCCTGACATGGTGGCACAGATAAATGTGGAAGTTGTCAAAGAAGATGTTGAATTCAGTTCAGAATGTCCTATCAGATGTTGGGACATTATCAAACAGAGTATAAGAACTTAATTCAGGATGTCCCAACAGATGTTGTCATATGTCACAGTCAGATGTCAAAGAAGATGTTGAAGTATCTGCAAATGTCATGACAGAATGTTACAGACAGATGTCAAAGAAGATGTTGAAACATCTGCAAATGTCATGACAGAATTACTGTCATATGCTACAGACAGATGTCAAAGAAGATGCTGAAACATCTGCAAATGTCATGACAGATGTCAAAGAGAATGTTGAAACATCTGCAAATGTCATGACAGATGTCAAAGAGAATGTTGAAACATCTGCAACTGTCATGACAACATTACTGTCATATGTTACATATAGATATCAAACAAGAAGTGTTGAACTTAGTTCAGGATGTCACACCAAATGTTGTGACACTGTCAAACAGAGTAACAGTTAATGAACTTAAGTCAAGATATCAGGATGTCACACCAGATGTTAGGACATTGTATCAGTTGATGGAATAAGTTCAGTTTACAGGATGTCCCATCAAATGTTGTGACATTGTATCAGTAAATGAAGTAAGTTCAGTTTTTCAGGATGTCCCAACAGATGTTGAGACATCTCAGACCTGCTACCAGAATTAATTAATAACTAACTGATCTGAGATATTTAAGGAGAGTTATCTGGAATTAATTATGGATGGATAAAAACAGAACAAGGCGCATCTGTAGGGAGTTTTGTTATGAAGATTCAGATTAATCAGAAGAACAAAATCACCTAGAATCTAGGAAGTAACAAACCCTAATTCAAGGTGATGACATTGGATTTATCAGATCTGAATTATGCAGAATATTCTGGAGATATTATGCAATCATATGTGGTGCTGATCTAGAAGATCTTAAAGACTCAATTTAAATTGAAGACAAATATTGAAAAATATAGGTTTCTATATTTAGAGATATTTTAGAAGTTGAAGATCTTTTGGAATATTTGTAGCAGATATTTCTGCATATTTGTAGCAGATATTTCTGCATATTTGTAGCAGCTATTGTTGTGATTGTTTAGGCCCAAATCCAGTTGGGAATAGGTTATAAAAGAAACCTTGTAACCTAGTTTAAAAAAAATCCAATGAACCGAAAATGTAAACATTATTAGGGTTGTGTCCTTGTGTCAGCCGTGCATAACAAGTAACACTATTGTGGCTGTTTCACTTGTGATTCTCGAAGCTTGTAAGCAAGAGAAGTATTGTGTCTTGATTGAAACTTCTAAGTAAGATCAAGCTGTTGTGTTTGAAGTGTGACTTCAATTTTATTAATCATTGTAAAAGATCACTGTGTGATTGAGGGGGAGTGAGTAGGGTACTCATATCTAAGTTGTGTCTTAGGTAGAAATTGCATTGGGTAGTTATTAAGTGATAGATTAAACAGGGTGGTTTAAGTCTAGAATTAATATTACTTATAGTGGATTTCCTCCTGGCTTGGTAGCCTCCAGATGTAAGTGTGGTTATACACTGAACTGGGTTAACAAACTTCTGCTGTGTTCTTTTTATCTTTTATGTTTTATGCAGTACCTGAACTGAATGTCCTATCAGATGTCCCAACATCCTGAAGCATGTTTGACTCTGATATAACAGAATTATTTAAGTACTGATATGTATACCTTACCATGTTTATAAGTAACAGATAAGATGTCTCAACATCATATTAGACATCTGAGTCTGTCATACCAGAATTTCACATACAAAAATAATAATATAAAAAATAAATAAATAAAAAATAAATCATGCATCATTGATTAACATATAAGGCATGTGATCAAGGTTTATTCAGTGGTAATATTAATTATCAGAGCTCAAGGTCAAAGTCGGGTCAGAACGGATGGCGCAAGGGAATTTTGAGGGTTTCCCATCAAAAGGAGGGGAAAATTCAAAATTATCTTGCATTAACTAGTTAACACATTGGTTAACCAATTAAAGCGTGTGAATTTGGGAAAAAAATCAAAATTCAGCTTGCATCACGCTCTACCACTTTTCCACTTCACCTTGCATTACACTTTACCACTTTTCCACTTCACCTTGCATTACACTCTACCACTTTCTAGAACTTTCTACCACCTTCCAAGGGAATATTCTAAGAATATTCCAAGGGAATATTCTAAGAATATGCCAATGGAATATTCTATGAATATTCCTAACTAACTTTAACTAACTCCTAACCTAATTCTCAAACCTAATGCCCAAGCCTAGTTCCTAACCCAAACCACTCACCAAACCTAACATGTATATAAACAATTTTCATTCCAAACCAAAAGGAGGACACTTCATTTTCACAAATTTCTCTCATCACTCTCAATTTTCTCTCACTTTTTCTTCCATTTTCCAAATTCACATAAAGCTTCATTTTCCAAAATCCTTCAAGTTTTGCACTGAAACTTGAAGAATTAGACGTTAAGCCTCCATCATTGCATTGATTTCATGGATTATTGAAGAAGTTGCTACTGTTTTGGTGTGGATTTTCTCCTCTAGGAAGTGATTTTGAAAAAATTCATCGAATCACATTTATTTTGCATATTCATGTGGAAGAGCGTTAGATATATGATTTTCTCTTTTATCGCGTGTCGATTCTCCATAGCAACAATCACCAAAGCAAACCTCCACTTTGTAGGTTGGTGATTCTCATAATCACTTCTGTTTTAAGTTATTTTGCATTTTATCAACTTATGCGTTCTTTACATTTTGGTTGTTTTGCGATGCGTTGATTAATCGAATTGTTATGGTTCAATTTCTTGATATGTTTTTGGTTCCAATTAGTGTCGTATTGATGCATTTAGGTGTTAATTTTGTGCTCACTTGTTAGGAACTGAATTAGGAACCCTGGAAATAAGCTGGTAGCTAGAAGTGCTTTTTTCTGCATTTAATTTTGATTATGGTTCAGTGTTAATCGGTTAACACATCTGTTAACCGATTAACAGTTCGATTTTAGCCAATTATGCAGAATTTGGCAGTGTTAACCGGTTAATGTCACACCCCAAATTTTACCCCTAACTGTTCGCATCATACATTCATCGCATTTAGCATAGAATTCCAGATTTATTTTCAGTTTACTTTCACTCATTTTCTAGTTATTCATCAAAGTTAATTTTAATTTTCTTTTCACTTCTAATTTGCCATCCCAAATTTAATTTTTAATTCATTTCTAACTTTTAATTCATTTCTAACTTTTAAAAAAGAAACTTAATCTTTA
Organism: Lathyrus aphaca; assembly: GCA_963966055.1. Taxonomy (NCBI): domain Eukaryota; kingdom Viridiplantae; phylum Streptophyta; class Magnoliopsida; order Fabales; family Fabaceae; genus Lathyrus; species Lathyrus aphaca. Next base: position 411,916,090 of record OZ014519.1, read on the forward strand.
TTTTTATTCGCAAAGTTTTGTTAAAAAAAATATATAATTTTATTTCTAAGTTTTAAGTTTTTCTAAATGTATTTTATTTCTATTTTTCAATTTTCAAGTTTTATTTCTTAATGGATTCTATTTTTCAATTTTTTATTTTTAATTCACTCCTTTTAGTTTCCATTCCTAATTTACTTTTAATCTCCAATTTTTATGTTTATCTTTTTTCAACTCATTTTCAAGTTTCTATTTCTTAATTTAATTTCAATTTCTAATTTATTTTTTAGTTTACTCTAATTTAATTTCAATTTCTAATTTATTTTTAATTTACTTTTCTTTAAAATTCCATTTCTAATTTAATTCCCAATTTCCAATTTTATTTTTAATTCTTTTTTTTAAGTTCTATTTCTAATTCAATCTCAATTTATAATTTGATTTTTTATTTATTTATTATTCAAGTCATTTATTTTATTTTGTTTAAGTCCTATGTTTATTTTCTATTCCACCAAATTCAAAATCCAATTCTATTCAAATTCAATTCCAAATGTCATTCCAAATGTCAAATTTCTTTTATTCAAGATTCATTTTAAAAATCCAACCTTTATTCCAAATATTTGTTTATATTACAACTACAAAAAAATATGTACAACACAACCACACAAAAATACAAAAATTCAGCAGCACAAGGCACAAGTTTCAGCTCCAAATCAGCCCCCAAAACAGACCTGCAATTCTGCTCCACTACTCCATTGCAACAATTTTTCAGATTGTGTCCCCTCTCTCAAAACAACCTTCACCTACAAGTTATACAGTACACATTTTCAAATTCAAAAAAGAAAAACCCTAAGGAAGTCATACATATAGCACTGTTACATTGGAAAAAAAGGAGAAGTTAGCAGCCCTCAGAGCAACACAAACAGCCCCCCAAAAAAACACTGTTAGCAGCCCTCAGAGCAACACAAACAGCCCCCCAAAAAAAACACTGCAAGCAGCCCTCAGAGCAACACAAACAGCCCCAAAACACACAAAACCCATCCCTCAAAAAACTGCCATAAAACAACCCAAAATACAAAAAAAAAACTCAGCCAAAACACCACTGAAATCAGCCATACAAACACCACAAAAATTCAGCCTCAAACTCACACCAAATCAGCCCTCAAACACCAACCAAAAACAGCCCCAACTTCAAACAAAAATCACAAAAAAAGGGAAGAGGAAGAAAAGAGAGAATGCAAAATTCAGCAACAAGTTTCAGAATAATCTCAGAAGAGGAATAGGAGGCTTACCACTTGTGGACTCTTCACCCCGATAACGTTCGGGTCGGTATTGTTCTCTTTCCTTTCATTTCTTTTCAGCATGTTGTCCATGGTTTAGTTTCTTTTTTTTTCCTTTCAATTTCATTTCAATTTTAAGCCTGCATACACAAAACAAACTTTATGTTAAAACTTCAAAAAAAAATAGTTAAAACCATACACAACTATTCAACCTTCCTTCTCAACTCATCAAAACCGCAACGACATCATATACACCATCAATAACAAATACACCGAACCTCGCTTGCATCTGATAACCATCCCATCCATTTTCAAGAGACCTGCAAAGAAAAGAACAAACCATTTTTCATACACCAAAAAACAGAAATAAAAAAGAAGATAAGACGAAGAAGAGGAAACCAACCTGCCATTAAAGTATCAACCAAATCTGTCATCCTGCAAAACAAAGCAAATACCAGAAAAATCAGCATACCATCACAAAAACAGTGGCAGCAACAGGAAGCCAAAAAACCAGTCCCGTTTCACCATTACCTTTACCTTTCCCCACCGCTTGAAACCTTCTGAAACCACCATCGAAATCCATCCGCGAACCTTTCACCTGTTTCAATCCAAACACAAACCGTTAAAACCATGAAACCTCTGTTCTTCCACACCAATAACCATACACAAATCATAACCCCGAATATCAACATACCACAACCTGTTTTCAACAAAACCTTCACAAATCATTGCTCATTACCACTGTAAAATCCATTTGAACCACAAATCAGAAAACAAAAAAAGAAGAAGAAGAGATTCATTCAAAACCATCCTTCAACAAAATTTCCATCAAGCCTTTTTTTTTCAAAACAAAATAACTGAAACAGAAACGCACAAATCCAGAAACACTCAACTTACCACCTCTGATTCGTTTCGCACAAAATCCAGAAACTCGACCACCTCACCAGATCCACCGTTCACCTTCGTTTATCCTCTCCAAAGCTTTTTTCAAAAAAAAACACAGAGAAGTTTCAGCCTTCATACTCACCGCCGTTTCACCACAAACCTTCTTCAACAACACCATCTAACCAATCCTCAGCTTCATAATCCTCCAAATCATTCATTTCACAACAACTCACCTTAAACTTCTTTGCTCTTCTTCAAAACAGACCTAGAAAACCAGCGAATTTACTGCTGCCACCATTAGCCATAAGCTCACAACATCTACCAAGACACCATAACCTCACCTCAACAATCTCTGAAAACCATCCCAGCCAACACTCGCCGAATCGCCGGAAATCACCACCCTTGTCATCTCAAACCACCCTTCCAAGCCAAAGCTCAGGCCTGAACCAACCTCGAGCTTTCCCGACCTAAACACAACCGAAGCATAAATCAGAAAAAATTGCGAACGAACCTTCACGCAAGAAAAAATCTGAATCACACACAAAATCACAGAGAGTTTGAGACGGAAAAAAAGAACACTCTGCATAAAATTACAACAAGTCTCAGAATTTACCAAAAAAATATCCTCATGACTTTGCTCTTCAATCCATACAATCACCCTCACCATTTTTTTCTTCTGACCAACACACCTTTATCAACCAAACACATATCCAAGAACAACCCATTCATAACCTCATAAAACCGAAACACACATAATCTGAACCTTGGAACTCATCACTCTTTTTCGCCATCAAAACCGCAAATACTCTGTTCATCACAACCTAACCGAAAACCAAAAAGCCAAATCAAATCAGAAAATGCAGAGAAACCAAAGCATGAGAGAGATTTTGCGGATGAAAACAAATCTTCCACCAACACCACATTAAACACAAAACTCAGACTAAAAAAAACTCACGATACCTGCAAACACGCCGACGTCACCCTCTTCATAAACCAGCCCCGCCGACCCATCACTGTCCAAACGCCACCTTCCAGCAACACAGCAAAAAACCAAGCCAAAATTCATCCACCATTAACCTTCCAAAACCAAATCCGAACCGCCGGCGACCAACAACAACACCAAACGAACACTAACCGCACAAATTAACCAAACCACAGCCGCCGAGTTGAAATCCGCCGTCAAAACCCTTTCCGCGAAACCTCATCAACCACCCTTTGCACCATCAAACCGAGAAGCCAACCACCCGCGGATCCTTGAGAGAGTACCGCGATTTGAACCAAATCTGAGAGAGAGAGCGAGAGATTTCTGGCGAGTTCTCCGGTGAAGGGTTTAGGTGAGATAGAAAGAAATATTGAGCGTTGATTTGAGTGAAAGTGAAAGACAAATCAGAGAGGAGATCGTTGGAGAGGGTAATGAGAGAGAACTTTGAGAGAGTTTGATGGTGAGTAGAGAGAGACTGAGAACGTTGAGAGAGAGATAAAGTGTTCAGTTGCTTTTGTGAGAGATGAACGTGAGTTGAGAGACCAAGAGGATTTAATTAACTGAGTTTTTTTATTTAATTTGATTTAATATAGACTTTAATGATGATTTAATTTTCCATATCTTTTTTCCAATGGCTTTAATTTAGTTTCTTTGTTTTCAGTTTATTTTATTTTATTTTATAAAGTTCTAAAAATATTCTTATTATTTAGTTTTACTTTTATTTATTTATTTTAGATTTAATTTAATTTACTATTTCTTAGTTAATTACCATTTTTGATATTTTCATTTAATAAATAAATAATAAATAAATATACTTATTCTCTTTCCTTATTTTTAGGTATTATTAAAAAAAATCATTATACTTATTTTCTTTCCTTAAATTTAGATATTATTATAATATAAAAAAAAATCAATATATTTTCTCTCTTTCCTTATTTTTAGGTATTATTAGAAAAAATCATTATACTTATTTTTTTTCCTTAAATTTAGATATTATTATTATAATATAAAAAAAATCAATATATTTTCTCTCTTTCCTTATTTTTAGGTATTATTAGAAAAAATCATTATACTTATTTTCTTTCCTTAAATTTAGATATTATTATAATATAAAAAAATATCAATATATTTTCTATCTTTCCTTATTTTTAGGTATTATTAGAAAAAATCATTATACTTATTTTCTTTCCTTAAATTTAGATATTATTATTATAATATAAAAAAAATCAATATATTTTCTCTCTTTCCTTATTTTTAGGTATTATTAGAAAAAATCATTATACTTATTTTCTTTCCTTAAATTTAGATATTATTATTATAATATATAAAAAAGAAATCAATATATTTTCTCTTTTTCCTTATTTATAGGTATTATTAGAAAAAATTCAAAAAAATAAATGTACTTAGTCTATTTCCTTATTTATAGGTATTATTAGAGAAAAATTCAAAAAAATAAATATACTTAGTCTCTTTCCTTATTTATAGGCATTGTTAGAAAAAAATTCAAAAATAAATGTACTTAGTCTATTTCCTTATTTATAGGTATTATTAGAAAAAATTCAAAAAAATAAATATACTTAGTCTCTTTCCTTATTTATAGGTATTGTTAGAAAAAAATTCAAAAAAAATATACTTAGGGCCTGTTTGAAACACTTCTCAAAAACTGTTTTTTAATTTTTAAAAATTAAAAATTAGAAAACTAGCTTGATAAACTATTTTTAACATAATAGTTTTGAAAATTAGTTTTGATTTTCAGTTTTAAAAACTGAAAAAGTAAAACTGATAAATGCAATTTTAGTTTTCATTTTCAATTTTCAATTTTAGGTATTGTTAGAAAAAAATTCAAAAAAAATATACTTAGTCTCTTTCCTTATCTTTAGGTCTCATTTAGAAAAAATTCAAATCAAAATTTATAGCATTTCTCCTTTTATTATTATTAAAAAAAATCAAATCAAAAAGTTGTCATTTATCTCATTTTATTATTCTTAAATATTTGTTAGAAAAATATCAAAAAAAACAAGTTTTAGCTTTCACCTTACTTTATTTTCATATATTGTTATAGAAAACCCAAAAAAAATTATTTATATTTAACCTTCTTTTATTTTATTTAACTTTCACTTAACATATCTAAAAAACCAAAAAATAAACTTTTTCTTATTTATTTCTTTTTTTTTTTTTTTAATTCTAAAAAAAAAACATTTCTTTATCTTTACTAAACTTTTGTTATTAAAAAATTGTTATTATTTTTATTATCATTTTAATTTTAATTTATTACTTTCTTTAAGTATACTTAAAAAAAAATAAAAAATAAAAAATATTTTCTTCTATTTTGTCTAATTATTTTCAAAATCAATTTTATCTTATTTCAAACTTAAGGTTTTAGAAGTTATTTTCAATTTATCTTTTTCTTTGAAAAATCTAAAAATAATTAAAAATAATAAAAATAATGTTGTTTTATTAGTTTTTATTTAGTTGTTGGGTAGTTTATGTTTGATCTATTTAGAGGTGTCTCATTAGCTTGAGAGGTTTAATTTTAGGTTTATCTCTTAGTGAGAGTTCTTTTTTATAATTTTTTTTTTTTATTATTATTTTGGTTGTATATATGCCATGCATTTTTTTTTATTATTTTATTTTGCATCAAGACCATATACTTGTTAAGATAAAATTGAAAGCGCACACTTTTTAGACTTTAATTTTTTCAAAGATAATAAATCCATGGTCCAACGCCAAGTTGAGTTCATATACACTTCACTCACACACGTAAGTCGGTCATTTTACGATCGCCATCTGCACGGTCTTTACACTTCACAACTTTCCAACTTAAACAAATTGACGCACCACGCTTGTCTTCCACCCCCGCATTCTCGATCCATATATCGAGTCATAGCCCGGTTACTAAGCCTTTTACCTTGCATTTCTATTTACTTCATTCAGTTCATTTTTGCAAGTAGCAACCTATGCCTTAGACTTAGGAGCTTGCACCCTCATTATTTACTTTCGTTTATGCTTTTCAATCCAAGAGGGAAAGAACTTCTACAGTTGACTCAATGTCATAGGAAGTTTAGCCATCCCTAGTTCCTTTTCAACCTTAGCCATTAGGAAGTTTTATTTTACAACTTTTTGTGACTTTGCTAAAGTCACGTGAGTGTTTGCCATAACACTTACCTTCCCCCGCGAACCTTGAGCGTAACCAAGTGTTCGTTAATCCTTAGGAGAACTACGAGTGCTCTGATTCTATACCCGATACGTAGGCATCGATGCGATGTTGTGCGAGCACCATTAGAAATAAAACCTTAGGTTCCCATAATTTTAGCAAGCAATAAACAACAATAATGCAAATATTAACAAGAGGTTCCCGTAGGATACTGCGGATGCTTAGGATGCTAACACCTTCCCTAGGTATAATCAACCCCCGAACTTAGTTTCTCCTCATTTAGGGTTTTTACGATCTTTTTCCCTTTTCCCTTTGGATTAAATTAAAGTCGGTGGTGAACATAAATGTTTTGCGATTCAAGCTCACTTAATAGCTTGGTATCCGATTCTCACCGCAACAGAAAATGGCGACTTCACTGGGGACTTTATTTTTGAGGGTTAAGCCCACCTTGTATATTTGTATATTTGTTGTTGTATTGCTTGTTATTATTTTGGATTTTTGTTGGGTGTTCCATGTGTGGTGAGATAAGTCCTAACCCGGATTTGAGTGCAAATAAGATAGGACGGTGGTATATTCAAGAAGGCTTGTAGGGAGTTGAGTCTCGACCAAGTTGACTTGAGACACCACCACTCAGCGGAGGCCTCCTCGGATGTAGTTTTGTTGATCGAGTTCAGTCGTGAAAACATTACTATATTCGACCTGAGAGCCATTAATGCCGAGGACCGTAGAACATTTACCCCCACTTGGCCTTTTAGGGATGTAGTGCGATGACTATGAGGGTGCAAATCCAAAATAGTTGATATGCGATACTACACTCGGACGAGACTCTCTTGAGAATATTACTGATTACCAAGTTGAGTTAGGAAGTCGGTAATATCCGAAAGATGGGACAGTGATTCTGGGAACTTTTAGAACCCGTTGTACAGGTACAAATAAAATCATAGTACATACCTTTTGGGAGGGTTGAACCTTCGACCTCATGCAAGCTTTGAACCTAAGCCTTGTTTGTGTTTGTGTATTCATTGCATTCACGCATCATGAAGCATCATTTTTACCATTTATTCAAGGAACTCAGAAACTCTATTTTTTGCAAATATCATAGGTATCATCATGGACTTTGGAAGAAGAAAAACTGTCAAGTACACATTCAAACTCCCAAACTTGAAGACCTAAGGAAATTAAGAGATTTGGTTTTGGATCAAGAAGCCTTCATGGAGAAGCATATGAGACTTTTGGCCTTACTTAAGACTGAATGGGATGGAAGGTTGCTCTCTGTGATGCTCCAGTTTTATGATCCTCTCTACCACTGTTTTACGTTCCCTGATTACCAATTGGCGCCTACTTTGGAAGAGTATTCAGTTCTGGTGGGATCACGTGTTAAGGATGAGTTTCCATTCCCTGTTCTAGAGAAGGACCCTGAAGAAGCGGAGATTGCAAAGGCGACATATTTGAGTGTTCCTGAGGTCAAGGCAAATATGACCTATAAAGGAAAGATTTTTGGATTCCCTACAAAGTTTCTGATAGAAAAGGCCAAGAATTTTGTTGATGTGAAGGATATGAAAGCTTTTGAGGCGACTTTTATTCAGCTAATATATGGAGTGTTACTTTTCCCAAACTTTGAAGACTTTGTCGACCTGAACGCCATCAAAATATTTCTGAAGAAGAACCCGGTCCCTACTTTGCTCGGAGACACTTACCATTCCATCCATCTGAGGAATCACCATAAGGGAGGGATGATTACTTGTTGTACATCATTTTTGTACGAGTGGTTTATTTCGCACTTGCCTAAGTCAGCTTCATTTTGGAATCTTAAGGATGGTTTGTGGTGGTCACAAAGGATCATGTCTCTTACCCACTCTGACATTAGCTGGTACAATCGTGTTTATGATGGAGCATTGATTATTGATAGCTGTGGTGATTTTGCTAATGTGCCTCTTCTTGGCACTAAGGGAGGAATCAGCTATAATCCAGTTTTGGCTCGCCGCCAACTCGGATATCCGTTGAAGGACAAACCTAAGAGTGTTGAAGTGGAAGGAATTTTATTTAAGGATGACGAAGAACCAGAGCTCAAGAAACAGATTATACAAGCTTGGAAGTACATCCATAGGAAGGGGAGGAGTAGCTTGGGAAAGCCGAATTGTGTTTCTATGGAACCCTATCTCCAATGGGTACGAGATAGGGCAATCAGTCTGAAGATGCCTTACCCTCGCCAGGATCCTATGACCTTCAAGAAACCCATTCTAATCTTTATGGACGATGCCGAGAAGCTGATGATTGATTTGGAGAAAGAGATTCGAGAGAAGAATGCATGGAAGAATCGACATCAGATCATCAGTAGTGAGAATGAGGAACTTAGACGACAACTGAAGATGAAGGAAGAAGAAGAGCTCTCCAACAAGAAAAGGAAAGCACAAGAGGATTTATTTTCCTCCAGCACTCAGGGGGACACTTCCTGGAAGTCGATCGTGGATCAACTTATGCTTGAAAGGGCTCAGATGAAGGCACAAATCGAGAAGCTCAACTTGAGGCTTTTAGGAGAATCTCCTTAGGACTTTGTCTTTATTTTATTAAGCTTTGTTTGGGATTTTTGAAGGTGTACTCAAGACTTTGTATCACTTTTTTTGAATTTAATGAAATCATATCCTTTTGATTATTATGTGTTCCCTGGTATTTGCAAATTGTTTCTTAAGTTCCTTGAATAATTTTTTATTTTCGCATTGCATTCATACATTTGGCATTTCATTTGCATTTTTTTCATATAAAACTCATTCGCGTCATCTGCTCTCCAGCTTTCACACTGAGGCTCTCACGCAAGTACTACACTCGAGCTCAAACCAGAAAGAGGATGGCTGAAAGAGACCTAGAGATGGACAGAGTTAATGAAGAGCTTACTGATATTCGTGGAGATATGGGTCAGATGATGGAAATGTTGCAAGTCATTCGAGCGAAGTTGGATACCCAACAGACTGTGGTGTCAGAAATTATCATTGCAACGACTGAAATTGTTACTGCAACGACTGAGCCTACGTCATCAGTCACTACCCCTGTGACCTGGCCTCCTTTTGGGTTTCCTCCTGGATTTTTCCCTCCTTCTCAAGGCTTTGCTGCTCAAAGTTTTATTCCTTCTTCCCAAGGACTTTCTGCTCAGGGTTTCTTCCCTCCTTCTCAAGGCTTTGCTGCTCAAAGTTTTATTCCTTCTTCCCAAGGACTTGCTGCTCAGGGTTTCTTCCCTCCTTCTCAAGGTTTTGCTTCTCAAAGTTTCATTCCCTCTTCTCAAGGACTGGCTACTCAGGGTTTCTTCCCTCCTTCCCAAGGCTTTGCTGCTCAGGGTTTTATTCCTTCTTCCCAAGGATTTGCTGCTCAAAGTTTTATTCCTTCTTCCCAAGGATTTGCTGCTCAGGGTTTTATTCCTTCTTCCCAAGGATTTGCTGCTCAGGGTTTCTTCCCTCCATCCCAAGGTTTTTCTTCTCAAAGTTTCGCACCTCCTTCTCAGGGTTTGGCATTTCTTTCCCAAGGTTTTGTGCCTCAACCTCAAGGATTTGTTGCTCAACAGACTATTCCGGTGACTAATGAAGAGAACCATGCAGTTGCTAATTTTACACCAGACATTGTGCACACCCGTGTCCAACCATACTTTAATGACCATCAGGCGTATGAAGCGCCAGATATGTCTGAAAACGGAGATGAGAAACATGAGAAGATGCAAGAGAATTTTGATACCCTTGAAAAAAGGTTAAAAGCGATTGAAGGTGACCAGATTTTTGGGGCCGCTGCTAGAGAGATGTGTCTGGTGTCTGGGTTGGTAATGCCTCCAAAGTTCAAGATACCCACTTTTGAGATGTATGAGGGCGCAACTTGTCCTAAGAACCATCTCTTGATGTACTATCGAAGAATGGCTGCACAGGTGGATAATGATAAATTAATGATCCACTGTTTCCAGGACAGTCTGAAGGGAATCTCCTCCAAATGGTATCTAACGCTAGACCAGTCGAAGATTCGCAGTTTCCAAGACTTGGCAGATGCTTTCATCTAGCAGTACAAATACAATATGGACCTTGCTCCTGATAGGTGGCAACTGTTGAGTATGTCACAAAAAGATTCTGAATCATTTAAAGAATATGCTCAGAGGTGGAGAGGGACCGCTTCTCAGGTAGAGCCCCCATTGACTGAAAGAGAATTAGCTGACTGGTTCGTTGACACTGTGCGACCAGAATTCTATGAGAGAATGGTAGGAAGCATAACTGCTAGTTTCTCTAATTTAGTGGCTGTGGGAATCAAAGTTGAACTTGGTTTGAAAAGTGGAAAGATGAGTGGTGCATCTGGCAGTTCCAGCACTGGTAGTGGAAATAATGTCAAGAAATTTACCAACAATTTCCACAAGAAGAAAGAGGGTGAGACAAATGCAATAATGACAGGTCAAAGAAGAAATCCGCTTTGGCAGAGACCTCCACCTATGGCTCAACAGCAGTATGCTCATCCACCGCATTATGCCCAACATCCTTATGTAGCAGCGGTTCAACCGTCATTTAATCCACAAGTCCCCATGTATCGGCCAACTCAAGCAGTACCGATGTATCAGCAAGCGGCTCCAGTGATTCCACTTTATCAGCCAATGCTCAACAATCCAGGCTATCAACAAGCGCCCAATGCTTCAGCCTACCAGCAGAGGACTCCAGCTCCTCATCCGAATCCCAATTTTCAGAATAGAAGACCAGGAGGAAGGCCTCCTAATCCTCGAATCCCTATGACTTATACTGAATTATATCCCTCACTGCTGAAGAAAGGTTTGGTTACTCCAAGGCCTTTGGGTCCTCCACCAAATCCACTCCCACCAAATTACAACTCAAATGCCCACTGTTTATTCCATGAAGGTGCCCCAGGGCACGATTTGGAGGGTTGTTATGCTTTGAAGTACATCGTGAAAGATTTAATGGAGAAGAACATTCTGTCATTTGGGAATACTGGTCCGAATGTCAAAGATAATCCTTTACCCAAGCATGGGTCCATAAATGCCATTATTGACGAGTCTGACGAAGGTTTGATTTTCAACGCCGCAGAGATCAAGACCCCGCTTAGAGACTTCCATGCGAAGTTAGTAGAAGTGGGTATGTTGAAAAGCTGTCATAAGAATTGTGAAGCTTGTGCAAATAACCCAAAGGGATGTGATTTGGTCTTAAAAGATGTTCAAAATTTGATTGATGAAGGTGTCTTACAAGTGAGCAGTCATATGAAGAAGAATGAAGTAGCAGTGATTGAACCCATTTTCAACTTGCCTGAATCTGATTCTACCTTGGTGCCAGTGTTCAACCTGCCTGAGTCCTCAAGAGTTCAACCCATCTTTAATATGCCAGAGCCTGTGATACCCATTTTCAATATACCTAAGCCAAGGTTTGAGCAAAGGAGTAACCCTTTCCTTTATGAAGACACTAAAGCAGTTCCATGGAAGTATGATACAAGGAAAGTTCATCAGAAGATTGATAAAGCTAGTCAGAAGGAAGTTTCAAAAGTGGCAAGTGCTGACATAGCGGGTGCAGGTCGTTTAACTCGCAGTGGTCGTGTTTATACTCAGCAAACCAATACGGTTCCGCCTAAAGAAGTCATTCCAGCTGTTGTCAACCAGGATAAGGGGGTAGTCTTGGGAGAAGAGGATGCAGAATTTCTCAGAATCATTAAGAAGAGTGATTATAAGGTTATCGATCAGCTACATCAAACGCCTTCCAAAATATCTATCTTATCACTTCTTATGCATTCACCGGCCCATCGGAGTGCTCTCCAGAAACTACTAGCCCAAACCCATGTTACACATGATATAACAGTGAATCAGTTTGATGGAGTCATTGCCAATATCACTGCCTGTAACAATCTCAGCTTCAGTATGGAGGATCTTCCAAAAGAGGGCTTGGACCATAACCGTGCTCTCCACATATCTGTAAAATGTCAAGAGGATACTTTAGCAAGAGTTCTTGTGGATACAGGATCTTCATTGAATGTTTTGCCGAAAAGAACGCTTGCCAAGTTATCTTATCAAGGGGCAGAGATGGTGCCCAGTGCACTGATTGTGAAAGCTTTTGATGGGTCAAGGAGGACTGTTATTGGAGAAATAGACTTACCGATCTTGATTGGGCCACAGGTGTTCAAAATCACTTTCCAAGTCATGGACATTAACCCCAATTACAGTTTCTTGCTGGGAAGACCTTGGATCCATGCTGCTGGGGCAGTCACTTCTACCCTGCACCAGAAGATGAAGTTTGTGGTCGATAATAAGCTGGTAACTGTGTCTGGTGAAGAAGATCTCATGGTCAGTAACCTTTCATCCTTTAGCTATATTGAGGCTGATGAAGATGCTTTGGAAACTTCTTTCCAAGCTCTTGAGATAGCCAATGCTGTCCTTTTGGAAGTAGAGGAACCAGAAGGGAAGGGTATCCCATCTTTTGCATCGCTGAAGAGTACCATTTCCACTATTGAAGAAAGAAGCTATGAAGGTTGGGGTGATGTCATTGAAGTCAAGCAGAAGTTAGATCGTTGCGGGTTGGGTTACAAACCGACTCATGTGAAGGAAGGAGCGTCAACCTCCGTTAAAGGACGTCCAAAGACCATTCAAGAGGTGTTTTCCAGTGCTGGTTATCAAGTCAATGCAATTGATGGAGTTTCTGAAGATGAAGATGTGAATCATTTGGTGTATCAGTGTGAAGAAGCCTTGGACAATTGGGAGGCAGTCGAGATCCCAGAGTTTTTTCCATTGTCAAAGTAATTTATTGTTTTAAAATGTTTTCAAAGTTCCCTAGCTCTGCCCAAGGCTATGGGAGTATTTTGTAGGGCCCCTTCTCATTTTTAAAGTTATTATCAATGAAGGCATTTTGTTAAACTCTTATTTTGATCATTTACTGTTTTTCTCTCTTTTCACTTTTAAAAGAATATGGCAATCTTTCAAAACCAATAAAAAGTTTTCTTCTCTTGCATCTCTCTATTTTCCACTTTTAATAAAAGCAAATCATTATCATATGCAGAATAAACGAAAAACCTGTTGAATCCAATGACTCTACATTCTCTCCTAACTTTGATTCGCCCATCTACCAAGCGGAAGATGAAAGTGAGGAAGATTGTGACATTCCCGAAGAGCTGGCAAGATTAGTTGAGTATGAGCACACAGATCTTCAGCCACATAAGGAGCAGGTAGAGACCATCAATCTTGGCACTGATGAAGATAAGAAGGAAGTCAAGATTGGTACAACACTTGGGGCAGACGTTAGAGAAAGATTGGTCAAGCTTCTCAAAGAGTATGTAGATGTGTTTGCATGGTCGTATCAAGATATGCCCGGTTTAGACACAGACATAGTGGTCCACAAGTTACCTCTTCGACCAGATTGTCCTCCTGTAAAGCAAAAGCTCCGAAGAACAAGACCAGACATGGATCTGAAGATTCGAGAAGAGGTCAAAAGACAGTTTGATGCTGGATTCCTTGCAGTTGCAAAGTACCCTGAGTGGGTAGCTAATATTGTGCCAGTCCCTAAAAAGGATGGCAAAGTCAGAATGTGTGTGGACTATAGGGATTTGAACAAAGCCAGTCCGAAGGACGATTTCCCTCTTCCGCACATTGATACTTTGGTTGACAACACTGCTAAGTTCGCTGTTTTCTCCTTCATGGATGGGTTTTCAGGGTACAACCAGATCAAGATGGATCCTGACGATATGGAAAAGACTACATTCATTACACCATGGGGCACTTATTGTTACAAAGTTATGCCATTCGGCCTCAGAAATGCAGGAGCCACTTATCAGAGGGAAATGGTTACCCTTTTCCATGATATGATGCATAAAGAGATAGAAGTCTATGTGGATGATATGATTGCCAAATCACAGAGTGAGGAGGATCATTTGAATCATCTTTTGAAGTTATTTGAGCGTCTCAGAAAGTTCCAACTGCGTCTGAATCCAGCTAAGTGTATTTTTGGTGTCCGATCAGGAAAGTTACTTGGTTTTATTGTTAGTCAGCAAGGAATTGAAGTAGATCCAGATAAGGTCAGAGCAATTCAAGAGATGCCAGCTCCAAAAACAGAAAAGCAAGTCAGAGGTTTCCTTGGAAGATTGAACTACATCTCCAGATTTATCTCCAACATGACTGCTACTTGTGAGCCTTTATTCAAGTTACTCCGAAAGAATCAAGCGATTGAGTGGAGTCCTGATTGTCAATTGGCATTTGAGAAGATTAAGGTTTATCTACAGGGACCTCCTATCTTGGTCCCACCTACTCCAGGGAAGCCTCTTTTCATGTATCTGACTGTGCTCGAGGGATCTATGGGTTGCGTATTAGGCCAACAAGATGAAACTGGTCGTAAGGAGCACGCCATTTATTACTTAAGCAAGAAGTTCACAGACTGTGAAAGCAGATATTCGCTTTTGGAGAAAACTTGTTGTGCCTTGGCATGGGCGGCCAGACGCCTTAGGCAGTACATGATTTGTCACACTACTTTGTTGATCTCGAAAATGGATCCAATAAAGTACATCTTTGAGAAGCCTGCTTTGACTGGAAGGCTCGCCCGTTGGCACATGTTGTTATCCGAATATGATATCCAGTATGTAACCCAGAAGTCTATTAAAGGCAGTGTTCTATCTGAATACCTCGCTGATCATCCTGTCGAAGACTATGAACCTTTGAAATTCGATTTCCCGGACGAAGACATTATGTTGATAAAGGACTGCGAAGTTCCAGGTCCAGATGAGGGTCCCGAGCCAGGGTCTCGTTGGAAAATGATGTTTGATGGTTCTTCTAACTACATGGGGCATGGTGTAGGAGTGGTCTTGATGAATCCTGATGGTGGTTATACTCCCTTCACGGCTAGATTGTGTTTTGAATGTACAAACAACATTGTTGAGTATGAAGCGTGTGTTTTAGGTATCGAAGCTGCAATCGATACTAGAATCAAGATTTTGGATGTATATGGAGACTCAGCTCTGGTAATATACCAAGTCAAAGGTGAATGGGAGACCCGTGACGAGAAGTTGATCCCTTACCGTGCCCACATTGTGGAACTGATCAAATACTTTGATGAAGTCAATTTCCATCATGTTCCAAGGGCAGAAAATCAAATTGCAGATGCCTTGGCTATGCTGGCCTCTATGTTTCAAGTCAGATTTCTTAATGAAGCTCCACTCATTACAATCGAGCGAAGAACTGCACCAGCCTACTGTCTACTGGTCGAAGAAGAAACTGATGAGAAACCGTGGTTCTATGACATCAAGAACTATTTACAGAATCAAGAGTACCCAGCTGATGCAACAAATCTAGACAAGAAGACTTTAAGAAGATTGGCGTCTAAGTTTTTCCTCAGCAACAATGTGCTTTACAAGATAAATCATGATATGGTTCTGCTCAGATGTGTGGACAAGCGCGAAACAGACTTATTGATCAGGGAAATCCATGAAGGATCATTTGGAACACATGCCAATGGACATGCCATGTCCAGGAAGATTTTGAGAGCTGGATACTTCTGGTTGACCATGGAATCAGATTGTTTCAAGTATGCCAGGAAGTGTCATAAATGCCAGATTTATGCCGACAAGGTGCACGTACCTCCAACACTTTTGAATGTTCTGTCATCGCCTTGGCCTTTCTCAATGTGAGGCATTGACATGATAGGGGCAATTGAGCCTAAAGCTTCCAATGGTCATCGGTTTATCTTGGTCGCAATCGATTACTTCACCAAATGGGTAGAAGCAGCTTCCTACGCCAATGTGACAAAGCAAGTGGTTGCCCGTTTCATCAAGAACCAAATTATCTGCCGTTATGGAATCCCAAGCCGAATCATCACAGATAATGGGACCAACTTGAACAACAAAACAATGAAAGAGCTGTGTGAGACATTCAAGATTGAACATCATAACTCTTCTCCGTATCGACCGAAGATGAATGGAGCTGTTGAAGCTGCAAACAAGAACATCAAAAAGATTCTGCAAAAGATGGTAAAAACTTACAAAGATTGGCACGAAATGTTACCATATTCTTTACACGGATACAGAACGTCAGTCCGCACTTCAACAGGGGCAACCCCTTTCTCTCTAGTGTATGGGATGGATGCAGTTCTCCCTATTGAAGTAGAGATACAATCCTTGAGAATCTTGATGGAAACCAAACTTGAGGAAGCTGAGTGGGTCCAGAACAGGTTCGACCAACTGAACCTCATTGACGAGAAGAGAATGACTGCCATGTGCCATGGCCAGATGTACCAGAAGCGCATCAAGAGAGCATTTGACAAGAAAGTCCGTATCCGAGAATTCAAAGAAGGAGATCTTGTACTCAAGAAAATCTTGCCAGTCCACAAAGACATGCGTGGAAAATGGAGTCCTAACTATGAAGGCCCATATGTTATGAAGGTGGCATTCTCCGGAGGTTCCTTAATCCTTACAACTATGGATGGTGAACAGCTGAAACACCCGGTGAATTCTGATGCAGTCAAAAAGTATTATGCCTAAATAAAACCCGATAGGTCGAAAACCAGAAATGGCAACCTAGGCAAAAATGGGTATCCCGGTGGATCAAAACCTATAAAGGAGATCCAGGCAAAAGTTATGGATAAAAACGAGAAAATAAGAGCTCGCTAAGTTGAAAACCCGAAAGGGCGGCTTAGGCAAAAAAGAGCGTCCCGGTGGATTGAAAACCCGAAAGGGCGATCCAGGCAAAAGTTAGGGACAAAGGCATTTGACTGTGTCAGATGGTGTTTATCATTACTGAAGAATCATACTGGAAGATCGATCCATTTGCTCTCGTCGGAAGCAAGGTGTCGGACAGTCTTAGTTATTAGGGATTGTAGTGGTCATTGGATTCAATGTAGACCTTTCCCCATTGCCATTTCAAATTGTAATTTCCCATGGAGTTTTTGCCATTGGCAAGCTACCATTCTTGAATAAAATACAAACTTTGCCTATGAATTTTGTTATTCAACCTCTTATTTTCTTTTGTTATGAAAAATGCCATCACTTGATTACAATTTAACTCTGAAAATGACAAGTTTTTTTTTAAGAAAATGTTTTTGAAAACATACTGAAAAAACTTTCAAGTTTCTTTGACTTTGGGAAAATTGAAAAAACTTCTGCTTCCCCAAGAAGTCCTGGTTTGCAACAACACTTTTATACTATTGTTATAGAAATCCCCATCGAAGTTCAAAACTGATAACACTCTTGGATGGATCCTTGGACCAAGCATGATTCCCAAGTTCGAAGACATCTCCCCAGTGTTTTTCATATTGCTCATCTAAGTATTGGTGTTGAGAGCCTACTCCCTCTTTGAGTCTTGTCAAAACTTTTTGTCTCTTTAGAGTCAACATTTGCATATCATGATCATTCGCATCATGCTCAATCATGCGCATTTGACATTAGCATTTTTCTTTCCCCAGTTGGCGTCTGTCTAACTCCAAGTCCAGATATCATTAGTGTTCAATTTGAAAATTCATTGTTGTTGGTACCCGAAGTTTGGTTTACCAATGTTTTGTCCCCAGTAATTGCTGGTGTTCCCCGTGGAATTCTAATTGTGGTTGGTATTTGTCTTTATGACCACCAATGTCTCCTTGAAGTCCAATTGTCATTGGCACAAATCTTTTAAGCAGGTCCTGAAACCTTTTGCTTAAAATCCAAGTCCATTTGATTTTGACACATGTTTGTACCCTTTCTCCTGATGGTTCCTGAAGGAATTTCCCGAGGTTGGATATCTTATCTTATTTGAAAACTCCAACATATTTTGTTGTTACTTTTTTCGTGTTAGCCGGTCGCTTAGAGTCGTTGATCCATCTTTGGGTGATCTGCATTCTATCCCCAATGCTAGCTGGTCGCATAGAGCCGCTACTAAATCATTGTGATTTCCTTCCTTATCCTCAGTGTTAGCAGTTACATTTGAACCTGCTAATTTACCATTTTGAATACTTTGACTACTTTGTCTTTATCATTCTTAGTGTCAACCGTTTTTCAACTTGTTGCGCATTCTCTTTGAGTGTATCTTGGCTTTCTTTTGTAGTGTTAATAGGTTTCGAATCTATTGTGCTTCCACTTCGAATATTTTTGTTGATTATTCTCAGTGACAGTTGGTCGCATCGAGCCGCTGTGCATTCACTTTGAATGTTTATTTTTGTTGATTATTCTTAGTGTCAGTTGGTCGCATCGAGCCGCTGCACATTCACTTTGAATATTACGTTTATCGTTCTAGTGCTAGTTGGTCGCATCGAGCCGCTGCGCATTCACTTCGAATATTATGATTATCATTTTCAGTGACAGTTGGTCGCATAGAGCCACTGCACATTCACTTTGAATGATTATTTTGTTGTATTCTTAGTGTCAGTTGGTCGCATCGAGCCGCTGCGCATCCACTTCGAATATGTTGTTTTTCTTCTCACAGTCAATTGGTCGCATAGAGCTGTTGATCTACCACTTCGATTTATTTCCTTGTCTTATTTGTATTTCTTGGTGTCAGTTGGTCGCATCGAGCCACTGTGCAGTCACTTTGAATTTTATTTTATTTTGTCTGTGTTCGTTGATCCAACGCTTTGGATTTCCTTTTGTTCCCGTCTTTTGTTATTCTTAGTGTCAACAGTTACACTTGAACCTGTTGATTTATCACTTTGAATATTTCCCGTTTTCGTTTCTTTATCCCCAGTGTCTGTCGTCCCCAGTGTATGTCATCCCCAGTGAGTTTTGGCTTGTGGTCGTCGATTTTTCTCATTCTGATCATTCATACCATAATCATCATTTCATTGCATAAGAGTTGCAGAGTTAGATAGATTTGTAGTCCAGCATAACATTGCATTTAGGGGGAAAATTTCCGGTTATTTCTGTATTTAAATACCTTTCACCCTGATCGCCTGAGTGTCTATCGTCATTCACGCCATCTGGTAAAGTTATTTAAATAGGGGCAACTGTCACACCCCAAATTTTACCCCTAACTGTTCGCATCATACATTCATCGCATTTAGCAGAGAATTCCAGATTTATTTTCAGTTTACTTTCACTCATTTTCTAGTTATTCATCAAAGTTAATTTTAATTTTCTTTTCACTTCTAAGTTGCCATCCCAAATTTAATTTTTAATTCATTTCTAACTTTTAAAAAAGAAACTTAATCTTTATTTTTATTCCCAAAGTTTTGTTAAAAAAAATATATAATGTTATTTCTAATTTTTAAGTTTTTCTAAATGTATTTTATTTCTATTTTTCAATTTTCAAGTTTTATTTCTTAATGGATTCTATTTATTTTTAATTCACTCCTTTTAGTATCCATTCCTAATTTACTTTTAATATCCAATTTTTATGTTTATCTTTTTTCAACTCATTTTCAAGTTTCTATTTCTTAATTTAATTTCAATTTCTAATTTATTTTTTAGTTTACTCTAATTTAATTTCAATTTCTAATTTATTTTTAATTTACTTTTCTTTAAAATTCCATTTCTAATTTAATTCCCAATTTCCAATTTTATTTTTAATTCTTTTTTTTAAGTTCTATTTCTAATTCAATCTCAATTTATAATTTGATTTTTTATTTATTTATTATTCAAGTCATTTATTTTATTTTCTTTAAGTCCTATGTTTATTTTCTATTCCACCAAATTCAAAATCCAATTCTATTCAAATTCAATTCCAAATGTCATTCCAAATGTCAAATTTCTTTTATTCAAGATTCATTTTAAAAATCCAACCTTTATTCCAAATATTTGTTTATATTACAACTACAAAAAAAATATGTACAACACAACCACACAAAAATACAAAAATTCAGCAGCACAAGGCACAAGTTTCAGCTCCAAATCAGCCCCCAAAACAGACCT
Organism: Lathyrus aphaca; assembly: GCA_963966055.1. NCBI lineage: Eukaryota > Viridiplantae > Streptophyta > Magnoliopsida > Fabales > Fabaceae > Lathyrus > Lathyrus aphaca. The sequence goes on from OZ014519.1 coordinate 411,936,167, forward strand.
GCAATTCTGCTCCACTACTCCATTGCAACAATTTTTCAGATTGTGTCCCCTCTCTCAAAACACCCTTCACCTACAAGTTATACAGTACACATTTTCAAATTCAAAAAAAAAAACCTAAGGAAGTCATACATATAGCACTGTTACATTGGAAAAAAAGGAGAAGTTAGCAGCCCTCAGAGCAACACAAACAGCCCCCCAAAAAAACACTGTTAGCAGCCCTCAGAGCAACACAAACAGCCCCCCCAAAAAAAACACTGCAAGCAGCCCTCAGAGCAACACAAACAGCCCCAAAACACACAAAACCCAGCCCTCAAAAAACTGCCATAAAACAACCCAAAATACAAAAAAAACTCAGCCAAAACACCACTGAAATCAGCCATACAAACAACACAAAAATTCAGCCTCAAACTCACACCAAATCAGCCCTCAAACACCAACCAAAAACAGCCCCAACTTCAAACAAAAATCACAAAAAAAGGGAAGAGGAAGAAAAGAGAGAATGCAAAATTCAGCAACAAGTTTCAGAAGAATCTCAGAAGAGGAATAGGAGGCTTACCACTTGTGGACTCTTCACCCCGATAACATTCGGGTCGGTATTGTTCTCTTTCCTTTCATTTCTTTTCAGCATGTTGTCCATGGTTTAGTTTCTTTTTTTTTCCTTTCAATTTCATTTCAATTTTAAGCCTGCATACACAAACAAACTTTATGTTAAAACTTCAAAAAAAAATAGTTAAAACCATACACAACTATTCAACCTTCCTTCTCAACTCATCAAAACCGCAACGACATCATATACACCATCAATAACAAATACACCGAACCTCGCTTGCATCTGATAACCATCCCATCCATTTTCAAGAGACCTGCAAAGAAAAGAACAAACCATTTTTCATACACCAAAAAACAGAAATAAAAAAGAAGATAAGACGAAGAAGAGGAAACCAACCTGCCATTAAAGTATCAACCAAATCTGTCATCCTGCAAAACAAAGCAAATACCAGAAAAATCAGCATACCATCACAAAAACAGTGGCAGCAACAGGAAGCCAAAAAACCAGTCCCGTTTCACCATTACCTTTACCTTTCCCCACCGCTTGAAACCTTCTGAAACCACCATCGAAATCCATCCGCGAACCTTTCACCTGTTTCAATCCAAACACAAACCGTTAAAACCATGAAACCTCTGTTCTTCCACACCAATAACCATACACAAATCATAACCCCGAATATCAACATACCACAACCTGTTTTCAACAAAACCTTCACAAATCATTGCTCATTACCACTGTAAAATCCATTTGAACCACAAATCAGAAAACAAAAAAAGAAGAAGAAGAGATTCATTCAAAACCATCCTTCAACAAAATTTCCATCAAGCCTTTTTTTTTCAAAACAAAATAACTGAAACAGAAACGCACAAATCCAGAAACACTCAACTTACCACCTCTGATTCGTTTCGCACAAAATCCAGAAACTCGACCACCTCACCAGATCCACCGTTCACCTTCGTTTATCCTCTCCAAAGCTTTTTTCAAAAAAAAACACAGAGAAGTTTCAGCCTTCATACTCACCGCCGTTTCACCACAAACCTTCTTCAACAACACCATCCAACCAATCCTCAACTTCATAATCCTCCAAATCATTCATTTCACAACAACTCACCTTAAACTTCTTTGCTCTTCTTCAAAACAGACCTAGAAAACCAACGAATTTACTGCTGCCACCATTAGCCATAAGCTCACAACATCTACCAAGACACCATAACCTCACCTCAACAATCTCTGAAAACCATCCCAGCCAACACTCGCCGAATCGCCGGAAATCACCACCCTTGTCATCTCAAACCACCCTTCCAAGCCAAAGCTCAGGCCTGAACCAACCTCGAGCTTTCCCGACCTAAACACAACCGAGGCATAAATCAGAAAAAATTGCGAACGAACCTTCACGCAAGCAAAAATCTGAATCACACACAAAATCACAGAGAGTTTGAGACGAAAAAAAAGAACACTCTGCATAAAATTACAACAAGTCTCAGAATTTACCAAAAAAATATCCTCATGACTTTGCTCTTCAATCCATACAATCACCCTCACCATTTTTTTCTTCTGACCAACACACCTTTATCAACCAAACACAGATCCAAGAACAACCCATTCATAACCTCATAAAACCGAAACACACATAATCTGAACCTTGGAACTCATCACTCTTTTTCGCCATCAAAACCGCAAATACTCTGTTCATCACAACCTAACCGAAAACCAAAAAGCCAAATCAAATCAGAAAATGCAGAGAAACCAAAGCATGAGAGAGATTTTGCGGATGAAAACAAATCTTCCACCAACACCACATTAAACACAAAACTCAGACTAAAAAAAACTCACGATACCTGCAAACACGCCGACGTCACCCTCTTCATAAACCAGCCCCGCCGACCCATCACTGTCCAAACGCCACCTTCCAGCAACACAGCAAAAAACCAAGCCAAAATTCATCCACCATTAACCTTCCAAAACCAAATCCGAACCGCCGGCGACCAACAACAACACCAAACGAACACTAACCGCACAAATTAACCAAACCACAGCCGCCGAGTTGAAATCCGCCGTCAAAACCCTTTCCGCGAAACCTCATCAACCACCCTTTGCACCATCAAACCGAGAAGCCAACCACCCGCGGATCCTTGAGAGAGTACCGCGATTTGAACCAAATCTGAGAGAGAGAGCGAGAGATTTCTGGCGAGTTCTCCGGTGAAGGGTTTAGGTGAGATAGAAAGAAATATTGAGCGTTGATTTGAGTGAAAGTGAAAGACAAATCAGAGAGGAGATCGTTGGAGAGGGTAATGAGAGAGAACTTTGAGAGGGTTTGATCGTTGCAGTGAGTAGAGAGAGACTGAGAACGTTGAGAGAGAGATAAAGTGTTCAGTTGCTTTTGTGAGAGATGAACGTGAGTTGAGAGACCAAGAGGATTTAATTAACTGAGTTTTTTTATTTAATTTGATTTAATATAGACTTTAATGATGATTTAATTTTCCATATCTTTTTTCCAATGGCTTTAATTTAGTTTCTTTGTTTTCAGTTTATTTTATTTTATTTTATAAAGTTCTAAAAATATTCTTATTATTTAGTTTTACTTTTATTTATTTATTTTAGATTTAATTTAATTTACTATTTCTTAGTTAATTACCATTTTTGATATTTTCATTTAATAAATAAATAATAAATAAATATACTTATTCTCTTTCCTTATTTTTAGGTATTATTAAAAAAAATCATTATACTTATTTTCTTTCCTTAAATTTAGATATTATTATAATATAAAAAAAAATCAATATATTTTCTCTCTTTCCTTATTTTTAGGTATTATTAGAAAAAATCATTATACTTATTTTTTTTTCCTTAAATTTAGATATTATTATTATAATATAAAAAAAAAATCAATATATTTTCTCTCTTTCCTTATTTTTAGGTATTATTAGAAAAAATCATTATACTTATTTTCTTTCCTTAAATTTAGATATTATTATAATATAAAAAAAAATCAATATATTTTCTCTCTTTCCTTATTTTTAGGTATTATTAGAAAAAATCATTATACTTATTTTCTTTCCTTAAATTTAGATATTATTATTATAATATAAAAAAAAATCAATATATTTTCTCTCTTTCCTTTTTTTTAGGTATTATTAGAAAAAATCATTATACTTATTTTCTTTCCTTAAATTTAGATATTATTATTATAATATATAAAAAAGAAATCAATATATTTTCTCTTTTTCCTTATTTATAGGTATTATTAGAAAAAATTCAAAAAAATAAATGTACTTAGTCTATTTCCTTATTTATAGGTATTATTAGAGAAAAATTCAAAAAAATAAATATACTTAGTCTCTTTCCTTATTTATAGGCATTGTTAGAAAAAAAATTCAAAAATAAATGTACTTAGTCTATTTCCTTATTTATAGGTATTATTAGAAAAAATTCAAAAAAATAAATATACTTAGTCTCTTTCCTTATTTATAGGTATTGTTAGAAAAAAATTCAAAAAAAATATACTTAGTCTCTTTCCTTATCTTTAGGTCTCATTTAGAAAAAATTCAAATCAAAATTTATAGCATTTCTCCTTTTATTATTATTAGATATTATTATTAAAAAAAATCAAATCAAAAAGTTGTCATTTATCTCATTTTATTATTCTTAAATATTTGTTAGAAAAAAATCAAAAAAACAAGTTTTAGCTTTCACCTTACTTTATTTTCATATATTGTTATAGAAAACCCAAAAAAAATTATTTATATTTAACCTTCTTTTATTTTATTTAACTTTCACTTAACATATCTAAAAAACCAAAAAATAAACTTTTTCTTATTTATTTCTTATTTTTATTTTTATTTTTTTTTTATTCTAAAAAAAAAAACATTTCTTTATCTTTACTAAACTTTTGTTATTAAAATTTTTTTATTATTTTTATTATCATTTTAATTTTAATTTATTACTTTCTTTAAGTATACTTAAAAAAAAATAAAAAATAAAAAATATTTTCTTCTATTTTGTCTAATTATTTTCAAAATCAATTTTATCTTATTTCAAACTTAAGGTTTTAGAAGTTATTTTCAATTTATCTTTTTCTTTGAAAAATCTAAAAATAATTAAAAATAATAAAAATAATGTTTTTTTATTAGTTTTTATTTAGTTGTTGGGTAGTTTATGTTTGATCTATTTAGAGGTGTCCCATTAGCTTGAGAGGTTTAATTTTAGGTTTATCTCTTAGTGAGAGTTCTTTTTTATAATTTTTTTTATTTTATTATTATTTTGGTTGTATATATGCCATGCATTTTTTTTATTATTTTATTTTGCATCAAGACCATATACTTGTTAAGATAAAATTGAAAGCGCACACTTTTTAGACTTTAATTTTTTCAAAGATAATAAATCCATGGTCCAACGCCAAGTTGAGTTCATATACACTTCACTCACACACGTAAGTCGGTCATTTTACGATCGCCATCTGCACGGTCTTTACACTTCACAACTTTCCAACTTAAACAAATTGACGCATCACGCTTGTCTTCCACCCCCGCATTCTCGATCCATATATCGAGTCATAGCCCGGTTACTAAGCCTTTTACCTTGCATTTCTATTTACTTCATTCAGTTCATTTTTGCAAGTAGCAACCTATGCCTTAGACTTAGGAGCTTGCACCCTCATTATTTACTTTCGTTTATGCTTTTCAATCCAAGAGGGAAAGAACTTCTACAGTTGACTCAATGTCATAGGAAGTTTAGCCATCCCTAGTTCCTTTTCAACCTTAGCCATTAGGAAGTTTTATTTTACAACTTTTTGTGACTTTGCTAAAGTCACGTGAGTGTTTGCCATAACACTTACCTTCCCCCGCGAACCTTGAGCGTAACCAAGTGTTCGTTAATCCTTAGGAGAACTACGAGTGCTCTGATTCTATACCCGATACGTAGGCATCGATGCGATGTTGTGCGAGCACCATTAGAAATAAAACCTTAGGTTCCCATAATTTTAGCAAGCAATAAACAACAATAATGCAAATATTAACAAGAGGTTCCCGTAGGATATTGCGGATGCTTAGGATGCTAACACCTTCCCTAGGTATAATCAACCCCCGAACTTAGTTTCTCCTCATTTAGGGTTTTTACGATCTTTTTCCCTTTTCCCTTTGGATTAAATTAAAGTCGGTGGTGAACATAAATGTTTTGCGATTCAAGCTCACTTAATAGCTTGGTATCCGATTCTCACTGCAACAGTTAACATATCTATTAACGATTAAAACTAAGGAGTTAGGTGATTTTTGTGCATTTTAATGCATGTTTGCGTGTCATTCCATCTTTAATCATCATGGATCATTAGGTTATGATTTTAGGTAGTTTTTAGAAGTTGTCTTGGTGCAGGTTCATATGGCTTCTACATTTTTCGACATGCATGTTTGCTAGTTTCCGAATTTTTGCATAATGATGAATTAGTGCTCATAATGAATTGTGAATGCTTTTACAATGTTTGAACTTCATTATTAGCATGTTAATGATGATTTAAAGTTCCATTTTGCACTATATTTGTGATCGATACATGTTTTAGATACTTGCACGCATAATCGAATATGTTGCATCTTACTTGAAAATGCATAATCCACGTGTTTGCATTCATTCTTGATTATTTGTTTGATTGAATTTCATTGTTAAAGTTTGTTTCAGATTAGAATGCATTGTAATGCACATTCATTTTGTTGTTTGTTTGCATTATATTTTCCTCTTTTGAAAATGCACATATTTGGTTTTTTGTGGAAAATACATTGAGGAAAAAGGATTGAGATGTTTGCATCCATATGTTCATGATCATATTCATCATGTTACATTCTTAGATGTTGGTATGTGATACATATCCACGCATTGTTGCTCATGCAGTTTCATTTAAAATGATTAAATTCTGCCATGTTTTCATTGCTGTATTTTGAAACAGAGGATGTTAAATGTGTGTTGCATTGCATTGTTTTTGCACTTTTTACACCTGTTTCTATGATGTTTGGTAGTTGTAATAGGTTGTTTTCATATTATTTGTATTTGGTAGCTTTTTGTGTGCCGAAGCGTTGTTGTAGCTGTTGACTTTGTGTTTTGCTTAGCTTTTAGGCACCCTTAGGCTTAGGCTCGAGTCTAGTTTAGATCATAATCATTCTAGGAGACGTCGACACTTAATTGTTTCCCCTTTTTATCATTTTTTAATTTCATAAATCATTAATGTTACTAACCTTTTCATGGGATAATGGTAAGTGAAGAATGTGAGTGTGCGCCTACATTCTACTTTCTTCCTTACTCTTTTAAAGCTTTCAACTTGTGATTACGATAAGAATTTTATGTTTCTTTGAAATTTCTCTTTCTCTTCATCCCTTTGAGTTCTAATCTCATCTTCAATACATGAAGTGAGTTAGAACTTGTTTTTCTTATGTCTTATAGGATTAGAATACCTTACTAACCATAAGATCTCCATTGAACAATAACATAGGGTGAGTCTTAGTTTGCCTTAGTGTTTTTCCCTTTTCAACTTGAGTCTTCTCTTTCTCATCTCAAAACAAATCAAAACACCTAATAAAGGTTGAGCTTTCTCATGAGCCAAGAGACTTAGCCATGGGATACCTGCATACATTCCATATGGGGGTGAGGTGTAGGGTATCTATCATGGTGAATAAGTCTTAGCATGAGGATGCTTCAAAAACAACATCTAAAAGGCACTTCTTAATCAAAACTACATAAAATACTTAATAAACAAAATTAGGATAATGTGTTTAGACCTTAATCTTTGGAACTAGGTTTGGGGATTTCCTCCATACCTAGGTGTACTTCCACCTTATCTCGGAGTGATGTAAGAATTACACACTCATTTGAATAAGATATGAACACATTCTCTTATGCGAAATTCAAGAAAAGCTTCTAAAAGCTACAAACCAACAACAAGCGTCTTTCCTGCAGGAATTCTATTCTCATCTTCTTACTCTTAACGAAAGAACTCGCTTCGACTTGTCTCTTTGCAAGACGGTAACGTACTCGTTCAAGACAAGTCTGTAACACCTGGGCATATGCATAAGCAGTTCAATCTTAAAAAATACCAACAAGCAAGTTTTCTTCCCTAGTTAGGGGAACTACGACGACTATGATTCTCATTTTCCATGAGATACGTAGGCAGTGGGGTAGGGCCCATTCGACCACATTCTTTATTTTCCCTACATTTCCCCTAGTCTTTATTTTATCCAGTTCCAGTTAGTAGTTCTTTTGTTCTGTAGCAGTTTGTTCTCACCCTTTGAAAAAGTTCAACCAAGTGTGTATCCCTTCGGGTATGACAAATGATATGGGTGCTAATACCTTCCCAGTTCGTAACTGACTCCCGAACCCAAACTCTTTGGTTCGCAAGACCTCGCTCTTTCTTTTCCTTCGATTTGTGCATCATTATCTTTCCCTTTCCTTGGGATAAAAATGCCTGGCTGGTGACTCTACCTTTTATGCGCCACTTTCGCGTTTGTACTAGGATGCAAATCTCGGGAGCGACAGCCATACCGAAATGATAATTCAAACTAAAATCATAATCCTTCAAGAATTCCAACCAACGCCTCTGCCTCATATTTAACTCTTTCTGGTCAAAAAGATACTTCAAACTCTTATGATCACTGTATACTTCAAATGTCGAACCGTATAGATAATACCTCCAAATCTTTAATACAAATACCACGACTTCTAGTTCCAAATCATGGGTAGGATAATTCCTCTCATGAATTCTCAACTGCCGTGAAGCATACGCCACCACTTGACCGTCTTGCATTAACACATCACCCAAACCCATCAGAGAAGCATCACAATAAACCTCAAATGGTCATATGGTTTAGGTAAAGTTAAAACCGGAGCGGTAGTTAACCTCTTCTTTAGCTCAATGAAACTCTGTTCACACTGGGCATCCCACACAAATGCCTTATCCTTACAAGTTAATTGAGTCAATGGAAGTGCCAACTTCGAAAAACCTTCAATGAATCTTCGATAATAACCAGCTAACCCCAAAAAGCTTCTAATTTATGTCATCGACTTTGGATTTTCCCATTGTAGAACTGCATCTACCTTGGATGGATCTACAACAAACCCTTTTCCTGAAATTACATGGCCAAGGAAACTCACTTCCTTCAACCAAAATTCGCACTTCGATAACTTAGCATATAACTTCTTCTCTTTCAACTCTTGCAACACAATCTACAGATGTTCAACGTGCTCTTCTTCCGACTTAGAGTAATCAGAATATCATCTATAAATACAACAACAAACTGATCCAAATAGTCACGAAAAATCCGATTCATGTATTCCATGAATACTCGAGGTGCATTAGTAACTCCAAACGACATCACTACATATTCATAGTGTCCAATACCGAGTCCTAAAAGTTATTTTATGTACATCTTCATCTTTTACTCTTATCTGATGATAACCCAATCACAAATCAATCTTGCTAAACACACGAGCACCTACCAACTGATCCATTAGATTATCTATACTTGGAAGTGGGTACTTGTTCTTAATTGTCACTTTATTCAGTTGTCGGTAATCAATGCACAATCTCACACTACAGTATTTCTTTTTCACTAATAATACCAAAGCTCCCCACGGTGACACACTCGGTCTTACAAATTTATTTTCTAACAGTTCCTCTAATTGTTTCTTCAATTCAGATAACTCAGAAGCCGATATACGATATGGTGCCATCGAACAAGGTCTAGTTCCGGGCACAAGATCAATACTGAATTCCATCTCCCTCTCTGGCGGAACATCCACAATATCATCTGGAAACACTTCCATAAATTATCTTACTACTAGAAATTCACCAATTTCTATTTCATTATCCACCGATAGGGATACAAACAAAGCCAATACTTGAGCTTCTTCATTCAAAAGTTCTTTCAACTCTCTAGCAGATAGATAACCAGCTTCTTCTTCCTCTTCGTCGGGAGTAAGAAATCGAACTGACTTTTTGAAACAATTAATGTGAACATGATTGAATTCCAACTAGTTCATTCCCAAAATCACATCTAAACCTCCCAATGGTAACATATCATATCTACACCAAAATCCTTACCATATATCGGTAGAGGACATTTCAAACAAACTAGAGAAGTATTTAATGATCCATCAACATGAGTCTCGATAACCATTTCTCCTTTCATAGGGGAAACAACCAGACCTAATCTCCAGACGCAATTAATAGAAATAAAGCAATGCGTAGTGCCTGTATCAATTATAGCAATCAAAGGCGTATTATCAATATAGCAAGTACCTCTGATTAGTCGATCCTCACTAGAAGTTTGTGTTCCTGTCAAAGAAAACACCTTTCCTTTAGTCGCGACTTTCTTTGGTTTTTGAAAATGAGTGCTGATATGAGCTTGCTCTCCATAATTGTAGCAAGTAACCAGATTAGTCTTACACTTCGCAATCAAATGTCTAGGTTGGCCACATTTAAAACACTTCTTCACATCACTCGTACATTCACTGATACGTTGACCCAATTCACCACACTTGTAACATTTTAGAGAAGTAGGGGTACCTCCCCCACTTGGCTTCTTACCCTCAATATGCTTCTGCTTACCTTTATCAGTTGGAGCTGCATAAGGCTACCTACGATGCATCTGCTTCCTTCCTTTTCTCTCATCCAAACTCTTGAAGTGATCTGATCGAGCCTTGTTGTCTTCTTCAAAGATTCTACAACAATCAACTAAATTCGAGAATCTTCTGATCCTTTGATAACCTATTTCCTACTTGATCTCAGGCCTCAAACAATTCTCTAACTTAACACACTTCGAGAACTCAACAGTCACTTCACTATAGTGTGGATAGATCTTTGCCATGTCAGAAAATTTGGCAGCATACTCCATAACCGGCATATTCCCTTGCTTCAACTCCAGGAACTCAATTTCTTTCTTTCTTCGAACATCTTCAGGAAAGTACTTCCTCAAGAATTCCCTTGTAAACACAATCCAGGTAATTGCCTCACCAGACGCTTCCAACCGCTGACAGGTGCCAACCCACCAGTCATCAGCCTCTCCCACTAACCTATGAGCACTCAACCACACCTTTCTGCCCTTAGAACATTCCATCACTCGAAAGATCCTCTTGATCTCCTTGAGCCATTCTTTTGATCCATCCGGGTCATACTTTCCCTTGAACATAGGTGGATCATTCTTCCAAAACTCATCATTCTCATGATCCCCAACATTCATTGGATTTTGAATAGCTTGGGACATAGCCTGCATAGTGGCGGCAAGTGCAACATCATTCCTCCCAGTCATTCTAAATCTGCCACGCAACAACAACAAAAACAACAATTAAGAAATCTACAACAACACTCAACAATGATTCGACGACTCAACTACTTGGTCGGACGGACCAACCTACTCTGATACCACTTTGTAACACCCAAAATATTCCCCATGAAATTTCAATTTAAAATCAGAGTAATTAAAATTTAAAACTAAAATATGAATGTTACATTCACTTCCAAAACACAACTCAATTGATACATAACACAAAAGCATACTTGCAGCGGTAGTCTCAAAAGAAAACATAAAATAAGGTTCAGTAGCAACATGTTTTTCTTAAACATAAGGTTCGGTAGTCTCTAATGTGAAGTGCACCGACTTCATCGACCATGGACTCTACTGTTCCTGATCACCTGCACGATACCAATATAGCGGTAACATTCAAACAGAAGGGGTGAGATACTTACAGCAACCAAAGGGAAAATTAATACAAATAAAAACAAGTATCATCAAGTATTCACCACTTCTCATCAATCAACAAGTAACAATCACACTAAAACACATAATAATATTATGCATACAAACAACAAGCAATGCAAATGAGACTCCACCAGACTCAATGCATGTGGTACCATATAAAGATCCCTGTTTCATGATCCAGTTCCCGTCAGAACTCTCGACTCCTATTTCATGGTCCAGTATGATCCCTCTTTCATGATCACACCCACGACCCCTGTTTAATGGTCATGTATGATCCCTATTTCATGACCACACCAACAACACAACAATTCCCTTTAGAATTTGGATGGATATTAGTACTCTACCTTGGTACACCATCTATAGCTATGCATATGCCCTGCACCATCAATGACAATATGCAATGTCTACAACAACTACCCTATGCAACAACATCAACAACACTATATAACAACAACTACAACAACACATAACAACATCAACAACATGTATCAACAACTACAACAACACATAACAACATCAATAACATGTATCAACAACTTCAACAATACATAAAAACAACAATACACATATATACATGTTAAGTCAAGTTCTACAAGTTAACTTCAACATCCCGCAAAACAAGCACTTAACCCCTCAATACGTGCCCCTAATGTCACCACAACAATCCCAAACCATTAGTGTATTAAATGAAAGATTTTATAGAATTTTTCAGAATAAAATAAATTATTTTTCACTCTAGGTTTTGCTATGCGACCTCTTGCTCACTAAGCGAGCGACTCTCTGTCTGGAAGGTTCAAAAGTTTTCAAACGCTTGCTAAGAGAGCTACCTCTCGCTAAGCGAGAAACACGAATTCTGCAGATTTTCCTCAGCGAACTCAGCCCGATTCTGCTATGATTTTACCATTTTAAAACCCTTCTTAATGTTAGAAAACACAGAAATTCAACCATTCTTCCTACAATTAATCACCTAATTCAAACAATTTCAATAATTCCTAATTGTTCTATCATACTTTTCATCAAAATTCCTCCATCCTCATGGATTCCCACTTAACAATCCTATGCCCATTACTCATATTATAATACCCTTTGGAGATGAAAGAAATCCCAGCCTTACCTTAATTCGACGAACTATTTTTCTCCCTTGCCAGAATTTTCCTCTTCTAGCTCTTGCCCTAGTTCCTTCTTTTTCCTTCCTCTACTCACACTTTCTCAATTCACGATCAGTTTTCCACGAACTGATTTCCTTTTTCCTAAATTCCAAACATAACCCTTAGACCCCAACTAAGGATTTTCCATCTTGCCCTCATTATTCTATCGCCTAATTACCATTATATCCTTTCACTTCATATTCTAATTTCAATATTTATTCAATATAATATAAATTATTTAAATTCATATAATATTAAAATAATATTATTTTTCCCTCAATACATCACCAACTTCACACAACACACAATACACAACAATTCCCAATTATTTATATTAAATAATTAAATAAATAACTGGGGCGAGTTGCTTCACAAGCCTTGCCTTATGCCAAGTTGCTTCTCCTTTGGGATTCAAATTCACCTTGTATACCCACTTCACATAAATTTCCTTCTTGTCTTAAGGCAGTTTTATTATTGACCAAGTATTGTTGTCTTCGATGGACTTCAACTCCTCATTCATTGCTTTCATCCACATTGAATCATGCTTCAAATGCATTGACTGGTTCGACATCTACAGAGAAAGCATATTGTACCAGTTCACCTTCATTATTGACCATATCATCTGATGTTATCACACATTCTTGAAACCTTGCAGGCATGTGTTTTGTTCTTTGAGGCTTTCCTGTGCTTGCTTGACCTCTGATGTTTTCTAGTCGAACTTCTCTTTCGACTTCACTTGTTGGTTCTTCACTTAAGAATATCACGAAATCATTCTTGACATTTTTTATCCAATCCCATTCCTTAAGTTCATGTATGATCATGTCATTGCTGTAATACCTCAAAATTTGCCCTCTCATTTCCTCAACATTTTGCATAGCATTTTGCATATATGGATTCATAAAATAACCAAAAACATTGCATCATATATAGCATAGCCGAGGCGTGGGTATGTGATCAATGATCGGAGCAACCGAAAGTTATGAAGAGGCTACCGAAGGGCCACAAAGCTTCTCAACCTTGTGCAAAGGGTTCACAATATCCCACAAGTCTTCACTTGAAGCCACAAGTCATGGAAAGTTTTGGTTTGATTGAAGGAGGCAAGCAGTGCAATACTTCTTGAGGGAAAAGAGCCGAATTAGGGTTTCATTTCTACAGGGCTTCTACATAAATTTTTGAGTCGAAGTGGATTTCTTTGACTTATATATGATGTCAAGTGCCTAGGGTTCAAATCTCATCCACAAATTCATTTTGGAAGGGGTTCGACTGGCCGGACGACGGAAAATCGAGGAATTGGAGAAAAGGCAATCGGGCTAGGTAAAAAGGGTCGACTCCGGACTTTTAAGATCGAGATCGTGAAATTAGGGTTACAATGATCCTATGGTTCAAACTTGATCAAGAAATGATGGAGGAATCATAGAAAAACCAAAGAAAAATCATTTGAAAGGTAGTTAGTTTCACCATTTCCCTCCACCTTTCCTTCCACTTTCTTTCCACACTTCCTTTCATTCTTTCCGTCTCATTTTTCCACTTCAATTCCACTCCATTTCCCTTGGAAACTTCCACCACCTTCCACCATTTTCTAGAGTGTTCCAAGGAATATTCCCTTTTCCAACCCTAACCCTAACTAACTTCCAAACCTAATTTTGGATCCCAAACCTAATATTTGGGCCCCAAACCCAAACCTAGCTCCTAGCCTAGTCTCTATTTAAGCCATTTTCATCCAAACAAAAAGGGTTGAACACCATTTTCCAATCTCACTCTTTGATAAGCACTTTTTTCTCTCACTTTTCCTCTCCCTCTCACCAAAGCTTTTTCAAATAAGCTCTTCAAGTTTCACATTGAAACTTGAAGATCTTGAAGCTTAAGCCTCCAACCTTCATATTTTGTGGATTGAAGAAGGATAAGCTACTGAATTTTGTGAGGATTATCGACTTATCAGAAGCACACGAAGATTCAAGCTCAAGAACACATTTATTTTGCGATTTCTTGGTTTTCGGTTTTCTCTTCGATTCAAGCTCCGATTCTTGCAACAATCACCGAAGCACTCCTCCGCTTCGTAGGTTGGTGATCTTAATCATTTCTTCTTTAAGTTATTCTCTCCATCTCGCCATTTTTGGCATTCTTTAAGTGCTTTTCGCTTTGTTTAAAATCAATTCCGTTTCGATTATGTTTGCTTGTGATTTGTGATTTTGGTTGAATTTGGATTTAAGGTGTTAATAGATATAGGTTCTACCATGTGTAAATAAGCTCCAATTGAGTAGAAATTTGTGTTAGCATGATTAAGTGGGGGTTAGGATTGTTTAGAAGGAAGATTGTGGCCCAAAGCACTTTTTTCAAAAGCATTTTTCACTTTTTGTTCAGTGTTAACCGGTTAACGCATTTGGTTAACCGGTTAACGCATGCGTTTTTGGCCAGAATGCTGTATTTTTCTGCCCGTTAACGGGTTAACCTATATGGTTAACCGGTTAACGCTGTTCATTTTTGGATTTTTAGCCTATTTTCTTGCTCAATCTTGCTTCCTAGTGCCTCTAATGTTCATGTATGTTTAGGTAGTGATTTTAGGGAATTTTTGGGTCCATTTCCAGTAGCCAATTTATTTTTTTCGAGTCGTTTCGACATGTTTCCATTTACTTTTCTATGTTTTGTGTTAAAGGTGCAAATGTGATATAAGTGATTCTTGATGTTGTTTGCTACACTTTAATCATTCGTTTCACATGTTAATTGCTTGCTTAAATCCAACATATGCTTCATGATTATTGTCATTGCTTGCTTGATTGATAAAGTGATTAAATACCATGTTGATTTTTTGCCAAAAGTGATTAAATGCTTCACATGTTCATGCAAGTTTCTTGTGCTTAATTGACCATATCTTAACATGAGTTCAATTCTGATTTTATGCCATGCATGTGTAACAATTGATGCTTGTAGTGATACTTGTTCAATCTCATGATAAAATGCTCATGTGTGCAACATGAAAAAAGTATGTTTGTTCTTGATTGATCATTGTCATTTTTAATCAAATAAATGATGTAAATAAATTCACATGTTTGAGTTCATTTTGTGATGCATGTAGATTCATGTCAAGTGACATTAATGTGTTGTTTATCATTCACTTTGTGCACATAAATAAAAATAATCAAATTTGGATTTTGCATTTCATAGCTGTTTTTGTATATAGCTGCTGTAAAATACATGGTGTTTGTTATATTAGTATGATGTGTGTGACTTTCTACACCTACTTTTTCATGTTGCATGCTGGCTGTAAAAAGCTGGTGGGTGTTGGGCTTAGTTTCATAGCTGTTTGTGTATTAAGGGGCTGTAATAGGTGTTGTATTTTGGTTTTAGCATTTTTCTAGTTCCTTTAGGATTAAAATAGAGTCTAGTTTAGGTCTAAGGTGCCTTAGGATTTAATTAATGTGTGTTTGCCTTATTCTTTTTAATAAAAATGTGCATTAACACTTGTTTTGTAGTGGGGAAGATTGAGGTAAGTTTACTCCACTTTATCCTTTATTTTTTATGCATTTCTTTTAGGCTGTTTAATTCATTTTTCCTTCCATATTTGTGATTGGTAGGATTCCCCATTGTTAGGACCAACTTATCTTCCTTAGGAAGTAAGTTGCATCCTTTTTCCTTTTTTTCTTTTCCTTTTTCCATTAGGAATAGAAAACCTCACTAACCACTAGGATCACTTTGTAAATACATAATACATTAGGATTGAGTCTTAGTCCCTTAGATTTTTCCTTTTATCAACTTGAGTCATTCTCTTTCTCATCTCAAAAGAAAAGCAATAAAACACTTAATAAAAACCGAACAATCTTGTACGACACGAGACTTTGTTGCGGAGTGTTTATACGCGTCCTGTTTCGGGGCGAGGTGTAAATACTTCCCGCGATGGATAGGTCTTAGTATGAGAATGTTCACAAACAAATTCAAAGCACTTCTTTTAAAAGCCAAAAACAAACAATAAACGACTATCCTGCGGGAACTTCTCTTCTCATCTCATTCATTCATAACGCGAACTCGCGACGACTTGTCTCGCATGCAAGACGGTTAACGCACTCGTACCAGACGAGCCTGCAACACCTGAGCATAGACATACGCAGTTCCAGCTGTAAAAAACACAAACAAATAGTTCCCGCCTAGGTTAGGCGAACTACGTCAACTCTGATCCTCATTATCCCGATGAGGTACGTAGGCAGCGGGGTAGGGCCCGTTCGAGCACATTCTTTATTTTCCCTACATTTCCCCCTTTCTTTCCATTCTCTTTTTCCAGTTCCTTCCTCATTCCATTTCCAATTTCCAGATAGCCATTATTTCATTTCAACAGCATATTATTTCTCACCCTTTGAAACAAACAAGCAAGCGTGGATCCCGTCGGGTACGACGGACGATCTGGGGTGCTAATACCTTCCCAGTTCGTAACCGACTCCCGAACTCAGATCTTTGGTTCGCAAGGCCTTGTCCTTTCCTTCTTCCTCAGGTTTGTGCAACATTACCTTTCCCATTCTTTCGGGATAAAAATGTCTGGCTGGCGACTCTAACCTTTCCGCGCCACTTTCGCGTTTGTACTAGGATGAAAATCCCGGGAGCGACAGCTGGCGACTCTGCTGGGGATTAACCTGATTCTTCCGGTTTCCCTTGTAGAGTCAATCCTAGCGCCTGTTTGGTTTTGTTCTTTGGGTGTATATGTGTTTGTTGCTGAGTGCTTTAGTTTAGCTTTACTGTTTTATTTACAGTTTTATTTACAGCTTTACTTTATCGCATTTATTTACCGCTTTCAGTATTTTATTTTCCATGCATCATATTATACTGGACTGTCTGGCTGTGCTGGTTTTCATTTTTTCTGTGGGTTGGGAGTTACTGTGAGATAAGCCAAATACCCGGCTTGAGTGCACTATAGGATTAGCGTGGACATGTTGTGCTCGCATGGTTACATGATGAGTGGTGATGTGTTCCACACCCAGGTTGCGACTGTCTTGGGACTATTCTGTGCGGGGGTTCTTCCCCACTTCAGGGTACAACCTTGATAGTTATGTGCAGCTGGGGACCGATCATTGAGAACCTTAATGGAAACAACCCTCTCCAGTGATGACAGTGGCAGACCACATTTGTTGGCAAACCCACTCGCATCCAAGGGTCCATTGGGAACTCGCATAGGATGGCCTGGTTCTCTCATAGGAATTCAGTTAAAGCAAACTGTTCGTATGACGATAGTATTGTACCCTTCGGGATGAATGTACTATTGTTTCTCGACTCAGTGCTTGAAGCTGGAAACTTGTGGGGGATGCTTGTTTTTCCGGACTCAACTGAGACCTCCCTGAGTAGTACATAATACCAAACTGATTCTTTGATTTGGTCATGAGCCATTTCTCGGAAATGGTGAATGTATTATTGCTATTCGGCTTTGAGAGTCCGTGATGTTGACCCGAGTAGCACACCCGTGAGATTGGGAGGGGTTTACAGGTTTGCAGGAACCCTAAACTTCAACATACCCACTTTGCCAGTGTTGTTTTATGATATTATCTGGTGCTATATGGTTCTTTGATTCTGAGATACGATATTTATGTTCAGAGAGATTGTTACTGTGATTACCATGGTGACCTTGATATTGTGACTATTATTATGACTCTCCACAGACACTTGGCTCGTTGTTCAGCTTCAACACCATCAGTGATTATGCTATTATGTGATCCAGTTTTACAGTTATTGGGTTCTCAGTTATGGGGTTCTATACAGAGATGGTGCTACTATTATGGTTCTATTCGGACACTTGACTCATTGCTCAACACCGACACCAACAAAGGATCATTGATCACACGTCTGTTGCATACATGACATCATAGCATTTCTGCATACATGTTCAGTTATTTCCGAGGATCACATATCTGAATCATGTTGTTGGATTTTTCTATATCAAAACTTGAATTAAAGCAGATAGATTCCTCAGAAATAATTGAACATGGCATTTGCATACATCCTTGCATTCTTGACAGGTGTTCAGAGACAAATTCTTTTCCTGACTTGATTTCTCATCAGAATGGACAACTTGAATCACAATCATCAAGGTATATATTTGAAGCAACTCCGGGCGGAGGTAATCGAAGGAAGTCCCAGCTGAGGCCATTCAGGGCAGAGGTATAAGCTTTATTTCAAAGTCAAAAACTGCTGAAAGAGGAAGTCAACCAGATGAAGACTTAGATGAGATTTGGTTATGGAAATTTTGAACGAAGCTATTTTCATCCCTATTGAGGGGAACTACGCTGCTCTGATTCTCCATTGGTCAATGGAGATACGTAGGCAGGAGATCGTGCAAGATCTTTCCGAGCAACCTTATTTATCAACTTTGTTATCAACCTCTTCCCGCCAGATGTCATTGTCAGCATCCAACCTCAGCTTCCCAAGAGAGTCCAGCGGGCAGAGCATAAGGGTAAAGGCCAAAACAACTTGAGAAGAAGTTTGATCATATTCTGATGACGTACGTGCAATAAGTTTCCTCATTTACGCAAATTTGGAGTGGTTGAGCTAACTGCATCAGGATCGTCTCCGACAAAGCTTCCTTTGGGGTTTCAATGCCAAGTATGATTACCATTCTGTGGCACCTGGCCTTTTAATTGAAGATTGCAAGTCTTTCAGAGGCAAAGGTAAAAACAAGGTCGCGAATTTGATTGAGTAAACATCCAGACTACTGACTGCTGAAAGTCTCCGAGAGCAATAAGTCCAGACGGAGTCAAACCTCCTCAATAATGACCACCATGATGTGAAGGCTAGATTTAAGTATCACTCAAGGGCATTTAAGCATACCGTTTGACAACTGTCATGCGTTCAGGCACAAGGTTCAAGATTTGATCGACTTAAATGTCATCATGCCAGAAAGTCTGCTCACATATTGAAGTCTCCTCATCAAATGGGTCTCCCAATTTGCAAAGGCATCTTCAGAAGCAATAAGTCCAGACGGAGTCAAGTCTCCTCAATGATGGCAATGTTCAGCTTCTTTACTGCATTTTCATTTGTAGTTTATATTGTTTGTTTAAACATTTGTATGCATGCATGAAACTTATTTGTTTTTGAATGATAACCATAATAAAATGCACATGTTTCTCTTGATGTAATCCATTCGTATTCACTCATGATTTTGTGTATGTGCATTGCAATACCAACTGTTGTGATTAAACTCTATCAGGGAGGACGACGAAATGAAAACGCAAAAATCTCTAACTGTGTGCTTTTGAGAAAGACCCTGTTGACGATGTACAGGCATTGTTTCAAGTCCTAAACACCAGAGATATAAGGGAGATAGACCCTCGCCAACCCATTTGAGCCTTGAAGTAGGAGTTTATTTTCGCATGAAAAAACCCTTGCATTTAACCCAGGGGCAGGGTAGGTGTCAGCTAGCTGGACCGATCGTTCAAATTTCGAAAAGGAGTGCAAATCTGAGGATCCATTACCTTTCGTTGTACCAAATCAAGAGGTCCAATGACCAGGAACCACAATGGTTATCCCAATCAAGAGGTCCAAAGACCGGAGACCACAATGGTTATCCCTCAACAACCAAGAAGTGGGACAATCACGACCCTTTCAAAGCAATCAAGACAAACAGTGTCACACGATTTGTTCAAAAAAAAAGAATTGAAAAAAAAGAAATGAAAAAAGCCCGCTAAGTCGAAACTTGAAAACAAGCGACTTAGGCAAAAATTAGGGCATCCCGTTGGACTTCGCAATCAAAGATTCACAAGAATCAGTCCAGGCAAAAGTTAGGGATAAGAAAAATAATGCAAAAGCGAAAGACGAAAAGGATTTCACAAGAAAGATCCTTAAAAAAGAACAAATTCGTGTGGCACAGACACCAAGGATAAGAGGGGTGGCTGGCTCCCAATGACAACCTAATTGGTGCTTAAACCGTTAGTGTAATTGGTTCCTCAACCATCACAAAACCCTTTTTGAGAGGTGAGTGCTTGTGAAAGCTAGCTGAACATAGGAATGGAGAACATCACGAAGATGGGTGGGCACAAATAAACTTCGAGCCTATATCCTTTGTTTTTATAACCGTGAACCAGGCCACGATACAACCCTCAAAAGTCCTAACTGAAACAAGGTTATTTTTTAGAGCGTACTACCACGAGACCGCGTTCCTGACTCCTATGAGTGGTGTTGAAAGATCTTTGTTGGTGTTGCATGTGCATGCTTTCTATTATTCAAAAATTTTTTTTTTAATGTCGTATCTTAACCAATGACTCGCTCGCGAAGGTTTGCGACATCTTTTTCAGTAAAACTTCAAGATTAACATGTGTGTTGCATTAGAATTTTCATTCTTAGAATAAACATTTTCTGCTTGCATACATCTGTTTGGCATCATAAAAAGTCCATGTATGGAATCTCAGTCCAGAAGCTTAATCTTGCCAAGTTGAGAAGTCTGAAACTTCCGAAGGACAATCTGTCGAGGTGCACTTTTTAAGAAAACTCCATCGAGTAGGGACTTTCCCAACATTCCTGGTAAGAGCCAACTAATCCGGGGCAATCATGTCGAGCAATCTCTTCAAAATTCAGCCAAGCTGGGGCAATCACTTCGAGATTCAAATCTCTCAAAGAGCCATCAGGCGGAAGCATTTTTCAAATTTCAGCCAAACTGGGGCAATCACTTCGAGATCTAATCTCCCGAAGAATAGTTGATCTGGGTGTTTTCTTCAAATCAGTCATTCAGAGGTGATCACTTCAAGACTTGTACTGGGGCAGGCCACCCCAAGAGCACTGGAAGTTACTTTTTCCCGAAGACAGTAAATCCAAAGCACCTATCCAAAGTCCAGAATACTGGGGCAGAATATCTCACAGTGATATGAGGTTCTTCATGAATCCTCGCGAGGCAAATTCTTTCACAGGCTATGCAATCTGGGGCAGTTATTTCGAGATCCGATGAATCTCTCCAAGAGTTTGAAGACATTGAGACATTTCGTATGTCATGTTTTCTGTAAAATCCTCTTGAGACATTTTCTTCTGACGGACCTTAATCTGAGGCGAGTTGAAAATTGCAAAGAACCATTGTTCACTCATGATTAGTTGACAACCTATCAACCCGGGGATAGGGGCAAAGCCATTGTCAGCACAATACTTCAAGAGTTATTTCATCAGCAAGCTTCATTGATCAAAATTCCTTAGCAAGTCTCATTAGACAATCCCTTCTCCAGTAGTGCGGCAAATGGAAGATTACTTCTTGAGCAGAAGGATATCATCGTCTCTCATCCCCGGCATGAGACGCCTTACGTCTCTCATTCCCAACATGAGAGGATTTATCTTTTATCCCTAGCAAGTGGCAACTTGAGCTCTTATCTTCAGCGGGAAGCTATATCATTGACATTATTTGTCATCCCCAGTAAAGTGGAAGTTGAAATCTCTCCCAGCAAGGCAGCAGAATGTGGGTGTCATCCCCAAGTAGAAGTTTCCCTTCAGACAGGGGCAATCCTCAACAGTACATGGAGTTCTTTCCTCCCCAGCAAGGTCTTTCCTCAGCAATATCATGCCTTTGGTTTCCCACCAGAGTTCGAGAAGAGTTCATCTCCAGCAGGGTATTGGCACTCCAATCTCAAAGTCCAATTTATTTTTGGCAATGGTGGCAGTTCAGAGCCGGTATATCATTGACAGCCTTCCCCGCAAACTTGTCTTCTCCTCACAAGGATCAATCAGATCAATGCAGTGATCATCCGCCCCTCCCCAGTCAAGCCATCTGGGATATCTGTTTTCTCCTTATCAGGAGACCCCTTTGCATTTGCATTTGCATCTAGTAATCATCATTACATTTGCATCCTCCAAAGCGTAACATTTCCATCGTCATGGAGCATTACGCCATAAATCCAAACATATGCATACCAGCATGGGCCAGTTTTGAGGTATATTACATAAGACCTGTTATATCTCCAGTCAGATTGAAGTGTTCCCCACAGAATGCAACTCCGTTTCCCAAGGTGGTTACTTTTACCAAGTCTTGTTGTTATCCCCAGTTGAGTTTTGTTTCAGTACAACAAACTCAATCTTTTCGTGTCTCCGTTTCAGTACAACGGTCGCATCTTGGGCTCTCGTTTAAGTACAACGATCCCATTCCTTTCGAGTTTCCATTTAAGTACAATGGTCTCGTCTTTGAGTCTTGTTTCAGTACAACAGTCTCATTTGTTCGCGTCTCCGTTTCAGTACAACGGTCGCGTCTTGGGCTCTCGTTTAAGTACAACGACCCCATTTCATTCGAGTCTCCATTTAAGTACAATGGTCTCGTATTTGAGTCTTGTTTCAGTACAACAGTCTCACATTTTTTCGCGTCTCCGTTTCAGTACAACGGTCGCGTCTTGGTCTCTCGTTTAAGTACAACGACCCCATTTCATTCGAGTCTCCATTTAAGTACAATGGTCTCGTATTTGAGTCTTGTTTCAGTACAACAGTCTCATTTCCTTTCGCGTCTCCGTTTCAGTACAACGGTCGCGTCTTGGGCTATCGTTTAAGTACAACGACCCCATTTCATTCGAGTCTCCATTTAAGTACAATGGTCTCGTATTTGAGTCTTGTTTCAGTACAACAGTCTCATTCTTTCGCGTCTCCGTTTCAGTACAACGGTCGCGTCTCAGGTTATCATTTAAGTACAATGATCCTGTTTGCTCGGGCTCTCGTTTAAGTACAACGACCCCATTTCATTCGAGTCTCCATTTAAGTACAATGGTCTCGTATTTGAGTCTTGTTTCAGTACAACAGTCTCATTTCCTTTCGCGTCTCCGTTTCAGTACAACGGTCGCGTCTCAGGTTATCATTTAAGTACAATGATCCTGTTTGCTCGGGCTCTCGTTTAAGTACAACGACCCCATTTCTTTTCGAGTCTCCATTTAAGTACAATGGTCTCGTCTTTGAGTCTTGTTTCAGTACAACAGTCTCATTTCCTTTCGCGTCTCCGTTTCAGTACAACGGTCGCGTCTCAGGTTATCATTTAAGTACAATGATCCTGTTTGCTCGGGCTCTCGTTTAAGTACAACGACCCCATTTCTTTTCGAGTCTCCATTTAAGTACAATGGTCTCGTATTTGAGTCTTGTTTCAGTACAACAGTCTCATTTCTCTTCGCGTCTCCGTTTCAGTACAACGGTCGCGTCTCAGGTTATCATTTAAGTACAATGATCCTGTTTGTTCGGGCTCTCGTTTAAGTACAACGATCCCATTTCATTCGGGTTATCATTTAAGTACAATGATCCCGTTTCATCCCGTCTTATCTTCTTTTGAGTTGTCATTCGAGGATGGCATGCTTCCCAGTAAATTTCCACCTGTTTCTATTTTTCCGCTACCTATTCGGAGGTCAAAATCAGAAAATACATAAATAAATAAATGGGCAGATGGCGTTTCCATTACCCTCGGTGTGCAAATTTTCAGGTTTTATTCGAGTATTCAATCACTCCATACCTTGAACGCCTAAAAGTTGTTGCAATCATCCGTTCAGGTCTGCAGTTGATTGAATAGGGGCAGCTGTAATACCTCAAAATTTGCCCTCTCATTTCCTCAACATTTTGCATAGCATTTTGCATATATGGATTCATAAAATAACCAAAAACATTGCATCATATATAGCATAGCCGAGGCGTGGGTATGTGATCAATGATCGGAGCAACCGAAAGTTATGAAGAGGCTACCGAAGGGCCACAAAGCTTCTCAACCTTGTGCAAAGGGTTCACAATATCCCACAAGTCTTCACTTGAAGCCACAAGTCATGGAAAGTTTTGGTTTGATTGAAGGAGGCAAGCAGTGCAATACTTCTTGAGGGAAAAGAGCCGAATTAGGGTTTCATTTCTACAGGGCTTCTACATAAATTTTTGAGTCGAAGTGGATTTCTTTGACTTATATATGATGTTAAGTGCCTAGGGTTCAAATCTCGTCCACAAATTCATTTTGGAAGGGGTTCGACTGGCCGGACGACGGAAAATCGAGGAATTGGAGAAAAGGCAATCGGGCTAGGTAAAAAGGGTCGACTCCGGACTTTTAAGATCGAGATCGTGAAATTAGGGTTACAATGATCCTATGGTTCAAACTTGATCAAGAAATGATGGAGGAATCATAGAAAAACCAAAGAAAAATCATTTGAAAGGTAGTTAGTTTCACCATTTCCCTCCACCTTTCCTTCCACTTTCTTTCCACACTTCCTTTCATTCTTTCCGTCTCATTTTTCCACTTCAATTCCACTCCATTTCCCTTGGAAACTTCCACCACCTTCCACCATTTTCTAGAGTGTTCCAAGGAATATTCCCTTTTCCAACCCTAACCCTAACTAACTTCCAAACCTAATTTTGGATCCCAAACCTAATATTTGGGCCCCAAACCCAAACCTAGCTCCTAGCCTAGTCTCTATTTAAGCCATTTTCATCCAAACAAAAAGGGTTGAACACCATTTTCCAATCTCACTCTTTGATAAGCACTTTTTTCTCTCACTTTTCCTCTCCCTCTCACCAAAGCTTTTTCAAATAAGCTCTTCAAGTTTCACATTGAAACTTGAAGATCTTGAAGCTTAAGCCTCCAACCTTCATATTTTGTGGATTGAAGAAGGATAAGCTACTGAATTTTGTGAGGATTATCGACTTATCAGAAGCACACGAAGATTCAAGCTCAAGAACGCATTTATTTTGCGATTTCTTGGTTTTCGGTTTTCTCTTCGATTCAAGCTCCGATTCTTGCAACAATCACCGAAGCACTCCTCCGCTTCGTAGGTTGGTGATCTTAATCATTTCTTCTTTAAGTTATTCTCTCCATCTCGCCATTTTTGGCATTCTTTAAGTGCTTTTCGCTTTGTTTAAAATCAATTCCGTTTCGATTATGTTTGCTTGTGATTTGTGATTTTGGTTGAATTTGGATTTAAGGTGTTAATAGATATAGGTTCTACCATGTGTAAATAAGCTCCAATTGAGTAGAAATTTGTGTTAGCATGATTAAGTGGGGGTTAGGATTGTTTAGAAGGAAGATTGTGGCCAAAAGCACTTTTTTCAAAAGCATTTTTCACTTTTTGTTCAGTGTTAACCGGTTAACGCATTTGGTTAACCGGTTAACGCATGCGTTTTTGGCCAGAATGCTGTATTTTTCTGCCCGTTAACGGGTTAACCTATATGGTTAACCGGTTAACGCTGTTCATTTTTGGATTTTTAGCCTATTTTCTTGCTCAATCTTGCTTCCTAGTGCCTCTAATGTTCATGTATGTTTAGGTAGTGATTTTAGGGAATTTTTGGGTCCATTTCCAGTAGCCAATTTATTTTTTTCGAGTCGTTTCGACATGTTTCCATTTACTTTTCTATGTTTTGTGTTAAAGGTGCAAATGTGATATAAGTGATTCTTGATGTTGTTTGCTACACTTTAATCATTCGTTTCACATGTTAATTGCTTGCTTAAATCCAACATATGCTTCATGATTATTGTCATTGCTTGCTTGATTGATAAAGTGATTAAATACCATGTTGATTTTTTGCCAAAAGTGATTAAATGCTTCACATGTTCATGCAAGTTTCTTGTGCTTAATTGACCATATCTTAACATGAGTTCAATTCTGATTTTATGCCATGCATGTGTAACAATTGATGCTTGTAGTGATACTTGTTCAATCTCATGATAAAATGCTCATGTGTGCAACATGAAAAAAGTATGTTTGTTCTTGATTGATCATTGTCATTTTTAATCAAATAAATGATGTAAATAAATTCACATGTTTGAGTTCATTTTGTGATGCATGTAGATTCATGTCAAGTGACATTAATGTGTTGTTTATCATTCACTTTGTGCACATAAATAAAAATAATCAAATTTGGATTTTGCATTTCATAGCTGTTTTTGTATATAGCTGCTGTAAAATACATGGTGTTTGTTATATTAGTATGATGTGTGTGACTTTCTACACCTACTTTTTCATGTTGCATGCTGGCTGTAAAAAGCTGGTGGGTGTTGGGCTTAGTTTCATAGCTGTTTGTGTATTAAGGGGCTGTAATAGGTGTTGTATTTTGGTTTTAGCATTTTTCTAGTTCCTTTAGGATTAAAATAGAGTCTAGTTTAGGTCTAAGGTGCCTTAGGATTTAATTAATGTGTGTTTGCCTTATTCTTTTTAATAAAAATGTGCATTAACACTTGTTTTGTAGTGGGGAAGATTGAGGTAAGTTTACTCCACTTTATCCTTTATTTTTTATGCATTTCTTTTAGGCTGTTTAATTCATTTTTCCTTCCATATTTGTGATTGGTAGGATTCCCCATTGTTAGGACCAACTTATCTTCCTTAGGAAGTAAGTTGCATCCTTTTTCCTTTTTTTCTTTTCCTTTTTCCATTAGGAATAGAAAACCTCACTAACCACTAGGATCACTTTGTAAATACATAATACATTAGGATTGAGTTTTAGTCCCTTAGATTTTTCCTTTTATCAACTTGAGTCATTCTCTTTCTCATCTCAAAAGAAAAGCAATAAAACACTTAATAAAAACCGAACAATCTTGTACGACACGAGACTTTGTTGCGGAGTGTTTATACGCGTCCTGTTTCGGGGCGAGGTGTAAATACTTCCCGCGATGGATAGGTCTTAGTATGAGAATGTTCACAAACAAATTCAAAGCACTTCTTTTAAAAGCCAAAAACAAACAATAAACGACTATCCTGCGGGAACTTCTCTTCTCATCTCATTCATTCATAACGCGAACTCGCGACGACTTGTCTCGCATGCAAGACGGTTAACGCACTCGTACCAGACGAGCCTGCAACACCTGAGCATAGACATACGCAGTTCCAGCTGTAAAAAACACAAACAAATAGTTCCCGCCTAGGTTAGGCGAACTACGTCAACTCTGATCCTCATTATCCCGATGAGGTACGTAGGCAGCGGGGTAGGGCCCGTTCGAGCACATTCTTTATTTTCCCTACATTTCCCCCTTTCTTTCCATTCTCTTTTTCCAGTTCCTTCCTCATTCCATTTCCAATTTCCAGATAGCCATTATTTCATTTCAACAGCATATTATTTCTCACCCTTTGAAACAAACAAGCAAGCGTGGATCCCGTCGGGTA
This sequence comes from Lathyrus aphaca, assembly GCA_963966055.1. Lineage (NCBI taxonomy): Eukaryota > Viridiplantae > Streptophyta > Magnoliopsida > Fabales > Fabaceae > Lathyrus > Lathyrus aphaca. The sequence goes on from OZ014519.1 coordinate 411,963,636, forward strand.
CGACGGACGATCTGGGGTGCTAATACCTTCCCAGTTCGTAACCGACTCCCGAACTCAGATCTTTGGTTCGCAAGGCCTTGTCCTTTCCTTCTTCCTCAGGTTTGTGCAACATTACCTTTCCCATTCTTTCGGGATAAAAATGTCTGGCTGGCGACTCTAACCTTTCCGCGCCACTTTCGCGTTTGTACTAGGATGAAAATCCCGGGAGCGACAATTGCTGATTACAACTTTCTTGTTCAATGGGTCGAACAACTTGTATCCTCTAGTCAAATGATATCCTATCAGGATCATTTGACTCGACTTGTCATCAAGCTTTTTTCTCAGCTAATCAGACACATGTCTATGTGTTATAGATCCAAATACTTTCATAGACTCAAGCTAGGATTGATACCAAACCAACATTCTTCTAATGTGATTCCTTCTAGCTTCTTTGTCGGACACGTGTTCAAGATATATGTTGTAGTAGACACAATTTTCCCCACAATTCTTTAGGTAGATGCCTGCCTTTCAACATACTTTTCACCATATTCATGATAGTTATATTCTTCCTTTCTGCAATTACATTCTACTGTGGAGTGTAGGGTGACCCAACCTCATGTACAATCCCTTCCTTCTCTCAAAACGTTGTCGAAGTCTTTTGACACATATTCTCCACCATCATTAGTCCTCAAAAACTCGAGTTTTCGACTAATTTGTCTTTCGACCATAGATTTAAACTTGGAAAATACCTCAATCGCTTCATTTTTCCTCTTGATTAGGTATGTCCATAGTTTTTGACTAAAATCATATATATATATATATATATATATATATATATATATATGTGTGTGTGTGTGTGTGTGTGTGTGTGTGTGTGTGTGTGTTTGTGTGTGTGTGTGTGTGTGTGTGTTTGTGTTATAGTGTGTGTTTGTGACAAAGTATCTGTTATCGACAATTGAATTTACGTGGATAGGTCCAGACACATTAGTTTATATGAATTCAAGAATTCCTTCGAATTGTTTCCTACATGCCTGCTGAAGGTGTACTTGTGTTAATTTGTCTGCACACATTCTTCACACACTTCATTTGGAATGTCGATTTTTGGTAATCCTGAAACCATATTTCTTCTTTTCAGATCTCTGATGTCTTTAAAATTGAGATGTCCAAGTCTATAATGCCATATTCATTCATCCCTTCTAGTTGCAGTTGCAAGGTACATGTGCTCCATCATATTAAGTTCAATCCTGGAGATTCTATTTTGAGACATAGGTGCCTTCAAGATTAACCTTTCTCCCGAGTTGAGAACTCTCTTCATCTTGTCTTCAGTTGACACTTTTTATTTCTTTTCGACCAAATGCCATATGTTGAGAAAATTACTCTTCATGTCTAATATGTGTTGAAAGTGTTTGTTATTTCTGCCAATTTATGGTTGGCATAAATTTTGGTAAAATAACTTGTCCACGACATGTTAGATAAGATGTTCTAACATGCTGAAGAACAAGTTCTATTTTGAAGAAGAGAATGTTGTTACAAGATGTCGGATAAGATATTCCAGCAGAGCTATTCGACATCTTTGCCTATTACAGTTTTAGTAAGTATTATTTTTAGTACAAATCACAAAATATTCTGTTGAATATTATGTGATCCTAGCTGGCATCCAAGTGTGAAGATTTTCAGAGATTGAAGATTGGAAGATCGCAAATCAAGAATATTTGTTTTGGAAACTAAAGATTTAAAAAGTTTCTATTTTCTTGGAGAATATCTTGCAGATTATGTGCAATTAAATATACTGCATTTTGAAGCCCAAACCTAGTCTGTTTTAATGTTATAAATAGGATGGTTTAGCCCTAGTTTGATAACAACAACAAATACTAAAGTAGTGAGTAATAGGGTTTGCATTTTGTGAGCCTCTCTTAGATCAAGTTGATGCTAAGAGAAGGACAACTATATTGAGTTGTAAAGTGTTGATTACTCTAAAGCTTTGAAGCATAAAGTGAGTGTGATCATGTAGTGATTGTTAGGGAATTGAGATGGGTCTCTACCTAGGAAGATTCTTATGTAGAAATATAGCACGGGTAATGATTAAGTGACAACTTGGAAACCGGAGGTTGTTTCACTTCAAATTAATACTATTTAGTGGATTTCATTCCTGGTTTCCCCCATAGTAGGTGAGTTGCATCGAACTGGGTTAATAATTGATTGCATGTCCTTTACTTTCTACAACTATATTTGTCTATGTTCATCTTATTCAATGTATTAAAAAGTAGAGATTAGTTCTCTCTACATCTCATAGGACATTTTTGATCTGCTACACCAGAATTTCAAACGGCATCAAGAGTTTGCACCCGACTTCATTTTTAGTTAAGATTCAGGGACGATAATTTCTGGTACAATGGACAAGGATGAAGAAATGGTGGGTAGACCACCTGTTCTAGATGGAACAAACTATTATTATTGGAAGTCTCATATGGTTTCCTTTCTCTAATCCATAGGTGGCAAGTCCTGGAAAGCTGTGGTAAAAGGATGGGATCCTCCAATGGTCAAAGACAAGGACGGTATAACCATTGATGTAGTAAAACCTAAAGAAGACTGGGATGATAAAGATGATAAACAGGCTCAAGGGAATTCCAAAGCATTGAATTCTCTATTTAATGGAGTGGAAAAAACATCTTCAAACTAATCAACAAGTGTATTAATGCAAAATAGGCGTGAGAGATTCTAAAGACTGCTTATGAAGGGACGTCTAGAGTGAAGATGTCAAGACTTCAAATTCTTACAACCAAGTTCGAGAACTTGGAGATGAAGGAGGAAAAGAGTATTAAGATTATCATATGGTTATTGTGGATATAGAAAATTAGTCATATGCTTTAGAAGAAAAGATCTCAGAAGCCAAATTGGTCCGAAAAATGCTAAGGTCTCTTCCAAAGAGATTCCACATGAAGGTGACTGCCATTGAAGAAGCTCAGGACATCAAGACCTTGAAAGTTGATGAGCTTATTGGGTCACTTCAAACCTTTGAAGTTGGGATCAGAGGTGATAGGCCTGAAAAGAAAAAGGATCTAACTTTTATGTCCAACGAAGACAGAGGAAATTATTAAATAAAGAGGAGTATGCCTAAGGCTATTGGGCTACTTGGAAAAAAATTCAATCAAGTAGTGAATTCCTGGAGTCCAAGACAAGATGCCAAGAACAATTCATACAACATCAGTAGATGATAAAATTTTAGGAGAAGAACCAGAACTGAAGACAATCAAGGCAAAGGAATCAAGTGTTTTGAATGTGAAGGATTTGGACATGTAAGGTCTGAATGTCCTACCCACCTCAATAAGGAGAGGAAAGGTCTAGCTGCTTCTTAGTCAGAAGATGACTCAGAAAGTGAACGAGACTCGGCTAAAGAAGTTTTTTCCTTTACTGGAGTTTATCATATTGACAATGAATCTGATATAAAAAGCATGCGTTTGATGAAATTATTAAATTATACAAAAAATTATCGCTCATAAGTGGAGAAATAATTCAAATAGGAACTGAGCAACATATTCTTATAAATAAACTTCATAGTGAATGATTGGAGCAAATGTATGTTATATCTAATCTCGAAGAAGAAGTTAGTGTGCTCAACTCAAAGCTTGCATCAATGACAAAATCTATCAGAATGCTAAACAATGGTTCTGGAGTGCTAGATGAGATTCTTCAAATTCGGAAAAATGTTGGAGATGGTTCAGGACTTGGTTATGATAATCAAGCTGCTACGAAGTGTCATACCCCACATTTCTCCTATATGTATACCATTTTGTTTCAATTCATTAACCAATATCCAAAAATAAAAAAATATATGTCATTTCTTTTTGTTGTCGAAGTTTAGGGTTTGAGAAAAGTTGATTCAGGTTTTCGTTCAGGTTTATCAGGTTATGTGCTTGTAGTGTTGAAAAATCAGTGGAAGTTTGGTACTATTGATCAATTTATTTTGGTACGGTAGTAATTCTTCCATATTTCGATCTCATATCCATTTCTTTCTATTCTAATTCAAAAAAATCCATTATTTTCCATTATTTTCCATCTTCATTATTTTCCATCTTTATTATTTTTCCATTATTTTCTATTATTGTTATTGTTATTATTATTATTATTACTATTATTATTATTATTATTATTGTTATTATTATTATTATTATTATTATTATTATTATTATTATTATTATTATTATTATGTTAGTTCCTCCATAATTGAATCCATCAGCAACTACCATTTCTCCCACAGTGCCAAACACGTTGCAATTATACCAGCCAACACACCCATTTCACAATTCCAATTTCACTACACACACAACTTCCACAAATCCAACATAGGACCCACTCCACCACCAAGTCAAAAACAAAACCTCATGACTCACACAACATCGACAACGAATAATCACACCTTCACACACATGACAAAAAAAAATTACAACTCACAAAATTCTAGCATTATCTCTCCAAATCTTTTGCCACAAGACTTCCTCTTATATCCTCTCAATTTCTCTATAAAAGGGACTTCATTCTTCATCATTCATAAGCTTGGATTACCTTAGAAAACCTCTGCAAAACTTCTTCCAATTCCAAGTTTCAAACACAAACCTCTCATCATTCTTCACATAAACCTGTAGAAAATTACACAAACCTGCTCTTTTCACAAATCCTCCAACTCACCTTTTTCATTCCATCACCACACAAAACCCAAATCCTTCAACGAAACAAATAAAAAAACATAAACTAGACAAACAGACCCGAGAGCGAACTTGAAGCGAAAAACAGAACGATTTGAAGTTGAACCTAGAAAAAACCAGATCGTGAATACAAACAAGAGTTATATTGAATAAAACCGTACACAAAAACAGAGACAGAGAGAGTGAGAGGCGAGTGAAAAAAAGCCAAATCATGAAAGAACCTAATATCATCGTGTGAGATGAAAATCCGAGAGCAGAAAGTCTTTGAAGGAGAGGGTGACAATGAGTGACGACGCGAATCGAAGCAGACCACATGCGTGACCGTTAAGGGTGGGTTTCTTATCTTTCTTTTCCCTGGATCGTGGCTTGAAAGAACCTGAGGGTGGATTTTGAGGTTTCAGAATCATTTTTGTTAGCTCTATGATTGGCCGAAATTTTTGTAAAACAAGATTCTACCTTAGGATGTTATGACTGATGTCTTGACATGCCTGTCAAGTATTCTGCAGGTGTGATTGTATGTTATTGTATATTTCTTTTCCTGATGTCGAACCAGACGTTATGCCATCTGATTACAGAACATTCAGTTCAGAATGTTTGTTTATCAATTTCGCTTTTTTCTTTTGTGTGCTTATGTTGAGTGATTATCTGTGCAATATTTGGTGGTAATTTTAGAGCAGTATATCACAGTTTTGGAAGGATCAGATCTTCCTATTTTGGATGCTATTTGCGTTGAATGATATTTGAAGATCATTTAGCATTTATGGAAAAATGAAATCTACATGTTATTAGTAACCAAGCCTAAGAGAGATTATTTGTTATTTATCTAGATGTAACCCTAATGGAAAATTATAAAGACTTAGAAATATTGAGAAGGTTGTGCATTCTGGTTTAGGGTTTAAGATTTTCTTGTTCATTGTGAGTCATTCTAACATCACCTAGATGTTTGAATTAGACTGATTTTATTGAGTTGTATTTTGTCCACTCTAAGATTTTAAGCATGAGTTTTTTTGTTCTTGATTTAAACTTTTATGCAAGATCAAGTTTTCTCTTGGAAGAGTGTTCTTCTTTCTTTGTAAGGTTCAATTATTATCACAGTGTGTGATTGAGGGGGAGTGAGAGGTTTCTCTTATCTAAGAGTTCTTAGATAGAAATTACATTGGGTAGTGATTAAGTGAAGCGTGTAAATAGGGTGGTTTAAATCTGAATTGATACTACTAATAGTGGATTTTCTTCTTGGATTGGTAGCCCCTAGAGTAGATGCGATTGCACCGAACTGGGTTAGCAATTCCCTGTGTAATTACTGTTTTATTTTACACTTTATTTACCTTGTGAATGTTCAAATATTAATGTCGTGACATCTTATTCGACATCTCATATTTGATGCCAGAATTTCAATTGGAATCAGAGCAGGCATCATGTTTTGTATCTAGGTGAGATATAGGGAAGTTACTTTCTGGTAATATGGACAAGGAAAAAGGGTTTGTGAACAGGCCTCCTATTATGGATGGAACAAATTATGATTACTGGAATCCAAGAATGGTTTCCTTTTTGAAATCTTTGGACAATAAGGCCTGGAAAGTTGTTCTGAAAGGATGGGATCATCTTGTTATGAAAGACAAAGATGGGAAGGCTACAACAGATTTGAAACCTGAAGAGGACTGATCTAAAGAAGAAGATGATCTTTCTCTTTGAAACTCCAAAGCATTGAATGCTATATTCAACGGAATTGACAAAAATATTTCCAGATTGGTTAACACATGTGTTGTGGCTAAAGATGCTTGAGATATTCTCAAAACTACTCATGAAGTTGCTTCTAAGGTAAAATTGTCTAGACTTCAGTTGCTCACTACTAAATTAGAAAACTTGAGAATGAAAGATGGTGAGAGCATTCATGATTTTCATATGAACATGCTTGAAATAGCTAATGCCTCTAGTGCTCTAGGAGAAACAATGTTTGAAGAGATGTTGCTAAGAAAAACTCTCTGATATATGCCTAAGATAATGTGTTACTTGTCAAAGGATTGACTGCTAATCTGATTAGCATTAGTCAACTGTGTGATCAAGGTTTCAATGTCAATTCACTAAATATGAATGCTTGGTTACTAATGAAAAGAATAAGTTAATTATGAGTGGAGTCAGGGCTAAGGATAACTGTTAACTATGGGTCTCTCAAGATTCTAATTACTCATCCATATGTGCTTTAGCCAAAGAAGATAAAGTGTAACTGTGGGATCAAAAGCTTGACCATCTGCACCAAAACAGGATAAGAAGAATCATCTCTACATAAACTGTCAGAGGAACTCCAAAAATGAAGAGTAAAGAAGGAATATTTCTGGGCTATTCTACAAATAGAGTAGTTTATAGAGCCTTCAACTCTAGAACTAAAACTATGATGGAATCCATAAATATGGTTGTTTGTGATCTGCACAAGGAAGCTGATGTTCTAGAAGATTTTGAAACATACTCTGACATCTCGACTGAAGTCACAAATATAAATGTTGATCCCAATTTTTTCAATACATAATCTGAGTTTGATACTGTTATCCAGGAACCCACTATTAGAATCTAGAAAGACTATCCTAAAAATCTTATCATAAGAAACAATGACAAAGGTGTCACCACCAAACCAAGAGAAGTCAACTCAAGGTCTAGCTTTGTGTCAAAAATTGAGCAAAACATTGTTGATAAATCAACCTACTCTTGAGTTACAAGTTAAAAGGATTCTAAATTATATGAATAAAACAAGTGTTTATGAAATGTTCTACATTCATGGATATGACTATGTGCTCTCTAGGTATTCTGATACAAATTGGACAAGAAATGTTATTGATATAAAGAACACATCAGGAGAATGTCTCTTTCTGAAGGTCAACCTTAGTTCCCGGGTTAGTGAGGTGAAAATATGTGTCCTTCTATCTATTACAGAAGTTGAGTATACTACAGTTGAAAGCAATTGGTCTATACTAGTGCTAACATAAAAATTGTCACACAATATGTCATGACATTGTACTATGACAATTTAAGTGCTATCAACATCTCAAAGAATCCTATTCAACATAGCAAAACTAAACACATTGATATTCGTCATCACTTCATTAGAGGGCTTGTTGAGGAGAAGAATGTTATTTTGGAACATGTTGCCACATAATTGCAACAGGCTGATATTTTCACCAAGGCATTGGATGCTAACCAATTTGAGAAATTAATGGATAAACTTGGAATTTGTATCCATGAAGGCTTATAGAAATTAACTTCATGTAGGAACATCATTAAATACATATTACAATTTCAAGATTTTTACTCTCAATTAATATTTTGTGGGAATACTTTTGTATTTTCCATTTTTGTCCAACAAATTAATTTCCCTCTTAATTGCAATCATTTCAAGACATCTTTACTATCATCCTCCAATGCTACCCTATTTTGATTTTCACTCCCAACAACTCTTTCATCTTCCATACTCTCTATAACACGGTGGGAGAACTGACTTTTAGTCATGTTGCGGATAGCAAGAGTCGCCACCGACTTTTATTTTATCCAAGTGGAAAGGACATAAAAGAACAGGAAAGACCTATTTTAAAAGACTTGGGTTCGGGGGGTAGGTTATATAAAGGGAAGGTGTTAGCACCCTTTATATCCATGGTTATCCATGGGCTCTTAGTTACTTAGCTCACTTAAATTTTTTTTGAAGAGTGTAGTGTGTGATTAGAAATTTTTCTAAGTACTTTGTAATGATCCTCGTATGGATGTATACAAAGCCTCGTTTTGAAAAATGTTTAAGAAAGTGAGGTGTAAGAAGTATTTTGAAATGTGAGCAAGCAACTAAGAGGTACCTACCCTAGATTAAGTCTTTCATGTTCTCGTATGTTCTTTCAAGGGTAAGACTATCCCTATTATTAAGGAATAGGTAGTCATTACCTTGGATTTGTTAAGGGACAAGCGTAGAGTCATCGTATGGTCATAGAAGGCAACTTAAGGGGTGTCTTTAGCAATTCGTAGGGATTATCATCATTTATTCGAAGGGACAAGATCATTATTCCGTAGGCAACCTCGAAGGGACTTAATCTTTTAAATTTGTAGGGACTTGATGATTTATACTTGAAGGGACTTTGCTTAAGACATCCCTATATTCGAGGGACTTGACCATATTTAAAGGCAACCAAGAGGAATACCCTAGGAAGTGCAAGATGGCGATCAAAGATCGTCTTACGTGTGTGAGTGTTTTATTTCAAATATTTATCTTATTTAAAGTTAATTATCTAATTTAATATTAATTACAAATAGTTTCGCACTCCCTATTTACTAACCACACAGTTAAATAATAATAATTAAAAAAACGGAAAAATAAATCTAAACTATTACAAAGCTTGGGCAATTACAAAATAACCGGATAAAAAATAATAATAATAATAATAATAGACATAATAAAAATAAACAATTTTAAAAAAATAAATAATAAATAAAGCAATAATAATAACAAGGATTAGAATAATAAAAAAAAAGAAATAATTTAGGTTAGTTATAAAATTTTTAGAAATTAATTTAGTAATAGTATAAATTTAAAATAATATAGTGATAATAATAATAAAGAATAATATGTTAAGATTTTATACAAATTAAAAAAAAGTTATTATAAAAATATTTTAATTAGTGTTAAAGAAAATTAGGTTAAATTATTAGGATTAATGAAATATTAGGGTTAGTTAAGAAATTAGGGTTTTAAATAAAGTTAGTTTTATTAAAAAAATATAATTATAGTAAAAATAATATACAAAAATATTATTAGATTAATTACAATAAGTATCAAGAAAAAATATGAGTTTAATAAAAATATAAAATATAGTTACTTATAAAAAAACATTATTGGTTAGTTATTTTGAAAATATTTTAATTACATTAATTAAATAAAACAAATTAACAAAAACAAACAAAAAAAAGAAAAGTAAGAAAAAGGATGGACCTGGGATTTGAACCCAGACCCCTAACCTGGATGAAGAGGATGATAACCATCTGAGCTGCACGCTGGTGGTGATAAGGACCAGCCACATTCAATTATATATTAAACCTTCAAAATATAATATAAATGGAAAAAAAAATTTGTTGGACACCAGAATTTGATCCCATGACCTCTACGTCAAAATCCCATAGCATCTCCACTGGGCCAGCGCTCCCTTTGAATTATAATATGGCTTCATAAGATTATATATCAAACCTGAAAAATAAATGAATTAAAAGCAAAAACGTCCAAGCCAAGGATCGAACACGGGTATTATGCCTTCACATGCGTGCATACAACCAGTTGAGCTAGGCAGGGTTTCTGAAACATAAACATAAACCAAACATAATAAAATACGTTAATAATTAAAAAAAAGGTTTCCCGCGCCTTTGGTTGTCTTCAACCTCAGAATTCGCAGGATTACTTGCGAATTTTCTTACACGGTTTCTTGCGATTTTTCCTGCACTTACAAACCTGCGAAACATATACTTCCACAAAAATATACAAATTCACCAAATTGATCATGCCAACATGATCTAGACAGTTTGCTTAATTCAATTATGGTCTTAGAATTCATTTACAACCATTAAATTAGAAAACCCTAATTGGGAGGTATGAACCCTAATAATGGTCGTTTGCGTTTTAGGCTATGGTTCATCATGAAAATTATCCAGAAAGCTTACATTCTTCTTTATAAGCACAAAACCACAAACAAAATTGATTATTGATGCATGAAATTATGAAATCGAAAAAAATAAGGAAGTGTCAAATATGAGTTCGGTTAAGGCATATGGAGGCGGATTGAATGATGCAAATGATCAAGATAGCTTCAAGAGATATCCAGGATCATGTCTCTACCTTTAAACTGCCTGAAAAACAACAAAAAGTGAGAATCTGAATTTGAATTTTCTTTGAAAATTTTGAAGATTGTTCTTGGTTCTTGGAGGCTCCAATTCTTCCTCTTTTGCTTGTGTTGAGTTCATGAACTTATAAGGATTGAATTTAGGTCAAAAAACCTATGGATTTGTGGGCTTATGAGATTACTTGAGTGTGAAGATTTCTCACTTTCAAATATTCAAAAAATCTCATCCATCCTTTCCAATTTTGATCCAATCTAATTTTATTTGGTTTCCAATCTTCTTAAACATGACTTAAATGACTTTCAATCAAAGATTTCATGCTTTACTTGATTTTTCATATTTTATATATATTTAAATTGAATTTTAATGAATAAAATACAAATAAATATAAAATAAATTATAAAAATCTGAATAAATAAGCATTGGGTCGTGTATGATGTCATTGTAAAGATTGGATTGCAAAATGATAGGCCCATTTGGAAAATTTTGGTTTTAAGGCTTTATTTTCTTCATACACCCTTCAAAAATCGCCCAACTTTGACAAGGAACAAATCCTTCAATTTTAAGGCTATGAAGGTGTTCTTGGATATTTTGTAAAGATGAAAGAGTCCTCTAACAAACCTCTTTAGTCTCATGTCCATAGCTTTTACCATTTTCAAATTATGCCCTTTGGAAGATGTTGACTTTTTGTTGACTTTTGAAATGACCTGTAATGTTTTAGCTCATACCTTCCAAATGAAGCATTTTTAGGCTTGGCTTGTGAGACACAAAGTTGTAGAGAATTAAATTTCCTTCAAAATGAGATTTGGATGGAAAATATTTGATGAAGCATGTGAAAATTATGGCTGGTCAAACTTCAGTTGACTTTTCTTAAGAAAACCCTAATTTAGAAACTCCTGATTCTTGATGATCTGAAACTTCCTTGATGAATCATGATCAACCCTTGATAAAATGATGAATTTTACTTCATAAAATTTATGTTGGCAAAAAAATTGAAGTTTGACTTTAATTTGACCACAGTTGACCTCAGTTTGACTTTTTAACTACTTTGACTGATTTTTACATATCCGATCATCTGACTGGGCAAGCTCTTTGGGAAAGCTTTAGAACTTGAAATGGGGATTCTTGAATACATGTGGGATTTTATGAAGCTCAGATGAAGCCTTGAAACTCATTTTAACCTGAGGAAACACAAAACCCTAGTTTTGGACACTTTGCTTAGGAGGAGGCATTGTCTGGGGAAACTTCCACACTTCTTGATCAATTGGGAGTCTTGAGGATCTTATGATCATCTAGAAGTCTTGATAGAGGTTGTCTTGATTGTGGGAGGGCAAATTTTGGGGTTCAACACTCTCCAAAGAAACCACTTCAATCCCATTCTCTCTACTCTAAACCTTGTCAAAATGTCTCAACAACGTGGTTCGTCTCCCTCCAAGAAGTTCTCCCCAACTGACTCTGCTTCTGAACCTATGGCACAACCTAAGCATATTACTTGGTAAGAAGGTAACAAAATCGTTCCTCTTTTTGTGATACCTTATGGTGTTGATGGTACGAAGAAGAAAATCATTGTTCCTATCAAAGCTTCAGGAGAATCGTCTCAATGTAACACTTCTGGTACTTCTCATGAACCGTCTGTTGATTATAACTACAAGGAAGGAAAATAGTATGTATATAAGGCCATTAGATATCTTGTAACTAGGGTTTCAAACGAGGGTCACAATGTTGCTTGTATTTCCCCACCCCTGTTTATGGTTGCATGTCCTCCTCCTAAGGTTAATGTTAACCCTTCTCACTCTGAGAAGGATCTGAATGATGAAAACCTTCGCAAGCTTGCAAGCTCTGTGATTAAGGATGTTGGAACATATGTTGAAACATCTACTGCTGGGGAGAATGTTGTTAAATGTCAACGCAAGTGTGGCTAAGAGATTGAAGAAGAGAATTAGAAAATCTGCTTCTGAAAATTCTCGTGTCAAAGGTAGTGTGAAGAAGGTGACTGGACCCCCCAGGTCTTGGAGCAAGGTTTCCACCAAGAAAAGAATTTTTTTTTATTCCAAGGATGATTCTTCTCATGATGTCAAACAGGATGTTCAGGACATCACAACTGTTAGAAGAACTGCTCTTAAAAAACCTGATGTGAAGGTTCTTGATGTACCTCTGGATAACATATCTTTTCACTATGTTGAAAGTGTGAGCAAGTGGACATATGTCTACCATAGGAGGCTAGATCTTGAAAGGTAACTTGGGAATGATGCCTTGGAATGTAAGGAGGTAATGGGTCTTATTTCTTTTGTTGTCCTTTTCAAAAATTGTTGCTAGGTTTGCCAAGTGTTATGCAATTATTATGAAAAGTTCATTGTTAACCTCACTGAAGACTTTGCTGATGGGGAATCTATAGATTTTAGAAGAGTTTATGTCAGAGGAAAACCTGTTTGTTTTTCTCCTGCTATGATCAATCACTACTTAGGTAGAAGTAATGTTGTTCCCCCTGAGCTTGAGGTCACTGATAATCAAGTGTGCAAGGAAATAACTGCAAAACAAATAAAGGCTTGGCCTATGAAGAACAAACTGTCTGCTGGTATGTTGAGTGTGAAGTATGTTATACTTCATAGAATTGGTGTTGTCAACTGGGTGCCTACCAACTATACATCTACCATTACAACTGGGCTAGGAAAGTTTATTTATGTTGTTGGTACCAAAACTAAATTTGACTATGGTACTTAAATTTTCAATCAGACTATGAAGCATGCAGGTACTCTAGCTGTGAAGCTCCCTATAGATTTTCCCTCACTCTCTGGGGTATCATCTTAAAACAGTACCCTGGAATTCTTATTGACACTGACTTAGTGTGCAAAAGAGAGACAAATCTGTCTTTTCACTAGAAACAATTTATGGGAACTCATGTCCCTTATATAGTTGTAACATCTGTTGGAACATCTTCTGACAGTAAACCTGCCAACAAGATAACTATGGTTTCTGAGCTAAAAAATGCTTTTAATGATCTAGATTCTAGGAAGAAAAGGTTTGAGAAATTGATCCAAATGCTTGAGAAGGTTGAAGCTACCAATACTAATGTCAACATGGAAGATGTAAGGGCTGAGACAAATGATTATGATGCTGAAGATAATGTTGATGGTGAAAGTTCTGTTGAGAGTGACTCTGGTACTGATACTGGCACTGAGGATGGTAGTTCCAGTTTAGATGAAGACTAGTGTTGTGGCTATTTGACTGTGGTTTTTGATTTTTTTATCTTTGGATTTCTTTGACAATAGTTCTGATTGATTTGGCTTTGTATGAGCATGGTTAGTAATCCTTTAACTTGGTTTCTTCTTTTTTGTTCTTTTTTATGGATGGTTTATTTCTATGGATGCCTTTTAGTTGCCCTTTATTGTTATCTCTTTTCTTAGTTTGTCTAATTATGGCTAAAAAGGCAGAGTAGTGATACATGTTATTGTTGATACATGTCCTTTGGCTCTTGGTGTTATGACTTGAGGTTGATGTACTTTATGCTATTGGTTTTCTCTGATGGTCTGTTATGTTTGTTTCTATTGTGTTCTCTATGCTGAATTCTACTCTAATAGTGTTTTAGCCAAAATTTTCCAAAAGGGAGAGATTGTTAGTTCTATGATTGGCAAAAATTTTGGTAAAACAAGATTCTACCTTATTATATTATGACTAATTTTTTGACATGTATGTCAAGTATTATGCAGGTGTGATTCCATGTTGTTGCAAATTTCTATTCCTGATGTCAAACTAGTGGTTATGACATCTAATGATAGAACATTCAGTTCAGAATGTTTGTTTATCAATTGCACTTTTTTCTTTTGTGTGCTTATTTTGAGTGACTATATGCACAATATTTGGTTGTAATTTTAAAGCAGTATATCACACTTTTGAAAGGACAAGATCTTCCTATTATGGATGCTATTTGCGTTGAATGATATTTGAAGATAAATTAGCATTTATGGAAGAATCAAATCTACCTGTTATCAGAACCCAAGCCCAAGCGAGATTATTTCTTATTTATCCTGATGTAACCATAATGGAAAATTATGAAGATTGAGAGATATTGAGAAGGTTGCGCATTCTGGTATGGATTTAGGATTGTCTTGTTCAATGTGAGCTATTCTAATATAACCTAGATGTTTGAGTTAAACTGATTTTATGGAGTTGTATTTTGTCTAATCTAAGCTTTTAGGCATGAGTGTTTTTGTTCTTGATGAAGCTTTTAAGAAAGATCAAGTTTTCTCTTGGAAAAGTGTTCTTCTATCTTTGTAAGGTTCAGTTATTATCACAGTGTGTGATTGAAGGGGAGTGAGAGGTTTCTCTTATCTAAGATTTCATAGATAGAAATTGCATTGGGTAGTGATTAAGTGAAGAGTGTAAATAAGGAGGTTTAACTCTAAATTGATACTACTAATAATGGATATCCTTCCTGGCTTGGTAGCCCCCAGAGTTGGTATGATTGCATCGAAATGGGTTAGCAATTCCTTGTGTCATTGCTATTTTATTTTACACTTTATTTACCTTGTCAATGTTCAGATATTAATGTCGTTACATCTTATTCGACATCTCATATCTGATACCAAAATTTCAATTGGTATCAAAGCAGGCATCCTACTCTGTATCTGGGTGAGATAAAGGGAAGTTACTTTCTGGTAATATGGACAAGGAAGGAGGGTTTGTGAACAGGCCTCCTACTCAGTATGAAACAAATTATGATTACAAGAAGCCAAGAATGGTTTCCTTTTTGAAATAATTGGACAATAAGGCTCGAAAAGCTGTTATGAAAGGATGGGATCATTCTGTTGTGAAATATAAAAATGGGAAGGCTACAACAGATTTGAAACCTGAAGAGGACTGGTCTAAAGAAGAAAATGATTTTTCTATTTGAAACTCTAAAGCATTGAATGCCATATTCAATGGAATTGACAAAAATATTTTCAGAATGGTTAACACACGTGTTATGGCTAAAGATGTTTGGGATATTCTCAAAACTACTCATGAAGGTACTTCTAAGGTAAAAATGTCTAGACTTCAGTTGCTAACTACTAAATTTGAAAACTTGAGAATGAAATATGATTAGAGCATTCATGATTTTCATATGAAAATTCTTGAAATAGCTAATGCCTCTAGTACTCTAGGAGAAACAATGTCTGAAGAGAAGTTGGTTAGAAAAACTCTCAAATCTCTTCCTAAGAGATTTGACATGAAAGTCACTGCCATAGAATAATCTCATAACATTAGAAATATGAGAGTGGATGAACTTATTGGATCTCTTCAAAGTTTTGAGATAGACATGAATGGAAGATCTAATAAAAAGATTAAAAAAACATTGCTCTTGTCTCCAACACTGATGATAGAATAGAAGAATATGATCTGGATACTGATGAAGACCTATAAAATTCCTTATTGGTTCTTGGAAGGTAGTTTAATAAAGTGATGAGAAGGATGGAGAAGAAGACAAGACCAAATGTCAAGAACATCGCATATGACATCTGTAGAGAAACAAGAGATGAAAAGAACTTTGCTCAAGGCAAAGGAATGAGACACACATCTAAAGAAAAAGGAGAAGAGTCTTATTGTGGGTTGGTCTGATGAGGACTCTGAAAGTGAAATTGAAGAAGGATCTTCTAAGGATGCTAGTGCTCTAACTGGAAGATATTCTAGTGATGATGAATTAACTTTTGAAGAACTGGCAGCATCTTACAAAAAGATGTGCCTTAGAAAGTGAAGAAGTCTGTCAACAAGGAGAGAAATAGAAGAAAATTATTTCTCAACTAGAGATTGAGAAGGAAGAGCATTTGTAAACTATCTCCAAGCTGGAAAATGAGGTAACATTACTAAACTCTAAACTTGATCAAATGACCAAGTCTATCAAGATGTTGAATAATAGTTCAGATACTTTAGATGAGATTCTACTAGTTGGAAAGTTAGTTGGAGATATGACTGGTCTAGGGTTTAATAGAGGAAAAGAACATGTCTAAGATCATGTTCACTCTGAGATCAAACCAAATTTGTTGAATCAAATGTCTCAACATCATGACAAAAGACAAGAAAACTACAAAAGAACAAAATTTCAGAGATGGAGATGTCATTATTGTGGGCGCTTTGGTCATATAAAGCCTTTCTGCTACAGATTGTATGGATTCCCTAAGGTTGTCTTCCAAACTGAGCCTAATCAAAACATCCCTATGAGAAAAAAGAAATGGATTTATAGGGTTTATGCTACTAGTCTAATAGCTTATACTCATTTCATGGTTGTAGATAAAGAGGCCTGGTATTTTGGTAGTGGTTGGTCTAAACACATGATTGGGATTAAGTGTTTATTAGTAGACATGAAGCCTCATCCCACTAATCATGTGATATTTAGTGATGGAACCAAGGTCAAATCAAGGGGGTTGGAAAACTAAATTGCTCAGCAACTCCAAACCTTGATAATGTATTGCTTGTCAAAGGGTTGACCACTAATCTGATCAGCATTAGTCAACTATGTGATCAAGGTCTCAATGTCAACTTCATTAAATATGGATGCTTGGTTACTAATGAAAAGAATGAGTTAACTATGAATGTAGCCAGGAAAAAAGATAATTGTTACCTACGGGTCTCTCAAGATTTTAGTTACTCATCTATATGTGATTTAGCCAAAGAAGATGAAGTGAAACAGTGGGATCAAAATCTTGACTATCTGCACCAAAGAGGGATAAGAAGAATCATCTCTATAGAAACTGTTAGAGGAACTCTAAAACTGAAGAGTAAAGAAGGAATACTTCTGGGCTATTCTACAAACAAAGTAGTTTATAGAGCCTTCAACTCCATAACCAAAACTATGATGGAATCCATAAATGTGGTTGTTGGTGATCTGCACAAGGATGTTGATGTTCCGGAAGATCTTGAAACATACTCTGACATCTCTGCTGAAGTCACAAACAAAAATGTTGATCTCAATTCGGTCAATACATACTATGAGTTTGATACTATTATCAAGGAACCCTCAATTAGAATCCATAAATACCATCCTAAATATCTTATCATAAGAAACCATGACAAAGGTGTCACCACCAAACCAAGAGAAGTCAACTCAAGGTCAAGTTTTGTGTCAAAAATTGTTGGTGAATCAACATACTATTTTGAGTTATAAGTTAAAAGGATTCTGAATTATATGAATAAAACAAGTGTTTATAAAATGCTCCACATTCATGGATAAGACTATGTGCTCCCAGGGTATTGTGATACAAATTGGACAGGAAATGTTGTTGATATAAAGAACACATCAGGAGAATGTCTCTTTCTGAAGGTCAACCTTAGTTCCTGGTTAAGTGAGGAGAAAATATGTGTCATTCTATCTACTACAGAAGCTGAGTATACTACAATTGAAAGCAATTGGTCTCAACTAGTGCTAAAAGAAAAAATATCACACAATATGTCATGACATTGTACTATGACAATTTGAGTGTTATAAACATCTCCAAGATTCCTATTCAACATAGCAGAACTAAACACATTGATATTCATCATCACTTCCTTAGAGAGCTTGTTGAGGAGAAGATTGTTACTTTGGAACATGTTGCCATTGAATTGCAAATGGCTAATTTTTTTACTAAGTCATTGGATGCTAACCAATTTGAGAAATTGAGGGGTAAACTTGGAATTTGAATCATTGAAGGCTTATAGCAATTAACTGCATGTGGGAACATCATTAAGGACATAACATGGTTTCAAGATTTATACTCTCAATTAATATTTTGTGGGAATATTTTTGTATTTTCCATTTTGTCCAACAAATTAAATTCCCTCTTCAATTTCAATCATTTCAAAACATCTTTACTATCAGCATCACACGCTACCCTAGTTTTCTTTTCACTCCCAACAACTATTTCATCTTCCATACTCTCCAAAGAAACCATTGTAATCCCATTCTATCTACTCCAAACCTTGTCAAAATGTCTCAACAACGTGGTTCATCTACCTCTAAGAAGTCCTCTCAAACTAACTTTGCTTCTGAACCTAGGGCTCAACCTATGCATATTACTTGGGAAGAGGGTAAGAAGATTGTTCCTCTTTCTATGATACCTTATGGTGTTGATGGTACGAAGATGACAAGAAATGTTCCTATCAAAGCTTCAAGAGAATCGTCTCAAGGTAACTCTTTTGGTACTTCTCATGAGCCATCTGTTGATTATAACTACAAGGAAGGAAGAGAGTATATAAATAGGGCCATTAGACATCTTGTAACTATGGTTTTAAATGAGGGTGAAAATGTTGTTGGTATTTCCACACCCCTTTCTATGGTTTCATGTCCTTCTCCCGAGGTTAATGTTAACCCTTCTCACTCTAAGAAGGATCTGGATGTTGAAAACCTTCACATGCTTGCTAGATCTGTGATTAAGGATGTTGGAAATAATTTTGAAACATCTCCTGCTGAGGAGAATGTTGGTAAATGTCAACCCTAATGTGGCTCAGAGATTGAAGAAGAGACAGGAAAAATCTACTGCTGAAAATTCTCCTGTCAAAGGTAGTGTGAAGAAGGTGACTGGACCTCCTAGGTCTTGGAGCAAGGTTGCTACCTAAAAAAGAAAAGTTTTTGATTCCAAGGATGATTCTTCTTATGATGTCGAATAGGATGTTCAGGATATCTCACATGTTAGAAGAATTGCTCTTAAGAAAACTAATGTGAAGGTTCCTGATGTACCTCTGGATAACATATCTTTTCACTATGCTGAAACTGATAGCAAGTGGACATATGTCTACCAAAGGAGGCTAGCTCTTGAAAGGGAACTTGGGAATGATGCCTTGGAATGTAAAGAGGTAACGAGTCTTATTTATTTTGATGGCCTTTTAAAAAATTGTTACTAGGTTTTCCAAGTGTTATGAGATTCTTGTGAAAACGTTCATTGTCAACCTCACGGGAAATCCATAAATTTCTTAAGAGTTTATGTCAGAGGAAAACCTGTTAGTTTTTCTCTTGCTATGATCAATAACTACTTAGGTAGAAGTAATTTTGTTCACCTTGAGCTTGAGGTCACTGATAATCAAGTGTGCAAGGAAATAACTGCAAAACAAATTAAGTCTTGGATTATGGCGAACAAACTGTCAGCTGGATTGTTGAGTGTGAAGTATGATTTGCTTCATAGAATTCGTGATGTCAAATGGGTGCCTACTAACCATACATCTACCATTACAACTATGCTAGGAAGGTTTATTTATGCTATTGGTACCAAAACTAAATTTGTCTATGGTACTTACATTTTTAATCAGACCATGAAGCATGCAGGTACATTAGCTGTGAAGCTCCCTATAGCTTTTCCTTCACTACTCTGTGGTATCATCTTGAACCAGTACCCTTGAATTCTTATTGACACTGACTCAATGTGCAAAAGAGAGTCAAATATGTCTTTTCACTACAAACTGTTTCTGGGAACTCATGTCCATGATATTGTTGTAACATCTGTTGGAACATCTTCTGATAGAAAACCTTCCAACAAGATAACTATGATTTTTGAGTTCAAAGATGCTTGCAATGAGATAGATGCTAGGAAGAAAAGGTTTGATAAATTGATCCAAATGCTTGAGCAGGCTTAAGTTACCAATACTAATTTCAACATAGAAGATGTAAGGGCCGAGACATATGATTCTTATGATGAAGATAATGTTGATGGTGTAGGTTATGCTGAGAGTGACTCTGGTACTAATGCTTGCACTAAGGATATTTATCAAGTTTAGATGAAGACTAATGTTGTGGCTGTTTGACTGTGGCTTTTGATTTTTTTCTCTTTGACAGTAGTTCTGATTGATTTTGCTCTTTATTAGCATGGTTTGTAATCGTTTGACTTGGTTTCTTCTCTTTTGGTATTTTTTTTATGGATGGTTTATTTTTATGGATGCCTTTTAGTTTCCCTTTATTGTTATCTCTTTTCTTAGTTTGTCTAATTATGGCTAAAACGGGGGAGTAGTGATACATGTTCTTGTTGATACCTGTCCTTTGGCTCTAGGTGTTATGGCTTGAGATTGATGTGCCATATGCTGCTGGTTTCTTTGATGGTCTAATAGTGTTTTAGCCAAAATTTGCCAAAGGGGGAGATTGTTAGTTCTATGATTGACAAAAATTTTGGTAAAACAAGATTCTACCTTATGATGTTATGACTAATGTCTTTACATGTCTGTTAAGTATTTTGCAGGTGTGATTCCATATTGTTACAGATTTCAATTCCCGATGTCAAACCAGACGTTATAACATCTGATGACAAAAAATTATGTTCAGAATGTTTGTTTATCAATGCGCTTTTTTCTTTTGTGTACTTATATTGAGTGATTATATGCGCAATATTTGGTGGTAATTTAATAGCAGTAAATCACAGTTTTGGAAGGATTAGATCTTCCTATTCTAGATGCTATTTGTGTTGAATGATATTTAAAGATCATTTAGCATTTTTGGAAGAATCAAATCTACCTGTTATCAATACCCAAGCCCAAGCGAGATTATTTCTTATTTATCCCGATGTAACCCTAATGGAAAATTATGAAGATTGAGAGATATTGAGAAGGCTGCACATTTTGGTTTATGGGTTGGGATTGTCTTGTTCATTGTGAGCCATTATAACATCACCTAGATGTTTGTATTGGACTGATTTTATTGAGTTGTACTTTTTCCACTCTAAGCTTTTAAGCATGAATGTTTTTGTTCTTGATTGAATTTGGAAGAGTCTTCTTCTTTCTTTGTAAGGTTCAATTATTATCACAGTGTGTGATTGATGGAAAGTGAGAGGTGTCTCTTATCTGAGAGTTCTTAGATAGAAATTGCATTGGGTAGTGATTAAGTGAAGATTGTAAACAAGGTGGTTTAACTCTAAATTGATACTACTAATAGTGAATTTCCTTCCTGGCTTGGTAGCCCCTAGAGTAGGTGTGATTGCACCGAACTGGGTTAATAATTCCTTGTGTCATTGTTATTTTATTTTACATTTTATTTACCTTGTCAATGTTCAGATATTAATGTCGTGAAATCTTATTCGACATCTCATATCTGATACCAAAATTTCAATTTAAAAAAAATAATGGAAGCACTTTTCGTTACTGGTCTTTTTGGTTTGGTTCAAAGCTTTTCCTACACCGTCCCTTCATTTGCATCATGGGCTTTAAACGTTAAGCTCATTGATCCGCGTGTCGCGCGCGGATCAAAAACGAGTTATTTTGAAAATATAGTTAACGGTAACGACAACTCGAGTATCGTTCTCAAGGATTCTTGTAAGAAATTAATCAATAATAAAAAGGATAAATGGGGGGTTTGATTTCAGTTTCGAAATAAAAGCGATTTTTGAAATAAGTTGTTGTAAAATAAGCGATTATGAAATAAGTCAATCTACAGATTCAGTTCCTACTATCATCTATTATTATAATTAATATGCCCTAAACAGATTATTCATTCCTATTTGGATACAACCTCAATGACAAGCGCGGTGAGATTTGTAAGATGTACGATCCTATTGTCCGAATTAAGCAAACGTGATAAAACTCATGAATTAAGCAAACATGATTGATCAGACACAAAACGAATTAAGAAAACATGTCGTGTCTATGTTAGGATCATACAATCAACCAAATTGAATCAATATATTTCATGCAATTCAATTAAGCATACAAGAACACAAAATATAATTGAAAGGAATTAAACTAAAACTAACATTATAATAATCTCAAGTGTTGGAACCTGAATACAGTAGATTGACTCAAGGGAGATTAGTTCTCCATGTTCTTTCAAGCGTAAGGAACAAAATAAAATCGTGAATATTGTGTGAAAGAGTAGCTGCGGCTGCTAGGTTAAATAGAAAACCTAAAAACCCGTTTACAACCCAACTGGGTCAAATACATAACCCAGACCCAATTCTAAATAACCCAAAACTGATTAAAACTAATGCAGCAGCTTCAAACAAAATTCTGGAAAATATGACTCCGAATCTGACTTCGACTCCAACACGAAAGTTGTAGCTCTCTCTCTCTCTTAGCTTTCTATCGACTGGTAGAACGCCTCAATCAGATTCCTGGAACTCTGGTTATGATCATTTCTGTAAAAGCCGTTAAAGCTGAAAATTAAGTACGAAAATTAAATTAAGCCAAAAATAAAGTAAATTAGAAAAACAAGTTAAAATATAAAAATAAACAAAGAAAACTAAAGAAATGCCTAAGTGCAATCATGTAGGAATGTGCACCAAAATGAACTGATCAAATTCCCCCACACTTGAACTTTTGCACTCCGAGCAAGAAAATAAAATCACGACTCAAGAAACACAACATCATTCAGATACTCATTCTAGGCTACAAACTCTTCTTCGATTAAGATAACATCGATATGTACTAATCTTACACACTAAAGATATCGTAAGAACACAAATCTGCAATTGTGCGGTCATAAGCCTCCCTCCTATACAAACCATTTCGAATCATGTTTTTATGCCTAAGTCTAACTTACTCATCCTCCTTTTTTCTCTCTTTCATTCTAGTGCAATCACATTAAGCCCGTTATCTTTAGTGCACATGGTAAATAAGCCTGTTAGTGATTATGATCCATACTTGACAATATTTTAAAGTTACTTTAGTAACTCCAATTTTTTTTAAGGTTTCACATTCGTTAGGCTAAATGACCGGGTGAGTATCACCTAACTTAAAAGGTGGATTCCTATTTAGATTTCTTTTTAAGCGCAAGATCATTCACTTATTTGCATCAGCTTAATTACTTAGTGTGTGATTTGTAGATGGTGTTGACTGCTAGATAAACTACTTAAGAGATATTAAAGGATGAGAACGCAAGACTATGGCATAACAAGTATTCAAAATGATTTCCATATTCAAGAGACTTAAGGTGTTAAGACGATACCGGTCTTGTGAACGTTTCCCAAGTCTCCACAATCTAACCTCAAACTAGTCTATAGCCAAAGAAAAATTCAACAATTGCATGTGTTTCTAAGTCTAATTTTTTTTTTATATATTTTTTTTATTGAAAAAGAAACAAACAAAAATGAAACAAAAACAAAATGAAAACAAACAAGAAAAAGGTTCCCTCCCCCACACTTAAAATGGACATTATCCTCAATGAGAAGAATATAATTATAAAGTAAGAGTGAGAGAAAGGAAAAGGTGCTCCCTGATCAAGTTGCAGTGTAGTTGGGCACTTCCAAAGAATGTTCTTCTATAGTTGCCTCTTCAGATACAACATTTTCATGGAATAACTTCAGGCGTTGCTCATTTACCTTGAAAACTTTGTTAGTACTTGCACTTTTAATTTCTACTGCACCATGAGGGAAAACATTAGTAACAACAAAGGGGCCAATCCATTTGGATCGCAGTTTCCCAGCCATAAGCTTAAGGCAGGAGTTAAACAGTAAAACCTGTTGGCCCAAAGAGAAATCCTTCATAGAAACCATTTTATCATGGAAGAGCCTAGTTTTCTTTTTATAAATCCTAGAGCTTTCATAAGCCTCTAGCCTAAGTTCTTCAAGCTGTTGTAATTGGAGTTTTCTTTCAATACTTGTTTGTTGCATCTCCAAATTACAACTTTTCACCGCCCAATAAGCACGGTGTTCTATCTCTACAGGAAGGTGACATGCCTTACCAAAAACAAGTCGATAAGGAGACATCCCAATGGGTGTCTTGAAAGATGTTCTTTGAGCCCAAAGTGCGTCTCTAGACGACGACTCCAGTCATTCCTGTTTGGTTGCACCATTTTCTCTAGAACCTATTTGATCTCCCTGTTTGATATCTCAGCTTGCCCATTAGTTTGTGGGTGGTATGCAATAGAGACTCTGTGCATAACTCCATACTTTCGGAGCAAAGATTACATGGTGCGGTTACAGAAATGAGTGCCTTGGTCACTGATGATAGCTCGTGGTATTCCAAACCTGCAAAAGATATTAGACTTGACAAAATCTGCAACAACTCTAGAATCATTAGTCCTAGTGGGGATAGCTTCCATCCACTTTGAAACATAATTAACTGCAAGAAAAATATATAGAAAGCCAAATGATACAAGAAAGGGACCCATGAAGTCGATTCCCCATACATCAAATACCTCACAAAAAAACATAGGTTGCTAAGGCATTTCACTCTTACGATTGATGGATGTACCTGCTAACTAGCACTCTTTACAAGTTCGGTAAGTCTCATAAGCATCTTTAAAAACAGTGGGCCAATAGAAACCCGAGTCAAGGACTTTTCTTGCAGGTCTTTGCAGATCAAAGTGTCCCCCTACTTGAGAGGCATGAGAAAAATTCAAAATAGATTCAATCTCATAGTCGGGAATACATCTTCTAATCACCTGATCACTTCCAAACTTCCAAAGATATGGGTCATCCCAAACATAATATTTGGCATCACTTTTGAGTTTATGAATCTGTGATCTAGAAGCACCTGTAGGAAAAACACCAGCAACAAGATAATTAACAATATCAACAAACCAAGGAGTAGTGCCATGCACAAGTAAAAGTTGTTCATCAGGGAAGCCATTCAGAATCGGAAAAGGATCTTCATCTCTCTCTATCCTGCTCAAGTGATCAGCCACCAAGTTCTCAGATCCACTCTTTTCTTTAATTTCAACATTAAACTCTTGGAGCAACAACATCCACCAAATCAGTCTCGGTTTTGCTTCTGGTTTCTTCAATAATTACCTTAAAGCTGCATGGTCAGTAAAAACAACAACTTTGGAACCTAGAAAATATTGTCTAAACTTATCAAGAGCAAAAACAATTGCTAAAAGTTCCTTTTCAGTGGTGGTGTAATTAGACTGTGCATAATCCAAAGTCCTAGAATCATAATAAATAACATGGGCAGACTTATCAACTCTTTGTGCAAGGACCGCTCCAACTACATAGTTAGAAGCATCACACATAATCTCAAAAGGAAAGGTCCAGTCCGGGGGCTGGATGATGGGAGCAGAGGTCAATGCTTTCTTCAAGAAGTCAAGTCAAATGCCTTTTTGCAATTGTCTTCAAAGTTTAAAGTGACATCATTCTTCAACAAATTTGACAGCGGAAGAACTATCTTGCTGAAATCCTTAATGAAACGCCTGTAAATATTTGCATGACCAAGAAAAGAACGAATCCCGCGAATGCAAGATGGGTAAGGTAATGTAGAAATCACATCAATCTTAGCAGGGTCTACAGAAATTCCTTTTTCAGAAATAATGTGGCCCAAAACAATTCCCTAATCAACCATAAAATGGCATTTTTCATAATTTAAAACAAGATCAGTTTCCATGCATCTTTCTAAAACCATATTCAAACAATTCAGGCATGCATCAAAAAAAGAACCATAAACAGTGAAATCATCCATAAACACTTCCATGCAATTTTCAATAAAATCAGAAAAAAAATACTAAGCATGCATCACTGGAAAGTTCCAGGAGCATTGCAAATACCAAAAGGCATCCTCCTGTAAGCAAATGTGCCGAAGGGGCACGTGAAAGTGGTCAACTCTTGATCCTCAGGTGCAATATGAATCTGAAAGTAACCTGAAAAACCATCGAGAAAACAATAATGTGATTTACCTGCGAGTCGTTCGAGCATTTGATCAATGAACGACAAAGGAAAGTGATCCTTTCTAGTCGCCTGATTCAGTCTCCTGTAGTCAATACAAACTCTCCAGCTATTTTGAACTAGTGGAAACAAGTTCATTCTTTTCATTTTTCACCACTGTGAGTCCAGATTTCTTAGGTACAACCTGCACTGGGCTTACCCATTTACTGTTAGAGGTAGGATAAATGATACCTGCTTGTAAGAGTTTGGTTACCTCTTTTTTCACTACATCCAGGATCAAAGGATTAAGCCTCCTTTGGGGCTGCCTTACTGTTTTCGCACCCTCCTCAAGTAAAATCTTGTGCATACACATGGAAGGACTAATTCCTGGGATGTCAACTAATGTCCATCCAATCGCCTTCTTGTTCTTCTTCAAAACCTGCAAAAGCTTATTTTCTTGATCTAAATCAAGGTTAGAAGAAATAATAACAGGGAGTTTTTCATTACTCTCCAAATAAGCATATTTCAGATTATCCGGAAGTTGTTTCAATTCTAAGGACGGGGGCTGCTCGATGGATGGAGTGGTCAGGGCAGCCGAGATGTCGAGAGCATCAACTACATAAACAACATCCTCGTCATGAACTTCACCTGTAGGAATCATGTCTTCCTGCAAGGAAGCATCATTCTCAGCACATACAACACAGAGGTTAATGTCAGTACAATCAGTGCATGAGTAAACATCATCATATCCAGATAAAGAAGGAAAATCAAGTGAAATCAATTCAGCACAAGTGTCATCAATCAATTCAGATATCAATTCAACATGAAAAACGGAATGCTCCTCCATGGGATGTTTCATGGCATCGAAAAAGTTAAATTTCGCGATAATGTCACCAAATTCCATGGTCATGGTTCCATCGTCAACATCAATCTTTGTTTTCTCTGTTTTCATGAACGGTCGACCTAAAATGATGGGAGCTCTGCTTGACTTAGTTTCTCCTTCCATGTCCAGAATGTAAAAATCTGCAGGAAAAACTAAATCGTTAACTTGAACAAGGACATCTTCCACTATTCCCCTGGGGTGGGTGTTGCTTCTGTTCACCAGCTGAATGATTAAACCTGTATACGGCAAAGGACCAAGAAAAATGTTATTATAAACAGAAGTAGGCATAACATTAATGCCCGCTCCTAAATCAAGCATGCAATTCTCAAATCTACTATCCCCGATGGTACAAGGAATACAAAAAAAATCCTGGATCTCTTTGCTTCTGTGGCAAGACCTGGGTGAGAGCTGAAACATTTTGCTTGGGCTGAATAAAAGCAGAAGTATTTCTTCCTAACTTAATTCTCTTTTTCCCCTTATTTCGCCTCTTGTGTGTACACAAATCCTTCAGAAACTTTGCGTACTTTGGAATCTGCTTGATTACATCAAGAAACAGAATGTTCACTGCCACCTTTTTGAACACATCCAAAATCTCTCTTTCTTTGTCTTCTTCAAGAACACTCTTATTTTCTGCACTCTATGTGGGAAAGGGATTGGTGGTACATATTATTTTTCGGGCTCAACAACAGCAGTAGCAGGTTCAGGTTCAGGTTCAGCCACCTCCTTATTTTTTTCTGGGGTAGAATCTGCAACCTTTCCAGATCTCAATGAAATTTCACTCACATTAGGATTAGGACCTTTTGGATTCGCAACTGTTTGGGCAGGAAGTTGGTTCTAACCTTAGGCTTGCTGCAAGGGATTTATAGAAGTTGCTAACTATCCAATCTGTGTCTGCATGACTTGCATACTAGAATATGTCCGTTGTTGGAATTGGAGATTACTAGAGGCTAATTGCTTAACAATATCCTCTAATGAAGGACCAGAAGAAGCTGGGGCAGTAGTGATCACCGCTTGTGGAGTATTTTGTGGCGGTGGTGGCAAGGCTAGCATCACTTGTTGTTGGTTAGAAGGCTGATTTCCATATCAGAGGTTTGGATGGTTCCTCCAATTTGGATGGTACCTATTAGTGGACAGGTCAGGAACGTTGTACCGGTTCTGGTTGTTACCTTGATTGTAAAGGGCTGCAGCATAAGCTTGAGGTTTCTCATCTTGTAAAATAGGACATGTATCAGTAGGATGATCAGCAAAAGTATAAATACCACATAATCTTACTGTTTGAGCTTGTTGGTCTGCTTGAGCTTTACCTACCACTACCAACTGTTTCACCAAATCGGTCAGCTCACCCATTCTGCTTTCGAAATTTTTGTCGAAGTGAGAAACATGAGAAGAAACATGCACTTCATTAATACCCTTTATTTGCACAGAATTGTCTCTTGTTGTGAACTGTTGGGAATTAAGTGACATGTTCTCAATCAAAGCCTTGGCAGCGGCTGGAGTCTTATCAACAAGTGCTCCACCACTAGCAGCATCCAAAATATTCCTATCCATTGGTTTTAACCCTTCATAGAAATACTGAATCATTAATTGTTCGGTGATCTGATATTGCGGGCAACTCGAAATCAATTGTTTGAACCTCCCCCAATATCCAGTCAATGATTCATTATCCAATTGTCTAATACCACAAATATCTTTTCTTATCGAGGTAACTCTGGATGCGGGAAAGTAAATCTCTAGGAATACCTTTTTCAAATCATTCCAAGTAGCAACAATATTTGGCTCAAGATAGTACAACCAATCCTTGGATGCACCTTGTAGAGAAAACGGAAAGGCTCTCAGCTTGATGTGATCTTCAATAATTTCTTCTAGCCTGAGTGGTGTAGAACAAACAATCTGAAACTCTTTAAGATGCTTGTGCGGATCCTCACCTGCAAGACCACTAAATCTCGACAACAAGCGTATTAATCCACATTTTAATTCAAAAGGAACAACAAGGTCAACATAATCAATACACAAGTCATTATAGTTCACATCAGGGGCAGCCAATTGTCTTAAAGTTCTTAGGTCACCCATATTTTCAAAAGCTAATTCAGAATCAGAATCAAACAAATTATGTAAAAAAATCAAAAATCAGAATCAGAAGTGAGTGGTGAACTATCCTAGACTGCTCTACGTCGTGTGTGCAAAGTTTTTTCTACCTCTGGATCGAATGCAACAAGTTCAGAACAGGATGACCTAGTTGCCAGGACTAATGCACAACAATGCAGCAACAATAGCGAAAATGCCAACAATGTCCCTAAAAGTAAAAAACAAACACAAAGAAGGAAATCGATCAAAATAAATTCAAAAAAATAAATTGACACCAGAATTAATCTAATTAAACAAATGCGGAATTTGGCGATTCTGAGGGCGGACTCCGGGTATTCCCTTGGAATACCAGGACTAATGATTAGACGATTTTTCTACTCCTAGTAGGAAAAACAGATTTTCAAACGGACCCAATTTTCCCAAAAACCGATTTTTTTCCGACACGCGAGAAGGACAAAAACGTGAAGAACCTAGGGCCTAAATGCAACAACACTAAATCTATGACTCTAATATCGATTAATAACGACAAGAGTCTCCGACAACAACGCCAATTTGATCTGCGTGTCGCGCGCGGATCAAAAACGAGTTATTTTGAAAATATAGTTAACGGTAACGACAACTCGAGTATCGTTCTCAAGGATTCTTGTAAGAAATTAATCAATAACAAAAAGGATAAATGGGGGGTTTGATTTCGGTTTCGAAATAAAAGCGATTTTTGAAATAAGTTGTTGTAAAATAAGCGATTATGAAATAAGTCAATCTACCGATTCAGTTCCTACTATCATCGATTATTATAATTATAATGCCCTAAACGAATTATTCATTCCTATTTGGATACAACCTCAATGACAAGCGCGGTGAGATTTGTAAGATGTACGATCCTATTGTCTGAATTAAGCAAACGTGATAAAACCTCATGAATTAAGCAAACATGATTGATCAGACACAAAACGAATTAAGCAAACATGTCATGTCTATGTTAGGATCATACAATCAACCAAATTGAATCAATATATTTCATGCAATTCAATTAAGCATACAAGAACACAAAATATAATTGAAAGGAATTAAACTAAAATTAACATTATAATAATCTCAAGTGTTGGAACCTGAATACAGTAGATTGACTCAAGGGCAATTAGTTCTCCATCGTTCTTTCTAGCGTAAGGAACAAAATAAAATCGTGAATAATGTGTGAAAGAGCAGCTGCGGCTTCTAGGTTAAATAGAAAACCTAAAACCCCGTTTACAACCCAACTGGGTCAAAAACATAACCCAGGCCCAATTCTAAATGACCTAAAACTGAATAAAACTAATGCAGCCGCTTCAAACGAAATTCTGGAAAATATGACTCCGAATCTGACTTCGACTCTAACACGAAAGTTGTAGCTGTCTCTCTTAGCTTTCCATCAACTGGTAGAACGCCTCAATCAGATTCCTGTAACTCCGATTATGATCATTTCCGTAAAAGCTGTTAAAGCTGAAAATTAAGTACGAAAATTAAATTAAGCCAAAAATAAAGTAAATTAGAAAAACAAATTAAAATATAAAAATAAACTAAGAAAACTAAAGAAATTCCTAAGTGCAATCATGTTGGAATGTGCACCAAAATGAAATGATCACTCATGTTTAAATTTTTTGCACACACCCTAATCAGTAATGCACAACCCCCTATTTCTTCTTATTGTTTTTATGTTTTTTATTTTTATATTATTATTATTATCCTTACTTTACTTAATCACTTTCTTTTTTTAGTAACTTTTGTTTTGTTACTATTCATGTTTTATCATTATTTTAATATTTAGTTCTTTTTATTTGCTTTTCCATTTTGGACTTTCTTTTGCATTATTTTGGGCCAATGATATATCAAAAAGTCAAGGAATGTTCGATTTTGATAAATCGACAAAACTTTAATCAATATGAGGCCAATTAATTTAGTTTATTTTATTTATCATTTTATTTTGGATTTATGGTCGATGAACATCTAAATCATGAGATTCGTCGCAAACCGATTTGAAATCTCGATTAATGATGAGACCTTCATACTTTTCCTTTTGGAATTTATTTTATTGTATTTTATTTTTGCATTATGATTGATGAATATCTAAATATCGAAGATTCGTCGCAAATCAACTTGAAATCTCGATTAATGATGAGACCAATTTACTTTCCCTTTTGGAAATTTAATTTAGTTTATTTAGTTTATTTTATTTTATTCTTACATTCGTTCGATGAAAGTATAAAAATTTAGATTGTCGCAAACCGATAAAATCTTGATTAAGATGAGACCATTCTTTCGATTATTCGATTAGGTTTGCATTGTGAACTCGAAAATAAAATTCAATTTAATTTTTGAAATCCACATGGACACATAAAGTGATGCTCGACTTCTCATAAAGTGATTCTAACATTGAATCTACTATAAGATAGTTAAAGAACTACATTTTGACGCTTTTGATTTAGTCTCAAGACCCGAGACTTCGTATAGTTTAGGACACTTCACACACGCTTCCTCTTTGTTCCATACAACGAACCCTTTTATTTCATGCCATACCATGTAATTTATTATGTACCTCGCTCCCCCATTTTCATTGTATGTCATTTACTTTTATTCATTGTGATTTAATTCCCTAGGAGCAGCCTTAGGGACTAGTATCGATTTCACTTCTTTCTCGAACCCTTGCTTCAAAGCCAAGTGGTTTCACTCGCAAACTTGCACTTCCATTCGGTTATGGTTTCGTTTTCTTGGATCACCCTTAGGGACTAGGAATCGAATCAACCTTATCACTAAACCTCCATTTGCATTACCCTTGTAAGTCAAGCGCATTGTGCCTCGCCATCGACTTTCCAAATAACGAAGACGTCTTATTTAGACCCAAACCCTTGATCCAACGACAAGTGGTCTTAGGTAATAAAATACTTTAATAATACGATAAGAATTGTATGCCAAAACCCTTAAGTGGTAGAAAGGAGGATAATGGATATCTAGTTACCCGCTCTGATTATTTCGATGCAAGACGCTTGCGTTGTTGGGCGAAATAATCACCTTTAACCATAGTCTTTAGTGCAATTCGACTCCTAAATCCTTTCAAGGTGCAACTACATAGGCTTAACTCCTTTTCGATGACCAAACACCCGTAGTGAGCCGAACTACAAAGCTCTAACTTTTCCATTGCATGAGGGAGTACGTAGGAACGAGGATCTCAATCCTTGCCGAGTACATAAGATCAATCAAACTTTAATCAAAATGTTTTTCCTTAGCAAATAACTCATTAGGTAGAGACATTTGTCTCGCGTGACAACTTAGATGGTTCCCATCGAGTATGATGGATTTAAGGGGTGCTAATACCTTTCCCTTGCATAACTAGGCAATGGTTGCAAAAACATTTGTCTTTATCCTCCTTTTCGACGGGTTTTATCTATATCTTCCCTTTCCCCTTTTGGGAATAAATCAAAATTAGGTGGAGACTCTCATGTCAGCCCAGTTCGCAGTCATTTATCACAAGGTCGTATTTTTTCAAGGTGCGATAGCTGGCGACTCTGCTGGGGATTCTTCAAGTACCCAACAGACTGGGGTTGTAAAAACCAACAATGAGCAAGTCCACATCTCTCTATTCCCCAACTGAACAAGCAGTTCTTGCTAGACATTGGTAACTATTAAGAGCAAGAGCAATCTTCATGCGTCAATCAAGTCTCTTCGCTCATTAACAAGTGAGCAAAGTTGGAGCATCTAGATCCATCTTCTGACCACACATTGTCGAAGATAGAGTGTCGGGGAATCGAACCCTTCCACCCAACCAAATTTTAATCATTATTGGCAACTACCAGACCAAAGTCCACCAAGCTAAAACCTTTCATCAAGCTTATCCAATCACATATATGCATCATTATGCATCAACACTTTATATGCATCATTTGCATACATAAACAAATCAACTTTTCATATCCCCAACATTTACATTTCTATTTTTGGCTCGTTGCATAAACAATTTGCAACGTATTTCCATCCAATATGGAGTACATTTTCAAATCAAGCATACATACATTCATAAGTCAGGATCCAGGATCAATCGAAGATTCTAGGCCGATTCTCAGCAAACCCAGTGGGCGTTCCCCGTGGAGCTTTTCTCCTCAACCTTTTTTTGATCGAGTTACCCACCTCAGCAAGTCTAGTGGGCGTTCCCCATGAAATTGTTCTCTTCAACCGTTTGTTGATGAAGCTCTATTCCCTAGGTATCCAGTATTTCTCTAAGCAAAGTTCTTCCCAAGTGTTATTCAATGGGCCTTCCCTATTGTATAGTTATCTTCAACCTTTTGTTGATCTCCCCAAGCAATTTTATTCATTATACCAATATTCCTCAACCAGTTTGTCCTACATCCTTTTGATGATTGACATTTAGTTAGTTGTGTTCTTACCTTCATCTTTTTGGTGTCGAGTTGGGAATTTTCGATCACACTTTTGGTGGTAGCAATTTATTTCGTTTAAGTTTACCTTAATCCTTTTGGTGTATGGAATTTTCTATCACCCTTTTGGTGGTAGAAAATTATTTTGTTTCAGTCTTATCTGTAGCACCCTAAATTTGCCCTCTGGTATTCTATCTTTGTCAGCTTTTCGTTTTGCATTCATACGCGTTTTGCATATCATTTGCACAAGCTCCTGAGACATGGGATCGTGTCTTCTGAGGAATTAGGGTTTATTTCCCTGATAGGGATTTCAAGTCTGAAAATTATTCACCGATTCATTTGGCTCGTCACCAGGGGTTTCTGCTTCATCAGGGTTATTTCTCAGGCAGTGAGTGCTCGAAGTCAAGTTGTGGTGTGATGAGTTCGTCAGGTTGTGGTTTACGAGAAGTTTTGGGCCAATTTGTCTTTTCGTTTGTTCATTAGTGGTCTATCTTTGGATTTATTTTCCAAGAGGTTGATTCTGACAGATTTAAGGTGATTCATAGTTCATTTGGTCAGAAATTCAGAGGATGATTAATTCAGTTGATCGTTGTTTCAATAACGTTTTTATTTGGATCACGAGATTCATTTTTATCATGGATGTATGGAAGAGGTTCATATGTGGTTGTTGGATCAAATCCAATAAAGGCGTGTGTGGAGGAATCATGCTCCTCATCATTTAATTTCGAAGTCGAGTCCAATTTCGCATAAACTAATTATCCACATCATTTTCTTTTTAGTCACATTCATTTTCTTTTTACTCCTACTTGTCATTTTGCAAGACGGTTACGCACTTGTCATCCGAGTCTGCAACACCTGAGCATTGGCAAAGGCAGTTCAAGCCTTAATTCACAAGCAATCTTTTCCACCCCTAGTTAGGGGAACTACGGCAACTCTGATCCTCATTGTCCAAATGAGGTACGTAGTCAGCGGGGTAGGGCCCGTTCGAGCACAGTCTTTATTTTCCCTACATTTTTCCTTTTCATTTCTTTTTCAGTTCTCTTTTTATTTTCTTTTATCCAGTTCAGTTCCTTTTCTCCACAACAGCTTTCATTTCTTCACCCTTTGAAACCGTTTTCTTTGCAAGCGTGGATCCTGTCGGGTACAGCGGACGATCTGGGTGCTAATACCTTCCCAGGTCGTAACCGACTCCCGAACTCAGTCTCTTTGGTTCGCAGGACCCGTGTCCTTCCTTTTCTTTCTTCTGGTTTGTGCAGCATTACCATTCCAATTCCTTCGGGATAAAAATGACTGGCTGGAGACTCTTTTCTTTTCCGCGCCACTTTTGCGTTTGTACCAGGATGGAAATCCAGGGGAGCGACAGCTGGCGACTCTGCTGGGGAAAGTCCTAACCAGAATCTCTGGTCCCCCTGTGAGTCTCTCCTAGCGCTTGCGTGTTTCTGTTTCTTTGGGTGTTGACTGTTTGTTGCTGTGTGTTGTATTTTACTGTTGTTTATCTACAGTTTTGTTTACAGCTTTATTTACAGTTTTCAGTATTTATTTTCCGCATTATATATCATACTGGACTGTCTGGACTGGTTTTTTGTTTGGTGGGCTCGGGTGATACTGTTTCTGAGAGATAAGCCAAGTACCCGGCTTGAGTGCACTATAGGATTAGAGGGGACATATTGTACTCACATGTGACATGATGAGTGGTGATGTGTTTCACACCCAGATTGCGACCAACTTGGAAATATCTTGTGTGGGGATTTCCTCCTCTTCAGGATAGGACCTTGATAGTTATGTGCATCTAGGGACCGATCAGTGAGAACCTTTGTCGAAACAACCCTCCCCAGTGGTGGCAGTGGCAGACCACATTTTGTGGCAAACCCATTCGCACCCGAGGGTCCACTGGGGACTCGCATAGGATGGCCTGGTTCTCTTATAGGAACTCAGTCAAAGCATCTGGCGTATGACACTAGTACTGTATCCTACGGGATGAATGTACTATTGTTTCTCGATTTCAGCGCTCGAAGATGGGAACTTATAGGGGATGCTTGTTTTTCCCGGACTCAGCTGAGGCCTCCCTGGGTGGTACATAATGCCAAACCGATCCCCTGATTTGGACATGAGCCATTTCTCGGAAATGGTGAAAGTATTATTGCTATTCGGCTTTGAGAGTCCGTGATGTTTGACCCGGAGCACACCCGTGATATTGGGAGGGGTTTACAGGTTTGCAGGAACCCTTAACCTCAACATACCCTCATTACTAGTGCAGTCTTATGTTTTGATCTGATCACTATGATCCTGGAATTATCGACCTTTAGTGCTCAGTTACTATTTTGGGTTATTATACAGAGATCTTGTGGTTACAGACACTCGATTCTTGGCTCAGTATTTCAGATTCCAGACAGTTTCCAGCTGTGATTCCTTGTCTTTGCATCTTTTGCATCATCATATTGCATTTTGCATTTGCATCAGCATTTCATTTCCTTCTTCCAGAGAGCTCATCCTTCCTCTTTTGTCCATGACCAGCCAGCTGATTTCCCGATATTCAGTTTGAACAAGTGGTAATTGTTGGAAGACGAAAAAAGTTGTTTGAAGCAAGACTGAGCAGTGTCAAGAACTAAGAAAAGGGTCAGATTGGAAGTCATCAATAGCTATGTCAGAGAACATCTGTCAGAATGTTGAGTTTCCACCTGGTTTCACTTCGATGACCAATCCTTTGTATGGTCTTTCTCCTAATGAGGATCTTCCACAGGTGAACAACCTTACTCCAGCTCAGCCTGCATAGAGCCCGATTGTGAATCAGAGTGTACCTGAACCATCTGTTGTTCGAGGTGAACCTTCATCTTCTTCTGATTCTACAGATTATCAGAGTTTTGCTTTCCCTATGTTGAACTTCCAAGGGGAAATCCCTCTTGTGAAAACCAAGGATCCACCAACTATTGATCCTGCTGAAAGGTTTCGTGTGTTGGATGAGCAACTCAAAGCCTTAGCGGATCCTGATGCCTTTGGTTTTGATGCTCTAAACCTGTGTTTGGTGCCTGGTCTTGTCATACCTCCAGATTTCAAAACTCCGAAGTTCGAGAAGTACACTGGTGTCAGTTGCCTGAAGCGTCATTTGGTGATGTTTTGTAGAAAAATGACTTCTTATGCCCACAACGATGAGCTGATGATTCACTGTTTTCAAGACAGTTTGAGTGGTGCATCCCTAAGTTGGTATATTGATTTGGAAAGTAGTCGTATCCAATCATGGAATGATTTATCCAGAGCTTTCATAAAGCAATACCAGTACAATATAGACATGGCGCCCAGTCGCACGCACTTGCAGAGCATACCTCAGAGGACTGGTGAATCTTTCAGAGAATATGCACAACGGTGGAGAGAATTGGCAGCCCAAGTGCAACCACCACTTTCAGACAGAGAATTAGTTGACCTGTTCGTGGAATCCTTGCAAGGTCCGTACCTGGAAAGAATGAGTAGCATTGGGACATTAAATTTCTCTAATTTGATAAAAGTTGGAGTACGCATCGAGAGCTTGCTCAAAAGTGGAAAGATCCAAGACTTTTCGAACATCCCAGCTAGTGAAAATGAATCTGTTGGTAGCTCCCAAGGGGAGGAATGGTATGACGTCATGGCCAATATCGAATATTCTAAACCAACATCTTCTCAGAGATCATCCCTTCCTAGGTCTGGCTACTCTTATGGACAACAAGAGATGCTCATAGCACCATATCAGAAACCTTGGACTCCTCCTCGTCCAAATCTGCAAGCTCAGGGTCGAAAACCTTAGAATCAATTTCAGAGCCAGCCTAGGCCTCGCAACAATCTGGAAAGAAGGAATGCTCCTCTTCATCCAGTTCCCATGGCGTATAGTGAACTCTTGCCACATCTAATTCATAGCTCATTGGTGGTTCCTAAGCCTCTCAAGCTGTTGCCAGAGCCGTACCTGCCAGGGTACAATCCTCATGAGCAGTGTGGGTATCACGATGGATCGATCGGACATTCAACTGAAGATTGCAAAGCTTTTCAAGCCAAAGTGCAACAGTTGATCGACAATGGGTACATATCCTTTCCAGAAGCAATCTTGGTTGTGCACGTCAACCTCTCACCTGATTGAGTTCAAAGATTTTGAAGGAGCGTCTCTTGATTTCAGTGGTCCAGAAAGAGGATGCCATCAGAGCTAGTGATCATCGTATCCTTTTTATCATTTGCATTGTAGTGTCTTTCCTGTTAGCATCTATTTGTCTTTTAAGCATTGTTGTTTTGAATGGTAATGTTAATGTAGTCATCTTGCATTTCTGAATCAATTATGTCGCATTCGCTCATATTTTCCTTTACTTGCATTGAAAAAAAAATGCATCCATTTACCTCCCATTTATTTCACTGTTGTTTAGCAGGTTTGAGGGAGGATGATGACAACTGAATACCCATAATTGTTGAATGTATGCTTTCAGAGTAGAACCTGCTGACGATGTACAAGCATTGCTTCAATTCCCAAACACCAAAGATATAAGGGAGATAAACCCTCGTCAACCCCTTTGAGCCTTGAAGTAGGCGTTTCTTTTCTAAACAGGAAAAACCCTCACATTAACCCGGGGCAGGGTAGTCGTCAGTTAATTTGACCAAACGTTCAAATTTCCAAAGGAGTGTGCATCCGAGGATCCATTACCTTTATTCATCACACCTCAAGAGGTCAAGGGACGTGAAACCACAATGGTTATCTCTCAACAACAAAAGAATGAGGTAGTCACAACCCTTTCAGCAAGAAAGATAACCAGTGTCACACGATTTGTTCAAAACAAAAATCAAAAGAAAAAAGGAAATAAAGCCCGCTAAGTCGGAAAAAAAAAGTGAAAACAGATGACTTAGGCAAAAGTTAGGGCATCCCGCTGGACTTCAAAATCGAAAAAAATTAAAAAAAAGATTCAGTCCAGGCAAAAATTAGGGAGTAAAAAATATCAAAAAGAAAAAGTTCCATGAGAACAAAATCGTGTGATTACAGACATAAAGACAAAAGGGTGACTGTTACTCCAAGAAACCTCATTGGTGCGTAAACCGTCAACGTCATTGGTTCCTTAACCATTACAAAGCCCTTCCGAGAGGCGAGCGCTTAGGGAAAATTAGCTGAGTGTAGGACCGAAGAACATCAAGGATAATGGGTGGGCAAATATAAACTTTGAGCCACAAACCTTTCTTTCTAAAACCGTGAACCAGACCACGTTATAACCCTTGAAAGTCCTAATTGAATCAGGTTCAATTCTGAAAGCATACTGCGACAAGGTTGCGTAAACTGACTCCTAACAATTTGCTAACTCAGCACTACGTTTGGACTAACCATCCATTCGTCACACACTGTCACAACATTAAAATAAACGAATTTTCAAAACTTGCATGTGCACTGTATTAAAATTACCATTTGTGAATGAACAGTTTTAATTGCAAGTCAGTCTGTGACATCAGGGAAGTTCCTACAAAGAGCAATCACGAGGGAACTTGATCATTCAACAATGATGACCAGAATCGAGAGCATCGTGTTAGCCTATGGATCAGGGGCATGTTATCCAATGTTTTTGTCGATCAAGGAATCAGTCGAGATACAGCAAGTTCCCAAGCATCAGTTTATTGAAGGACGTCGTCCAAGAGTCAGTTGATCAGAAGTGAATCTCCCAAACTGGGGCAGGACACCCATATTTTCTGTTGACCAAGGATATATTCTTCCAATGATCAGTCAAAACGAGTTAAGTCGCTTCCACGCTCATACCGGGGCAGGACATTTCCAGAGCTTGCTAAGTACAACTCTCTTCGAGAGAACATCCAAGTCTGCCATACCAGGAATTAGATAATCAGTGATAGTCTGTTCAGAGACTCGCCAGACAGGGGCAACTTTAGCTACACAGAGCAGGTTATATCGGTGATCTCCAAGTTCAAAACGAGTATCGGGAAATCGTGTTACCTACCCTCGCCGTGTCACCCTTCTCAACCCGAAGCCTTTCCGCATAAGACCTTTCTTCCCGCCTCGGGAGATTTTCTTGCTTTTCATAATCATTGCATAAATAATTTGCATACGTTATTCATGTCGCTTCGTTAGAGCATACGCATCATAAATGCATCGGGCATCCAACCCCGCAACATCAATCTCACATCGAGGGCCTCGTAACCCTAACTTCTTGGCAGCCCAAAGTCCAGTTCTCGTATGACAAACTCTCCTAAGTCCAGTTCTCGTCTGGCAGACCTCGCAAAGTCCAGTTCTCGTCTGGCAAACAAACCCAAAGTCCAGTTCTCGTCTGGCAAACCAACTTCCAA
The DNA here is from genome assembly GCA_963966055.1 of Lathyrus aphaca. NCBI lineage: Eukaryota > Viridiplantae > Streptophyta > Magnoliopsida > Fabales > Fabaceae > Lathyrus > Lathyrus aphaca. The sequence goes on from OZ014519.1 coordinate 412,003,333, forward strand.
TACCAGTTCTCGTCTGGTAGGCGAATCTTTTAACCAGTTCTCGTCTGGTCACCTTTTCATTTAACCTGTTGAACACCTATTCTCGTCTGGTAGTCGCTCGTTTTCAGAGTCAGTTCTCGTCTGACAATGAACCTCCAAGGAGTCAGTTCTCATCTAACGACTTATTTCTTTGCCCATCAGTTCTAATATGTTGGTCTACCTTCAATAAATTGGTTCTCGTCTGGTAATTCACCTTCAAAGTCCAATTGCTTGGCAACCAAAAAACAAAAATACCAAAATCCCTATCAACCTGGCCCCGGCCACCTAACCATCCTTGTTTCAGCTCCCGTAACTTGCATCTTCATATCCTTAGCATCCCGAGCATACGTTTACATTTTGCACCATTTTCATTGCATTTGCATACTGCATGGTTTCTGTTCTCTCTCTGGTGTGGAGCAAAATCATTACAAGACACAATCTGGGGCAGTTATCTCAAGATCCGTTTGTTTTCTGCGAGAGTTTGAAGACACTAGGGCAATTCTGGATGCCATGCCTTCTGTAAAATCCTCTAGAGACGATCTCTTTATAGATGATGCAGTATGACTTAGTTTCATGAATAAGGAATGCTTGTTCACTCTTGATAATCAGTATGCGACTGTTGAGCTCGTAAGTTTGAAGCACTAAATCAATTCTCAGGGAATGTGTGGTATTTCTTTTCCCAGCAGGGCATTGGAAGTCTATTTCTTCCTCGAGCATAAGATCTTCTTTCAGCCGACAAGATTTCCTCATGAGGAGTTGGGTATTCTTATTCAGTCAAAGTCCAATGTTCATTGGCATATCTTTCCGACACAGTTGTCATATTGTACTTGGGGCATAATTTTTCTTATTTTGATCTCTAATTCTCCTCAGCAAAGTCTCTCCTCAGCAGAGCATTGCCAAATATTTTTCTCAGTCAAGCTAGAGGGTTGACATTTCCCCAACTGAGTTAGAGCAGATGGTATCCCTAGCAGAACTTCAAGGCTAATTGAATCGTTCTCATCCCCAAGCAGATTATCTTTCCACAAGTGAAATATTCCCAGCAGGCAGCTGAAGGCATGGCTTCCACACAGAGTTAGAATTGTCAGAACTCTCTCCCCAGCAAGGGTCCCAGCAAGGGTTATTTGAACAAGCGTCTTCCCCAGCCGAGTCTGAAGATTGCCATTTCCCTACACAGTTGCATGTTTAGGATTCACTCCCGTCATTGAAATATTCCCCCAGAGAAGTCGCCAATTTATTTTTGGGCAATGTGATGATACAGATAGTTGTTCATCCCCTCAACCAGATTCAAACGTCATCCAAAACTCTTGACCTGGTTCTCCCCTGCAGAGTTGTGAATCTTATTGCCAATCAGGGCACTTTGCTTGTGCTCGTCTGCATCCCCCCAACACTCGTCTGTGTTTGAACTTATGTGATGCTCGTATGCATTCTCCAACGCTCGTCTGCATTTTTCATCTGTTTAAAGCTCGTTTGCATTGTTTGGGTACTCGTCTATATCATCCCTCACACTCGTCTGTGTTAGCTTATATCCATATGTACTAATTTGATAATCGCTCTGGTACTTGTCTGTATTGCTACTCCAGTGCTCGTCTGTGTTGGGTATCTAGTATTCGTTTGTACTAGTGGCTGATGTTCGTCTGTATCATCGCCTGAAGCGCTTGTTTGTGTTTCTAAGATCATCGTCTGATATTCGTTGGTATCATTAACTTATGGCACTCGTCTGTGTTTCTCTTGATGATCATCCAATACTCGTCTGTATTGAAGAGGTTTGAAATCCTGATTGTGGGAATAAATGTCAAAATGGTTACCGGTCCTGGCGTAACAGGTATATCCGAAGGAGATTCGTCTGTCTCAAGTATCACTTATTAAAGTTGCACCTGGCGTAACAGGTTTGTTCGAAGAAGGCTCGTCTGTCTTATACCATATATCTGCGGATAATATATGAAAAGGGTTCGTCTACCTTGTTTATGCACGTCTATCCCACAGACTTAAGTGCATCACCGGTCCTGGCATAACAGGTTCATCCGAAGGAGATTCGTCTGTCTCAAGTCATATGTTTTGTGTTTGAGGACTCGTATGTCCAGTTCCTGGAGTAACAGGATTGTTCAAAAAAGACTCGTCTGTCAATGTATTCTAATTCCATATATTAGTTTCAACTTGGAAGGAGCTCGTCTGCTTTCTCTTTGCTTCAGCTACCAAAGCGTCATTTACTTGGGTTTATTTCCCAGTTTCTGCATTCTCTGTCAGAGTGCAAATTTCTGGTCTTCTTGGTATTCAACCACAGTTTATCTTGAATGGTCGATAGCCCGTGCTACCGTCCTCTTCAGATTAACAGTTGCTTGAATAGGGGCAGCTGTAGCACCCTAAATTTGCCGTCTGGTCTTCTATCTTTGTCAGCTTTTCGTTTTACATTCATACGCGTTTTGCATATCATTTGCACAAGCTCTTGAGACATGGGATCGTGTCTTCTGAGGAATTAGGGTTTATTTCCCTGATAGGGATTTCAAGTCTGAAAATTATTCACCGATTCATTTGGCTCGTCACCAGGGGTTTCTGCTTCATCAGGGTTATTTCTCAGGCAGTGAGTGCTCGAAGTCAAGTTGTGGTGTGATGAGTTCGTCAGGTTGTGGTTTACGAGAAGTTTTGGGCCAATTTGTCTTTTCGTTTGTTCATTAGTGGTCTATCTTTGGATTTATTTTCCAAGAGGTTGATTCTGACAGATTTAAGGTGATTCATAGTTCATTTGGTCAGAAATTCAGAGGATGATTAATTCCGTTGATCGTTGTTTCAATAACGTTTTTAAGTGGCTCACGAGATTCATTTTTATCATGGATGTATGGAAGAGGTTCATATGTGGTTGTTGGATCAAATCCAATAAAGGCGTGTGTGGAGGAATCATGCTCCTCATCATTTAATTTCGAAGTCGAGTCCAATTTCGCATAAACTAATTATCCACATCATTTTCTTTTTAGTCACACTCATTTTCCTATCCGTTGTCCATATTCTTTTACATATCCATTTTCGAATTTAATTCATTTTCCCCCCATATTCAATTAACCATTTCTATCCATTTATTCATCTTATTTCTATCCATTTTTGTAATAAACATTTTTCTATTTTAAGTCCATATTAATATTCATTTTCAATTTTACTAAACCATTCTATTATCCATATTTCATTTTAATCCATCATGTCTATTTGTCTCTAATTCATATCCTTTATCCATATTTTAGTCCACATTTCTATTCAATAAAAGCCAAAGAAATCCAATTATCTTCTTTTTTTTCTTTTTCTTAATTCAATCCATTCATTGTCCATATACTATCCAATTTTCTTTCCATTATCCATATCCTTCTTTATATATATGTGTATATACATATCATTCCCAAAACAATTTCTTTTCTTTTCTTTTCAATTTTATCCCAAATATAAAATCTATACTCATTATTAGTACCCTTTATTATAAGATCAAAATGCAAATCCTGTTTCGATACTATTCTAGGCCCATAAACATTTTTGTCATACCATTTTTAAAGCCTATCTTGTTACTTTATTATTATTTTCAAAACAGAAAAAAAAAACAAATAAATCATGCAAGTTGGGAGCATGTGCTGGGTATTTTGCTTCAGCCTCAAAAGAAACGTTGAGGCTTCTACCCGTATTTCATTTCACAATGGAAAAATATAATCTGACTGTTAGACTTAAATGTTCAAGTAATTACTAGATCTAGAATTGCATAAAAAGACAATAAAATAAAACAACTTTTCTTCTTACCCATAACTCAAACCAGCATACAATATATATAGCTAGGTCAAAATAGACTAAATGGGCCAAGGGCCATAACAATTTAAAAATACCAAATACCCAATATAAATCAGCCCAATATAAAATCCTTAAGTAAAACTGATTGCTTTTTCTTTCTTATGGGTTTAATGCAAGTCCTAACAATACTTCCAGGGTCCAAAAGAACCTTGTCCTCAAGGTTCAAGGTATTAGGAGAGTGTTGTGAAACATATGGGCCGGCCCACCCGAATTTGTTGTTGGAGCTGTGACTGTGCAGAGAGACTGGAGTGAGGCTGGGACAGGTGGCGTCTTGAGGAAGCGCCGCGGGAGAGGGGTTAGGTTTGGTGGGAGTTGTTGGGTTTGCGTGTAAGGGTGGATAAAGGTTGCATAGAGCAGTGAGCTCCTTGGTAGCTGTAGCCTTAGCAGCATTGGGACAAGGAAAATCACGTGGGTTACAGCTGGAGTGCATTACTGGTTTTGGGCTTTGTGATACAGTCTTGGCACGTGAAGAGGGAGAATGGGATTGGGAATATTTTTGAATGGGTGGATGAGATGTTGGCAAGGGAGACACGCGTGGACACGTGGACGGAGGAAAAAAATTTTGACTGAGTTTTGTACTTGGAGACAGTTGGGTACTTGATGGAGTTAGCCGTTGAAGCACTTCATTTTGTAAGTGTTTAGTTTTCGGAAATGAGAGAGAGTTTGAAACATCAAGTTCTTCTTTTTTTTCTTTTTCGTTGAAGCTCTCCCCACCGCTAGTCTTCTCTTCCGTCTTTGTTGTTTCGAACACTTGTGTGGCACCTTGCATGTCAATGTCTTCAAAGCGGATGGTGTTTGGAGGTGGTTGTGAGGGGTGGTCGATTTCCTCAGCTTTCCCATGGTAAGGCCGAAGGAGTGAGATATGCACCATCGGGTGTATCCGCGAAGAAGAAGGCAAATCTAACAAATAAGCTACAGTGCCTACACGATTGATGATGCGAAAAGGGCCGAAGTACCTCTGTGATAATTTTTGTGACATGCGTCTCCGGACAGAGGTTTGGCGGTACGGTTGGAGCTTTAACAAAACTAGGTCACCTTCGGCGAAGGTAAAATCTTCCCGTGATTTGTTCGCTTGTTTTTCCATTTGTTTTCTGCTTTTCTGTAAATTTGCCTTTAACTGTGTTATTATTTGTTGTCGTTGTTGCAAGGACTCATCTAAGGAAACTTCTGATGTTGTGCCAGCTAGATAGTCCGGGATGGTGGGGGGGTCGCGTCCATACAAAGCTTTAAAGGGGCTCATTTGAATGGCTGTATGGAACGAAGTATTGAACCAAAACTCAGCAAGGTGGAGATGCTTAAACCACTGACGAGGGTTGTCTCCTGCGAAGCAACGAAGGTAAGTCTCTATTGATTTGTTCACAACTTCCGTTTGCCCATCCGTTTGGGGATGATACGACGTGCTATATTTTAATGTTGTTCCTTGTATTTTAAAAAATTCCTTCCAGAAGGTACTCAAGAACAAGGGGTCGCGGTCAGACACTATGGATTTTGGGATCCCATGTAGACGAAAGACTTCAACAGCGAAACGAGATGCCAGATCTTTAGCCGTGAACTTCGATGGCAGAGCGATGAAATGGACAAATTTGGTGAGTCGATCACAAATCACCCAAATGACGGTGTGTGCGAACGAGTTTGGCAGATGTGTAATGAAATCCATGGTAAGTTCATCCCAAACTTTCTGAGGGATTGGTAGTGGCTGCAAAAGACCTTTTGGTTTTTGAGTCAAATACTTGTTATGTTGACAAATATCACAACATCTGACTGTGTCCTTGACTGCTTCTATGATACCAGGCCAGCAGAAAGAAAGTCTCAGACGGGCTAGGGTTGCTTTGACGCCTGAATGACCGGCTGAAGGTGTTGCATGATACTCCTGTAAGAGATTCTGGCGAAGCGTTGAGAGCGCAGGTACAAAGATTCTATCTTTATAATACAGTACCCCTTTATTGAATTTGTAGGATCTTCCATGAACAGTGTGAGTAGTTAACTGTTGAACTAACTTTTTTCCTGCGTCGTCTGTTGCATAAAATTGGCGGAGTGTGGTGACTAGATTCGGAACTGGGGAAGAAATTGACATCATATGAGGCTCATCTGGACCAAATTGGCGACTCAGAGCATCAGCAACTAGATTTGAACGACCAGGTTTGTATGAAATTTCAAAGTTAAATCCTTGTAGCTTTGAGGCCCATTTCTGTTGTTCTGGTGTTTGAATCCGTTGCATAAGAAGAGATTTGAGACTTTTCTGATCTGTGTAAATGTGAAATTTCTGCCCAATTAGATACTGACGCCATTTTTTTACTGCTTCTGTGACAGCGAACATCTCTCGAACATAGACGGAGGCTGCTTGCATCCTGGGGCACATTTTCTTACTAAAGAACGCGATGGGATGACCGCCTTGTGACAAGACTGCACCAATTGCCACACCGGAAGCATCTGTCTCTATGTTGAAAGTTTTTGTAAAATCTGGTAAAACCAGGACCGGCATGTCGGTCATATGTTTCTTCAATTCTGTAAAGGCCAAAGCTGCCTCCGAACTCCATGTAAATTTAGTGGAACGCAATAAGTCGGTGAGAGGAGCGGCGAGAGAGGCGTAATTACGCACGAAGCGTCTATAAAATCCGGTGAGGCCCAAAAAGGCACGGAGAGTCGTGAGGGAGCGTGGTTGAGGCCATTCCAAAATGGCTTTGACTTTATCCGGATCTGGTGCAACACCTCCCACAGAAATAACATGACCTTAGTAATGAATTGAATCCACTGCAAAAACACACTTAGAAAGCTTAACAAAAAAAAACTGGGACTTCAACAAGTCAAACACCACCTGTAAATGAAAAATATGGTCATCGAAATTGTCACTATAAATCAGTATGTCATCAAAGAATACCAAAACAAATTTCCGCAAATGAGGTCGTAATAAATCGTTCATTGCAGACTGAAAATTAGATGGGGCGTTAGTGAGCCCAAATGGCATAACTAGAAATTCATAGTGTCCATCAAAAGTTCGAAAAGCTGTTTTATGTGTATCTTTCGATGCAACCCGGATCTGGTGGTAACCTGAACGTAAGTCTAATTTGGTGAAATATTTGGCGGAGCCAAGTTCATCTAGGAGTTCATCGATGGTAGGGATTGGAAAACGGTCTTTGATAGTGACTGCATTAAGAGCACGATAATCTACACAAAATCGCCAAGTGCCATCTTTCTTTTTAACTAGTAAAACGGGTGAGGAAAAGGGGCTGTTGCTTGGAATTATAAGACCCTGTGTCAGCATCTCTTGAATTATTGTAGTCATGGCATCTTTTTGTGAATGAGGGTAACGGTAGGGTTTGACATTGATAGGTTTGGTGTTAGGCTCAAGAGGGATGTGGTGGTCATGTGGTCTTTTAGGAGGAAAACCAGGGTTTTGATGAAATATTTCTTGGTAGTCCTGGAGTAAGTCAAGGATTTTTGGGTCAAGGTTGGTTGGTAGAGGATCAAGGGTAGATTTTGGAGATGGGGTAACTGGTTGAAAAGTAAGTAAATGGAATGAAGAAACAGAATTTGTATGAATTAGGTGTCGGAGTTGGTGGAATGTTGTGTGTGTTGGGTGAGAGGTTGGGTCACCTTTTAAAGTGATTGGACTGTCAAGATGAGTGAAAGTGATGGATGGAATCGAGAAGTCAGCCTGAATTGGTCCTAATGTTCGTAACCAAGCCATGCCCAAGACCACATCAGCTCCTTCAATTGGCAGCAAGTAGAATGGTAGTTGAAAAGATTTGTTTTCTAAAACAATTTTAACATTATTACAAATTCCTTCACATTGCAAATGAGAGCCGTTGCCAACCATGACTGAAAATTGTGGGCTAGGAGATGCCTTGAGACTGAGATGATGAGCAATACGTGGCTGTAGAATATTATGTGTGCTGCCAGTGTCAACCAAGACCATTACCTGTAGGCCACCAATTAAGCCTTTGAATTTGAGGGTTTGAGGAGAAAATTGACCCGTTAGAGCTTGGGTGGACAATTGAAAGTAAGTATCTTGGTTGTCTTCTTCTACTTCTATTCTTTCAAAAGTTGCTGGAATTTCATCTTCAATATGTTCTTCCTCAGCCAAAAGGATTAGGAATCGAGAAGTAGAACACTTATGACCAGGTACAAACTTTTCATCACAATTAAAACATAAGCCTTGAGCTCTACGTTCTTGAAGTTGGGCTTGAGAAAGGCGGAGAATGGGAAACTTGGGGGAATTTGTTTGGGGTTGTGGTTTTAATGGGGTTGGTGATTCAGAATTTTGTGGAATATGTGTTTTTGTAGTTGGATAGTTTGTTGTGGCGGTGTTGTTTTTGTAAGAGTTGGTGAAGGTTTTGGAATATTTTGGCTTTGAATCTTTGAGTTTTGATTCAATGAGTTTGGCAAGGCCAATGGCTTGAGAAATTGATGTAGGTTTGTGAATGGCCATCTCATTACGAATATCCAAAGTCAGCCCAGAAATGAAACAATTTAGGATTGCCTCAGGTGGTAAACCAAGAACTTGATTTCCTAGCTTTTCAAATTTAGTTTGATACTCCACAACAGTCCCTTCTTGCTTTAATTTAAATAATTCAGCTTGGTGATTTTCATAAGTGGAAGGACCAAAACGTAATTCTAAAGCTCTCGTAAAGGAAATCCAATCAGTTAGCAATAAATTCTGATGCATCCATTTAAACCAGCCCAAAGCATCACCTTTCATATAAAAGGAAATTAAAGACAATCTATTCTCATGAGGCATGTTATAAAAACTGAAAAATTGTTCCGCTTGAAACAACCATTCTAGTGGATTTGAACCATCAAACATAGCTAATTCAAGTTTCGGAGAGCGAAATGGAGGTAATGGGGGAATGTGATTGAATTGAGGGTATGGGTGTGGGTGAATATAAGGAATGTTAAAATTCTGTGCTGTATTAAAATTAGAGGCTGCTGAAAGTTGGGGTGGAAAATATGAGGGTGAAGGGATTGGTAAAGTGAGTGGGGACAGGGATAATGTTGGCTGGGGCAGGTTTTGTGAAAACACAGCAGAGGTTCTAATGGGAGTGTGGGTGGGTGTGAGAACTTGGGGGGAAGGGGTAGGGGTAATATGGGAAAGGGGATGCGAAATACCTGAGGGTCCAGCAGCAGCAGCATTATGAACAGTAGCTGGAGTAGGTTGTTCTCTCCTAATGCTGAATTTGTTGATAGCAGCCATGAGTGTTTCAAAACGAGATACCATCACACCATTTTTTGATAGCAGCCATGAGTGTTTCAAAACGAGCTTATGACACTAATGCTGAATTTGTTGATAGCAGCCATGAGTGTTTCAAAACGAGATGCCTTGAGACTGAGATGTTGTGGCCGCCGTTTTTGGAACGATGAAGAGGATGTGGGAACTCGAACAGAAAAGTTGAGAAGAGGAAACAGGGGAGTCGTACAGCTCACGGTCTTATCTGCTGATGTTTATATTTTTCAATTTCCTTAAGTTACAAACCCTTGTAGCCTTTCTTTATTTTGTTTTTATTTTTTATTAAATATTTTGATGTTTGTTAATAAGGGTGGCTTGTGCCCACCGTTTTCTTCAGCTGATCACCATCATTGGTCCAGCACTCATCCTCCTTTCCTGGTTTTCATTTTATTTTTTATATAATAAAAGTTAATTTTAATAATTTTGTTAATTTTTTAGTTTAGTTCTCTATTACTTTTGTTATTTCTGATCTTAAAGTCTATTTGTAGTTAATTAATAATTTTGTTTTCTTATTATTTTTCTATAAAGATTTTTTTTGGTTAATTAGAATAGAATTAAAAGCTTTTTGGTTTAGACTTATGATTACTTGTTGATTTTGGAATGATTAGTCCGTATCTTGTGATTTACCTTCATAATCTTGTGTGGACTAATGAGATTTCTTGATGCAGATTGTGCTAAATCCCTGATATAGTTTGGATCAATTCTTGGTTTTAACTCTGGTTTTCTGTGTCGATTTGCCTTGATTGCTTTGAGCTTATCTGAGATTTTGGATTATGGTATTTGCTGAGGAGTGCACGTCATTAGGAGCTTATGACTTGTATTATTTTTGCTCGGGAATTTGACTTTATTTGATTTTACGATCAATACCTTCATCTTACCTGGCTTACTGTTTTGAGATATTCCTGAGTTTCTTGTTGTGCACACATTGAAGAGGCAACGAACCTTCTCCGTTAGGTATCATTACACCATTGTGTAACAGCCATGAGTGTTTCAAAACGAGATGCCTTGAGACTGAGATGTTGTGGCCGCCGTTTTTGGAACGATGAAGAGGATGTGGGAACTCGAACAGAAAAGTTGAGAAGAGGAAACAGGGGAGTCGTACAGCTCACGGTCTTATCTGCTGATGTTTATATTTTTCAATTTCCTTAAGTTACAAACCCTTGTAGCCTTTCTTTATTTTGTTTTTATTTTTTATTAAATATTTTGATGTTTGTTAATAAGGGTGGCTTGTGCCCACCGTTTTCTTCAGCTGATCACCATCATTGGTCCAGCACTCATCCTCCTTTCCTGGTTTTCATTTTATTTTTTATATAATAAAAGTTAATTTTAATAATTTTGTTAATTTTTTAGTTTAGTTCTCTATTACTTTTGTTATTTCTGATCTTAAAGTCTATTTGTAGTTAATTAATAATTTTGTTTTCTTATTATTTTTCTATAAAGATTTTTTTTGGTTAATTAGAATAGAATTAAAAGCTTTTTGGTTTAGACTTATGATTACTTGTTGATTTTGGAATGATTAGTCCGTATCTTGTGATTTACCTTCATAATCTTGTGTGGACTAATGAGATTTCTTGATGCAGATTGTGCTAAATCCCTGATATAGTTTGGATCAATTCTTGGTTTTAACTCTGGTTTTCTGTGTCGATTTGCCTTGATTGCTTTGAGCTTATCTGAGATTTTGGATTATGGTATTTGCTGAGGAGTGCACGTCATTAGGAGCTTATGACTTGTATTATTTTTGCTCGGGAATTTGACTTTATTTGATTTTACGATCAATACCTTCATCTTACCTGGCTTACTGTTTTGAGATATTCCTGAGTTTCTTGTTGTGCACACATTGAAGAGGCAACGAACCTTCTCCGTTAGGTATCATTAAGGCTCGATTTTACTTAATGCATGCTGTTGCATCTGGAAGTCCTACTGGTGTAGGCTCTGTTTGTGCATTGTTCGACTGCTTCATTTCGCATTTTCATCTCCTTATCTTATTTCTAATTCATCCATTTCTTCTTCCTCATCTTCTTTCATGCTTTCTTATCTTATTTGAGGTGTGCTTAGGCCACCATGGTTCTTCCTCCTCTTCTTCTTCTTCTTCTTCTTCTTCTTCTTCTTTTCTTTCCTTCTTCATTAGGATAGGATTCAAACCTCACTAACTTAGGTTCATCCATGCATGACAACTTTTAGGATTCTAGTCTCCCTTAGATTTTTCACCTTTTGAGATCCTTTTGGTGCTCTCTCTTCTCATCTTCAAACTTAATTTTAATCCACTCTAATAAAAGTTGAGTCTCCTCATGTGACATGAGACTTTGCTATGAGATACTTGCACGCGTTCCGTTTCGGGGCGAGGTGTAAGTTATCCCTCGTGGTGGATAGGTCTTAGCATGAGATTATCTCAAAAAGAAAAGCATAAAAAAACACTTCTTAACCAAAAATCACAAAAATACTTAATAAATGTTAGTAGGCCAGTGTGTCTAAGCCTTCACTTGTGGGACTAGATTTGGGGATTTCCTCCATAGATAGGTGTGCCTCTTGCGCATTCCATTTCGGGATGATGTGAGACGTATACATCCCAATGAGTAAGACTTAGGTACACTTACCTATGCAAACTTCACTCTTAAAAAGCTCATAAAAAAACAAACAAACAATAAGCGTCTTTCCTTCGGGAATTCTTTTCTTATCTCATTTGCTTCGTACGCGAACTTACTCATACTTGTCATTTTGCAAGACGGTTACACACTCGTCATCCGAGTCTGCAACACCTGAGCATTGGCAAAGGCAGTTCAAGCCTTAATTCACAAGCAATCTTTTCCACCCCTAGTTAGGGGAACTACAGCGACTCTGATCCTCATTGTCCAGATGAGGTACGTAGGCAGCGGGGTAGGGCCCGTTCGAGCACAGTCTTTATTTTCCCTACATTTTTCCTTTTCATTTCTTTTTCAGTTCCCTTTTTCTTTTCTTTTATCCAGTTCAGTTCCTTTTCTCCACAGCAGCTTTCATTTCTTCACCCTTTGAAACAGTTTTCTTTGCAAGCGTGGATCCCGTCGGGTACGGCGGACGATCTGGGTGCTAATACCTTCCCAGTTTGTAACCGACTCCCGAACTCAGTCTCTTTGGTTCGCAGGACCCGTGTCCTTCCTTTTCTTTCTTCTGGTTTGTGCAACATTACCATTCCCATTCCTTCGGGATAAAAATGCCTGGCTGGCGACTCTTTTCTTTTCCTTTTGTTGATGTCTATTATCCTTTTCGTATTGGAAATGTTTTGTCAGTTATGTCGTTATCCTCATCCTTTTGGTGATGGTGATCTATAAAGTTGTGTGTGTTAACTATCATCCTCTTGGTGATAGGTCTGTCATCCTTTTGGTGTCAACAATCCTTCAGTATTGGGTCAATGTATCATCCTCTTGGTGAATGACAACTTCCAAAACTAGTGTGTGTTTTGTTATTACCATTTTGGTGATATCAAGTTTGTGGCATTTATGTCACCCTATTGGTGTTAGCGAGAGTCATTGTGATCCAACCATCATCCTTTTTGTGTTGGTGATCCTTGTCGTTTAGATTTAACTCTCACCCTTTTGGTGTTTGTAATCATTGAAGACGTTTGAGTTAATTATCACCCTTTTGGTGATAGCTATTTGTGTGTGTGTTGATCTTACTATTACCCTTTTGGTAATAGCGAGTCTCAGTACGTCGACTATCATCCTTTTGATGGTAGTTATCTTTCTCATTATTGAATTATTCTTCATCCTTTTGGTGATGGCTGTTACCCTTTTGGTAATAGCATCCTTTGTTTATCTTACTGATGTCCTTTTGGTGTCAGTGGTCTATCCAGTTTTAACCGTCAACTTTTGTCTTTAATCCTCTATCACATTTTCTTATTTTTTTTAGACAAATTCAGAGTCTTTTTCATATCTAATTGGCTTCTACCTTTAAAGTATGAATGTGAGCCAGTTCATCTTACACGGTTTAAGCCATATAGATAGGGGCAATTATCATACCCCAAATTTGTCCTAATTGTATACCAGTTTGTTTCAGTTTATTAACCAATATCCAAAAATCAAAAAATATATGTCATTTCTTTTTGTTGTCCAAGTTCAGGGTTTGTGTAAAGTTGAGTCGGGTTTTCGTTCAGTTTTATCAGGTTGTGTGCTTGTACTGTTGAAAAATCAGTGGAAGTTTGGTATTATTGATCAATGTATTTTAGTGTGGTGGTAATTCTTCCATATTTCGATCTCACATCCATTTCTTTCTATTCTAATTCAAAAAAATCCATTATTTTCCATTCTATTTTTCCATTATTTTCCATCTTCATTATTTTCCATATTTATTACTTTTCCATTATTTTCTATTATTATTAGTATTAGTATTATTATTATTATGTTAGTTCCTCCACAATTCAATCCTTGAGTAGCTACCATATCTCCTACAGTGCCAAAGACGCTGCAATTATACCAACCAACACACCCACTATACAATTCCAATTTCACTATACGCATAACTTCCACAAATCCAACGCAGGACCTACTCCCCCACCAAGACACAAACAAAACCTCATGACTCACACAACAACGACAACACATAAACACACCTTCACGCACATGACAACAACAAATTACAGCTCACCAAATTTTGGCATTATCCCTCCAAAATTTTTGCCACAAGACTTCCTCTTATACCCTATCAATTTCTCTATAAGAAGGACAACATTATTCATCATTCATAAGCTTGGATTACATTAGAAAACCTCTGCAAAACTTCTTCCAATTCCAAGTTTCAAACATAAACCTCTCATCCTTCTTCACATAAACCTGCAGAAAATTTCACAAACATGCCCCTTTAAAAATCCTACAAATCACCCTTTTCATTCCATCACCACACAAACACCAAATCCTTCATCGAAACAAATAAAAAAACATAAACCAGACAAACAGATCCGAGAGCGAACCTGAAGCGAAAAATAGAACGATTCCAAAATGACCGAGAGTGAGATTGACGAAATAAAATCGTACTCACAAACAGAGACAACAGAGTGATAGGTGAGTGAAAAAATCCAAATCATGAAAGAACCAAACACCCGTGTGAGACTCAAAACCGAGATCAGAGTGTCTTTGACGGAGAGGGTGAACCGTGAGTGAGTACGCGAATCGAAGCGGATCGTGTAAGCGACCGTCAAGGGTGGGTTTCTTATTTTTGTTTCCCCTAGATCATGGCTTGAAAGAACCTGAGGGTGGATTTTAAGGTTTATGAATCGTTTTTATAAAATGGTGGAAGCACTTTTCGTTACCGGTCTTTTTGGTTTGGTTAAAAGCTTTTCCTATACTGTCCCTTCATTTGCATCATGGGATTTAAACCTTAAGCCCAAGTTTAAAATTTCTGCACACACACCCTAATCAGTAATGCACAACCCCCTCTTTTTTCTTATTGTTTTTATTTTTTATTTTTATATTATTATTATTATTATTATCATTACTTTACTTAATCACTTTCATTTTTTTAGTAACTTCTGTTTGGTTGCTGTTCATGTTTTATCATTATTTTAATATTTAGTTCATTTTATTTCCTTTTCCATTTTGGACTTTCTTTTGCATTATTTTGGGCCAATGATATATCAAAAGTTCAAGGAATGTTTGATTTCGATAAATCGGCAACACTTTGATCAGTATGAGGCCAATTGGTTAGTTTATTTTATTTTCGATTTATGGTTGATGAACATCTAAATCTTGAGATTCGTTGCAAACTGATTTGAAATCTCGATTAATGATGAGACCAACTTACTTTCCATTTTGGAAATTTATTTTATTGTATTTTATTTTTGCATTTTGGTCGATGAACATCTAAATCGGAGATTCGTCGCAAATCGACTTAAAATCTCGATTAATGATGAGACCACTTCTTTTCCCTTATGGAAATTTAAATTAATTAATTTAGTTTATTTTATTTTTTTCTTACATTTGATCGATGAAAGTCTAAAAACCGAGATTATGGCAAAACGATAAAATCTTGATTAAAACAAGACCATTCTTTTGATTATTCGATTAGGTTTGCATTGTGAACTCGAAATTAAAATTCAATTTAATTTTTGAAATCCACGTTGACGCATAAAGTGACACTCGACTTCTCATAGAGTGATTCTAACAATGAATCTGCTCTAGCATAGTTAAAGAGCTACATTTCGACGTTTTCGATTTAATCTCAAGACCCGCGACTTTGTATAGTTTAGGACACTTCACACATGCTTCCTCTTGGGCCCAAACAATGAACCCTTTTATTTCATGCAATCCCGTGAAACTTATTTTGTACCCCACTTCCCCATTTCCATTATATGTCATTCACTTTTCCGCATTGTGATTTCGTTCGCTAGGCGAACCCTTAGGGACTAGTATCAATTTCACTTCTTTTGCGAACCCTTGGTCTAACTCCAAGTGGTTTCACTCGCATACTTGCACTTCGATTCGATTATGGTTTCATTTGATAGGAGCACCCTTAGGGACTAGGACTCGAATCCACCTAACCACTAAACAATAAACCTCCATTTGCATCACTACAAAAAAATGTGTAAATTATGGCGGTTATTTTAAGATGATTGTGGCCGTTTCAACCGCCATAATTTACTAAAATGGCGTTTTAGAAAACGACGTAGAATTGGTTGCCGCTAGGTAAATTATGGCGGTTATAGAATAAACGCCGTGACAACCGCCATTTTAAACTTAGGTTAAAATGGCGTTTTGTATTTAACTTAGGTTACGCAATTTTTTGTAATGCATTACCCTTGTAAGTCAAGCGAATTGTGCCTCGCCATCGACCTTCCAAATAACTAAGACGACTCTTTTAGACCCAAACCCTTGATGCAACGTCAAGTGGTATTAGGTAATACAACACTTTAATAATACAAGAAGAATTGTACGCTATGAGCCCTAACTGCTAGAAAGGAGGATAATGGATATCCAGTTACTCACTCCAATTATTTTGATGCAAGATGTTCGTCTTATTGGGCGAAATAAAAACCTCTACCCATAGTCTTTAGTGAAATTCGACTCCTAAGTCCTTTCTTGAAAGAAAGGTAATAAAATCAACAACCAACCATCCGTAGTGAGCCAAACTACGAAGCTCTGACTTTCCCATTGCACGAGGGAGTATGTAGGTACGAGGATCTCAATCCTTGCCAAGCACCTAGGATCAATCAAACTTTAATAAAAATATTTTCCCTTAGAAAGTAACTCATTAGGCATAAACATCCTTTCTCGCGTGACAACTTAGACGGTTCTTATCGAGTACAATGGATCTAAGGGGTGCTAATACCTTCCCCTTGCATAATCGACTTCCGAACACAGGAAATGGTTGCGACGACCTTTGTCTTAATCCTCCTTTTTTACAGGTTTTATCTGTATCTTCTCTTTCCCCTTTTGGGAATAAATTAGAATTAGGTGGCGACTCTCATGTCAGCCTAGTTCGCGGTCTTTTATCTCAAGGTTGTATTTTTTTGAGGTGCGACACTATTGATTAAAGGAGAGGAAACAAACAAGTTAAAGGATGGTTGAAAAATTGTTTCATTCGAAGAATCTGAAGAGTATTAAACTCATTGAAAATATTACTCATCCTGCTATTGTGCAACCTAAGGAAGGGGTTTTATCCATGAGTATTCCTGTTGTGGGTTTTCCTTCCTTTGACAGATTCTATCATCCAGAAGAATAAAAAAATTATCTTTCTGGGTTCAAAGATGATGGTTTAGAGACATGGATTGAATTGGATAATATACTAGACAAACTTCCAGAGATATCTAAAATTAAGAAGAAAGGAAAGAAGAAGAGACTTGATGATGGTGAAGGACCGTCTTCAAAAAGCTCAAAGATGGCTACTACATCAATCACCTAGAATGGAGTACCCGTTAATGATCAAACACATGACATGCTTATTCTTGATACTCTTGTATCCTCTCAGACAACTCCTCTTGTTTCTCCTGCTGCATTGACCATTTCATCTCTATCTCTCATCACTACATCAATTCCACCACCATCACAACCTATAGTAAATGTGTTTAAAAAACATGATCCTTTATAAACTTCCTCCTTTGGTTATATGACTACTTTACCACCTCAACTTTTCCCAACCACAATTTCAATCTTTCCAACATTTGCACAAACTATCCCAACCATTTTCCCAATAATCTTAGAACCTTCATTCTCCTTACCTTTCTCTACCTCCGTCCATGTTCAAACCACTCCCACTATAACCTTCACTCAACCAACCTCCAATTTTGAATTAACTTCAATATCTAACCATGTATAACCCAAATTCCCTCATTTTGTTGTACCACCAAATCAAAACGACAATGTCATAGTTTTTCTGACCACTCTTCTTCATCGTCATATCATGAAATTCAATCTTCTAACCATACTCTTCCTACTTTTGACGAGGCTTTCATTTCTTTTAAGGATGATGCAATCAAGAGGATTCAAAAGCTTTCCGATGAATCTAATTCTAGTGTTGATCCCAATGCTTTAGGTGATTCCTGAACTCGTTTCAATGAATGGATGTCTAAGGAACTTATGAAGTTTAAATAGATTATTGTTCAACAAGATAAGGATAGATTGAAAGCTCAAATAGAAGCTGAAGAAAAACAAACTGCTAAAAGGGAATTGGCCAAGAAACTTGCTAAGGAACCTGTTAAGAGAGGCTTCTTTGAAGGAACTTGAGTTTATTGGTCCATCCTCTTCCAATCTAGTGTTAAAAACTATGAAAACTTTTCAGAATGAACAAGATATCTTCAGATCAAGGATGGAAAAGCAAGATGAAGTCATTGTAAATATTCAAGATGCTCTTCATCAGATCCTTCAGAGGCTCTCTATTCCTCCCAAACCTTAGACACCTTCTAGGCTACCCCTTAGGATTTTATTTCGGTTGTCTATGTTTTGTTGACTTTGCTGCATATGTTTTAATGATATTTCATCTTTTCGATAATGACAAAAAGGGGAGAAAGTAAAGATGATTTTGATAATATCTATTTTCAAATAATAAAACTCAAACATAATATAATGATTTTTCTACTAATGGTTTGTCTGATGTTTCAATTAAGGAACTTAGAAAAAGTTCACTAAGCTTTCTAGACAGGGTAAAAATGAAATCAAACTCCGATACTTCATATCATCTAAGTTGTACACTTTATGAACATATGTTTATTCAAAACAGATATACCTAATAATGTTCATAAGTTGTGAACTTTTTGAAAGTAAAGTTATCTTGTTTGATATCATATTGCTCAGAAGTTGTAAACCTTCTGAAAGTATAGAAATCTGAACTAAAGCGTATGAAAGTAAAATCTTCTTAAAAGCAGTCAAAGTCAATTTCTTAATTCAAGATGTTATTCAGAAGAAATACTCTTTTGAGAAGTCGTGGACTATCGGAATACATTAAAAGTGGGAATCTATCATATCAAACTCTGATATTTAAGAAGTTGTGAACTTCTCCAGAAGAATAGTGTTTTGGTTATGATAAATAAAGATTCAAGGAAAAGAAGTTCTGATACACATGCAATGTTTTACCCAATCAGACTCAGAATCAAGCTTTGATTATTCATCAAGTTCTGATAGTAACCATGTTCTAAGATGAAGACCGGGTGTTCTATTCAGAATATGATGAGTTTCCATAGGGAAGTAATCCTTCTCTATTCTTTTATTCTGGAAAATCAAAATTTATTTTGTGATTCTTGGGATTAGGGGGGACTCTGAACTAGCATAAATGAAATTTTGAGACTAACAAATTCAGGGGGAGCTTCTTGCTTAACTTTGAATCTGTTGTTTATGGTGATTTCCTGGTATAAATTGTTCTATCAAAATACATGGTTTTGTCATCATCAAAAAGGGGATATGGTAAGGACAAGATTTGGTTATGCATATTATCTCTATGTTTTAATGATAACAAAGGAATATTTGTGTGAGAACAATTTGGTTCTCTAACGTTTATTATTTTGTATATTTAACAAATGATGGTTGATGAAGACTATATGCGAGTCACTATGTGTGACATAAGTCGCTTGTGTGCCTAAGAAGCAATGTTGTTTATGTATCTGATCACAGTCAGAAAGATCCTAAGAAGACACTATGTTGTTGCTACAATGCTCTCTTGGAATCTGTGTTATGTGCGTGATTTTGATGTTTTAACTTCTGAAGCATGTTAAACTTCTGAAGTTGTTGTCTTCTGAAAACTAAGTACTGAAGAATTCTAAAGACGAGGTTCTGTTGAACGAAGTTCTAAAGATTCTGAAGACTTAAGGTTTCCGAAGATTAAAGAATCTAGAGAATAAAGGCTAAATACTCTGACGACAAGGTTCTATTGAACGAAATTCTAAAGACTCCGAAGACTTAAGTTTCTGAAGATCAAGGGTTTCAAAGACAATTGCTGTAGATTTTGAAGATAAGGTTCTAGTGAACAAGTTCTGAAGACTCTAAAGACTTGAAATTTTGAAGACCCAATTATCTATTCTTCTATTCATGCTTCAATTATCTCAGAATTAGAAGCCTTTGAAGAATAGAAGATAAGGTTAACATTTACGAGGGAATAATACACAATACAAAAACATCCCATTCCACTACCCATCCACTACCTTAATTTTGTGGAAAGGGATAGATGTGGTTGTACGAATTTCATCCCTACGTAACGACATTATTTTAGTAGACATATCATGCAAGAATTACTTATCTGCCTCCTCCAATGGGTCTATTATTGGCTATATAAGGATGTGATCACATGAAGAAATATGTGACAATTAGTTGTAGCTATTGCAGTTATGTTGAAGAAAACTTCACACAATACTGAACCAAAATACAAAGTAATATTCATAATGAGTGTATAGTTTATATTCTAGTCCATCAATATTCAATGTGTTTACCCAACTTATGAAGAAGCATTTATTTGTTAACAAACCCATTTTACAAACGGTTGTTTCAATTACCTAAAGGACCGGTGAGAAGCTTTAGGAAGACTAGGATTGTGTGTCTTAGTGGTTATTAGTCACAATAGTTGGTTGTGAAGAGTTGTTAGTTACAAAAGTTAGTTGTGCAATGTTAGTCACAACTGATGCTTGTGCAATGTAATCAGTTTGGTTATAGTGGATTAAGTTCTTGGGTTAAAGAAAAATCATCTTGGTGGGTGGACCTAATTAGCTTAAGGTTTTCAAGTGAACTAGGATAAATCATGTGTCCTTATATATTGTTTATTTTTTGGTTTACTTTTTTGTGATTTCACGAAAAAGCTTTCAAGATTTAAAACACAATTCAAACCCCCTTTCTTGTGTTTTCTCACACCTTCAAGTTCTTCTACCATGCTCATCTTGAGTTCAGTTTACCTTTGTTGAACAAGATAATCTACCATCTGAAGTGACATCCTTTCAAACAGATAAACATCAACAAAAATAAGAATTATTATAAAAATTTCATTGTCTTTCATAATGACACTTTTAATGTTGTTGACATCATTACTAGAATTATGACATATTTTTTCATAACCCTCATTCTTAATGACGTCGTCCATGTCAATGACATCATTATTGACATCTTGATTGACTTTCATATTTAAGTACCTTTAAGGAAGACAATTTTCTCATCTATCTGGTAAAGTGTGCACATAATGGGACAAGATAAACCTATTAACATTTTGATCACTTCAAGATGAGCAATAGGAAGAAGCTTCATCAAATTCAACCCCTTCAATTTGAGCATAGTCTTGTGTTACAAGTTATGCCTTCTTTCTAGTAACAATCTCATTACTTTTCTTCTTTAGAGGCACCTCTAGATTATTCAAGTTGTCATTAACATATTCCTCTATTTCTTCTACTACACGAGCCTTCTTTCATTTTGATGTAGATTTTCTTTTCTTATTAATGTTATTAACAACATCTACATGGACTACAATAGTATCTACCTCAACATTTTCATGGACATATCATCGTTACTCACAAAATTACCAATATTGTTTTTAGGATTGTTGGCAACAAAGTTCTCAGCATTATTTTCAACATTATTCTTAGGGTTCACATCATTATTCTCCTTATGAAATGGAGACTGCGTCTCCAACATGTTGGACTGGTTTTCTGTCACATCTTTATCAACATCTTGATCTCCCATATTGTTTTCATGGGTTTCAACAGCAACAACCATTTGATTGATAGGATTGTTTCTTAAAGGCCCATACATGAGTGTGACATTAAGCACATCTCCACTAGCAACTAGATCCGACTCGTCAAAATGTGGAATATTATGGAGAAAAATGTATAAGACATGTTTCCCAACAAACAATTTATAACTAAAATTCATCACACTAAGAGGAACACCAATTTCATCATCAGAAAATACAATATCATGTTTTTTTATCAATCAAAAACCCATAAACCATAGAAGGAAAACCAATATGCAATTTTATGGCATTGTGTCACTACTATCAAATATACATTCGGTAACATAATATTACTATGGCTATACCATCCACGGTTGTAATATATGATACTGGATGCACGTTATGTTTTTTTGTTTTTTTAAAAGCTATTTAATCACGGTTGATAGAAACAATCGTGCTGATAAAGTTAGTGGTACAAGGTTTGAATCCTGACAACCACATATTTTCCATTTTTTAAAATGATTTATTTACATATTTAATATGCACTCTTTGTAATATTATTTGTATGTACAACCTTTGCTCTTGCCAAAAATCTCTTCCCAAGATGGTCACAATGTCATTCAAGGATATCAACCATTAGAAGTAATCATCATTACAAGCATATTAAGGGTCACAATGTTTCATCTTCAACCTCGTCTCTGAAAGCACAATTTTACACTTCTTCAAACTCTTTTTTTAAACTTCCTTTATCAACATGAGTTCTCCATCTAAGAATGCTTACATAAATATCACAGTTGAGGTCCCCATTGGTCCATTGTACAACACCATGATCAACAATCAACTGAGTAGGCCCAGCCAGCTGGATCATATTCTATCATGGATACATTAAGGGTGAGGAAGTCCAAAAATAAGAAGAGGAAGAAGAAGCTGAAGAAGATGAAGAAAAATGAGTCGAGGAAGATTGTTTTACTATGATTTTGACAAAGGTAGTGAGGAGAGGATCATAGATCATGAAGAATGCCTTACTGCTATGGGATATTGTTCTGACCTTGAATAATTTATGTAATAAAATTATATATGTACTCTTCCCTCCCCTTTTGGGTCTTTTAATGAAATTATTTAGTATACAATCTTCTCTGTCACTTATATACTATTATTATTTTACGCAAAAAATAGTAAAAGCCAACAAAAATAACTACAACAATATCAACATTGACGAATAAAAATAACAACAATGAATAACTTTTTCACCATTACGTTCATAAATAAATAAATTTTTTAAAGATATCCAACCACGATTTTACTATAAAACCATTATGAAATGTTATATTATTCTTTAAAGTATTTTCATGGTTTTTGTTTCTAATCGTGATGGTACATGATATTTTTTTACTATATAAGCGAACGTATTTATCGTTAATCAGTAACCATAACATCCATCTCACATTTTTTCTTTCTAACAATTGTTTCTCTCAAATAAAAATCCTAACATATTTCATTATTCTCTCTCAAAACATAACCCTAGTATCCATCTCACTATTTGAAAATACTTCAACTATCCTATTCTTCTTCACCAATCGCTACGATACTCTTTAATCATATTTCAGGTTCGTTTATTAAACTTATTCTTTGATTTCATTTGCATTTCTTGTTAAAAATGGGTTCTATTTTTTTTTATTTGCTGGGTGTTTTCATTGTTTCTAATTCATCTTCACCACTTTAATAAAATGCATACATTGGCTATGATACATTCGGTTTGTATAGCTATGAAGAAAAATACAAGAAGGACGAAGTTATTGTCTTAACTTCATTCACCTTGTATGTGTTTCATAGCTTCATAAACTAAATGAAATTCATAATTTGTTCCAGATCCACAATAAAAAAAGTTGCATTCTTTAAATATTAAATAATATCCTTTGTTGTTGTATGTGGTTGTACATATGTTGTTGTTGTTGTTATTGTTGTATGTTCTTCTTCTTGTTGTTGTTGCGTGTATGTTGTTTTTATTGTTGTAGTTGTTGTATGTTTTAAGAACAAGAACAAAACATTATTAAGTCACTAGAAAGAAACTTTGTGTGACTTAGCAATGTTTTGTTCTTTAAATTCTTAGAATATTCTATAATAACTTATGTTGTTGTATGTTGTTATATGAAGATGAGTTTATTATATGATATATAGATTGTTTTTTCACTAAACCTTCACTGAAAATACTTTTCCTTTAAATTGACATAGAAACTTATAATCTGGAAATTAAGTTGTATTTGAAAATCAATTTATATCAATCAATGTTTTTTAAATTGCATCTGCCTTATCATTCATCTCACGCTATTTAACCATATATGATGTGGTTCAATGACCTGATTCCTTCAACACATCCATATCTTCTCTTATAGTATAATTTGAACTAGAATAGAAGGAATTGATGTGATAAATGACTCAAACCATTGAACCACATTCTATATGTTAAACAATGTGAAATGAATGATAAGACAAATACAATTTGAAAAAAAATAGTTTGTGTAAGTTGGTTTTCAAGAATAGTTTAATTTTCAGATTATATATTTCATCAATTTGAATGGTTGTATGTTGTTGTGAGGTTTATTAAAGAAAAAAAATGAAATATGCATATTTTATAATAAACCATGGTTCTTTCAACAACGATTATTAATTCTAACAGTGATTAAATCATATTTTCATAAATGTATATACCACAACGGTTGATACTATTAACCGTTGTGGTAGGTAACATGCTTCCAGCCTTACTATCATGGTCTTGCATTTGTGGTAGAAAGTACCTCACATACAATCACCCCTTACCTCAAATCGGATGGTCAGATGTTGTGGTATCCCTTTTCCAATCGTGATTGTATGACTTTTTTGTATTAGTGTGTTTTACTTTTGTCATTAAATGCAAGGTATGATTATTCCTTTCAATAATCCTAATTGGTTGGGGATATATGGGAGTAGAAAATTATCGATAAATCCCTTTAGTAGTGCATAAACAATCAAATTCTCTGCCATGTTGACTTCGAGTGCGAATGATATAGACATTGTCTTCTCTTTTATCACATTAAGTGATGGCAGAGATCCTTAAAAGTAGTGGAGGTATGAGACGTCTCATGAATAAACTCAATTATAGAGTAGTCATCATAATAGAAACAAGCATATCTCTTTTCTCCAAGATTCTCATCTTGCATGATTCCCATAAGATCCATGTGAAGTAATTCTGGAATTTGAGTAATATGTTGAAACATCTTATATGATTTCTTGGTTTGCTTTGCAACTTGACAGTGTAATTCCCCAAAATTTTCCCTCTCATTTTGCATAACATCTAGCATAGCATATTGAATACCTAAATTCATGTCACAACCAAAAACATTGCATCATGTTCATCATAGCTGAGGTATAGGTTTGTGATCATTGATTGAAGCAATTGATGGCCATACAAAGACAACCAAAGGGCAATATAGCTTCTCAACCTTATGCAAAGGGCTCACAAAACCCCACAAGTCTTCATTTGAAGCCATAAGTCCTAAAAAGAAGTGAATTGATCAAAGGATGCAAGCAATGCAACATCTCCTAATGAAAAGGGCTGAATTAGGGTTTCTAATTAACGGGGCTTCTCAGGGAAATTTTAATCCAAACTTGGTTTCATTATTTTCTACATGATGACAAGTACCAAAGGTTAAAATTTCATCCATAGATTCATTCTGGAAGAGGTTCAGGTTTTCAGTTGACTGAAAATCAATGAATTTGGGAAAAAGTAAACCAAACTAAGCAAGAGGTCAACTCCTGACTTTTTGAGAGCAAAATCATGAAATTAGGGTCACAAGAGTCTTAGTGACCAATTTTGATCAATAAATGATCGAGAAATAAAGAAAAAAACAATTTTTCTTGTGTATCTATCGATGCATCCTTGTTTTGTATCGACACAAGTCTTTGATTATCACAAGAAAGGGATTTTGCTTCTATATAGATCGATACATACGAATTTTGCATCGATGCATGTTTCTTTATGTTATGTATTGATCCATATGAGCATTGCATCGATACATGCTTCATTGATAAGCTATGTATCAACTCATTCGTGTAATGTATCGATACATGATTGAATTAACTTGCTGGAAATAACCAAAACTTTAGTATGCATCGATGCATACATCTATGTATCGACTCATACATGTTATGTAACTAACATGTATCGACTCATACGAGTTATGTATCGATACATGAGACTTTTTTCTGCTATAAGAGGGCAATGACAATTCAGTTTTCATGGGGGTTGCATTTGTGAGTGAATTGTGCTCACAATCAAACTCAATCAGTTTCACAATTGCAGGCTGCATCATAATGCATCCTCACCATAATGATCATGAACTCGTGTGCATTGGATTCATTGGTCTAAAGTTGCATTTGGCTCTTGAATTAGTGGTATTACTAGGATACCATTGAGTGTATGCAGGATCACCTTAATTGCCATGATTCTCATAATCAAGCAAGTAAACTCAAGCTGCAATCCTTGGTCATCTAAGCTGTGTTTCACTTCACTAATCTTCAGCATAAACCCCATGGACACTGCATCATTGGTTTGAGTTAAACTGAAGAAGATTCTAGAAATCCAGCTGGCATAACTTCCATAACAAACTCCACTCATTTAACTCACCTCACTCAATTAACCTGGGCTAGTTAACCCTGGTTCTAACTGCTAACCAGAGGTCCAATGCTCTATAAAAGCATGAGGTACATTTGAGTTCATGTAGAGCTTCACATTTCACTCAAGTCACACCAAAATACTCCCAATTTTGCTCTGATTTTTCTATGCAAATCCAATGCATTCTGAGTGAATCCAACTTCATCTCTCATCAGCATCATTCACCTTCTTCACTGAGTATCATCATCATCCATGTAGAGCTCCATTTCCATGGCTGAATTCGACTGAATTTCTCAAATTGAACCACTGCAAATTTCTGCAATTTGTCCTGAATCTCATTGCTCTCAATCTCCAGCATTGCAATCATCATCAGATCAACTTCATCTTCATCACAAGAATGGATTCCATGGCTGCATTGGCTTGAAGCATCAAGAATCAGTTCTGCAACATCACTGCACCAGATCCTCTTCTTCAAAATTCTACACCTTAGAGTGTTTATTTATCTCTAGAAACATTCAAGATCAAGCAAAGATTCAATAGGAGCCTCCTCTCTAGGTTTACTCAACTGAACATAGCTCTGCATTTCCAGGTTTCGTCATGAACTTCATATGCACGATTTCCATTTATTTTGCT
The DNA here is from genome assembly GCA_963966055.1 of Lathyrus aphaca. NCBI lineage: Eukaryota > Viridiplantae > Streptophyta > Magnoliopsida > Fabales > Fabaceae > Lathyrus > Lathyrus aphaca. The sequence goes on from OZ014519.1 coordinate 412,029,780, forward strand.
TGATTTGTATGCACTTGAGCTTGATAGAAGCATTGCAACATATATTTAGTTGATAGGCTTCCTATAAGCTTAGATTCAGTTTCTAGGGTGAAAATGTTTGGCTTCGATTAGCATTATTCATGAACCTTAGGAGAAAATCAAGCCTAAATATGTGATTAGTGTGAGGAGATGAATCTATCCATGGTCTCATTTTTCATTTTGGTAGAGATTTTTGCCAAGCCCTAACCAGAGGTCATCGGAGAAGGTGACCATAACTCTTCTCCAGTGACCGGAATAGTAATCTTAGCATTAAAGTGAGAACATAACGCATCCGTTAGATCGCTTAGATCCAAGGCTCAAAAATCAGCCAGCACATTAAAAAAACACATGCCTTGCACATGCCATATTTGTGAACAAATTACTCAGCTTCTATTGGCACCCCCCATGCGTGCGTGTGTAAGCCTATTTAGTTCATTTCATTGCTTTTCAGACCCCCCAGGCCCATTGCATTTTATTTCTTTTATTTCTTTTTCTCACTTCTATTCCATTTCCATTTTCAATTTTCATAAATACCAAAAATCATCCAAAAATCCTAAATAAATTCACACATGTTCTTCATCATTTTTTTAATTTTCCACATTTTTTAATTCCATTTTTGCTTTATTTTTTATTCAGAATTAATTTTCCATTTATTTTCTTCTCAATTTTCTTCTTTTCTTACCAATCCTTTTGTCTATTTTTTTCCTCTAAAACCATAAATGATAAAATGTTCATTCTTTTTTCCCTACTTAGATGACTCATAAAACTTCCCAAAAATATTTTTTGTTCAATTTTTAGGTGATGTTTGGTCTTGTTTTGAACCCAATCTCTTGCATTGATCCATATGAACCCTAATTCAATTCTAGCATTTATTTGACTAGGCAAAAATATGAATCTTTTTGAGATTTTTTAGACTTGAATCAACCTCTGTATTTTGATCTTGGATATTAAATTTCATAAGTTTTCTAGGTCATTTGGTATTTTTTCTAAGTGTCTTGCATCATAAGTCACATTTTTGGTCCTTAACCATAATAAACTTCTCACCACTTCATTTGTGAACACTTTGTGAATCGAATTTCCATCTTAACTTTTCATCAAACCCCTAGTTTTTGTATGGGAAGTTCAAACTTCATAGGTCATGTTTGGTTTTTCTTTATAAGTCATTTTTCTTACTTTGAAAACCATGTTTCCATGTTCATTCTTTCATATTTCATTCTTATGTTTGAATCTCTAGGACTTGAATCTCTTCTTCCTCCTTTGATTTAATGTCATTAAAAACTTCCACTTTAGTGTTAGGTTTTGGACTTTACACTCACCATTGACCTTAGGTAATTTTACCATGATTAGATACTTGAATATCCCTTATAACTTCTCCTTAGCTTTCATTAGGGTTTAGTGATACTTTAGGGTATAGTTTGAGTTTGGTTTACTTCATAACCTTAGACCATTTTGATTTGATTTAGCTCCTGCCTTTAGAGGTTATCTAGCATGTAATATACCTTAGAACTTGACTTTAGGCTTAGAAGTTCATTAGTACCTTTATTAGCTAGTGCGAGTACTTCCTTGAATTTTACCATGCTATAATTGTTCAAAATGCTTCATCATGCTAACATTTATGTCGTAGGGGGGAAGATTAAGGTAAGTATTACTTCATTCTCATCTCTTATGCATTTTAATTGTTTGCCTTAGCACTTTGTGCTTTGATCATAGGATTTCCCCTTTTGTTCTCTTAGAAGCAACTTATCTTCCTTAGGAAGTAAGTTGGGTTCTAATTCTCTTTTCTTATTAGGTTTAGAAGACCTCATTAAACATATGATATCTTTTGAATGAATAACTTAGAGTTGTGTCTTAGTCCCCCTTAGTTTTGCCTTTTCTCCATTTGAGTCTTCTTCTCTCATCCTCAAACAAAATCCAAAAGACTTAATAAATGCTTGGAGTAGTCTCTTGTGTATAGCCTTATTCCATGCGGCATTCATATTCATTCCACCTTGGAATAGTGTGGGCTTGTTGTCGCTCCCCCGAAAAGACACCAGGGTCCCCAAGGTACAGACGCGAACGGTCGGTGAAAAGAGAAAATGAAATGAACTGAATAGAGTTTCCAGCTAGGCATTTTTATCCCGAGGGAAAGGTAATGCTGCATAGACCTAGAAAAAGATGGATAAGACGGTTGCGAACCAGAGAAACTAAGAAAGGGGGTTGGTTACAACCTGGGAAGGTATTAGCACCCAGATTGTCTGTCGTACTCGACGGGATCCACGCTTAAAAGATTGTGTTTAAAAGGGTAAGTATATGTGTTATCTGTGTGCAAAGGTTAAGAGAAGAATATACAAGTGTCAGTGCAAAAAGGTGAATTGCTCAGGAATGGAAGCTTTAGAAAGAATGCTGAAATAGGGGGAAGACAAGGAGACTTTTTTTCGATAACTGTTAAGTTATGCCTACGTATCCTCTTGTGCAATGAAAAAGTCAGAACAACGTAGTTCGACTCAAAGAGACTGGAATGATTTGACTGTGAACTGCTTGCTTGTCTATGCTCAAGTGTATAACTCGTCTGGCTCGAGTGCTAACTGTCTTTCATTAGACGGAAGAAGCAAGTTCTCGTTTATAGAATGAGTGTGATGAGAAAAGAATCCCGAAGGAGACGTTTATTGTTGGTTTTTGTGTTTTCAGTCTTGTTATTGTTTTTGGTGTTTTGCATAAGTTGATGAGCTTAAACCTAAATCAAGGGGTTGTAAACTCATTATATCCTCCCTAATTAGGGATAATGAGCCTACTTAAGTATGAGATAAGCATCTCAACTTAACTACCATGATGATGTAGGATTAAGATCATTAACATACTTGTGATTAATTAGATGTTTTTGGGTTTTTGTTTAGTGTTAAGTAATGAGTTTAATCTCTAATCACAGATTAGTGAACTCATTACACCATCCTAATAGAAGGATAATAGATGAGAACACTTAAGCTGAGGAAGATACCTCAACTTAATCCATGGTTAGGGATTAAATTCATTATATAACAAAGCCTTTATTATGTGGATTTTAATTAAGGGATGAGATTAAGAAATGGATTTTATGGTTTGTAAGACATCTTGAGGGGGACTTGTCCATTAAACACTAGGGTTAGTCCTTTTTAACCATAAGGAAGAATTAGAACCCTAATGTAAGGCCCAAGTTACAAGATAAAGTCTTGGTGATTATTAATGATTTGATTAAGAGGTTTAAACAAATTAAAGGTTTAACACTTAGGATTAAAGTTATACACTCCATCCTAAGAGAAGGATGCAGGCATAACCCAATTCCAAAGTCCTAAAACTTTAAGAGTTTAGTCTCTGATTATTGAGATGAGAAGAGAGACTCAAGGAGACTCAAAGGTAAAAAACTAAGGGGGACTAATTACAACCCTAAGATTACCATGCTTGGATGTTCCTATGGTTTGTAAGGCTTAAGAAAGATCTTCAAGGAAGCCACCAATGGAAGAAACAAATGAAAGGAGGAGGAAGCAGGAGAATAAGTTACTTACTTCATTGAAGAAGATAAGTAACTCAAAGAAAGAAAGAGAGAGAGATGGAACTCAAGTGAATCAAATTCATTTCAAAGACAAATAAAATACAAATGAAAGAGATAAGAAGAAGTGAGAGGTGAAGGCAAATTCACCTCCCAAAATGACTTACCAAAACTTGAAAAGTTAGTATGAATGCATAAAGTGTAAAGCATAAAGAAATGAAGTGAAATGAGATGCAATAATCAAAGTCAGAAGTGTTCATGCAATGTAAATGTCATGTAAGATGATGAAAAGGCATACAAAATGTATATGTGTAATCATACAAAGATGAGATGCAAAGGAGGCATGCTTTGAAGTTTGAAAACAAATGAAAGTTTATGAAATGAAATGAATGCTAATCATGTAAAATGAATGAAGAAATGATCAAGCAAGGTCCTAACATGTCTTAAGATGTCTAATATGACATATGAATGCATGAAATGTCATGGCAAGTTCATGTAATGATGCATATGCAAGGTGAATGCAAATGAACATGAGAAATTAGGGTTATATGAACATGTGAGATGCAAATGACAAAGACAGAAGCAAATGACATGATAAAAATTTGCAAACAAGCTCAAATAAACCCTAATCCCATATTAGGTCACACCCCAAAGGAGACGATCAGAAGCCTAACCTATCAAAAGTTGTGATTTTCCTAAGTTTCCTAGGGTTTTTGGGTGTTTCAAAGGGAAAAATGCAAATAAATTTGAAAATGCAAGTTAAATTCATGAGGAAAAAGACCTATAAACTACATGCAATATGTAACAAAATGCTAAAAGAATCATCTTCAAACTCTTCTTTGTTAGGAAGAAATGATTTTTCAAAGTTAGGGTTTAAAAATGTGATTTTAATGACCCTTAATTCAAAGAAAATTTGCAAATTATGATCAAACCTAAAAAGAAATTTATGTGAAGAGTTTGAAAATGTTTCTAAATGCATTGGCATGATTCATGATTTTTTTGGTGATTTTTAAAAACTTAAATGTATTTTTAGTTAATTAAAAGACTTTAATTAATTAAAAATAACATTTAAATATTTTAAAAATACTTTTTTAATGCAAAAAATAAAATAAAAATTATTTTTGGATGAAGAAAAATATTTAAAGTCAGAATGAAAAGTTTCATATTTTTTGGATGCTTTTTGATATTTTAAAATAAATATGCAAAAGAAATGAAAATAAAATGAATAAAAATGAGAAGTATGCAGATCTGATGGCCCAGATTCAAATGGAAAAGGAGGGAATTGACGGGCACGCAATCCTATGGTCAGAATTCAAACTGGCTAATTAATTTGATTTTATATTAATTAAATGTATTAATGAACTAATGGCGCATTTGGACCACTCATTGCCTAACCCTAATTAAGATCTAAGGGCTACGAATCAATCTGGGGATTTAATCAGGGTTTAGCCCTAATTACTTTCAGGTGGCCGGAGAAAACCTCCGGTCATCTTCTCCGGCTAACTCCTCACCTGAGTTTCCTCAAAACGCCACCCCAAACCCCCAAAACCTCCGGAATCAATCAACTAACTTCCCTAAACATTAATCTAGCCTCAAAATTCATTTATCATTCATCATCAACAAGATTCGAACAAAAACATCAAAACGGAAAAAATTTCAGAACATCATGAAATGCTTAAAACTCAACCATTTTCAAAAGTAAAAGCATCAGCATGATCAGGGAAGCATAAGGAATCATTTAGAAACTTAAAAAAGAAGTTCAGGAAAAAAAGTTCATCATAGCTACCTGAGTTGAAGCTTTGCAAACTGGAGCTTTTTGGGCCTTTCTTTTGTGCAAACCACCTCCTTTGATCCCTCTGAGTCTATTGTGATGCTTAGAATGAGTTTATTTTGGTTGAATCAAGAGTTCCAGTTCTGAGTATGCAGAAATCGTGTTCGAGTATCGGAGGGTTTCAGGTTATGGTGATGGGTGCTCTGTGATCCTTAGGTCATGTGGAGATGATTGGTGAAAAAAGATTGAAGTTTCAGTGGTTGTGTGGTGAATTTCGAAGAGATGAAGTTTTTGATGGATTTTGTGTATTCTGATTTGCTGGATGATTCAGGCTCTTGTGTGTTATGAAATGTGATCCATAATGTTTGTTTAAGCCAATGGGATTGCTCAGAAAGTGGGTGGTGGCACAGGCTGATTGGTATGGGAGTTTTTGCAAAAAGTCAAGATTGTGTACCATGAGGTATGGGCACGGGTCAGAGGAGATTTCATGGGGTGTCTGGCCTCAGCTGGGTTCAAGGATGGCCATTGGATTGGTTTTGATGTGCTGGAAGGCTTGGATGAAGAGTTATCACATGTTTTGCAAATTTTGAGAGTTTTGGCCCTTTTGTGATTTCTTGAAGTTCAAGTCATGGAAACACTTGGTTCAATGCACAATTCTGATGTTTAGAGGTTGTCTTGACATATTGTGAAATTTTTGTGCATATTAGAAGTCATTAGAATGCTTGAACATGCCAAAATGCAAAATCCCTCTTTGACATGAAACTTGAAATTATAGTATTTTTGCCAACTCTGAAAGGCCATATCTTGAGTTCTAGGATGAATCAAGACATGTTCTTGTACTTTTTGAAAAGGGAAAGACCTAATCTACAACTTTCATGACCAATAATGTTTCATTTGAAGCATTTTTGGTCATGAAATAGGAGGTTGAAAAACATTCCCAAAATGGAAAGTTTGCATTTCAAGTCATTTCCAAAAATGGCAAGTTTGCAATTGGCTCAAAATTATTCAATCTTGTGAACTTCCAACCACTTATAAGATTAAATAAAGATCATAGAACTTCAATTTGATGAAAATACCCTTTTGGTTCCGTTGTTGGGGGCCTCAGATGCCCTGATTTTGACTTAACTTGCTTAGGAAGTTACCTAGTTAACAGATGACTTCCACAATGAGTTTCTTCATCAAACTTGGTACACATGATCCTTATGACATATTAAGAACATTAGAAACAAGAATGACCAAAAAATTTGGAGTTAAGGCCTCTGAAACCAAAACCCTAATTTTAGTCATCTATGCAGTGAAAACCCTAGCTCTGCTTCCATGCCTTTGCCATTTCTTGTGATCTCTTGACTTTCATGAACTTTGAGGAGCATAATATGATGGTAGAACACACATGGACCTTCTTGGAAAGCCTTGAGGCCTTTGGGATGGCTCAGATGGATTCTTGGATTGCTCAAATCACAAACCCTAGATGCAGATGAACTTGAACTTATGCAGATGAAACAAATATGCAATATGAGGTGGTATGCTTATGCTTATGCAAAATGAAAGATCACAAGCCATGGTGTGATATGAGTGAGGGAAAATTTGGGGTGTTTACAGCTGCCCCTATTCAAGCATGAGTTAGCTGTGCATGATGTAAGCGCCTGGCTTAACAGACAAACAAGATAACTTGTGGTTGAATACCAAAGACAGTCCAAACTTTGCACTCGCTGGATAGAAGAAGAAAAGGGATATAAATTGTAAAAGGTAGTATAGCATGTTTATCAAATGAAGGCGACGGAGGACGACCATCGAGCAGAGGACGACTGCTAGGGATAAAGCGGTAAGTAAAGCAATGACGGGGACAGCTGACAAGCTGGGGGAAATAAAGGAATCACGATGGGGACGGCCATCGGATAAAGAAATAAGGTTCTATGGGGATTAAAGTAATGAGAAAAGCAATGATGGGGACGACCACCAGGCTTGAAAAGTAAAATGAACAACGACGGGGACGACTATCAGTTTAAATAATAAATGAAATAAATGATGAGGGACGATCATCAATAGGCGAAGGACAATCACCTAGCAGGGGACGGCTGCTAAAAATATCTCGACATAGGACGAATGCCGGACAGAAAAGGTCAACGATGGGGACGGCCATCGGATAAGCATGATGAAGGACGATCATCAAGAGGTGAAGGACGATCACCTAGCAGGGTACGGCTGCTCTCGGGGTTTAGCACGACATAGGACGAATGTCGGATAGAAAAGGTCGACGATGAGGATGACCATCGGATAAAATGATGAGGGACGATCATCATAGGTGAAGGACGATCACCTAGCAGGGGACGGCTGCTAAAATATCACGACATAGGACGAATGTCGGATAAAAAGGTTCCACTAACGGGGACTCCGCTGGGGAAAAGGATGAGGGACGATCATCCGAAGGTGAAGGACGATCACCTGGCTGGGGACGGCTATCGAAAATATCACGACATAGGACAAATGTCGGATAGAAGAAAGTTGTTTTATTGGTGACTTACTGGGGAATGGTAAACATGGACGAGTGTTCACGCTTAAGAATAAAAGTAAGTGTTTGACGCTGTGTAGAGATTAAAGATGCAGACGAGCATCCTTAGGACCATGATACGGACGAGTATCAGTAGAAACAAACGCTGACGCGTGTTCAGAGATGATGATACGGTTGAGTATCAATTGGTTAACAAGGAACACGGACGAGTGTCAGATCTGTTGAGGAGTGATATATAAATAAGATACGGATGAGTATCAAAGACTTCTGTATAAGTATGAGTGAGTATTGGTTTGTTGATTGAAGTATGAGCAAGACACGAATGAGTGTTTGATCAGCTGGGGAATGTATGACACAAATGGGTGTCAGATATGTATTATATATAAACAGGCATCTGTTTTGAGAGTGCAAAGGGGATGCTTTCTACTTTCTGCTTTCAGCGGGGATAGGATGACATGGACGGGTGTCGAAAAGACATGTTATGAACAAGTATTTGTTTTGAAGAAGGTGTTCTGGTGACCATGCTGGGGGAGTATGACACGAACGAGTGTCGAAAAGAACATGTATAGGTATCTGTATTTGAGAGTGCAAAGGGGACGCTTTGGCTTTTATGTGCAGGGGATGTATTTTGTATATTGCTAATGAAATATTGATGGCAATTGCAGGTGACTGGATCGAACCTGGCTTGTGATCATGCAAATGTTTGATTTTTGCCGTAAGGCTCCGTATTAGACGGAATGCTACGCTTTGTGTGGGGAAAAATGATGCAAATTCTATGATTATGCAAAAGAGAAACCGATCTGAGACTCGGATCCTGCTGGGATGAAGATCTCTGGCTGATCTTCTTGGAGGGATATCCCAGCTAGGGAAAAGATCATTGGTAGGTCTGTCCGGAGGGAGAACTCTGCTTAGGGAATAGACCATTGGTAGATCTATCCGAAGGTGAACTCAGCTGGGGAGAAGGAAGCTTTAGCCACCATGTTAGGGATGGGTTTCAGGCATTGCTCTGTTGGGGAGAGAATGAAAACTCTGTGGGGAGGCAGTTCCATTAACTTTGCTACGGATGAGAGAGATCCGACACTCTGGTGGGGAGAAAAGATCCCTGAACGATCTTCCTAAAGAAACTCTGCGGGGATCTTGGCTGGGGGAAGCTTTTTTGTTGAGTAGACTTATGTTGGAGATGAAGAGGCTTTGGCAACTTCGCTGGGGAAGAGTAGTTCAGACATTGCTCGAGAGATCCTGCTTGGGGAGGAGGTAACTTCCAGGAAGTAACATGCTGGGGATTCAATGCCTGGTCCGCCCCATGTTGTGCATTGAATACCTGTAACCTATTAAGACAACAGAAACGCACAAGTATCTCGAGGTATCCCTAACCAGATTCTGTCATAGGAGTTAGACTTTCCTGAAAGTGAAATATTTCCTGCAAGCATTTATTAAAAAATGGCTCATTTGTTTTATGCAAGTGTTGTATCATGAATATTGGACATTTTGCAAACGAAACAAAAATGTACAAAACGAGGTGTGACTAAAAACTTTGATTTTATTAATTTGGGGTGCCCTGAATTGGCGGATACAGTCAAAGAAACAAATCCCCTAAAATGAGGAGATTGTTGTACAATTGAGAAACAAATCTCCAGCGAACTTCCTTTGCTATGACCTGTATGACCTTGACGTTTTTCTTATCCTGCTTTCTGAAGAAGGTTGATTCTGACTGATTCTTTGTCCTTTCGAAGCTTGCCACATTGTGAGTGATACAGACGGATTCAGAATGCAGTTGTTCGCTTATTCCCTGATTTTTCGTGGATCGCCCCTTCGGGTTTTCAATCCACCGGGATACCCATTTTTGCCTGAGTCGTCCAATGCGACTTTTCAACTCAGCGGGTGTACATATTTTTTTCAATTTTCCCTTATTTTTTCCCGAGTCTTTTATTCTGTTTTTGACTCGCCGGGATGCCCTATTTTTGCCTGGACTTACATTCTGTTTTAATGTCCAGCGGGTCATTTTATGCAAAGTATTTTTTAACTGCATCTGAATTCACAGGGGAAAAGAAATCTTCGCCATCCATAGTAGTGAGCATCAGTGCTCCACCAGAGAAAACCTTCTTTACTATGAATGGACCATCGTAGTTTGGAGTCCATTTTCCCCTGTGGTTTGTATGAGGAGGAAGGAGTATTTTCAGCACAAGATCTCCTACTTGGTATTCCCGAAGTCTGACTTTCTGATCGAAGGCTTTCTTCATCCTTTTCTGATATAACTGCCCATGACAGATGGCAGCTAGTCTTTTCTCTTCGATCAGAGTTAGTTGATTGTACTGAGACCGGACCCATTCTGCTTCATCCAGTTTTACGTCCATCAATACTTGTAAGGAGGGTAGCTCAACTTCAACAGGTAGGACTGCCTCCATATCATACACAAGCTGATAAGGTGTTGCCCCAGTAGATGTTCTGATTGAGGTTCGGTACCCATGCAAGGCAAATGGTAGCATTTCATGCCAGTATTTATAAGTAACCACCATCTTCTGCACAATCTTCTTGATGTTCTTATTAGTTGCCTCAATAGCGCCATTCATCTTTGGCCTGTAAGGAGAAGAGTTGTGCTGTGGAATTTTGAAGTCCCGGTAAAGCTCTGCCATCATTTTGTTGTTCAAATTGGAACCATTATTAGTAATGATTGATAACGAGAAAAAGTATCGTTTATATTGCTATGTTTCAATGCCGTTTTATCGCATATCTGTCGTTTTAACACCCGATTCCTCGAGTTTTCTTTGCCATTTTGCAGGTACATCATATACAGAGCTAAATCATGAGCCACAAGTGAAATGAGCAAAAACAACCATTAAAAGATGAAGAAAGGAGGAATTCTGCATAATCTGCAATTTTTGTAACAGTCACGATCGTCACCTAGGAGTCACGACCGTGACACGCTAAAAGGAGCAGTCACGGTCGTCACAAGTCCCTCACGACCGTGACGCGCATCAAACACAGAAGACGAACGTGACACCCTTGTCACGAACGTGACAAGGGGAAATTAGGGTATTATGCTGAGACTTGGTCATGAACGTGTACGCTACGTGAAGTCAACATGCCTATGTTCCCGCAGACCAAGTATTCCAACGTTTCCCTGGATTGTCTCAACACCTACGAGGCCCATGCACCAATTCCAACTGCCAAGCCCAAATAGCTTTCTATAAATAGATTAGCTTCAATGAACAATTTACAGAGTTTTTGATTTTAATTTTCTTGCGGAAGCTCTGCCTTTTTTATTTGCACCCTTTATTTTTCCAGCATTAATTTTCTTGCTTTAATTTTCTGTATCCCAACCAACCATATAACAATTTTCAACATTAGGAAATTGTTATAATTTAATTTGTTTCAAAACCTTCAGAATTCTTTAGAATTTTTATTTTTCCGATTCCGGTCCGTACTCCGAGTTTCCAGGTTGTGGAAGAAGGAGTCTAACATTTTGATTGTATTCAGGTTTTTATTTAAATTGCATTTATATTTAATGTTAAGTATTTATTTTTCTGTTATGCATATTTTATTTTGTGTTTTTCTGCCTCTGTCTGGTTCAACAATAATGAGTAGCTAAACACCTTAGGACGGTATGTAATTAAAAATCAACTAAATCGGTAAAATCAATTCCAGGCTTAAAATAATTAAGAGCTTAATATTCTGGCTGAGACTTTTTATTATAAGATCAATCTTTTTGTTACGAGAGTAAGGAAAGTGTAATAGGTTAGGTCAAGACCACGAAAGTGTTAGATTTTAACCAGATAGCTAAAGTTAGGCATTTAATTTAAACACAGCGAGAGCGCTTTAAAATGAATTAGAATTACTAAGTTTCCAAAAATTATTTCTAAACACTTATGGGCTAGCGAGAGCAGGCATAGGGCTTTAGGGGTAAGATTTGAGATAAGACCACGAGAGTGTGAGTTAAAGATATTTAAACTGGTAACCTCTACAGAATAGATTAAGTGAACCATATTTATAAGCCTAGGTTAGATTGACCCGCCTAAGTTATCATAATTACATACCGACTGCTTAGTATTATTCCATTAAACTTAAAATTAATTCCCGCATTTAATCTTTAAAAACAACCAAAAATCGTGACAACCATTCACCTTAGCTAAACTAGTAAATCCTCTAGAACTAAGTAATCATAAAGTCCCTGTGGATCGATAATCTTAAATATTACTTCGATAGGCTGTGCACTTGCAGTTAAGATACCGCTAGACACATATTAGAGTACGTCTTTAGCCCATCAAGTTTTTGGCGTCGTTGCCGGGGACCTTAATTTAGTTACTAGTGCACTTTAGAGTAGCATTGTCTAGACTAAGGTAACAACTATTTCTTTTCTTAATCTAAATTCCCGAGTGTATGCCAAGTACTTGCTCTCAAGGCGAAGACTTGCAACCTCTAATCCCAGAATCGGAACGCTTCTTACACGTAAGAAGACGGATATTCGATTACGAACAAAATTACAATATTCCAGATCTTCAAATAGATCCACCTAAACCAGTCGTAACATCAAAGGACGCAGAGATGGGTGAAGAACAGAATCACCCACTCAAATATTACGCTAGTCCTTCGCAAGCTGAACCGCATTCCAGCATTGCCGCACCGGCCATCAACCGAAACGATTTCGAACTAAAACCTTCGCTGATATCAGCCGTGCAACAAAATCAATTCGCCGAAAATCCTACCGAGGATCCGAACCTTCATCTTTCGATATTTGTGCAATACGCAGATACCGTAAAAGCCAATGGAGTTACCCAAGAAGCTATTAGACTACGTCTTTTTCCTTTTTCACTTCAAGACAGAGCAAGAGCCTGGCTTCAATCTCTGCCTTCGAATTCAGTAACTACATGGGAGGAACTAAAGAGAGTTTTCTTGACCAGATATTTCCCACCTAGCAAGACAGCTATGCTGAGAGCTCAGATCAACGGATTTAAGCAAAGGGAAAACGAATCACTTTTCGAAGCTTGGGAACGCTATAAAGATATGCTGAGACTTTGTCCACATCACGAATTAGTAGAATGGATGGTCATCCATACCTTCTATAATGGACTCTTGTACAATACAAGAATGACAATTGACGCTGCCGCAGGCGGTGCACTAATGGACAAAGAATATAACGATGCATATGCACTTATTGAAAGTATGGCTCAAAACCATTACCAATGGGGAAGCGAGAGAGTCGCAACTGAGAAACCAACAAAAGGAGGTATGTACGAAGTGAGTAGTATGGACCAAGTCAATGCAAAGTTTGACCAATTAAACCAAAAGATCGACAACTTGGCCATAACACCAACAGCCACCGTGGCTGCAGTAACACCTAACTGTGAGTTATGTGGAGTTCCAGGACATGATGTTCCTGATTGTCAACTATTAACAGGAATTCCCACAGATCAAGTGAATTATGCTCAAGGAAAACCATACTCAAACACATACAACCCAGGTTGGAAGAATCATCCGAACTTCTCCTATAAGAACAACAATGCTTTATACGCACCAGGTCAAGCACCAGCTACACCACCAGGATATCAAAAGACTGCTCCTAATGTCCCTAGAAAATCGAACCTTGAATTGATGATGGAGAACTTCATAGCTAACCAATCTCAAACAAACAAGGACTTCTTAAACCAAAACATACACACTAGTGAGCAGATTAAGCAATTAGTGAGCAAAGTAGATGCATTAGCTACACATAACAAAATGCTTGAAACTAAGATTTCACAAGTAGCTCAACAACAAGCACCTACCGCTGCACCAGCTGGAGTATTTCCTGGACAACCTCAACCTAATCCGAAAGGTCAAGCCAATGCTGTGATATTAAGAAGTGGCAAGGAACTTGACGGACCTACCGATCCAAGACTTGACAATCCAGCCATGTACCAAAAACCGGATAAACCGACTGAAATGGTGAATGATCCAGAAGAAAAGGAAGATGATAATCAAGAGGCAGTGGAGAAAGAAAAGCCTTATGTGCCTCCACCACCCTATAAACCACCAATTCCGTACCCTCAGAGATTAACCAATTCCAAAACGATGGGCCAGTTTAAGAAATTTGTTGAACTTCTGAAACAGTTGAATATTACTATTCCGTTTACAGAAGTTATCACTCAAATGCCCTCGTATGCTAAGTTTTTAAAAGAAATCTTATCCAATAAGAAAAAGATAGAGGATAACGGAACCGTTACACTTACTACTGAGTGTAGCGCCATAATTCAGAATAATATGCCTCCTAAGCTAAAAGATCCAGGAAGTTTCTCTATACCCTGTGTAATAGGAAAATTCGTCATTGACAAAGCTCTATGCGATTTAGGAGCCAGTATCAGTGTTATGCCCTTAACGATTTGCAAAAGGCTAGACATGGGAGACCTAAGACCAACTAAAATGTCTGTTCAACTAGCCGATCGCTCTGTTAAATATCCTGTAGGCATACTAGAAAACGTCCCAATACGTATAGGACAATTCTACATCCCTACTGATTTCATAATCATGGACATCTCTGAAGACTCCACTACACCTATCATACTAGGAAGACCATTCTTAGCTACCGCCGGAGCTATAATAGACGTAAAGAAAGGAAAGCTAACCTTTGAAGTAGGTGAAGAGAAAGTTGAATTTATTTTAACACAATTCTTATAATCACCAGCTATAGAGGATACATGCTATCTATTGGACGTAATTGACGAATGTGTAAGAGAAATGGAAATGAAAGAAACTACCTATTCTGAAATTATGAAAATTCAAATCCCTCCGATTTTCGAAGATGATAATTGGCGTAAACCATACCAGGATGATAGTCTAAGCGAAAGTTTAGCACTTACACCGGATCCCATGCCAAGTAAGGATAAACCTACATTAGGATTAAAAACTTTACCTAAGAACCTAAGATACGAATTCTTAGACATTGAATGTACAAGACCAGTTATAATAAATTCCAGTTTAGGAACAATCGAAACAAAGAAACTTTTCGATGTCTTAAAGAAATATCCTACTGCGTTAGGATATAACATATCTGATCTCAAAGGAATATGCCCTTCAATCTGTATGCATCGTATTCTGCTAGAAGAAGATTGCAAAACCTCCAGAGAATCTCAAAGAAGAATTAACCCAATCCTTAGCACTATAGTAAAGGAAGAAGTTAAGAAACTACTTGATGCCGGAATAATATATCCAATCTCTGATAGTAAATGGGTTAGTCCAGTACATGTGGTACCAAAGAAAGGAGGTATCACTGTTGTGAAAAACGCTAAAGGCGAATCGATATTGCAAAGAGTAGTGACAGGACATAGAGTGTGCATCGATTATCGTAAACTAAACAAAGCCACTCGAAAAGATCATTTCCCGCTACCTTTTATAGATCAAATGTTAGAACGATTAGCCAAGCATTCATATTTCTGTTATCTTGATGGTTACTCAGGATTTTTCCAAATCCCTATCCACCCAGATGATCAAGAGAAGACTACATTCACATGCCCTTATGGAACGTTCGCTTATAGACGAATGCCCTTTGGATTATGCAATGCTCCTGCAACCTTTCAAAGATGTATGATGTCAATCTTCGCAGATTTTATAGACAACATCATGGAAGTGTTCATGGACGACTTCTCTGTATGCGGGCAAAGTTTTGAAGGATGTCTATCAAATTTAGAAATGGTATTAGAAAGATGTGTAAAAGTAAACCTCGTGCTTAACTGGGAGAAATGTCATTTTATGGTCAGAGAAGGAATCGTATTAGGACACGTTATATCCGACAAGGGAATTGAAGTTGATAAGGCTAAGATAGAAGTCATAAAAGATCTTCAACCCCCTAAAACCGTTCGAGAAATACGAAGTTTTTTAGGACACGCCGGTTTCTACTGACGATTCATCAAAGATTTCTCGAAGATCACTAAACCTCTTACCGGTTTATTAATGAAAGACGCTGAGTTCATATTCAATGAATATTATCTTAAAGCATTCGAAACTCTAAAAACAGCCCTCATCACCGCACCAATCATGCAACCCCCTGACTGGAGATTACCTTTCGAAATCATGTGCGATGCGAGTGACTATGTTGTAGGCGCAGTTCTAGGCCAGAGGAAGGAAAAGAAACTTCATGCGATTTACTATGCCAGTAGAACCTTAGATTCTGCTCAGATGAACTACGCCACTACTGAAAAAGAATTGTTAGCAGTTGTCTTTGCGCTTGACAAATTCCGTTCTTACCTAGTGGGAGCGAAAATAATCGTTTACACAGACCACGCTGCTATCAGATATCTATTGACTAAGAAAGATGCTAAACCAAGACTCTTGAGATGGATTTTACTCTTACAAGAGTTTGATCTCGAAATAAAAGATAAGAAAGGTACTGAAAACGTCGTAGCGGACCATTTATCTAGAATAGATGGTATTAAACCCGAACAAGTGCCGATTAACGATGATTTTCCGTATGAACAGCTGATAGCACAAATAGGAAGCGACCCAGTTCAGTTAGACGTAGATGAACCAGAACCTGTGGAAACAATCCAAACAACTGTAGGAATGCCATGGTACGCTGACATTGTCAACTACCTAGCTGCAGGAGCTCTTCCACCTGATTTAACATATCAGCAGAAAAAGAAATTCTTTCACAATCTCAAACATTACTATTGGGATGAACCATTATTGTTCAAAAGAGGACCCGATGGAATCTTTCGTCGATGTATTCCCGAAGAAGAAATAGAAGATGTCATTGCTCACTGCCATTCATCTCCTTATGGTGGACATGCAAGCACTTCCAAGACTTGTGCAAAAATCTTGCAAGCCGGCCTATTCTGGCCTAATCTATGGAAGGATGTCCACATCGCTGTTATAAATTGCGATCGGTGTCAACGCACCAGTAATATTTCAAGAAGAGATGAAATGCCCCAAAAAGGAATATTGGAAGTAGAAGTCTTTAATGTCTGGGGAATAGATTTCATGGGACCATTCCCATCATCTTTCGGTAATAATTACATACTCGTAGTTGTTGATTATGTTTCAAAGTGGATTGAAGCTATAGCGTCTCCTACAAATGACACACGAGTAGTAATAAAGCTTTTCAAAAATATAATCTTTCCCAGATTTGGTGTGCCTAGACTCGTCATAAGTGACGGTGGCTCGCACTTCATTTCAAAAATCTTTGACAAATTACTATCTAAGTATGGAGTCAGACACCGTGTGGCAACACCATATCATCCACAAACAAGTGGACAAGTCGAAGTCTCGAACAGAGAAATCAAACAAATCTTAGAAAAGACTGTTGCCATATCTCGGAAAGATTGGTCATCTAAACTTAATGAAGCTTTATGGGCTTATAGGACAGCTTACAAGACACCCATAGGAACTACACCTTTCAATTTAGTATATGGAAAGTCTTGTCATCTCCCGGTAGAACTAGAACACAAAGCTTATTGGGCGATCAAAACTCTCAATATAAACTATAATGCTGCAGGAGAAAAGCGAATCCTAGATATTAACGAATTAGAAGAGTTAAGTTAGATGCTTATGAGAATGCTAAGATATATAAAGAAAGAACTAAGCGATGGCACGATAAACGCCTATCTAGGAAAGAATTTAGTGTGGGAGACGTTGTACTCCTCTTTAATTCAAGACTTAGGCTCTTTCCTGGAAAACTAAAATCTAGATGGTCAGGACCCTTTGAAATAACTAGAGTGTTCCCGAGCGGAGCAATAGAAATTAAGGGTAGGAATAGTGAACCGTTCACTGTAAATGGACAACGTTTAAAACATTACCATAAAGTTGAAAATAGAGATTATGCAAATAGTCTAAGGCTTTTAGAATTGTCCACTAATTTCCCTGATTAATCTACACCTAAGCATTGCGTCAGGCTTTTGACGATAAAAACAGCGCTTAGTGGGAGGCAACCCATTTAATCATTTAAATCATTTTGATCATTCTATTATTTTGTCATTTATCATTTTATTATTCGTTTATTTGTTTTGCTATTTTATAGTTTTATTTTATTATTACTATTATTGCTTTTATTTATGCATTTTATTTTCTTATTTTTCCTTATTTTAATTTTAAATCACTTTTACAGATTTTCTAAAATCTTTTCCACTTTCCTTCTCCCCCTGATTTGTTTCCTCCATATTTACACTAACTATGGCTAACCAACCGATAAACCTTATGGAAACCAAATTTAGAGGTAGGAACCAAAGAATGAAATTTGAAGAGTTATCACAGAGACCAATGGATTTGACTCTGTACCCGGATGATCTGACTATGGAAACCTTAGGTATACATGATAGCATCCTATACTTGTTTAACCGACTTGGATGGGAGAATGCACTGATTCAACAAAAGTTTGTGACTTACCGCGAGCTCACCCTTGAGTTCCTCAGCTCCTTAGTTTACTTACCCGAGCGCGGTTTTGGATTCAGGAAAGGATTTATCAGTTTCCGCCTGTTTGGAATAGAATATGACTTTAACCATAAAGAACTAGCTGACTTATTAGGATTCCCTAGTGGACCCTTTGCTTTTACAACCACACAGGTAGAATTGATGGACATTGAGCTGGATTTCTTTTGGGGAACCTTAACCGGAACCAAATAACATGAACAATGATGAGATACATAACCCTGCTATCTGTTACTTCCATAAGATCCTAGCCCACACCTTCTTTAGAAAAGAAGAAAACCTTACTGGAGTATCTAAAGATGAGATATTCATTATGTCATGTGTGACTAATGGACAGCCAGTCAATGGTGTGCCTTTCATGATGCAAACCTTCACCCGAATCTAAGAAGAACCTGATTTACCCATATTAGTAGGAGGTCTTGTCACCATGATTGCTGATGCCTTAGGACTTAGATACCAATTACACAGGTGTAACCGTTTGGGTACCATCCGTCCTATGAATCTTAACTTCTGCTTTAATCGACATATCATAAGGAATTTAGGACAACCACCTTTCGAGTACCTAATCAGGAATGAAGTAGTAACCCTGTTCACACTACCAAACCATGCTAGAGTCAGTGTTCACAATAAGGAAAATTGGCTTTATGAGCTTACCCCTCCTGACTATCCATCTACTCCTGAAACACCACAATCTTACAAGATAAGGGATGATATAAAGACCGATGTAGAAAGTGACCCCGAGACACCTCCTGGTTACCATGACATTGACCACACTGACGAAGTGACTGAAACCCCTGAAGTGAATCAAGTAGAATATGCTGACAACTTAAAGAAAATCATGAACACTCTTGAAGCTTACCAAGCCGATATAAATACTGTTAAGGATGAGATTAAGAGCATGCGATTGGACATTATAGGTTTAACTGACATAACATGTGAGCAATTCTACCACCTGAACTCTGCAATCGAAGATTTGAAGAAGCACTTTTGAAAATGCTGTAGTGATCTAATTTATTTTACTTATTGTTTTCGTTTCTAGTTAGTTTAACATTTCGCAAACATTTTTGTACTTTATTTTTATTAATGTAATTTCCCTTCAATTATCAAACACAAAGCACTTCTAGTTTTACAAATTTTCCAACTTAATCAATTTCTATGCTTTCAATTCATTTACTGTTATATTTAAATTGATTAATGTTCTATATAATCTCTCGTGTGATGAAAATTAACAAGTATTATGTTGGTATTATATATTATATATTGTTTGTGTTTAAAATAAAGTGAGAAGTGATCATAAAAAAATATAAATTGTATTGGATGTGTGAGAGATAATGCATTCTGGAAAATATTCTACGTTTTAAACCCTCATGGTCGTCATCACCCTCTAACGATCGTGACAAGCTAATTAGCGCGTCACGACCGTCATCCCCCCCTCACGACCGTGACGACCCCAGTTATAGGAATTCTGAGAAACAAAATTGTTCTTCTTCGAAACCTCTTCCTTTTTCAACTTCCATAACATTAAAAAAAAACCATTATCTCTTCCAACTACCGTAACCTCCCATTACCCAAATTAAACTCCATTAACCTCTCCATTTACTCCACACCTATCACATTTTCATCTTGCCTTATAATCCGAACCAATTTCCTCACATTTTACACTTTTCTCACAAAACTCAAAAACCTCTCATCTCCCACTCTTGTACTTGCATGCAATGGAAGAAATTCAATTTAGAGATGGTGAGCATGGAGAAAACTCAGAGACAGAGGTTCATCAGATTCCAGAACCGTGGTGTTCAACCCACGCGATATGTCGACACTGAATGTTTGAGAGAGTTGGGAATGCTCAACAGTGTCAAGAACCTGCTTCAGAAGGTTGGTTTGTGGCATCTATGCAGTCAGCCCCAGCCTACATTCGAGCTTCCGACATTGGAATTTCTGAGCTTGTTTCATTACATCACTCCTACCGGTTCACAAAGTCAACTCACCGGCGTTGCTAAGTTCATATTGCTCAGCCGGGAGTTCGAAGTTACACAAACAAGGATCGTCGAGCTGCTAGGCTTCAATCACGGCGATGATGCTCACCTCCGCGTGCCGGACAACTTCAGTGAAACCGCTTTCACCTTATGGCACGACCTCACCAACACCCGTGCCTCAGCCTTTCAGAGCCTGAATGCTACGCATATCCACAACCCGACGATCAGATACTTTCATCGCATCATCTGCAACACCATTTTTGCAAGAGAGAGCAACCACAAGCTCAACTCCAAGGAGCTCTTGTTCTTGCACTACGCCTTAAATGACGAGCGCATCAATGCTGCCCCATTCATGCTATCCCATATCCAGTCCATTGCGCAAAAAGGCGCAACCCCCTTCTACATAGGCGCCATTGTCACTACCCTCGCCATTCAGCTGGAGCTTGGTGACTTGGTCATCAATTTGCCTCGCAGAGCCACAGAGTTCCTAACGAAGAATTATTGCAGGTCCGCCCACTTGATTGCTCAGAGAGAGGATGGCAGGTACAACCCTGTTATCCAAGGCACTGTTTATCACCACATCATCTTGCCGTGCCGTGACCGCATCGATCCGTCCAACCGAGCCAATTGGCTATTTGCTTTACCGGATTCTGCCGGCCACGCCCCCATTATTGACGAGCAGGCCGATCCACCAGTGGACGAGATGCAAGACACCATGGATGCAGTTGAGCCTGTCCAGGACATTCCTGAGTCATCCACCCGACAGCCTCCTGCACAGGAATTCACACTTGAGGACGTCCTCCGTGCGATTCATCAGCAGAACCAGATGAATGCCGCACTGGAGCGAAGGAAAAAGGAGCAACATGATGCATTACTCCTAGCTGTTGCCACCAAACAGAGGACTACTGATGAGAAGCTCGGAGAGATCTTTAGCGAGCTAGAGGCTTTGCGCATTGATATCACTGCTATCACCGGTACCAGTTCTGATCCTGAAGCGACTCCGACCAGACGCTCCCGCACCAGAAGCCGAGGCCGTGGTCATCAGCAGCCTTAGTTTTAGTTTTTGTTTATGTTTTTCCATTTCAGTTGTTTGTATTGTACTTTAACTGCTATTATATCACAACATTGAGGATAATGTCTGATATAGTGTGGGAGAGGTACCTTTCATTTTCCGCATTTTCCCTTTCCGCACTTTCCTTTCCGTTGTAATTCCTTTTCGTATTTTAATGAAACAGAGCAATATTTATGCTATTTTCTTTAGTTTCGAACTTTCCCCGTTTATTTAGCCATACCGGAAAAAAAAAACTTTAATTTATTCTTCGCATTACCCGACTTACCTACGAAATCATAATTAGGAAGCTGAGAACGATTCAACAAGATCAATACAGTCTTGACACCTTAGACTTCCCACCTAAGCAATTCCGTTCCGATAATTGTTACGACTACACCTTAAGTTTCAGTTCAAAAGTAACCCCTAGTAGTTTATACTAGCAGTCAACACCGTCTGAACACAAACCACGCGGGGAGCCGATGAATATAAGTGTTTGATGCCTAATCTATAATGATCCTTCATATCTCGATGCCAATGAAAAGAAATTGCACCAAAGTACACGGTCGCATATAAGAAACGAGAAATATGAGAAGGAGTCCATTGCGGGTTGGTTCAGAGGTACTGGTTCTGAACTTTGTAGGGCGTGCTACGGCTCGATCCCCCACAACCTCCAAATCGGATAATGTATGTAGGGTTACCACATTCGTGTACCAGACCCCGTGCTTATAAAGGATCAAAGTCGCTAACCGGCTACTCCACTATGTGCGTGCTAAGGCAAAGGGCTTAATGTGATTGCGCTAGAATGAAACCGGGCAAAATAAGATCGAAAGACACTAGGTGGAATCGTAAATCAATTACCGAATGTTTCGTTTAACGGGAAGTCGACAATTTAGCTTGTTGCTTGTGTCATTAATGTATCGTTAATGTTTTATTCTAGTACCGGTCTATCTGACAAAACGATCCTTCGTACGGTTTGTTATGTGTGTGCGTCGATGAAAACTTGTCCGACAATTTTCAACCGACTATTTGCTTGAGGACAAGCAAAAGTTTAAGTTTGGGGAAGTTTGATAACGAGAAAAAGTATCGTTTATATTGCTATGTTTCAATGCCGTTTTATCGCATATCTGTCGTTTTAACACCCGATTCCTCGAGTTTTCTTTGCCATTTTGCAGGTACATCTTATACAGAGCTAAATCATGAGCCACAAGTGAAATGAGCAAAAACAACCATTAAAAGATGAAGAAAGGAGGAATTCTGCATAATCTGCAATTTTTGTAACAGTCATGATCGTCACCTAGGAGTCACGACCGTGACACGCTAAAAGGAGCAGTCACGGTCGTCACAAGTCCCTCACGACCGTGACGCGCATCAAACACGGAAGACGAACGTGACACCCTTGTCACGAACGTGACAAGGGGAAATTAGGGTATTATGCTGAACTTGGTCATGAACGTGTACGCTACGTGAAGTCAGCATGCCTATGTTCCCGCAGACCAAGTATTCCAACGTTTCCCTGGATTGTCTCAACACCTACGAGGCCCATGCACCAATTCCAACTGCCAAGCCCAAATAGCTTTCTATAAATAGATTAGCTTCAATGAACAATTTACAGAGTTTTTGATTTTAATTTTCTTGCGGAAGCTCTGCCTTTTTTATTTGCACCCTTTATTTTTCCAACATTAATTTTCTTGCTTTAATTTTCTGTATCCCAACCAACCATATAACAATTTCCAACATTAGGAAATTTTTATAATTTAATTTGTTTCAAAACCTTCAGAATTCTTTAGAATTTTTATTTTTCCGATTCTGGTCCGTACTCCGAGTTTCCAGGCTGTGGAAGAAGGAGTCTAACATTTTGATTGTATTCAGGTTTTTATTTAAATTGCATTTATATTTAATGTTAAGTATTTATTTTTCTGTTATGCATATTTTATTTTGTGTTTTTCTGCCTCTGTCTGGTTCAACAATAATGAGTAGCTAAACACCTTAGGGCGGTATGTAATTAAAAATTAACTAAATCGGTAAAATCAATTCTAGGCTTAAAATAATTAAGAGCTTAATATTCTGGCTGAGACTTTTTATTATAAGATCAACCTTTTTGTTACGAGAGTAAGGAAAATGTAATAGGTTACGTCAAGACCACGAGAGTGTGAGATTTTAACCAGATAGCTAAAGTTAGGCATTTAATTTAAACACAGCGAGAGCGCTTTAAAATGAACTAGAATTACTAAGTTTCCAAAAATTATTTCTAAACACTTATGGGCTAGCGAGAGCAGGCATAGGGCTTTAGGGGTAAGATTTGAGATAAGACCACGAGAGTGTGAGTTAAAGATATTTAAACTGGTAACCTCTACAGAATAGATTAAGTGAACCATCTTTATAAGCCTAGGTTAGATTGACCCGCCTAAGTTATCATAATTACATACCGACCGCTTAGTATTATTCCATTAAACTTAAAATTAATTCCCGCATTTAATCTTTAAAAACAACCAAAAATCGTGACAACCATTCACCTTAGCTAAACTAGTAAATCCTCTAGCACTAAGTAATCATAAAGTCCCTGTGGATCGATAATCTTAAATATTACTTCGATAGGCTGTGCACTTGCAGTTAAGATACTGCTAGACACATATTAGAGTACGTTTTTAGCCCATCAATTATTCGCTCGGGAACTCCATATCGACAGATAATGTCTCTTTTCAGAAATTTGGCTACCACTTGTCTAGTGACGTTTGTATACGAAGCTGCTTCGACCCATTTGGTGAAGTAATCAATGGCTACCAGGATGAATCTGTGACCATTCGAAGCATTCGGTTCGATCTTTCCAATCATGTCAATGCCCCACATGGCAAAGGGCTAAGGTGAAGACATCACGTTCAAAGGATTTGGAGGTACATGCACTTTATCCGCGTAGATCTGGCATTTGTGGCACTTTCTGGCGTAGGCACAACAATCTGCATCCATTATGATCCAGTAATAACCCGATCTTAATAATTTCTTGGCCATTGCATGTCCTCCAACATGGGTACCGAAAGATCCTTCATGCACCTCGTGCATCAGCAAGTCTGCTTCTTTCTTATCAACACATCTGAGTAGCACCATGTCAAAGTTTCGCTTGTATAATGAGCCATCAGTATTGAGGAAGAAACTGCCAGCCAGCCTTCTTAGTGTCTTCTTATCATTGGATGATGCCCCAGGTGGGTATGTCTGATCCTCTAAGAAGCATTTAATGTCATGGAACCAAGGTTTATCATCTTTAGCAATGTCCACAGAGAACACGTATGTCGGTCGGTCCAATCTGGATACCAAAATTCGGGGCACATAATTTGCAGTCTGAACTTTGATCATGGAGGAAATGGTAGCTAAAGCATCTGCGAACGGATTTTCGTCTCGAGGGATGTACTCAAGTTTGAATGTTGTGAAGAAAGTCAATAATCTCCTCGTATAGTCACGATATGGAATCAGATGCTCTTGGTGAGTGTACCATTTGCCGTTGGTTTGATTGATTACCAAAGCTGAATCTCCGAATACATTCAATGTCTTGATCCTGAGGTCAATCGCTTCCTCAAGACCCATGATACATGCTTCGTATTCTTCTTCATTGTTAGTGCAGGCAAAGGTGAGGTTTTTCGAGAAAGGCATATGAACTCCTTTAGGTGTAATGAGCACCGCACCAATTCCGCGACCATTCATATTGACAGCCCCGTCGAACATCATAGTCCATTCTTCTTCTAGGTCAGGCCCTTCAGTGTGAACTAGCTCTTCATGATCGTTTGCTTTTAAGTACATGATGTCTTCATCGGGGAAATCAAATCTCATGGGCTGGTAATCGTCAATGGGTTGCTCAGCTAGATAGTCAGACAGTAGACTGCCCTTGATGGCCTTTTGAGATGTGTACTGAATGTCATACTCTGTCAGAATCATTTGCCATCTTGCAACCCTTCCGGTAAGTGCTGGCTTCTCAAATATGTACTTGACGGGGTCCATTTTTGAGATCAATAAAGTAGTGTGGGTCAACATATACTGTCTTAGTCGGCAAGCAGCCCACGCTAAAGCACAACAAGTTTTCTCGAGCAGTGAATAACGTTGTTCACAGTCGCTAAACTTTTTGCTTAGGTAGTATATTGCATAATCGTTTCGACCAGACTCGTCATGCTGGCCCAACACACACCCCATTGATCCTTCTAATATTGTCAGGTACATTATCAGAGGTCTTCCTTCAATTGGAGGCATGAGAATTGGAGGTTCTTGCAGGTACTCCTTGATCTTGTCAAAAGCTTTCTGACAATCGTCGTTCCACCTGACTGTCTGTTCCTTTCTTAATAGTTTGAACAAGGGTTCACAGGTTGCAGTGAGGTGAGATATGAACCTTGATATGTAGATCAATCTACCTAAGAACCCTCGAACTTCTTTTTCAGTCCTAGGTGCAGGCATCTCTTGAATGGCTTTGACTTTATCGGGATCAACCTCAATTCCCTTTTCACTTACGATAAATCCCAACAACTTACCAGAACGTACCCCGAATGTGCATTTGTTGGGGTTTAGCTTCAGCTGATATTTCCTCAGACGCTTGAACAACTTCAGCAGATTTACAAGATGGTCTTCTTCAGTAAGGGACTTGGCAATCATGTCATCCATGTAGCATTCAATTTCTTTGTGGGTCATATCGTGGAATAACGTTACCATAGCCCGTGTATAAGTCGCACCGGCATTCTTCAGTCCAAAAGGAATTACCTTGTAACAGAATGTGCCCTAAGGTGTGATGAAGGTTGTTTTCTCCATGTCTTCGGGTGACATCTTGATCTGATTATACCCAGAAAAACCATCCATGAAAGAAAACACCGAGAACTGAGATGTGTTGTCGACCAATACATCAATGTGAGGTAATGTGAAATCATCCTTCGGGCTAGCTCTGTTCAAGTCCCGATAATCCACACACATACGTACTTTGCCATCCTTCTTAGGCACTGGTACAATATTATCAACCCACGGCGAGTAACTAGTTACAGCAAGGAAATCGGTGTCCCACTGCTTTTGTACTTCTTCCATCATCTTCATGGCCATATCTGGGCGAGTACGGCGTAGCTTTTGCTTCACTGGAGGGCAATTCTCTTTCAATGGTAGCTTGTGCATGACAATATTCGTATCTAAACCTGGAATGTCTCGATAGGACTAAGCAAAGACGTCGACATATTCTCGAAGCATGTTGATAAGTTGTTCTTTTACTGAAGTTTGCAGACTGGCCCCAATCTTCACTTCTTTCAAATCTTCTCGGTACCAAGATTAACTGTTTCAATCTCCTCCCGATGAGGAGTAATCACTTTCTCTTCTTGCCTCAACAACCTGGCTAACTCTTCAGGTAACTCATAGTCTTCTTCAACCCCTTCATCAGCTTGATTAATTGGATTGTCGAAGTCATACAAGGTCATAACAGTGCTGTTGTCGGTGCAGTCTGGAGGATAATCTCTGCAAGGGTTGAGATTTGTTCGTTTTAGTGATCAATTTTAATCTTGTTTAGAAAAAGTGTAAAATGAAGTCAGTATTTTGAAAACATTGCCATTTTATTGTTTTGTACAAAAAAGTGAAAAATGAAGAGACAGTGAGCGAAAGAGAGAATTGTTTGCAAAAGATTTCCGATATTCATTGATGTTCCATTTGCACAAAATTACAAATATGGCCCTATTACAAAATGAGTCCTGACACCTTGGGTAAGATGTAGGACTTGATGCATGCTGAAAAAAGCAGGAAATAATAATTACTCTACAGGAGTAACCCTTATAATTTCCTGGGAAGACCGGTTAAGGACTTGGTGACCCGGGATTCTTGGGCATATCCAACTCTCCAGGTTGAGGTCGCTTTTCGCCTCGTCTTCCATGTTATTGACAGCATCTGGGGTGAGCATCCCCCCACTGATGAACTTGGGCTTTTTAGCAGGCTCTGCTTGATCTTGTCGGAATAGTTTGTAACCCAAACCGAATCTGTCCTTCTTCTCCACCGGTAGCAGCTTGCCCCAGCCTTAGGCATTTCCATCTTCAACAACCTTCCGAGATTGCTGATAGGAGAAAATTGAACTACCCATCCTATCCTCTTGGGATGCAGCAAATACTTCAGTCGTCGCCTCATTGACGTTCAGTGCTTCGAACCCCTGGCTCATGGTTTCATGAATTTCACCATCCATCTCAATGTATTTGTATGTAGCCAGATGGCTAACAAAACTATCCTCTTCACCACAGATGGTGATAATCTGTCCTTCCCACTCATATTTCAATTTCTGGTGAAGGGTCGACGTAACTGCGCCAGCGGCGTGAATCCATGGTCGACCCAACAAACAGCTGTAGGCCGGCTGAATGTCCATCACATAGAAAGTAGTCTGAAAGACCTGCGGACCGATTATCACAGGAAGCTCCACCTTTCCAAGAACAGACCTCTTGGAGCCATCAAAAGCTCTAACCACCAGATTGCTTGGTCGGAGAGCTATTCCATCATATTCGAGCTTGACAAGAGCCTTCTTTGGCAAGACATGGAGTGAAGACCCAGTGTCAACAAGAACGTGCGAGAGCACAACCCCTTTACACTCCAGGGTGATGTGTAAAGCCTTGTTGTGGTGACGACCTTCCGTTGTCAAGTCAGCATTGGTGAAACCTATCCCATGGCTAGTATTAACATTAGACACCACTGTCTCGAGCTGATTCACAGTGATCTCCTCCGACACGTAGGCAGCGTGCAAGACTTTAAGTAGTGCATCCCGATGAGATTCGGAACACAACAGCAGGGATAAGATGGAGATCTTGGAAGGAGTCTGGTGAAGTTGATCCACAACCTTGTAGTCACTTATTTTGATTATCCTCATAAATTCATCCACATCTTGATCAAAGGATGATTTATGGGTCTCTTTTGGTGCAGGTTCTTCAGGTGCCACACTTTTCCCTTTAGCTTTGGCGGCAGCCTCTGCCTCAGTATTGGTTCTTGGAACTTGTGACGTGAAGAGGCGTCCGCTTCGGGTGAAGCCTCCGCCTCCCCCGACATTATCCACTTGTGGTGTGTGAATCGAAGAATCAAGAAGGACTCTCTCTCTGTTGCAGTAAAGGTCTGAACCATAGTGCCATGGTACATCATTATCTTTATCATATGGAATGGGCCCCGACACTGTGATGGTGACGGGACGAACTGCAGCAGAGGTAGTGACCGTTATTGTGTATGGATCATAAAAGATGGTAACAGGACTTCTGGTTGATGGTGGTGGTGATTGACTGAAGCTTGATTGTTGCTGAGATTGTTGTTGAGATTGTTGTTGATAATTGTTGGAAACAGGGACCGTTGCAGGGTCATAATAGATGGTGACAGTGGAGATATCGTTGTTGGTGGTTTCTGTAGTTCTATAAGTGGATGCAAATGAACTGTTGTTTGTTGAAGTGATAGAAGAGGTGATTGCTGATTTTGTAGACGAGTCTGTAGGAACAATTGTCTTCGCAGTTGTAGGAGAAATACTTGCTGTTGAAAAAGGAGTTGTTGGTGTTGTAGAAGTGGTTGTTGTTATTTGCAGGATACCTTCTCTGATCAAGCTACTGATGTCATTCCTCAAGCTTGCACACCCATTGACGGAAACCTTGCAAGATTCACAGCAGGCCTCACAACCTAGAAACACCTGGAATTTTAAAAGTTGAGCTTTAACCTCTGCCAGAGGTGTTTGAATACTTGCAGTATCTTTAATTAAATTCATGGGTGAGCCCTCCTCTATTGCATTTATCCTTGGCCCACTATGGATGGGCATAGGATTCTTCGTGACATTAGGAGGTGGTGCAAAATTTAGGGCTTTTGAATCTACCAGATCCTGGACCTTCATGTGCAAAGCCCTGGACTTTTCTGTGGTGTGACCATGTGCATTAGAATGAAAAGCACACCTGGCGTTGAGGTCGTAATTTCTCGAAAGGTTCTGAGGATCTAGTGGAGCCAATGTCCTTAGCTCGACAAGATTAAGCTTTAGGAGTTGTGGCAATAATGTGGCATATGGCATTGGTATATGGTCAATCACCCTGTTGATCTGAGATGGTCGTTGCTGGAAAGGGAGTTGTTGGTTGTTGTTGTAAGATCTTTGTTGAGGAAACTGTGGTTGTTGAGGAAAATGTTGTGGTTGTTGAGTGTATTGAGGAGGTGGAGTAGGAATAGTGACAGCGGCAATTGATCTTGGCAGATACTAGGGTCTTCCTCTGCCCAAGTGTACAGAGTTTGTTTCACCAGATCTGCGGGGCCCTGCAAATGGTTTCCTTGCAATGCTTGAACTGGCACCGTTGTCAGAAATCTTTCCCATTTTCAATGAGCTCTCAATTCTTTCCCCAGCTATAATCACGTCTGTGAATCTAGTGGAAGAGAATGCAGCCAACCTATCAATATAAGTCCCCTGGAGGGTGTTCATGAACATATCTGCCATTTCCCTTTCTGACATCGGGGGTTGAACGGCAACAGCTAATTGCCTCTATCTTTGAGCGTACTCTCTAAAACTTTCCCGGGAACACTGTGACATTCCCATCAGAAGGGTTCTGTTTGGAGCCATGTCCAGATTATATTGATATTGACGAATGAAAGCCTCGGCCAAGTCTTTCCAATTCCTAATTGTGGCCCTAGTCAAATGAGAGTACCACTCCCGGGATGCCCTTGTCAAGCTATCCTCAAAATAAAACATCCACAACTTTTCATCCATGGTGTAGGCTTTTAATCTCTCCAGGAAAGATTGGAGATGGGTACGAGGGCAGGATGTACCATTGTATCTTTCAAAACAGGGAGGTTTGAATTTGTGATGAATTCTAACCCCCTCCACTAATCCCATATCCATGACATCAAAACCCAGAGAGTTTTGAGACTCTAGAGACCTCAGCTTTTCTGCTATCTCGTCCAGCCGACGATCATAGACTTCATCTCCTACCCCGACCACAGTAAATTGTTCTTCCTGAGGGTCCTCCTGCAAAGCCCTCCCTCCAGTGATACCTTGGGTGTTTCTTATAGCATTGATTTCTGGGTTCAGATGAGGTCCAAACTCTGGGGGATCAGTACGAGGCTGTACATGATCGTTTTTGCTGGTACCCCCTGTACCTGGGTGGTTTTCTTCGGGAGTTTGCCGCTCAACTAACTCTCTCAGTCTCTCCTGGCTCTGAGTCAATCCAGTCATCACTGCCATAAACTGGTTCATTTGGGCCCTCATCTCAGTCCTTTCATTGGCCATTTGGGTTCTCACATCAGTCAAATCCTATTGAACCTGGTCCATTTGTAAACCCGGAAGGTTGTTTCTTGTCGGATACCAGTGCATTCTATTGATGGGGAACACTCTTCTACGAGCAATGTTTCCTGAAACCACAACAAAGTGAGAAACAACAACAACAAAAACCAAAACCTACAAAACAAAGAGAAGAGGTTAGTATGCAATGCAGGATGCCTATTTGTCTTTCAAGGGTATTCGGTTTGGTTCTTTGGTTTTGACCTTCTAGACCTCGAGGAATGATGATGTTGAAGAGAGATTAAGCCCGCAAACCATATATTACAAAGTGTAAAGATACATAGTTTGATTAGAACAAAAGTCCCCATGATGGGTCAAAATACAACAACAAAATCAAAAGTACAAACAAAAGGAAGTACAAGTACAAACAAATCAAACATCCAGTCCATAATCATCCTCTTTGACTTCTTTCAGGAGAGCCTCAGTCACTGGGCCAACTGGGTGCTCTGTGATGGTCCTGATAAGAAGGTTCCTGGTGGAAATGGCACTGGTGTAACACGGTGGGAGAACTGACTTTGTATAAATGTTGCGGATAGAAAGAGTCGCCACCGACGTTTATTTTATCCAAAAGGAAAGGACATAAAAGAACAGGAAAGACCTTAAAAAGATTTTGAGTTCGGGGGGTAGGTTATACAAAGGGAAGGTGTTAGCACCCTTTATATCCATGGTTATCCATGGGATCTTAGTTACTTAGCTCACTTTAAATTGTTTTGAGAAAGGTGTAGTGTGTGATTAAAAAATTTCTAAGTACTTTATAATGATCCTCGTATGGATGTATATAAAGACCTGTTTTTGAAAATTTGTTTGAAAAGTGTGATGTGAAGAGTATTTTGAAAGGTGAGCAAGTAATTAAGAGGAACCTACCCTATATGAAATCTTTACTGTTCTTTATGTTCTTTCAATGGTAAGACTATCCCTATTATTAAAGAATAGGTAGTCATTACCTTGGATGTAATAAGGGACATGTGAAGGGACATCTGAAATTAGGCAACTGCAAGGTGTCTTTAGCAATTCGTAGGGACTTATCATCTTTTATTCGAAGGGACAAGATCATTTATCATAGGCAACCTCAAAGGGACTTGATCTTATAATTTGAAGGGACTTGATGATATTTTATGAAGGGACTTTGCTTAAGACACCTTACTTGACCTTAGAAATAGGCAACATGAGAGGTAACCCTAGAAAGTGTAGGATGGCGATCAAAGATCGACTTATGTGTGTGAGTGTTCATGTTCAAATATTTATCTTTTTAAATTAGTTATTCTAAATTGATTTTAATCACAAAACATGTTATGCACACCCTATAGTTACTAACCACACATTTAATATATTTACAATAAAAATAAAGCAAAACATAATCCTAAAAATATTACAAGGCTTTGGGATAGTTACAATATAATCGAGAAATATAAATAATGATAAATAAGCAATAATTTAAATGGTTAGTAATAATGAAATAATAATAATAATAAAAGGGGTTAGTAAAAATATAAAGAATATAAAATTTAAGAGAAAATATTATTTTTAAGGCAAATGAACATTTAGAAATTTTTTTAGAAAAAAATAGAATAATTATAATAATAATAAACAAATACTAAGTATTTACATATTAAACAAATAATAAATAATTAATGATATTTTATTATGAAAAATTCGGATTAGGAAAATTAGGGTTTAGATTTTTATTTAAGAAAAATTAGAGTTAGTTAATTAAGAAAATAAGAGTTTTTAAATATAACAAAAATACATTATTAACTTATTTATAAAAATACTTAATTATTTCATAAAAAAGAATATTATAAAAATTAAATACTAATAATATAAATTTTAAGAAAATAAGTATGAATTTTAGAAAAAAAATAAAGTTTTTTTAAAAATATGATTGGTTATTATTTTAGAAACTATTTTAAATTTATTAATTTAAATAAAGAAAAACAAGAAAAATAGCAAAATAAATAAAAATAGGAGAAAGTACCAAAAAGATAGGACCTGGGATTTGAACCCATGTCCTTTACCTGGACAGACGCTCCCCAAAACCAGCTGAGCTACTGCGCGCATTTGATATCCAATGGCAAGGCAATCCTTATGTTGTAAGCCTATGGAATAAATGGAATTAAAGCAAAAAAATAGTTGGAGGCAGGATTCGAACACAAGCGCTTTGCTTCACACATGCGCCTCTTCAACCAACTGAGTCAAGCAGCGTTTCAAATATATAAATGTAAACAAAAATAAATAAAATAAGTTAATATTCAAATATGAAGTTTCGCGCCACACTTCTTCTACAACCTCTAGCCGTATGTTTCGGCTATAGTGACAGTTTTCCGTCGCTATAGCTTATAGTGACAGATTATTTTCGTCTCTAAAATCCTGCGCAAATCAAACTTCCAATATACAACGAATCAAACAATTTCAATGATCCAAATTAACTAACATGAGGTCCCTGAACACAAATATCACATTAATTTTAACAGAAATTGATTCAATCATGCGTTCCCAAAAGAAGTGCTCAAGAACCCTAGTTTTCGGTTTTAATGCATATGGCTATGATTTCTTCAATTGATCACCCATAAACAATCCTTGCAATGTCACAAACACAAATCAATACTCAAAAACAATTTATCATTGGTTAATATATGAAAACGTAAAATTGATAAACCATGAAAAAGTGAGAATTCGGATTATGCATTTAGAGGTGTTTTTGATGATGTAAAGCATTGAGACAACATCAGTGATGTTCAAGAAACATGTTGCAACCTTTAAAACACCTTGATATGTCCTTCAAAGTAGAATCCAAATTGTGAATTTTTTGTGAAGTTTGAAGCTTTTGTTCTTACCCTTGGAGGCCAATTTTTCGTGTCCCTTGTGTTTGTTCATGTTATACATATATAGTATGACCTAACTAGGTCAAAAAATCAGATCCTCCTTTGGACTTTTGGATCACTTGAGATTGAAAAAGATATGCCTTCAAAATATTGAAAAAATTTGATATATCCTTGATATTTTTGGTTGATCTGATTTTGTATGATCTTAATCACTTTTAAATGGCCTTTAAGAATTTCTAGAACAAAAATCAAATCAAATATTGAGATTTTTATATTTTATTTTGATTTAAAATGATTTTTAATGTATAAAATCATAATAAATAAAATAAAATGAATAAAAATTTGAATAAATGATTTTTAATTCGTGCATGATGTCATGGTAGTGTTTGGGTCATAAAAATGCAAGCCCATTTGGAGAAATTTGGTTCTAAGATCCCATTTGCTTCATAAACCTCTCAAAAATTTCCCAACTTTGCAAAGACATAAGTCCCTCAATTTTAAGGATATGAATGTGTTCTTGGACATTTTGGAAATCTTAGAGAGTCCTCTAACCAACCTCTTTGGTTTCATGTCCATATCTTTTACCATTCTCAAGTTATGCTCTTTGGAAGTTGTTGACTTTTTGTTGACTTTTAAAATGACCTATAATGTCTTAGCTCCTACCTTCCAAATGAAGTATTTTTGGGATTGGCTTGTGAGACACAAAGTTGTAGATAATTCAATTTCCTTAAAAATGAGCTTTGGATGGGAAATTTTTGATGAAGCATGTGAAAGTTATGGCTGGTCAAAGTTCAGTTGACTTTTCCTGTGAAAACCCTAATTTAGAAACTCCTGATTCTTGATGATATGAAATATCCTTGATGAATCATGATCAACCATTGATAAAATTATGAATTTTACTTAATAAACTTGATGTTGGCAAAAAATCATGAAGTTTGACTTTAGTTTGACCACAGTTGACCTCAGTTTGACTTTTTAACTACTTTGACTGATTTTAGCCTATCTGATCATCTGACTGAGCAAACCTTTTGGGAAAGTCTTGAAACTTGAAATTGGGATTCTTGAAGACATATAGGATGCTATGAAGCTCACTTGAAGCCTTGGAAGTCCATTTAGCCTGATGAAATCCAAAACCCTAGTTTAGGATGCATTGCTTAGGAGGATGCATTGTCTGAAGGAATTGTCAAACTTTCTGACTAATTGTGAACCTTGTGAACCTTGTGAACCTTGTGAATATTGTGAACCTCTTGGGACACCTTGGTACACAATGCCTTGACTAGGGGAGGGCAAAATTTGGGGTGCAACAGCTGCCGTTGTTCAATTTTCTAAAACCTGAGGGGTTAGATTGGCATATGTGCCATTCGTGACCTGGAAGGTTGAAGGGGATTGAACACAAAAGCCCAAAAATTTGCACTCGCCGGTGCGTAAAGTAACACTGATGATTAGTTGTATATGCTTAAGTGGGCTTGAATATGCCACTTGGAACTGGAGATGGGCTTATAGATGTCATCCATAATATCAGGAGGTGATAATATCTTGATGTTGATACTGGATATCAGTATTAGGTCTTCGTATAGGCCGTCTCTGAATTGTTTATGCAACATGGTTTGAGTTGAATGCTAGCACTAGATCTTCGTATATATCGTCTCTGCATTATCTCTGGGGAAAAAGAATATCCTTCATTAAGTGTCAGGGCTTAGATCTTCGTATAGATCGTCTCTGAACCATATCTAAGAACATACTTTAATTTAAGTGTCAGAACCAAATCTTCGTGGCGATTTTTTTCTGAATTAAGTATCAGCACTAGATCTTCGTATAGATCGTCTCTGAACTGTTCTGAGTTGTTGAATAGGCCAGTAGAAATAAATCTTCGTAACGATTATCTCTTCTGGAAATATCCTGGATTAGGTAATAGATCTTCGTATAGACCATTTACCTACCCTCCAAGGATAAAAGAATATCAGGATTAAATATTCGTGACGATTATATCCCTTGTAAATATCCTGGATTAGCACCAGATCTTCGTATAGACCATTTACGTACCCCTCCAAGGAAAATTTGATTATCAGAAATGAATCTTCGTAGCGATCATCCCTGAATTAAGTATCAGCACTAGATCTTCGTATAGATCGTCTCTGAACTGTTGTGAATTGTTGATAGTATTTCATCTGCATATAGCCATCCTGCAAGGAAAAGGTTAGTTTATGCAATATGTATGCATGCATGGTATGATGCATCTAAGTAAATGTATTATGCATTTATGGATATGTTATGGTATGATGTAAATGATGTATGTATGAATCATGCAGCCTGAAGCGTCTGGATATCTTTGTATAACAACTACTGGCTAGGGAAAATAAATCCCGATTCGTTGCTGAAGAATATGACGACCTCATTCCCGTTTTGTTTGATAGTATGGTATTTATAACCTACCGTCTTCATTTTTCGTACTTCTATTGAGGGAATAAGTTCCTGAGTATCCCGACTGAGGATAAAAGAGATGGACATAAATTCAAGGGGAGATGTAACTTGAAGTATCTATAAAGATAGATTCGCTCTGCTTGGGATTTGTAGTTATCTTGTGGGGATGAACCGACGAAGCTTCGTTGAATTCCTACCTTCGTTCGTCCTTAGTAAATACTATTACTGCATTTTATGCATTTCTGGTAAACATCAATCATATTCAAAAGCATACATACATTCAAACACAACCAATGGACGTTTTTGCTTAGGTAAATAGGGTAAAAGTAAATCTGGATTCAAAGATGAAATTTTATTTATATTATAAAGTGACCTATACACAAGCAAGTTTGTATAAGGAGACATAAATCCTAGTAAGAGGAATTCGTCGTAAAAGTTTTACGAAACAAAGAAAACAGCTATGTGAGAAATAATCCTATTGAGTTTCAATTCTACTATTGCCATTATCTTCAAGTATCTCATCTTCTGCTGCTGAGATGGAAACGATTGGATTGATCTTTATCTGTTCGGACTTAAGTTAGGTAACACAACTAGTTGGGGCTACATGAGTGATCCAACGAGACATAGTCATACGCTTTAATCCCTAACTTTTGCCTGGATTGCCCTTTCAGGTTTTCAATCCACTGGGATACCCTTTTTTGCCCAAGCCGCTCTTTCAGGTTTTCGACTTGCCGGGTGTACATTTTTTTATATATATCCCTAATTTTTGCCCGAAACCTTTTGGTTCGCCGGGATGCCCTTATTTTTGTCTAAGCCAGTCAACCTAGCGGGTCTCTTTTTATGCGTATTATTTTTTAACTATGTCTGCGTTTACAGGTTGTGGGAAGTCTTCACCATCCATAGTAGTAAGCATCATGGCGCCTCCTGAAAATACTCTCTTGACTACAAATGGTCCTTCATATGTAGGAGTCCACTTGCCCCTAGGATCACCCTGTGGTAGTATGATACGCTTGATTACCAAGTCACCAGTCTGATATACCTTTTGCTTAACCTTCTTATTAAAAGCTTTGATCATCCGTTTCTGGTACATCTGGCCATGACAAACAGCTGCCAGCCTTTTCTCATCAATTAAATTTATCTGGTCAAGTCGAGTCTGAATCCACTCATCTTCATCCAAGCCTGCATCCTTCATGATTCTTAAGGAGGGTATCTGAACTTCAATGGGCAGAACTGCTTCCATACCATAGACTAAGGAGAATGGGGTTGCCCCTGTTGAAGTACGTATTGTAGTACGATAACCATGAAGAGCAAATGGTAACATCTCGTGCCAATCCTTGTAAGTAACAGTCATCTTCTGTAGAATCTTCTTAATGTTCTTGTTAGCAGCTTCTACTGCCCCATTCATCTTTGGACGATACGGAGAAGAATTGTGATGCTTAATCTTGAACTGCGTGCAGAGATCAGTAATCATGGTGTTATTCAGATTAGAGCCATTGTCTGTGATAATCCTTTCAGGGACGCCATACCTACATATGAGATTATTCTTAATGAATCGAGCCACCACATTCTTAGTAACAGATGCAAATAAAGCTGCCTCCACCCACTTTGTAAAGTAATCAATAGCAACCAGGATGAAACGATGCCCATTAGAAGCAGTAGGTTTGATCTCACCAATCATATCAATGCCCCACATGGAAAAAGGCCAAGGAGCAGTCAACACATTCAATGGGGCTGGAGGTATATGCACTTTATCAGCATAGATTTGACACTTGTGACATGTTCTGGTATGTTGATAGCAGTCAGCTTCCATAGTAGACCAATAGTAACCTGCTCTCAATATCTTCTTTGCCATGGTATGACCACTAGAATGATGCCAAAGATCCCATCATGCATGTCTTCCATAATCTCTGTTGCTTCCTTTTTATCCGCACAACGAAGAAAAGTCGAATCATGATTGCGCTTGTACAAAATTCCATTACTCAAAAAGAACTTAGCAGAAAACCTCCTCAAAAACTTCTTATCTTTGACAGATGCCCCTTCAGGGAACTCCTGAGTTTCAAGATATCTTTTCACTTTATAGAACCAAGGCTTTTCCTCTCCTCCTTCAGTATCAATCTCATTGCAGTATGCAGGCTTCTCAAATCTATCAATAGTGATCTTGGGAGCTTCATCATCCCATCTAATCTCAAACATAGATGCCATGGTGGATAATGCATCTGCCAATTGATTCTCTCCTCGGGGAATATGTCCAAAGGTAATCTCTTCAAAATATGGGATCAAGGACAACACATGCTCTCTGTAAGGAATGCGATTTTCATGCTTGGTATCCCAATCTCCTTTAATCTGACTAACTACCAGGGCTGAATCTCCATATACGTCCATGAACTGAATCTTCATCTCAATGGCAGCTTTGATACCCATGATACATGCCTCATATTCAGCCATGTTATTAGTACAATAGAAACACAGTCTCGCAGTAATTGGAGTATGACAACCTTCAGGGGAAATGATCACAACACCAACACCATTACCAAATGCATTAGAAGCTCCGTCAAAAACCATAGTCCATCGGGATCCTTGTTCAGGTCCGTCATATTGTCCAAGTTCTTTGGTAATAATCATAATGTCTTCATCAGGGAACTCAAAACTCATTGACTGGTAATCATCCAATGCTTGATGGGCCAAATGATCAGCTACAACACTTCCTTTAATGGCCTTCTGGGTAGTGTACTGTATATCATATTCTGTTAAGATCATTTTCCATCTCGCTATTCGTCCGGAGAGAGCAGGTTTCTCGAATATGTACTTGATTGGATCCATCTTTGAAATCAACAAGGTAGTATGAGTCAACATATACTTTCTTAGTCGGCGAGCAGCCCATGCCAAAGCGCAGCAAGTTTTCTCGAG
This sequence comes from Lathyrus aphaca, assembly GCA_963966055.1. Lineage (NCBI taxonomy): Eukaryota > Viridiplantae > Streptophyta > Magnoliopsida > Fabales > Fabaceae > Lathyrus > Lathyrus aphaca. The sequence goes on from OZ014519.1 coordinate 412,068,417, forward strand.
CAGTGAGTATCTTGTTTCACAGTCGGTAAACTTTTTGCTAAGGTAGTAGATTGCCTTCTCTTTTCGACCAGACTCGTCATGTTGCCCCAACACACACCCCATTGAGTTGTCTAATACTGTTAAGTACATAATCAAGGGTCTTCCATCAACTGGTGGCATCAAAATTGGAGGTTCTAGGAGATATCTCTTGATTTCATCAAAGGCTATCTGGCACTCGTCATTCCATTCCATTACCTGATCTTTCTTCAATAACTTGAAGATTGGCTCACAGGTAGCAGTTAATTGGGAAATAAATCTTGCAATGTAATTCAGTCGTCCCAAGAAACCTCTAACTTCATTCTCAGTACGGGGAGCTGGCATCTCTTGTACGGCTTTCACTTTTGCAGGATCTACTTCAATACCTTTTCTACTGATAATGAAACCCAGGAGTTTACCAGATCTAACTCCAAAAGTACATTTGTTTGGGTTCAATCTCAACTTGTATTTCTTCAACCTTTCAAACAGCTTATGTAGATGATCAAGGTGTTGTTCTTCATTCTGGGACCTGGCTATCATATCATCCACATATACCTCTATCTCATGATGAATCATATCGTGAAACAAAGCCACCATAGCACGCTGATATGTTGCCCCAGCATTCTTCAAACCAAATGGCATTACTTTATAACAAAAGGTGCCCCACTGTGTAACAAATGTAGTCTTCTCCATATCTTCATGTGCCATCTTGATTTGATTGTAACCAGAGAAACCATCCATGAAAGAGAATACCTTATGTTGAGCAGTGTTGTCTACCAGAACATCAATATGAGGAAGTGGGAAGTCATCTTTAGGGCTGGCCTTATTCAAATCTCTGTAATCCACACACATGCGTACCTTACCATCTTTCTTAGGTACTGGTACCACATTTGCAACCCATTGAGGATAAGAAATCACAGCTAAGAACCCTACATCAAACTGTTTTATCACCTCTGCTTTAATCTTTTCTGACATTTCAGGACGCATACGACGAACCTTCTGTTTCTTTGGACGACAATCTTCTTTTACCGGTAAACGGTGCACCACAATGTCTGTATCCAGCCCTGGCATATCTTCATAGGACCAAGCAAAGATCTCCACATAATCACGTAACATCTGAATTAGTCTGCTCTTAACACCATCTTCTAGTTCAGCCCATATCTTGACCTCTTTCCTGTTTTCTTCAGTTCCTAGATTCACAACTTCGATTGGCTCTTCATGTGGCTGTATAGCTTTCTCTTCTTATTGTAATAACCTAGCAAGCTCTACAGGTACTTCACAATCTTCCTCCTTTCCATCTTCAGCTTGATAGATCGGATTCTCGAAATTATAATTGGCAATAGTAGAACTGTTATCAACAGGATCCAGAGTGGATGAGGATCTGCATTTTAGTGATGTGGGTGTGTGTAAGAACACATAGCTGATAAACAAAAATAAAAATAAAAGAAAGACAAAGAGCACAATATTTACGAAAATGAAACGTCCATTGATTTTTATTGAATGAAGTATGCAAATGAAATGACATCCCGAAACAAGCATACCATTGTGCCCCGGGTAAGACACAAGGCTTAAAAGTTTAATTGTTTTAAAATTACAAACTTAGAATAAAAATGCAGTAATAGTATTTACTCCTGACTAAAGGAGATAGTAATAACGTCTTCGGTCTTCTAATTGTTGAGCCCATCACCCATGGTAAGAAAGATCCAATCATCCAGGTTGTAGTCTTCACTATAGTCACCCACAACATTGATTTGATCCCTCATGACCCCTTGATTGGTGATACGAACATCACGAGCACGACGAACAACCTTCTGGGATTCTGCAGTGAAACCCAAACCAAATTTGTCAGACTTATAAGGGATGTCAGGAAGTTGACCCCAAATAGTACAACCACCTTCTTCAACCACAGCTCTAGCATCTTTGAGGGAGGCCATTGTTGGAGGTACTCGGGTAACCACAGGAACTCTTTTAACAACAGGGGGAGCTTCAGTAGTAGGAACGACCCAAGGAACTACCTCAAATGTCTGGCAAGGAGTCTCAACATATTCACCCTCCACCTCAACATATTTAAAAGTGTTCACATGACTGACCTTGTATTCTTCTTCACCATAAACAGTGACAATCTTTCCTTTCACGGGATATTTCAACTTCTGATGTAAAGTGGAAGTCACAGCACCTGCCCCATGGATCTAGGGGCGCCCAAGCAAACAGGAGTACGCAGGACGAATATCCATTACATAGAAAGTAGAGTCGAAGACTTGAAAGCCTACTTTGATCGGGAGATCTACTTCTCCATGTACCACTCTTCTGGAGCCATCAAAGGCCCTCACCACTACATTACTTGGTCTTAACACAACATCCTCAGGACTGAGCTTGTCCAGAACCTCTTTGGGTAGTACATTTAATGAAGAACCATTGTCCACCAGCACATGAGACAAGGTAGTTCCCCTACATTCAATGGAGATATGCAAAGCTCTGTTATGGTTTCTCTTAGCAGGAGTCAAGTCAGCATCAGAAAAGCCTAACTCATTATCATAAGTCAGATGTGCAACACAATTCTCAAATTGATCCACAGAGATCTCATTTGGCACATGAGCAGTCTTCAGGAACTTGATTAAGGCTTTGGCATGAGCCTCAGAACACAACAACAAAGATAACATGGAGATTTTGGAGGGAGTATGCCCCAACTGGTCAACAATATCATAATCACTCTTGCGAATGATCTTCAGCACTTCTTCCATCTGTTTAGAGAGATTTTCAGCAGTCGGTGCCTCAGCTTGCACAGGTTCAACCACAGGACCTTTGCCCCGAGCATCAGTACTTGGCTCAGAAGTGGATGTAGTAGTTGGAGTAACTGCATCTTTGGAGGTAGCCTGAGGAGAGAAAATTCTTCCACTTCTGGTGATCTTACTAGATCCAGCAATATTATCAACATCAAGGTTATCATCAGTAACAGGTGCATCAGTCAGAGGTTCTTGCTTGACACCATGGATGTAAACATCAGAACCGTAATTCCAGGGTATAACTTTATCAGAAGTATAAGGAACAGGACCGGGAGTGGTAATGATCATGGGAGCCACTCTGGATTCAGCAACAGTCTTCATAGGACCTTCAGCAGTAATCCTAATAGGACCCTTAGAAGTGATCCTGACAGGACCCTTGGAGGTAATCTTCACTGGCACTTTATCAACCATGGCCACATCTTCAAGCTTCGTACCTCGAGTTAGATGTTCACACATACTTTCCACAGAAGGTGTCCTCTCAAACAATATAGTGTAATTGTCCATGAGGCGTTGAATACCATCTTTCAACTTCCAGCAGCTATCAGGTTTGTAGGCACAATAAAAACAGTCTTCATTACAACCTGGAAAGAAACCAGCCTACACCAGCTTCTTCTTGATAATGGATAGGGGAGTAGTCACATCTGCAACTGAGGAAATATATGAAACTTCATCAACAACATTAACAGTCTTCTCATGATTGGGCATGGGAGTAGTGATCACATTTGGAGTCCCAGGATGGTCAAATTCAATCTCCCCAGCTTCAATCATATCTTGAATCTTGTTTTTCAACACCCAACAGTTGTTGGTGTCATGTCCCGGACTATTAGAATGATAGGCACATCGTGCATTAGGATTGTATCGAGGAGAGGAAGTATTAGGATCCTGAGGAGGGTCCTTCAAAGTAATGAGTTCCCCTTTCAACATGTGTTGCAAGGCTTGGGCCAGTGACATGTTGATCTTGGTGAACTGTCTTCTAGGCTTCTGTTGATTGTTTTGTTGTGGCTCTGGTGCTGCAGGAGTAGGATTGGAGATGTGAACTACTCCCACAGATTGGTGACTCCTGTTACGACTATGTTGACCATACACAGCATTAGACTCCTTCTTTCCACTAGGGGGCTTCTTAGCAGTTCTTGATGAAGAGGCACCCACCTGTATCTTACCACTTCTTATACCACTCTCCACACGTTCTCCCGTCATTATCAGTTCGGTGAAACCAGATGATGAACTTCCAATGAGGTGACTATAGAAAGGACCATTCAGCGTACTCATAAACATATCTACTAGCTCCCTGTCAGTCAGAGGAGGTTGAACTCTGCCAGCCAGGTCTCTCCATTTCTGGGCATACTCCTTGAAACTCTCTTTAGCACCCATAGACATGCTTTGGAGTTGCATGCGAGTAGGTGCTAAATCAGCATTATATTGGTATTGCCTATAGAAGGCCTCAGCAAGATCATTCTAATCACGAATATTGACACTCTCCAGTTGATAGTACCATTCCAATTGAGCTCTAGACAAGCTCTCTTGGAAGAAATGAATCCATAACTTCTTGTCAGCAGTATGTGGTTGAATCCTCGGGACATAGGATCTTAAATGCAGCTTAGGACATGAAACACCATCATATACCACAAAAACAGGAACCTTGAAACCAATAGGTATAACCACTCCAGAAACTAAACTCAGATCTTCAAAATCAAGCCCATGAGATTTTTGTAGTTCCATAGCATTCATTCTGTCTACCAACATCTTGTACTTATCTTCACTAGCAGGATCATGATAATAATTTGCTTCAGAATCAGAATCCCCCACAGTATCATGGAGACTACCTCCCTCTTTCTCAGAATTTTCAGACTCAGAATCCTCAATCTGTTCCTTTGTATTGATAGGGCCTCTGAACCTTCTTCCCAGATTAATAAGGCCTCATGATTTCCTGGTCGTCTTCTTCTTCTTAGCCAGCAGTGTCTTCAACTCATCTTGTCCCTTGGACAAGTTCAGAATCAACTCTTGGAATTGTGCATTCTGAGCCTGGAGATCTTTGACAATCTGTTCAAGAGCCATTTCTGCTGAAATAAACAGCGAGAAGATAAGATACCTGTTCATAAGAAACCTGTGATGCAATGATATGGTATGTAAATGCGTATGCAATGTTTTCAAGGACCGCATGATTTAAATTTGTTTAAACAATCAGAAAGTAAAATTTTATTAGTAAACAATAAACTTGTTTGCCTCTTGGGCTTACAACAAAAATGAAATGAATACAAAAATGGGGTTTTAAGTCTCCCATGGACGTTTCCTCTTTGTATTGAGGTATGAGTTGAGATTCAGCTCCTCGTGAAGTTGCTTTGTCAGCTCCAGGATTCTTTCTTGACTAGCTTTGAAATGAGTCTCAAAAGTATCCCTTTGCTCCTTCAATTGAATCCAAGACCTTTGTAACTCCTCCATGTCAGTGGGCATGTCTGGATGAAGAATGATATAAGAAGTATCTCCTTCAGAAATAGGCTTCATGGTAACTGGCAGGATAGCAGGATATGGCATCATAATAGTCTGAGCACGTGCTCGTACCCATCTGAGATAAGGTTCCATAGGAATGGAGTACTTTGGTTCCAGAGTCTTGTTGTCAACCTTGTTCACTTTACCCCATGCTCGTATAAACCTTTGACGGTAACCTTGCAGATCGTTGTCTTAGTCGAACACAATACCCTGAATAAGCATGTCATGAGGACCATCACTCCGAGCGTAACCAAACTGTCGTAGAGCTAAAGAAGGATTGTAGGTAATTCCCCCTCTTATGCCAAGGAGTGGCACATTAGGGAATTCCCCACAATGGTCAATGATAGTAACATTTTCCATAGATCTAGCACACCAATGAATATCTGAATGAGAAAGTGACATAATCCTCTTGGACCACCTGAACCATTGTTCATTCTTCATCACTGATCGAGGAAGGTGAGAAATAAACCACCTAGACAATAAAGGTATGCAGCACATCAGAGTTCCTCGTGCCTTTGTAGTACGGGTATGAAGAGAGTGTAAGATGTCTCCAAGTAATGTAGGCACTGGATTATGAGTCAGAAATATATTGATGGCGTGCACGTCTATGAACTGGTCTGGATTGGGGAACAACACTAAGCCATAGATCAATAGGGCTAAGATCTCCTCAAAAGCATCATAACTCATAGCCTTCAGGAACACTTGAGCTTTCTCCATCAATACCTTAGCAAGAATACCCTTAACTCCACTCCTTGTTTCTAGGACAATGTCTGATTTCTTCAAATGTAGAGCTGCAGCAATGACTTCAGGTTTAATCTCCTTTTCTAGGCCTGTGAAGGGTTTCTGATCAAGGATAGGTATACCCAGTAATTTAGAGAACTCCTCCATTGTAGGAACCAGCTGATAATAGGGGAATGTGAAGCAATGATGTTTAGGGTCAAAGAACTGAAACAGAACACTCATAATGTATTCATTGAACCCTGAAGTGACTAGATCCAGTAGGTGACCATGCTTTTTGATAAATTGGGAGTTTTCAGAAACTTGAGAGACCAATTCCTTAAGCTTAGGAGGTATTCCTACAAAGTTGATCCGGATAGTATTCCTACGAGCAGAGGTCATGACCTGCAACAAAGAACAAAGATAAATCCTTTGGTCCTTGAAATGGTTAGTGAAAATGTTATGCTTATGATGCATGATGATGCTATGATGTTATGCTCAATCATAAACATGTGGCACACACAAACAAGTCACACAATAGTCCTAGGTTTGAAGGCTTGCATGAGGTTTAAAGGTAAGTACCCTCCCCTGAAGTTAGTTGGTTCATCCTATCCTACAAAAGTAACTAGGTTCTAAGGGATCTCAATATCATTGATCCTTCACAAGGGTGGTTGTTCAGTAGGAAACTTACTTGCCAACTAAAACCCTCCAAGTTTAGAATCCCAACGAGTGTAGCCTCGAGTATCAACCAACTTCAGTCTTCACCAAAGTCGACTATCTCACTACTTTCTAAAGGCCAAGATGGGATGACTAAGGTTCTAAAAGTTAGTTAGTGTATTGACAACATATGGCAACCTCATATTATCCTCAACTTGCTTAAGGAACATAAGCACCAACCAAGAAGTCACACTAACTATGGCCACCAGATCAACCATATCGGTATACGCCGTACAGTTTCCTTGGTCTATTGCCATTTACCTAAGGTACACTAGATCCGGGTTAGGATCTTTCACACATAAAGCCCAACAAGTAATATAAATCAAACAAGACAAACAATTTAAGTGATCTAATTCCTAAGGGTACCCCTCTTTTACTTAGTAACTCCCCAGCAGAGTCGCCAGTTCTGTAACACGGTGGGAGAACTGAATTTGTATAAATGTTGCGGATAGCAAGAGTCGCCACCGACTTTTATTTTATCCAAAAGGAAAGGACATAAAAGAACAGGAAAGACCTTAAAAAGATTTTGAGTTCGGGGGGTAGGTTATACAAAGGGAAGGTGTTAGCACCCTTTATATCCATGGTTATCCATGGGCTCTTAGTTACTTAGCTCACTTTAAATTGTTTTGAGAAAGGTGTAGTGTGTGATTAAAAATTTTCTAAGTACTTTATAATGATCCTCGTATGGATGTATATAAAGACCTGTTTTTGAAAATTTGTTTGAAAAGTGTGATGTGAAAAGTATTTTGAAAGGTGAGCAAGTAATTAAGAGGAACCTACCCTATATGAAATCTTTACTGTTCTTTATGTTCTTTCAATGGTAAGACTATCCCTATTATTAAAGAATAGGTAGTCATTACCTTGGATGTAATAAGGGACATGTGAAGGGACATCTGAAATTAGGCAACTGCAAGGTGTCTTTAGCAATTCGTAGGGACTTATCATCTTTTATTCGAAGGGACAAGATCATTTATCATAGGCAACCTCAAAGGGACTTGATCTTATAATTTGAAGGGACTTGATGATATTTTATGAAGGGACTTTGCTTAAGACACCTTACTTGACCTTAGAAATAGGTAACATGAGAGGTAACCGTAGAAAGTGTTGGATGGCGATCAAAGATCGACTTACGTGTGTGAGTGTTCATGTTCAAATATTTATCTTTTTAAATTAGTTATTATAAATTGATTTTAATCACAAAACATGTTATGCACACCCTATAGTTACTAACCACACAGTTAATATATTTACAATAAAAATAAAGCAAAACATAATCCTAAAAATATTATAAGGCTTTGGGATAGTTACAATATAATCGAGAAATATAAATAATGATAAATAATGATAAATAAGCAATAATTTAAATGGTTAGTAATAATGAAATAATAATAATAATAATAATAAAAGGGGTTAGTAAAAATATAAAGAATATAAAATTTAAGAGAAAATATTATTTTTAAGGTAAATGAACATTTAGAAAAAATTTTAGAAAAAAAAATAGAATAATTATAATAATAATAATAAACAAATACTAAGTATTTACATATTAAACAAATAATAAATAATTAATGAAATTTTATTATGAAAATTAGGATTAGGAAAATTAGGGTTTAGATTTTTATTTAAGAAAAATTAGGGTTAGTTAATTAAGAAAATAAGGGTTTTTAAATATAACAAAAATACATTATTAACTTATTTATAAAAATACTTAATTATTTCATAAAAAAGAATATTATAAAAATTAAATACTAATAATATACATTTTAAGAAAATAAGTATGAATTTTAGAAAAAAAATAACGTTTTATTAAAAATATGATTGGTTATTATTTTAGAAACTATTTTAAATTTATTAATTTAAATAAAGAAAAACTAGAAAAATAGCAAAATAAATAAAAATAGGAGAAAGTACCAAAAAGATAGGACCTGGGATTTGAACCCAGGTCCTTTACCTGGACAGATGCTCCCCAAAACCAGCTGAGCTACTGCGCGCATTTGATATCCAATGGCAAGGCAATCCTTATGTTGTAAGCCTATGGAATAAATGGAATTAAAGCAAAAAAATAGTTGGAGGCAGGATTCGAACACAAGCGCTTTGCTTCACACATGCGCCTCTTCAACCAACTGAGCCAAGCAGCATTTCAAATATATAAATGTAAACAAAAATAAATAAAATAAGTTAATATTCAAATATGAAGTTTCGCGCCACACTTCTTCTACAACCTTTAGCCGTCTGTTTAGGCTATAATGACAGTTTTCCGTCGCTATAGCTTATAGTGACAGATTATTTTCGTCTCTAAAACCCTGCGCAAATCAAACTTCCAATATACAACGAATCAAACAATTTCAATGATCCAAATTAACTAACATGAGGTCCCTGAACACAAATATCACATTAATTTTAACAGAAATTGATTCAATCATGCGTTCCCAAAAGAAGTGCTCAAGAACCCTAGTTTTCGGTTTTAATGCATATGGCTATGATTTCTTCAATTGATCACCCAGAAACAATCCTTGCAATGTCACAAACACAAATCAATACTCAAAAACAATTTATCATTGGTTAATATATGAAAACGCAAAATTGATAAACCATGAAAAAGTGAGAATTCGGATTATGCATTTAGAGGTGTTTTTGATGATGTAAAGCATTGAGACAACATCAGTGATGTTCAATAAACATGTTGCAACCTTTAAAACACCTTGATATGTCCTGCAAAGTAGAATCCGAATTGTGAATTTTTTGTGAAGTTTGAAGCTTTTGTTCTTACCCTTGGAGGCCAATTTTTCGTGTCCCTTGTGTTTGTTCATGTTATACATATATAGTATGACCTAACTAGGTCAAAAAATCAGATCCTCCTTTGGACTTTTGGATCACTTGAGATTGAAAAAGATATGCCTTCAAAATATTGAAAAAATTTGATATATCCTTGCTATTTTTGGTTGATCTGATTTTGTATGATCTTAATCACTTTTAAATGGCCTTTAAGAATTTCTAGAACAAAAATCAAATCAAATATTGAGATTTTTATATTTTATTTTGATTTAAAATGATTTTTAATGTATAAAATCATAATAAATAAAATAAAATGAATAAAAATTTGAATAAATGATTTTTAATTCGTGCATGATGTCATGGTAGTGTTTGGGTCATAAAAATGCAAGCCCATTTGGAGAAATTTGGTTCTAAGATCCCATTTGCTTCATAAACCTCTCAAAAATTTCCCAACTTTGCAAAGACATAATTCCCTCAATTTTAAGGATATGAAGGTGTTCTTGTACATTTTGGAAATATTAGAGAGTCCTCTAACCAACCTCTTTGGTTTCATGTCCATATCTTTTACCATTCTCAAGTTATGCTCTTTGGAAGTTGTTGACTTTTTGTTGACTTTTAAAATGACCTATAATGTCTTAGCTCCTACCTTCCAAATGAAGCATTTTTTAGGCTTGGCTTGTGAGACACAAAGTTGTAGAGAATTCAATTTCCTTCAAAATGAGCTTTGGAAGGGAAATATTTGATGAAGCATGTGAAAGTTATGGCTGGTCAAAGTTCAGTTGACTTTTCCTGGGAAAACCCTAATTTAGAAACTCCTGATTCTTGATGAACTGAAATCTCCTTGATGAATCATGATCAACCATTGATCAAATGATGAATTTTAATTCATAAACTTGATGTTGGGAAAAAAATCATGAAGTTTGACTTTAGTTTTACCACAGTTGACCTCAGTTTGACTTTTTAACTACTTTGACTGATTTTAGCCTATCTGATCATCTGACTGAGCAAACCTTTTGGGAAAGTCTTGAAACACAACATAGGGATTCTTGAAGACATATAGGATTCTATGAAGCTCACTTGAAGCCTTTGAAGTCCATTTAGCCTGATGAAATCCAAAACCCTAGTTTAGGATGCATTGCTTTGGAGGATGCATTGTCTGAAGGAATTGTCAAACTTTCTGACTAATTGTGAACCTTGTGAACCTTGTGAATCTTGTGAACCTCTAGGGACACCTTGGCACACAATTCCTTGACTAGGGGAGGGCAAATTTTGGGGTGCAACAACTGGTCAACTTCTTATGCTTGTCCTGATCCTTTGATCTCTTCAACCCCGTCCGGAGCTTCAACTCAGAGATCTCCTTATGAGCTGCTAACAAGGCTTCCTGACTCTTCTTTTCATTAGCCTACAACTGCTCTATCCTAGTATGGGTTCTCTGATCCTCCTGTGCACGAGCCTTAGTGATCCTGATCCACCTAGCCTGACTATCCTCTAAGTAATGCTCAGCTCTGGCCTTCTGAGTTTTGGCTTCCTTGCAAGCATTCTTCAACACTAACTTCCCTGCTCTTGCCCTTCTAATGTAATCATCTGTCTTCTCAATCTTGGTCAAGTGCTCAATCCGGAGCTTCTCTAACCTTTCAATATCCAGACGACTATCATTCCTCTCCCAGAGGGTCTTCTTCAAAGCTTCAGAGAGCTGAGTATTCCTTTCCTTTAATTTCTCAAACTCCTCCAAACTGACAGTAGCTGCAGGCTCTACTGCTGATGGTCCAGGTCCATCTTCTAAGGTGAATGGCATGCGGGTGATCTATCCCCTGACACGAGACCAGTCAAGATACTGAGCTGAAGCTATATTGTTGCACTTTCCAAGAATAACTGTCCCCTTTAGTCTGAATATTGTCCCAAGCCCAGGCTGCTTGTCTGACAATGGCAAGGTTGTGCTAGATGTCGCAATAGAGGGTTTCTGTCAAGTCTTGTTCTCTTGGTGGATGTACCAAGCCATACCCTAATTGCCTCTTGAAAAGCAAAGGATTGTAATTGATACAACCCTTTACTCCAATCAGGGGTACATTGGGATACTGCCCACAGCTGGTGATGATATCATTGCCCTTGGTGCTCTGAGTGCACCATCTGATGTCTTCTGATGTAAGGGAAATCATTCTCTTAGCCCAGTTCCTTGGCTGATGAGGATTCAAGAAAGTGTCCGACTTCGGAAAGTGCCTTAACAACCAACAGTAGAAGAGGGGTGCATATCATCTGACTAATCTTCCCCTCTGCTTCTCATTCCTTTGATGCACTGAGTAGTAAAAGTCTCCAAGCAAGGTAGGGACTGGATTCCTCAACAAGAAGAGGTGAATAGCACTCTTGCTTACAAACTTAGGCTCGTCCGCAAACAAGATAACTCCATATATGCTGAGGGCCAGAATAGCACAAACAGTGTCCCACTTCCCTGCTGCAACATGCAGGGTGGCCTGAGTAACTAAGAAATCCAAATGAAGGCCTGGGATTCCAGCCTTAGTGGTCATGCTCTGGTCAATGAGGGTGGGAACACCTAACAACATGGAAAATTCCTCTAGCAAAGGGCCCAACTGGAAATCTGGGAAAGTGAAACATCTGAGAGGAGGGTCATATAACTGGAGACATGTGTGGATCATGCTCCTCTAGGATGCATCCAAATCCATGATCATGTCCATAATGCCACCATAATGTTCCCTGAATAAACGGACATGATTAGGAGTGATGAGAGTCTGAATTTGTCTGATGCCTGTCAGAGTGGGCTCAAAGAAATGATAGGCGATGTTGCTCTCTTGGATGGGTCCATGCTGACAATGGATGCTGATGAAGAAGACTGAGGAGAAGTACTGGAGAAAACTGCTGAAGATTACTGGAGAAGATACTGAAGAGGATCTCTGATGAAGGTAGCTGATGAAGATGTTGGTGTAGATGACTGGAGGAATCTGAGCAGCAGAACAAGTCAAAACCAAACCAAAGATAAGATGTGGATACCCTGTAAAACAAATAGACAAATGTTAAATGATGCAAAATGATGTATGCAGAATGATATGCAAGGGGTTTGTAATCAAGTGTTGGATCTGTTATCTGCCTTGATAGGGTCCATGTGTGTTCATAAGTCCGGATGGAGGCTTAAAGAACCAGTAACCAGGTGGGGGACTCAAATAAAGAGTCACAAATCCAGGGTTTCCCAAGAACAGTCCAAAAATGATACAACCTTAAAACAAAACTGGTAACAGGGTATGATGAAGCCAAGGGTTGCTGCAAACCTGTAAACATGTATTGTTCTAGAATAAGGATCCTCAGACTTGGATCAGTTATGAGAAGTGTAAACACTTCTAACCCGGAGGTACAGTGTTTACAATAATCATAAAGGACCCTCCTCTAATTCACCTCAGATGCTGAAGGTCATAAAAGGTCATCCAGACTTGGCAGGCTTCCCAGATAGCCCTAGTACTATAGGAAATCCGTAGCACAGAGTTCTCAAGAAGAAACCCATGTCTGAACCGTGTTTCATATTCCCGCACCAGACTGAAATGAATGGGAAAGAATATGAAGCCACTCTATACTATGTGTCACTAGGTCCCCGGTATGGAACCTTAATCACTCAACAATCCCTCCCACCAAAACAGACTAGAGATCCAGCACAAATGGTATGATGATAACAGTATGAAATGCATATACCCAGTAAATGAAAGCAATAAATAAAGCTGTACAGAAATAAATAAATAAAGCAATAAACAAAAAGCACAAGTAGCACATAATACCACCAAAAACACAAATCAAACAAACACTAGGAGAAACCCATAAGAAAGAACCAGAAACCCTGGTTACAAGATAGGTTCCCCAGCAGAGTCGTCAAGTTGTCGCTCCCCCGAAAAGAAACCAGGGTCCCCAAGGTACAGACGTGAACGGTCGGCGAAAAGAGAAAATGAAATGAACTGAATAGAGTCGCCAGCTAGGCATTTTTATCCCGAGGGAAAGGTAATGCTGCATAGACCTAGAAAAAGATGGATAAGACGGTTGTGAACCAGAGAAACTGAGAAAGGGGGTTGGTTACAACCTGGGAAGGTATTAGCACCCAGATTTTCGGTCGTACTCGACGTGATCCACGCTTAAAAAATTGTGTTTAAAAGGGTAAGTATATGTGTTATCTGTGTGCAAAAGTTAAGAGAAGAATATACAAGTGTCAGTGCAAAAAGGTGAATTGCTCAGGAACTGAGGCTTTAGAAAGAATGCTGAAAGAGGGGGAAGACAAGGAGACTTTTGTTCGATAACTGTTGAGTTAAGCCTACGTATCCTCTCGTGCAATGAGGAAGTCAGAACAACGTAGTTCGACTCAAAGAGACTGGAATGATTTGACTGTGAACTGCTTGCTTGTCTATGCTCAACTGTATGACTCGTCTGGCTCGAGTGCTAACTGTCTTGCATTAGACGGAAGAAGCAATTTCTCGTTTATAGAATGAGTGTGATGAGAAAAGAATCCCGAAGGAGACGTTTATTGTTGGTTTTTGTGTTTTCAGTCTTGTTATTGTTTTTGGTGTTTTGCATAAGTTGATGAGCTTAAGCCTAAATCAAGGGGTTGTAAACTCATTATATCCTCCCTGATTAGGGATAATGAGCCTACTTAAGTATGAGATAAGCATCTCAACTTAATTACCATGATGATGTAGGATTAAGATCATTAACCTACTTGTGATTAATTAGATGTTTTTGGGTTTTTGTTTAGTGTTAAGTAATGAGTTTAATCTCTAATCACAGATTAGTGAACTCATTACACCATCCTAATAGAAGGATAATAGATGAGAACACTTAAGCTGAGGAAGATACCTCAACTTAATCCATGGTTAGGGATTAAATTCATTCTATAACAAAGCCTTTATTATGTGGATTTTAATTAAGGGATACGATTAAGAAATGGATTCTATGGTTTGTAAGACATCTTGAGGGGGACTTGTCCATTAAACACTAGGGTTAGTCCTTCTTAACCATAAGGAAGAATTAGAACCCTAATGTAAGGCCTAAGTTACAAGATAAAGTCTTGGTGATTATTAATGATTTGATTAAGAGGTTTAAACAAATTAAAGGTTTAACACTTAGGATTAAAGTTATACACTCCATCCTAAGAGAAGGATGCAGGCATAACCCTAATTCCAAAGTCCTAAAACTTTAAGAGTTTAGTCTCTGATTATTGAGATGAGAAGAGAGACTCAAAGGTAAAAAACTAAGGGGGACTAATTACAACCCTAATATTATCATGCTTGGATGTTCCTATGGTTTGTAAGGCTTAATAAATATCTTCAAGGAAGCCACCAATAGAAGAAACATATGAAAGGAGGAGGAAGCAGGAGAATGAGTTACTTACTTCATTGAAGAAGATAAGTAACTCAAAGAAAGAAAGTGAGAGAGATGGAACTCAAGTGAATCAAATTCACTTCAAAGACAAATAAAATACAAATGAAAGAGATAAGAAGAAATGAGAGGTGAAGGAAAATTCACCTCCCAAAATGACTTACCAAAACCTGAAAAGTTAGTATGAATGCATAAAGTGTAAAGCATAAAGAAATGAAGTGAAATGAGATGCAATGATCAAAGTAAGAAGTGTTCATGCAATGTAAATGTCATGTAAGATGATGAAAAGGCATACAAAATGCATATGTGTGATCATACAAAGATGAGATGCAAAGGAGGCATGCTTTGAAGTTTGAAAACAAATGAAAGTTTATGAAATGAAATATATGCTAATCATGGAAAATGAATGAAGAAATGATCAATCAAGGTCCTAACATGTCTTAAGATGTCTAAGATGACATATGAATGCATGAAATGTCATGGCAAGTTCATGTAATGATGCATATGAAAGGTGAATGCAAATGAACATGAGAAATTAGGGTTATATGAACATGTGAGATGCAAATGACAAAGATAGAAGCAAATGACATGATAAAAATTTGCAAATAAGCTCAAACAAACCCTAATCCCATATTAGGTCACACCCCAAAGGAGAAGGTCAGAAGCCTAACCTATCAAAAGTTGTGATTTTCCTAAGTTTCCTAGGGTTTTTGGGTGGTTCAAAGGGAAAAATGCAAATCAATTTGAAAATGCAAGTTAAATTCATGAGGATAAATACCTATAAACTACATGAAATATGTAACACAATGCAAAAAGAAGCATCTTCAAACTCTTCTTTGTTAGGTAGAAATGATTTTTCAAAGTTAGGGTTTAAAAATGTGATTTTAATGACCCTTAATTCAAAGAAAATTTGCAAATTATGATCAAACCTAAAAAGAAATTTGTGTGAAGAATTTGAAAATGTTTCTAAATGCATTGGGATGATTCATGATATTTTTGGTGATTTTTAAAAACCTAAATGTATTTTTAGTTAATTAAAAGACTTTAATTAATTAAAAATAACATTTAAATATTTTAAAAATACCTTTTTAATGCAAAAAATAAAATAAAAATTATTTTTGGATGAAGAAAAATATTTAAAGTAAGAATGAAAAGTTTCATATTTTTTGGATGCTTTTTGATATTTTAAAATAAATATGCAAAAGAAATGAAAATAAAATGAATAAAAATGAGAAGTATGCAGATCTGATGGCCCATATTCAAATGGAAAAGGAGGGAATTGACTGGCGCGCAATCCTATGGTCAGAATTCAAACTGGCTAATTAATTTGATTTTATATTAATTAAATGGATTAATGAACTAATGGCGCATCTGGACCACTCATTGCCTAATCCTAATCAAGATCTAAGGGCTACGAATCAATCTGTGGATTTAATCAGGGTTTAGCCCTAATTACTTTCAGGTGGTCAGAGAAGACCTCCGATCATCTTCTCCGGCCAACCCCTCACCTGAGTTTCCTCAAAACGCCACCCCAAGCCCCCAAAACCTCCAGAATCAATCAACTAACTTCCCTAAACATTAATCTAGCCTCAAAATTCATTTATCATTCATCATCAACAAGATTCGAACAAAAACATCAAAACGGCAAAAATTTCAGAACATCATGAAATGCTTAAAACTCAACCATTTTCAAAAGTAAAAGCATCAGCATGATTAGGGAAGCATAAGAAATCATTTAGAAACTTAAAAAAGAAGTTCTGAAAAAACAGTTCATCATAGCTACCTGAGTTGAAGCTTTGCAAACTGGAGCTTTCTGGGCCTTTCTTTTGTGCAAACCACCTCCTTTGATGCCTCTGAGTCTATTGTGATGCTTGGAATGAGTTTATTTTGGCTGAATCAAGAGTTCCAGTTCTGAGTATGCAGAAATCGTGTTCGAGTTTGAGAGGGTTTCAGGCTATGGTGATGGGTGCTCTGTGATCCTTAGGTCATGTGGAGATGATTGGTGAAAAAAGATTGAAGTTTCAGTGGTTGTGTGATGAATTTCGAAGAGATGATGTTTTTGATGGATTTTGTGTATTCTGAGTTGCTGGATGATTCAGGCTCTTGTGTGTTATGAAATGTGATCCATAATGTTTGTTTAAGCCAATGGGATTGCTCAGAAAGTGGGTGGTGCCACAGGCTGATTGGTATGGGAGTTTTTGCAAAAAGTCAAGATTGTGTACCATGAGGTATGGGCATGGGTCAGAGGAGATTTCATGGGGTGTCTAGCCTCAGCTGGGTTCAAGGATGGCCATGGGATTGGTTTTGATGTGCTAGAAGGCTTGGATGAAGAGTTATCACATGTTTTGCAATTTTTTAGAGTTTTGGCCCTTTTGTGATTTCTTGAAGTTCAAGTCATGGAAACACTTGGTTCAATGCACAATTCTGATGTTTAGAGGTTGTCTTGACATATTGTGAAGTTTTTGTACATATTAGAAGTCATTAGAATGCTTGAACATGCCGAAATGCAAAATCCCTCTTTGACATGAAACTTGAAATTATAGGATTTTTGCCAACTTTGAAAGGCCATATCTTGAGTTCTAGGATGAATCAAGACATGTTCTTGTACTTTTTGTAAAGGGAAAGACCTAATCTACAACTTTCATGACCAAGAATTTTTCATTTGAAGCATTTTTGGTCATGAAAGAGGAGGTTGAAAAACTTTCCCAAAATGGAAAGTTTGCATTTCAAGTCATTTCCAAAAATGGCAAGTTTGCAATTGGCTCAAAATTCTTCAATCTTGTGAAGTTCCAACCACTTCTAAGATCAAATAAAGATCATAGAACTTCAATTTGATGAAAATACCCTTTTGGTTCCATTGTTGGGGGCCTCAGATGCCCTGATTTTGACTTAACTTGCTCAGGAAGTTACCTAGTGAACAGATGACTTCCACAATGAGTTTCTTCATCAAACTTGGTACACATTATGCTTATGACATATTAAGAACATTAGAAACAAGAATGACCAAAATATTTGGAGTTACGGCCTCTGAAACCAAAACCCTAATTTTCGTCATCTGTGTAGTGAAAACCCTAGCTCTGCTTACATGCCTTTGCCAGTTCTTGTGATCCCTTGACTTTCATGAACTTTGAGGAGCATGATA
Organism: Lathyrus aphaca; assembly: GCA_963966055.1. NCBI lineage: Eukaryota > Viridiplantae > Streptophyta > Magnoliopsida > Fabales > Fabaceae > Lathyrus > Lathyrus aphaca. Next base: position 412,086,414 of record OZ014519.1, read on the forward strand.
TGATGGTAGAACACACATGGACCTTCTTGGAAATCCTTGAGGCCTTTGGGATGGCTCATATGGATTCTTGGATTGCTCAGATCACAAACCCTAGATGCAGATGAACTTGAACTTATGCAGATGAAACAAATATGCAATATGAGGTGGTATGCTTATGCTTATGCAAAATTAAAGATCACAAGCCATGGTGTGATATGAGTGAGGGAAAATTTGGGGTGTTTACAGTATAGTAGAACTTTTCTTTGAGGAACAAATCCCTTAGCATAACCCCTTGGTAACATCCTTTTTGATATACCCTTGGTGAATTCTAATGATGAAATGCAATCCCCTGACAAAATTCCCATTTAACCCTTGGTAGATATAAATCCTTTGTAATCTTTTGGATTTTTATATAAGCCTTTAATTTACAAACCTTTATGCATGAGCGCATGCTCGTATTTATGAATGCATGTATGTGTGTACGATGTATTAACTACGTATGATGCAATGTTTCGGGTTAACGCCTCTTTTATGCTATGCAATGTATATCTCAATTTATTTTATGACTTCCTCAAAACTTTGGTATTGATTCTTGATATCCATAATCCTTGTGATGTGATAATCCCCGATTCTTTAATCCTTGATTTGTAGTGATCTTTGATCCCTGAGAAACTCTCGTGTTGGTCATTGTTGTGACTGCTTATTTCTGTAAACCCTATTTTTCATTTTGGAAAACGTACGATCCCTTTAACAAATTCAAAACCAAAGTAAATTCCATCTTTCTTTTAAAAGCTTTTGGTTTTAAACCCCATGTTTCAATGCCTTATTTCGCAATTAATTGACACTTTGTAATCAAGCGGAAAGTTATTTAAGAAACAAAGAACAATATTTGAAAAATGCCATCTTTATTGATAATGGGTCCGAAAGTGGACAAGAGTACATAGGAAGGTAATTCCCTTAAGGAGAGATTACCACAAAATTCTAAAAATGTAAAAATGGAAATAAAATGCAACTTTATTAATATCCATATTAAATAAAACACCAGTTTCAATCCCTAAGTCTTCAAGATCCATATACTTTGCTTCTGAATATGATAGTTGGAATGATCACCCCCTTCTGAATTCCTGTTATGGGTGACTTGAGTGCTTTTCAGTCATATGCCTTTTGGATATCCCTAATTTTTTTCCTGGACCGCTCTTTTAGAGTCTTAGTCCACCAGGATTATATACCATTTTTTGCGTAAGCCTCCCTTTTAGGTTTTTCGACTTACCGGGTATTATTTTTTTACAAGTTCCTAAGTTTTGCCTGAATATCTCTTTAGAGTTTTCAATCCACCGGGACGCCCTTATTTTTTCCTAAGTCACCCTTTAGGGTTTTTGACTTAGCGGGCTTTTAATCCTCTTTTTCTAGGCATAGTATTTTTTGACTGAATCAGAATTCACCGATCGTGGTAAATATGCTTCATCTATAGTAGTTAGCATTAGTGCTCCGCCAGAGAAGGAACTCTTCACGACATATGGCCCTTCATAGTTTGGGGTCCATTTTCCTCATGGATCTTTATGGATGGGTAGTATTTTTCTTACACCAAGTCTCCCTCTTTGAATAGGCGTGGACGAACTTTCTTGTCGAATGCCCTCTTGATTATCCTTTTATATAGTTGACCGTGAAATACGGAAGCCATACATTTTTCTTCTATGAGGTTCAGCTGATCATATTTGGTTTGAACTCATTATGCTTCATCTAATTTGCTTCCATTATAACCCTTAGTGACAGAATCTCTACTTCGATCGGGAGTATTGCTTCTGTGCCATATACCAATGAGAAAGGAGTAGCTTCGGTTGAAGTGCAAACTGAGGTTCGATAACCGTGTAGTGTGAACGAGAGTATCTTATGCCAATCCTTGTAAGTCTTCACCATTTTCTAGATAATCTTCTTGATATTTTTGTTAGCCGCTTCCACAACGCCATTCATTTTTGGTCGGTATGGTGAAGAGTTATGATGATCAATCTTGAAGCTCTCGCATAATTCATCCATGACTTTGTTATTCAGATTCAGCCCATTATATGTGATAATCTTCTTGGGAACCCCGTAGCGACAAATTATCTCCTTCTTGATGAATCGGGCTATCACTTGCTTTGTCACATTTTTATAGGAGGCTGCTTCCACCTATTTGGTGAAGTAGTCAATGGCCACCAAGATAAAACAATTTCCATTAGATGCTCTTGGTTCAATCATCCCGATGATATCTATCCCCCAAATAGAGAAAGGCCATGGAGTTGTTATGACGTTCAGGGCACTCGGTGGTACGTGCACCCTATCGACGTAAATCTGGCACTTGTGACATTTCTTGACGCACTTGAAGCAATCTGCTTCCACGGTCAACCAATAGTACCCTGCTCTGAGAATTTTCTTAGCCATTGCATGTCCATTGGAATGTGTGCCAAACGAACCCTTGTGTATCTCCTTGATAAACATGTCAGATTCTTACCTGTCTAGACACATGAGTAACACTAGGTCATGATTCCTTTTGTAAAGTACATCCCCGTTGAGGAAGAATTGGGCAGCCAACCTTCTGAGAGTCTTCTTATCCCCCTTTGATTCGTTTGCGGGATATTCTTATTTCAAGAGAAACTGCTTGATGTCGTGGAACTAAGGCTTATTATCCGCTTCTGCTTCGAATACTGCACAGTATGAGGGTTCATCCAATCAATGAATTATTATAGCTGGTGCTTCGTTATACCACTTGACTTTGAACATTGAGGCTAAAGTTTCCAAAGCGTCTGCTAGTTGATATTCCTCCTGAGGAATGTATTGAAAAGTGATCTCATCAAAGTATGTGACCTTATCCCGGATATGGTCTCGATATCGTTGTAGCTTATTGTTATGTACTGCCTATCATCCATTGACGACAAGTGTTGAATCCCCATATACTTCCAGGATCTTGATTATCATATTGATTTCCACTTCAATTCCCAGGATGCATGCTTCATATTCTGCCATGTTGTTGGTGCACGGGAAGCAAAGTCTAGCTGTAAAGGAAATATGAAACCCCGTTGGTGAAGTTATAACAACTCATATTCCATGTCCTTCTGCATTAGAGACCCCATCAAATATAAGTTTCCATGGAGACCCAGGTTCAGGTCCTTTATACGTTTCTGGAATAAGATCGTCTTCCATAGTCATAACATCCTCACCTGGAAAGTCGAATTGCATTGGTTGATAGTCCTCAACTGGTTGAGGTGCAGGGTGATTTGCCAGTACACTCCCTTTTATAGCTTTTTGAGTAACATATTGGATATCATACTCAGTTAGCATCATTTTCCATCTTGTTATTCTCCCCTTCATTGTTGGCTTTTCAAATATGTACTTGATCGGATCCATTCTTGATATTAACAAAGTAGTATGGCATACCATGTATTGTCTTAATCGTTGGGCGGCTCATACAAGTGCATAACAAGTCTTCTCCAAAAGGGAGTATCTTGATTCGCAATCGGTGAACTTCTTGCTCAAGTAATAGATTGCATGCTCTTTTCTTCCCGTCTTATCATGTTGCCCCAGTACGCATCCCATAGAGTTGTCAAGAACCGTGAGGTACATTATAAGTGGTCTTCCCGGAATTGGTGGCACCAAGATAGGTGGCTCTTGTAAATATTCCTTAATCCGATCGAAGGCCTTTTGACAATCCTCATTCCACTCGATAGTTTGATCTTTTCTAAGTAGTTTGAAAATTGGCTCGCAAGTAGTAGTAAGATGTGAGATATACCTTGTAATGTAATTTAGTCTCCCAAAGAAACCACGAACTTCCTTCTCTGTCTTCAGAGCTGGAATTTCTTGAATGGATTTAACTTTATCCGGATCGACTTTGATACCTCTTTGGCTGACTATGAATCCCAAAAACTTTCCAGACCGAACTCCAAAGGTACATTTTACTGGATTGAGTCGTAGTTTGAACTTCCTTAGACACTCGAACATTTTTTGTAAGTTCATCAGATGGTCCTCCTTATTTTGTTACTTGGCAATCATATCACCCACATAAACCTCTATTTCCTTGTGCATCATATCATGGAATAGAGTCACCATAGCCCTTTGATAAGTTGCCCCAACATTCTTTAATCTGAATGGCATCACCTTGTAGTAGAAAGTACCCCACGGAGTAATAAACGTGGTCTTCTCCATATCGGAAGGAGACATCTTGATTTGATTATATCCCGAGAACTCATCCATAAATGAAAGGACCGTGAAATTCTGGTATGACAGACTCAGATGTCGAATATAATGTTGAGACATCTTATTTCTTACATATAAACATGGTAAGGCACAAACAACAATACTTTTAAAATTATTATATATCAGATTCAAACATTATTCAGGATGTTTAAACATCTGATATGACATTCAGCACATATACTGCATAAAATAAACTGAAAGTTGTAAGGAATACATTCAAATTGTTAACCCAGTTCGATGCTAACTCATCTACTCTGGGGGCTACCAAGCCAGGAACGAAATCTACTATGTAGTATCAATTCAAATACTTCTCAAAAAACACCTACAGATTACAATCTTCTCACTTAATCACTACCCATGCAACTTCTACTTAAGAACTCCTAAATATGAGAAACCCATCCTCACTTCCAATCACATCAGTGATGTCTCACAGTCCTCAACAGTCAGTTGCTGATATTGATGGCTCTTTACCTACACAAAAATCCAAAACATAAGTCACACTTCCATTACAATATCTTAACCTTGCTTAGCAGCTTCGGTTAAGTACATAACTTCTCTTGCTTAGAAGCTTCGAGAATCACAAATAAAACAGCCACAATAGGGTTCCTTGTTGTGGACGGCTGCCATAAGAAACAATCCTTATGATGTTTAGATTTTCGTTGGTTGGTTGGTTCTAAACTAGGTTACAAGGTTTCTTTTATAACCTATTCCAAACTGGATTTGGGCCAAAAAAATCACAGCAACAACTACTACAAATAATGCAGAAAAATCTGCTACAAATATACTAAAAGATCTTCAAATATAAAAACTCCTAAAATATCTCTAAATATAGAAACTCTATATTTTTCAATATTTGTCTTCAATGTAAATTTGAGTCTTCAAGATCTTTAACATCAGCGCCATTGGATTGATTTAAATCTTCAATAATATTATGTTTCTGTTGAAACCTAACAGAATATTCAATCCATCTTCAGTAGTTCATGATGTCGAATGAACTGTCTTGACATCTTCTTTGACATGTTGATCCAGATGTTGAAACATTTCAACACAACATGTTTGGGCGCACACAAAAGGATTCCTTGCTTAATGTTTTCTCTGTTTTGCAAAGATCTTGTACATATATAATGTTGTTATTTGTTTTACAAAATTAATGTCAATTCTACAGAAATTACAATCTCCCCTTTTGGCAAATTTTGGCTAAAACAAATAAAAAAATACATCAAGAAAATACAGCAGCAAAAAAAAACACCTGCAAACTCTCCGTTATATCAGGACATGTTGTTGGACATCTTCAGCAGTATTCACAACTGAACAAAAACAATTGTCACATATTCTTCCAGTGGATGAGTTCCTACCTCTTCCTCTAGTAAACACAACATTAGTAAATAAGGAGTAGAAAGTCCTGAACTCTTGACCGAACTAATCAGTTTCTACTTCCTTTCTTTTCAGATTCTTAGAAACATTCCTCATAGGCTGTTGGACATACTTCATCTAGAAGACCAATGGTGACATAAGATAACAAACTATCATTCCCTTATGTAACTTAGAACACAAGTCACAATTATGTTCAACAACTCAGGATACAAGTCACAAAGTCTAGCATACGACATCCACCTTGACATCTTGGTAACCACCATACAAAACAGATGCAACTGATGTGACAACAACTCTGAGCACCACATCTGTACATATTCCTATTCCCCTTTTTTAGCCAAAACTAGGCAAACACAGACCTCACAACACCATTGTAAACACCCCAAATTTGCCCTCACTCATTCACACCATGGCTTGTGATCATTCTCATATGCATAAACACAATCATATCACCTCACATCTTATTTTTGATTCACTGCATAGCTTTCAAGGCATCTGCACATAGGGTTTGTGATCTGAGCAATCCCAAAGCTTCTTGAGGCATTCCAAAGGCTACCAATCAATTCAAAGTGGTCCATGTGTGTTCTTATATCATATTCCATCTCCTCAAAGTCAAAAATGCAGAGGAATCATAAGAGCTAGGGTTTGAGTGGATGCAGAGCCAAGTTGAACTGCACAGTTGACTGAAAATTAGGGTTTTGGTTTCAGAGGCCATAACTCCAAATTTTTTGGTCATTCTTGTTTCCATTGGTCTCTATAGGGTATAGGGAGTATGCATATCAATTTTCATGAAGAAATTCCATGGGGAAGTCATCTGATCAAGGGTTGACTTTTCAGACAAGTCAGTGCAAAATCAGGGCATCTGAGGCCCCCAATGACCCAACCAATGGGTGATCTTCATCATTTTGAGTGTATATGATCTTTATTTGATCATGGAAGAAGGTTGAAGTTCATAAAATCAAGAATTTAGGGTTTTTGCAAATGTTGACTTTTTGGGCATAGTTGACTTTTCAAGAATGCATCATTTTAGACCATTTTTCAAGCCTTGATTCATGATTCAAAAAGGCTTCAAATGAAAAAACTTTGGTCATGAAAGTTGTAGATCTCATCTTTCCCTTTTCAAAAAGTACAAGAACATGACCAAACTCTTCTTGGATCAAAAGTTATGGCAATGCAAAGTTGGCTAAAATCATTGATTTTCAAGGCATGCCCTAAGTGAGAACTTTGCAAAATCTTGGACAAATGCATTATGTGACTTCTAATTCCTCTCAAACCAGTACACAAACATTTCTCTAAGTCATAAAATCAGAATTGGATCAAGTTTGCCCATGGTTTGGTTTGTGTAACAAGGCATTTTCTCATAGAATTCCATAAAGCAACAACTTGCAAAAACCATCATGATCACTTCACCAACTTGATGCATTGGCTGCTGAGCTTTGCTAGGCCTCTCCCCCATCCTTGCTGCGCCAGCCCATGCCTTGTACTTGCCTAGACCTTGAGCCATGCCTCACTTACACAAAAGTTGACCTTTATGCAAAAGCAAACTTACCTATCATAGCAGGCCATGTCACATCACAAAGCCAATCAGATTTGTTTATGTTATCCCTTTGCAAGCTAAACATAAGACTAAGCAAGGCTGAAACCAACTCATTCAACACATTCACAAAAACCTTCCACTTTGCAACTTGCTTCGAATCTCTTAACACAGCCACCAAACACAAAAACTTCCTTCATCATCCAACTCAACACACTTCATAGGCCACCCAGCACCAAGAACACAAGCCTGAAACAGCCTGAACACTCCATAACCATTCTTCACCTCAGCCTGCATTTTCTATCGAATCTCTCTCCACAAGCCACAAACAGCCAAACAAACCTTGCAAAGCTTCTCCATACATCATTTGGACCTCAAACAATCACTCACCATGGCCTGAAACCTCCAGAAACACCATTGCCATTTTTGATCAAGCTGAAGCAGTTCCTTTCGAATCTCATTATCCAGCCAACTTAAACTCCATTTGAGCATTCAAACATCTTCTGGGGATCAAGTGGAGTGGATTGCACAAGGAGAGGTGGCCAGAAAGTTCCTAAACTGAAAGCTTCGAATCTCAGGTAGCTCGAAATTTATTTTTCCAGAAGTTGCTTTTCTTGTTACAAACTTGTTCTACTAGCTTCACTGATCATTCTAGTACCATTGGTTTTGAAAATGGTTGTGATTTGAGCATTTAATTTGTTTCTGAAGCTTGCGTGACCTAGAACTTTCTTTCTTCGATTCAGCTTGTTTAAGAAATATAAATTTGTTTTGAGAGAGGGGTTTGATTCGTGAGAGTGTAAGGATCATTTCCCAGTTTCTATTTTTCATTTTTGATGCGTTTTTAGGAGGTTTGAAGTTTTCAGGGGAGGAGGTCACCGGAGAAGACGACCGGAGCTCGTCTCCGGTGACCTGAAAGTGATTAGTCATTAATTTAGGGTTAGGGCAAAGTTTGAATTGAGACCCTTGGATCTGGCTTCCCGCGCGCGTGTGTGTGGTCTAGATTGCATCATTAATTCATAATCAGGATTAATTAAATTAATTAATTGAGTTTTAGAAGTTTGAATGTGAGCCTTAGATATGCGCGCCAAGTCAATGGTCCTTTCCCCAGAATCAATCTCATCCTTCCATTCTGTTTACTTTTTATTTTATTTAATTTTATTCATTTTTCTTTCAATTAACTTGCATAATTATTTTAAAATAGCAAAAAATTCATAAAAATTATGAAACTTTTTCCTTAAAGTTTTAATAATTTTTATGACCCAAAAATATTTTTATTTTATTTTTTTATCATTAAAAAGTATTTTTAAATATTTAAAAGATTATTTTTAATTGATTAATGAGAATTAATTAATTAAAAATACTTTTAGGTATTTAAAAATTACAAAAAAATTCATGAAATGTTCTAAGACATTTAGAAACATTGTCCAACCTTCAAACCAAATTTCTTTTTTGATCTTGATGCATTTTAAGAATTTTTCATTGAATTAAATCATTTTTTATGCATTATCTTGATCATGGACTCAAAAATTCATTTCTGCCTATTGGTGAAGGTTGAGACATTGATTCTTTTTGCTTTGTCTTGTGATTGGCATGTAGTTTCTAGGGTAAAAAGGCCATGAATTGTTCTTGCATTTTCAAATTGTTTGGCATTTACTTTGTTAAGAACCCTAAAAAACCCTAATAACTTAGAAAATTCATATCTTGAGTTTGGTTGAGAGTTGAGAGCTCCCCTTTGGGCAGTGGTTTATCATAGGTTTAGGGTTTCTTTGAATACTATTTTCCATTTTTTATCATGAGGTTTGCTTCTGTTTTTGGTTTTTGTTTGATGTTTGATCCATGAACCCTAATTTGGGCTTTCATTTGCACCCTTCTTGCATTTCCTTGCATAACATGACTTGTCTTTGCATTTTGTGCATGCTTATGATTCATTTGACATCTTAAGACATTTAGAAAGAATTTTTGGTCATTGCATTGCATATTTGCCATGTCATTTGTCTTGTATGATTCATAACTTTTCATGCTTGTTCATGCTCCTTAGCTTGCATCATTTGCATTCATGATCTTGTATGAACATCCCCATTGTCTTGCCTCATGTTTGCAGCACCTCATAACATCATAATCACCATAAACATGCTTCTGGTATTGCTTTGCATCATATCATTTCACCTCATTTTGCATTGCATTGCATTTTCTTTCTAACATTTCAGGTGGTAAGTAAACTTGAGAAGTGGATTTGCCTTCACTTCTCATAACTTTTCTTTTCATCTCTCTTGCATCCATTGCTGCATTCTTATTTGTGTTTGAGTTTGAGCTTGCTCATTCTTCTTCCTCCCACTTTCTTTCTTCAAGTGACTTGACTTCTTGAATGAAGCAAGTCACTTTGCTTCTCTTGATCCTGTTCATCTGCTTCCTGGTGGTTCTTCTGAAGATTGTTCTTGCAAACCTCACAAACCTTAGGATCAACCAAGCATGACAATGAATTAGGGTTTTGATTAGTATCCCCTCATAGTTTTACCTTTGTGTCTCTCTTTGAGTCTTCTCTTCTCATCTCATAATCAGGGACTAAACCCTAAAGGCTTTAAGACTTTGTGATTAAGCTTATGCCTGCATCCTTCTCTTAGGATGGAGTGTATAACTTTAATCCTAAGTCTTGAACCCTTAAGGTGTTTAAATCTCTTAATCAATTCATCTAATAAATATCAAGACATCACACTTGTAACTTGGGCCTTGCATTAGGGTTCTAATTCTTCCTTAAGTGGTTAAGAAGGACTAACCCTAGTGTTAATGGACAAGTCCCCCTCAAGTTGTCTTACAAACCATAAAATTCACTTCATCATCATACCATTAACTAAAATCCACTTAATAAAGGCTTGTTTTGTCATGGGTTTAATCCCTAATCATGGATTAAGTTGAGGAGTCTTCCTCAGCTTAAACATTCTCATCTATTATCCTTCTTTTAGGATGGTGTAATGAGTCTGTTTAATCCTTGATTATGGCTTAACCTCATTACTCAACACTAAACAAAAAAACACCAAAAACATCTAAATAATCACAAGTAGGTTAATGATCTTAATCCTACACCGAAGGTGATTAAGTGTGAGAATCTGACTTCACACTTAAGGTATTCTCATTACCCCTAATCAGAGGGAAGATGTGATGAGTTTACTAAATCCATTGGTTTAGACTTAAGCTCATTATCTTATGACAAATCTTCAAAAAGCAATAAAAGACTGAAAACACCAAAAACAAACAATAATCGTCTCCTCCGGGATTCTTTTCTCATCACACTCACTCACAACCGAGAACTTGCTTCTTCCGTCTAATGCAAGACAGTTTGCACCTGGGCCAGACAGGTCATACACTTGAGCATAGGCAAGTAAGCAGTTCACAAGTCAATTCACCTTTCAGTCTCTTTGGGTCGAACTACGGTGTTCTGACTTCCTCATTGCACGAGAGGATACGTAGGCATAACTTAACAGTTATCGAACAAAAGTCTCTGTATATTCCCCCTCTTTCTAGCTTTGTTCCTTAGCCTCATTATCATGAGCATTTCATTCCTGGTCTCACACTGACACTGTACATTTATACACATCACATTTCTTTACACTGACACCTGTACATTCTTTTCCAGCTATTTTATACACAGATTGCACTGACACTACCCCTTTAAAACACAAATCTTTTAAGCGTGGATCCCGTCGAGTACGACGGACAATCTGGGTGCTAATACCTTCCCAGGTTGTAACCAACCCCCTTTCTCAGTCTCTCTGGTTCGCAACCGTCTTATCCATATCTTTCTAGGTCTATGCAGCATTGCCTTTCCTCCGGGATAAAAATGCCTAGCTGGCGACTCTATTCATCTCCAGTGAGTTCACGGCTGTGTGTTCTCACTGTTCCCCTCGCCGACCGTTCGCGTCTGTACCTTCATATGATCCATTTTCATTTGTCGGGAGCGACAGCTTGGCGACTCTGCTGGGGATCCTTAGACTGCAACCAGGGCCTCTGGTTCTTTTTGTGGGTTCCTCCTAGCGCTTGTTTGATTTGTGTTTACTGGGGTGTTATGTGCTTGTTTGTGCTTGTATTTATTTTTGTTTATTGCTTTATGTACAGTTACTTTACTGCTTTCTTTACTGCATTTATATATCATATTGTCATTGTTGCTGGCTGGATCTGTTGTTTGCCTTGGTGGGTGGGTGTTTCATTGAGAGTTAAGGTCCTATACCTGGGACCTGAGTGACACCTAGGCTAGAGTGAATCATATTCTTTCCCATTCCATTTCGGTCTGGTGCGGGAATATGAAACACGGTTCAGATATGGGTTTCTTCTTAAGAACTCTGTGTTGCAGATTTCCTGCAATGCTAGGGCTATCTGGGAAGCCTGCTAAGTCTGGATGACCTTTTAGTACTGACCTTCAGAAACTGAGGTGAATTAGAGGAGGAATTGTTATGGTTATTGTAAACACTGTACCTCCGGGTTAGAAGTGTTTACACTTCTCATAACTGATCCAAGTCTGAGGATCCTTGTTTTAGAACACCACCTGTGAGGGGGTTGGGCTGTTTACAGGTTTGCAGGTACCTTGACCTCAGAATACCCTGTTACTTTGACTTTGTTAAGAATGCTCCATGTTGGATAGTTCTTGTGATTCTAAACCCTGGACATGTGGCTCTTTATTTGAGTCCCCCACCCTGGTTACTGGATTTATAGACCTCCATCTGGATTTCTTGAACACACATGGATCTATACCAAGGCAGTTAATCAGATCCAGCTCAGTCACAAACCCTTGCATATCATTTGCATACATACTCATTGCATCATATTAACATTTGCTTATTTGTGTTTCAGGGTATCCACCTCCATCTGGTTTTGGTTTTGACCCCATCTGCAGTTTTGACCTATCTCCACCAGCACTTGCTTCAGTTTGTCAGCCATACTTCAGTTACTTGCACTAGCCAGCCAGTGGCCCACTCCTCAGCATCTTCATCAGCACTTATCCTACTCAGTCCTCAGCATCATGGCTCCAAAGAAAAGCAACATCACTTATCATTTCTTCCAACCAGACTTATCAGACATCAGGAGGATCCAAACCCTGATCACTCCAGATCACATACCCTTGTTCAGGGAGAGTTATGGAGATATACTGGACATGGTTATGGATCTGGACCCATCTCAGAGGAGCCTCATCCACACTTGCATTCAGTTTTATGATCCTCCATTGAGATGTTTCACCTTTCAAGACTTTCAGTTGGGGCCTCTTCTGGAAGAATACTCATCATTGACTGGTCTGCCCATCAAAAGAGAAATCCCATTCAACCCTGAAATGGTCTTTCCCAGCAATGGAGAGGTAGCCAAAGCTTTGTATCTGGAGCCTGTTTTGATTGAACAGCATATGACCTCTAAAGCTGGGATCCCTGGTTTTCATCTGGACTTCTTAATTTCTCAAGCTAGTCTGAAGGCCTCCCTGGGGGAGTGGAAAGCTGTCTGTGCTCTGTTGGCCTTAAGTGTATATGGAATTGTGCTGTTTGCAGATGAGCCTCGATTCATCAGCAAGAATGCAATCCACTTGTTCATCCTGAAGAACCCTGTGCCAACTTTACTGGGTGATCTCTATTACTCAGTCCATCAGAGAAATGAGAAGCAGAGGGGAAGATTAGTGAGGATTTGTGCTCCATTATTCCATGCTTGGCTTCTCAGGCATCTACCCAGGACAGATGCATTTCTAAATCCTCATCAGCAAAGCAACTGGGCTAAGAGACTCACTGTCCTAACTTCAGCAGATATCAGATGGTGTACTCAGAGCACCAAGGGCAGAGATATGATCACCAGCTGTGGGCACTTTCCCAATGTGCCTTTGATAGGAGTTAAGGGAAGTATCAACTACAACCCTCTGCTGTTCAGGAGACAATTGGGCTATGCACTGGTTCATACTCCTAGGGAACAAGATTTGGTTGAGACCCTCTACTGTGAGAACAAGATTAGTCTGGCAATTGTTAGGCAGGCTGCCTGGGCCTGGGATCATGTTCAAACCAAGGGAATCACCATTCTGGGGAAGTGCAATAATGTGGCATCAGTCCAATATCATGAGTGGTCCTATGCCAGGGCCCAATTCTCTGGATTGCCCTTTACCATAGAAGACATGCCTGAGTCATCTTCAGCACCACCCCCTGCCACTATCAGTTTGGAAGAGTTTGAAAGCTTGAAGGAAAGAAATGAGAAGCTAACCCAGGCTTTGCAGAAGACCCTCCGGGAGAGGAGTGAAGGTGTGAGGGAAATTGAGAGATTGGAGAAGTTGAGAGTGGAACACTTGACTAAAATTGAGAAGTCTGGAGATTATATCAACAAGTCTAAAGCTGGTGAGCAGATTCTGAAGAATGCTTGTAAAGAAGCCCAGTTCCAGAGAGCAAGGACAGACTTGTACTTGAGGGAGAGTCAGGCCAGGTGGGTCCGGATCACTGAGGCCCGTACTCTAGAAGACAAGAGAGCTCAAGACAAGATGGAACAGATGGAAAAAGCCCTGGCAACAGCCCAGAAGGAAATTTCAGAGCTAAAAATCAAAGCAGGAGTGAAGAGGTCTAAAGACCAAAGTCAAAACAAGAAATTGGCTGCAGCTGTTGCAACAAGAAACCTTCTCATCAGAAGTCTCACGGAGCAGCCGGCTGATCCTGTGACCGAAGCACTTCTCAAGGAAGTTCGTGAGGATGAGTTTGGCCTTGGAGTTTGATCATTTGCTTGTTGTTGTTCCTTTTCCATGTACTTTTGCTTTTTTGTGATGTATTTTGACCCCTTTGAGGGCTTGTGTTGTAATTTGAACAATTTGTATTATTTCACCTTTGTAATATATTTGTTGGTTCACTTCAAAAGCAACTTCAACAGCATCATCTTCAAGGGTCGGGAAGGGTCAAAACTGAATGCCAAACCGGATACCTTGAGAACAAATAAGCATAACTGCATTGCATGCTAACCCTTTTGTTTGTTTTGTAGGTTTTTGTTTTGTTGTTGCTAACCTCTGTTGTGAATCTCAGGAAGTATTGCTCGCCGCCGGGCATTTCCTCTCAACAGGCCTCACAGGTACCCAACTAGAAACAACCTTCCGGGAATCCAGATGGATCAGATGCAGCAGGACCTTACGGAGGTCAGAAACCAGATGGCCAACGAAAGGTTGGAGATGAGAACTCAGATAACACAATTCATGGAAGTGATGAACAATTTAGCTCAAAGCCAGGAGAGGCTCAGAGTTTTGGTAGAAGGAAGGAATCAAGAGGAGCCCCATGTGGGAACTGCTGGCACAAGTAACAACGAGAGGGTCCAACCTCATGTCAATCCCCCAGTTTTTGGACCCCATCTCCATCCAGAGGCCAACATCCCAGTCAACATTCAAGGGACAGCCACAGCAGCCAGAGTACTTCAAGAAGATCCTCAGGAAGACCCGTATACAGTAATGGGTGCCGGAGAGGAAACATATGATAGACGATTGGAAGAGATAGCTGAGAAGTTGAGGTCCTTAGAATCTCAAAATTCTTTGGGTTTCGACGTCATGGACATGGGGCTGGTAGACGGGGTCAGGATCCCCCATAAGTTCAAGCCTCCTTGCTTCGAAAAGTATAATGGGACTTCATGCCCCCGGACTCATTTGCAATCATTTCTGGGAAGGCTGAAGGCCTATACAATGGATGAGAAACTTTGGATGTTCTACTTCGAAGATAGCTTGACTGGAGCTTCTAGGGAATGGTATTCCCATCTGACAAGAGCAACAATTAGATGCTGGAAGGACCTGGCAGAAGCCTTCATCAGACAGTATCAGTATAATCTAGACATGGCACCCAACAGGACCCTCCTAATGGGAATGTCACAGTCTTCGAGGGAGAGTTTCCGAGAGTATGCCCAAAGGTGGAGGCAACTGGCTGCTGCTGTTCAACCACCAATGTCTGAGAGAGAAATGGCAGACATGTTTATGAACACTCTCCAGGGAACGTATATTGACAGGTTGGCTGCTTTCTCTTCCACTAGCTTCGCAGATGTTGTCATAGCTGGGGAGAGAATTGAAAGCCTGTTAAAAATGGGAAAGATCTCAGACAACGGTGCAAGCTCGTCCAGTAGTACAAGAAAGCCTTTTGCAGGCCCGAGAAGAACTGGCGAGACCAATGCCATTCACACCAACAGGGGTAGGCCCCAATATGCTCAGAGGTCAATAGCAGCAGTCACTATCCCTGCTCCAATTCATCCACAGCCAGTCTATCAACCTCCTCAACAAAACTTCCAACAACAACCTCAGTATCAGCAGAATCAGTATCCCCCAAGGAACTACAACAACAACAACACCAACAACAACAATCAACAGAGGCCATTCCAACAAAGACCATCCCAAGCTAACCGAGTGATCGACCCGATCCCAATGCCGTATGCTGCCTTGCTGCCACAACTTCTGAAACTCAACCTGGTTGAGCTAAGAACGTTGGCACCTCCGGATCCCAACAGTCTACCAAGGAACTATGACTCCAATGCTAGGTGTGCTTTTCATTCCAACGCACCTGGTCACAGTACAGAAAAATGCAGGGCTCTGCATATGAAGGTACAAGACTTGGTAGACTCCAAGGCTCTGAATTTTGCACCTCCGCCCAATGTCAATAAAAACCCAATGCCAAACCATGGTGGTCCCCGAATTAATGCTATTGAAGAAGACCAACCGTCTTATTTAATAACCAGTGTGGATCAGATCAGGACACCATTGGTGGAAATCAAAGCTCAACTCCGCGAAAACCAAATATTTCCGGGGTGTGAACTAGGGTGTCCCTATTGCAATATTTCATGGAATGGGTGCGAGGACCTGAGGAATGGCATTGACAGCCTTATTCAGAGTGGCCTGCTACAGATCACTACATCATTTCCGACAAATCCGACAACTTCATCAACAACGGTTTCAGACCCTCCTACAACTGCAGCAACTATTGTTCCCAACAATTCATCAGCACCATCTACAAGTACTTCATCTGTCCTCCCAAATGATCAGTTTTCAACAGTTCCTCCTGCTACAACTTCAGCTTCATTCCATTTCGACTCTCCATCAGCAACAACAACAGTCCTTCCAACAGAACCTCCTACAACACCAGCAATCAATCATGAAGATGTCTCTACTGTTACCATATTCTATGATCCTGAAAATAATTCCGCCTACCATTCAGAAGGTGCTGCTCCCACCAGAGCACCAGTTACAATCTTCTATGATCCACACACAATTACAGTCCCTTCAGCAGCAGCAATCAGTCCAGTCACTGTCACGGTGCCTGGACCAGTACCATATGAAAGCAATAGGGCCATCCCTTGGCACTATGGCTCTGACGTGTATTGCGAAGGAAAAAGAATCACTCTGGAAACATCAACACCTGCACCACAAGTAGATAATGTGGGGGGAGGCGGAGGCTTCACTCGAAGCGGACGTCTCTTTGCTTCACAAGATCAAAGACCTACTGCCGAAGCAGAAGCTGCTGCCAAGGCAAAAGGAAAAGGCCCGGTGCAGGAAGATCCAGCTGCCAAAGAAGCCCTGAAAACTCCATTTGACCAGGAAGTTGATGAGTTTATGCGGATCATCAAAAAGAGTGATTATAAAATTGTGGATCAGCTTCACCAGACGCCATCCAAAATCTCTATCCTCTCACTGCTTATGTGCTCCGAAGCCCATCGGAATGCACTACTTAAAGTCCTGCACGCAGCTTACGTGCCTGAGGAGATTACTGTCAACCAATTGGAAACCGTGGTTGGAAATGTTACTGCTAGCAATGGGCTAGGGTTTACCAATTCTGACTTGACAGCGGATGGCCGCAACCACAACAAAGCCTTGCACATAACCCTGGAATGCAAAGGAGCTGTCCTTTCTCATGTGCTGGTGGACACAGGTTCTTCCCTGAATGTCTTACCAAAGAAGGCTCTGGTGAAGCTTGAATATGATGGACTGGCATTGAGACCCAGCAACCTGGTGGTAAGAGCCTTTGATGGTTCTAAGAGATCGGTTCTGGGAGAGATTGAGCTGCCTGTGACAATTGGCCCGCAGACCTTTAAAACTATCTTTTATGTGATGGACATTCAGCCCGCCTACAGCTGTTTGTTAGGTAGACCCTGGATTCACGCCGCCGGCGCAATAACGTCTACCCTTCACCAAAAGTTAAAATTTGAGTGGGAGGGTCAAGTTGTCACAATCTGTGGGGAAGAGGATATTTTCGTTAGCCATCTGGCTACCTACAAGTACATTGAGATGGATGGAGAGATCCATGAAACAATGAGCCAAGGTTTTGAAGCCTTGAACGTCAGTGAAGCACCTGCTGTGTCAGGTATCTCCATGTCATCTTACCAACAAGCCCGGAAGGTTGTCTAAGAAGGAACTGCCCTAGGCTGGGGCAAGGTCTTAGCTGTGGAGGAGAAGAAGGACAAATTTGGGTTGGGTTACAGACCAACTCAACATCAAGCAAAGGCTGCTGCAGAGCCTGGTTTTGTCAGTGGGGGGATGCTTACCCCCGATGCTATCAACTGTTTGGAAGACGAGCTGGAAGAGGAGCGCAATCTGGAGAATTGGATTCGTCCGAAGATCCCGGGGAGCAGTGTCTCGAACTGGTCTTCCCAGGAAATTATAAGAGTTACTCGTGCAGAGTAATTATTATTTCCTGTATTTTTTATAGCATGCATCAAAGTCTTGCATCTTGCCCAAGATGACAAGACTCATTTTGTAATCAGGGCCATCTGTACTTTTGTGCAAACAAGATTAAATTAATGAAATATCAGACATCTCTTTGCAAACAAGTTTTTTTTTCTTTTCTGCTCACTGTTTTTCCATTTTTCTTTTTGTACAAAAATAAATGGCGGTGTTTTCAAAATGATAACTTCATTTCACTTTTTTCTAAAGCAAGATTAAAATCAATCACTAAAATGAACAAACTGAACCCTTGCAGAGAGTGCCTTCCAGACAGCACCGACAACAGCACGGCTATGACTTCGTATGACTTTGACAATCCGATCAATCAAGCTGATGAAGGGGTTGAAGAAGAGTATGAGCTTCCTGAAGAGTTAGCCAGGTTGTTGAGACAAGAGGAAAAGGTTATTACTCCTCACCAGGAGGAGGTTGAAGTGATTAATCTTGGTACGGAGGAAGACGTGAAAGAGGTTAAAATCGGGGCCTGCCTGCAAGACTCAGTGAAGAGACAACTGATAGATCTGCTTCGAGAGTATGTTGATGTGTTTGCTTGGTCGTATCAAGACATTCCAGGGTTGGACACCGATATTGTTGTGCACAAGCTGCCTCTGAGGGAAGAATGCCCGCCAGTCAAACAGAAGCTGCGCCGAACTCGCCCAGACATGGCTATGAAAATCAAGGAGGAGGTACAAAAGCAATGGGACGCCGGGTTCCTTGCTGTGACTAGCTATCCACCGTGGGTTGCTAATATAGTACCTGTGCCTAAGAAGGATGGCAAAGTAAGAATGTGTGTTGATTACCGGGATCTGAACAGAGCCAGCCCGAAAGATGACTTCCCATTACCTCACATTGATGTATTGGTGGATAACACGGCTCAGTTCTCGGTATTCTCCTTCATGGACGGATTTTCAGGATACAATCAGATCAAAATGTCACCTGAAGACATGGAGAAGACAACATTCATTACACCTTGGGGCACGTTCTGTTACAAAGTGATGCCATTTGGACTGAAGAATGCTGGTGCAACATATCAACGGGCTATGGTGACATTGTTCCACGATATGATCCACAAAGAAATAGAATGTTATGTGGATGATATGATCGCCAAGTCCCTTACAGAGGAAGATCACCTGGTGAATCTGCTGAAGTTGTTCAAGCGCCTGAGGAAGTACCAACTAAAGTTGAACCCCAACAAATGCACATTCGGGGTGCGATCCGGTAAGCTGCTGGGCTTTATTGTAAGCGAGAAAGGGATTGAGGTTGACCCTGATAAGGTCAAGGCTATTCAAGAGATGCCTGCACCTAAAACTGAGAAAGAAGTTCGAGGGTTCTTAGGTCGATTGAACTACATTTCCCGGTTCATATCTCACCTCACGGCAACCTGTGAACCCTTGTTCAAGTTGTTAAGGAAGGAACAAACGGTCAGGTGGAACGAAGATTGCCAGAAGGCTTTCGACAAGATCAAGGAGTATTTACAAGAACCTCCAATCCTCATGCCGCCAGTTGAAGGAAGACCTCTGATAATGTACTTGACAGTATTAGAAGAGTCGATGGGGTGTGTGCTGGGCCAGCATGACGAGTCTGGTCGAAAAGAGTATGCAATATACTACCTAAGCAAAAAGTTTACCGACTGTGAACAACGTTATTCACTGCTCGAGAAAACTTGCTGTGCTTTAGCGTGGGCTGCTCGCCGACTGAGACAGTATATGTTGACCCACACTACCTTATTAATCTCAAAAATGGATCCAGTTAAGTACATTTTCGAGAAGCCAGCTCTTACCGGACGGGTTGCAAGATGGCAGATGATTCTCACAGAATACGACATACAGTACACATCTCAGAAAGCCATCAAGGGCAGTGTACTATCTGAATATCTTGCTGAGCAACCCATTGATGACTACCAGCCTATGAGGTTTGACTTCCCTGATGAAGACATCATGTTCATTAAAGCAAAAGATCATGAGGAGCCTATTCACACCGAAGGGCCTGACCCGGAGGAAGAATGGACTATGATGTTTGATGGGGCTGTTAACATGAATGGTCGTGGTGTTGGTGCAGTACTCATTACACCTAAAGGAGTTCACATGCCTTTCTCGGCAAAACTCACTTTCAACTGCACTAACAACGAAGCTGAATACGAAGCTTGCATTATGGGTCTTGAGGAAGCTATTGACCTCAGGATCAAGACATTGACCGTATTCGGAGATTCAGCTTTGGTAGTCAATCAAACCAACGGGAAATGGTACACCCACCAGGATCATCTGATACCTTACAGGGATTATACAAGGAGGTTATTGACTTTCTTCACAACAGTCAAGCTTGAGTATATCCCTCGGGACGAGAATCAGTTTGCAGATGCTCTTGCTACCATTTCATCCATGATCAAAGTTCAAACGGCTAACTTTGTACCCCAGATTTCAGTGTCTAGACTTGATAGACCAGCATATGTATTTGCAGCAGATGTTGTAAAAGATGATAAGCCTTGGTTCCACGACATTAAGTGCTTCTTGGAGGATCAGACATACCCACCTGGGGCATCTTCCAATGATAAGAAGACTTTGAGAAGGCTTGCTGGTAGTTTCTTTCTGAACACCGATGGGTCTTTATACAAGAGGAACTTTGACATGGTACTCCTCAGATGTGTTGACAAGACGGAAGCAGATTTGCTGATGCATGAAGTGCACGAAGGATCTGTTGGTACCCATGCTGGAGGGCATGCCATGGCTAAGAAGTTGTTAAGATCAGGCTATTACTGGATCACGATGGATGCAGACTGTTGTGCTTACGCCAGAAAATGCCATAAATGCCAGATCTATGCAGATAAGGTGCATGTGCCTCCCAATCCTTTGAACATCATGTCCTCACCCTGGCCCTTTGCTATGTGGGGCATTGATATGATTGGCAAGATTGAGCCAACTGCTTCAAACGGCCACAGATTCATCCTGGTCGCTATTGACTATTTTACCAAGTGGGTTGAAGCAGCCTCCTATGCAAACGTCACAAGGCAAGTGGTAGCCAGATTTCTGAAAAGAGATATCATCTGTCGGTATGGAGTGCCCGAGCGAATCATTACTGATAATGGTTCCAATTTAAACAACAAAATGATGGCAGAGCTGTGCCGGGACTTCAAGATCCAACATCACAATTCTTCTCCTTACAGGCCAAAGATGAACGGCGCTGTTGAGGCAGCGAATAAGAATATTAAGAAGATTGTACAGAAGATGGTAGTCACTTACAAAGACTGGCACGAAATGCTACCATTTGCCTTGCATGGGTACCGCACATCAATCAGAACATCCACTGGGGCAACACCGTATCAGCTTGTATATGGTATGGAAGCAGTCCTTCCTGTAGAAGTTGAAGTACCCTCTCTACGAGTTTTGATGGATGTTAAACTGGGTGAAGCAGAATGGGTTCGGTCCCGATACGAACAACTGAGTCTGATCGAAGAGAAGAGATTGGCTGCAATCTGCCATGGACAGTTATATCAGAAGAGAATGAAGAAAGCCTTCGATCAGAAAGTCAGGCACCGAGAGTACCAAGTGGGAGATCTTGTGCTGAAAAGAATTCTCCCTCCTCATACAGACCACAGGGGCAAATGGACTCCAAATTATGAAGGACCTTTTGTTGTAAAGAAAGTTTTCTCTGGTGGAGCACTGATGCTCAGCACCATGGATGGTGAAGATTTCCCGTCCCCTGTGAATTCAGATGCAGTTAAAAAATACTTCGCATAAAATGACCCGCTGGACATAAAAAACAGAATGTAAGTCCAGGCAAAAATAGGGCATCCCGGCGAGTCAAAAACAGAATAAAAGACTCGGGCAAAAGTAAGGGAAAATGAATAAAAATGTACACCCGCTGAGTTGAAAAGCCACATTGGACAGCTCAGGCAAAAATGGGTATCCCGATGGATTGAAAACCCGAAAGGGCGATCCATGCAAAATAAGGGAATAAGCGAACAACTGCATTCTGAATTCGTCTGTATCACCTACAACTTGGTAAGCTTCCAAAGGATCAAGCTTCAATCAGAATCAACTCTCTCCAGAAAGCAAGACGAGAAGAACGTCATTGTCATACGAGTCATAGCAGAAGAGGGAGCTCCTTAAAGCGTCGTCAACACCGCTAGCACTTTATTTCTCAATTTGTAACAATCTCCTCATTTCAGGAGATATGTTTCTTTGACTGTATCTTGCCAATTCAGGGCACATGAATTAATAAAATCAGATTTTCAGTCATGTTTCGTTTTACATTTATGTTTTGCAAAGAGTTGTCTGATATCTCTAAAAATACAATTGCATAAGTACAGATGCCTTTCTCTAAAAAATATAAAAGCACATGCTTGCAGGGAATATGATTACTCTCGAAAGTACTTATCTCCTATGACGGAATCCAGTAAGGGATACCTCGGGACCTTTTGTAGGTTTCCTTACCTTCGCAGGTTTGCAGGTATCCAGAGCGCAACCTGGGGCATGCAAGTTACGTTTCAGCAAGTTGGCGAATCATTATCGACTCGGCCTATCTTCCACGTGGCACTGAAGGTGTCCACTTCCCCAGCAAAGTTGCCGAATCAACATACACTCAATCTCAGCATCGGAAATGCTTTATCCCCAGCTGAGTTGCCTCTTGTTGCTCTCCCCAGCTGAGTTGCCTTTTGTTGCTCTCCCCAGCTGAGTTGCCTCTCACAATTCCCCAGCCGAGTTGCCATTTCATCCTCAGCTGAATACAGAAGTCAGGGAACCATCTTCCCACAGAGTTCCAGCCTCTATCCAGAAGAGTAATGCATGAAGATCACAACAGAGTGAAGAAAGCTTCTACAAGCCCCAGCTGGTTCTCTCATTTACAAGGTTATGTCAACCAGTGACATATATCCCCGAGCAGATACATCATTAGATCTACCAGTGATCTCATCCCCAGCTGGGAGGTCCATTTCAAGCAGATCGACCAGAGATCTTCGCAGCAATGGGATCCGAATCCCGGATCTGCGCCCCTTTGCATAATCATGGCATCCACATCATATTCACCCCCCAGAGCGTAGCATTCCGTCTAATACGGAGCATTACGGCAAAAATCAAATGCATAGCATAATCATAAGCCATGTTCTGAAGTAACACTTGTGAATAACAAACCATTCATCATCATTATACAGAAATCCCCACCAGAGTCCCAGCAAAAGCAGCTGCCCTTCCAAATCACAAACACCAGTATATATACCTTTTGGCACCCGCCCGTGTCATCTTTCCCCAGTAAAGTCGCCTAAACATCTTTACAAACAAGATCACCAATATATACGTCCTGACACCCGTCCGTGTCATATCCCAGCAGAAAGCCAAAGACATCCTCTTTGCACTCACATGTACTTATATACACTTCCCTGACACCCGTCCGTGTCATATCCCCAGCGCAGTCGCGTACACCTTCATCACCCACACACTTGTTAATATTATACTTTTCTCTCTTGACACTCGTCCGTGTCACTCTCCCCAGCAGATAAACACTCATCTATACACCACTCGCTCTTATACAGATACTCGTCCGTATCTTGTATACATCATCACTCATAACCCCACAGATTCGACACTCGTCCGTGTTCTTTGTTAACCAGTTGATACTCGTCCGTATCATCATCTCTGAACATGTGTCAGTTTGTTTCTACATGATACTCGTCCGTATCATAGTCTTAAGGATGCTCGTCCGCATCTTTAATCTATACACAATACCAAACACTTATACCTTTTGCTTCTCGGATGTAAACGCTCGTCCGTGTTTACTATCTCCCCAGTAGATCGCCAACAAAACAATTTTCTTTTTATCTAACACTCGTCCTGTGTTATGATACCTTTGAGAGCAGCCGTACCCTGCTAAGTGGTCGTCCTCCACTTCTTGATGGTCGTCCTCCATCATGCTCATCCGATGGCCGTCCCCATCGTTGATTTTTAGCAGCCGTCCCCTGCTAGGTGGTCGTCCTCCACCTTTTGATGATCGTCCTTCATCAACTTTATCCAATGGCCGTCCCCATTGTTGATTTTGGTTATCTGACATTCGTCCTATGTCATGACAAACCTCGAGAGCAGCCGTCCCCTGCTGAGTGGTCGTCCTCCACTTCTTGATGGTCGTCCTCCTTCTTGCTCGTCCGATGGCCGTCCCCATCGTTGACCTTTTCTATCCGATGGCCGTCCCCATCGTTGATATTTTCGGCAGCCGTACCCTGCCAGGTGGTCGTCCTCCACCTTTGATGGCCGTCCCCATCACATTTCTTTTATCCCCAACAGAGCAGCCGTCCCCTGCTAGGTGATCGTCCTTCACCTTTGATGGCCGTACCCCATCATCTGTTTATTTCATTTATTCTTTAACCCGATGGCCGTCCCCGTCGTGGTCCCTTTTCCCTTTTAACCCGATGGCCGTCCCCATCGTTGGTTACTTTACCTTTATGAACTTGATGGCCGTCCCCGTCATGTTTCATTAATCCTCAGAAATTTTACAGTTTTATCGTGATGGCCGTCCCCATCATGATTTTATTTTCCCCAGCTAGTCGGCCGTCCCCGTCTTAGCTTTACCTTTTTATCCCCAGCATGTCGGCCGTCCCCGTCATTGCTTTATTTTCCTGCACTTTT
This sequence comes from Lathyrus aphaca, assembly GCA_963966055.1. Lineage (NCBI taxonomy): Eukaryota > Viridiplantae > Streptophyta > Magnoliopsida > Fabales > Fabaceae > Lathyrus > Lathyrus aphaca. The sequence continues at coordinate 412,110,814 of OZ014519.1, forward strand.
CCAGCATGTCGGCCGTCCCCGTCATCGCTTTACTTCACATTTATCCCAGCATGTCGGCCGTCCCCGTCATCGCTCTTTACCCAGCAGTCGTCCTCTGCTCGACGGTCGTCCTCCGTCGCCTACACTTTACAATATACTTTATTTTGCCTTTACAATCTATATCCCTTTTCTTCTTCATTCTGTGAGTGCAAATTTTGGACTGTCTTTGGTATTCAACCACAAGTTATCTTGTTTGCCTGTTAAGCCGTCGCTTACAACCTGCACAGCTAACTCATGTTTGAATAGGGGCAGCTGTAAACACCCCAAATTTGCCCTCACTCATTCACACCATGGCTTGTGATCATTCTCATATGCATAAACACAATCATATCACCTCACATCTTATTTTTGATTCACTGCATAGCTTTCAAGGCATCTGCACATAGGGTTTGTGATCTGAGCAATCCCAAAGCTTCTTGAGGCATTCCAAAGGCTACCAATCAATTCAAAGTGGTCCATGTGTGTTCTTATATCATATTCCATCTCCTCAAAGTCAAAAATGCAGAGGAATCATAAGAGCTAGGGTTTGAGTGGATGCAGAGCCAAGTTGAACTGCACAGTTGACTGAAAATTAGGGTTTTGGTTTCAGAGGCCATAACTCCAAATTTTTTGGTCATTCTTGTTTCCATTGGTCTCTATAGGGTATAGGGAGTATGCATATCAATTTTCATGAAGAAATTCCATGGGGAAGTCATCTGATCAAGGGTTGACTTTTCAGACAAGTCAGTGCAAAATCAGGGCATCTGAGGCCCCCAATGACCCAACCAATGGGTGATCTTCATCATTCTGAGTGTATATGATCTTTATTTGATCATGGAAGAAGGTTGAAGTTCATAAAATCAAGAATTTAGGGTTTTTGCAAATGTTGACTTTTTGGGCATAGTTGACTTTTCAAGAATGCATCATTTTAGACCATTTTTCAAGCCTTGATTCATGATTCAAAAAGGCTTCAAATGAAAAAACTTTGGTCATGAAAGTTGTAGATCTCATCTTTCCCTTTTCAAAAAGTACAAGAACATGACCAAACTCTTCTTGGATCAAAAGTTATGGCAATGCAAAGTTGGCTAAAATCATTGATTTTCAAGGCATGCCCTAAGTGAGAACTTTGCAAAATCTTGGACAAATGCATTATGTGACTTCTAATTCCTCTCAAACCAGTACACAAACATTTCTCTAAGTCATAAAATCAGAATTGGATCAAGTTTGCCCATGGTTTGGTTTGTGTAACAAGGCATTTTCTCATAGAATTCCATAAAGCAACAACTTGCAAAAACCATCATGATCACTTCACCAACTTGATGCATTGGCTGCTGAGCTTTGCTAGGCCTCTCCCTCATCCTTGCTGCGCCAGCCCATGCCTTGTACTTGCCTAGACCTTGAGCCATGCCTCACTTACACAAAAGTTGACCTTTATGCAAAAGCAAACTTACCTATCATAGCAGGCCATGTCACATCACAAAGCCAATCAGATTTGTTTATGTTATCCCTTTGCAAGCTAAACATAAGACTAAGCAAGGCTGAAACCAACTCATTCAACACATTCACAAAAACCTTCCACTTTGCAACTTGCTTCGAATCTCTTAACACAGCCACCAAACACAAAAACTTCCTTCATCATCCAACTCAACACACTTCATAGGCCACCCAGCACCAAGAACACAAGCCTGAAACAGCCTGAACACTCCATAACCATTCTTCACCTCAGCCTGCATTTTCTATCGAATCTCTCTCCACAAGCCACAAACAGCCAAACAAACCTTGCAAAGCTTCTCCATACATCATTTGGACCTCAAACAATCACTCACCATGGCCTGAAACCTCCAGAAACACCATTGCCATTTTTGATCAAGCTGAAGCAGTTCCTTTCGAATCTCATTATCCAGCCAACTTAAACTCCATTTGAGCATTCAAACATCTTCTGGGGATCAAGTGGAGTGGATTGCACAAGGAGAGGTGGCCAGAAAGTTCCTAAACTGAAAGCTTCGAATCTCAGGTAGCTCGAAATTTATTTTTCCAGAAGTTGCTTTTCTTGTTACAAACTTGTTCTACTAGCTTCACTGATCATTCTGGTACCATTGGTTTTGAAAATGGTTGTGATTTGAGCATTTAATTTGTTTCTGAAGCTTGCGTGACCTAGAACTTTCTTTCTTCGATTCAGCTTGTTTAAGAAATATAAATTTGTTTTGAGAGAGGGGTTTGATTCGTGAGAGTGTAAGGATCATTTCCCAGTTTCTATTTTTCATTTTTGATGCGTTTTTAGGAGGTTTGAAGTTTTCAGGGGAGGAGGTCACCGGAGAAGACGACCGGAGCTCGTCTCCGGTGACCTGAAAGTGATTAGTCATTAATTTAGGGTTAGGGCAAAGTTTGAATTGAGACCCTTGGATCTGGCTTCCCGCGCGCGTGTGTGTGGTCTAGATTGCATCATTAATTCATAATCAGGATTAATTAAATTAATTAATTGAGTTTTAGAAGTTTGAATGTGAGCCTTAGATCTGCGCGCCAAGTCAATGGTCCTTTCCCCAGAATCAATCTCATCCTTCCATTCTGTTTACTTTTTATTTTATTTTATTTTATTCATTTTTCTTTCAATTAACTTGCATAATTATTTTAAAATAGCAAAAAATTCATAAAAATTATGAAACTTTTTCCTTAAAGTTTTAATAATTTTTATGACCCAAAAATATTTTTATTTTATTTTTTTATCATTAAAAAGTATTTTTAAATATTTAAAAGATTATTTTTAATTGATTAATGAGAATTAATTAATTAAAAATACTTTTAGGTATTTAAAAATTACAAAAAAATTCATGAAATGTTCTAAGACATTTAGAAACATTGTCCAACCTTCAAACCAAATTTCTTTTTTGATCTTGATGCATTTTAAGAATTTTTCATTGAATTAAATCATTTTTTATGCATTATCTTGATCATGGACTCAAAAATTCATTTCTGCCTATTGGTGAAGGTTGAGACATTGATTCTTTTTGCTTTGTCTTGTGATTGGCATGTAGTTTCTAGGGTAAAAAGGCCATGAATTGTTCTTGCATTTTCAAATTGTTTGGCATTTACTTTGTTAAGAACCCTAAAAAACCCTAATAACTTAGAAAATTCATATCTTGAGTTTGGTTGAGAGTTGAGAGCTCCCCTTTGGGCAGTGGTTTATCATAGGTTTAGGGTTTCTTTGAATACCATTTTCCATTTTTTATCATGAGGTTTGCTTCTGTTTTTGGTTTTTGTTTGATGTTTGATCCATGAACCCTAATTTGGGCTTTCATTTGCACCCTTCTTGCATTTCCTTGCATAACATGACTTGTCTTTGCATTTTGTGCATGCTTATGATTCATTTGACATCTTAAGACATTTAGAAAGCATGTTTGGTCATTGCATTGCATATTTGCCATGTCATTTGTCTTGTATGATTCATAACTTTTCATGCTTGTTCATGCTCCTTAGCTTGCATCATTTGCATTCATGATCTTGTATGAACATCCCCATTGTCTTGCCTCATGTTTGCAGCACCTCATAACATCCTAATCACCATCAACATGCTTCTGGTCTTGCTTTGCATCATATCATTTCACCTCATTTTGCATTGCATTGCATTTTCTTTCTAACATTTCAGGTGGTAAGTAAACTTGAGAAGTGGATTTGCCTTCACTTCTCATAACTTTTCTTTTCATCTCTCTTGCATCCATTGCTGCATTCTTATTTGTGTTTGAGTTTGAGCTTGCTCATTCTTCTTCCTCCCACTTTCTTTCTTCAAGTGACTTGACTTCTTGAATGAAGCAAGTCACTTTGCTTCTCTTGATCCTGTTCATCTGCTTCCTGGTGGTTCTTCTGAAGATTGTTCTTGCAAACCTCACAAACCTTAGGATCAACCAAGCATGACAATGAATTAGGGTTTTGATTAGTATCCCCTCATAGTTTTACCTTTGTGTCTCTCTTTGAGTCTTCTCTTCTCATCTCATAATCAGGGACTAAACCCTAAAGGCTTTAAGACTTTGTGATTAAGCTTATGCCTGCATCCTTCTCTTAGGATGGAGTGTATAACTTTAATCCTAAGTCTTGAACCCTTAAGGTGTTTAAATCTCTTAATCAATTCATCTAATAAATATCAAGACATCACACTTGTAACTTGGGCCTTGCATTAGGGTTCTAATTCTTCCTTAAGTGGTTAAGAAGGACTAACCCTAGTGTTAATGGACAAGTCCCCCTCAAGTTGTCTTACAAACCATAAAATTCACTTCATCATCATACCATTAACTAAAATCCACTTAATAAAGGCTTGTTTTGTCATGGGTTTAATCCCTAATCATGGATTAAGTTGAGGAGTCTTCCTCAGCTTAAACATTCTCATCTATTATCCTTCTTTTAGGATGGTGTAATGAGTCTGTTTAATCCTTGATTATGGCTTAACCTCATTACTCAACACTAAACAAAAAAACACCAAAAACATCTAAATAATCACAAGTAGGTTAATGATCTTAATCCTACACCGAAGGTGATTAAGTGTGAGAATCTGACTTCACACTTAAGGTATTCTCATTACCCCTAATCAGAGGGAAGATGTGATGAGTTTACTAAATCCATTGGTTTAGACTTAAGCTCATTATCTTATGACAAATCTTCAAAAAGCAATAAAAGACTGAAAACACCAAAAACAAACAATAATCGTCTCCTCCGGGATTCTTTTCTCATCACACTCACTCACAACCGAGAACTTGCTTCTTCCGTCTAATGCAAGACAGTTTGCACCTGGGCCAGACAGGTCATACACTTGAGCATAGGCAAGTAAGCAGTTCACAAGTCAATTCACCTTTCAGTCTCTTTGGGTCGAACTACGGTGTTCTGACTTCCTCATTGCACGAGAGGATACGTAGGCATAACTTAACAGTTATCGAACAAAAGTCTCTGTATATTCCCCCTCTTTCTAGCTTTGTTCCTTAGCCTCATTATCATGAGCATTTCATTCCTGGTCTCACACTGACACTGTACATTTATACACATCACATTTCTTTACACTGACACCTGTACATTCTTTTCCAGCTATTTTATACACAGATTGCACTGACACTACCCCTTTAAAACACAAATCTTTTAAGCGTGGATCCCGTCGAGTACGACGGACAATCTGGGTGCTAATACCTTCCCAGGTTGTAACCAACCCCCTTTCTCAGTCTCTCTGGTTCGCAACCGTCTTATCCATATCTTTCTAGGTCTATGCAGCATTGCCTTTCCTCCGGGATAAAAATGCCTAGCTGGCGACTCTATTCATCTCCAGTGAGTTCACGGCTGTGTGTTCTCACTGTTCCCCTCGCCGACCGTTCGCGTCTGTACCTTCATATGATCCATTTTCATTTGTCGGGAGCGACAACCATACCCACGAATTATTCATCCAAACACAAAAGAACCCCATTAGAAGGAAAGGTGAAAGGATGAAAAACAAATAAGACTCACATGCTGGAGGAGGAGGAATTACTCTTCTATAAACAGGGAGCAAGGATATGGATATTAACGACCTATCCATGAAAAAGAAGCGTTCTTGGTCCAAGATCTTTATGATAGGAGCAAAAACTTCTACACCATTCAATGTGGAACAAAAACTGACCTTGACCAGCTGACTTGCACTCCCAAAATAAACGGCCCAATTATAACCACGCTTGAAAAACCCATGTTTCACATTTTTCTGCCAACTTCGTCAATAAATATTTATCAAGAGGAAATAAAACACATATTTTGAAACATGTTCTGACATCCAACCATAAACTGTCTGCTAGTAGTGCAACAATATGGTTCACAACTCCTGAAGAATCCAACATAAATTGCAGATAGCAGCTTTATTCCATAAGCCCATTGGATACACAAGACACTCCTCATCTGGATCATAAGCATATACACACCACAACCACTAAGTAATAAAAATCAAGAAATCATACTTAGTGGCACATGTCACAACATGATGTGTAACATCACAGAACCTGGTTAAGGTACATTTCCCCCTTAACTTCACAAAATCGGCTACATAGAATTGTAACAAACTCTCCCTATTTAGGATACTCCATGCTTCTCTGCACTATGATAAAAGGAAAAGATAAGAAGCATCTTCATGTCTTCAAGAGCTCACCCTCTATTCAATTCCCAATTGAACATATTCACTTCTTGTACCAAAGCACACTTGATCCCTTCTTGGTTTGTAGTTACCACAGACTACACAAGTTGAACATCTTTTAGTATGCAGGTTTTGACACTAAGCCTTCACACACCAAAGGCCATACAATCTAGATAAAACACATCCAAACTAATTCTGACATTAGAATGAATGAACACACACATACTTCCAAGCAATCAATACCTGATCTACTTCAGTCTACTCTACATGTTTCTTCCATACAGATCATCTACTTCATAATTCTCCCATATGATTAGGTAGGCTAAAAATAGAAATCATGTAGACAAACACCCCAGATAATGTCCTAACACTTAGTTATAACATTTACCACACACTATGACCTTATCACCATGATCCTAGATGTGCTCCACCAACTGGACTTACTATAACATAGTAATCCAAGAACTGAAAATCTTCAACTGCACTGTGCCACCAGCTTGAATCAGAAATCCAGAAAGAGAGATAAACTCTCACCCACCTTCAAGAAAAAACAAATATCCTTGAGTCTTCAACTCATCACTCTTTTGCCCAAGAGAAATTTGTTCCAAGACAATCCTCAAGAACAACCAGCTGCCACACTCTGATTATCTTGATTCTTTGAATCCAATATAGAGATCAACCAATTGCTACATTTTGATCACCTCCTTTATGAATCCTCATATGAAAAATCCAATTGCCACCCTTTGTCTTCTTCACATTTGTCAGAATTCTCATAAGAATATTCTGATTTACTTGTTGTAAATCATCCTATCTTTAATTGATGTGCCACTTCACCAACTGAGATTCTGATGTTGAACTAGATGTTTAAACATTATCATTCCACATCCAACTATTGAACTCAGCTCTTTCTTCTGCCACTTGAAAGAACTTCCTTACTTTACAGAACAAGAGTTCCATGTTCTCATAGACTTGATTCATCAACCAAGTTTGAGTAAACAACTTCCATTATGTTGGCTTTGCAGAAAATCCTACCAATATCACATATTGATGAGAAACTTCCACTGTTTTCTCCAAAGTCTTCAAACTAGCCACTGTCTGAATCTTCAGAAGGAATAGTTTAGAACTACACCTCGTAGTTATACCAAGGATGACATTTCTCCCTAAGTAAATCAATCTTCACAAAGTCCTGATGATTTGTCAATTCTAACTTTATGATAATACACACCTTTCTTGTCATGGGAAGAACAAAACTCCAGTTGCACCTTCCAAACAACAATATGCATTGTTGCATATATACACCACAAATAGAACTTCTTAACTCCCTCTTTCATGAACAACCAAAGCTCCTTTTGAAGATGAGCATTCGTTACTCAGTACATTTTATGAACCATAAGATTCAGAATGCAGATATGCATATTTCCCAGATAAATACTAAGTCTCCCGTCAAAGTATTCACTTTTATGCATCATACAAACAATAGAAAAACACCAAGTCTCCCTTCAAGGTATTTACTATAGGTTAGATAGGATTACCTTCTCACACAAGGTAGGACATGAGTCTGGCTTATTTTTCTTCTGCAAGCATCTGACACTTTCTAAGATGATGTTCTAACATTCTTTCAGACATCAGTATCCGTCACGACTTCACATATTACTATGGTTCTGAAGACACCCATCATAGTAATCCATAAACAAGTAGGGGAACACAAGAGAATCAGACATCAGTAGTTGACCAGACCAAAACACAGGCATATGTAGCAGCTAGAACACAGACTTCTCCTTCAGACTCAATATTCAGACTGTCTGATTTGAGATGTCTTTACACACAATATAGCTATTGATTAGCTATATCCACATCAGTCAACTCCACCAATTGACACAACTTGACCTTCATGTATAAGGAGTCTCTCTGAAATAATACACCTTGAAGCTCAGGTACTTCACTCCTGCAGAAAGGACCAGAAATAAATTGTCCTCAGTAGAACAAGACATGTTGATCACACCTTGATCAACACACATAGCTAAGAGAGGCTCTATTGTCAGAACCTTCTTAAACACACCATACAGATTCCTCCTCTTCCAGATCAGGAGTAGGTTCCATACATGTGTGAAATAAACACAATAATTTAGCACCCAAGCATCTATACAACTAACCCTTAGACAGCATAATCATGCCTAATTTTGATGTGATGTTCAATCAAAGGATAAGATATCATTCCAAGGATCACAAAGATATTTGTAGACAAGAGATAGGTCTGTTTAAAACAATCTTCAGATCTCCAAACAACCACTTCTCTTCACTGTCCCTTGAGTGGACTTGAAAAAAAGTCTTCAAGTGTCATTAGCATAATTAATAGAAGAGATGGATGTATATCCCGAACATCATAGGATATATCTCCATAGAAGAGCAACCTTCTCAAATAAAAGGAGTTATCAGATAGATAAGCAGCAGATACAAAACTCCTTAGAAGCTCCAAGTGTCACAAATTAGCCCTTCCAATATCTCCAGGTGACACCAACAGCCATAGGTTTGAAAATAAATTAAACATGTCACAATAGCAGCACAACCCCATGCTATAACATCAGAATAGTCCATTCCCCACTTCTAGGGACCACTCACACAGCAAAACAGCATTTTCAGTAGAACCCTTCTATCTTGACCATGAACCAAAAAGTATCCCCTTTGGATCTCATCCAGAAACAAACTAGGATACCTACTATGATACCAATTGAAATTCTTGTATGACAGACTCAGATGTCGAATATGATGTTGAGACATCTTATCTGTTACATATAAACATGGCAAGGCACAAACAATACCACTTTTAAAATTATGATATATCATATTCAAACATTCTTCAGGATGTTTAAACATCTGATATGACATTCAGCACATATACTACATAAAATAAACTGAAAGCTATAAAGAACACATTCAAGTTGTTATCCCAGTTCGATGTTAACTCACCGACTCTGGGGGCTACCAAGCCAGGAAGGAAATCCACTATGTAGTATCAATTCAAAGACTTCTCAACAAACACCTACAATTTATAGTATTCTCACTTAATCACTACCCGTTCAACTTCTACTAAGAAAACCCTAAATATGAGAAACTCATCCTCACTTCCAATCACCTCAATGATGTCTAACAGTCCTCAATAATCAGTTGCTGATATTGACGACTCTTTACCTACACAACAATCCAAAACAGAAGTCACACTTCTATTACAATAGCTTAACCTTGCTTAGTAGCTTCAGTTAAGTACACAACTTCTCTTGCTTAGCAACTTCGAGAATCACAAATAAAACAACCACAACAGGGTTCCTTGTTGCGCACGATTGCCACAAGAACATAACCCTAATGATGTTTAGATTTTCGTTTGTTGGTTGGTTCTAAACTCGGTTACAAGGTTTCTGTTATAACCTATTCCCAACTGGATTTGGGCCTAAAAATCACAACAACAGCTGCTATAAATAATGCAGAAAAATATGCTACAACTATACAAAAAGATCTTCAAATATAAAAACTCCTAAAAAATCCCTAAATATTGAAACTCTATATTTTTCAATATTTGTCTTCAATGTAAATTTGAGTCTTCAAGATCTTTTACAACAGCTCCATTGGATTGATTTAAATCTTAAATAATATTTTGTTTTTGTTGAAACCTAACAGAATATTCAATCCATCATCAGCAGTTCATGGTGTCAAATGAACTGTCTTGACATCTTCTTTGATATGTTGATCCATATGTTGAAACATTTCAACACAACATGTTTGAGCGCACACAAAAGGATTCCTTGCTTAATGTTTTCTCTGTTTTGAAAAGATCTTGTACATATATAATGTTGTTATTTGTTTTACAAAATTAATGTCAATTCTACAGAACTTACAAACTGAGAACTGAGCAGTATTGTCCACTAGTACGTCGATGTGAGGTAGTGGAAAGTCATCCTTAGGACTTGCTCTATTGAGGTCTCAATAATCCACGCACATCCTAACTTTCCTATCTTTCTTTGGCACTGATACGATGTTGGCTACCCATTCTGGATATTTCACAACGGCCAAGAATACTGTGTTGAACTGTTTCTTGACTTCTTCCCTGATCTTGAGGATCATGTCAGGTCTGGTTCTTCTCAATTTCTGCTTAACCGGGGGGCATTCTGGCCTGAGTGGCAGCTTGTGTTCAACAATGTTGGTATCGAGCCCAGGCATGTCTTGGTATGACCAAGCAAACACATCATTATACTTCCGCAACAGCTTGATCAACTTTTCTTTTATCTCCTTCTTCAAAGAAGTGCCAATTTTGACCTCCTTCTTTTCTTCTTCAGTCCCCAAATTGATCACATCCACTGGTTCCTGGTGAGGTTATATTTCTTTGTCTTCCTTCCTTAACAGTCTGGCTAATTCTTCCGGAAGATCACACTCTTCCCCATCAACCTCTTCTGCTTGGTAAATCGGTAACTCAAAGTCAACAGGGATTATGTCGGTGCTATGTTCAATAGGGTCATTTTTAAATCTGCATGCAAAATTTTTATTATTATTATCCTCTTTTGTGAATTATTTATCAAATGAATATGTTGAATGAAAAGATCTTGCCATTTTTGAAAGAAGTGCAAATGAAAAGAAGAAAGATCTTAATCGGAAAAAAATGTAACTTGATTGATTAAATAATTCAAAGAAACAAAGGGTGGCCATACAAAGCTTTGTTCAACTTGCCTTAGGCATAACAAGGAATTTATTATTAAAAAAAAGAAATTACTTTGAAATAGAAATCATCACAGGAATCTCGATGGCCTTCCAATTGTTGAGGACCGTATCCGGTGCACAATGACACACCAAATCTAATATCCTTATCCCATCTTCTTCAATAGCAGCCACTTGATCTTGATCTTCGAACCCAACGCTTTGGAAATTCTCATTGATAAGAGGAAACTTCTTTTGTTTGTAAACCTTTTGAATCCCTTGAGTAGCTAGTTTGAAACCCAGCCCGAACTGATCCTTCTTCTCTAGGATTTCTAGAAGTGTACCCCATATCCTTGTATCCCCCTCCATTATTAAGTCCATGATTTACTTTGGGCCTCCTTTTTGTTGAATGACTTATTTTCGATCAACTATTGCAATTTCCATAGCTTGAAATGGGATTTTGAAAGTTTCCCCATCCACCTCTATATATCTGAAAAAAGATAGGTGACTGACGTAAATATCCTTTTCTCCGTCCACAATTATTAGCTTATCCCCGGATATGAATTTCAACTTTTAATGAAGTGTTGAAGTGACTGCGCCCGCAACATGAATCCAAGGTCATCCTAGAAGACAAATGTAGGAAGGATTAATGTCCATTACTTGGAAGGTCATCATAAAGGTATGTGGGCCCACCATGATAGGTATTTAAACTTCTCCAATTACCATCCTTTTAGAGCCATCGAAAGCCTTCACCACTAAAGTTCTAGCTTTCATAAAGGTCCTTACAGAAGTTAGTTTCATGAGGGTGTCCTTAGGCATTACATTTAAAGTTGATCCTGTATCCACTAATACCCTTGAGAGAATAGTGTCTTGACATTTGACTGATATATTAAACGCTTTGTTATGTGTTTTCCCTTCAGGAGGTAATTCATCACTACTGAAGTCTAGACAAGTACTAACAACGACATTAGCAACAACCCCATCAAATGGACCCACCATTATATCCTTAGTAACACGAGCTTTGTTCAGGACTTTGAGTAGAGCTTCTCGATGAGAGTCTGAGCACATCAATAATGATAGCATAGATATTTTAGAGGGTGTTTGACCCAGTTGATCTATCACCTTATAATCACTTTTCCTTATGAATCTTAGAAATTCTTCAACGTCTTCTTGAGACACATTCTCCTTTGAGGATCCTTCTCCTACTTCCAAAATTTCCTCCTTTTTGATCCTTCCAGACTTTTCTTCTTAGGTAACTCAGGTGTATATATTCTTCTGCTATGCGTCATATCCCCAATGCCATCTATGTTGGTGACAGTTGGCGTTATTATGGCCTTATTTCCTTCAAGAGTAATATTTTCATAATCCCAAGGTACTGCCTTCGCACAATGAGGCATTGCAGCTAATTTTTGTACATCTTTCCCTACTGGTATTTGAATGGGAGCTTGCATAGGTTTTGAGGAAGGAATCTGGATGGGCGCTTATATGGGCTTTGAATATAGTATCTAAATTGCCGCTTGCACCTCCCTTCTTTGATACGGGATCTGAATTGGCACTGGAACCTCCCTTTTCTGATATGGGATCTGAATTGGTGCTGGAGTCTCCCTTCTTCGGTATGGGATGTCAAAAGGTTCTATGACTACCCCTTCCTCTACCCTGCTTGAATATCCAATTTTTACTACCCCTTGATCCATCAGTTGTAGGACTATTTTCCTCATTTTCTTGCATTTCTCGGGGTTGATTATGCATCTATGCAATTAGCGTGTATCCTTTCAAATGTTTCATACCTAATCAGTGCTTCCCTTATCTTCTTCATAGGAGTCTTAATTTGATTGACCCTTCTGAACAATATATCTTCCTCTATCCCTTCAATCATATTAATATTTGCCCCAGCGTGCCCCGAGAAAGGGTTATTTCCCACATTTGGTCCTTCTGGAGTAAAATTGATGACTTTTTGATCTAGAAATTCTTGTACCTTAAACTTCAGAGCTAGACATTTTTCAGTTGTATGTCTTGGTGATCCAGCATGATAGTCACATCTTACATTGGGGTTATATTCCCTAAGGAGATTTCCAGTTGGGGTGGTAATGGCTTGATCTCTACCACTCCTTTTTGAACCAAGAATGGCAAGATCTTGGTATATGTTGAAGGAATATGATCAAATTCCTTCCATGTTATCTTTTGCTCTCTCCTAGGATACCTATTTTGTTGTTGACCTTGTTGTGGTGCCCCTTGTGGTTGTTGATTTTGAATAACAGGAGGCGCTTGAGGTGGATACTGATTGGGAGCCACCGCTGCTACATATGGATTGTATGTAGGTGCCACAACATTGACTTCTCCCTTCTTGGAACTAGTGCATGCTGAATACCTCTTGTTGTTATGTGGGTTGGAGGGTACCTTCCCAATCTTCCCAATCCTTAATCCATTTTTAATCCTTTCCCCGATAAGGACTAAATCAGCAAATCCAGTTGATACTGACTCTATCATTTTCTTATAGTAAGGTGCTGGTAGGGTACTCATGAACATATCCACCAATTCACTCTCCCATAATGGAGGTTGTATACGAGAAGCCAATTCCCTCCACCTTTGAGCGTATTCCTTGAATGAATCACCTGTTTTCTAGGAAACATTCTACAATTGCAAGCGATTTGGCGCCATGTCCATATTGTATTGGTATTTCCTTACAAATGTGGCTTTCATATCGTCCCATGTCTTGATATGAGTCCTCTCCAATTGCATGTACCAGTCCAAACATGCCCCACTTAAACTGTCTTGAAAGATATGGATCATTAGATTTTTATTTTTAGCGTAAGTTGCCATCTTCCTTGTAAACATCCTAATATGATTCTTAGGACAACTCACACCCTTATATTTTTCAAACTCTGGTAGCTTAAATTTTGGTGGAATAACCACATCTGGTACTAAGCACATATCCAAAGTATCCATCCCTAAAAATTTATTCCCCTCAACAGCCCTTAGTCTTTTATCAAATTCTTTGTACCTGACATCAACCCCATTTTCTTCCATGTCAGTCATTCCCTTGCACCCAGTTGGCTTCGAATTTTCTCCCTCATATTGGAGATTCCAATCCTCGTAGTTGGCTTGAGGAACATAGGTGAACGGAGGTCTGGGTGCCCCATTATGACCAGCTAGTGGGATCATTCCTTCGAAAGGTGGGTTGCTAGCCTTTTGTTTATCCACTTGGACTTCTTCATCTTCTGAGTCATGAACATATTCTACTAATGGATTGGGGTCATCGAGTTGAGGCATAGGAGTAGGGTTATTCTTCTATTGGCTTGCCTCGCTGTCCCTAGCTATCAAGTTTTGGATAGCGAGAGTCAGTCGATTGATTTTTGCCTTCATATCATTCACATTGTCTTTGACAGCATCCACATCCCCTCGGAGAACTGCTTGATTATGTTCTAGTTGATCCATCACTCGCTTTTGGAAGGCTCGAGTGTGACATCGGAAAGTTAGAGTTTTGGGTGCAATGATTCTGTGACAATGTTGTTTTTGAAAGAAATGATTTTCTGTTTTGAAATTAAGAAAAAAAATTATATATAAATGTGTGCTATGTATGTATGAGTATGCATTATGTATGATTTTTAAATCCTTTTACTTATTTGAGGGAATTCTAAAATCCATTGAAATATTGTTAAAGACGAATATTAAAAGAGATAACCCAAGCACATAGAATTAGAAATAAAATGCTTTATTAAGAACTTAAATCCAAAGGTTCATTTGGGAATTTTCCACCATAATAAAAATATAAAGAACTTCTAAAGAAAAATAAACTCAAATCTTTGGGAATAACCCATTACAAAAAAACAATAACAACCCTAATAAAAAAACTAAGCAGTTCCCTCCATAACTTTCTTTAAATGCCCCTTGAACTCCTTCAAAAGCATCTCACATAGCTTGATGAACTCGAAGACTTCAAGAGGATTATTATTAAAATTTATGACCCTACTAACCCTTTTGTGCATCCATGGAAGATCTTTAACCATATTGTTGGAAAATTCTGCTAGACCAGTGTACTCCCTTCTCCATGCTTCGGCTAGATCTCCTTGTTCTTGGACTATGACTTGGGCTGCGTCGAAAAGGTTTCCTAAGTATCAGATATCTTCTTCCAATCTTCGGATATGGGTTCTTAAGTGTTCTCAATCTTGATTTTGAAGTTGCACTTGTTCCCTAAGTTCCAATATCTCAACATGTATCCTTTCCCAGTTGATATGTAGCATTTGTTCAGCTTCATCTCTAAGTTGATGTTCCCTAACAATAGCAGCTTGGGCCTCCTGCAGTGATCCTTCGAGCCCACAAATTTGAGTTGTCAAAGTATCCCTTACTTCTTGTTTATCCCACACATCTAGCTCCCATGCCCTTTTCCATCTTTGGCCTTCAGCTTGCACATCCTTTAATTGATCATTCAGATTTTGGTAGCCTATTCCAGCACTAAATAATCCTCCCAGGGTCCTCTTCCTCTTACTTCTTTCGACCTGAAGCTCTTCCTCAGTTTCAAGGAGTTGCTTATCCTTTTGCTTAAGATTTTAGTCCACCTGATTCTACTCATAATTTGCATCATAGAGGATATGCTCTAAATTTTCATTGTCTTGCTCCAATTGTGCTATAGTCTTTTTGAGTTTATCCACCTCCTCTACCGAGATTGGGCTAATATCAGGAACATCAGGTTGATAAGCAGGATCAACTACAAAGGCTAACTTAACCAATCGAACCCTTTCCTTTACCTATGATATGTAAGAGTTTTTCAGCTAAAGTGTCTTTTATTTTAAGCTTATTTTCCCTTGTGTGTACCTTTTCCCAAGCTCTAGTGATCCTTATGAATAGATCCTTATTCAAAGCATCCCCACCATACAAGATAAATTCATCTAGATCTTCATCGTTAGGTCTTTCCCATATAGCATGTCCTAGCTTCTTTAATGATAGTATAGGGTTGTAGTTAGTACACCCCCTAGACCCAATGAGAGGAACGTTAGGAAAGTTTTCGCAGTTGATAATTATTTCCTTAGATTCTACCTTCTTTGGATACCAAAGGATGGTATTTTCATTAAGAGACCTGATTTTTTGAGCCCAAGCATGGTTACCCTAGGTCTCTATCCTCGTAAGATCCTTGTAGATGTGTGAGATAAACCAGAAGTACAGTAATGACATACAATAGTGTAAATCCCATTTTCCTTTATTGTGACATATATTAAGGGTATAATATACATCAGCTAACAACACAGGAACTATGTTTGCCCCTTGGTTCCTTACAACCCAAGAAACACTAATAGCAAAAGCATTAATAAAGTGTTCCATCCTCGGGAAGAGAACTATTCCAAACATGATTAATGCGAAAACATTCACAAGGGCACCCCTAATCTCCAACTTTAGCCAATTTCTGAGCAACCTCTTCCAGATATCCCTTCTTATGTCCTTGTATCTCTTTATCTTCCCTGTAGTGTGCTAGTAAATCTTCAACAGGTATCTCTAAAGTTAAAGCTAGGTCATTGGGATTTGTTTTTTTGTCCCATGCCCATGTAAGGTTCCTTCCTTTTTCCTTGCAGATCCAGATATAGCTCAAATTCCTCTAAAGTATGAGCTAGTAGAAAATCCTTGAAGAGAAAACAACGTAGGGGTAGGTCATACAATTGGGCCAAAGCAGATATGGCTTTTGTCTTCATAGGGACCTCCAAGAGGTCAAGGATCTTCCCATACTTATGTGTGAACCTTCCTTGAATAGACTTTGGCATTAAGTTCTAGAGGGCTTTCATACTTTGAAAGTCCGTCTTTGGAGCCTTGATGCGTTGGGTTCCTCTTTTATCTGAATCCATCTTCACAATGTTCCTACAATAAATTTGAAATTCCCACAAAATGAATATATGCAAAACATGTTTATATAAATGCATGATGATATGGATGTATGGATTTTTTTTATGAAGGTAAATGCAAGTATGACCTTAACTAGGTAGACTTCCTACAACACATTTGTTCTATAGTTTATCTACCCAGCCCCTCACATGTAAGACATAAGGTTTGGATAAGCCATTAAGTCTAGGACTATACCCTTGTATTACCATGAGAAGGAGAAAGCTTTCCTACGATAATCCTTCGGGATAAGTCCAACGTAGGAAGGAACCTGGTAACGACCCCTTTGGGGGTAGGTATGCATGGTTGCCATTATTTGGTGGGTTCTAAAGGCCACTAGAGTCATAGACCAAAGTCAAAGTCCTTACCATGAAGTTGACCTGGCCCACTCATGATCGGATCTTTGAATTGATCTACTCTAGTCGGGAATCGTCATCAAAGACCCCACAGATGGAAATCCATGTCGAGCAAGACAAGACGATCCCCTACTTAATACTTATTGTGTTTCCTCGAGCCTTGGTTTTCACTTTCCCTCCAAAAATATCCCTTCAAAAATGTATGAGAAAAACAATAAAAATATTCCAAAACAAAAACCAGGCAAATAAAATAATCTAATAAAATAATTAAATAAAAACCAAAGAATAAAAAAATTAACAAACAAAAAAAAAAACACATAAAAAAATCCTAAAAGATCCCCCACAAACAAAACCCTAGAAATCCTAGAAGTAGGATTGACTATCCAGTCTCCAACAGAGTCGCCAGCTGTCGCGGCCGACTTAAAATTCTAGAGTCGTCATCCTATTTTATAAGGGAAATAAGGATAAACTTAAATCCTAAGATAGAGACATATGGTCCGGAAGTCAGTTAAGTGGGAGAAAGATGTTAGGCACCCCTCACTTCTATTATACTTAATAGGATCCCTTCCAAGATTTCTAGGGTATGTCTTATTTGTGTTATAATAAATTCAAATTGCATGAATATCCCAAAAACCCTAATTTAATCCTAATTTTACTCGCTATGGTCTTTGTTCAAAACCCCTATGCATGCGTACCCTCACAAGAGGGATCAGAGCATCGTAGTTCAATTCCTTAATCCCATACCCCTTACTAAGTGATAAAACCCTTAATTTTAACCCCATTTGAAGGAAAAAAATTAAGAAAGTCCTAATTTTCTTTTATAAATAAAATACCATTACAAAATAATAAAACCCCAAAATAGTTCATGAGACCCCCTAAAATAATTATGAAACCCCAAAACCCCGATTATGAAACCCCTTTATTTTAATACCTTGAAATATTCAAAATCCCAAAACATAGTTCGATCCCCAAAATACTATTTTTAAATAATAAAAACTATCACAAATACTTTAATTCCCTATAGAAAATATTTTACTATTTTTTATTAAAAGAAAATCCATACATATCTGTTTTTTAATATTAGAAATTTATAATATAAAAATAACTAACAAAAGAAAAATTATAAAAAAAACCAAATAACTATTAAAACCCTAAATTCCCAAAATAACCATTTTATTATTTATTCTTAAATTCCCCATAAAACCCATATTAATAATCTAAATTAACCACATAAACATGATATTTATTAATTAATTGATAAACCCCGTATATATATATATATATATATATATATATATATATATATATATATATATATATATATATATATATATATATATATATATATATATATATATATATATATATATATATAATTAATTAAATTTTTATTCCTAATACTTAATCCTAGAATCGGATTAAAAAGTAAATTCCTAAAAGACCAAAGATTAATTAATTACAACTTTAAAATCTTATTTAGCTAATTAATCAAGTTAATTGATTAATCAACTAATACATCTCAAATAAATATATTAATAATGTTTTATAAACTCTAAATAACAAAAAAAATCTAATTGTCATTAATCCCAATCTCAAACAAAAACTAACTTAAATAATTAATTAAGGATTTAATTAATTAATTAATTAAGAAAATCTCAGGGGGTGTATTTTATATTGGATTAGTAGTTGGGCTGTAACTGGAGGTTGTGGAAAGTAATAGGCGCAAGGCCCATTAACCACAAAGTCCACTTCTGAACGCAGGTCTATGGTGGAGAGAGAGCCTGACTTTGACTCTCTCCAAACCGTATGATGATGATCTGATGAACATCTTCTCATTAGATCTTATCCATTGATCCTATGGTATGTGAAACAAATGATCCTAAATGATGGTAAATAACGGACTACAATGCGTACGCATATACTGGATCAATTGGTTGACTGTATAGTTAACCGATCCTAGTCTCCCTATGATGTAAGTTGGCCTCCATCAGTACACACACGAACGACGTATATAATTTCCCTCTCTTCAGAACCCCTCTCATTTCCTCTTTGTATTTCTCTCTCTACCTCTTAGTCCCTCTCTCTCTATTCTTAACGCTTTCACCTCTCTCTAACTTTCTCCCGTCCGACCACCACCCCAAACACCAGCGGCTCGGCCTCCGATCTTCGCCCTCAACCCTTAACCGCCCCCTCAAACCCAGATTTCAGTTGAACATCAACCGGAATATTCATACCTTCATCCATCAAACCCAGAACTCACCCATAAACACCCAGATCTTCAAAGGGGTTCTAGGGTTCATGAAGAACCTTAACCCTAACCATTATCTGATTTCAAAGGTTCTTAGGGTTCATGAAGAACCCCAACCCTAACCTTCATCCCAAAACCCAAAACTCATGAACCCTAAGGATTCTCTTATGAACCCTAACCCCCAAATAAACCCAGAAAACCTAAATTGAACCCAGAAAACCCAAAACACAAACAAAACACACAATCATACGGATTTAAACATCAATCGATACATGCATCAATAATCAAAGTCCTAAAATGCTAAGTCCTTAGGATTACCTCTCATTGTCGTGAATCTTTATGTTTCTGATTTGCTTCTTATTCCTCTTCTTCGTCTCCGTTTTGTTTCGAGTTTCCTCGCCCTGGCCTTTGTTTCTTTAGTTTGCAGGTATGAAGGTGGCCAAGCTTTGAAGGGTTTGGGTTTAAAGGTGAAACCCTAAGTTTCAATTGGAAATGAGCTTTGAGTGAAGGGTTTGGGATCGCGCAGCACTCGGATTAGAATTAGGTTTTCTTTTATAGATTAATTTTATGTTAGATTTTTGAATCAAATCTGTAAAGATTTGATTTTGTAATATGTAAATTAATCTGATTTTGTAACTTTGGTTGTAAAAGATTTGATTGTAATGAAATTTTTTATATTGATTTAATCTGATTTTGATTTTATTTTATTTAGTTTAATTTTTTTTATATAAATTTTTTTTAGGTTTTGAGGATTTGATCCTCTCAAACTTTCCTCAATCTGCGAGAACCTGTTAATGGGTCAACAAGGTTGACCTCTAATATAATAAAAATCAAATATATTATTAGTAAAACATAAAAATTAATATAATGAAAACTCTTTTCTAAAATTATATATATATATATATATATATATATATATATATATATATATATATATATATATATATATATATATATATATATATATATATATATATTATAATGATGAAAGGAACGCCCACCCCCTCTTTAAACATTCAACTAAAAAGCTAAAAAATAATTTAATTAACCAATAACTATTAATATTAGTAATGATATTAGTCCTAATCCCAAAAATAAAATAAAATAAAATAAATCCTGAATAAAAATAAAATTATTTTAAAAATGTGTTATGCTAATGAGACACCGGGCCACCCCCTTTTTTATTATATAAATGAAAACTAAATTAATCTTTAATAATAAATATTGGTAACAATATTATTATTATTAGTCTAAAAATAATTCACTCATAATAATAAAGTAACCATTTAATAATAATATTAGTAATAATATTATATATTAAAAAATAATCCTTTATTTATATACATATTTCAAAAGGGTTATATTTCTTATAGAAAGTTATAAACTAAAACATTTCTAAAAAGCCCAAAAATAATAAAAAATAAAATAAAGTGTACAAAAATTCAAATAGAGTCTCTCTTTTACTTTTTGGATCCTAAAGATTCTGGGTTAAAATTTAGGGTATGACACCCATGAATTTACTCATAATACCCACATTAAACGCCAAGTCCGGTCATGTATTGTATTAGTAACACAATGATCCAATCAACCTCTTATATTGAGTTGGATCAACATCTTTCTCATTCTCATTCTTAGACAACCGGAGATTTGGGTCAGCTAGAGAAATGGAAGCTTTGCAATGCTCTATTTCAAACTACTTCAATATCTCAAGAGCAAATCTTTTTTGGTGCATGAGCAATCCCCTTTTGGACTTGTGGAACTCAATAACAAGGAAGTATGTCACGAGGCCAAGGTTGGTCATCTCAAACTCTTTCATATGTTCACTCTTGAACTTTGAAATACAATTTTTGTTGCTACCCGTGATCAATAAGTTGTCTACATATAGGCAAAGCATAATTATTCCTTCACTCTAATTCGTTTTCCCCTAAGCTTCAGGCTCGGATACACATTCATGAAGCCAACATCCTTTAGAAAATCCTTTATTCTTTTATTCCAAACTCTTGGAGATTGCTTCAAACCATACAACGCATTCTTCAACTTGTAGAACTTCATCTCTTTGTTTCTCACAACAAAACCATGGGGCTATCCTACATATACTTCCTCTTTAAGTAGTGTATTCATAAATGTGGATTTGACGTCCATTTGGTAGATAGGCCAATTATGGTTATTTGCAATACTAACAACAAACCTAATGGTTTCAATACTCACAACTGGTTAAAATACCTCTCCAAAGTCTATGTCTTCTCTTTGCAAAAATTACTTAGCCACCAATTGAGCCTTATGCTTGATTATCTCACCCTTGGGATTTGCTTTGACTTTGAACACCCACTTCACACCAAATAGCTTATTTCCTTTTGGTAAATCAACCAACTCCCAAGTACTATTCTTCTCAATGGATTCCAGCTCCTCCTTCATAACACAAATCCACTTTGGATCACTTAAGGCCTCTTCCGTATTTACGGGTTCAGATTCGGCCATAAGTGCAAAATGGATGAAATCATCATCATTGACTTTGTTGTCTCATAACAGCTCACAATCTTGGAGTCTGTGAGGTAACCCCCTTTTGCTTATTGGTCTTCTAACATTTTCCTTATTTTGGGCTTTAACGACAGGCTGCTCTGCACTTCCCTTTTCATCAAAACTGGAAATTTTGATGTTGTAATCGTTTACAGCTTTTAGTTAACCAGTTAATACATGCATGTAAATTGTTAACTTCTGTTGTTAACCGGTTACACCCTGTTGCACTTGCTTCAATTCATCGACTACGACATCCTATTGATCATGATCATCCTATTTGCAACATCAAACAGTTTGTAACCATCGGTAGAGTGATACTATACAAGTATCATCACTTTCCCCTGTCATCCAAATTCTTTCTAAGTTGTCTCAGAACCTGTCAGTATGCAACGAAACCAAAGACTCTCAAATGGTTCAGATTCAATTTGAATCTCGACCATGCTTCCTCTGGTATTACATTCTCATGCTTCTTTGTAGGGAATATATTCAACAAATAGGCAGTTATGGATACCACTTCTCCCCACACCTCTTTTTGTAAGTTATTCCCCTTTAACGTGTTTCTCACCATGTTCAAGATCGATTCTTCCTTTAGTCTAAACCATTTTACTGTGGTGTATAGGGTGGTCCGACCTCGTGTACAATCCATTCTTGATCACAAAACTTACCGAAGTCATTTGAGACTTATTCGCCTCCACCATTTGTTTTGAGCATTTTGAACTTGCGACCACTTTGCCTTTCAAACATGGACTTGAACTTCTTGAAAACTTCAATTACCTCATACTTTCTTTTGATTAGGTATGTCCATAGATTTCTACTAAGATCGTTGATAAATGTGATAAAGTACCTATTGCCACAAATATAATATACTTGCATCGGCCCACACACATCCAAATATACCACCTCAAGGTGATTCTTGGTTCTACAATCTACATCCTTACTGAATTTACCCTTATGTTGCTACACTTGCACACATTCTTCACATATTTCAGTTGGTATGTTGATCAATGGCAGCCACGTTACCATTTCATTCTTATGAAATTCTTTGAGATCTCTAAAGTTGAGATGCCCAAGACGATAATGCCACATCCACTCTTCATAACTTGCTGCATTAGAAAGACATCTATGTTCTAAAACCTTCAATTCAACCTTGAAGGTTCTATTGGCAGTCATAAGCGCTTTAAGGATCAAAACTTCTTTTGCATCCATAACGTGCAATCCCTTGTTTTCCATGTGAATCTTGTAACCATTAATAAGTAATTGTCCAATACTTAGAAGGTTACATTTGATTCCTGGAATTTACTAGACATCTTTGATCAATAAATGTCCATTATCCCTCCTCATGATCAAAACATCACTGATATCATCGACCACTAGAATGGCATCATCCGCGAACTTTACTTAGTTCTTCATGGCACGGTTGATTTTGACAAACCAATCCTTCCTCCCCTTCATATGAGTTAAACAACCCGAGTCCAAATACCACTGCTTGTTGCATTGAACTCCTTCCATACTCGTCATGGTGTATTTCTCTTCATGCAACTGGTTAACCGTATCATTCAACTAGTTACAACTCAATATTTTTCAGAATTCTTTGAGCTACTACCGTTGTTGTCCCGCAACTTGTAGCTATTGCATTATCCTTTTATCATCATTGCAAATAGTGTATTATCTTTGTCAAACTCTTGTCTTGCAACCTTGGCTTCACCTCCTTGAGATTCCTTCTTGTTCACATTGCACTCTTTTGCAAAAGGATCAAACCTTTGACACTTATAGCACTGATCCTTTCTCTTGTCAAACCACTTCATCTACCCTTTAAAGTTTCCTTGACCACCATTTTTGTTGCAACTTCTCTCACCCCATTGACAAGTCAAATTCTTTGAATTTTTGTACTCTCTTCCACCAAAAATCTGAAAATTCCCTTTACTGTTCATGAGCCATTCTCCTTTCAATCTCTTGTCTTTCTTATTGAAGTGGGATTACAAAGTGTCTCTGCCTTTGCCTTATCATTATTTATCTCCTTCATCATTTTCTCATGAAACTCAAGAGAGCTTTTTCAGTTCCTCTTTGCTCATCGTCGCAAGATTCTTCGATTCCTCAATCTTCATAACTACATTGTAAAATCTTGGTGTTAAAGAACACAAGATTTTCGTGACAACATATTGCTCCGTAATAGCTTTTTCGCATGCCTTGACTTTATTTACCAACCAAGTGTTCTTGTTGTGAAATCGTTGATTGTCTCATTTTCTTCCATTTGAATCAATTCGAGTTGACGTTTATTAGTTTGTAACCTCACCACATTTGCCTTGACAGCTCCTGCATAGGCCTACTCTAAGATCTATCACGCTTGCTTTGACGATTCACAATCACTAACTTTATCAAAATTTTCACCATCAACATATTGATGGATCTATGATAGTGCCTTGAAATCTTTATTTTTCTCTTTCTTATGTGTTGCTTGTTGTTCTTCTATTGAATCTTGAATAAGAGGAGTACCACTATTTTTTATCACTTCTAGAACATCTTGGTATCCAAACAACACCTTGATTTTCTTGCACCATTTTTCGTAGTTCTTCGCATCAAGGATAGGTAGGTTTGTAGGGATTCTTTCATTGGAGACAGAATTAATGTTGCACACTAGGCGTTTGTGGATCAGAACCATGCTTTTAATGCCAAATGTTAGAACAATGAACCATAAGTTTGGTGAACAATGGTGGAGAAACTTTGAATATGGAGAGAGAGAGAGAGAGAGAGAGAGAGAGAGAGAATTTATGATAATATTAGTCTAGGATGAGAATACATCTTATACATTTATACAAAGGTTCTAATGTGATTGAGAAACAAAGTAACAAATTAAAATAATAGAAAATTAAAAAATAAGGGTTTGTAACCGGTTACAACATTTGATTAAACGATTACACCTGACAAAGAATTAAATTCAACTCAGTGGTAACCGGTGAACACCACGGGTTAATCGGCTATGCCTTCAAAAATCATTATTTTCTACTACTTAAAAGTGTTGATTGCCTTGTTGTAATCGGTTATTATTTCATGTTAACCGGTTACAATATTTGAATTGCTTGAAAACCTTTTACATTCTTGTGGGACTTACCACTCCCCTCCTCTTCTCTTCTTATTTTAATACAATATACATCTACCATATAAAAAAAATCTTATACCTATGAAAATACATTTGTGCCCTTTTGGACACGTGTCAAGCTTTCATCAACTCTTTTGGTTTACCCTATTTTCCTATTTTCTCTTCTTTCAGTGTTTACTTTTATTTGAAATTCAAACAAAAATTTCTCTATTTGTTTTCTTTTTTCTCTACATTCTCTCTCTTCCTCTTTCTATTCTTCTCTCTCTCTCTCTCTCCATATCATTTCTTTCTCTCAACTTTCTTCAGATCTGTGTCTTGAATATGTTTCTCTATTTGTGTGTTGAATACTTTTTCATTCTTCTGCAGAAAATTTTCTTTTTGTTATGCTAAATCAGGTAACAGTCAAAATCCCAATTTCTCTCCACACACTAATATCTTTATTTTTCTAATTTTTTCAGCATCTGACTTAGATGACGTGAAGAAGGTGGAGATTCATCACTTTCGGCAACGTGAAGGACGTTGTATTCAAATCGGAGCTTGTCGGGTTGGAACAAAACCGAAAAAACCGTCTTCCCTTACCAAAATGGCGCCGTTCTCTACATTGTCAGCGTAATGTGATTTTGATTTTATTTTTGTGGTTTTGGTTTTGATTTTGTTTAGGAGTCGTTACCGAAATGCGATCTTTATCCTGTTTAGTTGCACCATTTTCTATGTTTTTTTAAAGTTATTTTGTTTTAACGATAAATGTGGTTGTAGTGGAAATACAACTTGATTTCTTATACACTACAAGAAAAAAGCATTTAAGCTTCAATATATTAGCGTCGGCCACGACTCCAACGCTATTAGTGTCTAATTTGTGTCACTAATAACAGACGCTAATATGATTATTCATTTGATATTTATTTTTTAATGACTTAAATGGTAGTGTCGGACAGCACTGACGCTAAGTCAATAAAAAAAAGGAATTTATTAATTAAGTAATTATTTATTATTTTATAAAAAATAGCGTCGCAGAATGGCCGACGCTACACACTTGAGCGAAAAATATTTCATTTCCCACCATTTTTTTCATTTTTCCCCTATTTAATTATTTTTAATTTTATAAAAACATTAGCGTCGCATATTGGTCGACGCTATAGCTGGAATATATTTATTATCATTTTTTTTCATTTGCCTCCCTATTTGTTTATTTATATAATTTTATACAAACATTAGCGTCTCATAAGGCCGACGCTAATCATTGGAGTGAAATATTTTTCATTTTCAACCCGTTTTTCATTTGCCCCCTATTTATTTATTTATTTTAATTATTCTATACAAATATTAGCGTCGCATACCGGCCGACGCTAATGATGAAATATATTTCTTTTCCCACCATTTTTGCATTTGTCTCCCTATTTATATTTATATTTTTATTTGTTAAAAAATTTCTGTTTTAGTAAATATATTTGAAGTCAAAATTTTTTATTAATATTTATTTTAAAGTGTGTTTTTTTTATGAAAAATATTTTTATGATTTTTCAAATTGTGTTTTAAATTTGTTTTAAAATGTATTTTTAATTTGTGTTTTAAAATGAATTTTTTATGAAAATGTATTTTTAAATTGTTTGGGCTTATTTACTAAAAAAACATTTTATTTGATAAAAGAATTTAGTAAAAAAACATTTTCTAGTGATTTTAAAAAAAATCTATGCTAAACATTAAATTTATTAAATAAAATTTTCTAATTATATAATTAATATTAATTTAGTTAATATTAATTTAATGAAAATCACTATTTCATAAAATCATTTTCTTTTCATCATTTCAACACCACCATCATTGCCCAGCTCGTGTTTCAGTTTCATCGCCCCTTTTCAGGTTTCATCGCTTCCATCTCTTTCATTGCCCAGCTCGTGTTGCTCATCGCTTCAATCTCAAGTTCCATCTCATCTCTTCCATCTCAGGTTTCTCATCTCATCGTTTCCATCTCATCTCTCTTCCAACTCATCTCATCATTTCTCATTTCATCTCTTTCAATGTGTAGGTGAAATAATCTTTAGACTCCAGTGATTGTGGCTGATTTTGGAGTTCAAGCTCTCATAAGGTATTAATTTCATTTCAACTATAAAATAGTTGAAAGAGAGACTCATGTTGTGGCTGATTTCGACTTATGTGTTTATGAATGAAATCATGAATATAGTAAAATTAGGGCTTGAGGTTTTTGATTTGGGTTAGGGTTCTTGATTTGTGTCTCTATGTGTTGATTGTTTCTATGTTGTTTGCTTGCTTTCTGTTTTCTTTGTGAAATTAGTTTGAAATGTATATAAGTGTGTCTTTTATCATTAGCAGCTGTTAGCAATGATTGTTTTGCTTATCTGACCTGACAATAAACCACAACCTTTGGAATAGTGATCCTGAGAGTGTCTAACACCAAATCTATGTAGGATGACACATTTGATCCATAATATGTTTGCCAAGGTTTTATATTTCAGGAGCAAGACCTAGAATATGTTTGCCAATGTTTTATATTTCAGGAGCAGGCATAACTACATGCTAACAGGATTAATGGTCATTACAAAATGAGTGGACTTTCTAAAATTGAAAACAAATACTTTGTACACTCAAAATCATGATAATGAAAGTATTTATTTCTTCTGAAAAATGGAATCTTTCAGTAATCTCAAAAAGAACAAGTGAAACTTCTATGAATCTTTTTTTTGATTCAATTATCATTCTGGTAACATGAAGAAATATACACTTTTCTATGTATAGGGATTTCACTTTTTAGATTTAATGTGAAGCATAAGAGACTGTTAGCTACTAGACAAAAAGAATGAAATTGAATGTATGTTACTGCTGCAACAAGTGTCTACCAATTGCACCCCACACAATGATATGCTTATCTGAATCGCCACATCATTGTCCCCATAGAGTTAGAGCCCAAGAATGACCTAGAACGATTAGATGGATTACTAGGTTGAGCTAGATATTGCTATATGATTCGTGACTGGATATTGCTATATATGTCTAACACTTGAAAACAGAAACATTAGCACTTTAGGGACATGAGTTAACTTTTAGGCGCTGCGACTTGAGAGTATTGTAATGAAGGATCTATGATTATGATGGTTCTGGAATTATCATTTTTCGATGAGTTTTCGGTGGAGTGAAAAGGATCGCCGTTGTCGGATAATGGAGAATATCGAAATCGGAGAGGAGAGTGAGGAGAGTGAGGAGAGTCAAAGTGAGAGGAGGAATCAGAGTTTCTTGAAGATGTGTTCTTCATCAGGGTTTTCAGAGAGAAGCGCGTTTGTAGAATAAGTGATTTTGGGTTGGATTTAAGCTAATTTTAAAGGAATGAAAAAAAGGAATAAAGAAGAAGAGTGTTTGGGTGGTGGAAAAGAGTGAGAAAAATGAAAATGAAACTGTAGAGTATAGGAATTTTTGGGTTCGTGGTTTTCAGTGTAGGACCTTGACACGTGGGTTTGATTCTTCTATTTAAGATTATTTTTCTTATGATTTTTTAGAATTAGCCAATTAGATTTTGCCACATATAGTAACTGGAAAGATTCTGTGTGATGCCTTTTTTATCCTTGGAGTGCAAGGAGAAAATGTGTGAGTCTGCTTGACACTGAAAAATACTCCTTACATTAGTTTTCTTTAATATTATAGATATAATTAATAATTGTTGTATTTTTTAAATTTGTATTTTTTTGTCTGAACTATTTTTTTATTTAAATCTTGATTGATATCATAGAGATCAATTAGTAGAATAAGGTTTGATTATGATAGTAAATGAGTCTTAATAGTACTTTGTGATATTTACATGTATCTAATATTGGCACATGGTCTAATAGCAATATATGAGTTGGAGATGTAGAAAATAAGATACATCCTCCAATTTCACATACATATCACCAAAACATGTTAGTCTATGCTAATAGGATCCTCTAATTTTAGGGTCATCCACCTTAAGTGATTTTATACATTTTCATTAAAAAATGTGGGGAAAAATAACAAAATGGGAAGAAAACATGATGAATGAGAGTATATAATAAGAGAGATAGAGGAAAAATTATAGGGTAGTTCTTTCTTGAAGTTATAGGATCTTTATTTTGTTTTATGGGCATCAACTTTCATCAATATTTTTTATGGTAAACTCATATCAATATCATGTCAATATGGATCCTCCACTGTCAATTATATTTTTGTGGTGCTCTTCCTCCTTTTTGTTAACTTAATGGTCAATAAATGCACAAAGGAAAACCTAGAGTATGAAAGAGATAATAAAAGAGATAAATATATGGTTGATCTTTTGTTGTTATATCATGAAATTGAAAGAAAATAAATTACTATAAATTAATCATTTTTGAAAATAAACTTGTAGTTTAAAATAAATTGAAAATGAATTTATAAATTTTACCTCTTCATCTGATATTTGCATATCCACGTGTTCATCACACTTATCCAACATTGACATACCTAAACAGTCCCAGGATATAACTCAACTACATGATTTTTCAATGGTTGTGGTGGAGCATGTTTCTCTTTCAGAAGGTCTTGAATAAATGGTTGTGCCTGATAAATTCACATGAGTCTAAGAAGTTGCTCTCGGTCTTGGCGAACATAGCTAAGGCTTAAACTGCTCAATTGAACATCTTAGACAATGCCAATATAACTTTTAAAAACAATCAGAATGCATGCTAAGAAAGTATTAGGAATCAAAATAGGGAGAAAGAAGGAAAGAGCTAGGAAAGTCCAAGATCAAAATCATATGATAAAAGATAGACCAACAGTGGTTATTTATATGTTGGAACAATAAAGAAGCACTAACAAAGAGGTTGATATTTGTTTTGATTCTGATTTGATTATATCACGACAGTATGTATTTCGAGTTTATATCTATTTTGATTGCAGTTTTGTAAGCTTGTGATTACCAATTGGTTTTATTTGCTATTGTTTTGAATCCACTACTCTGGAATTTTGGTTCATTTGTATACACTTTGATCTATTTAAAAATCTTGCATTATAGTCATGTCGGTTTAGACATCGTCACGAGTTTGTGTATGTTCTCGACTGGTTTTCTGTTGTGCATATTAGTCATTTGCTTATGTTGCTACTCTCTTGTCAACTATTGTATGTTTCGATAACAGTTCGACTTAAACTTGTTTTGATATTAAGGTCTGTAGTTTTGCTTATGTTGTTACTACTATAGTACATCTTTTAACATAAACCAATTTGTGTATGAGTGTCTTTAGAATAGGAAATAATTGGATTGAAATAGGAAATAATTGGATTGAAATAGTGTGTAATGCTTTAATGAACAGAGTTTCAAATAGTAAATAGTATGGATTGAAATAGTGTGTAGTGCTTTAATGCTTTAATGAAATAGTGTTTTTTTTTATCACTTGAATCTTTATGTTTCTGACTCGTGACTATTTATTTTGGATGTTGCAGGAGGAGGAGGATTACGAGGATGATGATGAAGAAGTTGATGTTGGTTATCATGATTAGTACATAGATTGTTTAGGAGATTATCAGTATTTTGGAACTCACTAGTATTTTGATTTTGGTGAATTTTGGAACTTATTAGTATCTTGATGTTGATGTATTTTGGAACTCATTAATATATTGATGTTGATGTATTTTAGAACTCATTAATATATTGATGTTGGTGTATTCAGATTATGTATTTGTTAGTAAATTTGTTTTGGATCACCTGAATTGTGGATTGAAGAATCTTTTTTGGAATGTCATTGGTCCGTTAGAGTGGGTATTGTAAAATAGATCTTGATCAAACCAGGTGGTTTGAGTGGCTATGGTATAAAGAAAACATGACGATTTCAAAAAAAAAACAAATGAACATTAATACTAGTAGTGTCGGCCACAACGCCGACGCTACCATCAAAACAGTTTAAGGAAAATTACTACTGGTGGACACGAGGCCGACACTAATATACAAATTACACTGACTAAATTTACTAGCGGCAGCCACGAGGTGGACGCTACCAGTAAAAAATACGTTGGCTAAACTTGTTAGTGGCGGCCACGTGGTCGACGCTACCTATAAAATAATCATATTGTCTAAATCACTAGTGGCGGCCACATGGCCGACGCTACCATCAAATATTACGCTGACTAAATTTACAAGTGGCGGCCACGTGGCCGACGCTATAATCAAATACCATGATGTCTAAAACCACATGGCAAAAATATTAGAGACATTTAACCCAATCAAAAAATGACACGTGTCAGTCTTTAGCGGCGCTTACAACCGACACTAACATAGTAATTAGTGGTGTTATTTTGGTCAGCAATTAGTCATGCTTTAGTGTGGGCTTTTGGTTGATGCTATCTTAGTGTCAAATACAAGACCGACGCTAATATTATTAACTTCCAGTTCTGAAAAGTCCGCCCCGACACCCACGTTAAACCGAAGCTAACCTCTTTTAGTGTCGATTTTTTGGCCTTAGCGAGGGCTTTTTGGCCGAAGCTAATACTGTGTTTTCTTGTGTCGCTCCCCAGACTTTCGTCCCGGTACAAACGCGAACCATCAGCGATGTTGGAGGTTGAGGTTGAATAGAGTCGCCAGCTAGGCGTTTTTATCCCGAAGGAAAGGTAATGATGCATAAACCTGGAAAGATATGGATAAGACGGTTGCGAACCAAAGAAACTGAGAAAGGGGGTTGGTTTCGACCTGGGAAGGTATTAGCACCCAGATCGTCCGTCGTACTCGACGGGATCCACGCTTAATTGATTGTGTTTAAAGGGGTAGTGTATGTGCTAAATTGTGCAAAAAAAAAAGCTAGGGAGAAAGAGATATACAGAGTGTCAATGCAAAAGAAAGTGAGTGCTCAAAACTGAGGCTAAGAAAAGAAAGCTGGAAAGAGGAGAGGGGAGAAGACAAAGAGACTTTTTTTTCGATAACTGTTAAGTTATGCCTACGTATCCTCTCGTGCAATGAGGAAGTTAGAATACCGTAGTTCGACTCAAGGAGACTTAGTGATTTTGTGTGAACTGCAAGCTTGTCTATGCTCAAGTGTATGACTCGTCTGGCTCGAGTGCTAACTGTCTTGCATTAGACGGGAGAGGCAAGTTCTTGTTTTCAGAGTGAATATGATGAGAAAAGAATCTCGGAGGAGACGATTTATTGTTTGTTTTTGTGTTTTCAGTTTTTTATTGTTTTTGGTGTTTTGCATAGGGAAATGAGCTTAAGCCTACATTAAGGGTTGTAAACTCATTATATCCTCCCTGATTAGGGATAATGAGCCTACTTAAGTGTGAGATGAGAATCTCAACTTGATTACCCTAATGATGCAGGGTTAAGATCATTAACCTACTTGTGGTTATTATTAAGTGTCTTTGGATTTTCTTGTTTAGTGTTAAGTAATGAGTTTAATCTCCAATCAAAGATTAGTGAAATCATTACACCATCCTAAGAGATGGATGATAGATGAGAACACTTAAGCTGAGGAAGATACCTCAACTTAATCCATGGTTAGGGATTAAATTCATTATATAACAAGCCTTTATTAAGTGGATTTTAATTAAAGATGAGATGAAGAAGTGTTTTTTATGTTTGCAAGACTTTAGCAT
Source organism: Lathyrus aphaca (assembly GCA_963966055.1). Lineage (NCBI taxonomy): Eukaryota > Viridiplantae > Streptophyta > Magnoliopsida > Fabales > Fabaceae > Lathyrus > Lathyrus aphaca. Next base: position 412,143,306 of record OZ014519.1, read on the forward strand.
GAGGGGGACTTGTCCATTGAACCCTAGAGTTAGTCCCTCTGAACCACCAGGCAGAGATGTAACCCTAATATAAGGCCCAAGTTATAAGCTTAAGTATTTAATGATTATTAGGTGTTTTTTATAGAAGGTGAAAACAACTTAAAGGTTTAGCACTAAGGATCAAAGTTATACACTCCATCCTAAGATAAGGATACAGTCATAACCCTAATTCAGAGCCCCAAAACTTTAACTGTTTAGCCTTGATTATATATGAGAGAGAGAGAGAGACTCAAGGAGACTCAAAAGGTAAAAACTAGGGGGGACTGTGTACAACCCTAAAGTTATCATGCTTGGATATTCCTAAGGTTTGTGAGGCGTCAAGATAAGTCTTCAGATGGCCACCAAGGAAGAGAAGCAGATGAAGAGAGAGAGAGAGAGAGAGAGAGAGAGAGAGAGAGAGAGAGAAGGATTGGGTTACTTACTTCATGAAGAAGCTAAGTAACCTAGGAACAAGAGATGACACAAGTGAATGATATTCACTTCAAACACAAACAAAGTTCATAAAGGAGAAAAGAGAGGTTGGATGTGGATGCACATCCACATCCTGATTATCTTACCAAATGCACCTGAAATGGTTAGTTTGAAAGCAAGATATGTACAAATTCAAAAGCATAAGCAAATCAAGTGATAAAAAATTGAACTTGCATCCAAGGGAACCCTAAGCACTCATGAAATCACCATCCAAAGGGGGAGGTCTAAAGATTTACCAAGTTCAAGTTATGGTTATCCTAAAATTTGCTAGGGCTTTGAATACTTCTCAAAGGGAAAATGCACATTAATTTGAAAATTCAAGATAAAAATGAGACAAAAATAGTTTTAGAAACTAGAGGTTAAATGTGAAATATTGCAAAATGAATCAAATGTAAACTCATCTTTGTTTGAAAGTTATGAATTTTTTATGTTAGGGTTGAAAAATAAGAAATTTAGAAACTCTAATTCAAAGAAAATTTGCAAAGTTTGATCAAAACCAAAAATAAATTTGTGGGATGTTAAAGAAACCTCTCTAAATGTTAAAGAAACCTCTCTGATTTTTTTGGTGATTTTTAAATACTTTAAAGTATTTTTAATTAATTAAATGGACTTAATTAATTAAAATATACAATTAAATTATTTAAAAATGCATTTTTTAATGAAAAAATAAAAATAAAAATGTTTTTGGGTTCTGAAAATTAATTAAAGTGATGATAAAAAATTTCAGAATTTTTAAATGATTTTTGGTATTCTTAATAAATAAAACAAAAGAAATGAAATAAAATAAAAAGAAAATGAAAAGTATGCAAGATGGATGGATGAGATTGCGTGAGAGAGAGATCAGTGGTTCAGGATGCTAGTCATCTTGACCAAGAGTATGATGATCTAAGGGATGAGATTTAAACTAGGCTTACGCGCGTGATCTAGTGGCTGACATTCAATCTTAGAATTAATTTGTTTTTATAATTAATTAAACTGAATTAACTTAATTGCGTGCATCTTGACCACTCATGCCTAACCCTAATCAAGATCTAAGGGCTACAAATCAATCTGGAGATTTAAACACATCTTAACCCTAATTACTTTCAGGTGACCGGAGCTAAGCTCCGGTCGTCTTCTTCGGTGAGACAATTTCATAATCCTACACAAGCTTCTAAACTCTAATTTTTCTGCCCAAAAACATTCTCCTAACAACATACATCAAGAATCAACAAACAAAAGACATTTATCACGCATCAAAAGGCTGAATCGAAGCAATCAAAGTTTTAGGTCACACTTTCAGAACCTCATGAAATCCTCATTTTTAACCTATTTTCAATTCTAATCATATCAGGATCATCAGGGAAGCATGTAGAATCATTATATAACATAAAAACACGTTTCTGGAAAAAAAATGTTCTTGGAGGTTACCTGAGATGAAGAACTTCAAAATGCAACTTTCTGGACCTCTCCTTTGTGCAATCCACCTCCTTTGGTCCCCCTTGTGCTATTGTGATGCTTGAATGGAATTTATAATGGCTGGTTTATGAGTTTCAGTTCTGAATATGCAGAAATCGTGTTTCTTGTGTGATGTGTTTTTGGCTATGGTGATGGATGAGAATTGATCCTGAGGTTATATGGAGTTGATTGGTGGAAGAATTTGTGGTTTTTGTTGGCTGGATTGTGTGTTTCGAAGAGATAAAGTTTTGGAGAAATTTCTTGATTCTCAGCTTGTGTCTTGTTTCAGGCCATGAAGGGTGTTCATTTATAGAGCTCAGGGTTTGCATAAGCCATACCATTGGTCAGGATAGTGGTTGTGGCACTGTGTGATTGGTATGGGAGGAAAATGCAAAAAGTCAAGCTTATGTGTACTTGAGGTATGGGCTTGTGCAACATAGATTTCTGTGGTTAGATCTCTTCAGCATGCTTCATGGAGAGCACTTGGATTGGTAGAATGCAACTGTATTGCCTTGATCAAGAGTTTGCAATGTTTATGCATAATGGCAATTTTGTGAAGTTTCTGAAATCAAGCCATGAAATGCTTTGGTACAAAGCATAATTATGGTCTAGGAAAGTTGCACTAACATGTTATGTCACATTTGAGCACATTAGAGGTCTTGTAGAAGCTTGAAATGCCAATATGCAAAAATCCCTTTTTGATATGAACATGAAATTTATGTGATTTTTGCCAACTTTGCAAGGCCATAACTTGAGTTCTAGGATTAATTAGAATGAGTTCTTGTACTTTTTGAAAATGGGAGGATCCAATCTACAACTTTCATGTTTGAAGAAATTTCATTTGAAACCTTTTTGATCAAGAAAGAGGAGGTTGAAGATCTTTCCCAAAATAGAAAGTTTACATTACAAGTCATTTCCAATTTTGGCAAGTTTTGGCTTTATTCATTTTTCTTCAACTTTGTGAACTTACAAGCATTCCAATTATCAAATAAATACCATATGACTTCAAAATGATGATGATGACCCTTTGGAGCCATTGTTGGGGGCCTCAAATGCCCAAAATCTGACTTTTCTTGCTCAAGAAGTTACCATTTGATCAGATGACTTCCACATTGAATTTTTCCATGAAATTTGATACATATTCTCCTTATAACACATATGGACCAATAGCAACAAAAATGACCAAAATATTTGGGTGTAAGGCCTTCAAAGACAAAACCCTAATTTCAGGTCATCTGTGTAGGAATCCTCAGCTTAGCTTTCATACCTCTGCAATGCTTTGACATTTCTTGATTTCAATAGACCCATGGGGCATAAGATGATCATAGACCACTCAAGGACTCTTTTGGCATGCTTCAAGGCCTTTGAGATAGCTCAAACCTCTTCTAAAATTCATCTGATCACAAACCCTAGCCATGCAGTTATGCAGTGAAATAAAACTATGCAGTTTAAGATGGAATGCTTATGTAATGCAATATGAAGGACCACAAGCCAAGGTGTGAGAAAAAGAGAGGGAAAATTTGGGGTGTTTACAGCTACCCCTATTCAAGCATGAGTTAGTTGTGTAGGATGTAAGTGCATGGCTTAACAGACAAATAAGATAACTTGTGGTTGAATACCAAGACAGTCCAAAATTTGCACTCTTTATTATAAGAAGAAAAGGGATATAAATTGTAATAGACAGTATAGACTGAATATTAAATGGTAGCAACGGAGGACGACCATCGAGCAGAGGACGACTGCTGGGGATAAAAATGGTGAGAAACGCACTGACGGGGACGACCATCATGCTGGGGAATAAAGGATCCGCGACGGGGACGACCATCGGGTAAAGAAAGGCGACTTTACTAGGGATTTTAAATCACTAACAGGGACGACCGTCAGGCTGAGGAATGAAGAAACCGCGATGGGGACGGCCATCGGGTGAAGAAAGTAAATCAATGATGAGGGACGGTCATCAAAAGGTGAAGGACGATCACCGAGCAGGGTACGGCTGCTGAAGATTATCGCGACATAGGATGAATGTCGGATAGAAAGATCGTCGATGGGGACGACCATCGGATGAATGATGAGGTACGATCATCAAAAGGTGAAGGACGATCACCTAGAAGGGTACGACTGCTGAGGATTATCGCGGTATAGGACGAATGTCGGATAAAAAGGATCAACGATGGGGACGGCCATCAGATAACATGATGAGGGACGATCATCAAGAGGTGAAGGACGATCACCTAAAAGATATCACGACATAGGACGAATGTCGGATAGAAAGTTGTTTTGTTGGCGACTTCTGAGGATAGATAAACACGGATGAGTGTTTAAGCCCAAAAAATGAAGTAGTATAAGTGTTTTGACAGTGCGTATAGATTAAAGATACGGACGAGTAACCTTAGATCCACGATACGGACGAGTATCGATAGAAACAAACGACGACGCGTGTTTATGGAGTGATGATACGAACGAGTATCAATTGTTTGAACAAGGAACACAGATGAGTGTTGACCTGTCGGGGAGATGCGTAAGATACGAACGAGTACCAAAGAATTATGTATAAGTGGGATACTGACGAGTATCAGAAGGATTGTGTATAGGTATGTACACGTATTTTGTATTGAGAGTGCAAAAGGATATTTTGGTTTTTATCTGCAGGGGATAAATTTTCGAGTATTGCTGGAAGAGTGATCTTGGTATTTGCAGGTGAAAGGCTCGAACTTGGCTTATGATCATGCAAATGTTTGATTTTTGCCGTAATGCTCTGTATTAGACAGAATGATATGCTCTGTTTGGGGAGAAATGATGTGAATGCTATGATTATGCAAATGAGAGAAACGATATCCGAGATCTGAAATCTGTTGGGAGAACGGATCACTGGGCGATCTGTGAGGATAGAGGATCACTGCACGATCTTTCTGGAGAACTCTGGGGAAAGAATTCTGTGGGGATCCAATGCTAGGGATGAGAAGATATGGCCACTCGCTGGGGAAAAGTGATCTCGGTATTGCTTTGGAGATCCCGCTCGGGGAGGAGAGAACTTTTGGGAAGTAATTTGTCGGAGGATCAGCTTTGCGGGGGATACTCTGAGGGGATAAAAAGCTCCATGGGGGAATACTTTCGTCAAGTAGTCCTTCTGATGATGCGACTGCCGGCTTGGTTGGGGATATAGTGCCTGATATCCCCCATGTTGCGAAAGGTTGTCCACCTTGAGTACCTGCAACCTGTCAAACAATAGGAAACGCACAAATACCCTGAGGTATCCTCAACCGGATTCCGTCATAGGAGTTAGGTTCGCTTAAGAGTGCATATTTCCTGCAAGCAATTAAAAATGGCTTATATGTTTTTATGCAAATGTTGTATTACGAACTTTGGACATTTTGCAAACAAAACAAAAAAGGTACAAAACAGAGTATGAGTGAATATTGATTTTATTGATTTGTGTGCCTGGAATAGGCGAGTACAATGAGGAAGCTAATCCCTGAAAGGAGGAGATTGCTACAAATTTGAGAAAATAAAAGTCATATTCGGCAATGCTGAAATTGTTGCTTCAATGAGCTTCCTTTTGCTATTACATGTATGACCTGAACACTCTTCTCATCTTGCTTTCTGAAGAAAGTTGATTCTGATCGACGTTTTGTCCTTTCGAAGCTTGCCATGTTATGTGAGTGATACAGACGAATTCAGAATGCAGTTGTTCGCTTATTCCCTGATTTTACGTGGATCTCCCTTTCGGGTTTTCAATCCACCGGGATACCTTTTTTTGCCTGAGTTGTCCGATGTGGCTTTTCAACTCAGCGGGTGTACATTTTTTCAATTTTTCCCTAATTTTTGCCCGAGTCTTTTATTCTAGTTTTGACTCGCCGGGATTCCCTAGTTTTTCCTGGACTTACATTCTGTTTTTATGTCCAGCAGGTCATTTATGCGAAGTATTTTTTAACTGCATCTGAATTCACAGGAGATAGGAATTTTTCGCCATCCATGGTTATGAGCATCAGTGCTCCGCTTGAGAAGACTTTAGTTATTACAAAGGGACCTTCATAGTTTGGCGTCCACTTGCCCCTATGGTCTGTATGAGGAGGAAGGAGTCTTTTTAGTAAAAGCTCTCCCACTTGATATACCCGAGGTCTGACTTTTTTATCGAAGGCTTTCTTCATCCGCTTCTGATATAACTGACCATGACAGATAGTTGATAATCTATTTTCTTCAATCAGGCTCAGTTGGTTATAATGAGATCGGACCCATTCTACTTCGTCCAGTTTTACATCCATCATTACCCGCAGGGAAGGTAATTCAACTTCAACAGGTAGGACTGCTTCCATACCATACACAAGCTGATAGGGTGTTGCCCCGGTAGATGTATTGATGGAACTTCGGTACCCATGCAAGGCGAATGGTAACATTTCATGTCAGTCTTTGTATGTGACTACCATCTTTTGCACAATCTTCTTAATGTTCTTGTTAGTCGCCTCAACAACGCCATTCATCTTTGGCCTGTAAGGAGAAGAGTTATGATGTTGGATCTTGAAATCCCGGCATAGCTCTATCATCATTTTGTTAAAGTTTGAACCATTATCATTAATGATTCGCTCGGGAATTCCATATCGACAAATGATATCCCTTTTCAGAAATCGGGCTACCACTTGTCTGGTGACGTTTGCATATGAAGCTGCTTCAACCCATTTGGTGAAGTAATCAATGGCTACCAGGATGAATCTGTGCCCATTTGAAGCAGTTGGCTCGATCTTTCCAATCATATCAATGCCCCACATGGCAAAGGGCCAAGGTGAAGACAATATATTCAAAGGATTGGGAGGCACATGCACTTTGTCCGCGTAGATCTGGCATTTATGGCATTTTCTGGCATAGGCACAACAGTCTGCATCCATTATGATCCAATAGTAACCTAATCTCAACAATTTCTTTGCCATTGCATGTCCTCCGACATGGGTACCGAAAGAACCTTCATGTACTTCGTGAATTAGTAGGTTTGCTTCCTTCTTGTCAACACATCTGAGACAGACCATGTCGAAATTCCGCTTGTATAAGGAACCATCAGTATTGAGGAAGAAACTTCCGGCTAGCCTTCTCAATGTCTTCTTATCATTAGACGGTGCCCCATGTGGGTATGTCTGAGTCTCCAAGAAGTATTTGATGTCATGGAACCAAGATTTGTTGTCAGTAACAGTGTCTACAGAGAAGACATATGTTGGTCGGTCCAATCTGGATAGTAAAATCCGAGGTACATAGTTAGCAGTTTGTACTTTGATCATAGATGAAATGGTGGCCAAGGCGTCTGCAAACTGATTCTCATCTCGAGGGATGTATTCAAGCTTAACCGTTGTGAATAAAGTCAACAATCTCCTCATATATTCACGGTAGGGAACCAGATGCTCTTGATGAGTATACCACTTGCCATTAGTTTGGTTGATCACCAAAGCCGAATCTTCGAATACATTCAAGGTTTTAATCCTGAGGTCAATGGCTTCCTCAAGACCCATGATACAAGCTTCATATTCTGCTTTGTTATTAGTGTAGGCAAAGGTGAGCCTTGCTGAGAAAGGCAGATGGAATCCTTTGGGTGTAATAAGCACTGCACCAACTCCACGACCGTTACAATTAACTGCCCCATCGAACATCATAGTCAATGCTTCTTCTGGATCAGGCTCTTCAGTGTGAATAAGCTCTTCACAATCTTTTGACTTTAAGAACATGATGTCTTCATCAGGGAAATCAAATCTCATAGGCTGGTAGTCATCAATGGGTTGCTCAGCCAGATAGTCAGACAATACACTGCCCTTGATGGCTTTTTGAGAGGTGTACTGAATGTCATATTCGGTTAGAATCATTTGCCACCTTGCAACCCTTCCGGTAAGTACTGGCTTCTAAAATATGTACTTGAGGGGGTCCATTTTTAAGATCAACAAGGTAGTATGAGTCAACATATATTGTCTTAGTCGGCGAGCAACCCACGCTAAAGCACAACAAGTTTTCTCGAGCAGTGAATAATGTTGTTCACAGTCGGTAAACTTTTTGCTTAGGTAGTATATTGCATACTCTTTTCGACCAGACTCGTCATGTTGGCCCAACACACACCCCATCGATTTATCTAATACTGTCAGGTACATTATTAGAGGTCTTCCTTCAACTGGAGGCATGAGAATTGGAGGTTCTTGCAGATACTCCTTGATCTTGTCAAAAGCTTTCTGACAATCATTGTTCCACCTGACGGTTTGTTCTTTTCTTAGCAGTTTGAACAAGGGCTCGCAGGTTGCAGTGAGAGGAGATATGAACCTTGAAATGTAGTTCAATCTACCTAAGAACCCTCGAACTTCTTTCTCGGTCTTAGGTGCAGGCATTTCCTGAATTGCTTTGACTTTGTCGGGATCAACCTCAATTCCTTTTCCGCTTACAATAAAATCCAACAGCTTACCAGAATGTACCCCGAATGTGCATTTGTTGGGATTCAACCTTAACTGATACTTCCTCAGACGTTTGAACAACTTCAATAGATTTACCAAATGCTCTTCCTCTGTTTGGGACTTGGCAATCATGTCATCCACGTAGCACTCGATTTCTTTATGGATCATATCGTGGAATAATGTTACCATAGCTCGTTGATATGTTGCACCAGCGTTCTTCAGACCAAATGGCATTACTTTGTAGCAGAACATGGCCCATGGTGTGTGAAGGTTGTTTTCTCCATGTCTTCTGGTGACATCTTGATCTGATTGTATCCAGAATATCCGTCCATGAAGGAAAATACCGAGAACTGAGTTGTGTTGTCTACCAATACATCAATGTGAGGTAATGGGAAGTCATCTTTCGGGCTTGCTCTATTCAGATCCCGATAATCGACACACATACGCACCTTGCCATCCTTCTTAGGCACGGGTACAATATTAGCAACCCACGACAGGTAACTAGTTACAGCAAGAAAACCGGCATCCCACTGCTTTTGTACTTCCTCTTTGATTTTCATGGTCATGTCCGGGCGAGTGCGGTGCAACTTCTGTTTAACTGGCGGACAATCCTCTTTCAATGGTAGCTTGTGCATGACAATATCTGTATCCAAACCCGGCATATCTTGATAGGACCAAGCGAACACATCAACATATTCTCGCAGCATACTAATAAGTTGTTCTTTCACTAGAGCTTGCAGACTGGCCCCAATCTTAACCTCTTTCACATCTTCCTTGGTACCAAGATTGATAGTCTCAACCTCTTCCTGATGAGGAGCAATCACCTTTTCCTCTTGTCTCAATAACCTGGCTAACTCTTCAGGTAAATCGTAGTCTTCTTCAACCCCTTCATCTGCTTGATTAATCGGATTGTCGAAATCATACGAGGTCATAGCAGTGTCGTTGTCGGTGCAATCTGGAGGACTATCTCTACAAGGGTTGAGATTTGGTTTATTTTAGTGATTGATTTTATCTTATTTAGAAAAAGTGAATGAAGTTATTATTTGAGAAAAGCATTGCCATTTATTGTTTTATGCGAAAATGACAAAAATGAAAAGACAAGGAGCGAAAAAGATCATTTGCAAAAAGATGTCCATTGTTCATTAATATTCAATTTTCACAAAATACATATGACCCTATTACAAAATGAGTCCAGAACATCTTGGGCAAGATGCAGGACTTTGATGCATGCTTAAAACAGGAAATAATAATTACTCTGCAACAGTAACCCTTATAATTTCCTAGGAAGACCAGTTGAGGACTTGTTGGCCCGAGACTCTTGGACGGATCCAGTTTTCCAGGTTGTAGTCGCTATCAGCCTCGTCTTCCAAAGTGTTGACAGCATCCGGGGTTAGCATTCCCCCACTTATGAATTTGGGAGCTTCAGCAGCCTCCTCTGGAACTTGTCGGGATGGTCTGTAACCCAAACCGAATTTGTCTTCTTTCATCTGAACCTTCAACAGCTTGCCCCAGCCTTGGGCATTCCCTTCTTCCACAACCTTTCGAGCCTGTTTGTAGGAAGCAATTGAGGTGCCCATCCTTTCCTCTTGGGATGCAACAAACACCTCATTTGTAGCTTCGTTGATGTTCAAAGCTTCGAAACCCTGACTCATGGTTTCATGGATCTCCTCATCCATTTCTATGTACTTGTATGTAGCCAGGTGACTGACAAATATGTCTTCTTCTCCACAGATGGTGATAATTTGGCTTTCCCACTCATATTTTAACTTCTGGTTAAGGGTCGATGTTACTGTGCCAGCGGCATGAATCCAGGGTCGACCCAACAAACAGCTGTAGGAAGGCTGTATGTCTATCACGTAGAAGGTAGTTTTGAAAATTTGTGGGCCAATTATCACAGGCAGCTCAATCTCTCTGAGAACCGATCTCTTAGAGCCATCGAAAGCTCTGACAACTAGGTTGCTCGGACAAGGTGCAAGACCATCATACTCCAGCTTGACTAAAGCTTTATTTGGTAGCACATTGAGTGATGATCCAGTATCAACAAGAACATGAGACAGTATAACACCTTTACATTCCAAAGTGATATGCAAAGCCTTGTTGTGATTACGCCCCTCCGTAGTCAAGTAAGCATCGGTGAAACCTAGTCCATGACTAGTATTGACATTTGCGACCACCGTTTCTAGCTGATTGACTGTGATCTCCTCTGGCACATAAGCTGCGTGCAGGACTTTGAGTAGCACATTCCGGTGAGCCTCGGAACACATGAGCAGTGATAATATAGAGATCTTGGAGGGTGTTTGATGGAGCTGATCCACAACTTTGTAATCACTTCTTTTGATAATCCTCATAAACTCGTCTATATCCTGATCAAATGGTGTCTTTTGAGTTTCTTTTGCAGCTGGTTCTTCTGGTACCACATTTTTGCCTTTTACTTTAGCAGCAGCTTCTGCTTCAGCATTAATTCTGGGAAACTGTGAAGCGAAGAGACGTCTGCTTCGATTGAAGCCTCCGCCTCCCCTGACATTGTCAACTTTTGGTATAGATATTTTGAGGAGTCAAAAGCGATCTTGTTTCCATGGCAGTAAAGATCCAAACCATAATGCCAAGGCACAACACTGTTGTTATCATAAGGAACTGGTCCGGGCACCGTGATGGTCACCGGACTAATTGCAGCAGAAGAAGGAGTTGTGATAGTCTGTGGATCATAGTAGATGGTGACAGGAGGTCTGATTGAAGATGGTGGAGGTGCATGAAGTTGTTAATGTGGGTGTTATTGAAAGTCGTTGTTGAGAGATTCTGGAACATGAATGGTCGCTGGATCATAATAGATGGTAACCGTTGAGATGTCATCACTGATGTTTACTGTTGTTGTAGAAGACTCTGTTGAGATAATGTTTGCTGGAGTTGTAGAAGATGGAACTGTTGATGTGATCTGTAGAATGCCTTCTCTGATAAGACCGTTGATACCATTCCTCAGATTTGCACAACCATTGGCATAAACTTTACAAACCTTACAATGGGCCTCACAACCCGGAAACACTTGGCATTTCAATAGTTGAGCTTTCACTTCGGTCATTGGTGTTTGAATACTTGCAATGTCATCAATCAGGATTGTTGGTTGGTCCTCCTCAATAACATTAATCCTCGGCCCACCATGATTCGGTATTGGATTCTTTGTGACATTTGGTGGAGGTGCAAAATTCAAAGCTTTGGAATCAATTAAATATTGGACTTTCATGTGCAGGGACCTACACTTGTCTGTTGAATGACCAAGCGCATTGGAGTGAAAAGCACATCTAGCGTTGACATCATAATTCCTTGGAAGATTCAAAGGATCTGGTGGAGCCAAAGTCCTTAGCTCAGTCAGGTTAAGATTCAATAGTTGCGGGAGTAAGACTGCATAGGGCATCGGGATGAGATCGATCACCCTATTAACCTGAGAAGGCCTTTGTTGGAAGGGACGTTGATGTTGGTTTATGTTGTTGTAAGATCTCTGTTGTTGTTGTTGTGGAAACTGTTATTGTTGAGTGTTGCGGTGAGAATCGGATACCAAGCTATTGATTAAGCTTGAATCACATTTATTAAATGTTCACCACCGACTTTAATTTAATCCAAAGGGAAAAGGGAAAAAGATCGTAAAAACCCTAAATAAGGAGAAACTAGGTTCGGGGGTTGGTTATACCTAGGGAAGGTGTTAGCATCCTAAGCATCCGCAGTATCCTACGGGAACCTCTTGTTAATATTTGTATTTTTGTTATTTATTGCTTGTTAAAATTAAGGGAACCTAAGGCTTTATTTCTAATGGTGCTCGCACAACATCGCATCGATGCCTACGTATCGGGTATAGAATCAGAGCACTCGTAGTTCTCCTAAGGATTAACGAACACTTGGTTACACTCAAGGTTCGCGGGGGAAGGTAAGTGTTATGGCAAACACTCACGTGACTTAACAAAGTCACAAAAAGTTGTAAAATAAAAAGTCCTAATGGTTAAGGTTGAAAATGGAACTAGGGATGGCTAAACTTCCTATGACATTGAGTCAACTGCAGGAGTTCTTTCCCTTTTGGATTGAAATGCGAAAAAATAAAGTAAACAAATGAGGGTGCAAGCTCCTAAGTCTAAGGCATAGGTTGCTACTTGCAAAAATGAACTGAATAAAGTAAATGGAAAATGCAAAGATAAAAGGCTTGGTAACCGGGCTATGACTTGATATATGGATCGAGAATGCTGAGGTGGAAAACAAACGCGGTGCGTCAATTTGCTTAAGTTGAAAAGCTGTGAAGTGTAAAGGCTGTGCAGATGGCGATCGTAAAACGACCGACTTACGTGTGTGAGTGAAGTGTGTAAAGTTCACTTGGCGTTGGACCAAGAATTATTATCTTGAAAATTAATGTGCGCTTTCAATTTTATTTTAACATGTATATGGTCATGATGCAAAACAAAATAAATATAAACATAGCGTGCATACAACCAAAACACCGAAAGATTAAATTAAAACTCTCACTAAGAGATAATCCTAAATCTAAACCTCTCACACTAATAGGATCTATCCTAAAATAAATTACCTAAACTAAACTTCTTAGAAGAAACAGGACTAAACAAATTTTTTGGATTTTTATATAAAAAATAAATAAATGACTAATTAAATATATACTAAAAATAAGATAGAAAGGAAGAAATTGAATTCGAAATATATTTTTTTGTTGTATTATTTTTTATGTATATATAAATATCCTACTAAATATAATAATAAAATAAAATAGAAAGGAAAATTTTAAAAAAAGTTTTTTATTTATTTATATAGATTTCTAACTAAATATAATAATAAAAATAAAATAGAAAAGAAAATTTTGAAATTAAAATGTTTTTTTATTTTATATGTATAGATTTCTAACTAAATATAATAATAATAATAATAGAAAAGAAAATATTAAAATTAAAATTAAAATGTTTTTATTTATTTATTTTGTATATAATAATTTTCTAACTAAATATAATAATAATAATAGAAAAGAAAATATTAAAGTTAAAATGTTTATTTATTTATTTTTATATACAATTAAATGAGAAAATAATAAATTAACTAATTATTTAAATTAACCCAATTAGTTAAAATTAAATAAAAGATTTAATTGAATTGTAAACTATTTTTTTAGATTTTTTTTTTATGAAAAAAAGAAAAGGGTTAATGGGCTGATTTTTAAGAGAAAACAGGGGGTGCAATGAGCAATCAGCGACGTTGAGACAGCAATGCTATTGGGCTGATGATATTCCTTCTTGCCCAGCAACAACAATTATACTCAAGAAAGTAATAACAATTAATTGACAAATCCTAATTAAATTAATATAAAGAAAAATGGAGAAATAAAAATGGAAGAGAGGTCACGGTCCTCTTTTGCGAATAAACACGAAAACAAACAGAACAAAACTCAAGGTTCCCCAATCTAGAATCACATCGCCCCCTTTTTGCCGCACGATTTCTCAACTCACTATGTCTCTTTTGCGACCTCTCTCAACATCATTTTCCACACAGATCGTGAATTCGTTCATGGCGAAGGGTTGAGGGTTTCGACGGCGGCTCACAGGTTGTGTTTTCGGTGGTGGTAACGGCGAGCTCGCGAGGGATTGTTCGGTGGATAGGGGTTTGCGCGGTGGTCCGTTTCTGATTTTGGTCTAGTTTCTCTTCTTCTCCTTCTTTTGATTGATTTCTGTTTTCTGTTGTTGATTATCATGGTGGGGGGAAGATGTATGAAGGTTGAAGATGAGGGTGAAAGGTGAGAGGGGTGCTTTGTTGTGGTTGTTTTGTTTCTGCAAAAGGGATGGGTTGGTGGTTTGAGATTTTTGCGATGAGGTTGAAATTGAAGGTTGTTGTTGATGAGTGAAGGTGCGGTTGAGGTGCAATGGAGATGATGGTTTTTTGTGTTTGAGGTGGTGGAGGCTTTTTCGATGGCCGGGTTACGGTTTGAAGAAGGTTTCGGGTGATAGAACTCAGTGGTGTGGCTGTTGGTTTTGCGATGGAAGCGATTGCACATTTTTGTCAAGATTTCTTATGCGGATGATTCAGGTTTGTATCTAGTTTCAATCTGGTTTTGTTTTGTGGCGGTTTTGCGATTTTGGAAAGTGGTTTATGCAGCTTTGTGATTTTTTTCTGGTTTTTTGACAAGTTTCGGTTTAGGTCGCGGTTCCGCGAAAAATGAAGGATGGTGGTCGGGATCCTGCGGATTCAGTTTATGGTTGGTGTCATTGGAAGTTCTGAGATGGTGGGTTTAACGGTTGCGTAGTGGTGATGGTGGTTTCAGATTTTCGGTTCGAAAAGGAAGAGTTTGAAGGGCATGTCACGGTTTTGGAGATGTTGACGGAGGTAGTGATGTTTCTGCGGTTCGAACGGGTTTGGGTGAGTTTGGATTTTTTTCAGTTGTGATGTCTGCGTTGAGGGTTAGTCTTTGTGGTTGTTATGGCAATGAAGAGTGAGTGTAAAGGTATGAAGAGTGCATAAAAATGAGGTTGTGTTGGTAAAAGAAGGAAATGGTTTGTTTATGTAACAGGGGTTGCAAGGTGAGAAGCATGGTGGTTGAGCAGTGATGTTGTTTGAAGCTGCAGTGGGTTAAAAAAGGGTGACGACAAGAAGCAAGTTTTGAATGATGCTGAAAGTTGTGGTTTCATCGAAAAGAAGAAGATTCCGGTTTGTGATGGTGTAGCGATGGCATCATGGAGTATCTTGATATGAATGTTATGTTTGGTTGAGAGTGAAGTATATTTTTTGGAAGAGTTGAAGGAAAAACGGATAAGATGAGCTGTGATGATGGCCAGTGAGTGATGCTGGATGGAAGAAAATGAGGGCGGTTTTTTTTATTTTGTTATTTATGGTTTCTGCAGGTTTTTTTGAAGCTTTTGGTGTTGCTGAGTTTTGAGGTTGCAGTGGTTGGTTTCGTGGCAGAAGTGAGGTTAAGTGTTTGGGTGCCGGTGGTGATTCGGAGCTGACAGTTTTTGTTATGCAGGTCTATTTTGGATTTTTTTGTGGATGGTTTTGTTTGATGTTATTTTTTAAATTTTTGAAACTTGGTTTGTATGCAGTGAGGTGACGAAATGAAACTGAAAAAGAATCTAGCTATTCGGAATCGAAATCAAACCGTAAACATAAACATGGACATGGCTGAGGAGGATACAAGCAAGATGAACAACATACTGAAAAGAGATGAAGGAAAAGGAGATATTACCGACCCGAAAGTTATCGGGGTGAAGAATCCGCGAAGGTAAGTGTTGCTTCTACTCCTTGCTACTGCTGGTGTGGGTCTATGGTGGTTATTGATACTTTGTTGCTGAATTTTCTGTTTTCTCCCTTTTCTCCTCCCTTTTTGTGGTTTTTTGTTTGAAGTTGTGGCTGAATTTTTCTGTGTTGTTTGATGAATGAAACAGTGCTAGCTTTATATGAAATGAATTAGGGTTTAGAATTTGAATTTTTGTCCTTGAAAACTTGTGGTTGAAGGGTTTGACAATAGGGGACAGATTCTGAATTTTGGTTGTAGTGGGAGGCTGTAGCAGGCTGTTTTGTGTGCTGAGTGCTGCTGTTTTTTCTGCTGTTTGTTGTTGTTTGTTGCTGTTTTTTTGTACTAATTTTGACACTTTGTTATGAGAAAAAAAAGAAGCTTATAATATGTAAAAAAGAATTAACATGAATGCTGAATTTTTAATGGTATGCTTGAATGAAATAGAAATTGAAATGCTCATGTAACATATATGGGGCTGTTTTGAATTAAACATGAAGTTGAAAAAAAAAATACTTGAAAATAAATATGTTTGGATTATAAACTTGAATGATGTGAAATATGATGAATGGTGCTAAATGATGCAATGTGTTGAATGAATTTGATTGAGTAAATATGATGATTATGATTATGTATGAGTTTGATGAAATGTTAATGCTAACTTGTTTTTTTTAATTTTCATGTGTATGATAAATGGAAAAGGCATGAAGTTGGAGATGTGGCATAGCATGAAGAATCAAGAAAACAAAACATGGAGTTGGATGCATTCTTATGATGAGAAAATTGAACCATCTTTATTTAAGAAACACTTTTATTTTGAATTTGTAATTGCTAATTTGTAGCTTGTAACTTGTATGTAACTTGACAAAAGCTTGTAATTGAATTTGGTTACGGAAAAGAAATTGTAACTTTGGCATTTAAACTTTGAGAATTTTTGTTTGACATGAGTTGATATTTGTAATTTTTTGGAAAAAGAATTGGAACTTTGTGGTTTGAAACAACCACTTTTTATGAATTTGGAATCAATTTTGGAATGGAAATTGGACTTGGAATGAATTGGAATGGAATTTGAACTTGGAATGAATTGGAATGGAAATTGAGGCTTTGAAGTAGAAAATAGAAATTGAAATTGGAACTTGGAACCAAACTTGAGCTTTAAAAGAAAATTGGAGTTTAATTCTTGAAAAATTGAAACACACTTAGAACATGACTTGAAATAGGATTTGCATTGGAGATGGAATCTTGGAATTGGAATTGGCAACTTGAAATGAAATTTGAATTGAATTTGGAATTGGAAATGATATGGATTAAGAATTATAAAAAAAGATCTTGAAATTGAGACTTTGGAATTGATTTTTAAAAATAGAAGTTGGAAAGGAAACCTTGAAATATAAATTGCAATAGGAATTTTAATAGAAAATGAAATTGAATTGGATTTAAACCTATGATAAAATTGAATTAAAAATTAGAAATGAAAATTAAAATTAGATTTAGAAACAAAACTTGAAAATGAATTAAAAATTAGGAAAAGAAATTAGAAATTAATTTAGAGAAAAAACTTTGAAAATGAAATGGAAATAAAATTTAAGTTTAAAATTTAAGCATGAATTAAGAACTAGAAGTAGAAATTGAAACAAGAATTAGAAGTAGAAATTGAAATTGAAAAGAAGATAGAAACTTGAAAAATAGAATAAGAAAAGGAAATTAAAATTAAAATTAAAACATGAGTTAAAGAGTTAGAAATGTGAAATAGAAATTAAATATATAAAAAACTTGGAAGTGAAAAGAAATAAAAATTAAATTTAAAAAAACTTGAAAATGAGTTGAAAGCAACAAGAAATTAAATCTCGTAATCTCTCTTCTAAATGCAATGAATGTATTATGCGAGCAGTTAGGGGTAAAATTTGGGGTGTGACAGTTGCCCCTATTTAAATAACTTCACCAGATGGCGTGAGTGATGGTAATCCTCATGGAATCAGTGTGAAAGGTATTTAAATATAGAAATAACTGGAAATTTTGCCCCTAAATTCAAGGTTATGCTGGACTACAAACTATCTAACTCTGTAACAACTATGCAATGATTGATGATTATGGTATGAATGATTAGAATGAGGTAAATCGACGACCACAAGCTAAGACTCACTGAGGATGGCATACACTGGGGATAAAGAAGCGAAAACGGGAAGTATTCAAAGTGATGAATCAACAGGTTCAAGTGTAACTGTTGACACTAAGAATAACAAAAGACAGGAACAAAAGGAAATCCAAAGCGTTGGATCAACGAACACAGACAAAACAAAATAAAATTCAAAATGACTGCACAGTGGCTCAATACGATCAACTGACACCAAGAATAAAAATAAGACGAGGAAATAAATCGAAGTGGTAGATCAATGGCTCTATGCGACCAATTGACTTTGAGAAATAAAAAGCAACAACATATTCGAAGTGAATGTGCAGCGGCTCGATGTGACCAACTGACACTAAGAATACAACAAAATAAACATTCAAAGTGAATGTGCGGCGGCTCTATGCGACCAACTGACACTGGAAACGATAAACACAATATTCAAAGCGAATGCGCAGCGGCTCGATGCGACCAACTGACACTAAGAATACAACAAAATAAACTTTCAAAGTGAATGTGCAGCGGCTCGATGCGACCAAACTGACATTGGAAATGATAAACATAATATTCAAAGCGAATGCGCAGCGGCTCGATGCGACCAACTGACACTAAGAATACAACAAAATAAACTTTCAAAGTGAATGTGCAGCGGCTCGATACGACCAACTGTCACTGGAAATGATAAACGTAATATTCAAAGAGAATTCGCAGCGGCTCGATGCGACCAACTGACACTAAGAATACAACAAAATAAACTTTCAAAGTGAATGTGCAGCGGCTCGATACGACCAACTGTCACTGGAAATGATAAACGTAATATTCAAAGTGAATGAGTGTAAACACCCCAAATTTGCCCTCACCCATTTCACCATGGCTTGTGATCATTCTCATATGCATAAGCTCAATCATATCATCTCATGTTTCATTTTTGATTCACTGCATAGTTTCTAAGTCATCTGCACCTAGGGTTTGTGATCTGAGCAATCTCAGGGCTTCTTGAGCCACTCCAAAGGCAACCAATCACTTCAAAGGGATCCATATGTGTTCAAGTATCATATTACATCTTCTCAAAGTCAAGATTTCAAAAGAATCACAGGAACTAGGGTTTGGATGGATGCAGAGCCAAGCTTGACTGCACAGTTGACCTAAAATTAGGGTTTTGGTTTCAGAGGCCATAACTCCAAGTTTTTTGGTCATTCTTGTTTCCATTGGTCTCTATATGGTATAGGGAGTATGCATATCAATTTTCATGAAGAAATTCCATGGGGAAGTCATCTGATCAAGGGTTGACTTTTCAGACAAGTCAGTGCAAAATCAGGGCATCTGAGGCCCCCAGTGACCCAACCAATGGGTGATCTTCATCATTTTGAGTGTATATGATCTTTATTTGATCATGGAAGAAGTTTGAAGTTCATAGAAATCAAGAATTTGGAAGTTTTGCAAATGTTGACTTTTTGGGCATGGTTGACTTTTCAAGAATGCTTCATTTTAAGTCATTTTTCAAGCCTTGATTCTTGATCCAAAAATGCTTCAAATGGAAAAACTTTGGTCATGAAAGTTGTAGATCTCATCTTTCCCTTTCCAAAAAGTACAAGAACATGATCAAACTCTTCTTGGATCAAAAGTTATGGTGTGACAAAGTTGGCAAAAATCATTGATTTTCAAGGCATGCTTCAAATGAGAATTTTGCAAGATCATGAACTAAAGCCAATTGCAACCTCTAATTCATTTCAAACCATGACACAAACATTCCTTAGGCCTTAAAAGTCAGAATTGGACCAAGAATGCCCATGGTTTATGTTTGGTTGGCCAAAGAAATCACATGTGAACCAAAGGTGTAACAAGTTGCAAAACCACTCATTTCACTTCCTACAACTTGTGACATTGGCTGTTGACTTTGACTAGCCTTTCCCCTCACCCTTGCTGTGCAGCCCCATGCTTGTACTTGCCTAGATCATGAGCCATACTTTCCTTACACAAAATTTGACTTTTGAGCAAAAGCAAACTTACCAATCACTATAGGCCAGGTCACATCATCTGACCTATAGGATTAAAATACAATATCATTTGGCAAGCAAAATGTATCAAGAGGCAAGGCTGAAACCTCATGTAACAACACTTTCACAAAACACACCCCAGCTGCATTTTTGTTTCGAATCTCTCTGCCCAGCCATCAAACATACAAACCATTTCCACACTTCAACTCACCACACTTCATAGACCTCAAACCACCAAGAGCCAGGCCTGAAACAAACAAGAACACCCCACTGCCATTTCTCACCTCAACTTGCAGTTTCATTCGAAACTCTTTCCACAGCACACAAACATACAAACTGTAGATGTTTAAGAATTGGCAGAATTTTTGACCAAACAAGAAATGTTAAATTCAGTTCAGAATGTCCTATCAGATGTTGGGACATTATCAAACAGAGTATGTGAATTTATTTCAGGATGTCTCATCAGATGTTGGGACATTGTGTGAATAAATTAAGTTCAGTTTTTCAGGATGTCCCAACAGATGTTGAGACATCTCAGACCTGCTACCAGAATTAATTATTGATTAACAGATCAGAGATATTTAAGGAGAACTATCTGGAATTAATTAATGCTGGATAAAAACAGAACAAGGCGCATCTGTAGGGAGTTTTAAATTGAAGATTCAGATTAAAACAGAAGACCTAATGCACCTAGAATATAGGAGGTAACAAACCCTAAATTCAAGGTGACAGTTGCTGCACATTAGGGCTGGATCATTCTACAGAAAGCCCAAAATTCAGATACCTATTTAAACAACAGAAACTCATAGAATTGAGCACGAATTTCAGAAGACCAAATAGGGTGTCTAGTGTTTTAATAGCAGGTTGTTTTTATGTACCACTTTATGAGCTTTTAAGCAAAAGTGCATTTGTGACTTGATTGAAACTGTGAAGTAAGATCAAGCTGTTTTTTGTTTGAAGTGTGACTTCAATTTAATTAAACTTGTAAACAAAATCACTGTGTGATTGAGGGGGAGTGAGTAGGGTACTCTTATCTAAGTGAGTCTTAGGTAGAAATTGCATTGGGTAAGTATTAAGTGATAGATTAAACAGGGTGGTTTAAGTCTAGAATTAATATTACTAATAGTGGATTTCCTCCTGGCTTGGTAGCCTCCAGATGTAGGTGTGGTTATACACTGAACTGGGTTAACAAACTTCTGTGTTGTTTATTTTTCCTGCTGTTTAAGTTTTGGTTAAATGTCCTATTAAGTGTTGGAACATCTCTTAGGACATCTCATTACAGAATTTCAATTGGCATCAGAGCAGGCACCCTGCCTGTTTATACTGGGTGAGATCTAGGGAAAACAAATTCTGTAACATGGACAGAGATATAGGGTCAGTAAATAGACCACCTATACTGGATGGTTCTAATTATGACTACTGGAAGCCAAGAATGATTGCATTCTTAAAGTCACTTGACAACAGGGCATGGAGAGCAGTAAATGTTGGATGGAAACATCCTGTTCAAAACACCAAAGATGGATCAATAGTTCTGAAACCTGAAGAAGAATGGAGTAAAGAGGAAGAAGATTCAGAACTAGGCAACTCAAAAGCCCTAAATGCTTTATTCAATGGCATTGATAGAAATATTTTCAGACTGGTGCATCATTGTGAGCTGGCCAAAGATGTGTGGGATACCCTCAAGACAACTCATGAAGGAACATCAAAAGTAAAAATGTCAAGACTTCAACTTCTCACTACCAAGTTTGAAAACTTGAGAATGAAGGAAGATGAATCAATTCATGAGTTCTACATGAACATCTTGGATATAGCCAATACTTCTGGAGCCTTGGGAGAAAAGATGACTGATGAAAAGCTTGTAAGGAAGATTCTCAGATCTTTGCCAAAAAGATTTGACATGAAAGTCACAGCAATAGAAGAAGCTCAAGACATATGTTCTATGAAAACTGAAGAACTCATTGGTTCCCTTCAAACTTTTGAGATGGGAATGAATGACACACATGCTAAAAAGAACAAAAGCATTGCCTTGGTTTCAAATGCAGATGAAGAAGAAGATGATGAACTAGCAAATGATAAAAGCTTATCAGAAAACCTTGTATTGATTACAAGACAGTTCAAACAGATTCTCAGAGGTATGGAAGGTAAATCAAATTCCAGTGGAAGATTCACAAACTCTTCTGAAAACAAGAGAACCTATGATGCTAACAGAAGATCAAATCTTGCTGAAAAGACCAGTCAAGAAAAAGGAATCAAGTGCCATGAATGTGAAGGATATGGACACATCAAGAAGGAATGTCCTAACTTCTTAAAAAGACAAAAGAAGGGACTATCTGTAACCTGGTCTGATGAAGACTCAGGAGATTCAGAAGAAGAATCAGCTAAGCACATTGCTGCTTTAGCTGGACTGTGTGAATATGACAGTGATTCCAGCTGTGAAGAGCTTACTTATGCAGATCTTGAGCAAGCCTTCAAGGATCTGTACAAGAGAAGTACTGAAGTATGCAGTGAGGTCATAAAGCTAAAGAAGCAGAATGAAGTACTAGAAGAAGAAAAAGCAAGTGATCAAGTAATCATTGATACCTTAAAAAGTGAAGTAACTCTTCTCAATTCTAAGCTGGAACATATGTCCAAATCTGTTAGAATGATGAACAGCAGCTCAAATACACTGGATGCTATTCTCTGCAATAATAAACATTCAGGGGACAAAAGTGGACTGGGATATAACAGAGATAAAGCAAGCTCTAGCAAAACTACTTCAAAAACTATACAGTCAAACAAGATGTCTCAACAGATGCTCCAACATCAGAACACAAAGACAAACATAATGTTCCAACAGATGTCTCAACATTCTGGAAAGAACAAAATGAAGAAAAAATATCAAAGATGGAGATGTCATCACTGTGGAAGATTTGGGCATATCAAACCTCACTGTTATAAGCTACATGGATATCCAAATCAGATGTGTCAGCAACCTTCCAAGCAGAAAGTAGTAGATACCAAGAAAGTGCTGCATAAAAGTCAGCAATATTCTAAGCAAAAGACAGAAGTAATCAAGAAAGTTTGGAGACCAAAAGCTGACATTCAGACTGATCATAGCCACATACACAAGAACAAGATCAACAATCAAGCTTGGAGATCAGCTGAACAACACTCAGAGCAAAGGCATCAAAAGAAATCTCAACTCATCTGGTCAAAGAAAAGTACTGCATACATAGCACATACATCATTGAAAGTATCAGCTAAAGAAGACTGGTACTTTGACAGTGGATGCTCAAGACACATGACTGGATTGAAGAATTTGCTAGTAAACTTAAAGCCACATTCATCCAGGTATGTTACCTTTGGAGATGGAGCTAAAGGAGAGATCAAGGGAGTTGGAACCTTGGATTGTCAAGATGTTCCAAGACTAGATGATGTGCTGCTTGTTAAAGGTTTAACTGCTAACCTGATCAGTATAAGTCAGTTATGTGATCAAGGGTACAGTGTAAACTTTACCAAATCTGAATGTATAGTGACTAACCAAGAGCAAGAAGTTGTCATGAAAGGTGCAAGGTCAAAAGACAACTGTTACATGTGGGAGCCATTAGACTTCAGTCCCACTTCAACTTGTTTTCTAGCTAGAGAAGAAGAAGTAAAACTATGGCACCAAAGGCTAGGTCATCTTCATTTCAGAGGCATAAAGAAGATCATATCTATGGATGCTGTAAGAGGTATTCCCAAACTGAAGATTGATGATGGCAAAATATGTGGTGAATGTCAAATAGGCAAACAAACCAAGATGTCCCATCCAAAGCTCCAACATCTAACAACTTCCAAAGTTTTGGAACTTTTACATATGGATCTTATGGGACCTATGCAGGTTGAAAGTCTTGGTGGTAAGAGGTATGTCTATGTTGTGGTTGATGATTTTTCAAGATATACATGGATAAACTTCATCAAAGAAAAGTCAGATGTATTTGATGTATTCAAAGAATTATGTCAAAGATTGCAAAGGGAAAAATCCAGCTGTGTGATCAGAATAAGAAGTGATCATGGAAAGGAATTTGAGAATCAAAAGTTCTTAGATTTCTGCTCTTCAGAAGGAATCAATCATGAGTATTCTTCTCCTATCACTCCTCAACAGAATGGGATTGTTGAAAGGAAGAATAGAACTATTCAAGAATCAGCAAGAGCTATGATCCATGCTAAAAAGTTACCTCTGTATTTCTGGGCTGAAGCTATGAACACTGCCTGCTACATCCATAACAGAGTTACCTTGAGAAAAGGAACCCTGTCCACAATATATGAAGTCTGGAAGGGCAGAAAACCCACTGTGAAGTACTTTCATGTGTTTGGAAGTAAATGCTATATTCTGGCAGATAGGGAGCAAAGGAGAAAAATGGATCCTAAAAGTGATGAAGGAATTTTCCTTGGATACTCTATAAACAGCAGAGCATATAGAGTATTTAACTACAGAACAAATGTTATCATGGAGTCCATAAATGTGATAATTGATGATGCTCCTACAGATGTCCCAGAAGATGTTGGAACATCTGCTGATATCAAGATTGAAGCTGAAGAAAAGAATGATCAATATAACTTCACTCAAAATGATACAAAGTCAGAAGATTCAAGCAAACCTCCCTCCATCAGAATACAGAAGGATCATCCCAAAGATTTAATAATTGGTGATCCCAACAGAGGTGTGAGCACTAGATCAAGAGAAGTGATTTCAGGTTCTTGTTTTGTTTCCAAAATAGAACCCAAAAATATCAAGGAAGCTCTCACTGATGAATACTGGATTTGTGCTATGCAAGATGAATTAGGTCAATTCACAAGGAATGAAGTGTGGAATCTTGTTCCTAGACCTGATGACATAAATGTGATTGGAACAAAATGGGTGTATAAGAACAAGTCAAATGAACAAGGAGTTGTTACAAAGAACAAAGCCAGACTTGTAGCTCAAGGATACACTCAAATTGAAGGAGTAGACTTTGATGAAACCTTTGCACCAGTAGCAAGGCTTGAATCAATAAGACTACTGTTGGGAATTGCTTGTATCTTAAAGTTCAAGCTATTTCAAATGGATATGAAAAGTGCCTTTTTAAATGGCTATCTTAATGAAGAAGTATATGTAGAACAGCCTAAAGGATTTGTTGATCCAAGCTGTCCAAATCATGTATACAAACTAAAGAAAGCACTTTATGGTTTGAAGCAAGCTCCAAGGGCATGGTATGAGAGACTAACCACATTTCTTATCAAGCAAGGATACAAAAAAGGTGGGATTGATAAAACCCTGTTTGTTAAAGATGAAGAAGGAAATGTCATGATTGCTCAAATATATGTTGATGACATTGTCTTTGGTGGGATGTCTGATAAGATGGTCAAACATTTTGTCAAGCAGATGGAATCTGAATTTGAAATGAGTCTAGTAGGTGAATTAACCTACTTTCTTGGTCTGCAAGTAAAGCAAATGGAAGACTCAATGTTTATTTCCCAAAGTAAGTACTCCAAGAACATAGTGAAGAAATTTGGAATGGAAAATGCTTCTCATAAAAGAACTCCTGCTCCCACACATTTAAAGCTGACTAAAGATGAAAAGGGTAAGAATGTAGATCAAAGTTTATATAGAAGCATGATTGGAAGCTTGTTATACTTGACTGCTAGCAGACCAGACGTTGCATTTGCAGTAGGAGTTTGTGCAAGATATCAAGCTGATCCAAAAGTCAGTCATCTCAATCAAGTCAAGAGAATTCTTAAATATGTTAATGGTACTTGTGACTATGGCATAATGTACTTTCATGGTTGCAAACCTATTCTCACTGGCTTCTGTGATGCTGATTGGGCAGGAAGTGCTGATGACAGAAAAAGCACTTCAGGAGGATGCTTCTTTCTAGGAAACAATCTGATTTCTTGGTTCAGTAAGAAGCAGAATTGTGTATCTTTATCTACAGCTGAAGCTGAGTACATAGCAGCAGGTAGCAGTTGTTCTCAGTTGGTTTGGATGAAGCAGATGCTCACTGAATACAATGTCCCACAGGATGTCATGACATTGTACTGTGATAACTTAAGTGCAATCAACATATCTAAAAATCCTATTCAACATAGCAGGACAAAGCATATTGATATCAGACATCATTTCATCAGAGATCTTGTAGAAGAGAAGGTGATTTCATTGGAGCATGTTGCTACAGATCTGCAATTAGCTGATATCTTTACCAAAGCATTGGATGCTACACAATTTGAGAACTTAAGGGGAAAACTTGGAATCTGTGTATGTGATATCTAGCAGTTAATGATATGTGCCAACATGTCATATGACATTGCATGGCATAAGTTCCAGATGGCAAAGCTAGTCTGGACTAGATCCTTGGGAATTTCATTCCTAATCATTTGGACTGTAACGGCTACTTATTTAGTAATTCCTTATAAGCAGCTATCAAGAGTCTCATCACATCATCACAAGCGAATCACATTAACTAGTAATCCTTCAGAAATCTTAAACCCTAAAGCTGCACATTCATCTTCCTCAACAATGTCTCAAAACCCTAAAACAGCTGAAGAAGTTCTCAACCAGGAAGACGTGGTTCATGCCACTCCTATTTCTATGGTGCCAATGCAATCAACACCATTAGACGAGCTCAGGGGAAATGTCTCTCACACTAAGAAGGCAAGAACACCAAAAAGAGGTAAAAATCAAATCAGAAGCAAAGCTAAAGAAATTCCTTCACATGTTAAATACTCCAAATATGTTGATGATTCCATCAAGGAGATTGTCAACCAAGTTTTCTATGAACAAAGAGTAGTGAAAGGAATCTCTGTTCCCTTGAACACCATTCCTGCACCTCAAGAAGAACCTGCTCAAGATACAAAGAACACTGCTGCAGAACAAGATGTCCCAACGGATGTTGGAACATATGCAGATGAGAAAGCAAACTCATCTGATGCTGATACTGAACAAACTGAGGACAAGAAAGAGGTCTCAAGTGAAAGTGATAAAGAAGTTTCTATGGAACAGGCTAAAGACTCAAATGAAGATCAATCTTCTACTGATCAACAAGCTGATGAGGAGACTGCTCAATCCCCTCCAATAGTCAATCTGGAACAGGATTCTGATGCAGAGATCATATCATCTGTGAAACCCAGCATTGCTAAAAGGCTAAGGTCCAGGAAAGGAAAGATGCAAGATGAACCTGTCATTCCTGAGAAGAAGAAGGCTAGTCCAAAGAAAGGCAAGGCTAAAGCCACTTTTGGTCCAGCAAAACCATGGAGCAAGGTTCAAACTCAGAAGAGAAAAGCTGCAACACCATCAGATTCAGATGTTGGATCAGATGTCCCAACATCTCCTCCCAAGAAGAAACCAGCTCCAGCTAGAGCTTCAACTGTTGTTCCAGAAGCTCCCTTGGACAATATATCCTTCCATCATGTCTCCAGTGTCAACAGATGGAAATATGTGTACCAAAGAAGGGTTGCTTTGGAAAGAGAACTGAGCAGCAATGCACTTGAGTGCACAGAACTCATTGACCTAATCTCTGCTGCAGGACTGTTCAAGACAGTCTCAGAGTTCTCTCCCTGCTATGAACTTCTTGTCAAAGAGTTCATTGTGAATCTTCAGGAGGATTGCTCAAATGGTAAGTCCTCTGAGTTTAGAAAAGTTTTTGTTAGAGGTAAATGTGTACAGTTTTCTCCTCAAATCATCAATGAGTATCTAGGAAGAGAAACAGATGGACCCAATGAGCTAGGGAAAACAGATAATCAAATCTGTAAGGTGATCACTGCAAACCAGGTCAAAGCTTGGCCTGTGAAGGGAAAGCTCTCTGTGAGCATGCTTACTAGAAAATATGACATGCTTAACAGGATTGGAACTGCAAACTGGGTGCCTACCAATCACACTTCATCAATCTCAACTGGTCTGGCCAGATTCATCTTTGCTGTGGGGACTCAAACCAAGATGGATTATGGAGCATATATTTTTGATCAGACTATGAAGCATGCCATCTCTACAGCAACAAAGCTGCCAATAGCTTTTCCATCATTGCTGTGTGGTATTGTTCTAAGTCAATACCCTGGAATTTTAACTAAGAAGGACATTGTCTGCAAGAGAGAGAGCCCCCTGGCTTTTCACTACAAATTATTTCTCAGTCACCATGCTGCAGATGTTGAAACACCTGCTGGGACATCTGCTGGTCCCTCCTCTGCTAAGAATCCAATCTCCAAGAAGGAATTAATTGCTGAGCTAAAGTGCACCTGCAAAGAGCTTGAAGCTAGAAAGAAGAAGTTGGAGGAAATAATTAAGAGGTTGGAAAGTGAAGAAGATCAGACAGCTGCATCTGATGAAGACAGTGAAGCTGCAAGTGAAGCTGATAAAGATGAAGACACTGAAGTGGAGGAAGCTACTGAGAGTGATGAATCTGAGTGATCTGTGTATGTGAGGCAAATGTAATGACAGCAATGTAATGACTGAAATAGTGTCTTTGGCCCCTAATTTTGTGTCTACCAAGGGGGAGAACAACATCAAATGTAATTGCTGTTTAAATGAATGAAAAAATTCTGTTTGTTTGCTTCTGAACTGAATAAGTTTTTCTGTTGGAACAAGACTGGATAAAGACAAAGACTGGATAAAGACAGGACACATGTATGTTTGAGGGGGAGTAAAACTCAAATATGAATCAACAGAAAAGTAATGATATACTCTGATAAAAAGAACTTCTGCTGCACTCTGAAAACCAGGAAAGATGTTAGCCAAAAATTAGCCAAAGGGGGAGTTTGTAGATGTTTAAGAATTGGCAGAATTTTTGACCAAACAAGAAATGTTAAATTCAGTTCAGAATGTCCTATCAGATGTTGGGACATTATCAAACAGAGTATGTGAATTTATTTCAGGATGTCTCATCAGATGTTGGGACATTGTGTGAATAAATTAAGTTCAGTTTTTCAGGATGTCCCAACAGATGTTGAGACATCTCAGACCTGCTACCAGAATTAATTATTGATTAACAGATCAGAGATATTTAAGGAGAACTATCTGGAATTAATTAATGCTGGATAAAAACAGAACAAGGCGCATCTGTAGGGAGTTTTAAATTGAAGATTCAGATTAAAACAGAAGACCTAATGCACCTAGAATATAGGAGGTAACAAACCCTAAATTCAAGGTGACAGTTGTTGCACATTAGGGCTGGATCATTCTACAGAAAGCCCAAAATTCAGATACCTATTTAAACAACAGAAACTCATAGAATTGAGCACGAATTTCAGAAGACCAAATAGGGTGTCTAGTGTTTTAATAGCAGGTTGTTTTTATGTACCACTTTATGAGCTTTTAAGCAAAAGTGCATTTGTGACTTGATTGAAACTGTGAAGTAAGATCAAGCTGTTTTTTGTTTGAAGTGTGACTTCAATTTAATTAAACTTGTAAACAAAATCACTGTGTGATTGAGGGGGAGTGAGTAGGGTACTCTTATCTAAGTGAGTCTTAGGTAGAAATTGCATTGGGTAAGTATTAAGTGATAGATTAAACAGGGTGGTTTAAGTCTAGAATTAATATTACTAATAGTGGATTTCCTCCTGGCTTGGTAGCCTCCAGATGTAGGTGTGGTTATACACTGAACTGGGTTAACAAACTTCTGTGTTGTTTATTTTTCCTGCTGTTTAAGTTTTGGTTAAATGTCCTATTAAGTGTTGGAACATCTCTTAGGACATCTCATTACAGAATTTCACAAACAAACACCACAGATCTTCTCCACTCACCATCTGGAGCACAAAGAACCATTTACCACGACCTGAAGCTGCCTGAAACTCCATTGCCATTTCTAACTGAGTTTGAGCAGAAGCTTGTCAAACTCCACATCCAGCCAACATAAATTCCTTTTGAGCGTTCAAGCATCATCTGGGGATCAAGTGGAGTGGATTGCACTGAAGGAAGTGGCCAGAAAGTCATCAGAGTGAAAGCTTCGAATCTCAGGTAGCTTGAAAAATATTTTTCCAGAAATCATTTTTCTTGTTCTAAACTTGCTCTTTGTGCCTTCCTGATCATGAATATGCTTTTAACTTTTGAAATGGCTTTGAAATGAGTATTTAATTAGCTTCTGAAACTTGCGTGCCCTAGTTCTTATTTTCTTCGATTCAGTTTAGTTAGGAAGTATAAATTTGTTTTGAGAGAGGGTTTTGATTCGTGAGTGGTTGGAGATCATTTCCCAATTCTTAGATTTCATTTTAGTTAGCTTTTTGGGGTTTTGGGGATTTTTCAGGGGAGATGCTGGCCGGAGAAGACGACCGGAAGTCTTCTCCGGCAGCCTGAAAGTGTTTAAGCCCTAATTGTGTAATTAATTGCCATTTGAATGTGGACCATTGGATGCGTTGAAAACGTTGACTGCGCGCGTGAGTGTGTGGCCTGGATCTTCCTGATTAGCCCTAATCCACATGTTTTTATTTAATTAATCCATAATTTAATTAATTAAGTCAGAAACAACCTGGACCCTTGGATGACGCGCGTGGTCAACAGATTCAAATCCAGACTCAATCTCATCCCTCCATTCTGATTACTTTCCCTTTTATTTAATTTTAATTCATTTTCTTTTCATTTTATTTGCATAATTTATTAAAAATAGCAAAAATGTCTTAAAAATTATGAAACTTTTTCTTAAAAGCTTTATTAATTTTTAAGACCCAAAAATATTTTTATTTTATTTTTTATCATTAAAAAAGTATTTTTAAATATTTAAAAGATTATTTTTAATTGATTAATGGAAATTAATTTATTAAAAATACTTTTAGGTATTTAAAAATCACCAAAAAATTCATGAAATGTTCTAAGACATTTAGAAGCATTGTCCAACCTTCAAACCAAATTTCTTTTTTGATCTTGATGCATTTTGAGAATTTTCCATTGAATTAAATCATTTTTGGTGCATTATTTTGATCATAAGTCCAAAATTCATTTCTGCCTATCTAAGAGGAGTTGAACATTGGTTCTTCTTGCATTGTTTTGTGTTTAGCATGTAGTTTCTAGGATTAAATGGTCATGATTTGATCTTGCATTTTCAAATTGTTTGACATTTCTTTTGTTTAGGAGCCCTAAAAACCCTAATAACTTAGAAAAATCATAACTTGAGATTGGTTAAGAGTTGAGAGCCCCCCTTTGGACATTGGTTTAGTATAGGTTTAGGGTTTCTTTGGGTGGCATTTTCCATTTTTTAAATTAGGTTTTGCTTCTGTTTTTGGTTTTTGATTGTTGTTTAATCCATAAACCCTAATTTGGGCTTTCATTTGCATACCTCTTGCATTCTCTTGCATAACATGACTTGTCATGACATTTCAAGCATTCATGTGATTCATCTAACATCATAAGACATGTAGAAAGCATGATTGATCATTGCATCATGTATTTGCCATGTTATATGCTTTGTTTGCTTCCTAACTTTTCATGTGTATCCATGCTTCTAAGCTTGCTTCCTTTGCATTCATAAACTTGTATGATCATTTCCATGTGCTGCCTCATGTTTGTAGCATCTCATAACATCATTAGCATCACATATGTGCTTCTGGTTTTGGTTTGCATCATGTCATTACATCCCATCTTGCATTGCATTGCATTTCTTTTCTAACCTTTTCAGGTGGTAAGTGACTTGAGAAGTGAATTTGCCTTCACTTCTCATAACTTTTCTTTTCATCTCTCTTGCATCCATTGCTGCATTCCTAAATGTGTTTGAGATTGAGCTTGCTCATTCTTGTTCCTACCACTTTCTTCCTTCAAGTGACTTGACTTCTTGAATGAAGCAAGTCACTTTGCTTCTCTTGATCTTGTTCATCTGCTTCCTGGTGGTTCCATTGAAGACTTCTCTTGAAAAAAAAACCTCACAAACCTTAGGAACAACCAAGCATGACAATGATTAGGGTTTGGATTAGTCTCCCCTCTTAGTTTCACCTTTGTGTCTCTTTTGAGTCTTCTCTTCTCACCTCATAATCAGGGACTAAACCCTAAAGGCTTTAAGGCTTTGTGATTAAGTTTATGCCTGCATCCTTCTCTTAGGATGGAGTGTATAACTTTAATCCTAAGTGTTAAACCCTTAATGTGTTTAACTCCTTTAATCAATCCATTTAATAATCATCAAGACATCACACTTGTAACTTGGGCCTTGCATTAGGGTTCTAATTCTTCCTTAATTGGTTAAGAAGGACTAACCCTAGTGTTAATGGACAAGTCCCCCTCAAGTTGTCTTACAAATCATAAAACTCACTTCTTCATCATACCATTAACTAAAATCCACTTAATAAAGGCTTTGTTTTGTCATGAGTTTAATCCCTAATCATGGATTAAGTTGAGGAGCCTTCCTCAGCTTAAACATTCTCATCTATTATCCTTCTATTAGGATGGTGTAATGAGTTTGTTTAATCCCTGATTATGGCTTAATCTCATTACTTAACACTAAACAAAAACAACAAAAAAACATCTAAATAATCACAAGAAGGTTAATGATCTTAATCCTACGCCAAAGGTGTTTAAGTGTGAGAAGCTGACTTCACACTTAAGGTACTCTCATTACCCCTAATCAGAGGGAAGATGTGATGAGTTTACTAACCCATTGGTTTAGGCTTAAGCTCATTAACTTATGACAAACTTTCAAAAGCAATAAAAGACTGAAAACTCAAAAACAAACAATAATCGTCTCCTCCGGGATTCTTTTCTCATCTCACTCACTCAGAAACGAGAACTTGCTTCTTCCGTCTAATGCAAGACAGTTTGCACCTGAGCCAGACAGGTCATACACTTGAGCATAGACAAGCAAGCAGTTCACAAGTCAATTCATATTTCAGTCTCTTTGGGTCGAACTACGGTGTTCTGACTTCCTCATTGCACGAGAGGATACGTAGGCATAACTTAACAGTTATCGAACAAAAGTCTCTGTACATTCCCCCTCTTTCTAGCCTCATTCTTTTGGCCTCATGATCTTGAGCATTTCACTCCTGTTCTTACACTGACACTTCACTTATATACTTCACTTTTCTCTTACACTGACACCTGTACATTTTGTTTTCCAGCTCTTTTACACACAAATTGCACTGACACTACCCCTTTAAAACACAAATCTTTCAAGCGTGGATCCCGTCGAGTACGACGGACAATCTGGGTGCTAATACCTTCCCAGGTTGTAATCAACCCCCTTTCTCAGTCTCTCTGGTTCGCAACCGTCTTGTCCATATTTTTCTAGGTCTATGCAGCATTGCCTTTCCTCCGGGATAAAAATGCCTAGCTGGCGACTCTTTTCATCTCCAGTGAGTTCACGGCTGTGTGTTCTCATTGTCCCTTTCGCCGACCGTTCGCGTCTGTACCTTCATCTGATCCATTTCATTTGTCGGGAGCGACAGCTTGGCGACTCTGCTGGGGACCCTTATATTGCAACCAGGGCTTCTGGTTCTTTTTGTGGGTTTCTCCTAGCGCTTGTTTGGTTTGTGTTTACTGGGGTGTTATGTGCTATTTGTATGTGTATATTTGCTTTATTTACTGCT
Source organism: Lathyrus aphaca (assembly GCA_963966055.1). NCBI lineage: Eukaryota > Viridiplantae > Streptophyta > Magnoliopsida > Fabales > Fabaceae > Lathyrus > Lathyrus aphaca. Next base: position 412,176,543 of record OZ014519.1, read on the forward strand.
TTTTGTACAGCTTTATTTATTGCTTTCTTTATCATACTGTCATACTGCTGGCTGGATCTGTTGTTTGTCTTGGTGGGTGGGTGATTCATTGAGAGTTAAGGTCCTATACCTGGGACCTGAGTGACACCTAGGCTAGAGTGAATCATATTCTTTCCCATTCCATCTCGGTCTGGTGCGGGAATATGAAACACGGTTCAGATATGGGTTTCTTCTTGAGAACTCTGTGTTGCAGATTTCCTGCAATGCTAGGGCTATCTGAGAAGCCTGCTAAGTCTGGATGACCTTTTAGTATTGACCTTCAGAAACTGAGGTGAATTAGAGGAGGAACTTTTATGGTTATTGTAAACACTGTACCTCCGGGTTAGAAGTGTTTACACTTCTCATAACTGATCCAAGTCTGAGGATCCTTGTTTTAGAACACCACCTGTGAGGGGGTTGGGCTGTTTACAGGTTTGCAGGTACCTTGACCTCAGAATACCTTGTTACCTTGATTGTTTAAGAATACTCCAATTTGGGACAGTTCTTGTGATTCTAAAACCCTGGACATGTGGCTCTTTATTTGAGTCCCCCACCTTGGTTACTGGACTTATAGACCTCCATCTGGAATTCTTGAGCATACTTGGACCTATATCAGGGCATTTTGATCAGATCCAGCTCAGTCACAGACCCTTGCATATCATTTGCATACATAAACATTGCATCATATTGACATTTGCTTATTTGTTTCAGGGTATCCATCTTCATTTGGTTTTGGTTTTGACCCCATCTTCAGTTTTGACTTGTCTTCATCAGCTATCTGCTTCAGTTATCACCTGCACCAGCCAGTCAATGGCCCACTTCTTCAGCACTGTCACCAGCACCTTTCTCTACTCAATCTTCAGCATCATGGCTCCTAAAAAGAGCAACATCACCTATCACTTCTTCCAGCCAGAGTTATCAGACATCAGGAGGATTCAAACCCTGATCACTCCAGATCACATACCTTTGTTCAGGGAGAGTTATGGAGATATACTTGACATGGTTATGGATCTGGACCCATCACAGAGAAGCTTGATCCACACCTGCATTCAGTTTTATGACCCTCCACTGAGATGTTTTACTTTTCAAGACTTTCAGTTGGGCCCCTTATTGGAAGAATACTCCTCATTAGTTGGTATACCTATCAGAGGTGGAATCCCTTTCAACCCTGAGATGGTCTTTCCTGCTAATGGAGAAGTAGCAAAGGCTTTGCATCTGGAACCTGTCCTGATTGAGCAGCATATGACCTCTAAAGCTGGAATCCCTGGCTTTCATTTGGATTTCCTAATTTCTCAAGCTAGTCTGAAGGCTTCCCTGGGGGAGTGGAAAGCTGTTTGTGCTTTGTTGGCCTTAAGTATATATGGAATTGTGTTGTTTGCAGATGAGCCTCGATTCATTAGCAAAAATGCAATCCATCTATTCATCCTGAAGAACCCAGTGCCAACATTATTGGGGGATCTTTACTATTCAGTGCATCAGAGGAATGAGAAGCAGAGGGGGAGGTTAGTGAGGTGTTGTGCTCCATTGTTCCATACTTGGCTTCTCAGGCATCTACCCAGGACAGATGCATTTTTAAACCCTCATCAGCAGAGCAACTGGGCTAAGAGACTCACTGTTCTAACTTCAGCTGACATCAGATGGTGCACTCAGAGCACCAAGGGCAGGGATGTCATCACCAGCTGTGGGCATTTTCCTAATGTGCCTTTAGTAGGAGTTAAGGGTAGTATTAATTACAACCCTCTGCTGTTCAGAAGACAACTGGGCTATGCACTGGTCCACACTCCTAGGGCACAGGACTTGGTTGAGACTCTTTATTGTGAGAACAAGATTAGTTTGACTGTTGTTAGGCAGGCTGCCTGGGCCTGGGATAATGTTCAAACCAAGGGAGTAACCATTCTGGGGAAGTGCAACAATGTGGCATCAGCACAATATTATGAGTGGTCCCGTGCCAGGGCCCAATTCTCTGGGATGCCCTTTACCATAGAAGACATGCCTGAGTCATCTTCAGCACCACCCCCTGCCACTATCAGTTTGGAGGAGTATGAGAGCTTGAAGGAGAGGAATGAGAAGCTAACCCAGGCCTTGTAGAAGACCCTCCGGGAAAGGAGTGAAGGTATGAGGGAGATTGAGAGGTTGGAGAAGATGAGAGTAGAACATCTGACTAAGATTGAGAAGTCTGGGGATTATATCAAAAAGTCTAAGGCTGGAGAACAAATTCTGAAGAATGCTTGCAAAGAAGCCCAGTTCCAGAGAGCAAGGACAGACTTGTATCTGAAGGAGAGTCAGGCTCGGTGGGTCAGGATCACCGAGGCTCGTACTTTGGAGGACAAGAGAGTTCAAAACAAGACGGAGCAACTGGAAGCTAGTGCAAAAGAACAGCAGGAAGCCCTGGCAGCATCCCAGAGGGAGATATCAGAATTGAAGATCAAAGCAGGGGTGAAGAGGTCCAAGGACCAAACTCAGCACAAGAAGCTAGCAGCAGCTGTTACGACCCGGAATCTCCTCATCAGGAATCTCACGGAGCGTCCGGCTGATCCTGTGACCGAAGCACTTCTCAAGGAAGTTCGTGAGGATGAGTTTGGTCTTGGTGTTTGACCATTTGTTTGTTGTTGCTTTCCTTCCATGTACTTTTATTTTCTTGTACTGTATTTTGACCCCTTAGAGGGCTTGTGTTGTAAGATGAACAAGTTGTATTATGTCACCTTCTGTAATATATTTGTGTTAGTTTGTTCCATCTGAGTTCGCTTTGAAAGCAACATCAACAATATCTTCAAGGGTCTGGAAGGGTCAAAACTGAATGCCAAACCGGATACCTTGAGAACAAATAAGCATAACTGCATTGCATGCTAACCCTTTGTTTGTTTTGTAGGTTTTGTTTTATTGTTGCTAACCTCTGTTGTGATGCCTCAGGAACTATTGCTAGGCGCCGGGTATTTCCCCTCAACCGTCCGCACCGTTATCCAACCCGAAACAACCTTCCGGGAATTCAAATGGATCAGATGCAGCAGGACCTTACTGAGGTCAGAAATCAAATGGCAAATGAAAGGCTAGAAATGAGGAATCAAATGACTCAGTTTATGGAAGTTATGAACAACATGGCTCAGAGCCAGGAAAGATTGAGGGCCGTGGTGGAAAGGCAGAATCAAGAAGACCCACATATAGGGACTGCCGGTACCAGTAACAATGAAAGAGTCCAACCTCACGTCAACCCTCCGGTATTTGGACCACACCTCCATCTTGAGGTCAATATTCCCGCAAATGTTCAAGGGACTGCCACCGCAGCTAGGGTACTTCAAGAGGATCCTCAGGAGGACCAATTCACAGTAATGGGCGCTGGTGAAGAAGCTTATGATAGGAGATTGGATGAGATAGCTGAGAAGTTGAGGTCCTTAGAATCTCAAAACTCTTTGGGCTTCGACGTCATGGACATGGGCTTGGTAGACGGGGTTAGGATTCCCCACAAGTTCAAGCCTCCATGTTTTGAAAAGTATAACGGGACTTCTTGTCCTCGAACCCATCTACAATCTTTTCTCGGGAGATTAAAAGCTTATACCATGGACGAGAAATTGTGGATGTTCTATTTTGAAGATAGCTTAACTGGAGCATCAAGAGAATGGTACTCTCACTTGACAAGGGCAACTATTAGATGCTGGAAGGACCTGGCAGAGGCCTTCATCAGACAGTATCAGTATAACTTAGACATGGCACCCAACAGGACCCTTCTAATGGGAATGTCACAGTCGTCAAGGGAGAGTTTTCGAGAATATGCACAGAGATGGAGGCAACTGGCTGCCGCTGTTCAACCACCTATGTCTGAACGGGAAATGGCAGATATGTTCATGAACACCCTTCAGGGAACCTATATTGACAGGTTGGATGCCTTCTCTTCCACTAGCTTTGCGGATGTTGTCATAGCTGGGGAGAGAATCGAAAGCCTATTGAAAATGGGAAAGATCTCAGACAACGGTGCAAGCTCGTCCAGTAGTACAAGAAAGCCTTTTACAGGCCCGAGAAGAACTGGCGAGACCAATGCCATTCATTCAAACAGGGGCAGGCCCCAGTATGTTCAGAGGTCAATAGCAGCAGTCACCATTCCTGCTCCAGCTCATCCTCAACCAGTCTATCAACCTCCTCAGCAAAACTATCAGCCGCAACCTCAGTACCACCAGCAAAGTCAGTATCCTCCAAGGAATTACAACAACAGCAACACCAACAACAATAACCAGCAAAGGCCATTCCAACAGAGGCCATCTCAAGCTAACAGAGTGATCGATCCGATCCCAATGCCATATGCTACATTGCTGCCACAGCTCCTGAAACTCAACCTAGTTGAGCTAAGGACGTTGGCACCTCCGGATCCCAACAGTTTACCCAGGAACTATGACTCCAACGCTAGGTGTGCCTTCCATTCAAACGCACCTGGCCACAGCACAGAAAAATGCAGGGCTCTGCATATGAAGGTACAAGACCTGGTAGACTCCAAGGCTCTGAATTTCGCACCACCACCCAATGTCAATAAGAACCCGATGCCAAACCATGGTGGTCCCCGGATTAACGCTATTGAAGAAAACAAGCCGTCTTATTTAATAACCAGTGTGGGACAGATCAGGACACCGTTGGTGGAAATCAAAGCTCAGCTCTTGGAATGTCAAATGTTCCCGGGGTGTGAATTGGGTTGTGCTTACTGCAATATCTCGGTAAATGGGTGCGATAATTTGAGGAATGGCATAGATGGCCTTATTCAGAGTGGCCAACTTCAGATCTCCACATCATTTCCAACAAATCCAGCAAACTCCTCAGCAACGGTTTCAGAACCTCCTACAACTGCAGCAACTATTGTTCCTGACAATTCTTCGGTTTCATCAACAAGTACTTCATCCATCATCTCAACTGATCAGTTTACAACAAATTTTCCTGCTACAACTTCAGCTTCACTCCATTTTGAGACTTCTACAACCACAACATCATTTCTTCCGACGATATCTCCTACAACACCAGCAACAAACCATGAAGATGTCTCTACTGTCACAATCTTTTATGATCCTGAGAACAACTCTGCCTACCATTCAGAAGGTGCTGCTCCCACCAGAGCACCAGTTACAATCTTTTATGATCCACAAACAATCACAGTCCCTTCAGCAGCAGCAATCAGTCCAGTCACTGTCACGGTGCCTGGACCAGTACCATATGAGAGCAGTAGAGCCATCCCTTGGCACTACGGCTCTGACGTGTATTGCGAAGGAAAAAGAATCACTCTTGAAACATAAACACCTGCACCACAAGTAGATAATGTGGGGGGAGGCGGAGGCTTCACTCGAAGCGGACGTCTCTTTGCTCCACCAATTCAAAGACCTACCGCCGAAGCAGAAGCTGCTGCCAAGGCAAAAGGAAAAGGCCCGGTGCAGGAAGATCAAGCTGTTAAAGAAGCCTTGAAGACACCGTTCGATCAAGAAGTTGATGAGTTTATGAGAATCATCAAAAAGAGTGATTACAAAATCGTGGATCAGCTTCACCAAACGCCATCCAAAATCTCTATCCTCTCACTGCTTATGTGCTCCGAAGCCCATCGGAATGCACTACTTAAAGTCTTGCACGCAGCTTACGTGCCTGAAGAGATTACTGTCAACTAGTTGGAAACCGTGGTTGGAAATGTTACTGCTAGCAATGGGCTAGGGTTCACCAATACTGACCTGACAGCGGATGGCCGCAACCACAACAAAGCCTTGCACATCACCATGGAATGCAAAGGAGCTGTCCTTTCACATGTACTGGTGGACACAGGTTCATCCCTGAATGTCTTACCAAAGAAGGCTCTGGTGAAGTTAGAATATGATGGATTGGCATTGAGACCCAGCAACCTGGTGGTAAGAGCCTTTGATGGTTCTAAGAGATCGGTTCTGGGAGAGATCGAGCTACCTGTGACAATTGGCCCACAGACCTTTAAAACTATCTTTTATGTGATGGACATTCAGCCCGCCTACAGCTGTTTGTTGGGTAGACCCTGGATTCACGCCGCCGGCGCAATAACGTCTACCCTTCACCAAAAGTTAAAATATGAGTGGGAAGGCCAAGTTGTTACAATCTGTGGGGAGGAGGATATATTTGTTAGCCATCTGGCTACTTATAAGTATATTGAAATGGATGGGGAGATCCATGAAACAATGAGCCAAGGATTTGAAGCCTTGAATGTCAATGAAGCATCTGCTGTATCTGGGATCTCCATGTCATCATACCAACAAGCCCGGAGGGTTGTTGAGGAAGGAACTGCCCTAGGCTGGGGCAAGGTTTTAGCTGTGGAGGAGAAGAAAGACAAATTTGGGTTGGGTTACAGACCAACTCAACATCAAGCAAAGGCTGCTGAGAAGCCCGGTTTTGTCAGTGGGGGGATGCTTACCCCCGATGCTATCAACTGTCTGGAAGACGAGCTGGAAGAGGAACGCAACCTGGAAAGCTGGATTCGTCCAAAGATCCCAGGGAGCAGTGTCTCGAACTGGTCTTCCCAGGAAATTATAAGAGTTACTCATGCAGAGTAATTATTATTTCCTGTATTTTTATAAGCATGCATCAAAGTCTTGCATCTTGCCCAAGATGACAAGACTCATTTTGTAATCAGGCCATCTGTACTTTTTGTGCAAACAAGATCAATTAATGAAATATCAGACATCTTTTTGCAAACGAGTCTTTTTCTTTTCCGTTCACTGTTTTTCTATTTTTCTTTTTGTACAAAAAATAAATGGCAGTGTTTTCAAAATGACAACTTTTATTTCACTTTTCTAAAGCAAGATTAAAATCAGATCACTAAAATGAACAAACTTAACCCTTGCAGAGGATGCCTTCCAGACAGCACCGACAACAGCACGGCTTTGACTTCGTATGACTTTAGCAATCCAATCAATCAAGCTGATGAAGGGGTTGAAGAAGAATATGAGCTTCCTGAAGAGCTAGCCAGGTTGTTAAGACAAGAGGAAAAGGTTATTACTCCTCACCAGGAGGAGGTTGAAGTGATCAATCTTGGTACAGAGGAAGACGTGAAAGAGGTTAAAATCGGGGCCTGCCTGCAAGACTCAGTAAAGAGACAACTGATTGATCTGCTTCAAAAGTATGTGGATGTGTTTGCTTGGTCATACCAAGATATGCCAGGGTTGGATACCGACATTGTTGTGCACAAGTTGCCCTTAAGAGAAGAGTGCCCTCCGGTCAAACAGAAATTGCGCCGTACTCGCCCAGACATGGCTATGAAAATCAAGGAAGAGGTACAAAAACAATGGGACGCCGGGTTCCTTGCTGTAACTAGCTATCCGCCGTGGGTTGCTAATATAGTACCTGTGCCTAAGAAGGATGGCAAAGTAAGAATGTGTGTTGACTACCGGGATCTGAACAGAGCTAGCCCGAAAGATGATTTCCCATTACCTCACATCGATGTATTGGTTGATAATACGGCTCAGTTCTCGGTATTCTCCTTCATGGATGGATTTTCAGGATACAATCAGATTAAAATGTCACCTGAAGACATGGAGAAGACAACATTCATCACACCCTGGGGCACGTTCTGTTACAAAGTGATGCCATTTGGGCTCAAGAATGCCGGTGCGACGTATCAACGGGCTATGGTGACATTATTTCATGACATGATCCACAAAGAGATAGAATGTTATGTGGATGACATGATTGCCAAGTCCCTTACTGAAGAAGACCATCTGGTGAATCTGCTCAAGTTGTTCAAGCGTCTGAGAAAGTATCAACTGAAGTTGAACCCCAACAAATGCACATTCGGGGTGAGATCCGGTAAGCTGCTGGGTTTTATTGTAAGCGAGAAGGGGATTGAAGTTGACCCTGATAAAGTCAAAGCTATACAAGAGATGCCTGCACCGAGAACAGAGAAAGAAGTTCGAGGGTTCTTAGGTCGATTGAACTACATTTCAAGGTTCATATCTCACCTGACAGCAACTTGTGAACCCTTGTTCAAGCTGTTAAGAAAAGAACAAACGGTCAGGTGGAACGAAGATTGCCAGAAGGCTTTTGACAAGATCAAGGAATACCTACAAGAACCTCCAATCCTCATGCCGCCAGTTGAAGGAAGACCTCTGATTATGTACTTGACAGTATTAGAAGAGTCAATGGGGTGTGTGATGGGCCAGCATGACGAGTCTGGTCGAAAAGAGTATGCAATATACTACCTAAGCAAAAAGTTTACCGACTGTGAACAATGTTATTCACTGCTCGAGAAAACTTGCTGTGCTTTAGCGTGGGCTGCTCGCCGACTGAGGCAGTATATGTTGACCCACACTACTTTGTTGATATCAAAAATGGACCCAGTTAAGTACATTTTCGAGAAGCCAGCTCTTACCGGACGGGTTGCAAGATGGCAAATGATCCTTACAGAATACGACATACAGTACACATCTCAGAAAGCCATCAAGGGCAGTGTATTGTCTGAATATCTTGCTGAGCAACCTATTGATGATTACCAGCCTATGAGATTTGACTTCCCTGATGAAGACATCATGTTCATAAAATCAAAAGATCATGAGGAGCCTGTTCACACTGAAGGGCCCGACCCGGAAGAAGAATGGACTATGATGTTTGATGGGGCAGTTAACATGAATGGTCGTGGTGTTGGTGCAGTGCTCATTACACCCAAAGGAGTTCACATGCCTTTCTCGGCAAAACTCACTTTCAACTGCACTAACAACGAAGCTGAATACGAAGCTTGCATTATGGGTCTTGAGGAAGCCATTGACCTCAGGATCAAGACATTGACCGTATTCGGAGATTCAGCTTTGGTAGTCAATCAGACCAACGGAAAATGGTACACCCACCAGGATCATCTGATACCTTACAGGGATTATACAAGGAGGTTATTGACTTTCTTCACAACAGTCAAGCTTGAGTATATCCCTCGGGACGAGAATCAATTTGCAGATACTCTGGCTACCATTTCATCCATGATCAAAGTTCAAGCTGCTAACTTTGTACCTCAGATTTCAGTGTCGAGACTTGATAGACCAGCATATGTATTTGCAGCAGATGTTGTCAAAGACGATAAGCCTTGGTTCCATGACATTAAGTGCTTCTTGGAGGATCAAACATACCCCCCTGGGACATCTTCCAATGATAAGAAGACTTTGAGAAGGCTTGCTGGAAGTTTCTTTCTGAACACTGATGGATCTTTATACAAAAGGAACTTTGATATGGTACTCCTCAGATGTGTTGACAAGACGGAAGCAGATTTATTGATGCATGAAGTGCATGAAGGGTCTTTTGGTACCCATGTCGGAGGGCATGCCATGGCTAAAAAGTTGTTAAGATCAGGATATTATTGGATCACAATGGATGCAGACTGTTGTGCTTATGCCAGAAAATGCCATAAATGCCAGATCTATGCAGATAAGGTGCATGTGCCTCCCAATCCTTTGAACATCATGTCTTCACCATGGCCCTTTGCCATGTGGGGCATTGATATGATTGGCAAGATTGAGCCGACTGCTTCAAATGGCCACAGATTCATCTTGGTCGCCATTGACTATTTCACTAAGTGGGTCGAAGCAGCCTCATATGCAAACGTTACAAGACAAGTGGTAGCCAGATTTCTGAAGAGAGATATCATCTGTCGATATGGAGTGCCCGAGCGAATCATTACTGATAATGGTTCCAATCTAAACAACAAAATGATGGCAGAGCTGTGCCGGGACTTCAAGATCCAACACCACAATTCTTCTCCTTACAGGCCAAAGATGAATGGCGCTGTTGAGGCAGCAAATAAGAATATCAAGAAGATTGCGCAGAAGATGGTAGTCACCTACAAAGACTGGCATGAAATGCTACCGTTTGCCTTGCATGGGTACCGCACGTCAATCAGGACATCCACTGGGGCTACACCGTATCAACTTGTGTATGGTATGGAAGCAGTCCTACATGTTGAAGTTGAGCTACCCTCTTTACGAGTATTGATGGATGTTAAGCTGAACGAAGCAGAATGGGTTCGGGCCCGATACGAACAGCTGAGTCTGATCGAAGAAAAAAGATTGGCTGCAATCTGTCATGGGCAGCTGTATCAGAAGAGAATGAAGAGAGCCTTCGATCAGAAAGTCAGGCACCGAGAGTACCAAGTAGGAGATTTTGTGTTGAAAAGAATCCTCCCTCCTCATACAGACCACAGGGGCAAATGGACTCCAAATTATGAAGGACCATTCGTGGTAAAGAAAGTTTTCTCTGGTGGAGCACTGATGCTCAGCACCATGGATGGTGAAGATTTCCCGTCCCCTGTGAATTCAGATGCAGTTAAAAAATACTTCGCATAAAAATGACCCGCTGGACATAAAAACAGAATGAAAGTCCAGGCAAAAATAGGGCATCCCGACGAGTCAAAAACAGAATAAAAGACTCGGGCAAAAATAAGGGAAATAAATAAAAAATGTACACCCGCTGAGTTGAAAAGCCGCTATGGACAGCTCAGGCAAAAATGGGTATCCCGATGGATTGAAAACCCGAAAGGGCGATCCATGCAAAATAAGGGAATAAGCGAACAACTGCATTCTGAATTCGTCTGTATCACTTACGACTTGGTAAGCTTCAAGATCAAGCTTCAATCAGAATCAACATTCTTCAAAAGCAAGATGAGAAGAAAGTCAAAAGTCATACGAGTCATAGCGGAAGAGGAAGCTCCTTTGAAAGCATCGTCAACACTGCCAGCATTTTGTTTCTCAATTTGTAACAATCTCCTCATTTCAGGAGATATGTTTCCTTGACTGTATCTTGCCAACTCAGGGCATATGAATTAATAAAATCAGATTTTCAGTCATGTCTCATTTTGTACATTTTATTTGCAAAAAATGTCTGATGTCTCTAAAAAACTAATTGCATAAGTACAGATGCTTTTCTCTCAAAAAGTAATAATAATAAAACACATGCTTACAGGGAATAAACTTACTCTTGAGAATGCTTGACTCCTATGACGGAATCCAGTAAAGGATACCTCGGGACCTTTTGTGCGTTTCCTTATCTTTGCAGGATTGCAGGTATCCAGAACGCAACTCGGGGCATGCAAGCTACATCTCAGCAAGCTGGAAAATCAACAAAAGATCTCAGCATCCGAAATGCTCTATCCCCAGCTGAGTTGCCTCATGTTACTCTTCCTGGCTGAGTTACCAACAGCATCCCCAGCCGTAGTACCAATCATTCTTCCTCAGAAAGATACAGAAGTCAGGGAACCATCTCCCCACAGAATCCCCAGCCTCTATCCAGAAGAGCGGCGCATAGAAGATCACAACAGAGTGAAGAAAGCTTCTACAAACCCCAGCTGGGTCCCATATTACGAGGATATGTCAATCAGTGACCTATATCCCCAAGCAGATACATCTCACCAGGTCTACCAGTGATCTTATCCCCAGCTGGGATGTCCACTCCATACAGATCAACCCGAGGTCTTCACGGCAACGGGATCCGAATCCCGGTTTGATATCTTTGCATAATCATGGCATTAGCATCATATTATCCCCTCAGAGCGTAGCATTCCGTCTAATACGGAGCATTACGGCAAAAATCAAACGCATAGCATAATCATGAGCCATTTTCTAAATTAACACTTGTGAATAATAAACCATCTGTCAGTATACAGAATACAATACACAAAAATCCCCACCAGAATCCCAGCAAAAAAACAGTTGCCTCTCAAATCACAAACACCAGTATATATTTCCTTTTGATACCCATCCGTATCAGCACTCCCCAGTAAAGTCGCCTGAACACTCCTTGCAAACAAATCACCCGTATTATAGATACTTCCTGACACCCGTCCGTGTCACATCACTAGCAGAAAGCCAAAGACATCCTCTTTGCACTCCCATATACCTATATATACATTGTCTTGACACTCGTCCGTGTCATATCCCCAGCGCAGTCGCCTACACTTCTACGACCCGTATACTTGTTGATATTATACTTTTCCCCTTTTGACACTCATCCGTGTCACTCTCCCCAGCAAATTAAACACTCATCTTTACACCATTCGCTCTTACACAGGTGCTCGTCCGTATTTTGCATACACCACTTATGTACCCACAGATTCAACAGTAGTCTTGTTCTTTGTTAACCAGTTGGTACTCGTCCGTACCATCATCTCAGAACATTGCGTCTAGTGTTTGTTTCTGCATGATACTCATCCGTATCATAACCTTAAGGATGCTCGTCCGCATCTTTAATCCATACACCGTGTCAAACACTTGTGTCTCCTTGAATATAAATGCTCGTCCGTGTCTACTATTCCCCAGAAGAACCATCAGATTCAACACTCGTCCGTGTTCCTTGTTAACCAGTTGATACTCGTCCGTATCATCATCTTTGAACATGTGTCAGTTTGTTTCTACCCGATACTCGTCCGTATCGTAGTCTTAAGGATGCTCGTCTGCATTTTTAATCTATACACAATACCAAACACTCATACCCTTTGTTTCTTGGATGTGAACACTCGTCCGTGTTTACTATTCCCCAGTAGATAACAAAACAAATTTTCCTTCTTATCTAACACTCGTCCTGTGTTATGATAAACCCTGAGAGCAGCCGTCCCCTGCTAAGTGGTCGTCCTCCACTTCTTGATGGTCGTCCTCCATCATGCTCATCCGATGGCCGTCCCCATCGTCGTTTTTAGCAGCCGTCCCCTGCTAGGTGGTCGTCCTCCACCTTTTGATGATCGTCCTTCATCATTTTATCCAATGGCCGTCCCCATTGTTGATTTTGGTTATCTGGCATTCGTCCTATGTCATGAGAAACCTCGAGAGCAGCCGTACCCTGCTGAGTGGTCGTCCTCCACTTCTTGATGGTCGTCCTCCATCATGCTCGTCCGATGGCCGTCCCCATCGTTGACCTTATCTATCCGATGGCCGTCCCCATCGTCGATATTTTCGGCAGCCGTACCCTGCCAGGTGGTCGTCCTCCACCTTTGATGGCCGTCCCCATCATACTTCCTTTATTCCCCAACAGAGCAGCCGTCCCCTGCTGGGTGATCGTCCTTCACCTTTGATGGTCGTACCCCATCATCTGTTTATTTCATTTATTCTTTAACCCGATGGCCGTCCCCGTCGTGGTCCCTTTTCCTTTTCTTTTAGCCCGATGGCCGTCCCCGTCGTCGGTTACCTTGCTTTATGAACTTGATGGCCGTCCCCGTCATGTTTCATTAATCCTCAGAGAATTTTACAACTTTATCTTGATGGCCGTCCCCATCATAATATCTTATTTTCCCCAGCCAGTCGGCCGTCCCCGTCTTGGCTTTACCTTTTATCCCCAGCATGTCGGCCGTCCCCGTCATTGCTTTATTTTCCGCACTTTTCCCAGCATGTCGGTCGTCCCCGTCATGGCTCTCTACCTAGCATTCGTCCTTTGCTCGACGGTCGTCCTCCGTCGCCCACACGTTACAATATACTTTATTTTCTTTTACAATCTATATCCCTTTTCTTCTTCATTCTGTGAGTGCAAATTTTGGGCTGTCTTTGGTATTCAACCACAAGTTATCTTGTTTGCCTGTTAAGCCGTTGCTTACATCCTGCACAGCTAACTCATGTTTGAATAGGGGCAGCTGTAAACACCCCAAATTTGCCCTCACCCATTTCACCATGGCTTGTGATCATTCTCATATGCATAAGCTCAATCATATCATCTCATGTTTCATTTTTGATTCACTGCATAGTTTCTAAGTCATCTGCACCTAGGGTTTGTGATCTGAGCAATCTCAGGGCTTCTTGAGCCACTCCAAAGGCAACCAATCACTTCAAAGGGATCCATATGTGTTCAAGTATCATATTACATCTTCTCAAAGTCAAGATTTCAAAAGAATCACAGGAACTAGGGTTTGGATGGATGCAGAGCCAAGCTTGACTGCACAGTTGACCTAAAATTAGGGTTTTGGTTTCAGAGGCCATAACTCCAAGTTTTTTGGTCATTCTTGTTTCCATTGGTCTCTATATGGTATAGGGAGTATGCATATCAATTTTCATGAAGAAATTCCATGGGGAAGTCATCTGATCAAGGGTTGACTTTTCAGACAAGTCAGTGCAAAATCAGGGCATCTGAGGCCCCCAGTGACCCAACCAATGGGTGATCTTCATCATTTTGAGTGTATATGATCTTTATTTGATCATGGAAGAAGTTTGAAGTTCATAGAAATCAAGAATTTGGAAGTTTTGCAAATGTTGACTTTTTGGGCATGGTTGACTTTTCAAGAATGCTTCATTTTAAGTCATTTTTCAAGCCTTGATTCTTGATCCAAAAATGCTTCAAATGGAAAAACTTTGGTCATGAAAGTTGTAGATCTCATCTTTCCCTTTCCAAAAAGTACAAGAACATGATCAAACTCTTCTTGGATCAAAAGTTATGGTGTGACAAAGTTGGCAAAAATCATTGATTTTCAAGGCATGCTTCAAATGAGAATTTTGCAAGATCATGAACTAAAGCCAATTGCAACCTCTAATTCATTTCAAACCATGACACAAACATTCCTTAGGCCTTAAAAGTCAGAATTGGACCAAGAATGCCCATGGTTTATGTTTGGTTGGCCAAAGAAATCACATGTGAACCAAAGGTGTAACAAGTTGCAAAACCACTCATTTCACTTCCTACAACTTGTGACATTGGCTGCTGACTTTGGCTAGCCTTTCCCCTCACCCTTGCTGCGCAGCCCCATGCTTGTACTTGCCTAGATCATGAGCCATACTTTCCTTACACAAAATTTGACTTTTGAGCAAAAGCAAACTTACCAATCACTATAGGCCAGGTCACATCATCTGACCTATAGGATTAAAATACAATATCATTTGGCAAGCAAAATGTATCAAGAGGCAAGGCTGAAACCTCATGTAACAACACTTTCACAAAACACACCCCAGCTGCATTTTTGTTTCGAATCTCTCTGCCCAGCCATCAAACATACAAACCATTTCCACACTTCAACTCACCACACTTCATAGACCTCAAACCACCAAGAGCCAGGCCTGAAACAAGCAAGAACACCCCACTGCCATTTCTCACCTCAACTTGCAGTTTCATTCGAAACTCTTTCCACAGCACACAAACATACAAACAAACACCACAGATCTTCTCCACTCACCATCTGGAGCACAAAGAACCATTTACCACGACCTGAAGCTGCCTGAAACTCCATTGCCATTTCTAACTGAGTTTGAGCAGAAGCTTGTCAAACTCCACATCCAGCCAACATAAATTCCTTTTGAGCGTTCAAGCATCATCTGGGGATCAAGTGGAGTGGATTGCACTGAAGGAAGTGGCCAGAAAGTCATCAGAGTGAAAGCTTCGAATCTCAGGTAGCTTGAAAAATATTTTTCCAGAAATCATTTTTCTTGTTCTAAACTTGCTCTTTGTGCCTTCCTGATCATGAATATGCTTTTAACTTTTGAAATGGCTTTGAAATGAGTATTTAATTAGCTTCTGAAACTTGCGTGCCCTAGTTCTTATTTTCTTCGATTCAGTTTAGTTAGGAAGTATAAATTTGTTTTGAGAGAGGGTTTTGATTCGTGAGTGGTTGGAGATCATTTCCCAATTCTTAGATTTCATTTTAGTTAGCTTTTTGGGGTTTTGGGGATTTTTCAGGGGAGATGCTGGCCGGAGAAGACGACCGGAAGTCTTCTCCGGCAGCCTGAAAGTGTTTAAGCCCTAATTGTGTAATTAATTGTCATTTGAATGTGGACCATTGGATGCGTTGAAAACGTTGACTGCGCGCGTGAGTGTGTGGCCTGGATCTTCCTGATTAGCCCTAATCCACGTGTTTTTATTTAATTAATCCATAATTTAATTAATTAAGTCAGAAACAACCTGGACCCTTGGATGACGCGCGTGGTCAACAGATTCAAATCCAGACTCAATCTCATCCCTCCATTCTGATTACTTTCCCTTTTATTTAATTTTAATTCATTTTCTTTTCATTTTATTTGCATAATTTATTAAAAATAGCAAAAATGTCTTAAAAATTATGAAACTTTTTCTTAAAAGCTTTATTAATTTTTAAGACCCAAAAATATTTTTATTTTATTTTTTATCATTAAAAAAGTATTTTTAAATATTTAAAAGATTATTTTTAATTGATTAATGGAAATTAATTTATTAAAAATACTTTTAGGTATTTAAAAATCACCAAAAAATTCATGAAATGTTCTAAGACATTTAGAAGCATTGTCCAACCTTCAAACCAAATTTCTTTTTTGATCTTGATGCATTTTGAGAATTTTCCATTGAATTAAATCATTTTTGGTGCATTATTTTGATCATAAGTCCAAAATTCATTTCTGCCTATCTAAGAGGAGTTGGACATTGGTTCTTCTTGCATTGTTTTGTGTTTAGCATGTAGTTTCTAGGATTAAATGGTCATGATTTGATCTTGCATTTTCAAATTGTTTGACATTTCTTTTGTTTAGGAGCCCTAAAAACCCTAATAACTTAGAAAAATCATAACTTGAGATTGGTTAAGAGTTGAGAGCCCCCCTTTGGACATTGGTTTAGTATAGGTTTAGGGTTTCTTTGGGTGGCATTTTCCATTTTTTAAATTAGGTTTTGCTTCTGTTTTTGGTTTTTGATTGTTGTTTAATCCATAAACCCTAATTTGGGCTTTCATTTGCATACCTCTTGCATTCTCTTGCATAACATGACTTGTCATGACATTTCAAGCATTCATGTGATTCATCTAACATCATAAGACATGTAGAAAGCATGATTGATCATTGCATCATGTATTTGCCATGTTATATGCTTTGTTTGCTTCCTAACTTTTCATGTGTATCCATGCTTCTAAGCTTGCTTCCTTTGCATTCATAAACTTGTATGATCATTTCCATGTGCTGCCTCATGTTTGTAGCATCTCATAACATCATTAGCATCACATATGTGCTTCTGGTTTTGGTTTGCATCATGTCATTACATCCCATCTTGCATTGCATTGCATTTCTTTTCTAACCTTTTCAGGTGGTAAGTGACTTGAGAAGTGAATTTGCCTTCACTTCTCATAACTTTTCTTTTCATCTCTCTTGCATCCATTGCTGCATTCCTAAATGTGTTTGAGATTGAGCTTGCTCATTCTTGTTCCTACCACTTTCTTCCTTCAAGTGACTTGACTTCTTGAATGAAGCAAGTCACTTTGCTTCTCTTGATCTTGTTCATCTGCTTCCTGGTGGTTCCATTGAAGACTTCTCTTGAAAAAAAAACCTCACAAACCTTAGGAACAACCAAGCATGACAATGATTAGGGTTTGGATTAGTCTCCCCTCTTAGTTTCACCTTTGTGTCTCTTTTGAGTCTTCTCTTCTCACCTCATAATCAGGGACTAAACCCTAAAGGCTTTAAGGCTTTGTGATTAAGTTTATGCCTGCATCCTTCTCTTAGGATGGAGTGTATAACTTTAATCCTAAGTGTTAAACCCTTAATGTGTTTAACTCCTTTAATCAATCCATTTAATAATCATCAAGACATCACACTTGTAACTTGGGCCTTGCATTAGGGTTCTAATTCTTCCTTAATTGGTTAAGAAGGACTAACCCTAGTGTTAATGAACAAGTCCCCCTCAAGTTGTCTTACAAATCATAAAACTCACTTCTTCATCATACCATTAACTAAAATCCACTTAATAAAGGCTTTGTTTTGTCATGAGTTTAATCCCTAATCATGGATTAAGTTGAGGAGCCTTCCTCAGCTTAAACATTCTCATCTATTATCCTTCTATTAGGATGGTGTAATGAGTTTGTTTAATCCCTGATTATGGCTTAATCTCATTACTTAACACTAAACAAAAACAACAAAAAAACATCTAAATAATCACAAGAAGGTTAATGATCTTAATCCTACGCCAAAGGTGTTTAAGTGTGAGAAGCTGACTTCACACTTAAGGTACTCTCATTACCCCTAATCAGAGGGAAGATGTGATGAGTTTACTAACCCATTGGTTTAGGCTTAAGCTCATTAACTTATGACAAACTTTCAAAAGCAATAAAAGACTGAAAACTCAAAAACAAACAATAATCGTCTCCTCCGGGATTCTTTTCTCATCTCACTCACTCAGAAACGAGAACTTGCTTCTTCCGTCTAATGCAAGACAGTTTGCACCTGAGCCAGACAGGTCATACACTTGAGCATAGACAAGCAAGCAGTTCACAAGTCAATTCATATTTCAGTCTCTTTGGGTCGAACTACGGTGTTCTGACTTCCTCATTGCACGAGAGGATACGTAGGCATAACTTAACAGTTATCGAACAAAAGTCTCTGTACATTCCCCCTCTTTCTAGCCTCATTCTTTTGGCCTCATGATCTTGAGCATTTCACTCCTGTTCTTACACTGACACTTCACTTATATACTTCACTTTTCTCTTACACTGACACCTGTACATTTTGTTTTCCAGCTCTTTTACACACAAATTGCACTGACACTACCCCTTTAAAACACAAATCTTTCAAGCGTGGATCCCGTCGAGTACGACGGACAATCTGGGTGCTAATACCTTCCCAGGTTGTAATCAACCCCCTTTCTCAGTCTCTCTGGTTCGCAACCGTCTTGTCCATATTTTTCTAGGTCTATGCAGCATTGCCTTTCCTCCGGGATAAAAATGCCTAGCTGGCGACTCTTTTCATCTCCAGTGAGTTCACGGCTGTGTGTTCTCATTGTCCCTTTCGCCGACCGTTCGCGTCTGTACCTTCATCTGATCCATTTCATTTGTCGGGAGCGACAGCTTGGCGACTCTGCTGGGGACCCTTATATTGCAACCAGGGCTTCTGGTTCTTTTTGTGGGTTTCTCCTAGCGCTTGTTTGGTTTGTGTTTACTGGGGTGTTATGTGCTATTTGTATGTGTATATTTGCTTTATTTACTGCTTTTTGTACAGCTTTATTTATTGCTTTCTTTATCATACTGTCATACTGCTGGCTGGATCTGTTGTTTGTCTTGGTGGGTGGGTGATTCATTGAGAGTTAAGGTCCTATACCTGGGACCTGAGTGACACCTAGGCTAGAGTGAATCATATTCTTTCCCATTCCATCTCGGTCTGGTGCGGGAATATGAAACACGGTTCAGATATGGGTTTCTTCTTGAGAACTCTGTGTTGCAGATTTCCTGCAATGCTAGGGCTATCTGAGAAGCCTGCTAAGTCTGGATGACCTTTTAGTATTGACCTTCAGAAACTGAGGTGAATTAGAGGAGGAACTTTTATGGTTATTGTAAACACTGTACCTCCGGGTTAGAAGTGTTTACACTTCTCATAACTGATCCAAGTCTGAGGATCCTTGTTTTAGAACACCACCTGTGAGGGGGTTGGGCTGTTTACAGGTTTGCAGGTACCTTGACCTCAGAATACCTTGTTACCTTGATTGTTTAAGAATACTCCAATTTGGGACAGTTCTTGTGATTCTAAAACCCTGGACATGTGGCTCTTTATTTGAGTCCCCCACCTTGGTTACTGGACTTATAGACCTCCATCTGGAATTCTTGAGCATACTTGGACCTATATCAGGGCATTTTGATCAGATCCAGCTCAGTCACAGACCCTTGCATATCATTTGCATACATAAACATTGCATCATATTGACATTTGCTTATTTGTTTCAGGGTATCCATCTTCATTTGGTTTTGGTTTTGACCCCATCTTCAGTTTTGACTTGTCTTCATCAGCTATCTGCTTCAGTTATCACCTGCACCAGCCAGTCAGTGGCCCACTTCTTCAGCACTGTCACCAGCACCTTTCTCTACTCAATCTTCAGCATCATGGCTCCTAAAAAGAGCAACATCACCTATCACTTCTTCCAGCCAGAGTTATCAGACATCAGGAGGATTCAAACCCTGATCACTCCAGATCACATACCTTTGTTCAGGGAGAGTTATGGAGATATACTTGACATGGTTATGGATCTGGACCCATCACAGAGAAGCTTGATCCACACCTGCATTCAGTTTTATGACCCTCCACTGAGATGTTTTACTTTTCAAGACTTTCAGTTGGGCCCCTTATTGGAAGAATACTCCTCATTAGTTGGTATACCTATCAGAGGTGGAATCCCTTTCAACCCTGAGATGGTCTTTCCTGCTAATGGAGAAGTAGCAAAGGCTTTGCATCTGGAACCTGTCCTGATTGAGCAGCATATGACCTCTAAAGCTGGAATCCCTGGCTTTCATTTGGATTTCCTAATTTCTCAAGCTAGTCTGAAGGCTTCCCTGGGGGAGTGGAAAGCTGTTTGTGCTTTGTTGGCCTTAAGTATATATGGAATTGTGTTGTTTGCAGATGAGCCTCGATTCATTAGCAAAAATGCAATCCATCTATTCATCCTGAAGAACCCAGTGCCAACATTATTGGGGGATCTTTACTATTCAGTGCATCAGAGGAATGAGAAGCAGAGGGGGAGGTTAGTGAGGTGTTGTGCTCCATTGTTCCATACTTGGCTTCTCAGGCATCTACCCAGGACAGATGCATTTTTAAACCCTCATCAGCAGAGCAACTGGGCTAAGAGACTCACTGTTCTAACTTCAGCTGACATCAGATGGTGCACTCAGAGAACCAAGGGCAGGGATGTCATCACCAGCTGTGGGCATTTTCCTAATGTGCCTTTAGTAGGAGTTAAGGGTAGTATTAATTACAACCCTCTGCTGTTCAGAAGACAACTGGGCTATGCACTGGTCCACACTCCTAGGGCACAAGACTTGGTTGAGACTCTTTATTGTGAGAACAAGATTAGTTTGACTGTTGTTAGGCAGGCTGCCTGGGCCTGGGATAATGTTCAAACCAAGGGAGTAACCATTCTGGGGAAGTGCAACAATGTGGCATCAGCACAATATTATGAGTGGTCCCGTGCCAGGGCCCAATTCTCTGGGATGCCCTTTACCATAGAAGACATGCCTGAGTCATCTTCAGCACCACCCCCTGCCACTATCAGTTTGGAGGAGTATGAGAGCTTGAAGGAGAGGAATGAGAAGCTAACCCAGGCCTTGCAGAAGACCCTCCGGGAAAGGAGTGAAGGTATGAGGGAGATTGAGAGGTTGGAGAAGATGAGAGTAGAACATCTGACTAAGATTGAGAAGTCTGGGGATTATATCAAAAAGTCTAAGGCTGGAGACCAAATTCTGAAGAATGCTTGCAAAGAAGCCCAGTTCCAGAGAGCAAGGACAGACTTGTATCTGAAGGAGAGTCAGGCTCGGTGGGTCAGGATCACCGAGGCTCGTACTTTGGAGGACAAGAGAGTTCAAAACAAGACGGAGCAACTGGAAGCTAGACGGTCAACTGACACTAAGAATAGAAATGACACAACATTCAAAGTGAATGCGCAGCGGCTCGATGCGACCAATTGACACTAAGAATAGAACAAAATAAATATTCAAAATGAATGCACAGCGGCTCGATGCGACCAACTGTCACGGGAAATGATAACGACACAAAATTCAAAGTGAATGTGCAGCGGCTCGATGCGACCAACTGACACTAAGAATAGAAATGACACAAAATTCAAAGTGAATGCGCAGCGGCTCTATGCGACCAACTGACACTAAGAATAACAACAAAATAAACATTCAAAGTGAATGCACAGCGGCTCTATGCGACCAACTGTCACCAAGAATGGAAAAATATAATATTCGAAGTGAATGTGCAGCGGCTTGATACGACCAACTGTCACTGGAAATGATAAATGTAATATTCAAAGTGAATGCGCAGCGGCTCGATGCGACCAACTAACATTGGGAATAGAATGAAAATCACCCAAAGATAGATCAACGGCTCTAAGCGACCGGATAACGCAAAGAAGTAACAACAAAATATGTTGGAGTTTTCAAATAAGATAAAACATCCAACCTCTGGAAATTCCTTCAGGAACCATCAAGAGAAAGGTACAAGTATGTGCCAAAATCAAATGGACTTGGATTTTAAGCAAAAGGTTTCAGGACCTGCTTAAAAGATTTGTACCAATGACAATTGGACTTCAAGGAGATATTGGTGGTCATAAAGACAAATACCAATCACAATTAGAATTCCACGGGGAACACCAGCAATTACTGGGGACAAAAACATTGATAAACCAAACTTCGGGTACCAACAACAATGAATTTTCAAATTGAGCACTAATGATATATGGACTTAGAATTAGAAAGAAGACAACTGGGGAAAGACAAATGCTAATGTCAAATGCGCATGATTGAGCATGATGCGAATGATCATGATATGCAAATGTTGACTCTAAAGAGACAAAGAGTTGACAAGACTCAATGAGGAGTAGGCTCTCAACACCAATACTTAGATGAGCAATATGAAAAACACTGAGGAGATGTCTTCGAATTTTGGAAATCATGTTTGGCCCAAAGATCCATCCAAGAGTGTTATCAGTTTTGAACTTCTATGGGGATTTCTGTAATAATAGTATAAAAGTGTTGTTGCAAACCAGGACTTCTTGGGGAAACAAAAGGTTTTTTCCAATTTTTCCAAAGTCAAAGAAACTTAAAAGTTTTTCAGTGTGTTTTCAAAAACATTTCCTTTAAAAAACTTGTCATTTTCAGAGTTAAATTGTAATCAAGTGATGGCATCTTGCATAACAAAAGAAAATAAGGAGCTGAACAACAAAATTCATAGGCAACGTTTGTATTTTATTCAAGAATGGTAGCTTGCCAATGGCGAAAACTCCATGGGAAATTACAGTTTGAAAATGGCAATGGGGAAAGGTCTACATTGAATCCAACGACCACTACAATCCCTAATAACTAAGACTGCCCGACACCTTGCTTCTGACAAGAGCAATTGGATTGGTCTTCCAGTATGATTCTTCAGTAATGGTAAACACCATCTGACACAGTCAAATGCCTTTGTCCCTAACTTTTGCCTGGATCGCCCTTTCGGGTTTTCAATCCACCGGGACGCTCTTTTTTGCCTAAGCCGCCCTTTCGGGTTTTCAACTTAGCAAGCTCTTATTTTTCATTTTTATCCCTAACTTTTGCCTGGATCTCCTTCATAGGTTTTGATCCACCGGGATACCCATTTTTGACTAGGTCGCCATTTCTGGTTTTCGACCTATCGGGTTTTATTTAGGCATAATATTTTTTGACTGCATCAGAATTCACTGGGTGTTTCAGCTGTTCACCATCCATAGTTGTAAGGATTAAGGAACCTCCGGAGAATGCCACCTTCACAACATATGGGCCTTCATAGTTAGGACTCCATTTTCCACGCATGTATTTGTGGACTGGCAAGATTTTCTTGAGTACAAGATCTCCTTCTTTGAATTCTCGGAGACGGACTTTCTTGTCAAATGCTCTCTTGATGCGCTTCTGGTACAATTGGACATGGCACATGGCGGTCATTCTCTTCTCATCAATGAGGTTCAGTTGGTCAAACCTGCTCTGGACCCACTCAGCTTCCTCCAGTTTGGTTTCCATCAAGATTCTTAAAGATGGTATCTCTACTTCAATAGGGAGAACTGCATCCATCCCATACACCAAAGAAAAAGGGGTTGCCCCTGTTGAAGTGTGAACTGATGTTCTGTATCCGTGTAAAGCATATGGTAACATCTCGTGCCAGTCTTTGTAAGTCTTCACCATCTTCTGCAAGATCTTTTTGATGTTCTTGTTTGCAGCTTCAACAGCTCCGTTCATCTTCGGACGATACGGAGAAGAGTTATGATGTTCAATTTTGAATGTATCACACAACTACTTCATCGTCTTGTTGTTCAAATTGGTCCCATTATCTGTTATGATTCGGCTTGGGATCCCATAGCGGCAGATAATTTGGTTCTTGATGAAACGGGCAACCACTTACTTTGTCACATTGGCGTAGGAAGCTGCTTCTACCCATTTGGTGAAGTAATTGATTGCGACCAAGATAAACCGATGACCATTGGAAGCTTTAGGCTCAATAGCCCCTATCATGTCAATGCCCCACATTGAGAAAGGCCAAGGCGATGACAGAACATTCAAAAGGGTCGGAGGTACGTGCACCTTGTCGGCATAAATCTGGAATTTATGACACTTCCTGGCATACTTGAAACAATCTGATTCCATGGTCAACCAGAAGTATCCAGCTCTCAAAATCTTCCTGGACATGGCATGTCCATTGGCATGTGTTCCAAATGATCCTTCATGGATTTCCCTGATCAATAAGTCTGCTTCGCGCTTGTCCACACATCTGAGCAGAACCATATCATGATTTCTCTTGTAAAGCACATTGTTGCTGAGGAAAAATTTGGATGCCAATCTTCTTAAAGTCTTCTTGTCTAGATTTGTTGCATCAGCTGGGTACTCTTGATTTTGCAAATAGTTCTTGATGTCATAGAACCACGGTTTCTCATCAGTTTCCTCTTCGACCAGTAGACAGTAGGCTGGTGCAGTTCTTCGCTCGATTGTAATGAGTGGAGCTTCATTAAGAAATCTGACTTGAAACATAGATGCCAACATAGCCAAAGCATCTACAATTTGATTTTCTGCCCTCGGAACATGATGGAAAGTGACTTCGTCAAAGTATTTAATTAACTCCACAATATGGGCCCGATAAGGGATCAACTTCTCGTCACGGGTCTCCCATTCACCTTTGACTTGGTAAATTACTAAGGCTGAGTCTCCATATACATCAAGAATCTTGATTCTGGTATCGATTGCAGCTTCGATACCTAAAACACATGCTTCATACTCAGCAATGTTGTTTGTACATTCAAAGCACAATCTAGCCATTAAGGGAGTATAACCGCCATCGGGGTTCATCAAGACAACCCCCACACCATGCCCCATGTAGTTAGAGGAACCATCAAACATCATCTTCCAACGAGAACCTGGCTCGGGACCTTCATCTGGACCTGGAACTTCACAGTCCTTTATCAACATAATGTCCTCGTCCGGGAAATCGAATTTCAAAGGTTCATAATCTTCGACAGGATGATCAGCAAGGTATTCAGATAAAACACTTCCTTTAATAGACTTTTGGGTTACATACTGGATATCATATTCGGATAACAACATGTACCAACGGGCGAGTCTTCCAGTCAAAGCAGGCTTCTCAAAGATGTACTTTATTGGATCCATTTTCGAGATCAACAAAGTAGTGTGACAAATCATGTACTGCCTGAGGCGTCTGGCCGCCCATGCCAAGGCACAGCAAGTTTTCTCTAAAAGCGAATATCTGCTTTCACAGTCTGTGAACTTCTTGCTTAAGTAATAAATGGCGTGCTCCTTACGACCAGTTTCGTCTTGTTGACCTAATACGCAACCCATAGATCCCTCGAGCACAGTCAGATACATGAAAAGAGGCTTCCCTATAGTAGGTGGGATCAAGATAGGGGGTTCTTGTAGATAAATCTTAATCTTCTCAAAAGCCAGTTGACAATCAGGACTCCACTCAATTGCTTGATTCTTCCGGAGTAACTTGAATAAAGGCTCACAAGTAGCAGTCATGTTGGAGATAAATCTGGAGATGTAGTTCAATCTTCCGAGGAAACCCCTGACTTGCTTTTCTGTTTTTGGAGCTGGCATCTCTTGAATTGCTCTGACCTTATCTGGATCTACTTCAATTCCTTGCTGACTAACAATAAAACCAAGTAACTTTCCTGATCGGACACCAAAAGTACACTTAGCTGGATTCAGGCGCAGTTGGAACTTTCTGAGACGCTCAAATAACTTCAAGAGAAGATTCAAATGATCCTCCTCACTATGTGATTTGGCAATCATATTATCCACATAAACTTCTATCTCTTTATGCATCATATCATGGAACAGGGTGACCATTGCCCTCTGATAAGTGGCTCCTGCATTTCTGAGACCAAATGGCATAACCTTGTAACAATAAGTGCCCCATGGTGTGATGAATGTAGTCTTTTCCATATCGTCAGGATCCATCTTGATCTGGTTGTATCCTGAAAACCCATCCATGAAGGAGAAAACAGCAAATTTAGCAGTGTTGTCAACCAAAGTATCAATATGCGGAAGAGGGAAATCGTCTTTCGGACTGGCTTTGTTCAAATCCCTATAGTCCACACACATTCTGACTTTGCCATCCTTTTTAGGGACTGGCACAATATTAGCTACCCACTCAGCGTACTTTGCAACTGCAAGGAATCCAGCATCAAACTGTCTTTTGACCTCTTCTCGAATTTTCAGAGCCATGTCTGGTCTTGTTCTTCGAAGCTTTTGCTTTACGGGAGGACAATCTGGTCGAAGAGGTAACTTGTGGACCACTATGTCTGTGTCTAAACCGGGCATATCTTGATACGACCATGCAAACACATCTACATACTCTCTGAGAAGCTTGACCAATCTTTCTCTGACATCTGCCCCAAGTGTTGTACCAATCTTGACTTCCTTCTTGTCTTCATCAGTGCCAAGATTGATGGTCTCTACCTGCTCCTTATGTGGCTGAAGATCTGTGTGCTCATACTCAACTAATCTTGCCAGTTCTTCGGGAATGTCATAATCTTCCTCACTTTCATCTTCCGCTTGGTAGATGGGCGAATCAAAGTTAGGAGAGAATGTAGAGTCATTGGATTCAACAGGGTTTTCGTTTATTCTGCATATGAGAATGATTTGCTTTTATTAAAAGTGGAAAATAGAGAAATGCAAGAGAAAAAAGCTTTTTATTGGTTTTGAAAGATTGCCATTTTGAAAAGAGAGAGTGAGAGAAAAACAGTAAATGATCAAAATAAGAATTTAACAAAATGCCTTCATTGATAATAACTTTGAAAATGAGAAGGGGCCCTACAAAATACTCCCATAGCCTTGGGCAGAGCTAGGGAACTTTGAAAACATTTAAAAAACAATAAATTACTTTGACAATGGAAAAAACTCTGGGATCTCGACTGCCTCCCAATTGCCCAAGGCTTCTTCACACTGATACACCAAATGATTCACATCTTCAACTTCAGAACCTCCGTCAATTGCATTGACCTGATAACCAGCACTGGAAAACACCTGTTGAATGGTCTTTGGACGTCCTTTAACGGAGGTTGACGCTCCTTCCTTCACATGAGTCGGTTTGTAACCCAACCCGCAACGATCTAGCTTCTGTTTCACTTCAATGACATCACCCCAACCTTCATAGCTTCTTTCTTCAATGGTGGAAATGGTACTCTTCAGCGATGCAAAAGATGGGATACCCTTCCCTTTTGGTTCCTCTACTTCCAAAAGGACAGCATTGGCTATCTCAAGAGCTTGGAAAGAAGTTTCCAAAGCATCTTCATCAGCCTCAATATAGCTAAAGGATGAAAGGTTGCTAACCATGAGATCTTCTTCCCCAGACACGGTTACCAGCTTATTATCGACCACAAACTTCATCTTCTGGTGTAAGGTAGAAGTGACTGCCCCAGCGGCATGGATCCAAGGTCTTCCGAGCACAACTGTAATTGGGGTTAATGTCCATAACCTGGAAAGTGATTTTGAACACCTGTGGCCCAATCAAGATCGGTAAGTCTACTTCTCCAATAACAGTCCTCCTTGACCCATCAAAAGCTTTCACAATCAGCGCACTGGGCATCATCTCTGCCCCTTGATAAGATAACTTGACAAGCGTTCTTTTCAGCAAAACATTCAATGAAGATCCTGTATCCACAAGAACTCTTGCTAAAGTATCCTCTTGACATTTTACAGATATGTGGAGAGCACGGTTATGGTCCAAGCCTTCCTTTGGAAGATCCTCCATACTGAAGCTGAGATTGTTACATGCAGTGATATTGGCAATGACTCCATCAAACTGATTCACTGTTATATCATGTGTAACATGGGCTTGGGCTAGTAATTTCTGGAGAGCACTCCGATGGGCCGGTGAATGCATAAGAAGTGATAGGATAGATATTTTGGAAGGCGTTTGATGTAGCTGATCAATAACCTTATAATCACTTTTCTTAATGATTCTGAGAAATTCTGCATCCTCTTCTCCCAAGATTACCCCTTTATCCTGGTTGACAACAGCTGGAATGACTTCTTTAGGCGGAACCGTATTGGCTTGCTGAGTATAAACACGACCACTGCGAGTTAAACGACCTGCACCCGCTATGTCAGCACTTGCAACTTTTGAACCTTCCTTCTGACTAGCTTTATCAATCTTCTGATGAACTTTCCCTGTATCATACTTCCATGGAACTGCTTTAGTGTCTTCATAAAGGAAAGGGTTACTCCTTTGTTCAAACCTTGTCTCAGGTATATTGAAAATGGGCATCACAGGCTCTGGCATATTAAAGATGGGTTGAACTCTTGAGGACTCAGGCAGGTTGAACACTGGCACCAAGGTAGAATCAGATTCAGGCAAATTGAAAATGGGTTCAATCACTGCCACTTCATTCCTCTTCATATGACCGCTCACTTGTAAGACACCTTCATCAATCAAATCTTGAACATCTTTTAAGACCAACTCACATCCCTTTGGGTTATTCGCACAAGCTTCACAATTCTTATGACAGCTCGTCAACATACCAACTTCTACTAACTTCGCATGGAAGTCTCTAAGCGGGGTCTTGATCTCTGTGGCGTTGAAAATCAAACCTTCGTCAGACTCGTCAACAATGGCATTTATAGACCCATGCTTGGGTAAAGGATTATCTTTGACATTCGGACCAGTATTCCCAAATGACAGAATTTTTTTCTCCATCAAATCTTTCACTATGTACTTCAAAGCATAACAACCCTCCAAATCGTGCCCTGGGGTACCTTCATGGAATAAACAGTGGGCATTTGAGTTGTAATTTGGTGGGAGCGGATTTGGTGAAGGACCCAAAGGCCTTGGAGTAACCAAACCTTTTTTCAGCAGTGAAGGATATAATTCAGTATAGGTCATAGGGATTCGAGGATTAGGAGGCCTTCCTCCTGGTCTTCTATTCTGAAAGTTGGGATTCGGATGAGGAGCTGGAGTCCTCTGCTGGTAGGCTGAAGCATTGGGTGCTTGTTGATATCCTGGATTGTTGAGCATTGTTTGATAAGGTGGAATCACTGGAGCCGCTTGCTGATACATTGGTACTGCTTGAGTTGGCCGATACATCGGGACTTATGGATTATATGACGGTTGAACCACCGCTACATAAGGATGTTGGGCATACTGTGGTGGATGAGCATACTGTTATTGAGCCACAGGTGGAGGTCTCTGCCAAAGCGGATTTCTTCTTTGACCTGTCATTATTGCATTTGTCTCGCCCTCTTTCTTCTTGTGGAAATTACTGGTAAATTTCTTGACATTATTTCCACTGCCAGTGCTGGAACTGCCAGATGCACCACTCATCTTTCCACTTTTCAAACCGAGTTCTACCTTGATTCCCACAGCCACTAGATCAGAAAAACTAGCAGTTATGCTCCCCACCATTCTCTCATAGAATTCTGGTCGCACAGTGTCAACAAACCAGTCAGCTAATTCTCTTTCAGTCAATGGGGGCTCTACCTGAGAAGCAGTCCCCCTCCACCTCTGAGCATATTCTTTAAATGATTCAGAATCTTTTTGTGACATACTCAACAGTTTCCTCCTATCGGGAGCAAGGTCCATATTGTATTTGTACTGCTGGATGAAAGCATCTGCCAAGTTTTGGAAATTGTGAATCTTCGACTGGTCTAACGTTAGATACCATTTGGAGGAGATTCCCTTCAGACTGTCCTGGAAGCAGTGGATCATTAATTTATCATTGTCCACCTGCGCAGCCATTCTTCGATAGTACATCAAGAGATGGTTCTTAGGAAAAGTTGCGCCTTCATACATATCAAAAGTGGGTATCTTGAACTTTGGAGGTATTACCAATCCAGACACCAGACACATCTCTCTAGCAGCGGCCCCAAAGATCTGGTCACCTTCAATCGCTCTTAACCTTTTTTCAAGGGTATCAAAATTCTCTTGCATCTTCTCATGTTTCTCGTCTCCGTTTTCAGACATATCTGGCGCTTCATACGCCTGATGGTCATTAAAGTATGGTTGAGCACGGGTGTGCACAATGTCTGGTGTAAAATTAGCAACTGCATGGTTCTCTTCATTAGTCACCGGAATAGTCTGTTGAGCAGCAAATCCTTGAGGAGGAGGCACAAAACCTTGGGAAGGAAATGCAATACCCTGAGAAGGAGGTGCGAAACTTTGGGAAGCTAAGCCTTGGGAAGGAGGGAAGAAACCCTGAGCAGCAAGTCCTTGGGAAGAAGGAATAAAACTTTGAGAAGCAAGGCCTTGGGAAGGAGGGAAGAAACCTTGAGCAGCAAGTCCTTGGGAAGAAGGAATAAAACTTTGAGAAGCGAAACCTTGAGGAGGAGGGACGAATCCATGAGGAAGCCCAAAAGGAGGCCAGGTCACAGGGGTAGTGACTGATGACGTAGGCTCAGTCGTTGCAGTGACAATTTCTGACACTACAGTCTGTTGGGTATCCATCTTTGCTCGAATGACCTGCAACATTTCCATCATCTGACCCATATTTCCATGAATATCAGTAAGCTCCTCGTTAACTCTGTCCATCTCTAGGTCTCTTTCAGCCATCCTCTTTCTGGCTTGAGCTCGAGTGTAGTATTTGCGTGAGAGCCTCAGTGTGAAAGCTGAATTGAGAGCAGATGACGGGAATGAGTTTTATATGAAAAATGCAAATGAAATGCCAAATGTATGAGTGCAATGCGAAAATTAAATTTTATTCAAGGAACTTAAGAAACAATTTGCAAATACCAAGGAACATATAATAATCAAAAGGATATGATTTCATTAAATTCAAAAAGTGATACAAAGTCTTGAGTACATCTTCAAAAATCCCAAACAAAGCTTAATAAAGACAAAGACAAAGTCCTAAGGAGATTCTCCTAAAAGCCTTAAGTTGATCTTCTCGATTTGTGCCTTCATCTGAGCCCTTTCAAGCATAAGCTGATCCACGATCGACTTCCAAGAAGTGTCCCCTTGAGTGCTGGAGGAAAATAAATCCTCTTGCGCTTTCCTTTTCTTGTTGGAGAGCTCTTCTTCTTCCTTCATCTTCAGTTGTCTTCTAAGTTCTTCATTCTCACTACTGATGATCTGATGTCGATTCTTCCATGCATTCTTCTCTCGAAGCTCTTTCTCCAAATCAATCTTCAGCTTCTCTGCATCATCCATAAAGATTAGAATGGGTTTCTTGAAGGTCATAGGATCCTGGCGAGGGTAAGGCATCTTCAGACTGATTGCCCTATCTCGTACCCATTGGAGATAGGGTTCCATAGAAACACAATTCGGCTTTCCCAGGCTACTCCTCCCCTTCCTATGGATGTACTTCCAAGCTTGCATAATCTGTTTCTTGAGCTCTGGTTCTTCGTCATCCTTAAAGAAAATTCCTTCCACTTCAACACTCTTAGGTTTGTCCTTCAACGGATACCCGAGTTGGCGGCGAGCCAAAACTGGATTATAGTTGATTCCTCCCTTAGTGCCAAGAAGAGGCACATTAGCAAAATCACCACAGCTATCAATAATCAATGCTCCATCATAAACACGATTGTACCAACTAATGTCAGAGTGGGTAAGAGACATGATCCTTTGTGACCACCACAAACCATCCTTAAGATTCCAAAATGAAGCTGACTTAGGCAAGTGCGAAATAAACCACTCGT
This sequence comes from Lathyrus aphaca, assembly GCA_963966055.1. Lineage (NCBI taxonomy): Eukaryota > Viridiplantae > Streptophyta > Magnoliopsida > Fabales > Fabaceae > Lathyrus > Lathyrus aphaca. The sequence continues at coordinate 412,208,065 of OZ014519.1, forward strand.
ACAGCAATGATGCACAACAAGTAATCATCCCTCCCTTATGGAGGTTTCTCAGATGGATGGAATGGTAAGTGTCTCCGAGCAGAGTAGGGACCGGATTCTTCTTCAGAAATATTTTGATGGCGTTCAGGTCTACAAAGTCTTCAAAGTTTGGGAAAAACAACACTCCATATATTAGCAGAATAAAGGTCGCCTCAAAAGCTTTCATATCCTTCACACTAACAAAATTCTTGGCCTTTTCTACCAAAAACTTTGTAGGGAATCCAAAAATCTTTCCTTTATAGGTCATATTTGCCTTGACCTCAGGAACACTCAAATATGTCGCCCTTGCAATCTCCGCTTCTTCAGGGTCCTTCTCTAGAACAGGGAATGGAAACTCATCCTTAACACGTGATCCCACCAGAAATGAATACTCTTCCAAAGTAGGCGCCAATTGGTAATCAGGGAACGTAAAACAATGGTAAAGAGGATCATAAAACTGGAGCATCACAGAGAGCAACCTTCCATCCCACTCAGTCTTAAGTAAGGCTAAAAGTCTCTTATGCTTCTCCATGAAGGCTTCTTGATCCAAAACCAAATCTCTTAATTTCCTTAGGTCTTCGAGTTTGGGAGTTTTGAATGTGTACTTGACAGTCTTTCTTCTTCCAAAGTCCATGATGATACCTACGATATTTGCAAAGATAGGGTTTCTGAGTTCCTTGAATAAATTGGTAAAAATGATGCTTCATGATGCGTGAATGCAATGAATACACAAACACAAACAAGGCTTAGGTTCAAAGCTTGCATGAGGTCGAAGGTTCAACCCTCCCAAAAAGGTATGTACTATGAGTTTATTTGTACCTGTACAACGGGTTCTAAAAGTTCCCAGAATCATTGTCCCATCTTTCGGATATTACCGACTTCCCAACTCAACTTGGTAATCAATAATATTCTCAAGAGAGTCTCATCTGAGTGTAGTATCGCGTATCAACTATTTCGGATTTGCACCCTCATAGTCATCGCACTACATCCCTAAAAGGCCAAGTGGGGGTAAATGTTCTACGGTCCTCAGCATTAATGGCTCTCAGGTCGAATATAGTAATGCTTTCACGACTGAACTCGATCAACAAAACTACATCCGAGGAGGCCTCCGCTGAGTGGTGGTGTCTCAAGTCAGCTTGATCGGGACTCAACTCCCTACAAGCCTTCTTGAATATACCACCGTCCTATCTTATTTTGCACTCAAGTCCGGTTTAGGACTTATCTCACCACACATGGAACACCCAACAAAAATCCAAAATAATAACAAGCAATACTACAACAAATATACAAATATACAAGGTGGGCTTAACCCTCAAAAATAGATTCCCCAGTGAAGTCGCCATTTCTGTTGCGGTGAGAATCGGATACCAAGCTATTGATTAAGCTTGAATCACATTTATTAAATGTTCACCACCGACTTTAATTTAATCCAAAGGGAAAAGGAAAAAAGATCGTAAAAACCCTAAATAAGGAGAAACTAGGTTCGGGGGTTGGTTATACCTAGGGAAGGTGTTAGCATCCTAAGCATCCGCAGTATCCTACGGGAACCTCTTGTTAATATTTGTATTTTTGTTATTTATTGCTTGTTAAAATTAAGGGAACCTAAGGCTTTATTTCTAATGGTGCTCGCACAACATCGCATCGATGCCTACGTATCGGGTATAGAATCAGAGCACTCGTAGTTCTCCTAAGGATTAACGAACACTTGGTTACGCTCAAGGTTCGCGGGGGAAGGTAAGTGTTATGGCAAACACTCACGTGACTTAACAAAGTCACAAAAAGTTGTAAAATAAAAAGTCCTAATGGTTAAGGTTGAAAATGGAACTAGGGATGGCTAAACTTCCTATGACATTGAGTCAACTGCAGGAGTTCTTTCCCTTTTGGATTGAAATGCGAAAAAATAAAGTAAACAAATGAGGGTGCAAGCTCCTAAGTCTAAGGCATAGGTTGCTACTTGCAAAAATGAACTGAATAAAGTAAATGGAAAATGCAAAGATAAAAGGCTTGGTAACCGGGCTATGACTCGATATATGGATCGAGAATGCTGAGGTGGAAAACAAACGCGGTGCGTCAATTTGCTTAAGTTGAAAAGCTGTGAAGTGTAAAGGCTGTGCAGATGACGATCGTAAAACGACCGATTTACGTGTGTGAGTGAAGTGTGTAAAGTTCACTTGGCGTTGGACCAAGAATTATTATCTTGAAAATTAATGTGCGCTTTCAATTTTATTTTAACAGGTATATGGTCATGATGCAAAACAAAATAAATATAAACATAGCGTGCATACAACCAAAACACCGAAAGATTAAATTAAAACTCTCACTAAGAGATAATCCTAAATCTAAACCTCTCACACTAATAGGATCTATCCTAAAATAAATTACCTAAACTAAACTTCTTAGAAGAAACAGGACTAAACAAATTTTTTGGATTTTTATATAAAAAATAAATAAATGACTAATTAAATATATACTAAAAATAAGATAGAAAGGAAGAAATTGAATTCGAAATATATTTTTTTGTTGTATTATTTTTTATGTATATATAAATATCCTACTAAATATAATAATAAAATAAAATAGAAAGGAAAATTTTAAAAAAAGTTTTTTATTTATTTATATAGATTTCTAACTAAATATAATAATAAAAATAAAATAGAAAAGAAAATTTTGAAATTAAAATGTTTTTTTATTTTATATGTATAGATTTCTAACTAAATATAATAATAATAATAGAAAAGAAAATATTAAAATTAAAATGTTTTTATTTATTTATTTTGTATATAATAATTTTCTAACTAAATATAATAATAATAATAGAAAAGAAAATATTAAAGTTAAAATGTTTATTTATTTATTTGTATATACAATTAAATGAGAAAATAATAAATTAACTAAATATTTAAATTAACCCAATTAGTTAAAATTAAATAAAAGATTTAATTGAATTGTAAACTATTTTTTTAGATTTTTTTTTTATGAAAAAAAGAAAAGGGTTAATGGGCTGATTTTTAAGAGAAAACAGGGGGTGCAATGAGCAATCAGCGACGTTGAGACAGCAATGCTATTGGGCTGATGATATTCCTTCTTGCCCAGCAACAACAATTATACTCAAGAAAGTAATAACAATTAATTGACAAATCCTAATTAAATTAATATAAAGAAAAATGGAGAAATAAAAATGGAAGAGAGGTCACGGTCCTCTTTTGCGAATAAACACGAAAACAAACAGAACAAAACTCAAGGTTCCCCAATCTAGAATCACATCGCCCCCTTTTTGCCGCACGATTTCTCAACTCACTATGTCTCTTTCGCGACCTCTCTCAACATCATTTTCCACACAGATCGTGAATTCGTTCATGGCGAAGGGTTGAGGGTTTCGACGGCGGCTCACAGGTTGTGTTTTCGGTGGTGGTAACGGCGAGCTCGCGAGGGATTGTTCGGTGGATAGGGGTTTGCGCGGTGGTCCGTTTCTGATTTTGGTCTAGTTTCTCTTCTTCTCCTTCTTCTTTTGATTGATTTCTGTTTTCTGTTGTTGATTATCATGGTGGGGGGAAGATGTATGAAGGTTGAAGATGAGGGTGAAAGGTGAGAGGGGTGCTTTGTTGTGGTTGTTTTGTTTCTGCAAAAGGGATGGGTTGGTGGTTTGAGATTTTTGCGATGAGGTTGAAATTGAAGGTTGTTGTTGATGAGTGAAGGTGTGGTTGAGGTGCAATGGAGATGATGGTTTTTTGTGTTTGAGGTGGTGGAGGCTTTTTCGATGGCCGGGTTACGGTTTGAAGAAGGTTTCGGGTGATAGAACTCAGTGGTGTGGCTGTTGGTTTTGCGATGGAAGCGATTGCACATTTTTGTCAAGATTTCTTATGCGGATGATTCAGGTTTGTATCTAGTTTCAATCTGGTTTTGTTTTGTGGCGGTTTTGCGATTTTGGAAAGTGGTTTATGCAGCTTTGTGATTTTTTTCTGGTTTTTTGACAAGTTTCGGTTTAGGTCGCGGTTCCGCGAAAAATGAAGGATGGTGGTCGGGATCCTGCGGATTCAGTTTATGGTTGGTGTCATTGGAAGTTCTAAGATGGTGGGTTTAACGGTTGCGTAGTGGTGATGGTGGTTTCGGATTTTCGGTTCGAAAAGGAAGAGTTTGAAGGGCATGTCACGGTTTTGGAGATGTTGACGGAGGTAGTGATGTTTCTGCGGTTCGAACGGGTTTGGGTGAGTTTGGATTTTTTTCAGTTGTGATGTCTGCGTTGAGGGTTAGTCTTTGTGGTTGTTATGGCAATGAAGAGTGAGTGTAAAGGTATGAAGAGTGCATAAAAATGAGGTTGTGTTGGTAAAAGAAGGAAATGGTTTGTTTATGTAACAGGGGTTGCAAGGTGAGAAGCATGGTGGTTGAGCAGTGATGTTGTTTGAAGCTGCAGTGGGTTAAAAAAGGGTGACGACAAGAAGCAAGTTTTGAATGATGCTGAAAGTTGTGGTTTCATCGAAAAGAAGGAGATTCCGGTTTGTGATGGTGTAGCGATGGCATCATGGAGTATCTTGATATGAATGTTATGTTTGGTTGAGAGTGAAGTATATTTTTTGGAAGAGTTGAAGGAAAAACGGATAAGATGAGCTGTGATGATGGCCAGTGAGTGATGCTGGATGGAAGAAAATGAGGGCGGTTTTTTTATTTTGTTATTTATGGTTTCTGCAGGTTTTTTTGAAGCTTTTGGTGTTGCTGAGTTTTGAGGTTGCAGTGGTTGGTTTCGTGGCAGAAGTGAGGTTAAGTGTTTGGGTGCCGGTGGTGATTCGGAGCTGACAGTTTTTGTTATGCAGGTCTGTTTTGGCTTTTTTTGTGGATGGTTTTGTTTGATGTTATTTTTTTAATTTTTGAAACTTGGTTTGTATGCAGTGAGGTGACGAAATGAAACTGAAAAAGAATCTAGCTATTCGGAATCGAAATCAAACCGTAAACATAAACATGGACATGGCTGAGGAGGAAACAAGCAAGATGAATAACATGCTGAAAAGAGATGAAGGAAAAGGAGATATTACCGACCCGAAAGTTATCGGGGTGAAGAATCCGCGATGGTAAGTGTTGCTTCTACTCCTTGCTACTGCTGGTGTGGGTCTATGGTGGTTATTGATACTTTATTGCTGAATTTTCTGTTTTCTCCCTTTTCTCCTCCCTTTTTGTGGTTTTTTGTTTGAAGTTGTGGCTGAATTTTTCTGTGTTGTTTGATGAATGAAACAGTGCTAGCTTTATATGAAATGAATTAGGGTTTAGAATTTGAATTTTTGTCCTTGAAAACTTGTGGTTGAAGGGTTTGACAATAGGGGACAGATTCTGAATTTTGGTTGTAGTGGGAGGCTGTAGCAGACTGTTTTGTGTGCTGAGTGCTGCTGTTTTTTCTGCTGTTTGTTGCTGTTTGTTGCTGTTTTTTTGTACTAATTTTGACACTTTGTTATGAGAAAAAAAAGAGGCTTATAATATGTAAAAAAGAATTAACATGAATGCTGAATTTTTAATGGTATGCTTGAATGAAATAGAAATTGAAATGCTCATGTAACATATATGGGGCTGTTTTGAATTAAACATGAAGTTGAAAAAAAAAATACTTGAAAATAAATATGTTTGGATTATAAACTTGAATGATGTGAAATATGATGAATGGTGCTAAATGATGCAATGTGTTGAATGAATTTGATTGAATAAATATGATGATTATGATTATGTATGAGTTTGATGAAATGTTAATGCTAACTTGTTTTTTTTTAATTTTCATGTGTATGATGAATGGAAAAGGCATGAAGTTGGAGATGTGGCATAGCATGAAGAATCAAGAAAACAAAAATGGAGTTGGATGCATTCTTATGATGAGAAAATTGAACCATCTTTATTTAAGAAACACTTTTATTTTGAATTTGTAATTGCTAATTTGTAGCTTGTAACTTGTATGTAACTTGACAAAAGCTTGTAATTGAATTTGGTTACGGAAAAGAAATTGTAACTTTGGCATTTAAACTTTGAGAATTTTTGTTTGACATGAGTTGATATTTGTAATTTTTTGGAAAAAGAATTGGAACTTTGTGGTTTGAAACAACCACTTTTTATGAATTTGGAATCAATTTTGGAATGGAAATTGGACTTGGAATGAATTGGAATGGAATTTGAACTTGGAATGAATTGGAATGGAAATTGAGGCTTTGAAGTAGAAAATAGAAATTGAAATTGGAACTTGGAACCAAACTTGAGCTTTAAAAGAAAATTGGAGTTTAATTCTTGAAAAATTGAAACACACTTAGAACATGACTTGAAATAGGATTTGCATTGGAGATGGAATCTTGGAATTGGAATTGGCAACTTGAAATGAAATTTGAATTGAATTTGGAATTGGAAATGATATGGATTAAGAATTATAAAAAAAGATCTTGAAATTGAGACTTTGGAATTGATTTTTAAAAATAGAAATTGGAAAGGAAACCTTGAAATATAAATTGCAATAGGAATTTTAATAGAAAATGAAATTGAATTGGATTTAAACCTATGATAAAATTGAATTAAAAATTAGAAATGAAAATTAAAATTAGATTTAGAAACAAAACTTGAAAATGAATTAAAAATTAGGAAAAGAAATTAGAAATTAATTTAGAGAAAAAACTTTGAAAATGAAATGGAAATAAAATTTAAGTTTAAAATTTAAGCATGAATTAAGAACTAGAAGTAGAAATTGAAACAAGAATTAGAAGTAGAAATTGAAAAGAAGATAGAAACTTGAAAAATAGAATAAGAAAAGGAAATTAAAATTAAAATTAAAACATGAGTTAAAGAGTTAGAAATGTGAAATAGAAATTAAATATATAAAAAACTTGGAAGTGAAAAGAAATAAAAATTAAATTTAAAAAAACTTGAAAATGAGTTGAAAGCAACAAGAAATTAAATCTCGTAATCACTCTTCTAAATGCAATAAATGTATTATGCGAGCAGTTAGGGGTAAAATTTGGGGTGTGACATTGAGGATACTGTTGTTGCTGAGGTGCTGGAGAAGGAATGATGACTGCGGCCACTGATCTTTGCAAATACTGGGGTCTACCTCTGTTAACATGCACCGCATTAGTTTCTCCTGTCCTTCGAGGTCCTGAGAAGGGTTTCCTTGCATTGCTGGAGCTAGCATCGTTGTCAGAAATCTTACCCATCTTCAGCAAACTTTCAATTCTTTCTCCCGCTATAACCACATCAGAAAAACTAGTGGAAGAGAAAGCAGCAAGTCTATAAATGTAGGTCCCTTGCAAGGTATTCATGAACATATCAGCCATCTCCCTTTCAGACATAGGTGGTTGGACAGCAGCAGTGAGTTGTCTCCACCTTTGAGCATATTCGCGGAAACTTTCCCTTGAAGATTGAGACATACCCATCAAGAGGGTCCTATTAGGTGCCATATCCAGGTTGTACTGATATTGGCGTATAAAGGCCTCAGCTAGATCTTTCCAGTTCTTGACGGTAGCCCTTGACAAGTGTGAATACCACTCTCTGGATGCTCGGTTAAACTGTCTTCAATGTAAAACATCCACAGCTTCTCATCCATAGTATATGCTTTCAATCTTCCCAGAAAATATTGCAAATGGGTACGAGGACAGGAGGTACCATTATATTTTTCAAAGCACGGGGGTTTGAACTTGTGAGGAATCCTTACCCCTTCAACTAATCCCATATCCATCACATCAAATCCCAAGGAGTTCTGGGACTCCAAGGATCTTAGCTTCTCTGATATCTCGTCCAGACGACAGTCATAAGCTTCATCTGCCCCAGCACCCAACACTATAAACTGCTCATCCTGAGGGTCCTCTTGCAGGATACGATCTCCAGTGTTCCTTTGGCCATCCCCAAGAATATTAACTTCAGGATTATTGTGAGGTCCAAACACTACCAGAGTCGTTCGCGGCTGATCGTGCGCATTGTTACTTGTACCCCCAGTGCCTGCATGGTTATCTTCTGGAGTTTGTCGCTTGACTAACTCCCTCAATCTTTCTTGGGTCTATGCCAGCCCAGTCATCACATCCATGAATTGATTCATCTGGGTCCTCACTTTTGTCCTTACATCAGTCATCTGAGTCCTTACATCTGTCAGTTCTTGCTATAGCTGATCCATTTGTAGACTCGGATGGTTGTGTCTGGTTGGATATCTGTGGATGCGATTGACGGGAAAGACCCTCCTGCGAGCAATATTTCCTGAAACAATTAACAAAGTGAGAAGACAACAACGAAATCACCTGCAAAAACAAAAGGTATGTGGTTAGAATGCAATGCAATATGTCTATTTGTCTTTCGAGGGTATCCGTTTTGGTTCTTGGTTTTGACCTTCCCGACCCCTTGGAGAAGATGTTGTAGCAAACAAAGTCCATAAGAAAATGACCATAACCATAAAACATAAGTGGCAATGCCAAAGTACAAATAGTTCATGAATTACAAACAAACTCCCATGGTGAATCAAAATACAACAAATCTTAAGAATACAATAAACAAAATCACCATGGTGATCTAAAGTACAAAAACAAGTACAAAGAGAAAATCAAACATCTAATCCATATGCACCCTCCCTGACTTCCTTCAGGAGAGCATCAGTCACTGGTCCCACTAGGTGCTCTGTAATGGTTCTGATGAGAAGGTTTCTGGTTGCAATGGCATTTGTCATCCTCTGATACTTATCTTGTTCCTTGGATCTCTTTAACCCCGCCCAAAGTTTCAATTCCGAGATCTCCTTCTGAGATGCTAGCAGTGCTTCTTGATTTCTTTTCTCATTAGACTCTAACTGTTCTATCTTGGCTTGCATCTTCTGATCTTCTATCATATGAGCCTCAGTTATCCTGACCCATCTATCTTGGCTTTCTTCCAGATAATGCTCAACTCTTGCCTTTTGAATCTTTGCTTCTTTGCATGCATTCTTCAATAAAAGTTCCCCCGCTCGGGCGTTCCTGATGTAGTCTTCAGTCTTCTCAATCTTGGTTACATGCTCGATGCGTAGCTTCTCTAACCTCTCAATGTCTAGACGACCATCATTCCTTTCCCAAAGGGTCTTCTTCAAAGCTTCAGCTAGCTGGGTGTTTCTTTCTTTCATCTTCTCAAATTCTTCTAGACTGACTGTGGCTATAGGCTCAACTGCGGATGGCCCTTTGATGCGAGACCATTCAGTGTATTGAGCAGAAGCTATATTGTTGCACTTCCCCAAAATAGCAGTCCCTTTAGTCTGTATGTTGTCCCAAACCCAGGCTGCTTGTCGATCAATGGCATGATTGTTCTGAAAGGCACAATAAAGGGACTCTGTTAAGTCATGCTCCCTAGGTGGATGTATCAAAGCATATCCCATTTGTCTCTATAAAAGTAAAGGATTGTAGTTGATGCAATCCTTCACTCCAATAAGTTGCACATTTGGATATTGCCCACAACTTGTTATTATGTCTTGGCCCTTGGTGTTCTGAGTACACCATCTGATATCTTCTGAAGTAAGGGCAATCATCCTTTTAGCCCAATTCCTTGATTGATGTGGATTCAGGAAAGCTTCTGTCTTCGGCATATGTCTCATCAACCAACTGTAGAAGAGAGGTGCACAACATCTTACCATTCTTCCTCTCTGTTTCTCATTCCTCTGATGAACTGAGTAGTAAAAGTCTCCTAACAGGGTGGGAACTGGGTTCTTTAGCATGAAGATGTGGATGGAATTTTTGCTTACAAACTTAGGCTCGTCTGCAAACAAAGTGATACCATAAATACTGAGAGCCAGGAGAGCACACATAATTTCCTAATTCCCTACTGCAGCTTGCTTTGTAGCCTGAGTGATCAAGAAATCCAAATGGAGGCCTGGGATTCCATCCTTGGAAGTCATGTGTTCAGCAATGGTGGTTACTTTCAGATGTAGTGCTTTGGATATATCTTCATTCTTTGGAGGAGCCATTTCAGGGTTGAAAGGAATTCCTCTTCGGATAGGGACACCTAATAACATAGAGTACTCTTCCAGCAAAGGACCAATCTGAAAATCTGGGAAAGTGAAGCAACAGAGAGGAGGGTCATAGAACTGTAGACAAGTATGAATCATGCTCCTCTGCAATGTGTCCAAATCCATGATCATGTCCAGGATCCCACCATAATGCTCTCTGAATAAGGGAACATGATCAGGGGTGATAAGGGCCTGTATCTTCCTGATGCCTGCTAGAGGATACTCAAAGAAGTGGTAGGTGATGTTGCTTTTCCTGGTTGAATCCATGTGTGCTGAAGGAGATAATTGAAGAGGATAACTGAAGAAGATAGCTGAAGAAGATAGCTGCATAAGATAGCTGAAGAAGATAGCTGAAGGAGTGTTGAAGCAGATAAGCTGAGCAGAAGAACGGTCAAAACCAAACTAAATGAAGATGGATACCCTGTAAAAAGAATAGACAAATGTTAAATGATGCAATATGATGTATGCTAATGATATGAATGGGTTTGTGATCATGTGTTGGATTATCAATTGCCTCTGGTAGGATCCATGAGTGTCTAGAGTTTCAGATGAAATCTTGAGAACCAGTAACCGGGTGGGGGACTCAAATAAAGAGTCAGTAGTCCAGGGTTTCAAAGAATTAATCCAAAATAGTATAACCATAAGAACACATTCCAGCAGCAAGGTATGATGAGGTCAAGGGTTCCTACAAACCTGTAAATAACCCAACCCACTCACAGGTATTGTTTTAGAACAAGGATCCTCAGATTCAGATCTATTATGAGAAGTGTAAACACTTCTAACCCGGAGGTTCAGTGTTTACCCTAATCATAAAGGATCTTCCTCTAATTCACCTCAGATGTTGAAGGTCATCTAAAAAGGTCATCCAGACTTAGCAGGCTTCCCAGATAGCCATATCACTACAGGAAATCTGTAGCACAGAGTTCTCAAGAAGAAACCCACGTTTGAACCGTGTTTTCATATTCCCGCACCAGATCGAAATGGAATGGGAAAGAATACAAAACAACTATAATCCTATGTGTCACTCAGGCCTTTGTGTTGAGCCTTTCTCACTGAGATACCCCACCCACCAAGGTAAACCAAAACAAAATCCAGCACAATGATGTGACAATAATAAATGAAATGCAGAAAGCAGTAAATGAAAGCGATAAAGTAAATATAATAAATAAAGATGTACAGGAAGCAATAAATAAAGTAACAACAATAAACACAAATAGCACATAACACCCCCAATAAACACAAACAAACAAGCGCTAGGATAAAACCACAAGAAAACCAGAAGCCCTGGTTGCAAAGATCCCCAGCAGAGTCGCCAAGCTGTCTCTCCCTGGACTTGCGTCCCGGTGCAAACGCGAACCGTCGGCGATGTTGGAGGTTGAAGTTGAATAGAGTCGCCAGCTAGGCATTTTTATCCAGAAGGAAAGGTAATGCTGCATAAACCTGGAAAGAGATGTATAAGACGGTTGCGAACCAAAGAAACTGAAAAAGGGGGTTGGTTACGACCTGGGAAGGTATTAGCACCCAGATTGTCCGTTGTACTCGACGGGATCCACGCTTAATTGATTATGTTTAAAGGGGATAGTGTATGTGCTAAACTGTGGAAAAAAAAGCTAGGGAGAAAGAGATATACAGAATGTCAGTGCAAAAGAAAGTGAGTGCTCAAAACCGAGGCTAAGAAAAGAAAGCTGGAAAGAAGAGAGGGGGGAAGACAAAGAGACTTTTGTTCGATAACTGTTAAGTTATGCCTACTGTCGCTCCCGATAAATGGGACCGGCCCAAATAAAGGTACAGACGCGAACGGTCGGCGAGAGGGACAATGAGAACACACAGCCGTGAACTCACTGGAGATGAATAGAGTCGCCAGCTAGGCATTTTTATCCCGGAGGAAAGGTAATGCTGCATAGACCTAGAAAAAGATGGATAAGACGGTTGCGAACCAGAGAGACTGAGAAAGGGGGTTGGTTACAACCTGGGAAGGTATTAGCACCCAGATTGTCCGCCGTACTCGACGGGATCCACGCTTAAAAGATTTGTGTTTAAAGGGGTAGTGTCAGTGCAATTCTGTGTATAAAGTAGCTGGAAAAGGATGTACAGGTGTCAGTGTAAAAGAAGTATGAAGTGTAATATGAAGTATGAAAGTGTCAGTGTAAGAACAAGAGTGAGATGCTCAGGATCATGAGGCTAAAAGAATGAGGCAAGAAAGAGGGGGAATATACAGAGACTTTTGTTCGATAACCGTTAAGTTATGCCTACGTATCCTCTCGTGCAATGAGGAAGTCAGAACACCGTAGTTCGACCCAAAGAGACTGAAAGATGACTTGACTTGTGAACTGCTTGCTTGTCTATGCTCAAGTGTATGACCTGTCTGGCTCAGGTGCTAACTGTCTTGCATTAGACGGAAGAAGCAAGTTCTCGTTTATGAATGAATGAGATGAGAAAAGAATCCCGAAGGAGACGATTATTGTTTGTTTTTGAGTTTTCAGTCTTTTATTGCTTTTGGATTTTGTCATAGGTTAATGAGCTTAAGCCTAAACCAATGGATTTAGTAAACTCATCACATCTTCCCTCTGATTAGGGGTAATGAGAATACCTTAAGTGTGAAGTCAGATTCTCACACTTAATCACCTTTTGATGTAGAGTTAAGATCATTAACCTACTTGTGATTATTTAGATGTTTTTGGTGTTTTTGTTTAGTGTTAAGTAATGAGGATAAGCCATAATCAGGGATTTAACAGACTCATTACACCATCCTAATAAAAGGATAATAGATGAGAGTGTTTAAGCTGAGGAAAGCTCCTCAACTTAATCCATGATTAGGGATTAAACTCATGACAAAACAAGCCTTTAATTAAGTGGATTTTATTTAATGGTATGATGATGAAGTGAGTTTTATGATTTGTAAGACAACTTGAGGGGGACTTGTCCATTAACACTAGGGTTAGTCCTTCTTAACCAATTAAGGAAGAATTAGAACCCTGATGTAAGGCCCAAGTTACAAGCTTGATGTCTTGATGATTATTAAGTGGATTAATTAAAAGATTTAAACACATTAAGGGTTTAACACTTAGGATTAAAGTTATACACTCCATCCTAATAGAAGGATGCAGGCATAAGCTTAATCACAAAGCCTTAAAGCCTTTAGGGTTTAGTCCCTGATTATGAGGTGAGAAGAGAAGACTCAAAAGAGACACAAAGGTAAAAACTAAGAGGGGAGACTAATCAAAACCCTAATCATTGTCATGCTTGGTTGATCCTAAGGTTTGTGAGGTTTTCAAGAACAATCTTCAATGGAACCACCAGGAAGCAGATGAACAGGATCAAGAGAAGCAAAGTGACTTGCTTCATTCAAGAAGTCAAGTCACTTGAAGAAAGAAAGTGGGAAGAAGAAGAATGAGCAAGCTCAATCTCAAACACAAACAAAAATGCAGCAATGGATGCAAGAGAGATGAAAAGAAAAGTTATGAGAAGTGAAGGCAAATTCACTTCTCAAAGTTACTTACCACCTGAAAGGTTAGAAAAGAAATGCAATGCAATGTAAACTGAGATGAGATGACATGATGAGAAACAAAACCAGAAGCATGTTGATGATGATGATGATGCTATGGAGTGCTACAAACATGAGGCAAGGCATGGAGATGTTCATACAAGATCATGGATGCAAGTGATGCAAGTTAAGGAACATGAACATACATGAAAAGTTATGAGGCATACATGGCATACAACATGGCATATACATGATGCAATGATCAAACATGCTTGCAATATGTCTTATGATGTCACATGAATCAAATGGATGCTTGAAATGTCATGGCAAGTCATGTTATGCAAGAGAATGCAAGAAGGATGCAAATGAAAGCCCAAATTAGGGTTTATGAATCAAACATCAAACAAAAACCAAAAACAGAAGCAAACCCTAAGATAAAAAAAGGAAAATGCCACTCAAAGGACCCCTAATCCCATACTAAACCAAGGTCCAAAGGGGAAATCTCAACCCTTAACCAATCTCAAGTTATGGTTTTTACAAGTTATTAGGGTTTTTAGGGTTCCTAAACAAAAGAAATACCAAACAAATTGAAAATGAGGAATCAAACCATGGCCATTTAATCCTAGAAACTACATGCTAAACACAATGCAATGCAAGAAGAATCAATGTCCAACTCTTCATAGATAGGCAGAAATGATTTTTTGAACTTAGGATCAAAATAATGCACAAAAAATGATTTAATTCAATGGAAAATTCTCAAAATGCATCAAGATCAAAAAAGAAATTTGGTTTGAAGGTTGGACAATGTTTCTAAATGTCTTAGAACATTTCATGAATTTTTTGGTGATTTTTAAATACCTAAAAGTATTTTTAATAAATTAATTTCCATTAATCAATTAAAAATAATCTTTTAAATATTTAAAAATACTTTTCTAATGATAAAAATAAAAACAAAAATATTTTTGTGTCATAAAAATTAATAAAACTTATGAGAAAAAGTTTCATAATTTTTACACATTTTTTACTATTTTAAATAAATTATGCAAATTAAATGAAAAGAAAATGAATTAAAAATGAATTAAATGGAAGTAATCAGAAAGGATGGCTGAGATTGATTCTGGGCTTGGGGGCATTGACTACGCGCCAGATCCTGTGGCTCACATTCAAATTGGGCTAAACCTAATTACGAATTAATTAAATATACTTAGGGTTTCTAATGATCAATCTGGTCCATCCACACGCGCGGGAGGTCAACTGGTCAAAGGCATCGTACGCTCAGAATTCAAATGGGAGTTAATGACTGTAATTAGGGCTAAATGACTTTCAGGCTGCCGGAGAAGACTTCCGGTCGTCTTCTCCGGCCAGCTCCCTCCCTGAAAAATGCTAACTCTCACCCTAGCTCACTAAAACCTGATTTTCTTGCCCAGAAATCATCCCCACGCATCATATAACAAGAATCCATAGCCAAAACAAATTTATTTCACACAACAAAGCTGAATCGAAGCAAAAGGGATTTAGGTCACAAAATTTCAGAGACATCATACATGCTCAAAACTCAATGATTTTCGAAACCAAACACATCATCATGACCAGTGGAACATAGAGAACCAATTAAGAACTTAAAAACAAGCTCCTGGGAAAAATGTTCATGAAGCTCACCTGAACTGGAGCTCTGACTTCTGGCACTTTCTGGCTAGCTCCTTGGCTCAAACAGGTTCTAATGATCCCCCTTTGAAGCTTTGGATACTTGGTTGGAGTTTAAACAGCCTCTTGAGTGAATTTGCAGAAGTTCTGACCAAGGGCATGTGAAAATCGTATTTGAGTTATGGAGGGTTTCAGGCCAAAGTAGTGGGTGGTTTCTGGTCAGTGGAGCAAGGTGAGTTGATGTGTGGAATTTGTTTGAGTGTTTATGGCTTGTAGAAGCAGATTCGAAAGCTTTTGCTTTATGGAGTGAAAATGGTGAAATGGAGTTATGGCTTGTTTCTGGCCTGGTTCTTTGTTGGTTTAGGCTTAGTGGAACATGGTGAGATGATTGGTGAAAATGGTTTGGATGTTTGAAGTTTTTGGAGGCAGATTCGAAAGCTTTTGCACAAAGGAGTGTTTTTGTGAATGTCCCCCTATGGTATGTTTCAGCCTTGCTTCTTCATATGCTTGGCTTGCCAAAGAATAGTATATTTTAATCCCATAGGTCAGATGATGTGACCTGGCCCCTATTGATTGGTAAGTTTGCTTTTGCAAAAAAGTCCACTTTGTGTAAGGAAGGCATGGCTTGAGCTATAGCTTGGTACAAGAAGCATGGGCTGCGCAGCATGATGTGTGTGTGATGCTAGGAAGGTTCAGCAGCCAATGCATCAAGTGGTGAGAAGCATAATGATGGTTTTGCAAGTTGGCACTTTTTGGAACTTCATGAAAAAAAGTCTTGTTACATGAACCATGAACATGTGATCTTTGGTTAAATTCTGATTTTTGGGGCATAAGGAATGTTTGTGTCATGGTTTGATGTGAATTAGAAGTTACAAATGGCATTGGTTCATGATTTTGCAAAATTCCCATTTGAGGCATGCCTTGAAAATCAATGATTTTTGCCAACTTTGTCACACCATAACTTTTGATCCAAGAAGAATTTGATCATGTTCTTGTACTTTTTGAAAAGGGAAAAATGTATTCTACAACTTTCATGACCAAAATTTTTCCATTTGAAGCATTTTTGGATCAAGAATCAAGGCTTGAAAAATGACCTAAAATGAAGCATTCTTGAAAAGTCAACTATGCCCAAAAAGTCAACACTTGCAAAAACTCCAAATTCTTGATTTTTGTGAACTTCAACCTTCTTCCATGATCAAATAAAGACCACATACACTCAAAATGATGAAGATCACCCATTGGTTGGGTCATTGGGGGCCTCAAATGCCCTGATTTTACACTGACTTGTCTGAAAAGTCAACCCTTGATCAGATGACTTCCCCATGGAATTTCTTCATGAAAATTGATATGCATACTCCCTATACCATATAGAGACCAATGGAAACAAGAATGACCAAAAAAATTTGGAGTTATGGCCTCTGAAACCAAAACCCTAATTTTAGGTCAACTGTGCAGTCAAACTTGGCTCTGCATCCCTACCAAACCCAGTTCTTGTGATTCTTTTGCATTCTTGACTTTTGAGAGGATGGAATATGATACTTGAACACTTATGGATCCCTTTGAAGTGATTGGTTGCCTTTGGGGTGGCTCAAGAGGCTCTTGGATAGCTCAGGTCACAAACCCTAGGTGCAAATGACTCTGAATCTATGCAGTGAATTAAAAATGAGATATGAGATGATATGATTGTGTTTATGCATATGAGATGATCACAAACCATGGTGTGAATGGGTGAGGGAAAATTTGGGGTGTTTACAGCTGCCCCTATTCAAACATGAGTTAGCTGTGCAGGATGTAAGCTACGGCTTAACAGGCAAACAAGATAACTTGTGGTTGAATACCAAAGACAGTCCAAAATTTGCACTCACAGAATGAAGAAGAAAAGGGATATAGATTGTAAAGGAAAATAAAGTATATTGTAAAGTGTGGGCGACGGAGGACGACCGTCGAGCAGAGGACGACTGCTGGGTAAAGAGCAATGACGGGGACGGCCGACATGCTGGGAAAAGTGCGGGAAATAAAGCAATGACGGGGACGACCGACATGCTGGGGATAAAAGGTAAAGCTAAAACGGGGACGGCCGACTAGCTGGGGAAAATGAAATTATGATGGGGACGGCCATCAGGATAGAGCTATAAAATTCTCTGGGGATTAATGAAACATGACGGGGACGGCCGTCAAGTTCACAAAGGTAAAGCAACCAACGATGGGGACGGCCATCGGGCTAAAAAGGAGAAGGGACCACGACGGGGACGGCCATCGGGTTAAAGAATAAATGAAATAAACAGATGATGGGGTACGACCATCAAAGGTGAAGGACGATCACCTAGCAGGGGACGGCTGCTCTGTTGGGTAAATAAAGGAAATATGATGGGGACGGCCATCAAAGGTGGAGGACGACCACCTGGCAGGGTACGGCTGCCGAAAATATCGCGACATAGGACGAATGCCGGATAGAAAAGGTCAACGATGGGGACGGCCATCGGACGAGCATGATGGAGGACGACCATCAAGAAGTGGAGGACGACCACTCAGCAGGGTACGGCTGCTCTCAAAGTTTCTCATGACATAGGACGAATGCCAGATAACCAAAATCATCAATGGGGACGGCCATCGGATGAGCATGATGGAGGACGACCATCAAGAAGTGGAGGACGACCACTCAGCAGGGTACGGCTGCTCTCAGGGTTTATCATGGCACAGGACGGGTGTCAGATAAAAGGGAGAATTTGTTTGTTGGTAATCTACTGGGGAAAAGTAAACACGGACGAGTGCTCACATCCAAGAAACAAAGGTATAAGTGTTTGGTATTCGTGTATAGATTAGAGATGCGGACGAGCATCCTTAAGACTATGGTACGGACGAGCATCATGTAGAAACAAAATACTGACACGTGTTCAGAGACGATGATACGGACGGGTATCAACTGGTTAACAGAGAACACGGACGAGTGTTGTATCTGAAGGGACTCTTCTGGGGAATATTAGACACGGACGAGTGTCTATATTCAAGGAGACACGAGTGTTTGACATAGTGTATGGATTAAAGATGCGGACGAGCATCCTCAAGACTATGATACGGACGAGTATCATGTAGAAACAAACACTGGACGCATATTCTGAGATGATGGTACGGGCGAGTACCAACTGGTTAACAAAGAACATGAACCGAAGTCGAATTTGTGGGGATGTAACTGGTATATACAAGATACGGACGAGTATCTGTATAAGAGCGAGTGGTGTATAGATGAGTGTTTAACTGTTGGGGAGAGTGACACGGACGAGTGTCGAGGGAGGCAAGTATAATATCAACAAGTATACGGGTTGAGGGAGTGTAAGCGATTGCGCTGGGGAAATGACACGGACTGGTGTCAAGAAAATGTATATGGGTATCTGTGAGTGCAAAGAGGACGTCTTTGGCTTTCTGCTGGGGTATGACACGGACGGGTGTCAAAAGGGGTATATACTGGTGTTTGTGATTTGTGAGGCAGCTGCTTTTGCTGGGGACTCTGGGGGATTTTGGGGAAAGTATTCTGCATTCTGATGAATGGTTATTATTCACAAGCGTTGGTTCAAATCATGGCTTATGATTATGCTATATGTTTGATTTTTGCCGCAATGCTCCGTGTTAAAACGGAATGCTACGCTTTGGGGGTGAATATGATGTGAATGCTATGATTGTGCAAAGATACCAAACCGGGACCCGGGTCCCGTTGCTGCGAAGATCTTTGGTCGATCTGCTCAAAATGGACATCCCAGCTGGGGATGAGATCATTGATAGATCTGATGAGATGCATCTGCTTGGGGATATAGGTCACTAATAGACATATCCTTGTAAATGAGGGGCCCAGCTGGGGTTTGTAGAAGCTTTCTTTACTCTGTTGTGATCTTCTATGCGCTGCTCTTCTGGATAGAGGCCGGAACTCTGTGGGGAGATAGCTCTCTGACTTTTGTGCTCGGCTGAGGGCGAGATGGCAACTCGGATGGGGAGGAAGAGAGATCATTGAGAGACCTCCCTAGGGATTCTGTTGAAGAGGATCCTAGACTCAGCTGGGGATATGGGCATCTTCTGTGATACCTGCCCATTCTGATGGGGATAAGCACTAAGTGGAAACCCAGCTGGGGGAAGTCATGGGAGGCAACTCAGCTGGGGAGAGAGCACTTTGGGTGCTAAAATTGAGTGTTGATTTGCCAGCTTGCCAGGATGAAGCTTTCACGCCCCAAGTTGCGTTTTGGATACCTGCAATCCTGAAAAAGATAGAGAAATGCACAAGGTAATCCCGAGGTATCCCTTACTGGATTCCGTCATAGGAGTTTAGATACTTCTGAGAGTAAGCATATTTCCTGCAAGCATGTTTTTATTTGAAGATAAGCATCTGCATTCTTGTGCAATCAGTTTTTTCTTTTAAGATATCAGACATTTTTTGCAAATAAAATGTACAAAACGAGACATGACTGAAAATCTGATTTTATTAATTCAAATGCCCTGAATTGGCAAGATACAATCAAAGAAACACATCTCCTGAAATGAGGAGATTGTTACAAATTGAGAAACAAAATGCCGACAGTGTTGATGACGCTTTGAGGAGCTTCCTCTCTTGCTATGACTCGTATGACCTTGACGTTCTTCTCATCTTGCTTTCTGAAGAATGTTGATTCTGATTGAAGCTTGATCCTTTCGAAGCTTGCCAAGTTGTGAACGATACAGACGAATTCAGAATGCAGTTGTTCGCTTATTCCCTTATTTTGCATGGATCGCCATTTCGGGTTTTCAATCCATCGGGATACCCATTTTTGCCTGAGCTGTCCAATGCAGCTTTTCAACTCAGCGGGTGTACATTTTTATCTATTTTCCCTTATTTTTGCCCGAGTCTTTTATTCTGTTTTTGACTCGCCGGGATGCCCTATTTTTGCCTGGACTTACATTCTGTTTTTGTGCCCAGCGGGTCAGTTTTATGCGAAGTATTTTTTAACTGCATCTGAATTCACAGGGGACGGGAAATCTTCACCATCCATGGTGCTGAGCATCAGTGCTCCACCAGAGAAAACTTTCTTTACCACGAATGGTCCTTCGTAGTTTGGAGTCCACTTGCCCCTGTGGTCTGTATGAGGAGGGAGGATTCTCTTCAGCACAAGATCTCCTACCTGGTACTCTCGGTGCCTGACTTTCTGATCGAAGGCCTTCTTCATTCTTTTCTGATATAACTGCCCATGACAGATTGCAGCCAACCTTTTCTCTTCAATCATGCTCATTTGTTCGAATCGGGATCGGACCCATTCTGCTTCACTCAGTTTAACATCCATCAGTACCCGTAGGGAGGGTAATTCAACTTCAACAGGTAGGACTGCCTCCATACCATACACAAGTTGATACGGTGTTGCCCCAGTGGATGTTCTGATTGACGTGCGGTACCCATGCAAGGCAAACGGTAGCATTTCATGTCAGTCTTTGTAAGTGACTACCATCTTCTGCACAATCTTCTTGATGTTCTTATTTGCGGCCTCAACAGCGCCATTCATATTTGGCCTGTAAGGAGAAGAATTGTGGTGTTGGATCTTGAAGTCCCGGCACAGCTCTACCATCATTTTGTTGTTCAGATTGGAACCATTATCAGTAATGATTCGCTCGGGCACTCCATACCGACAGATGATGTCCCTTTTCAGAAATCTGGCTACCACTTGCCTTGTAACATTGGCATAGGATGCTGCTTCAACCCACTTGGTGAAATAGTCAATGGCGACCAGGATGAATCTGTGTCCATTTGAAGCAGTTGGCTCGATCTTGCCAATCATGTTGATGCCCCACATAGCAAAAGGCCAGGGAGAAGACATGATGTTCAAAGGATTGGGAGGCACATGCACCTTATCCGCATAGATCTGGCATTTGTGGCATTTTCTGGCATAGGCACAACAGTCGGCATCCATTGTGATCCAGTAATAGCCTGATCTTAACAATTTCTTAGCCATTGCATGTCCTCCAGCATGGGTACCAAAGGAGCCTTCGTGCACTTCATGCATCAGCAAATCTGCTTCCGTCTTGTCAACACATCTGAGGAGTACCATATCAAAGTTCCTCTTGTATAAAGACCCATCAGTGTTCAAGAAGAAACTACCAGCAAGCCTTCTCAAAGTCTTCTTATCATTGGAAGATGCCCCAGGTGGGTATGTTTGGTCCTCTAAGAAGCACTTAATGTCATGGAACCAAGGCTTATTATCTTTAACAACATCTGCTGCGAATACATATGCTGGTCTATCAAGTCTGGACACTGAAATCTGAGGTACAAAGTTAGCAGCTTGAACTTTGATCATGGATGAAATGGTAGCAAGAGCATCTGCAAACTGATTCTCGTCCCGAGGGATATACTCAAGCTTGACTGTTGTGAAGAAAGTCAATAACCTCCTTGTATAATCCCTGTAAGGTATCAGATGATCCTGGTGGGTGTACCATTTTCCGTTGGTTTGGTTGACTACCAAAGCTGAATCTCCGAATACGGTCAAAGTCTTGATCCTGAGGTCAATGGCTTCCTCAAGACCCATAATGCAAGCTTCGTATTCAGCTTCGTTGTTAGTGCAGTTGAAAGTGAGTTTCGCCGAGAAAGGCATGTGAACTCCTTTTGGTGAAATGAGTACTGCACCTACACCACGACCATTCATGTTAACAGCCCCGTCAAACATCATAGTCCATTCTTCTTCCGGGTCGGGCCCTTCAGTGTGAACAGGTTCTTCATGATCTTTTGCTTTAATGAGCATGATGTCTTCATCAGGGAAGTCAAATCTCATAGGCTGGTAATCATCAATGGGTTGCTCAGCAAGATATTCGGACAATACACTGCCTTTGATGGCTTTCTGAGAAGTGTACTGGATGTCGTATTCTGTAAGAATCATTTGCCATCTTGCAACCCGTCCGGTAAGCGCCGGCTTCTCAAATATGTACTTGACTGGGTCCATTTTTGAGATTAACAAGGTAGTGTGGGTCAACATATACTGCCTTAGTCGGCGAGCAGCCCACGCTAAAGCACAACAAGTTTTCTCGAGCAGTGAATAACGTTGTTCACAGTCGGTAAACTTTTTGCTTAGGTAGTATATTGCGTACTCTTTTCGACCAGACTCGTCATGCTGGCCCAGCACACACCCCATTGACTCTTCTAATACTGTCAAGTACATGATTAGAGGTCTTCCTTCAACTGGAGGCATAAGGATTGGAGGTTCTTGCAGGTATTCCTTGATCTTGTCAAATGCCTTCTGGCAATCTTCATTCCACCTGACCGTTTGTTCTTTCCTTAGCAGTTTGAACAAGGGTTCACAGGTTGCTGTAAGGTGAGATATGAACCGTGAAATGTAGTTCAATCGTCCTAAGAAACCTCGAACTTCCTTCTCTGTCTTTGGTGCAGGCATCTCTTGGATGGCTTTGACTTTATCAGGGTCAACTTCAATCCCTTTCTCGCTTACAATAAATCCCAGCAGCTTACCGGATCGCACCCCGAATGTGCATTTGTTGGGGTTCAGCTTCAGTTGATACTTCCTCAGACGCTTGAATAATTTGAGCAGATTTACCAGATGGTCTTCTTCAGTAAGGGACTTGGCAATCATGTCATCCACATAACATTCGATTTCTTTATGGATCATATCGTGGAATAACGTTACCATAGCCCGTTGATACGTCGCACCGGCATTCTTGAGCCCAAATGGCATTACTTTGTAGCAGAACGTGCCCCAAGGTGTGATGAATGTTGTCTTCTCCATGTCTTCAGGTGACATCTTGATCTGGTTGTATCCTGAAAATCCATCCATGAAGGAGAATACCGAGAACTGAGCCGTATTATCCACCAATACATCAATGTGAGGTAAAGGGAAATCATCTTTCGGGCTGGCTCTGTTCAGATCCCGGTAATCCACACACATTCTTACTTTGCCGTCCTTCTTAGGCACAGGTACAATATTAGCAACCCACGGCGGATAGCTAGTTACAGCAAGGAACCCGGCGTCCCATTGCTTTTGTACCTCTTCCTTGATCTTCATTGCCATGTCTGGACGAGTACGGCGTAGCTTTTGTTTGACTGGAGGGCATTCTTCTCTCAAAGGCAGTTTGTGCACAACAATGTCGGTGTCCAACCCTGGCATATCTTGATAAGACCAAGCTAACACGTCCACATACTCTCGAAGCAGGTCAATCAGCTGTCCTTTCACTGAGTCTTGCAGGCAGGCCCCGATCTTGACTTCTTTCACGTCTTCATCCGTACCAAGATTGATCACTTCAACCTCCTCCTGGTGAGGAGCAATAACCTTTTCCTCTTGTCTTAACAACCTGGCTAGCTCTTCAGGAAGCTCATATTCTTCATCAACCCCTTCATCAGCTTGATTGATTGGATTGTCAAAGTCATACGAAGTCATAGCCGTGCTGTTGTCGGTGCTGTCTGGAAGGCACTCTCTGCAAGGGTTGAGTTTGTTCATTTTAGTGATCTGATTTTAGTCTTGTTTAGAAAAGTGAAATAAAGTTGTCATTTTGAAAACACTGCCATTTATTTTTTGTACAAAAAAGAAAAATGGAAAAACAGGGAACGAAGAGAAAAAGACTCGTTTGCAAAAAGATGTCTGATATTTCATTAATTGATCTTGTTTGCACAAAAAAGTACAGATGGCCCGATTACAAAATGAGTCTTGTCATCTTGGGCAAGATGCAAGACTTTGATGCATGCTTATAAAAATACAGGAAATAATAATTACTCTGCATGAGTAACTCTTATAATTTCCTGGGAAGACCAGTTCGAGACACTGCTCCCCGGGATCTTTGGACGAATCCAGCTTTCCAGGTTGCGTTCCTCTTCCAGCTCGTCTTCCAGACAGTTGATAGCATCAGGGGTAAGCATCCCCCCACTCACAAAATTGGGCTCTTTTGCAGCCGCTGCTTGATCTTGTTGAGTTGGTTTGTAACCCAACCCAAATCTGTCTTCTTTCTTCTCCACCGGTAGTAGCTTGCCCCAGCCTTGGGCAGTTCCTTCCTCAACAACCTTCCGGGCTTGTTGGTATGATGATATTGAAGTACCAGGCACAACAGATGTTTCATTCACATTCAAAGCTTCAAACCCCTGGCTCATTGTTTCATGGATCTCTCCGTCCATTTCAATGTACTTATAAGTAGCCAGGTGGCTGACAAAAATGTCCTCTTCTCCACAGATTGTAATGATCTGACCCTCCCACTCATATTTTAACTTCTGGTGAAGGGTAGAGGTCACGGCGCCAGCAGCGTGGATCCATGGCCTACCCAATAAACAGCTGTAGGCGGGCTGTATATCCATCACATAGAAGATAGTTTTAAAGGTCTGCGGGACAATCGTTATAAGCAACTCGATCTCTCCCAGAACCGATCTCTTTGAACCATCAAAGGCTCTCACCACCAGGTTGCTGGGTCTCAATGCCAATCCATCATATTCTAGCTTCACCAGGGCCTGTTTAGGTAGGACATTGAGGGATGACCCCGTGTCTACCAGCACATGGGAAAGGACAGCACCTTTGCATTCCATGGTTATGTGCAAGGCTTTGTTATGGTTGCGGCCTTCCGTTGTCAAATCAGTATTGGTGAACCCTAGTCCGTGACTAGCATTAACATTTCCCACTACTGCTTCCAGCTGATTGACAGTGATCTCTTCAGGCACGTAAGCTGCGTGCAGGACTTTGAGTAGTGCATTCCGATGGGCTTCGGAGCACATAAGCAATGATAGGATTGAGATCTTGGAAGGCGTTTGGTGAAGCTGATCCACTACTTTATAATCACTCTTTTTGATGATTCGCATGAACTCATCAACCTCTTGATCGAAGGGTGTTCTCAAAGCTTCTTTAACAGCTTGATCTTCCTGCACAGGGCTCTTCCCTTTTGCCTTGGCAGCAGCTTCTGCTTCGGCAGTGGGTTTCGGAATTTGTGGAGCGAAAAGACGTCCGCTTCGAGTGAAGCCTCCGCCTCCTCCCACATTGTCTACTTGTGGTGCAGGGGTTGATGATTCAAAAGTGATTCTTTGTCCTTCACAGTACAAGTCAGAGCCGTAATGCCAGGGGATGGCATTGCTGCTTTCGTAAGGTACTGGTCCAGGCACCGTGATAGTGACTGGACTGACTGCAGTTGTGGAAGAAACTGTGATAGTCTGTGGATCAAAATAAATTGTAACTGGTGCTCTGATGGGAGCAGCACCTTCTGAATTGTAGGCAGAGTTGTTTTCAGGATCATAGAATATGGTGACAGTCGAGACGTCTTCATGATTTGTTGCTGGTGTTGTAGGAGATAATGGTGGAAGGATGGATGTTGTTGTTGTAGGAGCTTCATAATGGAGTGGTGCTGGAGTTGTAGGAGGAACATTCATTGATATCTGATCAGTTGAAACGACAGATGAAGTACTTGTTGATGAAGCCGAAGAATTGTCAGGAACAATAGTTGTTGCAGTTGTAGGAGATTCTGAAATTGTTGTTGATGAGATTGGTGGATTTGTTGGAAACGATGTGGTGATCTGAAGCTGGCCACTCTGAATTAGGCCATCTATGCCATTCCTCAAATTGTCGCACCCATTTACTGAGATGTTACAGTAAGCACAACCCAACTCACACCCCGGGAACATTTGACATTCCAAGAGCTGAGCTTTGATTTCCACCAACGGTGTCCTGATCTGGCCCACACTGGTTATTAAATAAGACGGCTTGTCTTCTTCAATAGCGTTAATCCTGGGACCACCGTGGTTCGGCATTGGGTTTTTATTGACATTGGGTGGTGGTGCGAAATTCAGAGCCTTTGAGTCTACCAGGTCTTGTACCTTCATGTGCAGGGCTCTGCACTTTTCTGTACTGTGGCCAGGTGCGTTTGAATGGAAGGCACACCTAGCGTTGGAGTCATAGTTCCTGGGTAGACTATTGGGATCCGGAGGTGCCAATGTCCTTAGCTCAACTAGGTTGAGTTTCAGGAGTTGCGGCAGTAGGGTAGCATATGGCATAGGGATCGGATCGATCACCCTATTAGCTTGAGATGGCCTCTGCTGAAATGGCCTTTGTTGACTGTTGTTGTTGGTGTTGTAATTCCTTGGAGGATACTGATTTTGCTGATGGTATTGAGGTTGTTGCTGATAGTTTTGTTGCGGAGGTTGATAGACCGGCTGAGGATGAGCTGGAGCGGGGATAGTGACTGCTGCTACAGACCGGTGAACAAATTGGGGCCTGCCCCTGTTGGTGTGGATGGCATTGGTCTCGCCAGTTCTTCTTGGGCCTGCAAAAGTCTTTCTTGTACTACTGGACGAGCTGGCACCATTATCGGAAATCTTGCCCATTTTCAACAGGCTTTCAATTCTCTCCCCAGCTATGACAACATCGGCGAAGCTAGTGGAAGAGAAAGCAGCCAGCCTGTCAATATAGGTTCCCTAAAGGGTGTTCATAAACATGTCTGCCATTTCCCTTTCAGACATAGGTGGCTGAACAGCAGCAGCCAATTGCCTCCATCTCTGGGCATATTCTCGGAAACTCTCCCTTGAAGACTGTGACATTCCCATTAGGAGGGTCCTGTTGGGTGCCATGTCTAAGTTGTACTGATACTGTCTGATGAAGGCCTCTGCCAGGTCCTTCCAGCACCTGATAGTTGCCCTTGTCAGGTGAGAGTACCATTCTCTTGAGGCTCCAGTCAAACTATCTTCGAAATAGAACATCCAGAGCTTCTCATCCATAGTATAGGCCTTCAGCCTTCCCAGAAATGATTGTAGATGAGTCCGGGGGCATGAAGTCCCGTTGTATTTTTCAAAACAAGGAGGCTTGAACTTATGGGGAATCCTGACCCCGTCTACCAAGCCCATGTCCATGACGTCAAAGCCCAAAGAATTTTGAGACTCTAAGGACCTTAATTTCTCAGCTATCTCATCCAACCTTCTATCATAAGCTTCCTCCCCAGCACCCATTACTGTGAACTGGTCCTCCTGAGGATCTTCTTGAAGTACCCTAGCTGCAGTGGCAGTTCCTTGAACATTTGCTGGAATGTTGACCTCAGGATGGAGGTGTGGTCCAAATACCGGAGGGTTGACATGAGGTTGTACCCTTTCATTGTTACTGGTACCGGCAGTCCCTATATGTGGATCCTCTTGATTTTGACTTTCCACCATGGCTCTCAATCTTTCCTGGCTTTGAGCCATGTTGTTCATAACTTCCATAAACTGAGTCATCTGCGTTCTCATTTCCAATCTTTCGTTTGCCATTTGATTTCTAACCTCTGCAAGGTCCTGCTGTACCTGATCCATTTGAATTCCCGGAAGGTTGTTTCGGGTTGGATAACGGTGCGGACGGTTGAGGGGAAATACCCGGCGTCTAGCAATAGTTCCTGAACATCACAACAGAGTTAGCAACAATAAAACAAAAACCTACAAAACAAACAAAGGGTTAGCATGCAATGCAGTATGCTTATTTGTTCTCAAGGTATCCGGTTTGGCCTTCAGTTTTGACCCTTCCAGACCCTTGAAGATGTTGTTGATGTTGCTTTCGAAGTGAACTCGGATGGAACAAACTAACACATATATTACAAAAACAAAATGGTACATAGTTTGTTTACAAGTACAAGCCCTCTGAGGGGTCAAAATACATCACAAGAAAAGAAAATAGAAGTACATGGAATGAAAGCAACAACAAACAAATGGTCAAACATCAAGACCAAACTCATCCTCACGAACTTCCTTGAGAAGTGCTTCGGTCACAGGATCAGCCGGACGCTCCGTGAGATTCCTGATGAGGAGATTCCGGGTTGTAACAGCTGTAGTGAGCTTCTTGTGCTGAGTTCGGTCCTTTGACCTCTTCACCCCTGCTTTGACCTTCAGTTCTGATATCTCCCTCTGGGCTGCTGCCAGGGCTTCTTGTTGTTCTTTTGCACTTGCTTCCAGTTGCTCCATCTTGTCTTGAACTCTCTTGTCTTCCAGGGTACGAGCCTCGGTGATCCTGACCCACCGGGCTTGACTCTCCTTCAAATACGAGTCTGTCCTTGCTCTTTGGAACTGGGCTTCTTTGCAAGCGTTCTTCAGAATTTGTTCTCCAGCCTTTGACTTTTTAATGTAGTCCCCAGACTTCTCAATCTTAATCAGATGCTCCACTCTCAACTTCTCCAATCTCTCAATCTCCCTCATACCTTCACTCCTCTCCCGGAGGGTCTTCTGCAAAGCCTGGGTTAGCTTCTCATTTCTTTCCTTCAAGCTCTCAAACTCCTCCAAACTGATAGTGGCAGGGGGTGGTGCTGAAGATGACTCAGGCATGTCTTCTATGGTAAAGGGCATCCCAGAGAAATGGGCCCTGGCACGGGACCACTCATAATATTGTGCTGATGCCACATTGTTGCACTTCCCTAGGATGGTCACTCCCTTGGTTTGAATATTATCCCAGGCCCAGGCCGCCTGCCTAACAACAGCCAGATTAGTCTTGTTCTCACAATAAAGAGTCTCCACCAAGTCCTGTGCCTTAGGAGTGTGGACCAGTGCATAGCCCAGTTGTCTTCTGAACAACAGAGGGTTGTAATTGATACTTCCCTTAACTCCTATTAGGGGCACATTGGGAAAATGCCCACAGCTGGTGATGACATCCCTGCCCTTGGTGCTCTGAGTGCACCATCTGATGTCAGCTGAAGTTAGAACAGTGAGTCTCTTAGCCCAGTTGCTCTGCTGATGAGGGTTTAGAAATGCATCTGTCCTGGGTAGATGCCTGAGAAGCCAAGTGTGGAACAATGGAGCACAACACCTCACTAATCTCCCCCTCTGCTTTTCATTTCTCTGATGCACTGAGTAATAGAGATCCCCCAATAAAGTGGGCACTGGGTTCTTTAGCATGAATAAGTGGATTGCATTCTTGCTAATGAATCGAGGCTCATCTGCAAACAACACAATTCCATATATACTTAAGGCCAATAAAGCACAAACAGCTTTCCACTCTCCTACAGAAGCTTTCAGGGTAGCTTGAGAGATCAAGAAATCCAGATGAAAACCAGGGATTCCATCTTTAGAAGTCATATGCTGCTCAATCAGGACAGGCTCCAGATGCAGAGCCTTTGCTACCTCTCCATTACTAGGAAAGACCATCTCAGGGTTGAAAGGGATTCCACCCCTGATAGGCATATCAACTAATGAGGAGTACTCTTCCAACAAGGGGCCCAACTGAAAGTCTTGAAAAGTGAAACATCTCAATGGGGGATCATAAAACTGAATGCAGGTGTGGATCAGGCTTCTCTGTGAAGGGTCCAGATCCATAACCATGTCAAGTATATCTCCATAATGTTCCCTGAACAAAGGTATGTGATCTGGACTGATCAGGGTCTGAATCCTCCTGATGTCTGATAACTCTGGCTGGAAGAAGTGATAGGTGATGTTGCTCTTTTTAGGAGCCATGATGCTGAAGACTGAGTAGAGACAGGTGCTGATGATAATGCTGAAGTAATGAGCCACTGATTGGCTGGTGCAGGTGATAGCTGAAGCAGATAGCTAAACTGAAGCAGGTGTTGATGAAGATAGGTCAATACTGAAGATGGGGTCAAAACTGGCCAAAAATGAAGATGGACACCCTGAAACACAAATAAGCAAATGTCAATATGATGCAATGATTATGTATGCAAATGAAATGCAAGGGTTTGTGACTGAGCTGGATCTGATCAAAAGCCCTGATATAGGTCCAAGTATGTTCAAGAATTCCAGATGGAGGTCTATAAGTCCAGTAACCAAGGTGGGGGACTCAAATAAAGAGCCACATGTCCAGGGTTTTAGAATCACAAGAACTGACCCAAAATGGAGTACTCTTAAACAATCAAAGTAACAGGGTATTCTGAGGTCAAGGTACCTGCAAACCTGTATACAGCCCAACCCCCTCACAGGTGGTGTTCTAGAACAAGGATCCTCAGACTTGGATCAGTTATGAGAAGTGTAAACACTTCCAACCCGGAGGTACAGTGTTTACAATAACCATAAAAGTTCCTCCTCTAATTCACCTCAGTTTCTGAAGGTCAATACTAAAGGTCATCCAGACTTAGCAGGCTTCCCAGATAGCCCTAGCATTGCAGGAAATCTGCAACACAGAGTTCTCAAGAAGAAACCCATATCTGAACCGTGTTTCATATTCTCGCACCAGACCGAAATGGAATGGGAAAGAATATGATTCACTCTAGCCTAGGTGTCACTCAGGTCCCAGGTATAGGACCTTAACTCTCAATGGAACCCCACCCACCAAAACAAAACCAGATCCAGCCAGCATGACAGTATGATATATACAAAAGCAATAAAGAAGCAGTAAAGCGACTGTACATAAAGCAAAAAAAATAAATACAAAAATACAAACACAAATAAGCACATAACACCCCAGTAAACACAAATCAATCAAGCGCTAGGAGGAACCCACAAAAAGAACCAGAAGCCCTGGTTGCAATATAAGGGTCCCCAGCAGAGTCGCCAAGCTATCGCTCCCGATAAATGGGACCGGCCCAAATAAAGGTACAGACGCGAACGGTCGGCGAGAGGGACAATGAGAACACACAGCCGTGAACTCACTGGAGATGAATAGAGTCGCCAGCTAGGCATTTTTATCCCGGAGGAAAGGTAATGCTGCATAGACCTAGAAAAAGATGGATAAGACGGTTGCGAACCAGAGAGACTGAGAAAGGGGGTTGGTTACAACCTGGGAAGGTATTAGCACCCAGATTATCCGCCGTACTCGACGGGATCCACGCTTAAAAGATTTGTGTTTAAAGGGGTAGTGTCAGTGCAATTCTGTGTATAAAGTAGCTGGAAAAGGATGTACAGGTGTCAGTGTAAAAGAAGTATGAAGTGTAATATGAAGTATGAAAGTGTCAGTGTAAGAACAAGAGTGAGATGCTCAGGATCATGAGGCTAAAAGAATGAGGCAAGAAAGAGGGGGAATATACAGAGACTTTTGTTCGATAACCGTTAAGTTATGCCTACGTATCCTCTCGTGCAATGAGGAAGTCAGAACACCGTAGTTCGACCCAAAGAGACTGAAAGATGACTTGACTTGTGAACTGCTTGCTTGTCTATGCTCAAGTGTATGACCTGTCTGGCTCAGGTGCTAACTGTCTTGCATTAGACGGAAGAAGCAAGTTCTCGTTTATGAATGAATGAGATGAGAAAAGAATCCCGAAGGAGACGATTATTGTTTGTTTTTGAGTTTTCAGTCTTTTATTGCTTTTGGATTTTGTCAT
The DNA here is from genome assembly GCA_963966055.1 of Lathyrus aphaca. NCBI lineage: Eukaryota > Viridiplantae > Streptophyta > Magnoliopsida > Fabales > Fabaceae > Lathyrus > Lathyrus aphaca. The sequence continues at coordinate 412,239,366 of OZ014519.1, forward strand.
AGGTTAATGAGCTTAAGCCTAAACCAATGGATTTAGTAAACTCATCACATCTTCCCTCTGATTAGGGGTAATGAGAATACCTTAAGTGTGAAGTCAGATTCTCACACTTAATCACCTTTTGATGTAGAGTTAAGATCATTAACCTACTTGTGATTATTTAGATGTTTTTGGTGTTTTTGTTTAGTGTTAAGTAATGAGGATAAGCCATAATCAGGGATTTAACAGACTCATTACACCATCCTAATAAAAGGATAATAGATGAGAGTGTTTAAGCTGAGGAAAGCTCCTCAACTTAATCCATGATTAGGGATTAAACTCATGACAAAACAAGCCTTTAATTAAGTGGATTTTATTTAATGGTATGATGATGAAGTGAGTTTTATGATTTGTAAGACAACTTGAGGGGGACTTGTCCATTAACACTAGGGTTAGTCCTTCTTAACCAATTAAGGAAGAATTAGAACCCTGATGTAAGGCCCAAGTTACAAGCTTGATGTCTTGATGATTATTAAGTGGATTAATTAAAAGATTTAAACACATTAAGGGTTTAACACTTAGGATTAAAGTTATACACTCCATCCTAATAGAAGGATGCAGGCATAAGCTTAATCACAAAGCCTTAAAGCCTTTAGGGTTTAGTCCCTGATTATGAGGTGAGAAGAGAAGACTCAAAAGAGACACAAAGGTAAAAACTAAGAGGGGAGACTAATCAAAACCCTAATCATTGTCATGCTTGGTTGATCCTAAGGTTTGTGAGGTTTTCAAGAACAATCTTCAATGGAACCACCAGGAAGCAGATGAACAGGATCAAGAGAAGCAAAGTGACTTGCTTCATTCAAGAAGTCAAGTCACTTGAAGAAAGAAAGTGGGAAGAAGAAGAATGAGCAAGCTCAATCTCAAACACAAACAAAAATGCAGCAATGGATGCAAGAGAGATGAAAAGAAAAGTTATGAGAAGTGAAGGCAAATTCACTTCTCAAAGTTACTTACCACCTGAAAGGTTAGAAAAGAAATGCAATGCAATGTAAACTGAGATGAGATGACATGATGAGAAACAAAACCAGAAGCATGTTGATGATGATGATGATGCTATGGAGTGCTACAAACATGAGGCAAGGCATGGAGATGTTCATACAAGATCATGGATGCAAGTGATGCAAGTTAAGGAACATGAACATACATGAAAAGTTATGAGGCATACATGGCATACAACATGGCATATACATGATGCAATGATCAAACATGCTTGCAATATGTCTTATGATGTCACATGAATCAAATGGATGCTTGAAATGTCATGGCAAGTCATGTTATGCAAGAGAATGCAAGAAGGATGCAAATGAAAGCCCAAATTAGGGTTTATGAATCAAACATCAAACAAAAACCAAAAACAGAAGCAAACCCTAAGATAAAAAAAGGAAAATGCCACTCAAAGGACCCCTAATCCCATACTAAACCAAGGTCCAAAGGGGAAATCTCAACCCTTAACCAATCTCAAGTTATGGTTTTTACAAGTTATTGGGGTTTTTAGGGTTCCTAAACAAAAGAAATACCAAACAAATTGAAAATGAGGAATCAAACCATGGCCATTTAATCCTAGAAACTACATGCTAAACACAATGCAATGCAAGAAGAATCAATGTCCAACTCTTCATAGATAGGCAGAAATGATTTTTTGAACTTAGGATCAAAATAATGCACAAAAAATGATTTAATTCAATGGAAAATTCTCAAAATGCATCAAGATCAAAAAAGAAATTTGGTTTGAAGGTTGGACAATGTTTCTAAATGTCTTAGAACATTTCATGAATTTTTTGGTGATTTTTAAATACCTAAAAGTATTTTTAATAAATTAATTTCCATTAATCAATTAAAAATAATCTTTTAAATATTTAAAAATACTTTTCTAATGATAAAAATAAAAACAAAAATATTTTTGTGTCATAAAAATTAATAAAACTTATGAGAAAAAGTTTCATAATTTTTACACATTTTTTACTATTTTAAATAAATTATGCAAATTAAATGAAAAGAAAATGAATTAAAAATGAATTAAATGGAAGTAATCAGAAAGGATGGCTGAGATTGATTCTGGGCTTGGGGGCATTGACTACGCGCCAGATCCTGTGGCTCACATTCAAATTGGGCTAAACCTAATTACGAATTAATTAAATATACTTAGGGTTTCTAATGATCAATCTGGTCCATCCACACGCGCGGGAGGTCAACTGGTCAAAGGCATCGTACGCTCAGAATTCAAATGGGAGTTAATGACTGTAATTAGGGCTAAATGACTTTCAGGCTGCCGGAGAAGACTTCCGGTCGTCTTCTCCGGCCAGCTCCCTCCCTGAAAAATGCTAACTCTCACCCTAGCTCACTAAAACCTGATTTTCTTGCCCAGAAATCATCCCCACGCATCATATAACAAGAATCCATAGCCAAAACAAATTTATTTCACACAACAAAGCTGAATCGAAGCAAAAGGGATTTAGGTCACAAAATTTCAGAGACATCATACATGCTCAAAACTCAATGATTTTCGAAACCAAACACATCATCATGACCAGTGGAACATAGAGAACCAATTAAGAACTTAAAAACAAGCTCCTGGGAAAAATGTTCATGAAGCTCACCTGAACTGGAGCTCTGACTTCTGGCACTTTCTGGCTAGCTCCTTGGCTCCTTGCCATATACCTGTGTGCCGCATAACTTTTAAGAAAGAAACTAAACAATTTCCTTAAAAGACTAAAAATTACATTAGATGAGGTATCATCACAACCATTAACTTCTAACAATTTATCTAAATGAAAAACAATTGTTCATCTAAATGACAAACAATTTAGCTTCTAACAATATAACAAGAATATAACAGCAATATTAGAATCAATAAACAACATTATAACCAAAAATTCAGTCAAGAAAATAACAACAATATTATGACTTATCGAACATAACAACAACAATGTACCTTATGAGAACTCAATAGAGGACGAACTCGGACGAACTCAGTCAGGAAAATGGACGAACTCAGTAGCTTATCGAACTTAGTCTACAGATACAAATAAGCAGAACATATATATAACAAACTCTTCTTCTACAAATTCAACAAAAACTCAGTCTACAGATACAAAAACAAGCAGAACAAGAACCATTTACAAAAACCCTAATGACCTTAGACAACGCTTTCTCAAAAGCGTTGTCTAAGGGCGACCTTTAAAAGCGCTTTTTAAAAGAGCTGTCTAAGGTTGACCTTAGATAGCGCTTTTTATTTTTTTTTTAATTTTAAGACCTTAGACAGCACTTTCTCAAAAGCGCTGTCTAAGGGCGACCTTTAAAAGCGCTTTCTAAAAGCGTTGTCTAAGGTTGACCTTAGACAACGCTTTTGATTTTATTTATTTTTTAAATTTTAAGACCTTAGACAACGCTTTCTCAAAAGTGTTGTCTAAGATATACCTTTAAAAGCGCTTTTAGAAAGGGTTGTCTAAAGGGAACCTTAGACAACGCTTTTTAAAATATTTTTGTGAACAATTTCCGTGTTTTATAATTTTTTCACTTATAACAGCGCTTTTTCATATAAGCGTTGTCTAAGGTGCGCTGTTAAATGTCATTTTTGTTGTAGTGAATCACAGACTCTTCTTCTACACTCATTCTTGATCTTATCAACAAACTGGATTCTCTATTCGCTCTAAAAAGATTGAGTAGTCAAAACTTACGCAACAAGCTCAAAGTTGTTTCTTTCAAACCCCCATGATCTTGAGGGGTTGTATTAGAGTAGTAGTGTAACACTTAACTTAAAATGTAAATTAAGTTAGTCAAGTTTGTTTAGAAAAAGTTTGTTATAATGTAACAAAATATGCTAACTAACTTTAATAGTATAAACTCACTACAAGAAAATCACATTTTTGACTCAATATATTAGTGTCGGCCCCGACACCGACGCTAATAGTGTTGCAATAATGTCCCATTAAACCGACACTACTACCAAAAACACGTTTGGGTATGTATTGATACTAGCGTCGGCAAAGGCCGGCGCTAATAACAAATTTAATTTGTTTCATTTTAAATAATTTATTTAATGTTTATTAAATAAGAAACTTATATTTGGTGCGAAAAATATTCATTCCCTCCACAAGTTTCGTTTGATTCCTTTTTTTATTGTTTTAATAAATTATTCATTTTTTAACAATAGCGTCGGTTATATGCGACGCTAATGTTACGCGAAAAAATTTCTTTTCCCCCCACAAATTTTGTTTCCCTCCTTTTTTATTGTTTTAATAAATAATTTGTTTTAACACCAGTGGCGGTTTAGGCCGACGCTAATGTAGATTCCAAAATTATTCAATTTCCTCCTAAATTTAGTTTGAAAATTGTGTCATTATATAATTATATATTGTGTTTGACTATTATTATGTGTCTAACTATTTATTTTGTGTCTGACTAATTATATATTGAATCTTTATGTGTCTGACTCGTGACTATTTATTTTGGATGTTGCAGGAGGAGGAGGAGGATTATGAGGATGATGATGAGGAAGTTGATGTTGGTTATCATGATTAGTACGTAGATCGTTTAAGACTTGTTTTATGCGTTGATATTTTGATGTTGGTGTATTTTGGAACTAATTAGTATTTTGATGTTGGTGTATTTTAAAACTCATTATAATGACTTGTTGGTGTATATTAGAACTCATTAGAATGTCATGTATGTGTATCTTATAACTCATTAAAATGACATGGTGTATTTTGGATCACCTGAATTGTTGATTGATGAATCTTTTTTGCAATACCATTGGTCTATTAGAGTTAAAATAATAAACAGGTTTGAATTAAGTTTGATTGAATTAATAATAAACAGGTCTTGAGTGACAATTGTATAAAGGGAAGGTGATGATTTCAAATAAAACCAAAAAAATCCTTTGACGATTAAATCAATTAGTGTCGGCCAAAAGGCCCACGCTACATTAATTTTAAAATGGTTTCTAAATCCACTAGTGGCAGCCACATGGCCGACGCTAACATAAAATAATTGGCTGACTAATAATTCTAGTGGCGGGTACGAGGCCGACAATACCATTAAATAATTGGCTGACTAATAATTCTAGTGGCGGCCACGTGGTCGACGCTATCATCAAATAATTGGCTGACTAATAATTCTAGTGGCGACTACGAGGCCGACACTAGTATAAAATAATTGGCTGACTAATAATACTAGTGGCGGCCCTAAGGTCGACGCTAGAGTAAAATAATATGTTGACTAAACCTGACAGTCAATCCAATAAAAAATGACAGCTGACATTCTTTAGCGCGTCACTTAACCGATGCTAATGCAACAATTAGCTGCATAATTGAAGTCAAGAATTAGTGAAGTTCTAGTGGTCGTTGAAAGCCGACGCTATTGTAGTGTCACACAATAAGCCGACGCTAATACAATTAACTTCCAGCTTTGGAAAGTCCACCCGACCCCCACACTAAGCTGACGCTAACCCCCTATAGTGTCGGGTTTTTTTTGTATTAGCGAGGGCTTTTTGACCGACGCTAATTATGTTTTTTCTTGTAGTGGCTGCATATAAAAGCTAACCACTACTCTATGTAAAAGGCAAGAAGAATATTATTCAAAGTATAATAAAGTGACTACATTGAATACACTTCATTTTCCGATAAAACTTCACACTTTCTTCTTCTTAATCCCTTATCTCTAATGTTGTTGGTTTCTAAAATCACTTGTTCACTTGTTATAATCCTTCATGTCCTTTTTACAAAGGTCCGTTTTTTCAAGACCAACAAACTTATTAATCTCGAACTCATATTTTTTAAAATATTCATCCAAGAGCTTTTCCAAACTAAAGATTCCGCATATCAGTTTATACTTATTTGTGTTTCTATTTTTGAAGATTCAAAATCAAAAGGCATTCAATTAGAGTATTAAACCATGAATGTAGAATGATTAATTTTTTGAATAAAAAATCCAATCTTATTATGATTCATAACATACATTACTAATAAAATATTATATTTTTAAGTAAAAACAAGTGATATAATTAATCATAATATTATATTATATATAATTTACAAATTTAAAAATAAAATAAAAAATAATATTCATATAAATTATTACACATTTGGGCTTCAAATCAACCTAGCTCTGTTATTTATCCAATAGAGATGTATATGAATCACATGTATATTTAAATACTAAACATTATAAATTACTATTAAAATTTATTCTCTTATTCAAAATATTGAAAATACATACATATTTGAAGAGTACAAAAATATCAAACTATAAAAATCTAAAACATATATAATACTATATACAATATGAAACAATTTAAGAAGAATAATAATGTCTAAATGCAGTTGTGTTGATGTATGACTACAACTCCATTAAAGTCTCTCCCATAAAAGTAATAATCAAGGAAAAGGAAGGAAATTATTAAAAGATTGAAGCACTGGAAACCAATTCCTCCTTCCATTTCTACCTCTCCTCACAACCTCATTATTTTGAATCTCTCTATTTCCATTTTCCATATTAGCCAAAACATTTGAATCCTCACAAGGCATTTGAAACCTACAAACTGGACAAGAACTATGTAGTTTAAGCCATGAAACAATGCAATCACTATGAAACTTATGTTTGCATGGCATTTCTTTAGCAACACTTCCAATCTCAACATCTTCTAAACATATTGTACATTGCAATTTCTCATCATTTATCATATTTTCCATTGCTTCTATTGCTTCCTTCTTTGTTGGAGGATTCACACTTGCATAACTACTAGGTGTTATTTGTGCCAAGTGTTGTAGCAATAAATCAAATCCACTTCCATCCACAAAATCATTCAAAGATCCAATAGTATTAGGGTTCATATTATTTTCATTTGACCTATTTAAACTTGTGTGATTCAAATTTGGCCCTCTAACAATTAATGCACCTTCATTGAATGGATCAATAACAAGTATATTATTATTAGTATTATTATTATTGTTATTATTATTATTATTGTTACTATTATTATTATCAATAATGTTTCTATTATGTTCTATGTTTTCATTTTCTGAAACCATTCTAACATGAAGTCCTCTAAAGAGATGCATCATGTAAGTTGAAGTTCTTCTCCTTCTTCCAATTACAAGTTCATTGTAATTTCCTCTTTCTTGTTCAAAATCTTCATCATTTCTTGATGTGCTACTTTCTTGTGAAGAAATTGTAGCTAGAGAAGGACTAAAAGCATTCATCAAACCAAGAAAAATTGGTGCATAAAGTGAGAAAACCCAAGCTGACCTTAAATCAATAGCATCATTACTATGATGATGACTTAGATTTTCCATTGCATCACCAAATTGCGTGTCACAGAAGGGACATTTGTTTTCATACTCATTCATTGGAATCACCATTTTAGAGCATATGGTGCACCATTGCTCATTCTCCATTTTGCAAACTTATATTTTCTATAATATAATATCCTTTTTTATATATAAATTGGTTATAATAATAATAGAATACCAATATTAACCATTCAATTAAAGGGTGGTCTTGTTTTTGTTGAGAAAGATTTCAATTCATTGGGAAAAGAAAAATCCCATTTCTACCAATAGTCATGTAACATCTGAAATAGAAATATTATGCAAAGAATAAATCATCAAATTTGTAGATGAGAGATTTGGAAGAAGAAAAAAAAACATAAATGAAATTTGAATAAAAAAATATAACTAAAAAAGTTTGTTACCATTTTTAGTTGTGGAAGTAGATGAAGAAACAACATTTAAAATTCAATGATCTAATAAGCCCTTTTATACTCTTTTTAATTGTTCTTTTTTAGATTTGGTTTGATTTAGCTAAAAGATATTTTACCAGTCATTTTGTAAAATATCTATTATGATATTTTAAGGATAGAATATGATAAATTTGCAACATGCACTTTTATGGTTATAGATTAGATTTACTTATCTCATAAATCAAAAATTTGAATTTTGCTAAAGTTGTAACATTGTCAATTTTAGCTCGACTAAATACCTATTATACCTCATCTCAATTTTAGCTTGACTAAATACCTATTTTACCTCATCTCAATTTCTTTTAATACTAATTGTGGAATGAATTTGGAGTTTTTTTTAATGTTATGATAGAGAGATTTTAGATAAAAAGTTCATCCACTTTTTGCATTCTAAATTAGACTTAAAATGAATAATTGATTTTTAATTTTCTAAGAATATTAAATAGGCTTACTTTATGAATTTAGATAATATATTTTGTTTTTTTTCCAACTAAAAATCTTCATTAAGCCAAAACGACATCAAGACAAAGAGAGGGATTTTCACTAGAGAGGCATCATGTTAATGGTCATGAATCCAAGAAAAGTTACAACTAATTTGTAACTAACTTGCAACAAACTGAAGCAAAAAAAAAATAGAAACAGTTGGAGAAGAAGATGAAAAATATTCTCACTCACATTGATTGGAAATAAATAATATAATATCCATATATATACATTGTGAACCACACAAATAATATGGAAAAGGATGAATCCTAGTTGTACATGTGTCACTCTCTAAACTATATAAAGTTATATATGCTAATAGCCCTCCTCAAGTTGGACTATGTATACTACAAAGTCCCAACTTGACCAAAATCGAATTCAAGGCTGGAGAGTGAAGAGGTTTAGTGAACATATCTCAAGTTGTGCATTTGTGGAAATTGGCAGCAGGTGAAGAAGCTTGGATTGCAACTTTTCTTGAATAACATGACAATCAAGATCAATGTGTTTACTCTTTTCATGAAAAGTAGGATTATGATCTAAATAGATAACGAACTTGCTATCACAATAGATTGAAGCATGTTGAGAGAAAGAAATGTGCATGTCTTTGAACAAGTAATCGAGCCATTGAAACTCACATGTAAGTGATGTTAGATCCCTATATTCTGCCTCAGGGTGTCGCTTCTTTGATTTCCAGCATAATAAGGATGATCCATGGATTACACAATAGTCAGTAACAGATTTCCTTGTATCAGGGCATCTGGCCCAATCAGAGTCAGCAAAACCATAGAGTTTCAATGAACTTGCTAATGCAAAGAGAATTGGTGAGATAGATCACGTGTAGCAACATTATAGTGAGGTAATAGAGGATTGGCAACAAATTGACTTAGGTGCTGAACAACAAAGGAGATGTCAGGCCTATAATTGGTGAGATAGATCAATTTTCTAATCAGTCTTCTATAAGAAGAAGGGTCCTCCAAAGGCTTACCTTTAGTAGCTGAAAGTTTGAGAGTAAGGTTAAAGGGTACATAAGATGGTTTTGAGGCAAGAAAACTAGATTCTTCAAGAAGTTCAAGGGTATATTTCCTTTGGTTGAGAAAAATGCCCGTGTTAGACCTAGAAATTTCAAAACCTAGGAAGAACCTTAACTAGCCTAGGTCCTTAATCTTGAAATGATGGTCCAGAAGATGTTTGACATGTTGAATTTCTTGCATGGAATTACCTACAAGGACTATGTCATCAACATATACAAGAAGAGCTGTAAAATTATGTTGAGTGGCTTTAGTGTACTAGGAATGATCAGCCTGGGATTGTTGATAGCCAATGGAAATGAGGAAGGAAGATAATTTGGAATACCACTATCTGCTAGCTTGCTTAAGCCCATAAAGAGATTTTTGTAATTTGCAGACTTTGTTAGGGTTAGAGCAAGCAAGACCTGGTGGAAGAGAGATGTAGACTTCCTCATGAAGGTCACCATGCAGAAAAGCATTGTTGACATTTAATTGCTCAAGATGACAAATCTTAATAGCTGCAATAGACAACAATACTCTCACAGTAGTAATTTTTTCCACAGGAGAGAAAGTGTCAAAATAGTTTATACCCTCTATTTGTGTATAACCGTTTGCCACTAGCCTTGCCTTGTACATTTCAATGGAACCATCAGCCTTGTATTTAACTTTGTAAACCCATCTGCAACCAATAGGAGACTTCCCAACTGGTAAATCAACCAAAGTCCAGGTTTGATTGTTCTCAAGGGCCAGTAGTTCCACATCCATGACTTGCTTCCAACAGTCATATTGGATGGCTTGTTTATAAGTCTTTAGCTCAGGGTTTGTAGAGATGGAACAAGAAAAGTGTTTATAAGATGGTGAGCACTTGTTATAAGGAAGTACATATGCAGGAGGATATGCAATATGTGAATCAGAATGCTTATGAGATGTGGATTTGAAAATATTATAACAATGATAATAAGCCAAATAAGAAGGAGAATGAGAGGCTCTAATAGACTTTCTTAAAGGTATGGAGGTGGATGCAATCTCCAAGGATGGAGTAGAGATAGTATTAGTAGGCAAGGGTATATTACTATGTTAAGTATTAGGTAAAAGTGTAGGATCCAAAGAACCAGAGGGTAAAGAGATTGATTCATTGGGGGAAGATAAAGTGTATTGTCCTATAGAACGTGAATGGTCTGAACTGAGGGGACTGGTATTGGTAGAGTTGTCACTATCAGTAGAAATGGAAGGAGAGAGGGTAACATACTGGTTATTAAAATCAGAATTAGAGGAAATAAGGGAATTTGGGGAACTGGGATTATTGGGATTGTGGAAAGGCTGAGGGGTAGGATCATAAGTATCATAAAAAACAGGGTTAAAGGTGTGGTTAAGACGATTTTAAGGAGAAGAGAAGTTGATATCGGTATTATGAAAAGGGAATTGTTGTTCATAGAAAACAACATTTCTAGACACAAAAATATTGTGGTGGTGTAAGTCATAAAGGATATAGCCTTTTGTGCCATCTTGAAAGGCTAGAAACACACACTCTCTAGCTCTAGGGGTCAAATTTTGTCCTATGTGCTTGAAGAGTAGTAGCATAACTCAAACAACCAAGCATTTTAAGATGAATAAGAGAGGGTGGTTGTAGATATTACAACTCACATGGACATTTAGATTTAAGAAGATGGGTGGGTAATCTGTTTATAATGTGAATGAAATGTTGGATACAAAAATTCCACAAAGTAAGAGGAATATTGGAATGAAAAAAGAGGGTTCTAGCAACATTGAGAATATGTTGATGCTTTCTTTCTACCACCCTATTTTGTTGGGGGTGTCTCAACACATGATCTTTGGTGAATAATTCCTTTTAACTTAAGAAATTCAGAAAGAGCTAGAAATTCAGTACCATTACCAGACCTTAGACATTTGAGTGAAGTTTTGCACTAATTTTCTATATAAGACACAAATTGAATAAGGCTTTGCTTAGTTTGATCTTTAGGTTTAAGGAAAATCACCCAAGTATACCTAGTATAATCATCAACTAATGTTAAAAAGTATTTCTGGCCTAAAGTGGAAATAGTAGCAAAGGGACCCCATAAATCAACATACAATATTTCAAAAGGGGCAAGAGAATGAGTACTACTATGAGGAAAATGAAGCTTCTTTTGTTTACCAAAGTGACAAGAATCATAAGCAACATCATTATTTTTGTAAGTAATAAAAAGAAAAATCTTGGAAATAGTTTGTAATCCTATATCAGATAAGTGTCCTAATCTCTGGTGCCAAAGATTACATGAGTTTTGAATAACAAAATTACAAGTGGAAAAATGTGTGGAAGCATCAAGCACATAAAGTCTTCTTTGCATTTTAGCTATACCAATCATTTTCGTTTGAATGGTTCTGCACAATATGGAAAAAATTAGAATTAAACTGAACACTACATTGGTTGCTACAAACAAGTTTAGCAATTGAGATTAAATTGACATGAAAATCATATATGTACAAGACATTATGTAAAATCAAGGATGGAGAAAGAGATATGCTTCCAGATATAGATGCAGTAAGAACAAAACCATCAGGAAGGTTAACATGCACATGAATGATATTCTTATATGAAATGAAAGCAGGAAGATGAAATGATATATGGTCAGTGGCATCAGTGTCCAAAATATAAAGATGAGGATGCTTACATATGTCATTAGAAGAATGAGAATTGTATACAAATGGAAAGGTTGATATGGAATTTACTTTGGGAGAGGGTTGAGACTGTTGGAGCAATTCAAGGATGTGATGATACTGATCCTGAGTAAAACCAAATGATGGATTTGAGGCTGAAACTGGTTGAGAAGAATCCTGAGTAGAAGCAGTTACTTGAGCAGCAGATTGAGAACTAAAGTTCTTGCCTTTTCCCTTAAAACTTGGGGGATAACCATGCTTGAGAAAGCATGTCTCAATAGTGTTATTGGTGCGATTACAATGTGTGCATACACGACTATGGCCTCGATTTCCATTAGAACCTTGAAATCTGCCTTTAGAGCCAGTAACACTAGATTTTGCAGCTTGATTACCTGAAGCATTACTGACTTGAAATGCTGCAACTTCCTCACTAGTGTTGGTGGACGATACAACAGGTGCATTAGAGATATTCAATTAACGTTCTTGTTGAATCACCAATGAGAAAACCTTATCAACATCAGGCAGAGGGGTCATCATCATAATTTGTGACTTAGAATGACTAAACTTCTCATTCAGGCCTTTGAGGAACATAATGACATAGTCTTGTTCACGATATTTCTGCATAAACGTGATGACACCTCACGAGCAGAGAATGGCACAAGTACAAACAGGTAGAGGGAGATAATTTTCTAACTCATCCCACATTACTTTGAGCTATGTGAAATAGTTAGAAACATCAAGCGTACCTTGGAGAAACTTGTAAAGATCTTCCTGAATATCTGAAATGCTGAATATATCACTGTAAGAAAAACGAATATGTAAGTTCTTCCATACTCCTGCAACATTATCAAATCCATAAGACGAATTTAGCAATTTTCTCTAAAAAAGATCGAAGAGGTTAAGCTAACACCATGGTATAGCAACAAATCCATGGAGAATAAAGAGGATTTGAAACAATAGGTTTTGTGAGGGTTCCGTCGATGCACTTCTCTTTGTTCTTGGAGATGAGAGCTATATGCATTGATCTAGACCATGTATGATAATGGTGAGACAAGAACAATGGCAGGGTTTTCATTTGGATGCGGGTACTAAGGATTCGACGTGTTCGTGGAAAAATCAGTGTAGCTCTGATAAGCCATTGAAACAGAACAAAAACAATGAAGAAAGCACAAACAAATTCAGCAAGAAGAAAACAAGAAGAAACTGCAATGCAGAGAGAGACGATTGTTGAATCAAAGGATAGTGATGAAGAAAAATGGCTATCAGAGTTGTGTTAGTTGTGATACCATGTTAATGGTAATGAATCCATGAAAAGTTACAACTAGTTTGTAACTAACTTGCAACAAACTGTAACAAAAAAGTAGAAACAATTGGAGAAGAAGATGAAAAATATTCTCACTCATATTGATTGGAAACAAATAATACAATATCCATATATATACACTGTGAACCACACAAATAATATGGAAAAGGATGAATCCTAGTTGTAAGTCACTCCATAAACTATATAAAGTTATATATGCTAATACATCCAAACCAAATTATAGAACCCATGGATTAGCCAAAACATGACATGTGGTGAGTATCCACATTATACAATATAATGAAAAGAAGTAACAAAAGAAAAAAGAATTTTTTGTGTGCAAAACCCTACAATTTAAAGCAATATGATCAAAGTTTGCTATAGTCATCACACAGAGTTAATACAATCCACATCAGAAGAGGAATTAGAAAGAATGTAGACTTTGTCAAATCCCAATCATTTCACCACATTGAGGTTCCATCTAATAGCAAGAATTTCTGCCAGGTAAGGATCAACACAGAGTTTCTCTTTCAAGCAAGCAACAACAATATATTTTGTAAGATGAAATTGTACAAAACAGGTTTGATAATAATATCTACTAGTAGATGTCTCTGTCTAGAAACTAGACATGAACCTTTTACAGATTAGACAAAAAAATAACACCACAGATCATACCATAAGCAAAAGCTATAAATTAGTCATCTAATTAAAACAAAATTGAAGCGTAATAGTTAAGGTTGTTCATGATTCAGTTTAAAGAGATAATTAAATCGAACTAAAATGTACTATAACAAAATTATTTAAAACCAAATTGAATTGTTATATTTTTTTAAAACCGAACTGAACCGAACTAACAATTCGGTAAACAATTTGTTAATTTTGAATCAAATTGAACCGTTATAATAATTCTTTTTTAGCTGAACTGTTTTATATGTTGGAGTAAAATATTATACTTCTTTTGAACTTCTTTTTTAATAAAAAACTTATTTGACAAAAATGTATTTTCAAACTAATTATAGAATTGGATTTTCAAATTAGATTTATATCAAGGTAATTATATTTTCAAGATCCATTATATTTTCAAACTAATTATAGAATTAAATGTATATTAAATTGAGTTTAGAACAATACAGTAGAAAAATATTAAAATATTTTCAAACTAATTATAGAATTGGATGTATATTAAAAATGATTTTAAAACAATCATGTAGAGAAATATTATAAATTTTATTTAGCATTTGTATTTGTAAAAAATCTATACATTTAAAAAATAAATAAATAAATTGTTCATTCCAATAAAATTATATAACAAAAATTTTCAAACTACAAGAATAAGTAGCCACAGTGAAGAATCAATAAGCAATATATATATATATATATATATATATATATATATATATATATATATATATATATATATATATATATATATATATATATATATATATATATTGGTTTTAAAAAGTTCGGTTTGATTATTCATGGTTCAGTTTCAGTTTGATAAATGTGGTTAAATGATTAAATTTATGGTTCAGTTTGTAAACTATTATAATAAGTTCAGTTATTTTTAGTTCTTTGAAGCATGCAATGATGTATAGTTCTGGAGGATACTACGAGCATTGCTAGAAGAAGAAGGAAGTTTATCTTCAGATTTGAGGAGAGCTGGAGCAATGATTCTAGATGTATTGCAGCTGTTAATGATCTTTGGAAGGGAATTGCGGGTGGGAGCCATTCTAAAATTACTGCGGTGTAGGGTCTCGATGAGATTAACAACAGCAGTGCAAGAAGAAACAGTAGCAGTGCAAGAAGAAGATAGACACATAAGCAAGAAGAGTGCATGATAGCTTAATATGTAGTGTAGCTCATTCAATAACTATTTCAGTTTTTCTGTTATGAAGTTAGTTAGAGTTAGTTGTACTCTATATAAGAATCTTGTAACTGTTTTACACATAATCAATACAACAAGCTTCTTCTTCATTTTCTTCTGCACTCTTTTGCTTCAATTCCTCCATTAATGGAGTATGCAGTTTGCTTAGATGGTATCAGAGCAGGTTGATCCTGCTCTGTTTCCGCTGTGCCATCACCATGATCAAAGCTTTAATGGTGATCAGATTCATTATTTGTTTTTGTTTGAATTCTGCTTGAAGTTGCAGAATCTTGCTCGATTTTCATTGTTTTCTAACTTTCATTC
The DNA here is from genome assembly GCA_963966055.1 of Lathyrus aphaca. Lineage (NCBI taxonomy): Eukaryota > Viridiplantae > Streptophyta > Magnoliopsida > Fabales > Fabaceae > Lathyrus > Lathyrus aphaca. The sequence goes on from OZ014519.1 coordinate 412,254,782, forward strand.
TAAAGAGTCTTTCTCCTTGTTCGTTGAATCTCTTTTTCATGATGACAAGGAATAACAACAATAACATTTCAGCAAATACTTCAGGTCAGGACCAATTGGATCCCTACTACGTTCATGCATCTGAAAATTCATCCACGGTATGCGTTACGCCTCCATTATCAGGTGAAAACTATCATGCCTGGTCCATGAAGATGAGAAGAGTATTGGCAATGAAAAATAAGTTTCAATTTGTTGATGGAACTATTGAAGAACCAGAGAAGAATAGTCTTAACTATTTTGCGTGGCAAAGATGCAATAATCTTGTTCATACATGGATCATCAACTCAATTGCACCCTCAATTGCACAAAGTGTGGTGTTTATTGATAGTGCATATGAAATGTGGAATGATCTCAAAGATAGATTCACGAGAGGAGATCGCATTCGTGTTGCACAATTGTATCAAGAAATATCAAATCTGAAGCAAGGTAATAAGAAGATTTCAGATTATTTCACTGAATTGAGAAGTTTGTGGGAAGAACTTGATCAATATAGACCAATGCCAAGTTGTACTTGCCGCATAGCATGTGCTTGCCTAGCTATGAGGAATAGTAGAGGTTTTAGAGCTGAAGATAGAATTATCCAGTTCTTGATTGGTTTGAATGAAGAATTCCATGGAGTTGTATCACAGGTATTGCTTATGGATCCTATCTCTCAAATCAACAAAGTCTTTTCTATGGTCATGCAACAAGAGAGGAAAATATGTGGGACTGTGTTTTTGAACAGCAATGTGATTGAAGAAGCTAGCATGGTCAATGCTGTTGATACAAGATCTCATGCTAATAGAGGCAACAACTATGCTGGTAGAGGAAGAGGCAACAACTATGCTGGTAGAGGAAGAGGAAATATGAAAGTGTGCACACACTATGGTAGAAATGGACACATAGTGGACTCCTGTTACAAGAAACATGTCTATCCACCCAATATTGCTAGAGGAAGCTCATCATATGCAAACCAAGTAGAAGTTGATGGATCAGGTCATGAACAATCTGCTGCTTCAACAAGTGAAAATGGCAGCATGACATTAACAAAGGAGCAGTATCAAAGTTTAATGGTGCTTCTTAAGAAGAATACAGGATCCATCAATCTTGCAAAATGATGTAATGCTTATATTGCTAGTTTTAATACCAAAAGTAGTGAAAGCTGGATATTAGACACATGAGCTACTCATCACATATGTCACAATATAGATTGGTTTTTAAAACATAATGAGATCAATGCTATAAAGGTGAATCTTCCCAATGGTAATTCTATTACAGCATCAATCAGTGGAGAAGTACAACTGTCTAATAATTTTGTTATTAAGAATGTATTGTTTCTGCCAAAATTTGAAGTCAATCTGATTTCAGTATCAAAATTATGTAGAGAGCAAGACTGCAAAGTAGTGTTTGAAACTGACAAGTGTGTTGTACAGGGAAAGAAGAGCTTGATGAAGATTGGTTCAACTAGAGAACAAGATGGCTTATATTACTTGGATGCCTATCAAGAAGACAGTAATATAGCTTTTGTTTCTAGTGTCTTTACCAACAAGAAATCAGCAAATATAGCTCCAGCCATTCTATGGCATTTGAGATTAGGGAATTTATCTCATGACATAATGAATTGTATGAGTCACATGTATAGTTACATTCCAAGTAGTGTTCATAAAGCTTGTGATGAATGTCAGCAAGCTAGACAAAAATGTTTGTCATTTCCTATCAGTAATCATAATGCTAATGAACTGTTTGAGCTTATTCATGTTGACATATGGGGACCATTTAACACTATTTCTATTCATGGTTTTAAATATTTTCTGACTATCCTTGATGATCACAGCAGACATGTTTGGGTTGTTATGTTGAAATCCAAAGCTGAAGTAGGTCATAAGATAGTGGATTTTGTAGCTATGGTAGAAACACAATTTAGCAGAAAAGTCAAAATACTTAGAAGTGACAATGGGACTGAGTTGATTATGCCTGCATATTATGCTTCAAAGGGAATTCTACATCAAAGAAGCTGTGTTTACACTCCTCAACAAAATGGTAGAGTTGAGAGGAGGCATTAACACATTCTCAACATTAGTAGAGCTCTCATGTTTCAATCAAAATTTCCAAAAGCATTCTGGTCATATGCAGTTCTTCATGTTGTGTATCTCATGAACAGGATTCCTACCAAAGTCTTGCACAATAAATCATCTTATGAAGTCATGTATGGAAGTGTCCCTGATTTAAGTTCTCTAAGGGTGTTTGGATGTTTGAGCTATGCTTCCTCTCTTCCAAATAAAAGACACAAGTTTGATGCAAGAGCAAGAAAATGTGCTTTCTTGGGATACAAGTCAGGTATGAAAGGCTTCATCCTGCTAGACACAGTTACTCATGATATCATCATTTCTAGAAATGTGAAATTTTTTGATATGGAATTTCCTTTCTCTGATGATGCTGATAATCCTATTCCCACCAATATCTACTATGGTCAACAATCACATATTCTTTCATCTACACATATTGAGTCCATGGAGTCAGTTCCACTTTCTCCTCTTCAGTCACATTATATTCCTGAGGCTCCTTCTCAACATTCTTCTTCTGATTCATCTAATCATGACACTCTGCATCATTTTTCTTCCAATACTCCTCAGGTTCCCGATGTTGCATTAACAGATGATACTAATGTTCCTTCTCATGTTCAGGAGGACATTCCTCTTGATGTCCCTTTAGAATCTTCATCTGAACCCATCAGAAAATCCACAAGAGTCACACAAGTTCCCATTCATCTTAAAGATTACATATGCACCTCTAAAGTTGCCTCTTCAACTTGTCAATATCCTTTAGAACAATATCTATCATATGCTAATCTCTCCTCCAGTCATCAAGCCTATGCTATGGCACTTTCTTTTGAGGTTGAACCAACAAATTACAATGTTGCATCTAAAGATCCCAGATGGGTTCAGGCTATGCACAAAGAGATTGAAGCTCTAAACAACAATCATACCTGGGAGTTTTTTGACCTCCCATCTGATGCTTCTCCCATTGGGAACAAATGGGTGTACAAAGTGAAAAGGCTTGCTGATGGATCTATTGAAAGGTTCAAAGCCAGACTTGTGGCTCAAGGCTTCAATCAAACAGAGGGTCTTGACTATTTTGAAACATTTTCACCTGTGGCAAAGATCTCCACCATTAGAGTGTTACTTGCTTTGGCTGCCATCCATGGTTGGCATTTACATCAACTAGATGTAAACAATGCCTTTCTTCATGGAGACCTGCATGAGGCAGTGTATATGAGAGTGCCACAAGGGGTTGTAGCTGATAAACCTGGGCAAGTGTGCAAACTTACAAAGTCTCTCTATGGCTTAAAGCAAGCAAGTAGGCAATGGTTTGAAAATTTTACAACTTTTCTCAAAGCTCAAGGATTCTAGCATGCTCATGCTGATCATACTCTTTTCATCAAAGCCAATTCCACTTCTTTCACAACTTTGCTAGTTTATGTAGATGACATAATTCTAGCTGGCACATCCCTCACAGTCTTTGCTAAGCTCAAGTAAGCTTTGCATAAAGCTTTTCATATCAAGGATCTTGGTACTTTGAAATTCTTTCTTAGCCTCGAATTTGCTAGATCATCCAAAGGAATCACACTATGTCAAAGGAAGTATTGTCTTGAATTGCTTCAAGAAGCTGGCCTTACTGGTTGCAAACCAGCTTCTACACCTTTGCATGCTTCCCTTAGACTTCATCAAAACAATGGTGCAGCTTTTGCAGATATCACTGCCTATAGAAGACTTGTGGGCAGACTGCTATACCTCACCACTACCTGACCAGACATTTCTTTTGCCACAGAACAACTTAGTCAGTATATGAATGCTCCCACTAAATTACATTATAAAGCTGCCCTTTGTGTTTTGAGATACTTGAAGAAATCCCCTGCTCGTGGCATTCTTTTCTCTGCATCCTCGAATTTGCAAATTCTAGGATTCAGTGATGCAGACTGGGGTGGTTGTATTGACACGTGGCGTTCCATCTCTGGTTATTGTTTTTTCATTGGCCAGTCATTAGTGTCGTGGAAATCCAAGAAACAAATCACATTCAGCTGCTCTTCAGCTGAAGCAGAATATCGTGCCCTAGCTGATGCAACTCGTGAATTACAATGGATGTGTTTTCTCTTACATGATCTCCAACAACATCCCTCATGCCTTCCTGTTCTTTACTGTGATAATCAAAGTGCTCTTCATATCTCAGCCAATTCGGGTTTCCACGAGAGAACCAAACATTTGGATATAGATTGTCACTTAGTTCGTGAAAAGATTCAGGCTGGTGTCATGCGGTTGTTACCTGTTCCTTCTAAAGATCAAGCTGCGGATGTGTTCACCAAAGCTCTTGGTCCACGACCTTTCATTGATTGCTTATCTAAGCTTGGTTTGATAGATTTGTATCAACCTCAAGCTTGTGAGGGGGTAAACGCAGCAGTGCAAGAAGAAACAACAGCAGTGCAAGAAGAAGATAGACACATAAGCAAGAAGAGTGCATGATAGCTTAATATGTAGTGTAGCTCATTCAATAACTATTTCAGTTTTTCTATTATGAAGTTAGTTAGAGTTAGTTGCACTCTATATAAGAATCTTGTAACTTTTTTACACATAATAAATACAACAAGCTTCTTCTTCATTTTCTTCTGCATTCTTTTGCTTCCATTCCTCCATTAATAGAGTATGCAGTTTGCTTAGAGAGATTTTTAAGGTATATAGGAGGGATAATGTCAAGAAGGAAATTCTCAGGATTGAAGAGTTCCTCAATGAAGAGTGCAGGTGGAATTATTCAACAGAAGACATTAAAGTCCAACAATCTCTGGAAAATCAAAGGAATAACCTTTTTCAGGTGGAAGAAATTCTTTGGTGCCAACGAAGCTATGCGGTGTGGCTTAAGCAAGGTGACAAAAAAAACAAGTTCTTCCATAGAAAGGCCAACCAAAGGAGGAAAGCAAACACTATCATGAAAATCAAAGACAACATGGGGGTTTGGTTGAAAGGAGAAGACCATTGTGAGAGAGTCTTAGTTAATTATTTTTCTGATCTTTTTTCAAATTTAAAGCCTACTAATATTGAAGAGTTGTGCTCTATAGTGAAAGGGAAGATTCATCCAAGGCGCTTTAGATGGTGCGAAGAAGCCTTTACAACTACCGAGGTGAATAATGCCCTTTTTTAAATGCACCCTTTCAAGGCCCCAGGGCCCGACGAGCATCTGACTTTATTTTTTCAGAAATATTGGGGAAGGCTTTACCATATACCCCTACATCCATACCTTTAACCCTACAATTTTGTCAAAATGCCTATTATAACCTTATTATATTTTATTATTTTATTATTTTATTTTATTTTTTTTACCATTTGTGTCAGACCGTCATATTCTAGAAAAAATTGGACCCAAAAAACACGTTCTGGAAGACTTTTAATATGAGTTCCGGTACGTTAATTAACATACCGGAAGACTTTGTGTGAGTCTTCCGGTATTGTAATGTTTGCTCACCGGAAGACTTAATAAAAGTGTTCCGGTACGGAACACTTTTATTAAGTCTTCCGGTATCCCTGAGTATGTGTACCGGAAGACTTTATGTAAGTGTTTCGGTATTGTAAGAGATACAATACCGGAAGACTTACATAAAGTCTTCCGGTTTGTAAATTTTTTTTTTTTTTTTTTTTTTTTTTAAAATATTTTTATTTTGTAGGTGCAGTACCTTTATACGAAAAAGAACCAATATGTGTGAATACATCAGATGTATTTACAATGTCAGAGAGATTTGGTACACGAGATGAGGTGATAAGATGGGTTAAAGACACCGGATTACAAAATAATGTGACGGTCATCATCACTCGTTCAGATACACAAACAGGCAAGAGAGGAAGAAGTAACAAAATAATATTTGGTTGCGATAAAGGTGGGAAATACAAGGATATTCGTAGTGGAATAGAAAGTGCGACCAAAAAATGCGGATGCCCATTTAAGATCAGGTCAACTCCGACAAAAGATGGATCTGGATGGAAGATTGATGTAAAATGTGGCGTTCATAACCATGATTTACCTGATAGATTATAAGGTCACTCATTTGTTGGTAGGTTGACAGCGGATCAGAAGCAACATGTTGCTGATTTAACAAAGATAAAGGTTGCACCTAGAAATATATTGCATTCCATGTACGAGCGAGATCCAGATTGTGTCACTCGGATCACACAAATATACAAGCAGAAGAGTATGATGGAAAAAGAGATAAGAGGTCCTATAAGTGAGATACAACATTTGTTTAAGCTTATCGAGGCTGCAGGTTATGTTTATTGGAGTAGAAAAAGAGACGACTCTGAAGTTATTAAAGATATATTTTGGGCACATCCAGATTCAGTTAAGTTGTTGAATATGTTTCCTATTGTGTTAGTTATGGATAGCACTTATAAGATAAACAAATACAGGCAAACTTTGTTTGAAATTGTTGGCATGACATCAACCGAGTTGACTTTTGCTGTCGTATTTGCGTATATTGAGTCTGAGCAGACTGAGACTTTTTGTTGGGTGTTAGATAAGCTTAAACAATTTTTTGTGAAGAAAGATTTATTTCCATAAGTGATGATGACAGATAGAGATCTTGCTTTGATGAAAGCCGTTGAGACTGTGTTTCCACGGACAAATAATTTGCTATGTCAGTTTCACATTAACAAAAATGTTGGTGCAAAAAGGAAACTATTAGTGGCTCCTGATATGCAGGAGTCAATTGGCAAATTATGGACGGATGTTGTATGGGCTAGTGATGAGGTTGAGTATGCTCAACATTTAAAAGAACTTGAGCAAGAGTGTGTTGATTGTGTTGGTGTAAGCCCTAGAGGCCAATACTTTTTGGTACTTGTATCGGATTATTCGTTTAATAATAAAAGGCATTTCTTTATTATGTTTGTCTTTCAGAATAATAAAGTCCCTAGAATAGTTAGTCTGTTTAATGAAATGTTAAGTGTGACTTAATCATGAGATCCCATTAAACATAAAGACATTATTCTTAAAATATCCGTAGTCAAGCTTTATTGCAAAGTGGGATAACATTAAAGCATTGAGACTATTATGAAGATAGACTGATGATCACATCTCATGGATCATGGATAAAGAGTTATCAAGTCTTGACATAGGTATAAATATTAGGAGTAATATTTATACCGGATTTACCCGCTATGAGAATACTACATAGTATGTTATGCAAAGTGTCATAAGTTATTCTCATGGTGATAATGGTGTATTACCACCCTTCGACCTGAAACCACTATGGACCCTAGATGTAGAGTCGGGTGCTTTATTGCTGATCAAACATTATCCGTAACTGGATGATCATAAAGACAGTTGATGGGCACTCCACGAAGCATGCTGAGGGACATGAGTGTCCTAGATGGAATTTGCCAATCCTGCATAACAGGAGAAATGTCTAAGGGCCCAATATTGAACTGGACAAGGATGACACAGTGTATGCCTTGTGTTCAATATAGACATAGGGACAAAAGGGTAATTGTACAAACATATATTATCACGAAAAAAGGTTTTGTCAGATCACATGACATTTTCGTGACTTGGGTAGCAGTGATGTGTTGCTAGATACCGCTCACTGTTTATTATGTTAAATATATAATTTAATTTAATTACCAACGTTACGAAATCCTACAGGGTCACACACATAAGGACAGTTTGATGAGAGATAGAGAAATCAAAGGAACACCGTAAGGTACGGTGCACTTAAGTGAAAATAGAAATTCGGATAATATAATAATAATTATTGTTATTTTATAATGGTTATAAAATAATAATAAAATAAATATATTTATTATAATAATAGTTATTATAATAATATATAATATTATTATGGATCATGTGAATTGGGCTTTTAGCCCGCAGCCCACAAGAGAGTCTATAAAAGGAACCCTTGTGATGAAGCTTTCACTTGATGCAATTTCGTTTTTGATTCTCTTTTCTCACTCAAATAATTCCGTTCGTAAGCAACTAGTACTGTGACCGGAAGCTGTTCGTGTGGACTGAGTAGAGGCGTTGCACTTCATCAACGCTTGTGATCGCTGCATCAAAGATCTGAATCGCCACAAAGAGGTAACGATTCTATCACTGACCATGCTCATTCGTAAGGATCACTAAAGGAAATTTTTTGTTTTCCGCTGCGTTTAGATCGCAATTTTCCTTCAGTGGTATCAGAGCCACTTACGAAACCATGGATCTGATAGCTGTTAAATTTCCGTCTTTTCTGTATTTGATTCGATTAAAACACAGAATGAATTTAACAATAAACGATTAATTAAATTTGGCATCTGTTGTGTACGATTTGGATGATTGATTTTGATTATGCTTCAGAAACCGACATTAGTATGGTGAAGTTGTGTGATACATTGATCATCCATAGGTTACACAATTAGATCGATCACTTTTATATAAGATATAAGAAATTCTGATGCAAAGATGGTATATGGGATATACTGTTTTGATTTCATCCATTCAATCACATAAGGATTGTAATTCTTTTGAAAGATCATCATTTTCATTCGCTTCGGAATCCGACGTTAGTATGGTGAAGCAATGACATGTTGATCTATCATATTGAGTTATCAATCGAGTTGTGTTTGACGGCATGAAATTGTTGCATTAGGATTAATGGCAGTACAAGTGTTGTATTGCCGCAGACTTTTCCGGTTGGGGTTGTAAATTGATCGTACCTGGAGATCAGGATCCAATACAGCTGGACTCGAGAGCGGGCGGAAATGATTGTTGAGGAGAAAAAAGGGGTGTACCTGCAACACACTCCGATGCCAAAGTAAGTATCCGAGCGACAGTGAGCAAGTACCAGTATTAGGGTTGAGAATTGAATACCTGCCCCTCTCAAATGAGAGGGTTTTTATAAGGGACTGACTAGAATTCTATTGGGTGGTTAGGTGAAGCGCGGATCGAGGGGTCCGTGAAGATAGGAAACGGTCAATATTATCCGTTAGGAGATCTCCTCAAATCCGGATCGTTGGTGGTCGACTGAAGACCACTTTTCATGGTTATGCTCGACGTCGAGCGAGGTGAATGGATCAATCTTTCTGGCCCAATAAGAGGGATTGGGCCGGGCCGGAACAGGAGCCCCCCAAGTCATTGCTCGAACTATCGAGCAGTGACTTAGAAGAGACGACATAGTGATCGACGGAGTGGGATGTCATGGTCGAAGATCCATGCAATCGGTCTTCCGGGCAGGCGATACGTTGCTCGGTAGAGGAATGTGAAACGAAAAGCTGGAATATCTGGATATTCGCGCCTATTAATGATTTGACGGCTAGCCTAGGGGCTAGGGGCTAGCGTGTAGGGGTCACGCGTGCGCACACGTGTCTTCTTCCCTATAAATAGGATTCCCAGGGCCCATTTTGACCCTTTCGTTTCATCTCCTCTCTCAAGCCTTTGCTCGTTCAACCACCGTTGCTTCAGCCGTCGACCACCGCCAGTTCTTACCGACCACCATTCACAGAAGCTTAATCTTCTCCAAAATGTCTTCTCAAGCTCAAGGTACCGTTCTTTTCTTCTCTCTTGAGCGTATATAGCTTATTTTCTGTAGAATGCATGCGGTTTAGGGTGATTTTACCGGTAGTTTTAGGATTTAGAATTAGAAAACTTTAAAATTCTTGCCACCGTAACTGGTCGGCTGTGAACCCTAGCTTTAGGGTCGACACAGACCTTGGTCGACTTAGGCTTTAGATTCCCTTGGTAGATTTCTGTCATCTGTATACTGTTGGGCGTCAGCTGTTGCCACGAGCAACGGTTAGCCAGGGCTACAGCTCGGAACATAGTTTCTGAGCTGAGGCGCGCCCTTTCACTTGTTGAGCGGTGGAAGGGTGGATTTGATATTCTTAATCGAATTCACTGATGCCTTTCCTCTGCTTTTCAGGTGATAACTTGCTCGAGGACCCGCTGGTTGTGCTTTCTGAGGATACGTCCTCGGAGAGTACGGAATCGTCTGCGTCCGTACCCTCAAGCTCGGGAGGCTCTTCTGACAGTTCGAGTACGAGTACCACGGGGCAGTCGACGGAATCGCCTCAGTGTCCTGCTCAGTCGAGGATCTCGCCCGAGGAATGGGTGATGGAAGATTTACTGGACAAGGTGTCTTCCTTCTCGAGACCTCGATCGGAACCGCTGCCCGTCGTCGGGGATCTTGCTGACTGGGTCGTGACTTGCCCAGGAGATGACGATCGCATCTTTTCAGACTTTCGCGGTCGAGCATTTTCGATGTATGAATATGCTACTTCGGTCCTGGGAGTTACGCTGCCCTTCAGCGATTTTGTGAGCGTTGTGCTCGGACATCTTTGTATAGCCCCCTCTCAGCTACACCCTAACTCCTACGCCTTCCTGAGGGCGTTTGAGATGACGTGTGCTTTCTTGGGCGTCGGGGCCACACTCCCTCTCTTCTTCCGCCTGTTTTCTTTACAACGTCAAGTCGGGCGAGGAACCGACCGGAAGGGATTCGTGTCCTTTAAACAGCGAACTAAGATCTTCAAGGCCCACTCGGAATCCATCCGGGCTTTTAAGACTGATTATTTCTTAATAAAACCTGTGAGTGATGCTGCCGTGCGAACCATGAGCTTTCTTGGGATTGACACCGATGAGAACGACGAACCCAAGTTGGACGACCAGGGTGATGTGATTCCGAGGAGATTATGGATGTTTCCCCTCTCCTGGAGTCATATGCATTACGAGCGACCAATGGGGGAATTTTTCCAGGTGGGGGAAACACTGGACGAGGATGATACGGCCAGTTTCGAAGCTTTCAGAAGGTTGGTAGCTTCTTTTACTCCGACCCCTTTATTGGACGGGGAAGGGAAAGTTATGGTCGATCAAGACGGGGGAGAAGCTCTGGAGCGTCCTTTGATCAATGTTACTAACTTGCTGGCTTGTAATAACGGGCAGGAGATAGCTGATTTTTTTGGTATCTGTTTATTTATGCTCGTTAAGTTTTTGATTTGACTTTATTGCTCGTGGCTAACTTTGGTTTTGTTTTTCTTTTCAGGTTCCCTAACAAATCCGTTGGACAAGATCCATGATCGTTTGGTCCAGCAACAGAGAAAGCGGTCGAGGGTCGTGCAAACTAAACTAACCGAGGCGAGCGCTTCAGGCTCGGGTCCTTTGGTCCAGGGCTCTCCGGTGGCATCCACTGGATCTTTGATGAAGAAACATAAAACGACGGCTACTGTGGACCTGACGGCTGGTGCTCCTCCGAAGCCAAAACATGGGATACCCCCTTGCTTCGTTGTCCGGAATTTCTTCGAAGGGAATAGTATGGAGGTGGACCGGGCAGATTCTCTGTTCCTGGAAGGAATGGACCGTCCTGCTCGGTGGCTTTCATTGGCCCAGGACGCGAGCGCTGTCATGCGGGTCTTAACCATGGCTTGGATGACGGCCGAAGGGTCCCCTCTGCTAGAGCGAGAGAATAGCAAACTCAAGGAGCAGTTGGTTACTGCCGAGGCCAAGCTGTCGACGGCCATGGAGGAGGTAAAAAAGGTCACCGCGGAATCGGCTGAACGAGCAACGGTCATTGCCAAGTTGGAGGTTGACAAAAAGAGGCTGCTCGAACAAAACAAGAAGTTAAAAGATGCCTTCTGCCCCAAGGAGGATGAGGACGAGGACACCAAGCATTTGCTGACGAGGGCCCAGTTCCTCGCTCGGATCGACCAGGATATGGAAGATCTGAACGCGTCGACTGAGTTCAGCTTCCTGAATGCGGTGGAGCAAATGAAAGCTCTTCATCCCGATCTAGCTTTGGATGTAGGTCGGATGAATTACCTTTACAAAGTGGTGGACGGCCAGGTTGTTGTTCCTGCTGACTTAGTGGTGGCCGACTCCCAGCCGGGGGCAAATGCTCAACTTGATCAACCAGAGGAGCAGCCGGACCAGGTGGAGGCCTGTGCAGAGGAGACCCGACCAGTGGGAAATGATAATTAATTAATGGCCTGCGTGCCTTCATAATTTATAATGTATTTTTTGTTTTGGGGGGGCGTGGCCCCCTTTATCTGTAATTCCGAACAAGTCGGCCTTTTGGTGCCGCATTTCTTTTTTCTAAATGTTAAGTACTTGACCGTGGAGGTCGGTTACATCTGTTGTTTGCTCGCAACTATTCGTCCGTCGGAGGACATGATTTGTTATTATTTTTACTAAGTGTTTGACGCTCGTATTTGTATCAATTAGAAGTGATTGGATATATACGGGGGGTGTGGACGACCTGTTGGTTAAGGGAACCAATCAGTCTTGGAGGGTTGTATCCTCGATCGGTGCCCGGGTCAAGATAATGGCCCGGGCTCCATGGCGTGAACGTCCCATCGCGAGCTGGGGTTCTACCTGGTCGTGGTACTTAGGCGACGTCGGACTCGTTCGAGTATCCGTTCGTGCGACAAGTTTCTCTTTTGCTCGAAAAAGAACTTGCTTTGTCTGTGATATTTAGACTGACGTGCTCGTACCTAGGCACGCAGTTGGTCTCTCTTTCTCTTCCCCTGGGAGTTGAGCAAGGTGACTGGCTTAACTATAATATTGTTTAAGTTTCTCGGCGTTCCACGGCCGAGCGAGTTCTTCCCCGTATAGATTTTCTAAGTAATAGGCGCCGTTCTCGGTTTTTGCTCGAACACGATATGGGCCTTCCCAGTTGGGTGTCAGTTTTCCCTCGCGGGGATCCCTGTGGTTTCTTCTAAGGACGAGGCTACCTACTTCGAACGTCCGTCTGATGACCTTGGAATCATACCGAGCGGCTATCTTTTGTTTGAGAATGATTTCTCGAAGGGCAGCATCTGATCGGATTTCTTCGACCATGTCGAGCTCGTCTCTTAAAGCTTCGTTATTGACATCTTGGTCCATGGGGAATTCCGTGCGTCTCGAACGGACACGCATCTCTATTGGAATTACTGCTTCAGTTCCATATGCTAATCGAAATGGGGATTCTCCGGTCGTTGAATGGGGAGTGGTTCTATACGCCCATAACACGCTATGTAGTTCCTCGACCCAGTGTTTCTTATGCTCATCTAACCTTCGTTTCAGACCTCTCAGGATTACCCTGTTTGCGGCCTCGGCTTGCCCGTTAGTTTGGGGGTGCTCGACGGAAGCGAAATGTTGTTTTGTCCCTATTGACGCGACGAACTCTTTGAAATGTTTATCCGTGAATTGAGTTCCGTTGTCGGTCACAATAGCGAGGGGCACTCCAAACCGGGCGAGGATGTTTCTTTTGAAGAATCGAAGTATATTGAGTGCAGTAATTTTGGCCATAGCCTCAGCTTCTATCCATTTGGTGAAGTAGTCGACACCCACAATCAAGTATTTTTTCTGACCAGACCCAACGACGAAGGGTCCTAGAATGTCCATTCCCCACCACGCGAACGACCAGGGTGATGATAACGATTTTAGCTCGGAAGGAGGTGCTATGTGCACGTCCCCGTGTCGTTGGCATTTATCGCATCTTTTTACATGTTCCTTTGCATCGTGCTGTAGGGTGGGCCAGTAGTATCTTCCCCTCAGAATCTTACGAGCTAATGACCGTCCGCCCGGATGTTGCGCATTGATTCCCTCGTGGACTTCCCTTAGGACGTGTGGAATATTTTCCTCTTCTACGCACCTGAGGAGGGGTGTAGAGAATCCTCGACGATACATGCGTCCACCCACTAAAGAATACGAGCACGCCCTCCGTCGTACGGTACTAGCCTCTTTCGGGTCGGTTGGTAATTCTCCTTTAGTTAGGTAGTTGAATACTAGGGTCATCCAACAGTTTGTGTCGCCCACTAGGTTAATGTGTGTGCAGGGTGACGAATGTCCAATACTTGGTTGGGGGAGCAGTTTTTGTATGACGGACTTGTTGTTTCCTTTCCTTTTGGTGCTCGCCAGCTTGGATAGGATATCTGCGCGGGCGTTACTTTCCCGGGGAACGTGTTTGATTTCTACACTCTTAAACTGCTTTATTTCGTCTTTTACGAGGGCCAGATATTCGGCCATGCTGTCACTTCTGGCCTGGAAATCTCCACGGACTTGGCTCGCGACCAATTGAGAGTCCGTGCAAATTATGATCTCTTCTGCTTCTAGGTCGTTCGCGAGCCGTATGCCTGCTAAGAAAGCTTCGTATTCCGCCTGGTTGTTAGAAGTAGGGAAAGATAGAGTCAAGGATACTTCGATGACGTTTCCTTCCTCGTTCTCCAGGATGATACCGGCCCCACTGCCCATTGGGCCAGATGCACCGTCCACGAAAATGACCCATTTAGACGAAGCTCGCGTGTCTTGCTCGGTGAAGGTAAGTTCAGCAACGAAGTCGGCCAGTGCTTGCGCTTTGAGGGCTTGTCTCCCTTCGAATTTGATATCGAATTCAGACAGTTCTAGTGACCATTTTAACATTCGGCCGGCCATGTCTGGTCGTCCGAGCAACTGTCTTATGGGTTGATCAGTCCTTACGATGATGGTGTGGGCCAGGAAGTAGTGGCGTAGTCTCCTGGCTGCGAGAAGGAGGGCCAATGCGACCTTTTCTACCTGAAGGTACCGAACTTCTGGACCGTGGAGAGCTTTGCTCGTGAAATAGACAGGTTTTTGTCCTTCGGGTCGTTCGCGCACAAGGGCTGCGCTCACTGCTTCGTTGGCGACCGCAAGATAGAGATATAGAGTTTCCCCTTCCTCTGGTCTGGATAAGACTGGGGGTTCACTTAATGCCCTTTTTAGGTGAGATAGTGCTAATTCGCACTCTGCTGTCCACTCGAACGTTGCTTCCTTACGGAGCAGTTTGTAAAAGGGGAGGGCGTGTTGAGCAGATTTTGCCACGAATCGGGCAAGGGAAGTGATGACTCCATTTAGAGATTGTATGGACTTCTTCGACGTGGGAGTTGGGAACTTCGCGAACGCTCGACACCGATCGGGATTAGCTTCAATGCCTCGTTCGGTCAAATAGAATCCGAGGAATTTTCCCGCCCGGACACCGAAGGTGCATTTCTCAGGGTTGAAACGCATTTTGCATTTTCGCGCTTGGTCGAAGACTTTTCGCAAATGGGACGCGTGGTCTGTCTCTTGTTGAGATTTGACGATCATGTCGTCCATGTATACTTCGAGCATGTCGCCGATTTCAGCTCGAAAAACTTTATTCATCATACGCTGGTACGTTGCTCCTGCGTTTTTTAGACCGAAAGGCATAACGTTGTAAAAATAATTGCCCGACTCGGTCATGAAGGCCGTGTATTTTTTGTCGGACACGGCCATGGGTATTTGATTGTAACCCGAGTATGCGTCCATGAAGGATAATAATTTGTATCCGGACGAATTGTCGACCAATTTGTCGATGTTAGGTAAAGGGTATGCGTCTTTCGGGCATGCCCGATTGAGATCGGTATAATCAACACACATTCTCCATTTTCCATTAGATTTTTTGACGAGTACAACATTTGAGAGCCAGGTTGTGTACCTGGCCTCAGTTACAAATTTTGCCTCTAGGAGGTCTTTTACAGCAGATTCGGCAGCTTCAGTCTTCTCGCTCGACTGTTTTCTCCTGCGCTGAGCGACCGCCCTACACGTTGGGTCGATGGAGAGGTGATGGCAAGCTGTTTCGGGGTCGAGCCCTGGCATTTCTGCGGCACTCCACGCGAACAAATCTACGTTCCCTTTGAGGCAAACTTCCAACTGCCGCTTCACTAACTCGGGCAGGTGTGCTCTAATCTTGACGCACCGAGCAGGATCTTCTCCCAAAGGAACTAGCTCGAAGTCTCCGTCCGGGATTGGCCGGGCTAAGGCCTCTGTTGGTCTCTGGACACTCTCACTGTTGTTTGAAAACCTGCAGTCTAAGTCGATCGAATCGACTTGAGGGAAGGCCTTGGGCATATCTGGTGGATCCAGTGTCGGGGAGACTGGTTGGTACGATATCGAGCTGAGGCCTTTTGATGCTGCCTCGAAACATCTGCGGGCAGCGTCGACATCTCCGTGCAATGTGGCAACTCTGCCCGAAGTAGTATAGTATTTCATCTTTAAGTGAACGGTGGATGACACGGCTATCAATTCGGCCAGAGTTGGTCGTCCTAATATGCATTGGTATAATGACGGGCAATCCACGACGAGAAATTGGACCCTAACTATCCTGGCTGTTTCGCCTGCCCCGAAAGTGACAAAGAGGTCGACATAACCCCATGGTCGGGATACTGCTCCGTTGAAACCTTGCAGATCGGATCCGACGTATGGGGTCAGATGTGTTTCATTCAGTTGGAGCGTTGAAAACAGTTGGGAGTACATGATGTCACATGAACTTCCTTGGTCTACCAATATCCTCCTTACGTCGAAGTTCGCCATGCGTGCTCGGATGAGTAAAGGGATGCTGGCGTTTGGTGCTCCTCCCAGGAGCTCTTCTCGATAGAATGCGAGGGGTACGGAACCTTCCCTCGGATGATCTAAGGTGGCACTTTGCGCGGGTCCCTTGGCGATCAGCTGGTCGAATTTTCTCTTCACAGAACCGACCGTGATTTTATTGAATCCTCCTCCCGATATGACCATCGCCGAGGGGAAGGCTTCCCATGGACTGTGAGAGGAAAGGTATCCTGTGCCTTTGGTGTGGTCTGGTAAGAAGAAATCTCCCGGGAGATAGATACTCAGGGCGACCTGCATATTAGCGTCCGCGGGGATGGGCACGGCCTCTTCGATTTTCTGGGTTTCTTGTGTGTCTTGCCGAGGATTTTCTCTGGATTTTGTGAACTGCTTCAGATGCCCGTCTTTGATGAGGATTTCGATCGCGTCCTTGAGATGTATGCAATCCTCTGTGTTGTGCCCGTGGCTCTTGTGGAACCTGCAGTATTTCGTTTTATCTGTACCGGGCTTGGTAGGTTGTTGCCTCGGAAAGCGTACTCCTGCCTGTTTGAACTCTGAATTGGAGCACTCAGACAGGATTTTCTCTCTGGAGGCCAGGAGAGGCGTGTACTCGTGGAACCGACCAATGGGTCCCCGGTGCTCCCGCGGTTCACGGGAGCGATCATCCTTTCTTTTGTCTCCTCCCCGACGAGATGTCGAGGGTTCCTCAGTTCGATGTGGTTTGGCGTCTTCCCGACGTCGGGCGTCTCTTACTGAACTAGCCACTTGCTTTTCTTCATATTGGATGTAAGCTTGGGCTTTTAGCAGGAACGCGTCGAGGGTCGCTGGGGTTTCAATACCGACCGCCCTATGAAAATCTGTCGAGGGACGCAGCCCTCGTTCAAGCAGATATTTTTTCATGTCGTTGGTTGTTGACACTTGAACCGCTTCTTTGTTGAATCTTTCGATGTAGGTTCGTAACGGCTCGTCCCTCCCTTGGATTATTGCTTCGAGCGAAGCCTCTGTCTTAGGATGTCGTCTTGACACAGTAAAGTGCCTAGAGAACGTGCGCCCAAGTTGCTTCCACGACGTGATGGATTCGGCCTCAAGGCTCTTGTACCAAGTCATTGCCCCTTTCCTCAGCGTCGTGGGAAAGAGCCGACATTTAATTGCTCCTCGAACACCTCGATAGTCGAGCAAGGCATCGATGTTCTCGATGTGCTCGTCTGGGTCGGTTGTGCCGTCGTACGATCCCAAAGGAGGGGGTTTCTCCAGGCCTCTCGGTAGTTTGGCCGCCATAATTTCAGAAGATAAGGGGCCTCGAGCGTCTTCATCGTCACTGGAAGCAAATGACGCTCTGTGATCACGTTTCTTTGTTCCTCGAGGGGAAGCGGATCTTGATCTGCTCCTTCTTGATTTTCTTTTAGGAGAGGGTCATGGAGATGACTGACGAAAACGTTTGTTGCCTATTGATTCGTCGGTATTTCCTCTCCTTTTCTTCGGAGGAGATGGCATGGGCTCCCTTTGGGGTCTCTTAGAAGAATGAGGTCGACGAGAGTTATCTTCAAGTCGAGCGATCTTTTCACCATGAGCGAGGAGTAACAAGTTTGTCTGGTTTAGGATTTCGGCTAGCGCTGAGAAATCTGATCCCGAAGGAGTCGAAGGAACGAGAGTCTCCGGGCGACTTTCCAAGGGTTGATCACGATCGGGTGAAGGTGATGCTGCCCTCAATTCTGGTTGGTCGTGCGTGGTATCATCATGTAGGGGAGGTTGGACATTGCTCTCATGTTGTGTGAGAATCATGCCATCATTCGATCGATTCTCCTGATTGTCCCGAGCAGCCATGGATTTTGATAAAACTTTTGTTCTTCGAGGATCTTGAAAGAAGAACGGGGAAGTTGGTTTCCCACAGACGGCGCCACCTGATCGTACCTGGAGATCAGGATCCAATACAGCTGGACTCGAGAGCGGGCGGAAATGATTGTTGAGGAGAAAAAAGGGGTGTACCTGCAACACACTCCGATGCCAAAGTAAGTATCCGAGCGACAGTGAGCAAGTACCAGTATTAGGGTTGAGAATTGAATACCTGCCCCTCTCAAATGAGAGGGTTTTTATAAGGGACTGACTAGAATTCTATTGGGTGGTTAGGTGAAGCGCGGATCGAGGGGTCCGTGAAGATAGGAAACGGTCAATATTATCCGTTAGGAGATCTCCTCAAATCCGGATCGCTGGTGGTCGACTGAAGACCACTTTTCATGGTTATGCTCGACGTCGAGCGAGGTGAATGGATCAATCTTTCTGGCCCAATAAGAGGGATTGGGCCGGGCCGGAACATAAATGCACAAAAGTTGTGCAGGAAACGACGTGAAATACAATGAAGTGTTCATAAAATTTTTCGTCGGGGCGCTGCCCCTAACAACCCCGCAAGGAGGCGCTGCCCGGGCAGCGGAACCCCCGGCTAAGTCTGCAAAGTGTGATCAATCAGCCGAAATTTAATTTAGTTTATTTAATTATCGGAATTTTAAACTAATAATAAAAGTGTGTTTATTATTATTTATTTGTGGTGATCAGTTATGGCCTTAGTTTATCCTTTATTATTGTTTTAGGATTTTTAAATACGGCCTGCGTGTCGTGCCTCTCTCTCAATCTCTTTATGTAACTTCTTTTCTCATCTCACTCCCTCGTATGTAAAACGAGTTTTCTTATATGTAATGTAATATTATGTTATGAAGAAAAAAGAAGTATTCAATATTAAAGGAGGATAACCTTGGAGATCATGCTTGGAGAAGCTTAGATCGTTATTAGGTTAGCTTAGGTTCTCTCATTGGCTTGAGAGAACAATTGCGTTAGGGGCCATAATTGTATCTTTTTATATGTATGTTGATGCATGTAATTGTATGTTGATGCATGTGAGAGACGTTTTGCATGTTAAGCCGATGAGATCAAACTAATAACAAATTCCCTCAAAATTAAATATTAAGTTTATGCTTTCCAATTTTTAGCACTCATCAAGACTAGTATCGAGCATTGTAGGTTTCGCCTACGCGAGGTGCATGTTCTATATTAGTAAGGTGTGATGGGATAATTGTAATATCCAATTGCTAAAACAATGGGTCAAACTTAACTAAACAAATTATAATAAGATTATACATGTTTAGAAGCAAGAATTGGGAATGATTCATGTGATGGATCAGAATAAGGAGTTATTCACCCAATTGAAAATATTCGAGAGTTGTATGAGATACAATTGGAAGGAGTTCCTACCTAAATAACTTAGTTTTGTGTAATCAGCCTAACGCTGACTTAAAACAAAGTGAAACATGGATCTCGGCCCACTAGAAAGTCTTCCAACGGGATTTTCCGAATCAAATGATGAGGGTCATTTGTTTTGAATAAAATAGTGGGAGCATATTTGATTAAAGGCCTAATTAAATATGTTGTTTTTAATGATACTTATATTTTCATATTTCTCTTGTAGATTACCATGACAACAAACACATCGAACAATATTTTGCGATCCATCCTAGATAAGGAAAAATTTTCTGGGACAAATTTCCTGGATTGGCACCGTAATCTGAGGATTGTCCTCAAGCACGATAAGAAGCTGTATGTCTTGGAGACACCAGTTCCTGAGGAGGAACCTCCTAGTTCTGCACCAAAGGCAGAAAGAGATGCTTATAAGAAGCATTTCAATGATGCCAATGAAACCGCTTGCCTCATGCTTGCTACCATGAACTCTGAGTTGCAAAAGCAACACGAGAACATGTCTGCGTTCGATATGATCGGACATCTGAAAATGCTTTATCAAGAGCAAGCAAGAAATGAGAGGTTTCAGGTTTCAAAGTCCCTTTTTAACAGCAAGTTAGCTGAGGGAGCCCCTGTAAGTCCCCATGTACTCAAGATGATTGGGTATGTGGAGAACCTTGACAGATTAGGGTTTCCCCTTGGAAAAGAACTTGCGATTGATCTGATCTTGCAATCATTGCCAGAGAGCTTCAGTCAGTTTGTCCTGAATTTCAATATGAATGACTTGGACAAAAGTCTTCCAGAACTGCTAGGCATGTTGAGAACTGCTGAGCAGAATATGAAGACAAAAGGGAAATCCATTCTGATGGTCAGTAATGGAAAGAAACAGAACAAGAGGCCCATCAAACAGGGTGGTAGAGGGAAAGGCAAGGAAGTTGCCAAACCCAAACCCACTCCTCCTGTTTTGAAGCCTAGTGGAGGAATAGCAAAGGAGGGCACTTGCTTCCATTGCGGTAAGACCGGACATTGGAAGAGAAATTGCCCAAAGTACCTGGAAGATAAGAATAATGGAGTAGAGACTTCAAATTCAGGTATTTTTGTTATTGAAATTAATTTATCTACTTCTGCATCATGGGTATTAGATACTGGATGCGGTTCTCACATTTGTACTAATGTGCAGGGGCTAAAAAGGAGTAGAGATTTGGCAAAAGGTGAAGTTGACCTACGAGTTGGCAATGGAGAAAAGGTTGCTGCTTTAGCTGTAGGAACTTATGTTTTAACTTTACCTAGTGGTTTAATAATTCAGTTAGAGAACTGTTATTATGTACCTGCAATTACCAGGAATATTATTTCCGTTTCTTGTTTGGACAAGTTTGGTTTTTCATTCATAATAAAGAACAATTGTTGCTCCATTTATTTGAATGATATATTCTATGCTACTGCAAAAATGAATAATGGACTATATGTCCTTGATCTTGAAATGCCAATTTATAACATTAATACTAAAAGGTTGAAACCTAATGAGTTGAATCCAACTTACCTTTGGCACTGTCGATTAGGCCACATAAATGAGAAACGCATTTCCAAACTCCATAAAGATGGACTCTTGGACACTTTTGATTATGAATCATATGAGACATGCAGATCTTGTTTAATTGGAAAGATGACAAAGTCCCCATTCACAGGAAAAGATGAAAGGGCTAATGATCTTTTGGCACTCATACATACTGATGTATGTGGACCACTGAACATACCAGCCAGAGGAGGTTTTCAGTACTTCATTACTTTTACTAATGACTTCAGTAGATACGGATATGTGTATTTAATGAAACACAAATCTGAGTCCTTTGAAAAGTTCAAGGAATTCAAGAATGAAGTACAAAACCAACTAGGTAAGAATATTAAAGTTCTTC
This sequence comes from Lathyrus aphaca, assembly GCA_963966055.1. Classification (NCBI taxonomy): domain Eukaryota; kingdom Viridiplantae; phylum Streptophyta; class Magnoliopsida; order Fabales; family Fabaceae; genus Lathyrus; species Lathyrus aphaca. The sequence continues at coordinate 412,276,276 of OZ014519.1, forward strand.
GATCAGATCGAGGCGGTGAATATTTAAGCCTAGAATTTGATGACCATCTAAAAGAGTATGGGATTCTATCCCAACTTACTCCTCCTGGAACACCACAATGGAATGGTGTATCTGAGAGAAGAAATCGAACCTTGTTAGACATGGTCCGATCCATGATGAGTCACGCCGATCTTCCAAACTCCTTTTGGGGACATGCATTATTAACAGCAGCTTACACACTTAACCGTGTTCCATCCAAAAAGGTTGATAAGACAGCATATGAGATATGGAGTGGTAAGAAACCACATATGTCTTACATGAAGATTTGGGGTTGCGAAGTTTACGTCAAACGAAAAATTTCAACCAAGCTTGAGCCCAAATCTGACAAATGCTTATTTGTGGGGTATCCTAAAGAAACAAGAGGATATTACTTCTACAATCCTTCTGAGGGCAAAGTGTTTGTCGCTCGAACTGGAGTCTTTCTAGAAAGGGATTTTATTTCCAAAGGAAATAGTGGGAGGAAAATAGAGCTTGAAGAAATTCAAGAATCACAAAACATTGAAACACCTATGGAGGAACTAGAGCAGGAAACACAAGTAGTTATGGAAGAGCAACCTGCTCAAGTAGAACAAGACCAGCGTAGGTCAAGCAGGATACGTCACCAACCTGAGAGATATGGATATCTCATAAGTGATTAGGGTGATGTATTACTCATGGATCAAGATGAGCCTGTGACCTACAAAGAGGCCATAACTGGTCCTGAGTCTGAGAAGTGGCTAGAATCCATGAAATCTGAAATGGATTCCATGTACACAAACTAGGTTTGGACCTTGGTAGAACCTCCTATAGGAGTTAACCCTATAGGATGCAAGTGGGTCTTCAAGAAGAAGACTGACATGGATGGTAAGGTACATACCTATAAAGCAAGACTGGTTGCAAAAGGCTATAAACAAATTCATGGGGTTGACTATGATGAAACCTTTTCACTAGTTGCAATGCTTAAATCTGTTCGGATTTTACTTGCCATCGCTGCATATCATGATTATGAAATATGGCAGATGGATGTCAAAACTGCTTTCCTTAATGGGAATCTTCTTGAGGATGTGTACATGACACAACCTGAAGGATTTGACATACCACAAGATGCCCAAAAGATATGCAAGTTACAGCGATCAATCTATGGATTGAAGCAAGCTTCCAGAAGCTGGAATCTTCGTTTTGATGAAACCGTAAAACAATATGGATTCATCAAAAATGAAGATGAACCTTGTGTCTACAAGAAGGTTAGTGGGAACATGATCGTGTTTCTGGTATTATATGTAGATGACATATTACTCATTGGAAACGATGTCCCTACCTTGCAACAAGTGAAGACTTGGTTAGGGAATTGTTTTTCTATGAAAGACCTAGGTGAAGCAGCCTATATATTAGGAATTAGGATCTATAGAGATAGATCACAAAAACTGCTTGTCCTAAGTCAGAGTACATACATAGATAAAGTGTTGAGACGCTTTAATATGCATGATTCCAAGAAAGGATTCATACCTATGCAACATGGTCTGTGTTTATCAAAAACACAATCCCCTTCAACTAAGGAAGAAAGGGATCGCATGAATAAGATTCCATATGCATCTGCAATAGGATCTATCATGTATGCCATGTTATGTACTCGACCAGATGTCTCGTATGCATTAAGTGCAACGAGTAGGTACCAATCTGATCCCGGTGATGCTCACTAGGTAGCTGTCAAGAATATCCTTAAGTACTTGAGAAGGACTAAGGATTCATTCTTGATATATGGAGGTCAGGAAGAGCTTGATGTATTTGGTTACACTGATGCTAGCTTCCAGACAGATAAGGATGATTTTAGATCACAATCTGGTTATGTGTTCTGTCTCAATGGTGGCGCTGTGAGCTGGAAAAGTTCAAAGCAAGAAACAGTTGCTGATTCTACAACTGAGGCCGAGTATATTGCTGCCTCAAATGCAGCAAAGGAAGCTGTTTGGATCAAGAAGTTCATTAGTGAACTTGGCATAGTCCCTAGCATTGTGGATCCCATTGGTTTATATTGTGATAACAATGGTGCTATCGCACAAGCTAATGAGCCTAGATCTCACCAACGATCCAAACACATACTTAGGCGTTATCACCTCATTCGAGAGATAATCGATCGGGGAGATGTGAAGATATGCAGAGTACCTACACTTGACAATATCGCTGACCCATTAACAAAGCCTCTTGCGCAACAGAAGCATGATGGTCATACTAGATCTATGGGTATTAAGGGTATGCCTAATTGGCTCTAGTGATAGTGGGAGATTGTTGGTGTAAGCCCTAGAGGCCAATACTTTTTGGTACTTGTATCGGATTATTCGTTTAATAATAAAAGACATTTCTTTATTATGTTTGTCTTTCAGAATAATAAAGTCCCTAGAATAGTTAGTCTGTTTAATGAAATGTTAAGTGTGACTTAATCATGAGATCCCATTAAACATAAAGACATTATTCTTAAAATATCCGTAGTCAAGCTTTATTGCAAAGTGGGATAACATTAAAGCATTGAGACTATTATGAAGATAGACTGATGATCACATCTCATGGATCATGGATAAAGAGTTATCAAGTCTTGACATAGGTATAAATATTAGGAGTAATATTTATACCGGATTGACCCGCTATGAGAATACTACATAGTATGTTATGCAAAGTGTCATAAGTTATTCTCATGGTGATAATGGTGTATTACCACCCTTCGACCTGAAACCACTATGGACCCTAGATGTAGAGTCGGGTGCTTTATTGCTGATCAAACATTATCCGTAACTGGATGATCATAAAGACAGTTGATGGGCACTCCACGAAGCATGCTGAGGGACATGAGTGTCCTAGATGGAATTTGCCAATCCTGCATAACAGGAGAAATGTCTAAGGGCCCAATATTGAACTGGACAAGGATGACACAGTGTATGCCTTGTGTTCAATATAGACATAGGGACAAAAGGGTAATTGTACAAACATATATTATCACGAAAAAAGGTTTTGTCAGATCACATGACATTTTCGTGACTTGGGTAGCAGTGATGTGTTGCTAGATACCGCTCACTGTTTATTATGTTAAATATATAATTTAATATAATTACCAACGTTACGAAATCCTACAGGGTCACACACATAAGGACAGTTTGATGAGAGATAGAGAAATCAAAGGAACACCGTAAGGTACGGTGCACTTAAGTGAAAATAGAAATTCGGATAATATAATAATAATTATTGTTATTTTATAATGGTTATAAAATAATAATAAAATAAATATATTTATTATAATAATAGTTATTATAATAATATATAATATTATTATGGATCATGTGAATTGGGCTTTTAGCCCGCAGCCCACAAGAGAGTCTATAAAAGGAACCCTTGTGATGAAGCTTTCACTTGATGCAATTTCGTTTTTGATTCTCTTTTCTCACTCAAATAATTCCGTTCGTAAGCAGCTAGTACTGTGACCGGAAGCTGTTCGTGTGGACTGAGTAGAGGCGTTGCACTTCATCAACGCTTGTGATCGCTGCATCAAAGATCTGAATCGCCACAAAGAGGTAACGATTCTATCACTGACCATGCTCATTCGTAAGGATCACTAAAGGAAATTTTTTATTTTCCGCTGCGTTTAGATCGCAATTTTCCTTCAAATTGTCCTAAATTTTTTGAGTACGTGAACGACACATGGTTGACACCACATAGACAAAGGTTTGTTTGCGCATGGATTAATCGAGTCCTACATATAGGTAACACGACGACTAATTGGTATGTTTTGATTTAGATCCAAAAATATACTTTTTGTGAATTTTGTATTTTTCTTACTTAGTTTAAATATGTATTATTATAGGGTTGAGTCTGCTCATTGGAAGTTAAAGCAGATATTGGGAAACTGTATAGGTGACATGGTCAAATGTTGGGAGGCCATGAATGACAACTTAAAGATACAAATTAGCAACATTCGAGCTTCTTTTCAAAAGAGTGTGTATGAAGTTGCACATGTCTATTCAAGTTCATTTTACACATATTTACGTACTTCAGTGTCGCGAGCTGCATTGAGGCGCGTTGTTGAAGAGTTAACTAGAATTGATTATATTGGAACTAACAAGGACAAATGTCGATGTACTCTTAGAACAACCTATGGATTACCTTGCGCGTGTGAGTTGACAGGGTATAGAATTAGTGGTATTCCGATACCAATTGAAGCTGTGCATGTACATTGGAGGAAACTAAGTATGGAAATTAAGTTGGAAGAAGACTTAGATGAGGAATCAGATGTGGGTATGAAATCTGCAATGGATGAGTTATGGAAAAGGTATAGGTCACAAGATGTTGTTGGAAGAAGGGCATTACATAGTAGGGTTTATGAAATTGCATTTCCCACAACGACTTCTTTGTTAGCACCACCTGAAAAAATTAAAACAAAAGGTGGAGTCAAGAAAAAAGACAAAAAACCTGAAGGGTATGATGTTTACAGGGATGCTTCGTATCATGAATATGTTGATCAAGCATCACAATCTTCACAACGACAATCTCAACCATCACAAAATTCAAAAAAGAAATCTCAACCATCACAACCTGTGAAAAAGAAGTTAAAATTATCACAAACTTCACAATCATCTAAACGGTTCATCCTTCAATTTCCTTATCATATTAGGTCATTTATTGATGACGTAGTCAACGTATTGTCAGATGGTAATTGTGGATTTAGAGTGATTGCTTCATTGCGGGGTTATGCTAAAGATGGTTGGCCAATGGTTCGTCGGGACTTAGAGTTGGAAATTATACATAATGAAAGATTAGCTTTATATGCCAATTTATTTGCTGATCGGTTAGCTGAAGTGAGAGATTCTTTGAAGATAGAGGGAAGTGGTTCTCAACCAATAAATAAATGGTTGACTCTACCAGATATGGGTTACGTGATTGCGAATCAGTATAACGTGGTACTTGTCTGTTTAGGAGTCGAATGTTTGACTTTCTTCCCTATGACAACTACATTCTCACCGAATGTCTCATTTTATTGCATTGGATTTGTAAACTCAAATCATTGGATTTAGGTAAAGATTGTTATAATTTGATATTATTAGTAAATGCTTTGAGTAATGTTAAATAATGTATTGTTTAATTTTGTATATATGTTAACATGAAAGAAGGATTTCCATTGCCACCAGTGACAACAGATTGGAAGAACTTTCGTTATCCAACAACAACATCGTGGATGGTAGGATTTGCCGCACGTCTACAACATTGGCAACAACTTACGCCTATATTACAAACACATTATGAATTATAAACTATGTTATTCATTTTTATTCATGAATTATATTATATGTTTGCTACACTTTATGAATTATAGTCGATGAAATTAAATTTGAATTTCAAACTTGAATTTTAATTTCAAACTTGATGAATTTTAGTCGATCTTCTTCAAACTTGATCTCTGTAGGGAAGCTAAACCAAACCTAGATATGATAGCATCAATCTCCGGTGGAAGCTGCTGTGGAACCATTTGGGTTAACTTCAACCCATGTCCTGCCACCTTCAACTCCTTCTTTGCCCCTCTCTCCTGAAATCAAATAAAATTAAACAAATTATACAATAGCTACTAATAATTTCGGTTTTTATTCAAAACTAAATAATTATAATTTCAATTTTTTTTATACTAGTAGTAAACAAATTATAATTTCCTTACCTCACCAAACCATATCCGTCTGGCCACATGATGCTCGTACGAAACCAAAATAATGGTATCGTACGGACCTCTAGGATATTCCACAGGATCTGCTGCAGCTGCAGATGTACCAACATCATCTGCGCGTGTCCTACTCGACGTATCGCCTCGTCCCATCGATCGAACTGGTATCCTCCCATCTCTGCCTCGTGAACGCACCATTGAAAAAAAAACAATAAAAAAATTATTTAATTAAAAAAAAAAATTTCCGGAAGACTTTCTTCAAGTCTTCCGGTAAACAATTTTTGGAAACACCATTCCGGAAGACTTTATGAAACTCTTCCTGAACACTTTGTAAAAATGCATCATTCCGGAAGATTTCATCAAAGTTTTCCGGAAGTCATTTTAAAAACACCCCATCATACCGGAAGACTTTCAAAAACTCTTCCGGTACACAAACTATCAAACCGGAAGACTTACTTATAGTCTTCCGGTAAACACTTCTGAAAATTGAAAAATTTTTTCTCTCTGTAACTTTGGACGAATGGTAAAAATGGAAAGAAAATCTGATTTTTTAACTATTTATACAAGGGCATTTTGGTCAAAAAAATTAGATGTAGGGGTATGGAATTAATTGTAGGGGTGTAGGGTAAAGCCTTCAAATATTGGGATATAGTGGGCTCAGATATTTGTGAGATGGCCTTGGGAGTTTTGAACAACAATGCTGACCCGATGGATTTCAACAACACCCATATTGCGTTAATCCCTAAATGCAAGCAATCATCCCCTGCAAAAGACTTTAGGCCGATTAGCCTTTGTAACGTGTTTATGAAAATTATCACAAAATCAATTGCTAACATGTTGAAAAAGATCCTCCCTGAGATCGTGGATGAAGAGCAAAACGCCTTTGTGCAAAGGCGGTTGATTACTGACAATTCCCTAGTGGCGATGGAGTGTTTTTATTGAATGAAAAAAAAGACGAAGGGTAAGAAAGGAGTCATGGCGCTCAAGCTAGACATGTCAAAGGCTTACGAAAGGTTATACTCATTTAAAAGTGCATCACGACAGTTACTTACAAGGTTCTTATCAACGGCCAGCCTAGCTCTAGTTTCACTCCGAAGAAGGGCTCCGACAAGGAGACCCCGTTCCCCATACTTGTTCATTCTCTGTGTCGATGTTCTTTCGAGCCTTATTAAACGGGAGATAAATCACAAAAGAATCCATGGTATTAAAGTGGCACGTATAGCTCCTGTGATTTCCCACCTTTTCTTTACAGATGACAGCCTATTATTCGCAAGAGTCTCAGGGCAAGAGGCTGACAAGATCCTGGAAATCCTTAATCAGTACCAAGCCTCGCCGGGCCAGACCGTGAACTTAGACAAATATGTGGTTTCTTTTAGTAAGAATGTGAAGCAAGAGGTTCAAGAGGAGCTAAGAGATAGGATGAGAGTCTGTACGGTGCCTTCTCAATCAAAATATTTAGGTTTGCCGGTGGTGTTTGGCAAGAAAGAAGAAAGAGGGGGGTTAGGCTTTAGATGTTTTACTGATTTCAACATTGCCCTGCTGGGAAAACATTATTGGCGACTGTTAAATCAAGAAAACACTCTTTTGGGATGAGTATTTAAAAGTCGTTACTACCCTCGTGGTTCCATTGAGACGAGTTCCCTTGGTTTTGCACCTAGTTATGCTTGGAGGAGTATTCTGAGCTCACGAGATCTAATTAACAAAGGGTCAAGGTGGAGAGTTGGTGATGGAAGGGTATTAGCAGGAAGGGTATTTTGTTGAAAACTACTTTCTCTTTTTGTAATTTGGCTCCTGCGTCCAATCATCATATATTTACGGAATGTTGTTTTACTAAGACTGTGTTATTCATGTTCCTCATCGGATATCATATCCCTTTGGTGCAAAATGTCCAATTGTGGCTCTTGGAAATTCTGAAAGGTGATGATGTTTTCTGTGTTCAACTTTTGATCACCCTACTACAACAGGTTAGGAAAGCTAGGAATATTTTGGTTTATCAACATAAATTGATGGAGCCTGCTATAATGGTTCTTGAAGCTCTCAATTTTGTTGCTGAGTTTAATCGTGCAAATCTCAGGCTGCACAATAAGAAAGATGACCCAGTTAATTTTGTTGTGAACTCGTCTATGAGTTTTTGTCACTTGATGTAGGTGGACATGGGGAAAGAGGATGATGCGGTGGCTTGCTTTGGTTGTATCATTAGAGGCCCTGATTCCGATATATTTCTTGCTGCCAGCAAAAAAGAAGACGTCAACATGAGCCCGACCTTGGTAGAAATTTTAGCAATCTGTTGTAGTCTTACTCTTGCTGCTAGTTTGAAATTGGAGAAGGTCATAGTCTAGTCTGATTCAATGATTGCGGTAGACTACATCAACTCAAACTTGAAGGTTGCTGACCTCGAGCCTATTGCGGAAGACTGCAGGATACTGCTTCATAATTTTAGATTTAGTTCTGTTTTTTTCATTAGTCGTATGTTTAATATTGATGCCCATAATCTTGTTAATTTGGGTAAAAATGTTGGTTCAAAGACTTGGATTGGAGGTTACCCATCTGTTTCCTTTGAGGGCCTTTCTACCCATTCTTGCTAATGAAAATGATGACATATGTTACTCTCAAACTTAGTTGCTTTAAGAATGATATTTTTATAAATGGTTTTCAAGTAAATGTTATCACATGCAAGTATACATGCTTTTGAATGCAACGAGTGATAAAGTAAAGGTCGAACCGACAAGGAAGTGGAAATATCTAATTTAAATAAACTACAAATTACTTAAGAGAAATAATATGAGCAAGGTAACAAAATAATAAGATGATTAATGGCAGGTATTTCACACACAACTAAAACAATGAGTAATAAAAATAAGAGTATAAAATAGTCAAAAGAGTAGTTGATGAGCTAAAATCCGTTAGTATGGTTGATGCTAAAAAGTATCCATGATGTGAAGTGTCATGCTTTAAAAGGTCTGAACGTAATCTAGTAGTGTATCTCTATAACATCAAGGCATACATGTCCTAGGGAAAAGAAACAAATCTCTTAGCCACACTTATAACCCTAATATGTGTCTTGTTTTAATTCTGAAAAGTCTTTATGGTCCCAACTTCTTATCTCTAAGTAATTTGAATTAAGTGAATATCTCTATCCTACTTTATTAACCACTTTTGTTATGAAATCCACCTATTTATTGGGTTTCCCTCAACAACAAGCGTGTACCTTTTTCCTAGTTGATCACTCTAAGAAGCGAATATGTAGCATAAAAACACATAACAAAATAAGACACTAAACAACACATCATTTCAACTTAAAAACAACGTTTATACTAATTACATTAAGCTTATCAAATAAAGGGTTTAGCTCATGATAACCTGAGTATACACTTCTGGAATGAAACTAAAAGGAAAAATATTCTTACAAAGTGAAGTAAAGAAATGCAACCTAATAGTGACTTGAAGTTCTCTTGCATTGGATAAACAGAAAGAGACTTCTTCTGACACGATAACTTCTAGCAATGTATACAAGACTTAGGTGAGAAAAGAAACTCTCTAAAACAATTCTAACTTAAAACAGAAATTAAAAGATATTTGTTGTGCGCAATTCTTCTGCGTTCTTTCTTGAATGTGGAGCTCTATATTTATAGAGATGGTTGTGAGTATGAGTGGTTGCTTTCTTGGATCATGGACTTTTGATAAACATTAGGATGAAACCCAAAATAAAATCCGAAAGTAGGACAATTGTCCTCCAACCCTTCCTTTGCAAGTTATCTGGTACAATGTTGGTGGGAGACAAAGATGCTTTTGCAGGCTGACACAACAGGTAGGTGGCACTGCGCAAACGACTGATGGGTTTTCAAGGTTTTGCGCTCTTTTGCTCATGGTCCCCACCATAATATGCTTTTATCTTCAAGCAACTTTATATTATCCAATGTCTCTATGCTCAATTTATCCTCAACTGCTGCCATGTATGCCCTAGCAATTATCCTTTGAATCTTCTTAAGTTAACTAATTAAGAATTAATCATTTATATTTATCTTTTCATCTTCCACTATTGCTCCCGAAGAAGTCTTGCAGCGTCACGCCTCAACTTGCCTTCAGTAGACTACAAATCCAATAAAATACCGAAGAAAACATAAAAGAAGCACATAGTGTGCTTAAGACTAAATCAAAGAGAAATTAAACTAAATATGGAGTAGATTCATAAAAACCTAAACTAAAATGTTGTGCAAAACAGGGCAAAGAAACACACTAAAGTAGTGTTATCAACATACATCTTAAATAAAATAAATTTAGATGTGCCAAATATTAAAAATATACATTTTAATGCATGAAAATTAAATTAATGAGTCAATAATTACAATGTAATTTCAAACCATATATATGTTGAGTCAACAATTTATGAAAATGGAAGGCATGTAATAATTCAATCATCAAATAATATCAAGCATTAATCATATTATCTAAATTAAAAAACAAACAAGAAGGTGAAGCATTAAGATTCTACAATGAATATGCGTGGATACGACACCCAACATAGGCATGTCATACACCAAATTTAAACTAACTTGGGTACATGTACTGTAACAAAATCTAAATCACTTAAATGGTTAATGAACTGAATCATTTAATTAAAATAATTCAAATTCATTTTAAAACCGATTCAGAATCAATTTTTTAAAAAATTAGTTTAATTATATAAATTAATTAATTTTTAATATTTCTTAATTAATTACTTATTATACTTTTTTTTTTACATTTTCACTCTATGTTGTTCTTCCCCAAACTTGAACCCTAGATTTTCGAGTTTCGTGTTTCTCTCCAATTCAATTTTACAATTTGATTTCAATTTCGGGAGTTCATCACCAGCGTCAAAGTTCTGATAACTTCATCCTTGATTCAAATTATCAGGTAATTGGTTTCATCCTTCAGCTTTTGCACATGTGAGATTTTCTTTTTGTTTTCGTTTGAAAATTCATAAGCTAAATAATCAGTGTTTATATGTGTACGAATTGAACCGTTTTGTACATGAATTTGGAACTCAATCTTTGAGTTTGAGGAAGAGCGACATGTTCATGAGTGGATTGCTTGATTTGCATTCCTTCGATACTGAGCTTTTACCTGAGGTTTTGTGTGTGTTTGTGTGGCGGTAAAAATCATGAATGTAAGCTATTAGTTAACTTAACTCAAAGTAAACAGAGTCGCAGCCACACTTTTATTTTATTCCAAGTGGAAAAGGAAAAAAGAGCGAATAAATCCTAATGAATCTAAAAGCAAAAAGCTAAAGAAACAAACAAAGAACCGGGTAAGGGGATAAGTTACAAAATGGGAAGGTTTTACGCACCCAAAATGTTTGTGGTACTCCACGGGAACCATTTGAAAAATTTATTGCTTTTGGTTTGAAAATGTTTGTAAAAGAGAGTGGAGAGATGAGAGAAGAGTTAATATTTTAATATTTTTGTGTTTGTAGAGGTTTACCACCTCATGCCTACGTACCCACAAAGTGCAATGCGAGATCAAAACCCCGTAGTTTGTGGTACAAATAGTGAAAAAATAGTGTGTTGGATTGATTTTAAAATGTAAAGATAAGTTGTCATTCTTTCGCGAATAATTCCGCTAAAATGAATGAATCATATCTAAACATGTAAAGTAAAGGTTAAAAGGAAAAGTGCACAAAGGCACAAAAATATTTGATGAGTTTTGTATTTTTTATGGTCTTTTAAAAAATATATGGTTTAACAGTTATTAAGAAAATAAAAGAAAAGGTAAAAATCACTTGACCTAAGTCAATGTTTGATTATGAAAGCGGTTTTAAGTTTGAAAACAAAGAAGTTTTTGAAAAGAGGGAGAAGTTTTGAAAATTGAAGAAGAGGAGGAGATTAAGAGACTATCCTAAAAGGAAAATAAAAGAGATAAAGGAGGAAAGATCTAACCAAACTTGATGATGCTTCCAATTTATGATCATAAGAGTTACATCCTTATAAGCTAGCAAATGGTCAAATAAAGACAAATTACCATCTCCATGAAGATCAAAGAAAAGGAAAAGTGTCCTAGAATCTAAGTTCAAAACTCTAATTCCAATGCAAAGGATAGTAACCAATAGTCCAAGATCAAGATCACAAGTTTTTTAGAGGTTTAATCCTTTATTAATATTTTTGTGTCTAAATGGACAAAAGGAAAATCAACACAATAATAATAACAAGAATATAAACATGATAATACATGATAAATCAATATAAAGTATAATAAAAATAAAGGAGATAAAGGTGCAAGAAGGAAATTAAAATGTTAGTATAGTAATAGTAATAATAATATACATAATATTGGTATGGTGAACTTAATCATCCAAAACCAAAAGAGTAACCAAGGTACTTAGTACCAAAAATCGAAAAGGCAACCGATTCCGCTTAGTATCTTACACTATAGTGATTAATCAAGGCGATTAGATCCAAATTCAATGAAATTTGAAAGAAGATTGGGAGACCCAAAGCAACTACGCATCAAACTTCACAAGTCTTGGATCTTAACGCAAATAGATCAATCACTTGGGGATTACGCGACCAACGCGAGGTCCGGTTCACGAAAGTGCAAGTATCCAATTGGATTTTTATTCCGAATTCGGGACACATTTAGATCTATGTTAAGAAATCACCGAGTAATTTACGAAGTAATTACCCTACAAATGAGGCCGACCAACACCAATTAAGGTGAACGATGTACGTGCTAATGCATGCGAGATAAACGATATTAAATCACCATCCAAAAGCAATACCGCACAAAACTAAAGATGAACACTAAATTGAGTTTTATTTATGGTATTCTTTCATCTTTAAGTCCAATCACTCATCTTGGTGGATTCAAGTCTGAAAATATCTCACTAATGCAAAGTACCTAAAGTGAATTAAATAATTCACTTAAAGGTAGATTTGGACTAATGAATATTAACCACTCTAATCTACACCTAAAGTCCATTGAAATTAAAGAGAGGTCAGTACCAATAACTTCTCCCAAGGTAAAAATAAGAAAGAGGAAGAAGAAGCTAGAGGAGCCAAGATCAAGTCAAAAATAAGAAGGAAAAAAACAGCTTTTGGAGAAGTGTTAATCGGTTAACACTGCAATTTTTCAAATTATGGTACAAAAATGGCATTGGTTAATCGGTTTACCATTTTATACTATAAATGGTTAATCGGTATACACTTCACCAGTAGCAGAAAAATTGCCAAAATTCAACATGATCCTCTTTCAAAATCACATCCAAAATACCACATGATCAAGAACTGAATTGCACGAATTTTAAAATAAAAAACCAGTGAAATCCCTGCAATCAAACAATAATTTATGATCCATAGGATCAACAACCAAAGTAACCAAAGATCTACATCTTGAATGCTGATGATGATGGTAGAACTATTGAAGAAGATGAATTACCAAGAGTACTCTTCAAATTGATCCAATATCAAGTTTGATCTACTAAAATTGATGAAAAAAAAGGAATAGGATGAAGGTTTAGCTCAAAGTTGATCAAGAATTCAAGGTGAATTCTTGATAACTTTCAAAAAGAGGGAAAAGTGAGCTTTGGTGATTTTGGGGTTTGGAATGATATTTTGCAAGAGATTTGTTCGCTATCAAAAGCTTGAGAATTGAATGAGAAAATTCATCTATTTAAAGAGTCTAGGTATGAGAATTTGGTGGAATGGAGCTTGCTTTGGAAATTCAAAATTAGCTTTGGAAATTCAAATTTGGTGGGAAATGAAAAAGAGTGGTGATTAGTGAGGGTTTATGGTGGGAAATGATCAAAGTGATGTAGAGAATTAAGAGGGAAATGGATCTAGAATATTCCAATGAGATCAATGGCTAAGATGTGCTGAAATTTGAATAAAAAATTCAAATTTTACACTGGTTAATCTGTTAACACATTGGTTAACCGGTTAACCAGATCAAAATTTGAATATTTTGTTTAATTTTGATTGCTTAATTGTTTCAGATCGATTATTTTGTGCGTCGAATAAGGCATGGAAATAAACACATGAACCTTGGAATTCGTTGAATAAATCAATTAAATTGGGAAATCCTTGATCAGATAAAATTTGAATTATTTGCGGATCAACTTCGACTTTTATTTCTGAAATTCATTCGAGCCGCGAGACTGGTATTTTTGGAATTTTTGACCTGAAAAAATTATTAACAAAAATATTTTTTGGATTTTAATTAGTGATTAGTAAACATAAAATCAAATGGTGATTCCCTGTGAGGCATAAACCTACACCCGAGAAAAACCGAAAAACCAGTATGATCCTGTTTGTATTGCAAGGTGCATATGAAAAATACGAAGAAATCTTAGGGAAAAAATTAGGGTGCTACAGCTTGAGATACAACAAAAATTAGGGTGCTACAACTGGATTCTCGGCTAATCCCAAGGCAACAAAGCTGGGAAATCATGCTGGAGATTCAACTTGAAATCCTGCAGAAGATAATCAAAAGCCATCAAAGGAATAAAATCCTACTACAAGGCTTAACTCATGCTGAGGATATATTGCTAGGGATTCAATCCATAAAGAAAATATTCAATAATCCATTAAGTATAACATCAAAAATTCCATTATGAGAGGATAACATATCGGAGATACAACAACATAAAATCTTTTACTCTTTGGGGACAGAGGGAAATATCCCTGTTAAAACTTTGATGGGGACAAATATCTTCAAAACTCCATTTGGAGAAACAAGGTAACAATCAACCAGTGATGCAAATAAAGCATCTCCTACTAGAGTATCAAATATCAACTCTACATAGGGATATCACCATGCTGAGGAAAGGTAATAATCTGCCTATGATATAGAAATGCTTCCACAATCCTTGCTAGGGATAAAGATATTTAAGCGTCAAACTCTGTAGGGAATAACCATCATATCATTCTTACTCCACTTGGGGAAAGGGTGCAAGACTCGCTGAGGATTACATAGGAACCTGCTGGAAATCATCACACGTAGACCTACTAGGGATTTGATAGAAATCAATCATATCAGGAAAATTCGGACTTGTTGACCCACGTAGGGATACCAGAAGTTAACATCATATCCAAGCTATAATTATGAGGGATTTTAAATCAATACCTACCACCAAGTAAAAGTAAACCTCTAAACTGACTACTATATCAACAACTTAATCTAAGGAACAAAAACTTGACTGAGGATTCCCTACATAAACCTTACTTCTCAAGTCAAAGATAATCTGCTGAGGAAAAGATCAAAACTCAGTTGGGGATACTCGAGTGACAGTAGTATCACTCTCAATAACTCCTCTAGGGAAGAAAAAATGGAACTCAAACTAGGAACAATCATATAGTAACTAATTCCTACTCCTTCTTGTTGTTGGGGAGATATAGAGATTCAGCTACATCCTCCACAGATGGAGGGTCTCTCAAAGGGTATCTGAATTTTCTTCTTGCTAACACAAGGTTGTAATTAATCAATGATTTCCTTCCCAACAAAGGAACATTGGGAAAATCACCACATCTAGTAATAATTTCTTTGCCTAACACATCTCTGTTAAATCCCCATGTGATATCATCTGCAGTTAGTCCCATCAACCTCCGAGACCATTTCCATTCACCCTTTAGGTCTTTAAAAGGTCTTGACTTCGGCAGTTGCTTTGCAAACCAGTCTGCAAACACAAGACCACAGCAGTTGACAAACCCTCCTTTCCTTTTGTTATGGTAGTGGATAATATAGTAGAAATCTCCCAGAAAGGTAGGTATAGGATTTACTTTAGCAAAGATAGAGATGGCCTCCATTCTCACAAGCCCTTTATCACTAGGAAACAAGCTAGCCTCGTACACCAATAAACACAACAAAACACTGAAGTCTGCCCCTTTTCCTTCCTGAGCGTAAACCAAAGCCTCCTTAATGAGCATGTCCCATTGTAACCCTTTACCTTTACTACTGTTCAGACTAATCTTGACCATTGCTATAGACAAGTGACAAACCCTGGCTATCTCTTCTTCTTGGAGAACTCTTCCCGAATCATAATAAGGTGAATTATCTCTAAAAGGGATCTGCATCATGCTGGAAACTTACTCTAGAGTAGGTGCTAGAATATAATCCGGGAACACAAAGCACCGTAACAGAGAGTCGTAAAACTGAAACAAAGTGTGGAAACTATCTTTCTGATCTTCAGTAGGCTTGCCCATGTAGCATAGAATCTGCCCATACCTAGTCTTGAAATCCCCTAAAACTTTGTCATTCATCAGATCCTTCAGCTTATGCAGATTCTTGACCTCTGGTTATGGGAAGGTGTAATGAGCATTGTTCTTTTTGGGGATCTTCTTAGCTTCTGCCATCTGGATATGAATAAAGCTGACAAATACCAGAACCGGGAGCAAACACAAATGAAAACCTAAGAAATGAAACACAAAAATGTTAATGATGCATATGGTGAAATGCAATACAATGCAGGACATGTAATCAGTCTGGAACTGTCTAGAATCAGGATATCAGAGCCAAGAACCAAGTGATCAGAAACCCAACTGTCCTCTGAATAATAACCCTCAGATAAGAACTCAGAACCAAATAATCAACCAGATAACCAAGAATTCCAGGATCAAAGTAACCAGATCAGAACATAAGATCACGCTGGTAACACAAGGTATGACGAGGTCAATGGTTCCTTTAAACCTATAAACCCCTCCCAATCTCACAGGTGTGCTTTGGGTCAAACATCACGGAGTCTCAAAACTGAATAGCAATAATACATTCACCATCTCTGAGAAATGGCTCATGACCAAATGAGGGAATCGGTTAGGCATTATATACTACTCAGGGAGGTCTCGGCGTGAGTCCGGGAAAAACAAGCATCCCTTATAGGTCCCCAGCTTCAAGTGCTGAAATCGAGAAACAATAGAACATTCATCCTGTAGGATATAGTACTATCATCATACGACCAGATGCTTTGACCGAGTTCCTATAAGAGAATCAGGCCATCCTATGCGAGTTCCAAGTGGGCCCTCGGGTGCGAATGGGTTTGCCACAGAAAGTGGTCTGCCACTGTCACCACTGGAGAGGGATGTTTCCACAAAGGTCCTCAATGATCGGTCCCCATCTGCACATAACTATCGAGGTCGTGCAATGAAGTAGATAAAATCCCTATATCAAGACACTTCCAAGACGGTCGCAAATTTGGGTGTGAACGCACTACTACCCCCATGGCAAGATACCATGGGGCCAAAGTGATTGTTCACACTAAGTTCTAGGGTACACTCGAGCCCTGGTATGAAGCTCATCTCACAACAACAATATCCCCAACCCACCAAACAGAAAATCCAGTACATCCAGATAGTCCAGTAATAATATGATGCATGGAACTAAAATACTGAAAGCGATAAATAAAGTTGTAAACAAAACTGAAAACTGTAAATAAAACAGTAAAATAAACACACAATAACAAACATAAAACACCCACAGAAACAAAAACAAGCAGGCTCTAGGAGAGACTCTCAAGGGGAAACCAGAGATTCTGGGTTCGATCCCCAGCAGAGTCGCCAGCTGTCGCTCCCGGGATTTCCATCCTGGTACAAACGCGAAAGTGGCGCGGTAAAGGATAGAGTCGCCAGCCAGGCATTTTTATCCCAAAGGAATAGGAAAGGTAATGTTGCACAAACTGAAGAAAAGAAAAGGAAGGACATAGGTCCTACAAACCAAAGAAAACTGGGTTCGGGAGTCGGTTACGACCTGGGAAGGTATTAGCACCCCAAATCATCCTCCGTACCCAACGGGATCCATGCTTGCAAGGAAAATGTTTCAAAGGGTGAAGAAATGAAAGTTGTTGCAAAAAAGAAAGACTGAAACTGGATAAGAAAAGAAAAGAAAGGGGGAAATGTAGGGAAAATAAAAGAGTGCTCGAACGGGCCATACCCTGCTGCCTACATACCTCATCTCGACATGAGGATCAGAGACGCCGTAGTTCCCCTAACTAGGGAGGAAGATGGCTTATGTTTTAAAAGCTTGAATTGCTTATGTCAATGCTCAGATGTTTCAGACTCGTCTGGAATGAGTGTGTTGCCGTCTTGCAAAGTGACAAGTAGGAGCAAGTTCTTACGTTATGAGCGAAGGTGATGAGAAAAGAAGTCCCGAAGAAGAGACGTTTATTCTTTGTTCAAGTCTTTTAAAGAAATGTTTTTGTTGTTTTTGTTTGTGAAAATAGTCCCATGATTAGGCTTGTACATCATGCTAGACAAACTTATACCACCACCAAGATGGGGTGAATAGAAGTTCTCCATGGAATAAGTCCCTACACACAAGACTACTTCACTTATTATTAAGTGTTTTTTAGGTTTTTGTTTGAAGATGAGAATGAGAAAGAACCAAAGGAACTTAAAGGTAAAAGAACTAAAGGGGGGACTAACAAATCCTAATGTTATCATGCATAGGATGAACCTAGGTTAGTGGAGTATCATTCTATCCTAAAGAAGAGAAAGAATGAAGAAAATAAGGAGAAAGGAAGTAGAAAGTAACTTATTTTTCTTAAAGAAGTTAAGTTGTTTCTAAGGGGTATGAAAAGAGGTTGAACAAATGATGGCATAAGCTTATCTCAAATCACAAGTAGAAAGCATAAAATAAAAGAGGAGAAAGAAGTTGGAGATGTGTAAATCTCATCCACACCTCTTACTTACCATATCCCCTGAAAGTGTTAGAAACAAACACAAATGCCAAGATAAGATCAAGTAAGTTCAAGAAATGGAAGAACAAACATTTGGACACCACAAATCATCATAATCAACACCTAAACATCTTACAATTAGTCATACAAAACTACACCAAGAAGAGTGCAAGAAGTCATACACAAACTAGAAATGAAGCATGGAAAACTAAGATGAAAACATGAGATCAAGAGAAATGAACAAGTCATAAATCACTAAGTAAACTCAAAGTCAGAACCTAAACATGCTAAATAAGTGCCTAAGAAGAAGATTCAAACATCAATTAAGGCATACAAGTACATAACAAGTCAATTAGAAAAAGACATGAAGAAATTTGAAGTGAAGTGAGGCATGCATATGAATGTGTTACTTAGTGCTCAAGTTAACATCAAACAATTAAAGGCAAAACTCTCATACTAAAACCAAGGATCAAATGACAGGTTATCAATCCACAAATAAGATCCTAAGAAGTGGCACAAGTTCCTTCCTAATCAAGCAAGCAAACATGGTAAAAATACTTCAAAATAAGCAAATTAAGGAACAAACCTCAAAGAAATAGTGAACATGCCTTAAAAATTATGCCAATAAGCAACAAGACACTTCAAGTATCCACAAACATCATATCAAGATCACACAACCAGAATCAGAAGCAAACACCATCAAATAATTGATCAAAAGACAATTAGGGTTTCATTTCCTTACACCAAAAGCAACAAGTCAGAAACTAACCAAACAAGGCCTAAAAATCGTGACAAAAATCACTAAGATACTTCATCATGTTAGCAAGGTATAGCAAACAAAATAAACATCATACTTATTATAGAATTCAAATTAAAAATCAAACAAGTTAGGCTGTGCAAAGAAGAAAAAAAAAGAGGAAATTAAATGAACAATTAATTCAGGACACAAAAATAAAAGAAAAATGAAAAATAAAATTTGGATAAATTTTATAAAACCCTAAAAAAGTTCATGAATTTTTTTGGAATTTTTGAAAATGTTTTACTTTTTTTAAAAATCGGATTTGAAACTAAAAAGAAAAAGAAAATAAAATGAATTTAAACAAGAGGAGGGTGAAAATAGCAACTTAGGCACGTTAAAATTCACAAATTGGGCTTAAAATGGGGGTGAGAATAGCACATAGGGCCCATTCCTCTTACGCAAGATCCATCAAAATTACCATGGAGTTCAACAATTAACCAGATCAAATCAGGCACGCATGATCAATCTAACGCATCATATGAAGTCAGCATATTAAACAAGTCAACACATCACACAGATATACACGAACATGCATGATAACAATGGTACACTGTCGCTCCCACCAAATGACACCGGGTCAGAAGGGGTACAGACGCAAATGGTCGGCGAAAGGAGAACATGAAGATGAACTGAAAAGAGTCGCCAACTAGGCATTTTTATCCCGAAGGAAAGGTAATGCAGCATAAACCTAGAAAGATACAGATAAGACGGTTGCGAACCAGAGAAACTGAGAAAGGGGGTTGGTTACAACCTGGAAAGGTATTAGCACCCAGATTGTCCGTCGTACTCGACGGGATCCACGCTTGAAAGATTTGTGTTTAAAGGGGGTAGTGTCAATGCTATCTGTGTGCAAAAGCTGGAAGAGAATGCAAGTGTCAGTGTAAAAGAAATGTGAAGTGAAGAAAAGGAATGTCAGTGTAAGAAAAGAGTGTAAAGCTCAAGACTATGAGGCTTAAAAGAATGAAGCTGGAAGAGGGGGGAATATACAGAGAATTTTGTTCGATAACCGTTAAGTTATGCCTACGTATCCTCTCGTGTAATGAGGAAGTCAGAACACCGTAGTTCGACTCAAAGAGACTGAAAGATAAATTGATTTGTGAATTGCTTACTTGTCTATGCTCAAGTGTATGACCTGTCTGGCTCAGGTGCTAACTGTCTTGCATTAGACGAAAGAAGCAAGTTCTCGTTTGTGAGTGAATGAGGTGAGAAAAGAATCCCGGAGGAGACGGTTATTATTTGTTTTTGTATTTTCAATCTTTTATTGCTTTTTGAATTTGTCATAAGAAAATGAGCTTAAGCCTAAACCAAGGGTTAGTAAACTCATCACATCCTCCCTATGATTAGGGGTAATGAGAATACCTTAAGTATGAAGTAAGCACCTCACACTTAATCAACATGATGTAGGATTAAGATCATTAACCTACTTGAATTTATTTAGATGTTTTTGGAGTTTTTTTGTTTAGTGTTAAGTAATGAGTTTAAGCCATAATCAAGGATTTAATGGACTCATTACACCATCCTAATAGAAGGATAATAGATGAGAACATTTAAGCTGAGGAAGGCTCCTCAACTTAATCCATGATTAGGGATTAACCTCATGACAAAACAAACCTTTATTAAAGTAGATTTTAATTAATGGTAAGATTAAGAAGTGAATTTTATGGTTTGTAAGACAACTTGAGGGGGACTTGTCCATTAACACTAGGGTTAGTCCTTCTTAACCAATTAAGGAAGAATTAGAACCCTAATGCAAGGCCCAAGTTACAAGTTTGGTGTCTCAGTGATTATTAGAGTGGATTGATTAAAGGATTTAAACACATTAAGGGTTTAACACTTAGGATTAAAGTTATACACTCCATCCTAAGAGAAGGATGCAGACATAACCTTAATCACAAAGCCTTAAAACCTTAAGGGTTTAGTCCTTGATTAAGAGGTGAGAAGAGAAGACACAAAGATGACACAAAGGTAAAACTAATGGGGGACTAATCAAACCCTAATTGTGATCATGCTTGGGTATTCCTAGGGTTTATGAAGCTTGCAGGAAATCTTCAAGAAGAACCACCAAGGAAGAAGCAAAGATGGAAGGAAGAGAAGCAGAAGAAGCAAGTCAACTTACTTCACTTAAGAAGATAAGTTGCTTGAAGAAAGAAAGTGAGGAGGGAACATGAATAAGCAAGCTCACTCTAATACACATATAAAATGCAGCAATGAATGCATAAAAGAGATGAGAAAAGATTATGAGAAGTGAAGGCAAATTCACTTCTCAAACACTTACCACCTGAAAAGTTAGCAAAAGGAAATGAAATGAAATGAGAATGAAATGAATGCAAGGATGAAAACCAAAAACCAGAAGCATAAACATGATTCAAATGATGCTAAGAGATGATGCAAATGTATGTCATGAGATACAAATGATCATACAAACAATGAGGATGCAAATGAAGCATGAAAGGAGGCATGAAAGTTCATGAATGTCCATGGAATGTAATGAATGCATAACATGGCAAATGGATGATGCAATGATCAAACATGGTTCTAATGTGTCCTAAGATGTATTATATGTCATGTGGATGCAAGAAATGTGATGGCACGTTCATGGATGCAAGCATATGCAAGATGAATGCAAGTGAAGATGAGAAATTAGGGTTTATATGCAACATGAGATGCAAAACTCAAAAACAGAAGCAAATCATAAGATAAAAAATTGAAAATGCATTCAAGGGAACCCTAAATCTATACTAGGTCACCATCCAAAGGGGGAGGTCAGAAGCTAAACCTAAAGGAAGTTATGAATTTCCTAAGTTTCTAGGGTTTTAAGGGTGATCCTCAAGGTAAAATGCCAAACAAATTGAAAATGAAAGATAAAAATGAAACAAAAATGCTTTTAGAAACTAGAAGTCATGCATAGAACAATGCAAAAAGAATCATTCACAAACTTAAATGTATTTTTAATTAATTAATTTTCATTAATTAATTAAATAAAACATTTAAATGATTTAAAAATACTTTTTTGATGCAAAAAATAAAAATAAAAATATTTTTGGTTTCTGAAAATTAATAAAGTGCTTGATACAAATTTTCAAAATTTTTTGACTATTTTTGACTATTTTTAAAAATTCGTATAAGATTAAATAAAAAAATGCAATAAAAAATTAAATAAACAGAAGTATGCAATATGGGTGGTTGGGATTGATTCTGGGTTTAAACTGGTTGATTGGCGCGCTATCCTACGACCCAGATTCAAACTTAACTAAGCTGAATTAATTAATTTAATAATCCTAATTAATGACTAATGATCTAATCCTAGCCACACAAAGCACGCGGGAACTGAAGATCTAACGGCCCACATTTAAAAAATGCCCTAACCCTAATTAATCAAGTTAATGACTTTCAGGTGGCCGGAAATGACCTTCGGTCATTTTCTCCGGCCACACCTCCCTTGAGAAATCTCCAAAACACTCCCTAGGCCATTTCTGGAGCTCTAAAGCTCCAGATTCATTCCTTTCACTCTCCTAAGATCAACCCCACCCTCAAAAACAATTTATTTTCACTCATTTTCAAGATTCGAAGCCAAGAACAAAAATGGTGAAACTTCCAGATAGACCATACATTCTCATTTCTTCATCATTTTCAAAAATACAAAGTTCATTGCACTCAGGGGAACAAGCTTAACCATTTAATAACTTAAAATGAAGGTTCTGGAAAAAATGATTCACATGGCTACCTGAGATGGAGCTTTCAACCCAGGAGCTTTCCGGCTGCTTTCTTGCTTCAAAATGCCTCCAATGACCTCCCTGAAGAAGCTTTGATGCTTGGATGGAATTTTTTATGGCTGGTTTGTGAGTTTGTGATCAACTGGTCAGAAAATCGTGTTTGAGTTTCAGGGGCTTTCAGGGCAAAATGAAGGGTGGTTTATGCTCTATGAAGCTTTTCTGAATGAATGATGAAGTTGGTTTTAAGGTTTGATGTTTGTGCTGAGAATTTCGAAGGAATCAAGTTTTTGCAAGTTTGTGTGGATGCTGAGTTATGGGAGAGTTCAGGCTTGCGAGTGGTGTGTTTTGGATTACTTTTGATTTGTATAAGGTATTGTGATTGGTCAGAAAGTTGGTAATGGCATAGTGTGATTGGTATGGTGCAAAATGCAAAAAGTCAACATTGGTTGTACTTTGAGGTATGGGCTGGTTCAGGCCAAGTACAAAGGGGTGTCTGATGCAGCAAGATTCAAGGATAGCCATGGAAATCTCTTTGAGGCAAATCAGCAAGTTGTGACAAAGTTATGAGAGGTTTTGCAAATTCATGAACCTTTGGCCCTTTTGAGATTTCTTTATGTGCAAGTCATTAAAATGTGAAATTCTTTGGGAAATTCTGAGTTTTAAGCCAAGCACTATGATGTTATGATGTGTAGAAGTCAAATTGAAGTTACAAAATAGCTTGGCATGAGGTTTTGCAAAAATGCCTCTTTGGCATGAAACATGAAATTATGTGATTTTTGCCAACTTTGACAAGCCATAACTTTAGTTCCAAAATGAATTAGACCTTTTTCTTGTACTTTTTGAAAAGGGAATGATCCAATCTACAACTTTCATGACCAACAATTTTTCATTGGAAGCATTTTTGGTTAAGAAAGAGGAGGTTGAAAAACTTTCCCAAAATGGAAAGTTTACATTACAAGTCATTTCCATTTTTGCCAACTTTGGGTTTTGCTCATTTTTATTCAAATTTGTGAACTTCTAAGCACTTCAATGATCAAATAAATACCATATAACTTCTATTTGATTAAAAATCCACTTTGGTCCATTGATGGGGGCCTCAGATGCCCTGATTTGGCTCTGACTTGCTCAGGAAGTTACCCAGTGATCAGATGACTTCCACAATGAATTTCTTCATAAAACTTGGTATGTATGATCCTTATATCATATTAAGACCAATAGAAACAAGAATGACCAAAAAATTTGGAGTTATGGCCTCTGAAACCAAAACCCTAATTTCAGGTCATCTGTGCAGTTAAACCTGGCTCTGCTTCCATGCTTTGCAAGTTCTTTTGATTTTTTGGCTTCCTTGATCTTTGGAGGATGAAATATGATAATTTAACATACATGGGACCTCTTGAGATGATTGATAGCCTTTGGAGTGGCTCAGAAGGATCTTGGATTGCTCAGATCACAAACCCTAGATGCAGATGAATTTGAACTAATGCAGTGAAGCAAAAATGCAATATGATGTGGTATGATTGAACTAATGCAAATATGAGAGGTCATAAGCCATGGTGTGAACTTAGTGAGGGCAAATTTGGGGTGTTTACAGCTGTCCCTATTCAAGCATGAGTTAGCTGTGCAGGGTGTAAGCGTCTGGCTTAACAGACAAACAATATAACTTGTGGTTGAATACCATAGACAGTCCGAAATTTGCACTCACTAGGGAGTAGAAGAAAAGGGATATAAATTGCGAAAGATAGTAAAGTATGATTATAAAGTGCGGGCGATGGAGGACGACCATCGAGCAGAGGACGACTGCTGGGGATAAGGCAATGACGGGGACGACCGACATGCTGGGAAATAGAGGGATCATGATGGGGACGACCATCAGGTAAAGTAACAAAGTGCTCTGGGGATTAAAGGTAAAGTCAATGATGGGGACGACCATCAGGTTTAAAATAAACGATGAGGGACGGTCATCAAAGGTGAAGGACGATCGCCTAGCAGGGGACGGCTGCTCTGTTGGGGATAAGGATGAGGGACGATCATCCAAGGTGAAGGACGATCACTTGGTAGGGTACGGCTGCCGAAAGTATCACGACATAGGACGAATTCCAGATAGAAAAGGTCGACGATGGGGACGACCATCGGATAAGCATGATGAAGGACGATCATCAAGAGGTGAAGGACGATCACCTAGCAGGGTACGGCTGCTCTCGGGGTTTATCATGACATAGGACGGCTGTCAGATAACAAGATTAATGATGGGGATGGCCATCGGATAAAATGATGAAGGACGATCACCTAGCAGGGGACAATTGCTAAATATCACGACATAGGACGAATGTCAGATAGAAAAGGGTTCCAATAATGGAGACTCCGCTGAGGGAATGATGAGGGACGGTCATCAAAAGGTGAAGGACGATCACCTGGCAGGATACGGCTGCCGAAAGCATCATGACATAGGACGAATGTCAGATAGAAAAGAAATTTTACTGGCGATTTGCTGGGGAATGGTAAACACGGACAAGTGCTTACATCCAAGAAATAAAAGGTATAAGTGTGTGACATTGTGTATAGACTAAAGACGCGGACGAGCATCCTTAAGACTATGATACAGACGAGTATCGGTAGAAACAAACGCTGACGCATGTTCAGAGATGATGGTACGGACGAGTACCAACTGGTTAACAAAGAACACGGACGAGTGTTAAATCTGAGAAGACATAAGTGATGTATACAAGATACGGACGAGTATCTGTATGAATAAGCATGAGTGGGACACATATGAGTGTTCAAATTGCTGGGGAGAGTATGAAACAGACGAGTGTCAAGAAGAGACAGTGTATTAAGTTATGAATTTATAAGTGTAAAAGATATCCTGGCGATCTGTGGGGATAGGATGACACGGACGGGTGTCAACAAGAGTGTATTATGATAAGTGTGTAGGCAACCATGCTGGGGAGTGGTGACATGGACGAGTGTCCAGAGAGTGTATAGATATCTGTTTTGTGGTTTATATCTGCAGGGGATGATATGACACGAACGAGTGTCGAGTGAGTATATATTAACATGTATTCGTGAGTGCAAAGGGGACACTTTGGCTTTCTGCTGAGGAAATATGAGATGACACGAACGAGTTTCGAGAAGAACAGGTTATGTATAAGTATTTGTTTGTAGAGAGTGTCCTGGTGACTTTCTGGGGAATGATGACACAGACGAGTGCCAAAAGGAGCATGTATCTATATAAGAGGGTGCAAAGGGAACGCTTTGGCTTTCTGCAGGGACAGTGAGTCTTTATGTACAAGGGATGTATTATGTATATTGCTGATGAAGTACCATTGATATTTACAGGTGACTGATTCAAAACCTGACTTGTGATTATGCAATATGTTTGATTTTTATCGTAATGCTCCGTATTAGACGGAATGCTACGCTCTGAGGGGAAATATGATGTGAATGCTATGATTATGCAAAAGATACTGATCCGGGATTCGAATCCTGCTGTTATGGAGATCTCCGACCGATCTGCTTGGAAGAATATCCCAGCTGGGGATGCGATCATTGGTAGATCTGATATATGGCTCTGCTTGGGGAAATAAGTCACTGATAGACCTATCTTGGTAATGAGGGGCCCAGCTGGGGAATGCGGAAGCTTTCATCACTTTGTTGTGCGGGAGATTCAGACATTGCTCTTCTGGGAGAGGCTTGAGTCCTGTGGGGGGATGGTTCCCTGTCTAGCACTCGGCTAGGGAAGAGAAAGATCATTGAACGATCTTCCTAGAGATTTCTATGGGGATCCTGATGAGGATGATGATATCTGTCAACTCAGTTGGGGATATGAGCATCTTCTGGTACTGCTCTGGAAGATGTGCTAGAAAAGTGATGCCTGGCAGCTCTGATGGGGAGAAAGCACTTCTGGTGCTGTTTGGAAGATGTATTGAGGAGATAATGATTTGGCAGCTTTGCTGGGGAAAACATTTCATGCCCCATGTTGCGTTCTGAATACCTGCAATCCTTTTATGACAAAGAAACGCACAAGTACCCCGAGGTATCCCTTACTGGATTCCATCATAGGAGTTTATACACTCCCGGGAGTAAGTAATATATTTCCTGCAAGCATGTGATTTAGAAAGGCACATCTATTTTTATGCAACCAATATATCAAGGATATCGGACATTTTTGCAAATGGAATAAAATATACAAGACGGAGTGTGACTGAAAATCTGATTTTATTAATTTGTGTGCCCTGAATTGGCAAATACAGTCAAAGAAACAAATCCCCTGAAAAGAGGAGATTGTTACAAATTTGAGAAACAAAAAGGTGCTAGCAATGTTGACGACGCTTTAGTGAGCTTCCCTTTGCTATGACCCGTATGACCTTGACGTTCTTCTCATCCTTCTTTCTAAAGAAGGCTGATTCTGACCGATGCTTTAACCCTTCGAAGCTTGCCATGCTGTGAGCGATACAGACGAATTCAGAATGCAGTTGTTCGCTTATTCCCTTATTTTGCGTGGATCGCCCTTTCGGGTTTTCAATCCACCGGGATACCCATTTTTGCCTGAGCTGTCCAATGCGGCTTTTCAACTCAGCAGGTGTACAGTTTTTCTTTTATTTTCCCTTATTTTTTCCCGAGTCTTTTATTCTGTTTTTGACTCGCCGGGATGCCCTATTTTTTCCTGGACTTACATTCTGTTTTTATGTCCAGCGGGTCATTTTATGCGAAGTATTTTTTAACTGCATCTGAATTCACAGGGGATAAAAAATATTCACTATCCATAGTAGTGAGCATCAGTGTCCCACCAGAGAAAACTTTCTTTACTATGAATGGACCATCATAATTCGGAGTCCACTTGCCCCTGTGGTCTGTATGAGGAGGAAGGAGTCTTTTCAGTACAAGATCTCCTACTTGGTATTCCCGAAGCCTGACTTTCTGATCGAAGGCTTTCTTCATTCTCTTCTGATATAACTGCCCATGACATATTGCAGCTAATCTCTTTTCTTCGATCAGATTCAGTTGATTGTACCGGGATCGGACCCACTCTGCTTCATTCAGCTTGACATCCATAAGTACCCGTAAGGAGGGTAATTCAACTTCAACAGGTAGGACCGCCTCCATACCATACACCAGCTGATACGGTGTTGCCCTAGTGGATGTTCTGATTGAGGTACGGTACCCATGCAAGGCAAATGGTAGCATTTCATGCCAGTCTCTGTAGGTGACCACCATCTTTTGCACAATCTTCTTGATATTCTTGTTAGCTGCCTCAACAACGTCATTCACCTTTGTCCTGTAAGGAGAGGAGTTGTGATGTTGAATCTTGAAGTCCCGACACAGTTTTGCCATTATTTTATTGTTCAAGTTGGAACCATTATCAGTAATGATTCGCTCGGGCACTCCATACCGACATATGATGTCTCTCTTCAGGAATCGGGCTACCACTTGTCTGGTGACGTTGGCATATGAAGCTGCTTCTACCCACTTGGTAAAATAGTCAATGGCTACCAGGATGAATCTGTGGCCGTTTGAAGCAGTCGGTTCGATCTTTCCAATCATATCAATGCCCCACATGGCAAAGGGCCAAGGTGAAGACATCACATTCAAAGGATTTGGAGGCACATGCACTTTGTCTGCATAAATCTGGCATTTGTGGCACTTTCTGGCATAAGCACAACAATCTGCATCCATTGTGATCCAGTAGTAACCTGATCTTACCAATTTCTTAGCCATTGCATGCCCTCCAGCATGGGTACCAAAAGATCCTTCATGCACCTCATGCATCAACAAGTCTGCTTCTGTCTTATCAACACATCTGAGAAGTATCATGTCAAAGTTTCTTTTGTACAAGGAACCATCAGCATTCAGGAAGAAACTACCAGCCAGCCTTCTTAATGTCTTCTTATTATTGGATGATGCCCCAGGTGAGTATGTTTGATCCTCTAAGAAGCATTTGATGTCGTAGAACCAAGGCTTATCATCTTTAGCAAGGTCTGCTGAGAATACGTATGCTGGTCTGTCAAGTCTGGATACTGAAATCCGAGGCACAAAGTTGGTAGCTTGAACTTTGATCATGGAAGAAATGGTAGCCAGAGCATCTGCAAACTGATTTTCATCTCGAGGGATATACTCCAGTTTGACTGTTGTGAAGAAAGTCAGTAATCTCCTCGTATAATCCCGATATGGAATCAGATGCTCCTGGTGAGTGTACCATTTGCCGTTGGTCTGATTGATTACCAGAGCTGAATCTCCGAATACGGTTAAAGTCTTGATCCTGAGGTCAATGGCTTCCTCAAGACCCATGATACAGGCTTCGTATTCAGCTTCGTTGTTAGTGCAGTTAAAGGCGAGTTTTGCCGAGAAAGGCATGTGAACTCCGTTAGGTGTAATAAGGACTGCACCAACACCACGACCATTCATATTAACAGCCCCATCGAACATCATTGTCCATTCTTCTTCTGGGTTAGGCCCTTTAGTGTGAATAGGCTCTTCATGATCTTTTGCTTTTATGAACATGATGTCTTCATCAGGGAAGTCAAATCTCATTGGCTGGTAATCATTAATGGGTTGCTCAGCTATATAATCAGACAATACACTGCCTTTGATGGCCTTTTGGGATGTGTACTGAATGTCATATTCTGTGAGAATCATTTGCCATCTTGCAACCCGTCCGGTAAGTGCTGGCTTCTCAAATATGTACTTGACTGGGTCCATCTTTGAGATCAACAAGGTAGTGTGGTTCAGCATATACTGCCTTAGTCGGCGAGCAACCCACGCTAAAGCACAACAAGTTTTCTCGAGCAGTGAATAACGTTGTTTACAGTCGGTAAAATTTTTGCTTAGGTAGTATATTGCATACTCTTTTCGACCAGACTCGTCATGCTGGCCCAGTACACACCCCATTGACTCTTCTAATACTGTCAAGTACATTATCAGAGGTCTTCCTTCAAATGGCGACATAAGGATTGGAGGTTCTTGTAAGTATTCCTTGATTTTATCAAAAGCCTTCTGGCAATCTTCATTCCACCTGACCGTTTGTTCTTTCCTTAACAACTTGAACAAAGGCTCACAGGTTGTTGTAAGGTGAGACATGAACCGTGAAATGTAGTTCAATCTACCTAGAAACCCCTGAACTTCTTTTTTAGTCTTTGGTGCAGGCATCTCTTGAATGGATTTGACTTTGTCAGGGTCAACTTCAATCCCCTTTTCACTCACAATAAATCCCAGCAGCTTACTGAACCGTACCCCAAATGTGCACTTGTTGGGGTTCAGCTTCAGCTGATACTTCCTCAGACGCTTGAACAGTTTTAACAGATTTACCAGGTGGTCTTCTTCTGTGAGGGACTTGGAAATCATGTCATCCACATAACATTCAATTTCTTTGTGGATCATGTCGTGGAATAATGTTACCATAGCCCGTTGATAAGTGGCACCATCATTCTTCAGTCCAAATGGAATTACCTTATAACAGAATGTGCCCCAGGGCGTGATGAAACTTGTCTTCTCCATGTCTTCAGGTGACATCTTGATCTGATTATATCCTGAAAATCCATCCATGATGGAGAACACCGAGAACTGAGTCGTGTTGTCGACCAATACATCAATGTGAGGTAATGGGAAGTCATCTTTCGACTAGCTCTATTCAGGTCCCGGTAATCCACACACATCCGTACTTTTCCATCCTTCTTAGGCACATGTACAATGTTAGCAACCCACGGAGGGTAACTAGTTACAGCAAGGAAACCGGCGTCACACTGTTTTTGTACTTCTTCTTTTATCTTCATGGCCTTATCCGGACGATCTTCTTTTAGAGGCAGCTTGTGCATAACAATGTCGGTATCCAGACCTGGCATATCTTGGTAAGACCAAGCAAAAACATCCACATACTCCCGAAGCATGACAATAAGTTGTTCCTTCACTGAATCTTGCAGACGGGCCCCTATCTTCACTTCTTTCAAGTCTTCTTCGGTACCAAGATTAACCGTCTCAACTTCCTCCTGATGAGGAGTGATAACCTTCTCCTCTTGTCTCAACAACCTGGCTAGTTCTTCAGGTAGCTCATAATCTTCTTCAACCCCTTCATCGGCTTGATTAATCGGATTGTCGAAGTCATACGAAGTCATAGCAGTGTCGTTGTCGGTGCAGTCTGGAGGGCACTCTCTGCAAGGGTTTAAATTAGTTCATTTTAGTGATCAGTTTTATCTTGCTTAGAAAAAGTGACAATGAAGTTATTATTTTGAAAAACATTGCCATTTTATTTTTGTACAAAAAATGAAAAATGAAAAACAGTGAGAGGGAAAAAAGAGACTCATTTGCAAAAGATGTCCTGATATTCATTAATTGATTGTTTGCACAAAATACAAGATGACCCGATTACAAAATGAGCTCTGACATCTTGGGCAAGATGCAAGACTTGATGCATGCTTAAAGACAGGAAATAATAATTACTCTGCAGGAGTAACTCTTATAATTTCCTGGGAAGACCAGTTTGAGACTCGGTTCCCCGGGGTCTTTGGACGTATCCAGTTTTCCAGGTTGCGTTCGTCTTCTTCCTCGTCTTCCAAACTGTTCACAGCATCCGGGGTAAGCATCCCCCCACTGACAAATTTGGGCTCCATTGCAGCCTCTGGTTGATCTTGTCGAGTTGGTCTGTAACCCAACCCGAATATGTCTTCTTTCTTTTCAACTGGCAGCAGCTTGCCCCATCCTTGAGCGGTACCCTCCTCAACAACCTTCCGGGCCTGTTGATATGAAGTGATGGAAGTTCCAGATACAGCAGTTGCTTCATTAATGTTGAGGGCCTCAAACCCCTAACTCATAGTCTCATGGATCTCCCCGTCCATTTCTATGTACTTATAAGTAGCCAGCTGGCTAACAAAGATATCCTCCTCCCTGCAGATGGTGATGATCTGGCCTTCCCACTCGAATTTTAACTTCTGGTGAAGGGTAGACGTAACAGCGCCAGCGGCGTGAATCCAGGGTCTACCCAACAGACAGCTGTAGGCCGGCTGTATGTCCATCACAAAGAAGGTAGTTTTAAAGGCCTGCGGGCCAATCAACACAGGTAAATCGATCTCTCCAAGCACCGATCTCTTAGATCCATCAAATGCTCTCACCACCAAATTACTTGGACGCAACGCCAAACCGTCATACTCCAACTTCACCAGGGATTTCTTTGGGAGGACATTGAGTGAAGACCCAGTGTCCACCAGTACATGAGAAAGGACAACACCTTTGCATTCCAAGGTGATGTGTAAAGCCTTGTTATGGTTGCGTCCCTCCGTTGTTAAATCAACATTTGTAAAGCCCAGTCCATGACTGGTGTTGACATTTGCAACCACAGTTTCCAGCTGATTAACTGTAATCTCTTCCGGCACGTATGCTGCGTGCAGGACCTTCAACAATGCATTCCTGTGGGCCTCGGAACACATTAGCAGTGATAATATAGAGATTTTGGAGGGCGTCTGATGAAGCTGGTCCACCACTTTGTAATCACTCCTTTTGATTATTCTCATGAAATCGTTCACCTCTTGTTCAAAAGACGTCTTTGGAGTTTCTTTATCAGTTGGCTCTTCAAGTACCACATTATTCCCTTTTGCCTTAGCAGCAGCTTCTGCTTCAGCATTGGGCCTTGGTGTTTGTGAGGCAAAAAGGCGTCCGCTTCTGGTGAAGCCTCCGCCTCCCCCGACATTGTCAACTTGTGGTGAAGAGGTTGATGAATCTAGAGTAATTTTCTTTCCATTGCAGTAGAGATCAGAGCCATAGTGCCAAGGTATGGCATTACTGCTTTCATAAGGAACGGGTCCAGGCACCGTAATGGTGACCGGACTGATTGCTGCAGCGGAAGGAACTGTGATGGTATGTGGGTCGTAATAGATCGTGACCGGAGATCTGACAGGAGGTGTTGCAGTTTGTTGTTGGAAATTGTTGTTGGGATGAACATTTGCTGGGTCATAATAGATCGTGACCGTTGAGACATCTTCATTAATGTTTGCTGATGTTGTAGGCGTTTCCGTTGATAAGATGGGTGCTGATGTTGTAGAAGTAAATGTTGCCGAACTTTGATTTGTTGAAACAATGGATGGAGTGATTGCTGGAGTTGTTGATGAATCAGTAGGAATAATAGTTGTTGTTGTTGTACGAGAATCTGTTGAAGGAAGAATTGTTGATGTTGTAGGAGAATCCATTATTGCTGAAGAAAGAGTTGTTGAAGGAGCCGTCATAGTAATCTGCAAAATTCCATCTCTGATGAGGCCATCTATGCCAAACCTTAGCTTCTCACAACCATTAATAGCAGTCTTGCACAATTCGCAGCAGGCCCCACAGCCCGGGAACACTTGACATCTTAAAAGTTGAACTTTGACTTCTGCCAATGGTGTTTGAATCTGTGCAATATTATCAATCAATACAGATGGTTGGTCCTCTTCTATGGCATTAATCCTGGGCCCACAATGATTAGGCATAGGATTCCTATTAACATTCGAAGGAGGTGCGAAATTGAGAGCTTTGGAATCGACCAAATCCTGAACCTTCATCTGTAAGGCTCTACATTTCTCGGTATTGTGACCAGGTGCGTTGGAGTGAAAGGCACACCTGGCATTGACATCATAATTCTTCGGGAGATTGAGAGGATCTGGTGGAGCCAACGTCCTTAACTCAACCAGGTTAAGTTTCAGGAGTTGTGGCAATAAAGCAGCATAAGGCATAGGGATAGGGTCAATCACCCTATTTGCCTGAGATGGCCTCTGTTGAAAGGGGCGCTGCTGTTGGTTGCTATTGTTGTTGTTGTAAGTTCTTTGTTGCATAAAATGAGACTGCTGCTAATAGTGATGTTGTTGTTGTTGAGGATAAAGTGGTTGTTGTGGAACCGGAGCCGGGATGGTAACAGATGCTACTGATCTGTGAGAATATTGGGGTCTGCCCCTGCTTGCATGGATAGCATTTGTTTCACCCGTCCTTCGGGGTCCTGCAAAAGGTTTTCTGGGGTTGCTGGAGGAACTTGCACCATTGTCAGAGATTTTGCCCATCTTCAAAAGAATCTCAATTCTTTCACCAGCTATAACTACATCGGCAAAACTGGTAGAGGAGAAAGCAGCAAGTCTATCAATATAAGTTCCCTGCAAGGTGTTCATAAACATGTCAGCCATCTCTCTTTCTAACATGGGTGGCTGGACAGCAGCAACAAGCTGTCTCCACCTCTGAGCATAATCCCGAAAGCTCTCCCTTGAAGACTGAGACATGCCCATTAGAAGAGTTCTATTGGGGCCATGTCAAGGTTGTACTGATATTGCCGGATGAAAGCCTCGGCCAAATCTTTCCAACATCTTATGGTGGCCCTTGTCAGATGCGAATACCATTCCCTTGAAGCTCCAGTCAGGCTGTCCTCAAAATAGAACATCCATAACTTCTCATCCATGGTATAAGCCTTGAGTCTCCCTAAGAAGGATTGCAGATGAGTACGCGGGCAGGAGGTACCATTATATTTTTCAAAGCATGGGGGTTTGAATTTGTGGGGAATCCTCACCCCATCTACTAGGCCCATATCCATTACGTCAAAGCCTAAGGAATTCTGGGATTCCAAGGACCTTAGTTTTTCAGCAATCTCATTCAGCCTTCTGTCATACACCTCATCTCCAGCCCCAATAACAGTGAATTGTTCTTCTTGGGGATACTCTTGCAGGATTCTGCCCCCAGCAGCATTACCTTGAACATTCCTTGTGACATTAACATCTGGATTCAAATGGGGCCCATACTCTGGTGGGTCGATACGGGGCTGGCCTCGTTCATTATTGCTGGTTCCCCCTGTTCCAAGATGGGGCTCTTCAGGTGTCTGCCTTTCTACCAGCTCTCTCAACCTCTCTTGGCTCTAAGCTAAGCCAGTCATTACAGCCATAAACTGAGACATTTGATTTCTCATTTCGACCATTTCATTTACCATCTGATTTCTTACTTCATTCAGATCCTGCTGTACCTGCTCCATCTGAATGCTTGGAATGTTGTTACGAGTTGGGTACCGGTGTGTGCGGTTGACAGGGAACACTCGGCGACGAGCAATGTTTCCTGAAACCACAACAAAGTAAGAAACAAAAAATAGACAAAAACCTACAAAACAAAGAAAATGTTAGTATGCAATGCAGTATGCTTATTTGTTTTCCAAGGTATCCGGTTTGGTTCTTGGTTTTGACCTTTCCAGACCTCGAGGAGATGCTTGATGACGTTGAGAAAAGAATCCCAATGAAACAAACTAAATATATTACAAATGATGAAAAATACATAGTCTTGTTTACAATACATGCCCATGGTGGGTCAAAAATACAACAAAAAGGAAAAGTACATCAAAAGAAAGGAACTACAAGCAAAAGGAATCAGACATCTAGTCCATAGTCATCTTACCTCACTTCCTTCAGGAGTGCCTCAGTCACCGGACCAGCTGGGTGCTCTTTAATGGTCCTAATGAGGAGGTTCCTGGTAGCAATGGCATTAGTCATCTTCTTGTGCCTGTCCTGATCCTTTGATCTCTTTAACCCTGCTCGGAGCTTCAATTATGAAATCTCCTTCTGAGCTGCCAATAAAGCTTCCTGCTGCTTCTTCTCATTGGCCTCCAACTGATCAATCTTGGCCTGAGTCCTCTGGTCTTCTTGTGCACAGGCTTCGGTGATCCTGATCCACCTAGCCTGGCTCTCTTCCAGGTAATGCTCAGCCCTAGCTTTCTGAATCTTGGCCTCCTTACAGGCATTCTTCAATATCTGTTCTCCAGCTCTTGCTTTCCTTATGTAGTCATCTGTCCTCTCAATCTTGGTCAGATGCTCAGTCTTGAGTCTTTCCAATCTCTCAATGTCCAGGCGACTGTCATTTCTTTCCCAAAGAGTCTTCTTCAGGGCTTCAGATAGCTGATTATTCCTCTCTTTCAGCTTTTCAAATTCCTCCAGGCTAACTGTTGCTGCAGGCTGTACTGTAGATGGTCCAGGTGTGTCTTCCAAGGTGAAAGGCATCCTGGTGATCTGAGCTCTAGTACGGGAACAATCTGAGTACTGAGCTGAAGCAACATTGTTACATCTTCCAAGAATTGCTGTCCCTTTTGTCTGAATGTTGTCCCAAGCCCAGGCAACTTGTCTGACAACAATTGAATTAGGTTGCACTTCACAGTATAGGGTCTCAGCTAAATCTTGTCCTCTGGGAGGGTGAACTAAGGCATATCCCAATTGTCTCTTAAACAGTAAAGGGTTGTAATTGATGCAATCTTTTACTCCTATCAGAGGTACATTAGGGTACTGCCCACAGCTGGTGATAATGTCCTTGCCTTTGGTGCTCTGGGTGCACCATCTGATATCGTCTGATGTTAAGGCAATGAACCTCTTGGCCCAATTCTTCTGCTGGTGTGGGTTCAAGAAGGCATCTGATTTAGGCAGGTGTTTGAGTAGCCAAGAGTAGAACAAGGGAGCACAACATCTTACCAACTTCCCCCTTTGCTTTTCATTTCTCTGATGGATGGAGTAGTAAAAATCCCCTAGCAATGTAGGCACTGGGTTCCTCAGCAGAAACAAGTGGATGACATTCTTACTGACAAATTTAGGATCATCTGCAAACAATATATCCCCATATATGCTGAGAGATAAAAGTGCACAGACTGCCCTCCATTCTCCCAATGTAGCCTTCAGGGTGGCCTGAGAAATCAAGAAGTCCAGATGTAAACCAGGAATCCCAACTTTTGTTGTCATGTTTTGCTCAATAAGGGCAGGCTCCAGGTACAATGTCCATGCTATTTCCTCACTTCTATGAGCAGTCATCTCTGGGTTGAAGGGGATCCCTCCTCTTATAGGCACTCCAATCAACAAAGAAAACTCTTCCAACAGAGGCCCCATCTGGAAGTCAGGAAAGGTGAAGCATCTAAGTGGAGGGTCATAGAACTGCAAGCATGTGGGGATCATGCTTCTCTGAGAAGAATCAAGATCCATGACCATGTCCAAAATAACCCCATAGTGCTCTCTAAACAGTGGGATATGGTCAGGGGTGATGAGTGACTAGACCTGCCTAATACCAGTCAATATGGGCTCAAAGAAGTGATAAGATATGTTGCTTTTCCTTGGAATATCCATGAGTGCTGGTGAATAAGCTGAAGTCAAATGCTGATGAAGATCACAGACTGAGAAGCTGGAGGTGAGTCTCTGACAGACTGATGCAAGTGAGTCTTGACAGACTGAAGGAGATGCTGAAGGAGATAGCTGAAGCAGATGCTGAAGCAGACAACTAAAGCAGAGGTCTAAGCAATAGAAGGGGTCAAAACCAAAACCAAGATATAATGAGGTGGATACCCTGAAAAACAAATAAACAAATGTTAAATGATGCAATGATGATATATGCACATGATATGCAAGGGTTTGTGATCAAGAGTTAGATCTGATTATCTGTCTTGATATAAGGTCCATGTATGTTCAAAGGTCTGGGTGGAGGCTCAGAAATCCAGTAACCAGGGAGGGGGACTCAAATAAAGAGTCACATATCCAGGGTTAATCACAAGAATTGTCCAAAGTGGAGTATTCTTAAATAAAACAGTAACAGGGTATGATGTGGCTAAGGGTTCCTGCAAACCTGTAAACAACCCAACCCCCTCACATGTAATGTTCTAGAACAAGGATCCTCAGACTTGGATCAGTTATGAGAAGTGTAAACACTTCTAACCCAGAGGTGCAATGTTTATAATAACCATAAAAGATCCTCCTCTAATTCACTCCAGATTCTGAAGGTCATAATAAAGGTCATCCAGACTTAAAAGGCTTCCCAGATAGCCCTAGCACTACAGGAAATATGTAGCACAGAGTTCTCAAGAAGAAACCCACATCTGAACCGTGTTTCATATTCCCGCACCAGACCGAAATGAAATGGGAAAGAACATGAACCACTCTAGCCTAGGTGTCACTCAGGTCCCAGGTATAGGACCTTAATCTCTCAATGGAACCCCACCCACCAAAACAGAAAACCAGATCCATCAATGACAGTATGAAATATGCATAAGACTATAAAAGAAAGCAATAAATAGAGCTGTACATAAAGCAATAAATAAAGCAAATAAATAAACACAACTAACATATAACACCCCAGTAAACACAAATCAAACAAGCGCTAGGAGGAACCCACAAAAAGAACCAGAAGCCCTGGTTGCAGTATAAGGGTCCCCAGCAGAGTCGCCAAGCTGTCGCTCCCACCAAATGACACCGGGTCAGAAGGGGTACAGACGCGAACGGTCGGCGAAAGGAGAATATGAAGATGAACTGAAAAGAGTCGCCAGCTAGGCATTTTTATCTTGAAGGAAAGGTAATGCTGCATAAACCTAGAAAGATACGGATAAGACGGTTGCGAACCAGAGAAACTGAGAAAGGGGGTTGGTTACAACCTAGGAAGGTATTAGCACCCAGATTGTCCGTCGTACTCGACGGGATCCACGCTTGAAAGATTTGTGTTTAAAGGGGGTAGTGTCAGTGTTATCTGTGTGTCGCTCCCGGGATTTTCATCCTAGTACAAACGCGAAAGTGGCGCGGAAAGGTTAGAGTCGCCAGACAGACATTTTTATCCCAAATGAATGGGAAAGGTAATGTTGCACAAACCTGAGGAAGAAGGAAAGGACAAGGCCTTGCGAACCAAAGATCTGAGTTCGGGAGTCGGTTACGACCTGGGAAGGTATTAGCACCCCAGATCGTCCGTCGTACCCGACGGGATCCACGCTTGTTTATTTGTTTCAAAGGGTGAGAAATAATATGCTGCTGAAATGAAATAATGGCTATCTGGAAATTGGAAATGGAATGAGGAAGGAACTGGAAAAAGAGAATGGAAAGAAAGGGGGAAATGTAGGGAAAATAAAGAATGTGCTCGAACGGGCCCTACCCCGCTGCCTACGTACCTCATCGGGATAATGAGGATCAGAGTCGACGTAGTTCGCCTAACCTAGGCGGGAACTATTTGTTTGTGTTTTTTATGCTAGAACTGCGTATGTCTATGCTCAGGTGTTGCAGGCTCGTCTGGTACGAGTG
This sequence comes from Lathyrus aphaca, assembly GCA_963966055.1. NCBI lineage: Eukaryota > Viridiplantae > Streptophyta > Magnoliopsida > Fabales > Fabaceae > Lathyrus > Lathyrus aphaca. Next base: position 412,315,145 of record OZ014519.1, read on the forward strand.
TGTTTACCGTCTTGCATGTGTGACAAGTCGTCGCGAGTTCGTGTTATGAGTGAATGAGATGAGAAAAGAAGTTCCCGCAGGATAGTCGCTTGTTATTTGTTTTTGGCTTTTAAGAGAAGTGTTTTGAATTTGTTTGTGAACAACCTTGTACTAAGACCTATCCATCGCGGGAAGTATTTACACCTCGCCCCGAAACAGGACGCGTATAAACACTCCGCAACAAAGTCTCGTGTCGTACAAGATTGTTCGGTTTTTATTAAGTATTTTATTGCTTTTCTTTTTGAGATGAGAAAGAATGATTCAAGTTGATAAAGGGACAAAATCTAAGGGACTAAGACTCAATCCTAATTTTATTGTGTATTTACAAGTGGTCCTAATGGTTTGTGAAGTTTCTAAGCCTAATGGAAACTAGAAACTACTAGAATTCAACTTACTTCTTAATGAAGTTAAGTTGATTCTAAGAACAATGGGAAAGCCTATACAAGTTGTAAGATCCAAATGATAAGGCAAAAACAATGAAGTTAAACATAAGAAATACAATTCTACAAATGCATTAGAGGTATGAATTAAAAAAAATCTATTTTTATTTATTCTACTTCTAAATAGAAATGAAACTTCAAGCCTAAGTTATAAACTAAGTCAAGCCTAATATTCATTCTAAAAAAATCAAATTTAAACTAATCTAAACCTGTATTAAATTCTAATACTAAATCTAGTCTAGGCTATTATTATTTTTTGTATTGAACTTTATTTTTTTTAATGGCCTAAACTAATGGGAATTATGCATAACTAGGCCTAAAACTAATATTCTAAAAAAAAAATTAAAACTTCTAGAAAAATTATGAAAATTAAACTATAGGGTCCTAACACTATCTCTAAAATTGTACTAAGAGGGACCCTAAAAAATCTTATTTTTCCTATGCCTAAAAATCCATTATTTCTACCTAAAGATTAACCATTATTTCCTAAGGATTAAGCTACTAAAACATAGGATAAAATGCCCTAAAAAATCCACTAAAAATATCCTAAGAACTATTATGAGTCCTCTAATTACAGAAAAAAGAATGGCTCAAAAAGTTGCTGGAAGTTATAAAAATAAAATGAACAAAATTTAGCACAATTAAAAGAAATTCAATAAAGCTAATTAAAAGAAAAATCAGAATTAAATTGAAAAATAACCCAAATTTAGAAAATAAAAAAATCCAAAATTTCTAATTGGTTTTGTTAACCTACTGGAATTTTTATAGAATTTTCTAATGATTTTTGCTATTTTTATTGGATTTAATTTGAAACTATATTAACTAAAATATAAAAAAAATCTAAAGAAATAAAACAGGGGTGCATAGAAGTATTTTTTATAGTGTTCTTCTAATGGGCTGTAAAAAAGAGGGTGTGAAAAACAATGATAAGAAGGCCCATGCGCGCTGAAACCCAGGGGGGTGCTGAAATCACCTTTTTTTTTGTTGTTTTCCTGAATGGGCTCATAAAGGGGGTTTGAATAGCAGGGAACACTAAGCCCATTTCGCAGGCTTCTAATGGGGGGTACAGACAGCAGTTTTTCTATGTTGTTTTTCTACATATGGGCTTCTAGGAGGGGTCTGATTAGCAAAACGGAAAGCCCAGATTTTGCAGGTTACAAATGAAATTAAGGGTTTTAATTGAGATTCCACAAGAATTAAATCAAATTTATTACAAATAATTTACATTAAGACTAATAATTTATATTAAACTATATGATTTAATATTAATTAATAATCTTTATTAAAACTATATGATTTAATATTAACTAATAATCTTTATTAAAACTATATGATTTAATATTAACTAATAATCTTTATTAAAAACAAAAATCAGCCAAGAATTTCCAATAACCCTAACCCTTTCTTCTTCATCCTGCGACACCCCCATCCTCTCTTCTTTCCGCCGCCAACCCCCCCATACTTCTTCTTCTCCGGTTTCGAACCATCACCACCATCCACACATCATCCCCTTTCCTACATGATCAAACTCTTCCGCCATTAACCTTCAACCTTGCCCTTCGCCTTCCATACCCTAGCCCCCTTTTCTCGAATTCTCTTCGTTTTCAAACGATACAATCATCACTGAACCTTAACCTCTTTCATCATCACCTATTGAACTCAAACAAACTTCGTCCTCTATATTTTCCACATGACTCACCGAACCCTAACTTTAGCTAAACTCGCGGATTGAAGAACAGAACCTACGACAAACTATATAACTTCACGAATTGTAAATGGCTTGCTCTTACCTTGAATTGGAATTATGAGCTTCGGTGACGTTTCGCTGTTGGTCCAAGATGACGCTCAATGTTATGCTTGGTCCGGTTCGTTTGCTCTTTCGTGCAACTCGGCTGGTATCGTGAACGCTCGCCTGTTGTAGATGATGATGATAATCAGTGACGAAATCAGCTCTTCTCACACGGTAAACTGCTTTTGTTCTCTGCGCAATCCCTTATTGTAACTCAACTGTGAATTCGATTAAACTTGTTTTGCGTATTTGATGAAGGATTGTTGTTGAGGCTGGAAATTTGATGAGGGCGATGCAAAGATTCAATCAGTGCCGAAGACTATTGATGAAGATGGATCAACGAAGCATGGATGAAAATTCTTGAACTCGCACTGATTCGACGAAGGTACGACACCTTTGATTACAGCCTCCTTTTTTGTCACTGTGTATTGTTCAATGATTTTCCTGATATTTGTGTTCCACCTTCTTCCACAGGTTATTGATACAGGCACAGTAAAACTGAGGTATCCATTGAACCAGGATGATGCAGGCTGTGAAGATTGGAATTGGAAGAAAGTCAGGGACGATTGAAGAAGAAGAAGGAGCTTGTGATGATTATGGGGCTGACTCCCAGTGAAAGAGAGAAATGGTAGAAATCTTAGATTGGAGGAAACATGGATAGGAGATGATGTGTGGAAGCTCCAGAAATTGAGGAAGAAGAAGCCCTTGAAGTGTGAAGACCACTCTGATTTATAGAAACTAGGAGAAAGCTCTGGAAACTTCAGGTAAAGCTTCTAGAATTCTGTTGCTAAGTTAGTTACTTTTCTGTTGTGGTTGTTGTTAGGGATTCTGTTATGAGGTTTAGAAGTCGGTTATGAAATTGATGAATTCTGTTATGAAGTTTTTGTTAATTTTCATTCTGTTATACTGAGTCTGCATTATTGTTGCGATTGATTTGGCAGGATAAGTGAGTATTTGTCATGGATGATATATTCAGATTCTTAAACATTGTTCTCCTGCAGGTGAGGTCCCGTAATTGTCTCTAGATGTTTCTTGAGCTGAATTAGAATTTGTATTGTTCTTGTCGCAGCAAATTTCTTGAACCACAGGTGCAGTCTGAGTAGCATCTAATGTCACATTGAAAGGGATAGGAGCAGGAGGTGGTGTATAAGGTTATTATATTTTTTGGTTTTTGCAGGCCCTAACAGTTTAGAAAGTGGTTTGGCATTGACGATGACGAGCCTTTTTTCGTTCTGATATTGTTTTGCTGATTCTTGTGCGAGGTATCCGAACCATTGCGGTTTCTGAACCAATGGAGATTGGAGAGGAAATTGTTTGAAAGTTCTTGAAGATTGCCGCGGTTACGGTGGTGATGATGATTGATGGTGTAGAATGAAGATATGGGGTTGAAGTTTTTTTTTTGTTTTCTCAAATTGAGAGGGAGAGTTAAGTCTTTGTTAAGTTCAAATCTGATGTAATAATAATTTTCCTATTATCTGCTATGTTCTCTCCTTTTTTTATTTTTTAAATTGAGAATAAATAAAAAATGGAGATTAGTCCCTTTCAAGCTTTTGTATCAATATTTTCCTTCTTGAATTTCCTGTTTATTCTTCATCTGCATAATCTCTACTAACATGAGAAAAAGGGTTTAACAAGCCAAAAAACAAAATTCAGGCGATTGGATAAGAAAAATGGGCTTGACAAGGCAAAACAAGACTTAGGCACTTGGATATGGTCTTTGTGCTTAGTTAGTATTAAAATAACAATGGTAAATATGGGATTAGAATTTGACAATTGGATACAATTTTGGACCTTAACAACTAAAGTGAATATTTGTAATAATAACAAAAATGGTAAAAGGATGTAATGAATGGGCTTCAAAACGGTTCGGATTTAGAAAAATAATTTGGAATGTAATCTATTCGGATCTACACTCGAGAATTTATTGGGTATTTGGTTGTGTATTAATAACCTTATATATTGCATTTCGGCCCATTGCAACGTGATATCTTCAACTCCACATCCAAAGTCATCTTGCACTCAATCAACCCACCTCAGTCAAACCTAGTCAACAATTCGTACCATGGGCACCCAGCAACCCAGATGACTGCAATCCTTTGATACCATGTGCGTTTATACCTTGAACGGAGAAGCAAACTCCGATTCAAGACCTTGTGAATTTCGGAGAAGAGTAACTCTTGGCGGCTTAATGCAGAAAAGCTCCTCAAAAACCAATGAATCAAAACCCTAATTCACAACTTTATTAGCCTGTCACTTGATATTGAGAATCCTGGAGGAAAGTGAATCTTTATATTTGATGAACCTTGATAGGAAAGTACATGATGTGGGGAGCTTGGCCTTTGTTTCAACTTTAAATGTGAAAGTCAAATAGATCACCCAGGAACTCAAATCATCAGAGAATACTTTGATCTCATGCCTTAGAAGTTCGACGCAAATGCATGACTATGAATGTTAATGATCTAGTGTGAGATGCATATGGATGAAGCCAGTAAAGGGAGTAAATAATGAGGGCAAATTTTGAGGTATTACAGCTGCCCCTATTCAATCATCTACGAAACTGAACGAATAATTGCAATGGCTTTTATGCGTTCGAGGTGTGGAGTGATTGAATACTCGAATAAAACCTGAAAATTTGCACACTGAGGGTAAAAGAAATGCCATCTGTCCATTTATTTATTTATGTATTTTCTGATTTTGACCTCTGAATAGGTAGCGGAAAATAAGACCAGATGGAAATATACTGGGAAGAATGCCATCCTTGAATGACAACTCAAAAGATCCTCGGATCAATCACGAAACCATCCTCGAATGGAGACGCAAAGGTATACCAGCCTCGACTGATAACCAAACACAAAAAGAAAATAGGACAAGATGGAACGGGATCGTTGTACTTAAATGATAACCCGAAACGTGACCGTTGTACTGAAACGGAGACACGAGGAAATGAGATTGTCGTACGGAAACAATACTCAAAGACGAGACCATTGTACTTAAATGGAGACTCGGAAGGAATGTGATCGTTGTACTTAAGCGAGAGCCCAAGCAAACAGGATCATTGTACTTAAATGATAACCTGAGACGCAACCGTTGTACTGATACGGAGACACGAGGAAATGAGATTGTTGTACTGAAACAATACTCAAAGACGAGACCATTGTACTTAAATGGAGACTCGAATGAAATGGGATCGTTGTACTTAAACGAGAGCCCAAGCAAACAGGATCATTGTACTTAAATGATAACCTGAGACGCAACCGTTGTACTGAAACGGAGACACGAGGAAATGAGATTGTTGTACTGAAACAATACTCAAAGACGAGACCATTGTACTTAAATGGAGACTCGAATGAAATGGGATCGTTGTACTTAAACGAGAGCCCAAGTAAACAGGATCATTGTACTTAAATGATAACCTGAGACGCAACCGTTGTACTAAAACGGAGACACGAGGAAATGAGATTGTTGTACTGAAACAATACTCAAAGACGAGACCATTGTACTTAAATGGAAACTCGAATGGAATGGGATCGTTGTACTTAAACGAGAGCCCAAGACGTGACCGTTGTACTGAAACGGAGACACGAGGAAATGAGATTGTTGTACTGAAACAATACTCAATTGGGGATAACAACAAGACTTGGTGAACGCATCCACCCTGGGAGATGAAGTTGTATTCTGCGGGGAACATTTCAATCCAATTGGAGATGTAACGGGTCTTATACCTCAAAACTGGCCCATGCTGGCATGCATATGTTTGAATTTATGGCGTAATGCTCCATGACGATGGAAATGCTACGCTTTGGAGGATGCAGACGCGATGATGATTATGCGAATGACAATGCAAGGAGATCTCCTGATAAGGAGATTGCAAGTATCCCAAATGGCTTGGCTGGGAAGAAACGATGATCACTGCATTGATCTGGTTCATCCTGATGAGGAGGAAACAAACTCTGCGGGGAAAGTTGTTAATAATTCACTAGCTCTGAATAGCCGTCACTGCCAAAAATAAATTGGACTTCGAGATTGGAGCGCCAAGACCCTGTTGGAAATGTACCCTTCTTGAACTCTGGTGGGGAAGTGAGGACCTCCTGGCTTGGCTGGGAACCAAAGGCTTGACATTGCTGAGGAAGCAACTGCTGGGGAGGCAAAACACTCCTCATACCGCTGAGAATTGCCCCTGTCTGAAGGGAAACTTCTGCTTGGGGATTGCACCCACTCTCGGCTACCTTGATGGGTGAAATTTCAACTTCCACATGGATGGGGATGATTGGAAACACCCTAGGAGACACTTGTTTCTGTTCAAACAAAAGGGAATGCCCATCCTTAGCAACACCAGTACCTGTACCTGCATGAACACAATCGATAGTACCTGCAACATAGAGAATAAGTTTGGGACCTGCTTGCCCCAGGCTCATAGCATGAATCATTGTGTAGTTATCTCTACACCCTTTCTGAGTTATATTAAATGTTTCTATTCTCCTGCATGAGTTAGAAAGCATTCAAATGTTCAGAACTCAATGCAAGTTATTATTTGCTAGACGTTTTCACAATCAATCAATGCTAGATGAAAAAGTAAAAACAAAAAAAAGCAAAATAGTCAATTGACTGAAGTTGAATTCTTATTGATTTGGAAAGGTGGCCCTGAATAGGCAATACAAAGGAAGCAGTTCCCTGGAATGAGGGAACAACTAAAAGAAAAACAAACTATCCTATTGGCAATGTGAAAAGTGAATCTCGTCAAGTATCAACCCAGTTATGACTCGTATGTCTTCAAGCCGCTCCGCTTTTCTGCCTCTTGAGAAAAAGTAAATGAACTGATCTTCAACCCTTAGGATAGCCTCAACTGTAGGTAGGTCATGGATCTCGAAGATCGCAGTCGTTCGTGTTAATCTCTCTTTTGCGTGGATCGCCCTTTCAGGTTTTCAATCCACCGTGATACCCTTTTTTGCCTGAGTTGTCCGATGTGGCTTTTCAACTCAGCGGGTGTACATTTTTTTCAAAATTTCCCTAACTTTTGCCCGAGCCTTTTATTCTGTTTTTGGCTCGCCGGGATGCCCATTTTTGCCTGGATTATTATTCTGTTTTTATCCAGCGGGTCCTTTTTACACGAAGTATTTTCTTACTGCGTCTGCGTTGACAGGGGATGGAAAGTCTTCTCCGTCCATGGTTGTCAACATTAAGGCTCCGCCTGAGAAAACCTTTTTAACCACGAACGGTCCTTCATAGTTGGGTGTCCACTTTCCCCTGTGATCGTTGAGAGGAGGAAGAATCCTTTTCAGCACTAAATCTCCTGGCGTGTACCTCTGTGGCCGCACCTTCTTGTCAAAAGCCTGCTTCATTCGTCGCTGATACAACTGTCCATGGCATACAACTGCTAGACGTTTCTCTTCAATGAGGCTCAATTGATTATACCTGGATCGGAGCCACTCAGCTTCATCTAGCTTGATATCCATCATCAACCTCAATGAGGGGATTTCCACTTCGATTGGTAAGACTGCTTCCATACCATATACTAATGAGAATGGAGTTACCCCAGTTGAGGTGCGTACTGATGTTCTATACCCATGCAACGCGAATGGTAACATCTCGTGCCAATCTTTGTACGTCACAACCATCTTCTGAACAATCTTCTTGATGTTTTTATTAGCCGCCTCGACGGCGCCATTCATCTTCGGACGATATGGAGAAGAATTGTGGTGTTCTATTTTGAAGTCTTGACACAAGTCAGCCATCATCTTGTTGTTGAGATTAGAACCATTATCAGTAATGATCCTTTCAGGGACTCCATACCGGCAGATGATGTCCCGCTTAATAAACCGAGCGACCACTTGTTTAGTGACATTGGTGTAGGAAGCTGCTTCAACCCACTTCGTGAAATAATCAATAGCAACTAGGATGAAGCGATGACCATTAGAAGCTGTTGGCTCAATCTTGCCAATCATATCGATTCCCCACATAGCGAACGGCCATGGTGAAGACATGACACTCAACGGATTCGGAGGCACATGGACCTTGTCGGCATAAATTTGACACTTATGGCATTTACGGGAGTATTTGCAACAATCGGATTCCATGGTAATCCAATAGTATCCCGATCTCAATAATTTCTTGGCCATGGCATGTCCTCCAGCATGGGTACCAAAGGAGCCTTCGTGAACCTCCTGCATTAACAGGTTTGCCTCGTGTCTGTCCACACATCTGAGCAGCACCATGTCAAAGTTCCGTTTGTACAGCACACCATCTTGATTCAAGAAAAAACCTCCTGCCAGTCTTCTAAGGGTCTTCTTATCCTTACTAGATGCCCCAGCCGAGTATTCTTGAGCCTTCAGGAATTGTTTGATGTCATGGTACCAAGGCTTGTTATCTTCACCATCACCAACTGCAAAGACATAAGCAGGTCTTTCAAGACGAGAGATCGAAATTCGAGGCACGAAATTCTCTCGGCAAACTTTAATCATGGATGACAAAGTTGCGAGAGCATCGGCGAACTGGTTTTCGTCTCTAGGAACATAGCTCAGCTTTACTTTGGTAAAGAAAGTTAACAACCTCCTGACATAATCTCTGTAAGGAATCAAACGAGCTTGATGAACTAGCCATTTGCCATTGACTTGATTTACCACCAAAGCAGAATCTCCGAAGATCTCAATGTTCTTGACTCACAAGTCTATTGCCTCTTCGATCCCCATAATACAAGCTTCATACTCTGCCTCATTGTTAGTGCATTCGAAGGTCAACCGAGCGGCTAGAGGTGTGTGGACTCCTTCTGGTGAGATAATAACAACACCTACTCCACTCCCATTCATGTTTACAACCCCGTCAAACATCAACCTCCATTTGGATTCGGGGTCGGGCCCCTCCTCCGGAAGTGGTTCTTCGTAGTCTTTCGACTTGAGGAACATGATGTCCTCATCCGGAAACTCAAACCTCATGGGTTGATAATCATCGATCGGCTGCTGAGCCAAGTATTCTGACAACACACTCCCCTTGATAGCTTTTTGCGAAGTGTATTGTATGTCATACTCCGTGAGTATCATCTGCCATCGGGCCACTCTTCCAGTCAAAGCCGGTTTCTCAAAAATGTATTTCACAGGATCCATCTTGGAAATTAAGAAAGTAGTGTGAGTCAGCATGTACTGTCTTAGTCGGCGAGCAGCCCATGCCAAAGCGCAGCAAGTTTTCTCGAGTAGTGAGTATCGTGTCTCACAATCGGTAAACTTTTTGCTAAGGTAATAAATGGCGTGCTCTTTTCGACCAGACTCGTCCTGCTGACCCAGCACACATCCCATCGATCCTTCGAGCACAGTAAGATACATAATCAGAGGTCTCCCTGGCACTGGAGGCATAAGAATTGGTGGTTCTAACAGGTATTCTTTGATTCGGTCAAAGGCCTGCTGACAGTCTTCGTTCCATTTAATGGCCTGATTCTTCCTCAGAAGCTTAAAGATGGGCTCGCACGTGGCCGTCAAGTGAGAAATAAACCTTGCAATGTAGTTTAGTCTCCCTAAGAAACCACGCACTTGCTTTTCAGTCTTCGGCTCAGGCATTTCTTGGATAGCTTTCACCTTGGCTGGATCAACCTCAATTCCTCGTTCACTAACGATGAAACCAAGTAATTTACCAGAACGAACCCCGAAGGTACACTTATTCGGATTCAACCTCAATATGAACTTCCGAAGCCTGTCAAACAATTTTGCTAGATTAACCAAGTGCTCTTCCTCTGTCTGGGATTTTGCTATCATGTCATCAACATAAACCTCAATTTCATGATGGATCATGTCGTGAAACAACGTCACCATTGCCCTTTGATAGGTAGCTCCTGCATTCTTTAAACCAAGTGGCATGACCTATTAACAAAAGGTGCCCCAAGGAGTGATGAAAGTTGTCTTTTCCATATCCTCGGGAGCCATCTTGATTTGATTATAGCCTGAGAATCCGTCCATGAAGGAGAACACGGAAAACTGAGCAGTATTATCGACAAGTACATCTATGTGAGGTAGAGGGAAGTCATCTTTGGGGCTAGCCCTATTCAAATCCCTGTAGTCCACACACATTCTGACTTTGCCATCTTTCTTGGGAACCGGCACAATGTTGGCAACCCACGGAGGATAGCTAGTCACGACCAAGAAGCCAGCATCAAACTGCTTTTGTACTTCTTCTTTTATTTTAATTGCCATGTCTGGACGTGTGCGCCTCAACTTCTGCTTTACCGGAGGACAACCTTCTCTGAGGGGTAGCTTGTGTACCACAATGTCAGTGTCTAAACCAGGCATATCTTGGTAGGACCATGCGAAGACGTCAACGTATTCTCGAAGCATAGCCATCAAACGAGTCTTGACAGATTCTTCTAATGCAGCTCCTATCTTGACTTCTTTCTTGTCTTCTTCAGTACCCAAGTTTATCACTTCGACATCTTCTTCATGCGGCTGAATCATCTTCTCCTCCTGTTTAAGCAGTCTGGCCAATTCTTCGGGTAAATCGCAATCCACTTCACCTTCCTCATCGGCTTGATAAATTGGATTGTCGAAGTCATACTCAGCCATAACAGGGTCGTCATTGATAAGATCCGGTGACGAGCACCTGCATGAATGATGATTCATGCAAGGCTTTAGCAACAACTTGAGAAAATGAGAAACATTGCCATTTTAAAAATTTTCTTTCTTTTTTTGAAAAAAACAAAAGTAAAAAATGAAAGACAGAGAACAACATGAATGAATGTGAAACTTCAATTTTATTTATGATTGTGTTAATGAACAAATGAACCCTTACAAAGAGTCATTATGCCTCGGGCAAGACATAGTACTTTAATATAGGAAAAATAGAAACAAAACATTATTACTCTTCGAAAGAGGTGACCGAAATAAGCCTTTCCGATGTCCAGTTGCTAAGCTGAGTTCCTGGAGCGGCAGGCCTGATCCATTCATCTAAGTCACAATCACTATCGACAATGTCATTCTGTACAGCACTGATGTTTTCGTAGTCTACCACTCCCGCACTTGTGAAAGTAACCGGGCTCTGACAACCTTTAGCACTTGGTTCAGACGAAGATCTTCCAGGGTGATAGCCAATCCCGAACATGTCTTTCTTCTCTGGAACTTCTACCGGACTGCCCCAGCCTTCTCGTATTCCAGATTCTACCAATTCAAGCGCTTGCTTATAAGAGGCTATGGACACCCCCTTCTTCGGTTCTTCAGGAGAAGTTGCTACTGCAGATGCTTCCTCAGACTTCAAGGGCTCAAAAGCTTGACATGGGGTCTCAACTATTTCTCCATCCATCTCCACATATTTGAATGAGGCGAGATGACTAACAAAAATATCTTCTTCCCCACTGACAGTCACAATTTGACCCTCCCATACAAACTTTAGCTTCTGATGGAGTGTAGACGATACCGCTCCTGCCGAATGTATCCAAGGTCTTCCGAGTAAACAACTATACGCAGGTTGGATATCCATCACGTAGAACGTGGTATTGAAGACTTGTGGACCTACCTTGATAGGTAACTCCACCTCTCCAAACACCGATCTTCTCGATCCATCGAATGCTCGAACTACTAGATCACTGGGTTTTAGAACCACTCCATCATAGTCCAACTTCATCAGTGCTTTCTTGGGCAAGACATTCAAAGAAGATCCAGTATCTACCAACACGTGGGAGAGTACTGCACCTTTACATTCCACAGAAATATGCAATGCCCGATTATGAGCACGCCCATCAGAAGTCAAATCCAAGTCTGTGAAACCCAATCCATGACTGGCATTGATGCTGGACACAACCGTTTCTAACTGGTTTACAGAAATATCCCGAGGCACGTATGCCTTGTTCAGAATATTCAGGAGAGCTTTCCTGTGAGAGTCGGAACACATAAGCAAGGACAAGATGGAGATCTTTGATGGCGTCTGTTGCAGATGGTCCACGATCTTGTAGTCACTCTTCTTGATGATCCTCAGGAATTCTTCAGTTTCTTTATCAAAGGTGAGGTCTGGATCAGTTGAAGGAGTTGGATCATTGACAACTACTGGTTGCTTTCCTCTGGCTTTAGCTTGGGCTTCGGCAGTATCTCTAGGTGGTATCACATTGTTTCTCAGGGCTTCAGGCGCAAAAAACCTTCCACTTCGAGTAAAACCCCCTACTCCAACATTTTCTACTTGAGATGGGGTTATATTAGTCGTGGCCAACTCTTGCCTCTGGCCATTATAATACACTTCACCACCATAATTCCAAGGAACAGCTCTGTCACTTTGGTACATTATGGGTCCAGCAGTGGTAATAGTTATTGGTGCCGCTCTGGCATGCGAAGGAACTTGGGATGGATCATAAAAGATAGTCACTGTGGAGACTTCACTTTCTTTTATGACCTTGTCAAATTGCAGCACTCCTTCGTCAATCATGCCTTGGATTCCGGCCTTCAATCGTTTACAACCGTTGGTGGCTTCAGTACATTCTGAACAATCCTCCTCGCACCCAGGGAAGATACCTTTCTTCAACAAGCAAACCTTGATAGCAACCAATGAAGTCTGCAAGTCATCTACATCATCCACCAAATTCAAGTTCTCCCCTTCACCAATTGCACCAACCGTGCCCCTGTGAGGAGGCATGGGATTTTGCAGCACATTAGGAGAAGGAGCGAAATTGATCGCTTTAGAATCCAACAAGTCCTGGACAACATGCTTCAATGCTTTACAATTCTCAGTACTATGGCCGGGAGCTCCAGAATGAAACTCGCATCTAGCATTTAAGTCATAACCCTCAGGAATTTGGCCTGGCTTCGGAGGTTGCAAGGTCCGGAGCTGAATCATTTGAAGCTGCAGGAGATTCTTCAAAAGTTGGGAGTAAGACATTGGTGGAGCTTCAATATGTCTATCCTTCGACCTCTGAGAGTAGTATGGACGAGGGGCTCTTGGCTGATACCCCTGTGAGCGTTGCGGCTGTGGAGGCTGGACCTGTTGTTGAACGGGTGGAGTTGAAATAGTGACAGGGGCCACTTGCTGATAATACCCTCGGTTAATCATTCCCCTCTGTGCGTATACTGCACCTGTTTCTCCTTCCCTCCTTTTCACAAAGGGTTTCTTGATACCAGACACCGAAGCGCCTCCATTTTGAATTTTCCCCTGTTTTAGCCAGCTTTCAATTCTTTCTCCAGTCAAAATAATGTCCGAGAAACCGCTTGAGGAACAACCAGCCAATCTTTCCATGAAATGCCCTGGGAGGGTATTCAGGAAAAGATCGACCATCTCTCTTTCCAATAAAGGTGGTTGTACTCGGGCGGCTACCTCACGCCACCTTTGTGCATAGTCCTTGAAGCTCTCTGAGCTCCTCTGTGTCAAGCTTTGAAGCTGAGTACGGCTATGTGCCATGTCAATGTTGTATTGATATTGTCTGAGGAAGGCCTCTCCCAAATCCTTCCAGCTTCTAATAGAGCTTCTCTCCAGCTTCATGTACCACTCCAAGGACTCTCCAGAAAGGCTATCCTGGAAATAGTACATCCAGAGTTTCTCGTCTCGCGTGTGGGCCGCAATCTTCCTATAGAAGGCCTGTAGATGAGTTTTCGGGCAGGAGTTGCCGTTGTATTTATCAAATGCTGGTGGTCTGAACTTGTGTGAAATGACCACCCCAGGTACTAAACCCATGTCTGACACATCAATTCCCAAAGTGTCTTTGCACTCTAAGGCCTTGACCTTCTCCGCAAGCACCAAGAAGTCATTGAGATTTCCATCACCTCCGAAACCCATATCGTTATTGAAGTACTGGAATTGATCTTCCTGCCTGTCGTGCACAGGAACATACGTAGCCATAGTTGGATCTGGAACATGAGGTCCACTTGGGCCGTTGTTAGTGTTGGGAGGACCCCCTAATCCGCCGAAAGTGGTTGCCTGAGCATTAGTATTAGGAGGAGTTAACCCTTGAATTGCATTTCTCAGCTCCTGCTGCCCCTGGGCCATTCCTTGCATCAGGGTCATAAATTCTGCCATCTTGGTATGGACTTCATTGAGTTCTGTCTGCATGGCGTCCATTGCTGTTCTTTGATTGCTGCGGGTCACGTACCGATGAGGGATATTTTGTCGTAGGTACCGGGTCTTGGCGGCTCTCGCAATCTTTGCCTGTTTGAACACAGATAAATTAAACATCTCGAAGAAAAACCTGCAAAGACAAAGACAAAATGCAAATGATGCGTATGCAATGCAATGTGTTCCTTTTATTCCCGAGTATTTTCCTGTGTCCGGTCCTGGCATTAAGAAGATAAGAATTGGGAAGAAGACCCAAGTAATTTTCAGACATAACGATGGCTGTGGAGAATCGGTGCTCATTATCCCGTGTCGGTGCAAATAACGAACAAGAAATTCAGAACAAATCAATCATATAAACTGGAGTTTGAAAATACAACGTCCCTGAAGGGTGCCAATCACAATAACAACAAAAGTACATCACATATAGGGAATCACACAACAAGCCTGTGGGTAATCCAAGTACAATAACATGAAATTAAACCCTAGAGAACTCTATATCTTTCAATCTCCAGCTAAGGCGTTTGATGTTCTGGAACAGATGAACTACATCTGGATGACCGGGCTCCTGGATGAGCTTCTGAATGAGGAGGTCCCTCGTATCAGAAGAAGCGTGTAACTCTTCGATCTGCTATAGGAATGCTGCCTCATTCTCCTTGCTTTGACTTGACTCGGCCTTCGACCTTTTCACATCAGCTTTCAACTTCAAGTCTTCAATTTCCTTTTGAGCTTCCTTTAGTGCCTGCTGGCTTTCTGCTACGCGCTGGAGACGGTCCTTCTCTTGATGATAAGCCTTCCTGAGAAGTTCCTTCTGCCCATCCAAAGAATCTTGAAGACTTTTGATTTCCTGCTTGTGCTTGGCGTCTAGCTACTTTTGTTTCTTCAGATTTTCGTTCCATTTCTCCTGCCATAATGTAACAGCTTCATTGGCTTCACTAAGATCTTTCTTCTCTCTCCGGCGCTGGGCCGTCTTGTGAGTCTCAGCTAAACCTTTCTTTTGGAAGTAGAGCTCTCTATCTTCAAAGTCCTTCTGCTTGAGACGGACTATTTCCTCGGCTTGCACAGCTCTATTTTCTAATCGGCGGTTCTGGATCATCAGCTTTTGACAAGAATTAAGAGCCTCTTGATTTTCAACCCTAAGTTGCTTAACCAAAGCTTCTAACTTCTAATATTCCTCCAAAGGTACCGTAGCAGGTGGTGGAGTTGGCACAGAAAAAGGAACTAGAGCCGCTTGAACCTCCTTCTTTATCCAGGCTTCAAATTCAGGAAACATTCGATTGTTGCTCTTGCCCAGACATGCTATACCTTTTCTCTTGATCACTTTCCAGGAACCTGCAGCTTTTTGGACCAAAGGAAGATTGTCTTTTACCGGAAAATAGAAAGTTTGGAATAATTCAGACTCATCAGGAACCTCCTTGAGCGCATACCCTAACTGTCTTCTTAAGAGGATGGGATTGTAATTAATACATCCTGATACTCCTAACAAAGGCACATTAGGATAATTACCACAACTGGTAATGAAATTCCTTCCTTTCAACCTCAAAGTAAACCACCTGATATCTCCAGCAGACAAAGTACTCAGCTTCTGAGCCCAAGTAGAATTAGGATCTGTAAAGCTCTCAGTAGTAGGCAAGTGTCTCATAACCCATTTGTAGAATAAAGGAGCACAACATCTAACAAGACCTCCTCGCTTCTTCTCATTCTTATAATGCACAGAATAATACAAATCACCTAAGAGGGTGGGCACTGGATTCTTCAACACAAACAAATGAATGGCATTCATGTCCACAAATTTGTCCATATCGGCAAATAAAACTATCCCATACACAGATAACGCCAAGATGGCACAAACTGAATCCCACTGCTTCTTGACGACACATTCTTCAGCTCTCTCGACCAGAAACTCTAAAGGAAATCCAAGTACTCCTGCTTTGGTGGAAACTAGATTAGAAGACACCTCTGATGGGCTCAGATAAAGAGCCTTAGCAATGTCATCGTGAGTAGGTCTTGTCATCTCCGAGTTAAAAGGAAGCTGATCCTTGATTGGAACTCCCATAATCTCAGCATATTCTTCCAGCAAAGGACCCAACTGAAAGTCATGAAATGTGAAACACCTAAGCCGTGGATCGTAATACTGCAACAAAGTGTGAATGGCGCTTCTCTGAGAACTATCCAAGTTGAATACCAAATCCAGAATATCACCATACTTTTCCTTGAAGTAGCCCAAATGACCCGGAGTAATCAGAGACACCAATTGGTTAATCAGGTCCATCTTAGTATCGAAGAATTTGTAGTGCACAGTTCTCTTTTTGACGTCTTCCATTCTGAAGCAATAATATGGCCAGGAACCGGGAATAAACGTAGACCCTGAGAATAAAAGAAACACAAATGATTAATGATGATATGATGTTTATGCAAGACAAGGCATGTGATCAGTGAAGTGTCTGTGATGTGCCAATCATATAATCAGGTGTAGGTGCAAGGTCTCAAAATCCAGATGTTACAATAATCATCTCTCTGATCCGGGATCCATATCTTAAGAACAGAAATCCAAATCACAAAACTGAACCAAAGGCGAAGTGGGTATGCTGAAGGTACCAGGGTTCCTGCAAACCTGTAAACCCCTCCCAATCTCACGGGTGTGCTACTCGGGTCAACATCACGGACTCTCAAAGCCGAATAGCAATAATACGTTCACCATTTCCGAGAAATGGCTCATGACCAAATCAGGGAATCGGTTTGGCATTATGTACTACTCAGGGAGGTCTCAGTTGAGTCCGGAAAAACAAGCATCCCTCACAAGTCTCCAGCTTCAAGCACTGAATCGAGAAACAATAGTACATTCATCCTGAAGGGTACAATACTATCGTCATACGAACAGTTTTGCTTTAACTGAATCCCTATGAGAGAACCAGGCCATCCTATGCGAGTTCCCAATGGACCCTCGGATGCGAGTGGGTTTGCCAACAAATGTGGTCTGCCACTGTCATCACTGGAGAGGGTTGTTTCCATTAAGGTTCTCAATGATCGGTCCCCAGCTGCACATAACCATCAAGGTTGTATCCTGAAGTGGGGAAGAACCCCCACACAGAATAGTCCCAAGACAGTCGCAACCTGGGTGTGGAACACATCACCACTCATCATGTAACCATGCGAGCATAACGTGTCCACGCTAATCCTATGGTGCACTCAAGCCGGGTATTTGGCTTATCTCACAGTAACTCCCAACCCACAGAAAAAATGAAAACCAACACAGCCAGACAGGCCAGTATAATATGATGCATGGAAGATAAAATGCTGAAAGCGGTAAATAAATGCGGTAAAGTAAAGCTGTAAATAAAAACTGTAAATAAAAACAGTAAAGCTAAACTAAAGCACACAGCAACAAACAAATAAACACCCAAAGAAACAAAACCAAACAGGCGCTAGGATTGACTCTACAAGGGAAACCGGAAGAATCAATTTTGTCCCCAGCAGAGTCGCCAGCTGTCGCTCCCGGGATTTTCATCCTAGTACAAACGCGAAAGTGGCGCGGAAAGGTTAGAGTCGCCAGCCAGACATTTTTATCCCAAATGAATGGGAAAGGTAATGTTGCACAAACCTGAGGAAGAAGGAAAGGACAAGGCCTTGCGAACCAAAGATCTGAGTTCGGGAGTCGGTTACGACCTGGGAAGGTATTAGCACCCCAGATCGTCCGTCGTGCCCGACGGGATCCACGCTTGTTTATTTGTTTCAAAGGGTGAGAAATAATATGCTGCTGAAATGAAATAATGGCTATCTGGAAATTGGAAATGGAATGAGGAAGGAACTGGAAAAAGAGAATGGAAAGAAAGGGGGAAATGTAGGGAAAATAAAGAATGTGCTCGAACGGGCCCTACCCCGCTGCCTACGTACCTCATCGGGATAATGAGGATCAGAGTCGACGTAGTTCGCCTAACCTAGGCGGGAACTATTTGTTTGTGTTTTTTATGCTAGAACTGCGTATGTCTATGCTCAGGTGTTGCAGGCTCGTTTGGTACGAGTGTGTTTACCGTCTTGCATGTGTGACAAGTCGTCGCGAGTTCGCGTTATGAGTGAATGAGATGAGAAAAGAAGTTCCCGCAGGATAGTCGCTTGTTATTTGTTTTTGGCTTTTAAGAGAAGTGTTTTGAATTTGTTTGTGAACAACCTTGTACTAAGACCTATCCATCGCGGGAAGTATTTACACCTCGCCCCGAAACAGGACGCGTATAAACACTCCGCAACAAAGTCTCGTGTCGTACAAGATTGTTCGGTTTTTATTAAGTATTTTATTGCTTTTCTTTTTGAGATGAGAAAGAATGACTCAAGTTGATGAAGGGACAAAATCTAAGGGACTAAGACTCAATCCTAATTTTATTGTGTATTTACAAGTGGTCCTAATGGTTTGTGAAGTTTCTAAGCCTAATGGAAACTAGAAACTACTAGAATTCAACTTACTTCTTAATGAAGTTAAGTTGATTCTAAGAACAATGGGAAAGCCTATACAAGTTGTAAGATCCAAATGATAAGGCAAAAACAATGAAGTTAAACATAAGAAATACAATTCTACAAATGCATTAGAGGTATGAATTAAAAAAAAATCTATTTTTATTTATTCTACTTCTAAATAGAAATGAAACTTCAAGCCTAAGTTATAAACTAAGTCAAGCCTAATATTCATTCTAAAAAAATCAAATTTAAACTAATCTAAACCTGTATTAAATTCTAATACTAAATCTAGTCTAGGCTATTATTATTTTTTGTATTGAACTTTATTTTTTTTAATGGCCTAAACTAATGGGAATTATGCATAACTAGGCCTAAAACTAATATTCTAAAAAAAAAATTAAAACTTCTAGAAAAATTATGAAAATTAAACTATAGGGTCCTAACACTATCTCTAAAATTGTACTAAGAGGGACCCTAAAAAATCTTATTTTTCCTATGCCTAAAAATTCATTATTTCTACCTAAAGATTAACCATTATTTCCTAAGGATTAAGCTACTAAAACATAGGATAAAATGCCCTAAAAAATCCACTAAAAATATCCTAAGAACTATTATGAGTCCTCTAATTACAGAAAAAAGAATGGCTCAAAACGTTGCTGGAAGTTATAAAAATAAAATGAACAAAATTTAGCACAATTAAAAGAAATTCAATAAAGCTAATTAAAAGAAAAATCAGAATTAAATTGAAAAATAACCCAAATTTAGAAAATAAAAAAATCCAAAATTTCTAATTGGATTTGTTAACCTACTGGAATTTTTATAGAATTTTCTAATGATTTTTGCTATTTTTATTGGATTTAATTTGAAACTATATTAACTAAAATATAAAAAAAATCTAAAGAAATAAAACAGGGGTGCATAGAAGTATTTTTTATAGTGTTCTTCTAATGGGCTGTAAAAAAGAGGGTGTGAAAAACAATGATAAGAAGGCCCATGCGCGCTGAAACCCAGGGGGGTGCTGAAATCACCTTTTTTTTGTTGTTTTCCTGAATGGGCTCATAAAGGGGGTTTGAATAGCAGGGAACACTAAGCCCATTTCGCAGGCTTCTAATGGGGGGTACAGGCAGCAGTTTTTCTATGTTGTTTTTCTACATATGGGCTTCTAGGAGGGGTCTGATTAGCAAAACGGAAAGCCCAGATTTTGCAGGTTACAAATGAAATTAAGGGTTTTAATTGAGATTCCACAAGAATTAAATCAAATTTATTACAAATAATTTACATTAAGACTAATAATTTATATTAAACTATATGATTTAATATTAATTAATAATCTTTATTAAAACTATATGATTTAATATTAACTAATAATCTTTATTAAAACTATATGATTTAATATTAACTAATAATCTTTATTAAAAACAAAAATCAGCCAAGAATTTCCAATAACCCTAACCCTTTCTTCTTCATCCTGCGACACCCCCATCCTCTCTTCTTTCCGCCGCCAACCCCCCCATACTTCTTCTTCTCCGGTTTCGAACCATCGCCACCATCCACACATCATCCCCTTTCCTACATGATCAAACTCTTCCGCCATTAACCTTCAACCTTGCCCTTCGCCTTCCATACCCTAGCCCCCTTTTCTCGAATTCTCTTCGTTTTCAAACGATACAATCATCACTGAACCTTAACCTCTTTCATCATCACCTATTGAACTCAAACAAACTTCGTCCTCTATATTTTCCACATGACTCACCGAACCCTAACTTTAGCTAAACTCGCGGATTGAAGAACAGAACCTACGACAAACTATATAACTTCACGAATTGTAAATGGCTTGCTCTTACCTTGAATTGGAATTATGAGCTTCGGTGACGTTTCGCTGTTGGTCCAAGATGACGCTCAATGTCATGCTTGGTCCGGTTCGTTTGCTCTTTCGTGCAACTCGGCTGGTATCGTGAACGCTCGCCTGTTGTAGATGATGATGATAATCAGTGACGAAATCAGCTCTTCTCACACGGTAAACTGCTTTTGTTCTCTGCGCAATCCCTTATTGTAACTCAACTGTGAATTCGATTAAACTTGTTTTGCGTATTTGATGAAGGATTGTTGTTGAGGCTGGAAATTTGATGAGGGCGATGCAAAGATTCAATCAGTGCCGAAGACTATTGATGAAGATGGATCAACGAAGCATGGATGAAAATTCTTGAACTCGCACTGATTCGACGAAGGTACGACACCTTTGATTACAGCCTCCTTTTCTGTCACTGTGTATTGTTCAATGATTTTCCTGATATTTGTGTTCCACCTTCTTCCACAGGTTATTGATACAGGCACAGTAAAACTGAGGTATCCATTGAACCAGGATGATGCAGGCTGTGAAGATTGGAATTGGAAGAAAGTCAGGGACGATTGAAGAAGAAGAAGGAGCTTGTGATGATTATGGGGCTGACTCCCAGTGAAAGAGAGAAATGGTAGAAATCTTAGATTGGAGGAAACATGGATAGGAGATGATGTGTGGAAGCTCCAGAAATTGAGGAAGAAGAAGCCCTTGAAGTGTGAAGACCACTCTGATTTATAGAAACTAGGAGAAAGCTCTGGAAATTTCAGGTAAAGCTTCTAGAATTCTGTTGCTAAGTTAGTTACTTTTCTGTTGTGGTTGTTGTTAGGGATTCTGTTATGAGGTTTAGAAGTCGGTTATGAAATTGATGAATTCTGTTATGAAGTTTTTGTTAATTTTCATTCTGTTATACTGAGTCTACATTATTGTTGCGATTGATTTGGCAGGATAAGTGAGTATTTGTCATGGATGATATATTCAGATTCTTAAACATTGTTCTCCTGCAGGTGAGGTCCCGTAATTGTCTCCAGATGTTTCTTGAGCTGAATTAGAATTTGTATTGTTCTTGTCGCAGCAAATTTCTTGAACCACAGGTGCAGTCTGAGTAGCATCTAATGTCACATTGAAAGGGATAGGAGCAGGAGGTGGTGTATAAGGTTATTATATTTTTTGGTTTTTGCAGGCCCTAACAGTTTAGAAAGTGGTTTGGCATTGACGATGACGAGCCTTTTTTCGTTCTGATATTGTTTTGCTGATTCTTGTGTGAGGTATCCGAACCATTGCGGTTTCTGAACCAATGGAGATTGGAGAGGAAATTGTTTGAAAGTTCTTGAAGATTGTCGCGGTTACGGTGGTGATGATGATTGATGGTGTAGAATGAAGATATGGGGTTGAAGTTTTTTTTTTGTTTTCTCAAATTGAGAGGGAGAGTTAAGTCTTTGTTAAGTTCAAATCTGATGTAATAATAATTTTCCTATTATCTGCTATGTTCTCTCCTTTTTTTATTTTTTAAATTGAGAATAAATAAAAAATGGAGATTAGTCCCTTTCAAGCTTTTGTATCAATATTTTCCTTCTTGAATTTCCTGTTTATTCTTCATCTGCATAATCTCTACTAACATGAGAAAACGGGTTTAACAAGCCAAAAAACAAAATTCAGGCGATTGGATAAGAAAAATGGTCTTGACAAGGCAAAACAAGACTTAGGAACTTGGATATGGTCTTTGTGCTTAGTTAGTATTAAAATAACAATGGTAAATATGGGATTAGAATTTGACAATTGGATACAATTTTGGACCTTAACAACTAAAGTGAATATTTGTAATAATAACAAAAATGGTAAAAGGATGTAATGAATGGGCTTCAAAACGGTTCGGATTTAGAAAAATAATTTGGAATGTAATCTATTCGGATCTACACTCGAGAATTTATTGGGTATTTGGTTGTGTATTAATAACCTTATATATTGCATTTCGGCCCATTGCAACGTGATATCTTCAACTCCACATCCAAAGTCATCTTGCACTCAATCAACCCACCTCAGTCAAACCTAGTCAACAATTCGTACCATGGGCACCCAACAACCCAGATGACTGCAATCCTTTGATACCATGTGCGTTTATACCTTGAACGGAGAAGCAAACTCCGATTCAAGACCTTGTGAATTTCGGAGAAGAGTAACTCTTGGCGGCTTAATGCAGAAAAGCTCCTCAAAAACCAATGAATCAAAACCCTAATTCACAACTTTATTAGCCTGTCAGTTGATATTGAGAATCCTGGAGGAAAGTGAATCTTTATATTTGATGAACCTTGATAGGAAAGTACATGATGTGGGGAGCTTGGCCTTTGTTTCAACTTTAAATGTGAAAGTCAAATAGATTACCCAGGAAATCAAATCATCAGAGAATACTTTGATCTCATGCCTTAGAAGTTCGACGCAAATGCATGACTATGAATGTTAATGATCTAGTGTGAGATGCATATGGATGAAGCCAGTAAAGGGAGTAAATAATGAGGGCAAATTTTGAGGTATTACACTGTGTGCAAAAGCTGGAAGAGAATGCAAGTGTCAGTGTAAAAGAAATGTGAAGTGAAGAAAAGGAGTGTCAGTGTAAGAAAAGAGTGTAAAGCTCAAGACTATGAGGCTTAAAAGAATGAAGCTGGAAGAGGGGGGAATATACAGAGACTTTTGTTCGGTAACCGTTAAGTTATGCCTACGTATCCTCTCGTGCAATGAGGAAGTCAGAACACCATAGTTCGACTCAAAGAGACTGAAAGATAAATTAATTTGAGAATTGCTTACTTGTCTATGCTTAAGTGTATGACATATCTGGCTCAGGTGCTAACTGGCTTGCCTTAGACGGAAGAAGCGAGTTCTCGTTTGTGAGTGAATGAGGTGAGAAAAGAATCCCGGAGGAGACGATTATTGTTTGTTTTTGTATTTTCAATCTTTTATTGCTTTTTGAATTTGTCATAAGAAAATGAGCTTAAGCCTAAACCAAGGGTTAGTAAACTCATCACATCCTCCCTATGATTAGGGGTAATGAGAATACCTTAAGTATGAAGTAAGCACCTCACACTTAATCACCATGATGTAGGATTAAGATCCTTAACCTACTTGCATTTATTTAGATGTTTTTGGAGTTTTTTTTTAGTGTTAAGTAATGAGTTTAAGCCATAATCAAGGATTTAATGGACTCATTACACCATCCTAATAGAAGGATAATAGATGAGAACATTTAAGCTGAGGAAGGCTCCTCAACTTAATCCATGATTAAGGATTAACCTCATGACAAAACAAACCTTTATTAAAGTGGATTTTAATTAATGGTAAGATTAAGAAGTGAATTTTATGGTTTGTAAGACAACTTGAGGGGGACTTGTCCATTAACACTAGGGTTAGTCCTTCTTAACCAATTAAGGAAGAATTAGAACCCTAATGCAAGGCCCAAGTTACAAGTTTGGTGTCTCAGTGATTATTAGAGTGGATTGATTAAAGGATTTAAACACATTAAGGGTTTAACACTTAGGATTAAAGTTATACACTCCATCCTAAGAGAAGGATGCAGGCATAACCTTAATCACAAAGCCTTAAAACCTTAAGGGTTTAGTCCTTGATTAAGAGGTGAGAAGAGAAGACACAAAGATGACACAAAGGTAAAAATAATGGGGGACTAATCAAACCCTAATTATGATCATGCTTGGGTATTCCTCGGGTTTATGAAGCTTGCAGGAAATCTTCAAGAAGAACCACCAAGGAAGAAGCAAAGATGGAAGGAAGAGAAGCAGAAGAAGCAAGTCAACTTACTTCACTTAAGAAGATAAGTTGCTTGAAGAAATAAAGTGAGGAGGGAACATGAATGAGCAAGCTCACTCTAATACACATACAAAATGCAGCAATGAATGCATAAAAGAGATGAGAAGAGATTATGAGAAGTGAAGGCAAATTCACTTCTCAAACACTTACCACCTGAAAAGTTAGCAAAAGGAAATGAGAATGAGAATGAGAATGAAATGAATGCAAGGATGAAAACCAAAAACCAGAAGCATAAACATGATGAAAATGATGCTAAGAGATGATGCAAATGTATGTCATGAGATACAAATGATCATACAAACAATGAGGATGCAAATGAAGCATGAAAGGAGGCATGAAAGTTCATGAATGTCCATGGAATGTAATGAATGCATAACATGGCAAATGGATGATGCAATGATCAAACATGGTTCTAATGTGTCCTAAGATGTCTTATATATCATGTGGATGCAAGAAATGTCATGGAAAGTTCATGGATGCAAGCATATGCAAGATGAATGCAAGTGAAGATGAGAAATTAGGGTTTATATGCAACATGAGATGCAAAACTCAAAAATAGAAGAAAATCATAAGATAAAAAATTGAAAATTCATTCAAGGGAACCCTAAATCTATACTAGGTCACCATCCAAAGGGGGAGGTCAGAAGCTAAACCTAAAGGAAGTTATGAATTTCCTAAGTTTCTAGGGTTTTAAGGGTGATCCTCAAGGTAAAATGCCAAAAAAATTGAAAATGAAAGATAAAAATGAAACAAAAATGCTTTTAGAAACTAAAAGTCATGCATAGAACAATGCAAAAAGAATCATTCACAAACTCAACTTGGTTTAAAAGTTATGAATTTTTGAAGTTAGGGTTAGAAAATGAACAATTTAAGAACCCTAATTCAAATGAAAAATGTCAAAGCATGATCAAAACCAAAAAGAAATTTGTATGGTGAGTTTGTAAATGTTTCTAAATTTTAAAAATGATCTCTGATTTTTTTGGCGATTTTTAAATACTTAAATGTATTTTTAATTAATTAATTTTCATTAATTAATTAAATAAAACATTTAAATGATTTAAAAATACTTTTTTAATGCAAAAAATAAAAATAAAAATATTTTTGGTTTCTGAAAATTAATAAAGTGCTTGATAAAAATTTTCATAATTTTTTGACTATTTTGACTATTTTTAAAAATTCGTATAAGATTAAATAAAAAAATGCAATAAAAAATTAAATAAACAGAAGTATGCACAATGGGTGGTTGGGATTGATTCTGGGTTTAAACTGGTTGACTGGCGCGCTATCCTACGGCCCATATTCAAACTTAACTAAGCTGAATTAATTAATTTAATAATCCTAATTAATGACTAATGATCTAATCCTAGCCACACAAAGCACGTGGGAACTGAAGATCTAACGACCCACATTTAAAAAATGCCCTAACCCTAATTAATCAATTTATGACTTTCAGGTGGCCGGAAATGACCTCCGGTCATCTTCTCCGGCCACACCTCCCTTGAGAAATCTCCAAAACACTCCCTAGGCCATTTCTGGAGCTCTAAAGCTCCAGATTCATTCCTTTCACTCTCCTAAGATCAACCCCACCCTCAAAAACAATTTATTTTCACTCATTTTCAAGATTCGAAGCCAAGAACAAAAATGGTGAAACTTTCAGACAGACCATACATTCTCATTTCTTCATCATTTTAGAAAATACAAAGTTCATTGCACTCAGGGGAACAAGCTTAACCCTTTAATAACTTAAAATGAAGGTTCTGGAAAAAATGATTCACATGGCTACCTGAGATGGAGCTTTCAACCCAGGAGCTTTCCGGCTGCTTTCTTGCTTCAAAATGCCTCCAATGACCTCCCTGAAGAAGCTTTGATGCTTGGATGGAATTTTTTATGGCTGGTTTGTGAGTTTGTGATCAACTGGTCAGAAAATCGTGTTTGAGTTTCAGGGGCTTTCAGGGCAAAATGAAGGGTGGTTTATGCTCTATGAAGCTTTTTTGAATGAATAATGAAGTTGGTTTTGAGGTTTGATGTTTGTGCTGAGAATTTCGAAGGAATCAAGTTTTTGCAAGTTTGTGTGGATGCTGAGTTATGGGAGAGTTCAGGCTTGTGAGTGGTGTGTTTTGGATTACTTTTGATTTGTATAAGGTATTGTGATTGGTCAGAAAGTTGGTAATGGCATAGTGTGATTGGTATGGTGCAAAATGCAAAAAGTCAATATTGGTTGTACTTTGAGGTATGGGCTGGTTCAGGCCAAGTACAAAGGGGTGTCTGATGCAGCAAGATTCAAGGATAGCCATGGAAATCTCTTTGAGGCAAATCAGCAAGTTGTGACAAAGTTATGGGAGGTTTTGCAAATTCATGAACCTTTGGCCCTTTTGAGATTTCTTTATGTGAAAGTCATGAAAATGTGAAATTCTTTGGGCAAATCTGAGTTTTAAGCCAAGCACTATGATGTTATGATTGTAGAAGTCAAATTGAAGTCACAAAATAGCTTGGCATGAGGTTTTGCAAAAATGCCACTTTGGCATGAAACATGAAATTATGTGATTTTTGCCAACTTTGACAAGCCATAACTTGAGTTCCAAAATGAATTAGACCTTGTTCTTATACTTTTTGAAAAGGGAATGATCCAATCTACAACTTTCATGACCAACAATTTTTCATTTGAAGCATTTTTGGTTGAGAAAGAGGAGGTTGAAAAACTTTCCCAAAATGGAAAGTTTACATTACAAGTCATTTCCATTTTTGGCAACTTTGGGTTTTGCTCATTTTTCTTCAAATTTGTGAACTTATAAGCACTTCAATGATCAAATAAAGACCATATAACTTCAATTTGATGAAAAATACACTTTGGGTCCATTGATGGGGGCCTCAGATGCCCTGATTTGGCTCTGACTTGCTCAGGAAGTTACCCAATGATCAGATGACTTCCACAATGAATTTCTTCATCAAAATTGGTATGTATGATCCTTATATCATATTAAGACCAATAGAAACAATAATGACAAAACAATTTGGAGTTATGGCCTCTGAAACCAAAACCCTAATTTCAGGTCATCTGTGCAGTTAAACCTGCTCTGCTTCCATGCTTTGCAAGTTCTTGTGATTTTTTGGCTTCCTTGATCTTTGGAGGATGAAATATGATGATTGAACATACATGGGCCCTCTTGAGATGATTGATAGCCTTTGGAGTAGCTCAGAAGGATCTTGGATTGCTCAGATCACAAACCCTAGATGCAGATGAATTTGAACTAATGCAGTGAAGCAAAAATGCAATATGATGTGGTATGATTAAACTAATGCAAATATGATAGGTCACAAGCCATGGTGTGAACTTAGTGAGGGAAAATTTGGGGTGTTTACATACACAATCACACACCAAGAATAATTATAAAACAAAACGCACATGTCAAGCACACGCAATTTTAATGCGTTGTCAAGTTACAAGACGTCCAATTCAAATAATCAACGAATGTGATTTCGTCTTCCACCTTGGTCTTCTCCTCCAACTGAAATTCAGTCTGGTGACGAGCCCTAGCTCCGGTCACCAGAAAATGTATGACCAAGAACCAAAGTTCACAAAAATAAAAGTAAATCTCTAGATCCACTCTATTTCTCATGCTGATTACAAATATGAACTCAAAAATACCAAACAACAAACCAAACTCATGGATCGAAGAGAAAAAGTATAAACATCAAACTTTCAAATCATAAATACGAACTCAATTCTCAACCATTCGCAAAACAAAATATCTTAGCTTACTTAGTGAAACACGTAGATCATTATACACACAAAAAATTTAAGATCTAGATCTAAAGATTCAGAAGCTAACCTGAACTTGAAGCTTCTTAAATACACCAAGAAATCCTTCAGCAACGTGCATATCCACTCTCTAGCTCTTCTATTTTCAAAATAAATGCAAATAGAGTTTCAAATCCACCTGAATCCTAAGTTTCGAACCAAGTTTCTTCTAAATTGCGCTGTGTAGAATACTTTGCTCTAAGCTTAAATCAATGGTTGATTTAAGATCCTTACACTCTAAGGATGAAGAATATGCAAAGAACTGAGGCAATGTGTGTGTGAAAAGAAATATTTGAAGCAAAAAGCAAGAAAGCACATTGGGATACTGCCCACAGCTTGTAATTATATCTCTGCCCTTGGTGCTCTGAGTGCACCACCTGATGTCTTTTGAAGTGAGAGCAATCATTCTCTTAGCCCAATTTCTTGAATGATGAGGATTCAAGAAAGCTTCTGTCTTTGGAAAGTGCCTCAGTAACAACCAGTAGAAGAGAGGTGCACAACATCTGACTAATCTTCCCCTCTGCTTCTCATTTCTCTGATGCACTGAGTAATAGAAATCCCCTAGCAAGGTAGGAACTGGATTCTTCAGCAGGAAGAGATGGATAGCATTCTTGCTTATAAACTTAGGCTCGTCTGCAAACAAGATGATCCCATATACACTAAGGGCCAGGAGGGCACAAACAGTTTCCCACTTCCCAACAGCAGCATGACTGGTGGCCTGAGTGATCAAGAAGTCCAAATGGAGGCCTGAGATTTCAGCCTTGGTGGTCATATGTTGATCAATGATGGTGGTTCCAAATACAGAGCCTTAGCTATGTCTTCATTCCTAGGAGCAGTAATCTTAGGGTTGAAAGGAATCCCTCTCCTGATGGGGACACCCAATAACATGGAAAACTCTTCCAACAAAGGACCCATCTGAAAGTATGGGAAAATGAATCATCTGAGAGGAGGGTCATAAAACTGTAAGCAAGTGTGAATCATGTTCCTCTGTGAATCATCCAAGTCCATGATCATGTCCATAATGCCACCATAATGTTCCCTGAATAAAGGGATATGATAAGGAGTGATAAGTTCCTGAATCTGCCTGATGCCTGCTAAAGAGGGCTCAAAGAAATGATAAGTGATGTTGCTCTTCCTGGATGAGTCCATACTGACAATGGATGCTGATGAAGATAACTGAGGAGAAACACTGATGAAGACAACTGGAGAAGATATCAGCTGAAGAAGGTCTCTGATGAAGATAACTGATGAAGATATCAGATGAAGAAGAACAGTCAAAACCAAACCAAAGATGAGGATACCCTGTAAAACAAATAGACAAATGTTAAATGATGCAAAATGATGCATGCAGAATGATATGTAAGGGTTTGTGATCAGGTGCTGGATTTGACATTTGCTTTGGATAGGGTCCATGAGTGTTCTTAAGTCCGGATGAAGGCTAAATAACCAATAACCAGGTGGGGGACTCAAATAAAGAGCCACAAGTCCAGGGTTTCATAGAATCAGTACAAAATAATGTGGCCTTAAAACAATAACAGTAACAGGGTATGATGAGGCCAAGGGTTCCTGTAAACCTGTAAACATCCTAACCCACTTACATGTATTGTTCTAGAACAAGGATCCTCAGACATGGATCTATTATGAGAAGTGTAAACACTTCTAACCCGAAGGTACAATGTTTACATTAATCATAAAGAATCCTCCTCTAATTCACCTCAGATGCTGAAGGTCATCTAAAAAGGTCATCCAGACTTAGCAGGCTTACCAGATAGCCCTAGCACTACAGGAAATCCGTAGCACAGAGTTCTCAAAAAGAAACCCATGTCTGAACCGTGTTTCATATTCCTGCACCAGACTGAAATGGAATGGGAAAGAATATGAAGCCACTCTAATCCTATGTATCACTCAGGCTCTCGGTGTGGAACCTTGTTCACTGAAATATCCCTCCCACCAAGGTAAACCAACAAATCCAGTACATGATATGATGATAACAATATGAAATGCATAAACAGTAAATGAAAGCAATAAATAAAGCTGTACAGAAAGCAATAAATAAAGCAATAAACAAAAGCAGACATAACACATAACACCCCCATAAACACAAATCAAACAAGCGCTAGGAGAAACCCACAAAAAGAACCAGAAGCCCTGGTTGCAAGATCATACTTCCCCAGCAGAGTCGCCAAGCTATCGCTCCCCTGAAAAAGACACCAAGGTCCCAAGGTGCAGACGCGAACGGTCGGCGAAAGAAAAAATGAGGTTGAATTGAATAGAGTCGCCAGCTAGGCATTTTTATCCCGAAGAAAAGGTAATGCTACATAAACCTGGAAAGAGATGGATAAGACGGTTGCGAACCAGAGTAACTGAGAAAGGGGGTTGGTTACGACTTGGGAAGGTATTAGCACCCAGATCGTCCGTCGTACTCGACGGGATCCATGCTTACAAGGATTGTGTTTAAAATGGGTAGGTGTATGTGCTATCTGTGTTCAAAATCTAGGAATGAAAGTACAGGTGTCAGTGCAAAAGGGTGCGAATTGCTCAGGAACTAAGGCTTTAGAAAGAATGCTGAAATAGGGGGGAGACAAGGAGACTTTTGTTCGATAATTGTTAATTTATACCTACGTATCCTCTCGTGCAATGAGGAAGTCAGAACACCGTAGTTCGACTCAAAGAGACTGAAAATGATTTGACTGTGAATTGCTTGCTTGTCTATGCTCAAGTGTGTGACTCGTCTGGCTCGAGTGCTAACTGTCTTGCATTAGACGGAAGAAGCAAGTTCTCGTTTGTGAATGAGTGTGATGAGAAAAAAATCCCGAAAGAGACGATTACTGTTTGCTTTTGATGTTTTCAGTTGTTTATTCTTTTTTGGTGTTTTGCATAGGATTATGAGCTTAAGCCTAAATCAAGGGTTGTAAACTCATTATATCCTCCCTGATTAGGGATAATGAGCATACTTAAGTATGAGATAAGCATCTCAACTTAATTACCATGATGATGTAGGATTAAGATAATTAACCTACTTATGATTAGTTAGATGTTTTTGGGTCTTTGTTTAGTGTTAAGTAATGAGTTTAATCTCTAATCACAGATTAGTTAACTCATTACACCATCCTAATAGAAGGATGATAGATGAGAACACTTGAGTTGAGGAAGATACCTAAACTTAATCCATGGTTAGGGACTAAATTAATTATATAACAAGCCTTTATTAAATTGATTTTAATTAAAGGATGAGATTAAGAAGTGGATTTTATGGTTTGTAAGACAACTTGAGGGGGACTTGTCCATTAAACACTAGGGTTAGTCCCTCTTAACCATATGGAAGAGATAGAACCCTAATGTAAGGCCCAAGTTACAAGATAAACTATTAGTGATTATTAATGTGTTTTGATTAAGATGTGTAAACAAATTAAAGTTTTAACACTAAGGATTAAAGTTATACACTCCATCCTAAGAGAAGGATGCAGGCATAACCCTAATTCCAAAGTCCTAAAGCTTTAAGAGTTTAGCCTCTGATTAAGAGATGAGAAGAGAGACTAAAAGAGACTCAAAGGTAAAAGACTAAAGGGGGACTATATACAACCCTAAAAGTTATCATGCTTGGACATCCTATGGGTTTTGAGGTTTAAGAGAAAGGATCTTCAAGGCCACCAATGGAAGAAGCAGATGAAAAGAGAAAGAATAAGTTATTTACTTCCTGAAGAAGATAAGTAACTTAAAAGAAAGAAAGTAAGAAAGAGAGAACATAATTGAAACAAGTTCACTTTAAAGACAAGTAAATATGCAAATGAGAGGAAAGAAAAGGCGGGAGGTGAAGGAAATCCACCTCCCAGATAACTTACCAAAAGTTCCTGAAATGTTAGTATGGATGCATAAGACATAAAGCAAAAGGAAATGAAATGAAATGAGATGCAAAGACCAAATTCAGAAGTGATTATTCAATGCAAATGGCATATGAGATGATGCAAAGTCATACAAGATGCATATGAATGATCATACAAGTATGAGATGCAATGGGAGCATGTTTAGAAGCATGAAAACACATGGATGTTCATGAAATGTAATGGATGCAAAGCATAGCAAATGAAATGAAGAAATGATCAAGCAATGTTCAAGCATGTCTTAAGATGTCTAAGATGTCATATAATTGCTTGAAATGTCATGGCAAGTTCATATGATGATGATATGCAAAGGAGAATGCAAATGGAGATGCAAAATTAGGGTTTTAAGACAACATGAGATGCATATGAGCAAAGTAGAAGCATAATTCATGATAAAAAATTGAAATCAAACTAAAACAAACCTTAATCCCATACAAGATCATACCCCAAAGGAGGAAGTCAGAAGCTTAACCTAGTGGAAGCTATGAAACTCCTAAGTTTGCTAGGGTTTTTGGGTGATTCTTAAGGGAAAATGCCAATCAAATTGAAAATGCAAGATAAAATCATGAGAAACATAACCTAGAACCTATATGCAATATGTGAAACAATTCAAGAAGAACCAAGTTCAAACTCATCATGGTTAGGCAGAAATGAATTTTTCAAGTTAGGGTTAGAAAATATGATTTTTAAGAACCCTAATTCAAAGAAAATTGTGAAATTGTGACCAAACCTAAAAAGAAATTTGTATGGTGAGTTTGAAAATGTTTCTAAATGTATTGGAATGGTTCATGAATTTTTTGGTGATTTTTAGAAACCTAAATGCATTTTTAATTAATTAAAATCCATTAATTAATTAAAAATAACATTTAAATATTTTAAAAATACTTTTTTAATGCAAAAAATAAGATAAAAAATATTTTCAGGTTGAGAAAAATATTTAAAACAAAAATGGAAAGTTTGAGAATTTTTTGATGTTTTTTACTATTTTAAATAAAATGAACAAAAGAAATAAAAAGAAAATGAATTAAAAATGGATTTAATGGAAAGTCAGAGGATCCAAGGGCTCATATTTGATCTTGAGGGGAGGGGTTTGACTGCGCGAGCTATTGGACGGCTAAGATTCATTCTGGAAAATTAATTATGATTTATTTAATTAAACAAAAATTAGAGTTAATGAACTAATCTGATTCGTTCCTTTGCTAAGCTAATCACGCATCTAAGGGCTCACAATCAATCTAGGCACTAAACCCTAATTAGGGCTTATTACTTTCTAGTGACCGAAGACAAGCTCCGGTCATCTTCTCCGGTGAACCAAAAACCCTAAATCCTTCTACAGGCTACCCCACCCCAAATTAACTTCCCATAAATGATCCCCATGCCTCTAGCAACTCAAATCAAGCATCAAACAACATTTATCATTCATAATCAAGCTGAATCGAATCAAAACATAAATACGGGCAAAGTTTCAGAAGTTCATAAAATGTTCATTTCTCAACCTTTTTCAGTTTTGAAAGCATCATTGTGATCCTTAGAGCATGTAGTTTCATTTTATAACAAGAAATCAAAGCTTTGAGAAAAAATGTTCTTGAGTATACCTGAGCTGGAAACCTCCAAATGTGAGCTTTCAGAACCTCCGACTTGTGCAAGTGAACTCCTTTGATCCTCCTGAAGCTATTGGGATGCTTAGAATACTTTGAAAGTGGCTATTTTGAGTGGCTCGATTCTGATATGGCAGAAATGGAGGCTTTGGTTTATGAGGTTTCAGGCCATGGTGATGGTTGCTTTGTGTTCTATGGATGATTTCTGAATGAATGGTGAAAACATTTCTGAGGTTTGATGGATGGTTTGAGAGAATCGAAGAAGGGAAGTTTTTTGCAATTTTTGTGAAATCTGATGTTGTGTGTGTTTTGAGCTTATGTCATGCTTGGTTCTTAATCTTTAGGCAATCCTTAAACTATTGGAATGAGTCAGAAGATTAGATATGCACTGTGGGAATGGTATGGATTCATTGGCCAAAAAGTCAAGATTGGTGTACTTGAGGTACGGGCCATGACAGAGTTGGTTTCTGTGCTTGAACTGCTTCAGCTAACTTCAAGGAGGTCCGTAGGATCATTGTTATGCAGCTGGATGGCTTGGATCAAGAGTTTACAAGGTTTATGCATTTTGGCCATTTTGAGATTTCTTGTGAATCAAGCCATCAAAACCCTAGATTCAAAGGCCAATTCTGATCTTTTGAAGTTGCTTTGACATGTTATGGTGCATAGAAGTTGATTAGAGGTCATGAAATGGCTTGGCAAGTGAAATTGCAAAATTCCATCTTTGGTATGAACTTGAAAATTATAGGATTTTGCCAACTTTGAAAGGCCATATCTTGAGTTCTAGGATGAATCAAGACATGTTCTTGTACTTTTTGAAAATGGGAATACATAATCTACAACTTTCATGCCCAAGAATTTTTCATTTGAAGCATTTTTGGTCATGCAAGAATATGTTGAATATCTTTCCCAAAATGGAAAGTTTCCATTACAAGTCATTTCCAAAAATAGCAAGTTTGCATTTGGCTCAAAATTCTTCAACTTTGTGAACTTCCAACCACTTCTAAGATCAAATAAAGATCATAAAGACTCAAAATGATGAATGTGACCCTTTGGTACCCTTGGTGGAGGCCTCAGATGCCCTGATTTTGACATTACTTGCTCAAGAAGGTACCCAATGATCAGATGACTTCCACAATGAATTTCTTCATAAAATTTGGTACACATGATCCTTATAACATATTAAGACCACTAGAAACAAGAATGACCAACAAATTTGGGATTAAGGTCTTTGAAACCAAAACCCTAATTTTAGGTCATTTGTGCAGGAAATCTTCTGTCTGCCTCTATGCTTTTGCCATGCTTTGTGATTTTTTGACTTCAAAGAATTCTTGGGGATGTAATAAGATCATAGACCACTCATGGACCCTCTTGGTAAGCTTCAAGACCATTGGGATGGTTCAGATCACCTCTTGGATTGCTCAGATCACAAACCCTAGATGCAGATGAAATGGACTATGCAGATGAAACAAACATGCAATATGAGATGGTATGCCTATGCTAATGCAAAAATGAAAGATCACAAGCCATGGTGTGATAAGAAGTGAGAGCAAATTTGGGGTGTTTACAGCTGCCCCTATTCAAGCATGAGTTAGTTGTGCAAGATGTAAACGCCTGACTTAACAGACAAACTAGATAACTTGTGGTTGAATACCAAAGACAGTCCGAAATTTGCACTCACTGGGGAGTAGAAGAAAAGGGATATAAATTGTAAAAGGTAGTATAGTATGATTATCAAATGAAAGCGATGGAGGACGACCATCGAGCAAAGGATGACTGTTGGGGGTATAACGGTAAGCAAAGCAATGACGGGGAAGACCATCATGCTGGGAAATGAAGAAACCGCGACGGGGACGACCATCGGATAATAAAATAAAATCCTCTAGGGATTTGAGAAAAGCAATGATGGGGACGGCCATCGGGCTTGGAAAGTAAAGTAAACAACGATGGGGACGACCATCAGGCTAAGTTGATGAAGGAAGATCACCAGGAAAAGGAAAAGGGACCACGACGGGGACGACCATCGGGTTTAAAGAATAAATGAAATATTTGATGAGGGACGGTCATCATAAGGTGAAGGACGATCACCTAGCAAGGGACAACCTGCTCTTTATCTCGACATAGGACGAATGTCAGATAGGAAAGGTCAACAATGGGTACGGCCATCGGATAAGCATGATGAAGGACGATCATCAAGAGGTGAAGGACGATCACCTAGCAGGGTACGGCTGCTCTTGGGGATTATCGCGACATAGGACGAATTTCGGATAACAAGATCAATGATGGGGATGGCCATCAGATAAATGATGAGGAACAATCATCATGAGGTGAAGGACGATCACCTAGCAGGGGACGACTGCTAAAAAGATATTGCGACATAGGACGAATGCCAGATAGAAAGTTCCAACAATGGGGATTCCACTTGGGAAAGGATGAGGGACGGTCATCCAAAGGTGAAGGACGATCACCTGGCAGGGGACGGCTGCCAAAAAGATCACGACATAGGACGAATGTCGGATAGAAGAGTTGTTTTGTTGCTGACTTACTGGGGAATGGTAAACACGGACGAGTGTTTACGCTTTGAAATAAAAGGTATAAATGTTTGACGGTGTGTATAGATTAAAGATGCGGACGAGCATCCTTAGGGCCACAATATGGACGAGTATCGATAGAAGCAAACGCTGACACGTGTTTTAGGGATGATGATACGGACGAGTATCAATCGGTTAAGCAAGGAACACGAACGAGTGTTGAATCTGCTGAGGGTGATATATACAAGATACAGATGAGTATCGAAGACTTCTGTATAAGTATGTACGAGTATGAACTGCTGGGGTATATGTGCAAGACACGGACGAGTGCCAAAAGATTGAGTAAGGGACACGGAAGAGTGTTTTGACTTGCTGGGGAAGTATGACACGGGCGAGTGTCAACAAAGAATATGTACAAGTATGAACAAGTGTTTGAGAATTCTGAAGGTTTTATGGCGACTTTACTGGGGAAAGATGACACGGACGAGTGTCGAAAAAAAGCATGTATAAATATAAACAGGTATCTGTGTTTGAGAGTGAAAAGGAGATGCTTTGGCTTTTATCTGCAGGGGATATGAGTTTTGTATATGGTTGATGAAGTGATGATGGTATTTGCAGGTGATTGGCTCGAACCTGGCTTATGATCATGCAAATGTTTGATTTTTACCGTAATGCTCCGTATTAGACGGAATGCTATGCTTATTTTGGTGAATATGATGCGAATGCTATGATTATGCAAATGAGAAAATCGATCAGAGATCCGGATCATGCGGGGATAAAGATCTCTGGGCGATCCGTCTGAAAGGATAACCCCGTTGGGGAAAGAGATCATTGGCTGATCAGTCTAGAGGGAGAGCTCCTATTGGGGATGAGGAAGTTTTATCAACCCCACTGGGGAAGTATGTCAGGCATTTCTCTACTGGGGGAGGCAACTCTGTGGGGAATCAATTCCACCGGCTCTACTGGGGATGAGCAAATTCTGGCACTTCTGATGGGGAATGGAAAGTTCTTTGACCACTTTGCTGGGGAAAGAGCCGTCAGGCATTGCTTGGGAGGTCTTTATTGGGGAGGAGATAACTTCTGGGAAGTAATATTCTAGGGATTGATGAATTCCTCAAGGGATCCTTTGGGGGGGATAAAGACTTTGCGAGGAAATACTTCTATTCAAGGAGTCCTGCTGATGATGTGATTGTTGACTTGGCTGGGGAAAATGCCCGATATACCCCATGCTGTGAAAGGTTGTCTGCCTTGAGTACCTGCAACCTGTTAAGACAAAGGAAAACGTACAATTGTCCCGAGGCATCCTCAACCAGATTCTGTCATAGGAGTTAGTTTTACCTGAAAGTAACATATTTCCTGCAAGCATTTATTATTAAAAATGGCTCATAGGTTTTTTATGCAAGTATTGTATTATGAACTTTGGACATTTTGCAAATGGAACAAAAATTGTACAAAACAAAGTGTGACTGAAAATTATGATTTTATTGATTTGTGTGTCCTGAATAGGCAAGTACAGTCAAAGAAGCGAATCCCCTGAAAGGAGGAGATTGCTGTAAATTGAGAAAATAAAAGTGTTGGCAATGTTGAAGATGACGCTCCAATGAGCTTCCTTTACTATGACCCGTATGAGCTTTACGTTCTTATTATCTTGCTTTCTGAAGAAGGTTGATTTTGACCGATGCTTTATCCTTTTGAAGCTTGCCATGTTGTGAGTGATATAGACGAATTCAGAATGCAGTTGTTCGCTTATTCCCTGATTTTGCGTGGATCACCCTTTCGGGTTTTCAATCCACCGGGATACCCATTTTTGCCTGAGCTGTCCGATGTGGATTTTCAACTCAGTGGGTGTACATTTTTTCCCCTTATTTTTGCCCGAGTCTTTTATTCTGTTTTTGACTCGCCGGGATGCCCTATTTTTTCCTGGACTTACATTCTGTTTTTATATCCAGCAGGTCATTTTATGCGAAGTATTTTTTAACTGCATCTGAATTTACAAGAGACAGGAAGTCTTCACAATCCATGGTTGCGAGCATCAGTGCTCCACCCGAGAAGACTTTGGTTATTACGTAGGGACCTTCATAGTTTGGTGTCCACTTGCCCCTGTGGTCTGTATGAGGAGGAAGGATTATTTTCAGAACAAATTCTCCCACTTGGTATTCCCGAGGTCTGACTTTCTGATCGAAGGCTTTCTTCATTCGCTTCTGATATAACTGCCCATGACAAATGGCTGCTAACCTCTTCTCTTCAATCAGATTCAGTTGATTATATCGAGATCGGACCCATTCTGCTTCATCCAGTTTCACATCCATCATTACCCGTAAGGAGGGTAATTCAACTTCAACAGGTAGGACAACTTCCATATCGTACACAAGGTGATAAGGTGTTGCCCCAGTAGATGTTCTGATAGAGGTTCGGTATCCATGCAAGGAAAATGGTAGCATTTCATGCCAGTCTTTGTAGGTGACTACCTTCTTTTGCACAATCCTCTTGCTATTCTTGTTAGCGGCCTCAACAACGTCATTCATCTTTGGCCTGTAAGGAGAAGAGTTGTGATGTTGAATTTTGAAGTCCCGGCAAAGCTCTGCCATCATCTTGTTGTTCAAATTGGAACCATTATCAGTAATGATTCGCTCGGGAACCCTATATCGACAAATGATATCCCTTTTCAGAAATCGAGCTACCCCTTGCCTGGTGACATTTGCATACGAAGTTGCTTCAACCCATTTGGTGAGGTAATCAATGGCTACCAGGATGAATCTGTGACCATTTGAAGCAGTTAGTTCAATCTTTCCAATCATATCAATGCCCCACATGGCGAAGGGCCAAGGTGAATACATTACATTCAAAGGATTCGGAGGCACATGCACTTTATCTGCGTAGATCTGGCCTTTGTGGCATTTTCTGGCATAAGCACAACAGTCTGCATCCATTGTGATCTAGTAGTAACCCGATCTTAATAACTTCTTTGCCATTGCATGTCCTCCGGCATGGGTACCGAAAGAACCTTCATGTACTTCGTGCATCAGGAGGTCTGCTTCCTTATCGTCAACACATCTGAGCAGAACCATGTCGAAGTTTCGCTTGTACAAAGAACCATCAGTATTGAGGAAGAAACTACCAGCTAGCCTTCTTAATGTCTTCTTATCATTTTATGATGCCTCAGGTGGGTATG
Source organism: Lathyrus aphaca (assembly GCA_963966055.1). Taxonomy (NCBI): domain Eukaryota; kingdom Viridiplantae; phylum Streptophyta; class Magnoliopsida; order Fabales; family Fabaceae; genus Lathyrus; species Lathyrus aphaca. Next base: position 412,354,493 of record OZ014519.1, read on the forward strand.
TCTGATTTTCCAAGAAGCATTTGATGTCATGGTACCAAGGCTTGTTGTCAGTGACAGTGTCCACAGAGAATACATATGCCGGTCTGTCCAGTCTGGATACCAAAATCCGAGACACATAATTAGCAGCTTGTACTTTGATCATGGAAGAAATGGTAGCCAAAGCGTCTTCAAACTGATTCTCATCTCGAGGGATGTATTAAAGCTTAACTGTTGTGAAGAAGGTCAACAATCTCCTCGTATAGTCACGGTAGGGAATCAGATGCTCCTGATGAGTGTACCACTTGTCGTTGGTCTGGTTGATTACCAAAGCTGAATCTCCAAATACATTCAAGGTTTTAATCCTGAGGTCAATGGCTTCCTCAAGACTCATGATACAAGCTTCGTACTCTGCTTCGTTGTTAGTGCAGACAAAGGTGAGTTTTGCTGAGAAAGGCATATGAACTCCCTTGGGTGTGATAAGTACTGCACCAACCCCACGACCGTTGCAATTAACTGCCCCGTCAAACATCATAGTCCATGCTTCTTCTGGGTCAGGCCCTTTAGTGTGAATAAGCTCTTCACAATCCTTAGCTTTCAAGAACATGATGTCTTCATCAGGGAAGTCAAATCTCATAGGTTGGTAATCATTAATGGGTTGCTCAGCCAGATAGTCAGACAATACACTACCCTTGATGGCCTTTTGAGAGGTGTACTGAATGTCATATTTTGTTAGAATCATTTGCCACCTTGCAACCCTTCCGGTAAGTGCTGGCTTCTCAAATATATACTTGAATGGATCCATCTTTGAGATCAATAAAGTAGTATGAGTCAACATATACTGTCTTAGTTGGCGAGCAGCCCACGCTAGAGCACAACAAGTTTTCTCGAGCAGTGAATAACGTTGTTCACAGTCGGTAAACTTTTTGCTTAGGTAGTATATTGCATACTCTTTTCGACCAGACTCGTCATGCTGGCCCAACACATACCTCATTGATTCTTCTAGTACTGTCAGATACATGATTAGAGGTCTTCCTTCGATTGGAGGCATGAGAATTGGAGGTTCTTGCAGATATTCTTTGATCTTGTCAAAAGCTCTCTGACAATCATCGTTCCACCTGACCATCTGTTCCTTTCTTAACAACTTGAACAAGGGTTCCCAGGTTGTAGTGAGATGAGATATGAACCTTGAAATGTAGTTCAATCTACCTAAGAACCCTCGAATTTCTTTCTCAGTTCTAGGTGCAGGCATTTCCTGAATAGCTTTGACTTTATCGGGATCAACCTCAATTCCTTTTTCACTTACAATAAAACCCAACAGCTTACCGGAAAGTACCCCGAATATGCATTTGTTGGGGTTCAACTTTAACTGATACTTTCTCAGACTCTTGAACAGTTTCAGTAGATTCACCAAATGATCTTCCTCGGTGAGGGACTTGACAATCATATCATCCACATAACACTTGATTTCTTTGTGGATCATATCGTGGAATAATGTTACCATAGCCCGTTGATAAGTTGCACCGACGTTCTTCAGACCAAACGACATTACCTTGTAGTAGAACGTGCCCCAAGGTGTGATGAAGGTTTTCTTCTCCATGTCTTTAGGTGACATCTTAATCTGATTATATCCCGAAAATCCGTCCATGAAAGAGAATACCGAGAACTGAGCCGTGTTGTCCACCAATACATCAATGTGCGGTAATGGGAAATCATCTTTCGGGCTAGCTCTGTTCAGGTCCCGGTAATCCACACACATACACACCTTGCCATCCTTCTTAGGTACGGGTACAATATTAGCAACCCACGGCAGGTAACTAGTTACAACGAGGAAACCGGTGTCCCACTGCTTTTGTACTTCCTCTTTAATCTTCATGGCCATGTTTTGGCGAGTACGGCGTAGCTTCTGTTTGACAGGCGGATAATCTCCTTTCAGTGGCAATATGTGCATGACAATATCCGTATCTAGACCTGGCATATCTTAATAGGACCAAGCAAAGATGTCGACATATTCCCGAAGCATACTGATGAGTTGTTCTTTCACTGGAGCTTGCATACTGGGCCCAATCTTCACTTCTTTCACTTCTTCCTCGGTACCAAGATTGATGGTCTCAACCTCCTCCAGATGAGGAGCAATCACTTTTTCCTCTTGTCTTAACAACCTAGCCAACTCTTCAGGAAAATCGTAGTCTTCATCAACCCTTTCCTCTGCTTGATTAATTGGATTGTCGAAGTCATACAAGGTCATAACAGTGTCGTTGTCGGTGCAATCTTGAGGACTATCTCTGCAAGGGTTGAGATTTGTTCATTTTAGTGATTGATTTTATTCTTGTTTAGAAAAATGTGAATGGAGTTATTATTGAAAAACATTGTCATTTATTGTTTTGTGCGAAAATAACAAAAATGAAAGACAGCGAGCGAAAAAGATCATTTGCAAAAGATGTCCATTTGTTCATTAATCATTCATTTGCACAAAATACAAATATGGACCTATTAAAAAATTAGTCCTGACACCTTGGGCAAGATGCAGGACTTGATGCATGCTTAAACAGGAAATAATAATTACTCTGCAGAAGTAATCCTTATAATTTTCTGGGAAGACCAGTTAAGGACTTGCTGGCCCGGGACTCTTGGACGAATCCAACTCTCCAGGTTGAAATCACTTTCAGCCTCGTCTTCCACATTTTTGATTACATCCGGGGTTAGCATTCCCCCACTGATAAACTTGGGAGCTTCAGCAGCCTCCTCTTGGACCCGTCGGGATGGTTTGTAACCCAACCCAAACTTGTCTTCCTTGACCTGAACTTGCAGCAGCTTACCCCAGCCCTGGGCATTCCCGTCTTCAACAACCTTCCGAGCTTGTTTATAAGAGGAGATCAAAGTACCAGACACTTCAGTTGTTGCTTCATTGACATTGAGGGCCTCAAACCCTTGGCTCATTGTCTCATGGATCTCTCCGTCCATCTCAATATACTTGTAGGTAGCTAGATGACTAACAAAGATATCCTCCTCCCCACAGATTGTGATGACTTGACCTTCCCATTCGTATTTCAACTTCTGGTGAAGGGTCGACGTTACAGCGCCATCGGCATGAATCCATGGCCGACCCAACAAACAACTATATGCAGGCTGAATGTCCATCACGTAAAAGACAGTTTTGAAGATCTGTGGGCCAATCACCACAGGCAGATCAATTTCCCCAAGAACTGATCTTTTAGAGCCGTCAAAGGCTCTCACTACCAGGTTACTTGGACGTAAAGCAAGACCATCATATTACATTTTGACCAAGGCTTTCTTTGGAAGAACATTGAGAGAAGACCCAGTGTCAACCAAGACATGAGAGAGAACATCACCTTTACACTCCAAGGTGATGTGTAAAGCCTTATTATGGTTACGGCCCTCCGTGGTTAGATTAACATCAGTAAAACCTAGCCCATAGCTAGTATTGACATTTGAAACCATTGTTTCTAGCTGATTAACTGTAATCTCTTCTGGCACGTAAGCTGCGTGCAAGACTTTGAGAAGTGCATTCCTATGAGCTTCGGAACACATTAGCAGTGATAGGATAGAGATTTTGGAGGGGGTCTGATGGAGCTGGTCCACAACCTTGTAGTCACTCTTCTTGATTATTGTCATGAACTTGTCTACATCCTGGTCAAAGGATGTCTTCTGAGTTTTTTGGGGAATAGGCTCTTCAGGTGCTACACTCTTACCCTTAGCCTTAGCAGTAGCTTCTGCTTCAGCATTGGTTCTTGGGAATTGTGAGGCAAAGAAACGTCCGCTTCGGGTGAAGCCTCCACCTCCCCCCATATTGTCAATCTGTGGTGTAGAGATGTCAAGAGTGACTTTCTTTCCGTCACAATACAAATCTGAGCCATAGTGCCAAGGTACGACACTGCTGCTGTCATATGGAGCTGGTCCAGGCACTATGATAATAACTGGACCGATTGCTGCGGAAGAAGGAATTGAGACAGTCTGAGGTTCATAATAAATTGTGACAGGATGTCTGACCGGAGATGGTGCTGGTGATGAAGCTTGCTGATGTTGATGGAGATGTTGCTGTGAGTTGTTGAAAGAATCTGGAATGTGGATTGTTGCAGGATCATAGTAAATGGTAACTGTGGAAACGTCTTCATTGATGGTTGTTGTTGTTGTAGAAGGATGTGTTGAACTGTTGTTTGTTGATGTTGAAGAAGGGATGATTATTGATGTTGTAGAAGAATTTGTCAGAATGATTGTTGTTGAAACTGTAGGAGTGACATCTGATGGAATGACATGTGCTGGAGTTGTAGAAGGAATGGTTGTTGATGTTGTAGGAGTTAGGACCGTTGAAGTGATCTGTAAAGTGCCTTCCTTGATAAGATTGTTGATACCGGCCTTCAAATCTGCACAACCGTTGATAGAAGTCTTGCAAGCTTCACAATGGGCCTCACAACCCAGGAACACTTGGCACTTCAAAAGCTGGGTTTTAACCTCGGCCAGAGGTGTCTGAATGCTTGCAACATTGTCAATTAGGTTCATCAGTTGACCCTCCTAAATGGCATTTATCCTAGGCCCACCATGGCTAGGCATAGGATTCTTGGTAATGCTTGGAGGTGGTGCAAAGTTGACTGCCTTAGAATCAATTAAATCCTGAACCTTCATGTGTAAGGCTCTGCACTTTTCTGTAGCATGGCCAGGTGCATTCGAGTGGAAGGCACACCAGGCATTAACATCATAGTTTCTTGGAAGGTTCTGGGGATCTGGTGGAGCCAAAGTCCTCAATTCAATCAAGTTGAGCTTTAACAATTGTGGAAGTAAGGCAGCATAGGGCATCAGAATGGGATCGATAACCCTGTTGACTTATGAAGGCCTCTGTTGAAACGGCCGTTGTTGCTGATTATTATTGTTGTAAGATCTCTGTTGAGGAAATTGTTGTTGCGGTGGGAAGTGTTGTGGTTGAGGATACTGTTGTTGAGGTGCTGGTGTTGGAATGGTGACAACAACCACTGATCTTGGCATGTATTAAGGTCTACCTCTGCCCATATGCATTGAGTTGGTTTCACCTGTCCTACGAGGTCCTGCAAAAGGTTTCCTTGTATTGCTGGAACTGGCTCCATTGTCTGATATTTTGCCCATCTTCAGCAGACTTTCAATTCTCTCACCAGCTATGACTACATCTACAAAGCTGGTACACGAGAAAGCAGCAAGTCTGACAATATATGTTCCTTGCAGGGTGTTCATAAACATGTCGGCCATCTCTCTTTCATACATTGGAGGCTGGACAACAGCAGCAAGATGTCTCCATATTTGGGCATACTCCTTGAAGCTTTCTCTTGAAGATTGTGACATACCCATTAGGAGGGTCCTGTTGGGAGCCATGTCCAGGTTATGTTGGTACTGGCGTACGAAAGCTTCGGCCAAATCCTTCCAGTTTCTAACTGTTGCTCTGGACAGGTGAGAATACCATTCACGAGATGCCCCAGTCAGACTGTCCTCGAAGTAGAACATCCATAACCTTTCGTCCATGGTATAAGCATTCAATCTCCCCAGAAAAGACTCCATGTGAGTACGTGGACAAGAGGTTCCATTATATTTCTCAAAGCAAGGAGGCTTGAATTTGTGAGGAATTCTGACTCCTTCAACCAGTCCCATGTCCATTACATCAAAACCTAGAGAGTTTTGGGACTCCAGAGATCTCAACTTCTCTGCTATATCGTCCAGACGAAGATCATAGGCTTCATCCCCAACACCAATTACTGTAAATTGTTCCTCTTGAGGGTCCTCTTGCAAGGCACGACCTCCAGTGTTTCCTTGAGTATTCCTGATAGCATTAATTTCAGGATTGCGGTGAGGCCCAAACTCTGGCGCATCTGTTCATGGTTGTCTGTGATCATTGTTACTAGTACCCCCTGTACCTGGATGATTCTCTTCTGGAGTTTTCCGCTCGACCAACTCTCTTAATCTTTCTTGGCTTTGAGCCAACCCAGTCATTACTGCCATGAATTGGTTCATCTAACCCTCATCTCAGTCCTCTCATTAGCCATCTGAGTTCTTACATCAGTCAAATCTTGCTGAACTTGGTCCATCTGTAAGCTCGAAAGGTTGTTTCTTGTTCGATACCGGTGAACTCTGTTGATGGGGAAGACCCTCCTACGAGCAATGTTTCCTGAAACAACAGTAAAGTGAGAAGACAACAATAAAAACACCTACAAAACAAAGAATGTGGCTAGTATGCAATGCAGTATGCCTATTTGTCTTCCAAGGGTATCCGATTTGGTTCTTTGGTTTTGACCTTCCAGACCTCGAAGAATGATGATGTTGAAGAGAAATGAAGCCCAAAAGATAACACATAAACCATATATTACAAATGCAAAGATACATAGTTTGTGACTACAACAAAATTCCCATGTTGGGTCAGAATACAACAAAATCATCAAAAAGTACAACCAAAATAAAATACAAATACAAAGAAATCAAACATCCAGCCCAAAGTCATCCTCCTTGACTTCCTTCAGGAGAGCATCAGTCACTGGTCCAACTTGATGCTCTATGATGGTCCTGATAAGAAGGTTCCTGGTGGCAATGGCACTTGTCAACTTCTTATACTTGTCTTGGTCTTTTGATCTCTTCAACCCTGCCCGGAGTTTCAACTCGGAGATTTCCTTTTGTGCTGCTAACAAGGCCTCCTGACTCTTCTTCTCATTAGCTTCTAACTGTTCTATCTTAGCCTGAGTCTTCTGATCTTCTTATACATGAGCCTCAGTAATTCTGATCCACCTAGCCTGACTCTCCTCCAAGTAGTGCTCAGCTCTGGCTTTCTGAATCTTATCTTCTTTGCAAGCATTCTTCAATACCAACTCCCCAGCTCGGGATTTTATGATGTAATCATTTGTCTTCTCAATCTTGGTAATATGCTCAATCCAGAGCTTCTCTAACCTCTCATTGTCCAGATGACTATCATTCCTCTCCCAGAGGGTCTTCTTTAGAGCTTCAGAAAGTTGAGCATTCCTCTCTTTCAACTTCTCAAACTCCTCTAAACTGACTGTAGCTGTAGGCTCTACTACTGATGGCCCTGGCACATCCTTCAGGGTGAATGGCATGCGGGTGATCTGTCCTCTGATGCGAGACCAATCAATATACTAAGCTGAAGCTATGTTGTTGCACTTGCCAAGAATAGTAGTCCTTTTTGTCTGAATATTATCCCAAGCCCAGGCTGCTTGTCGGACGATGGCATGATTATTCTGAACATCACAATAAAGGGTCTTTGATAAATCCTGCTCTCTTGGTGGATGTACTAAGGCATACCTTAGATGCCTTTTAAAAAGCAAAGGATTGTAGTTGATGCAACCCTTCACTCCAATAAGAGATACATTGGGATACTGCCCACAACTTATAATTATATCTCTGCCATTGGTGCTCTGAGTGCACCACGTGATATCTTCTGAAGTGAGAGTAATCATTCTCTTAGCCCAACTTCTTGACTGATGAGGATTCAAGAAAGCTTATGTCTTTGGAAAGTGCCTCAGTAACCAACAATAGAAGAGAGGTGCACAACATCTGACTAATCTTCCCCTCTACTTCTCATTTCTCTGATGCACTGAGTAATAGAAATCCCCTAGCAAGGTAGGAACTGGATTCTTCAGCAGGAAGAGATGGATAGCATTCTTGCTTATACACTTAGGCTCGTCTGCAAACAAGATGATCCCATATACATTAAGGGCCAGGAGGGCACAAACAGTTTCCCACTTCCCAACTGCAGCATGACTGGTGGCCTGAGTGATCAAGAAGTCCAAATGGAGGCCTGGGATTCCAGCCTTGATGGTCATATGCTGATCAATGATGGTGGTTTCCAAATACAGAGCCTTAGCTATGTCTTCATTCCTAGGATCAGTCATCTCAGGGTTGAAAGGAATCTGTCTCCTGATGGGGACACCTAACAACATGGAAAACTCTTCCAACAAAGGACCCATCTGAAAGTATGGGAAAGTGAAATATCTGAGAGGAGGGTTATAAAACTGTAAGCAAGTGTGAATCATGCTCTTCTGTGAATAATCCAAGTCCATGATCATGTCCATAATGCCACCATAATGTTCCCTAAATAAAGGGACATGATCAGGAGTGATAAGTTCCTGAATCTGCCTGATGCCTGCTAAAGAGGGCTCAAAGAAATGATAAGTGATGTTGCTCTTCCTGGATGAGTCCATACTGACAATGGATGATGATGAAGATAACTGAGGAGAAACACTGATGAAAACAACTGGAGAAGATATCAGCTGAAGAAGGTCTTTGATGAAGATAACTGATGATGATATCTGATGAAGAAGAATAGTCAAAACCAAACCAAAGATGAGGATACCCTGTAAAACAAATAGACAAATGTTAAATAATGAAAAATGATGTATGCAGAATGATATGCAAGGGTTTGTGATAAGGTGCTGGATTTGTCATTTGCTTTGGATAGGGTCCATGAGTGTTCATAAATCCGGATGAAGGCTAGAGAACCAGTAACCAGGTGGGGGACTCAAATAAAGAGCCACAAGTCCAGGGTTTCATAGAATCAGTCCAAAATAGTGTGGCCTTAAAACAATAACAGTAACAGGGAATGATGAGGCCAAGGGTTCCTGCAAACCTGTAAACATCCCAACCCACTTACAGGTATTGTTCTAGAACAAGGATCCTCAGACTTGGATCTATTATGAGAAGTGTAAACACTTCTAACCCGGAGGTACAATGTTTACATTAATCATAAAGAATCCTCCTCTAATTCACCTCAGATGCTGAAGGTCATCTAAAAAGGTCATCCAGACTTAGCAGGCTTCCCAGATAGCCCTAGCACTACAGGAAATCCGTAGCACAGAGTTCTCAAAAAGAAACCCATGTCTGAACCATGTTTCATATTCCCGCACCAGACTGAAATGGAATGGGAAATAATATGAAGCCACTCTAATCCTATGTGTCACTCAGGCTCCCGGTATGGAACCTTGCTCACTGAAATATACCTCCCACCAAGGTAAACCAACAAATCCAGCACATGATATGATGATAACAATATGAAATGCATAAACAGTAAATGAAAGCAATAAATAAAGTTGTACAGAAAGCAATAAATAAAGCAATAAACAAAAGCACACATAACACATAACACCCCCATAAACACAAATCAAACAAGTGCTAGGCGAAACCCACAAAAAGAACCAGAAGCCCTGGTTGCAAGATCATACTTCCCCAGCAGAGTCGCCAAGTTGTTGCTCCCCTGAAAAAGACACCAAGGTCCCATGGTGCAGACGCGAATGGTTAGTGAAAGAAAAAATGAGGTTGAATTGAATAGAGTCGCCTGTTAGGAATTTTTATCCCGAAGGAAAGGTAATGCTGCATAAACCTGGAAAGAGAGGGATAAGACGGTTACGAACCAGAGAAATTGAGAAAGGGGGTTGGTTACGACCTGGGAAGGTATTAGCACCCAGATCGTCCGTCGTACTCGACGGGATCCACGCTTACATGGATTGTGTTTAAAAGGGGTAGATGTATGTGCTATCTGTGTGCAAAATCTAGGAATGAAAGTACATGTGTCAGTGCAAAAGGGTGTGAATTGCTCAGGAACTGAGGCTTTAGAAAGAATGCTGAAAGAGGGGGGAGACAAGGAGACTTTTGTTCGATAACTGTTAAGTTATGCCTACATATCCTCTCGTGCAATGAGGAAGTCAGAACACCGTAGTTCGACTCAAAGAGACTGAAAATGATTTGACTGTGAACTGCTTGCTTGTCTATGCTCAAGTGTGTGACTCGTCTGGCTCGAGTGCTAACTGTCTTGCATTAGACGGAAGAAGCAAGTTCTCGTTTGTGAATGAGTGTAATGAGAAAAGAATCCCAAAGGAGACGATTATTGTTTGCTTTTGATGTTTTCAGTTTTTTTTTGTTTTTTGGTGTTTTTAATAGGATTATGAGCTTAAGCCTAAATCAAGGGTTGTAAACTCATTATATCCTCCCTGATTAAGGATAATGAGCATACTTAAGTATGAGATAATCATCTCAACCTAATTACCATGATGATGTAGGATTAAGATCATTTACCTACTTGTGATTAGTTAGATGTTTTTGGGTCTTTGTTTAGTGTTAAGTAATGATTTTAATCTCTAATCACAGATTAGTGAACTCATTACACCATCCTAATAGAAGGATGATAGATGAGAACACTTGAGTTGAGGAAGATATCTCAACTTAATCCATGGTTAGGGACTAAATTCATTATATAACAAGCCTTTATTAAATGGATTTTAATTAAAGGATGAGATTAAGAAGTGGATTTTATGGTTTGTAAGACAACTTGAGGGGGACTTGTCCATTAAACACTAAGGTTAGTCCCTCTTAACCATATGGAAGAGATAGAACCCTAATGTAAGGCCCAAGTTACAAGATAAAGTATTAGTGATTATTAATGTATTTTGATTAAGAGGTGTAAACAAATTAAAGGTTTAACACTAAGGATTAAAGTTATACACTCCATCCTAAGAGAAGGATGCAGGCATAACCCTAATTCCAAAGTCCTAAAGCTTTAAGAGTTTAGCCTCTGATTAAGAGATGAGAAGAGAGACTCAAGGAGACTCAAAGGTAAAAGACTAAAGGGGGACTATATACAACCCTAAAAGTTATCATGCTTGGACATCCTATGGTTTGTGAGGTTTAAGAGAAAGGATCTTCAAGGCCACCAATGGAAGAATTATATGAAAAGAGAAAGATTAAGTTACTTACTTCCTGAAGAAGATAAGTAACTTAAAAGAAAGAAAGCAAGAAGCAGAGCACATAAGTGAAACAAGTTCACTTCAAATACAAGTAAATATGCAAATTAGAGGAAAGAAAAGGTGGGAGGTGAAGGAAAATCCACCTCCCAGATAACTTACCAAAAGTTCCTGAAATGTTAGTATGGATGCATAAGACATAAAGCAAAAGGAAATGAAATGAAATGAGATGCAAAGACCAAATTCAGAAGTGATTATGCAATGCAAATGGCATATGAGATGATGCAAAGTCATACAAGATGCATATGAATGATCATACAAGTATGAGATGCAATGGGAGCATGTTTAGAAGCATGAAAACACATGGATGTTCATGAAATGTAATGGATGCAAAGCATAGCAAATGAAATGAAGAAATGATCAAGCAATATTCAAGCATGTCTTAAGATGTCTAAGATGTCATACAAATGCTTGAAATGTCATAGCAAGTTCATATGATGATGATATCCAAAGGAGAATGCAAATGGAGATGCAAAATTAGGGTTTAAGACAACATGAGATGCATATGACCAAAATAGAAGCATACTTCATGATAAAAAATTGAAATCAAACTCAAACAAACCCTAATCCTATACAAGATCATACCCCAAAGGAGGAAGTCAGAAGCTTAACCTAGTGGAAGCTATGAAACTCCTAAGTTTGCTAGGGTTTTTGGGTGATTCTTAAGGGAAAATGCCAATCAAATTGAAAATGCAAGATAAAATCATGAGAAACATAACCTAGAACCTATATGCAATATGTGAAACAATGCAAGAAGAACCAAGTTCAAACTCATCATGGATAGGCAGAAATGAATTTTTCAAGTTAGGGTTAGAAAATATGATTTTTAAGAACCCTAATTCAAAGAAAATTGTGAAATTGTGACCAAACCTAAAAAGAAATTTGTATGGTGAGTTTGAAAATGTTTCTAAATGTATTGGAATGGTTCATGAATTTTTTGGTGATTTTTAGAAACCTAAATACATTTTTAATAATTAAAATCTATTAATTAATTAAAAATAACATTTAAATATTTTAAAAATACTTTTTTAATGCAAAAAATAAAATAAAAATTATTTTCAGGTTGAGAAAAATATTTAAAACAAAAATGGAAAGTTTGAGAATTTTTTGATGTTTTTTACTATTTTAAATAAAATGAACAAAAGAAATAAAAAGAAAATGAATTAAAAATGGATTTAATGGAAAGTCAGATGATCCAAGGGCTCATATTTGAACTTGAGGGAGGGGTTTGAATGCGCATGCTATTGGACGGCTAAGATCCATTCTGGAAAATTAATTATGATTTATTTAATTAAACAGAAATTAGAGTTAATGAACTAATCTGGTTCGTTCCTTTGCTAAGCTAATCACGCATCTAAGGGCTCACAATTAATCTGGGCACTAAACCCTAATTAGGGCTAATTACTTTCAGGTGACTGGAGACAAGCTCCGGTCATCTTCTCCGGTGAACCAAAAACCCTAAATCCTTCTACAGGCTACCCCACCCCAAATTAACTGCCCAGAAATGATCTTCATGCCTCTAGCAACTCAAATCAAGCATCAAACAACATTTATCATTCATAATCAAGCTGAATCGAATCAAAACATAAATACGGGCAAAGTTTCAGAAGTTCATAAAATGTTCATTTCTCAACCTTTTTCAGTTTTGAAAGCATCATTGTGATCCTTAGAGCATGCAATTTCATTTTATAACAAGAAATCAAAGCTTTGAGAAAAAATGTTCTTGAGTATACCTGAGCTGGAAACCTCCAAATGTGAGCTTTCAGAACCTCCCACTTGTGCAAGTGAACTCCTTTGATCCTCCTGAAGCTATTGGGATGCTTAGAATGCTTTGAAAGTGGCTATTTTGAGTGGCTCGATTCTGATATGGCAGAAATGGAGGCTTTGGTTTCTGAGGTTTCAGGCCATGGTGATGGTTGCTTTGTGTTCTATGGATGATTTCTGAATGAATGGTGAAAACATTTATGAGGTTTGATGGATGGTTTGAAAGAATCGAAGAAGGGAAGTTTTTTGCAATTTTTGTGAAATCTGATGTTGTGTGTGTTCTGAGCTTATGGCATGCTTGGTTTTTGATCTTTAGGCAATCCCTAAACTATTGGAATGAGTCAGAAGATTAGATATGCATTGTGGGAATGGTATGGCTTCATTGGCCAAAAAGTCAAGATTGGTGTAATTGAGGTATGGGCCATGGCAGAGTTGGTTTCTGTGCTTGAACTGCTTCAGCTAGCTTCAAGGAGGGATATAGGATCATTGTTATGCAGCTGGATGGCTTGGATCAAGAGTTTACAAGGTTTATGCATTTTGGCCATTTTGAGATTTCTTGTGAATCAAGCCATCAAAACCCAAGATTCAAAGGCCAATTCTGATCTTTTGAAGTTGATTTGACATGTTATGGTGCATAGAAGTTGATTAGAGGTCATGAAATGGCTTGGCAAGTGAAATTGCAAAATTCCCTCTTTGGCATGAACTTAAAAATTATAGGATTTTTGCCAACTTTGAAAGGCCATATATTGAGTTCTAGGATGAATCAAGACATGTTCTTGTAATTTTTGAAAATGGGAATACATAATATACAACTTTCATGCCCAAGAATTTTTCATTTGAAGCATTTTTGGTCATGAAAGAATAGGTTGAATATCTTTCCCAAAATGGAAAGTTTCCATTACAAGTCATTTCCAAAAATAGCAAGTTTGCATTTGGCTCAAAATTCTTCAACTTTGTGAACTTCCAACCACTTCTAAGATCAAATAAAGATCATAGAGACTCAAAATGATGAATGTGACCCTTTGGTACCCTTGGTGGAGGCCTCAGATGCCCTGATTTTGACATTACTTGCTCAAGAAGTTACCCAATGATCAGATGACTTCCAAAGTGAATTTCTTCATCAAGTTTGGTACACACGATCCTTATAACATATTAAGACCATTAGAAACAAGAATGAAAAAAATGGGATTAAGGCCTTTGAAACCAAAACCCTAATTTTTGGTCATCTGTGCAGGAAATCTTCTGTCCGCCTCTATGCTTTTGCCATGCTTTGTGATTTTGTGACTTCAAAGACTTATTGGGGATGTAATAAGATTATAGACCACTCATGGACCCTCTTGGTAAGCTTCAAGACCATTGGGATGGCTTAGATCACCTCTTGGATTGCTCAGATCACACACCCTAGATGCAGATGAAATGGACTATGTAGATGAAACAAACATGCAATATGAGATGGTATGCCTATGCTAATGCAAAAATGAAAGATCACAAGCCATGGTGTGAGAAGAAGTGAGGGAAAATTTGGGGTGTTTACACACGCATGGGAAGTGTGATAGGGATGAAAATGCAAATTTGCATGAAAGTTGTGATGATGTGATTCATGCTTCCAACTTTGTGTCCATGTGCACAAACTGGTTTGTTTTGGCTCACTTATCACCCTTGGATTGATCACAAGGCTCAAAATGTTTTGGTTTTTGAATTATGAGAGGTTTTGCAAAATGGCAAGTAATGAAAAATCTCATGTGACATCCACGGATTTTTGTGATTTCTTGGGAAAATTTGCTTGTTATGAGTTGAACTCGAAGGTGATAACCAGAATTGGTACATTAGAAACCTTGGAAATGCAATACAATTCTTTTTGCAAATTGGTAGAAACTTGAAAATATGGAAAACCCTAAAAATATGCCAACTTCAAATGGCCATATCTTTCAAACCACACATGCTATGGACAAGTTCTTGGACTTTTTGGAAAAGGGGGAGAAAACCCTACAAGTTTCATGTTTGGAAAACTTTCATTTGGAATCATCTTGGTCATGAAAGAATTGATTGAAGTTAGGGCAAAAATTGCCAAAAATAGAAAGTTTAATTACAAGTCACTTTCCATATTTAGCAGTTTTCTTCCAAACTCTTGATTCTTGATTCTTGAGATCACTCAAGCTATTATTTTCCCTAATTAAGGTCCATGGGCTTGAAAATGATGATTGGAATATTTGAAATCCAAAGGTTGACTTTTCTCCTGCACAATTGACCTCTTTCTTCATTTACAAGTAACTGCACCAATGCCTGACTTCCTCAATGAATTTTTGCATCAAAATTCATCCATAAGCCTTATATATCATATAGAAGCCTTTGACCACAAGAATTGGTCAAAGTTATAAGGATAAGTGGCTCTGAGGAAAAACCCTAATTAGGGTTTCCTTGTGTAGGAGCATATTGCACTGCTGAGCTTCTGATGAATCACACCCCTTATTGGGCTTTGAGGATTAATTTGAACTTGCATAAGATATGAGGATCCTTTGTAGGCTTCTTGCAAGACCACTTGGCTCTCCACTTGACTTTGAAGAATCATAACTTGCTAGATGACTGATCATGTGCCCTATGCTTGTAACTATGGATGTCATGCCTCATTTTTCTATGCAAAATGCTAAGACGTGTATGCTTTATGCAATGCTATATGATGAGGAAAATAGAGGGATAATTTGGGGTGTAACTTTTAGGAAGCGGATTTGTCTTCACATTCAGATTAACATCATTGAAAGACAAGACATTGTTCCTTATCAATTTCTGCACTTCAATCTTCAGTGGAAAAAAATTCTCAGTATCATGCCTTGGAGAACCTTGATGAAAAGCATAATGAGTCTTTGGCTTATACCACCATGGAATAATCTCTGGAATCAGAGGTGGAGAACGTGTTTGCAAAAGATTCTTCTCAATTAGTGATGGAAGTAAGTCAACATACAACATTGGAATGGGATCAAAACTCGGATTTGGACGACCTTGTTGAGTACCATTTTGTTGCACATAAGGTTGCTGATAATGAGACTGATACTTTGGAGCCATTGGCACATAAGAGTCACATTAATCATCAGAGTTACAGAAGTTACATGTTGCTAATGATTCTCATGACCGCGAGGTCTTCTATAACTTTCACGAGACACAACATTAGTCTCACTTTCTTTCTTTTTACCAAAATTGAACCTCTTAGAACTCGAGCCAATATTTCTTTCTTTACTCAAACGTCCCTCACGTACACCTTCTTCTAGTCGCATCCCCATATTCACCATTTTAGTGAAATCAGATGGAGCACTTGCAATCATCTTCTCATAGTATAAAGAACCTAAATTCTTCAAAAAGATCTTCGTCATCTCTTTGTCTTCCAAAGGAGGAACAATATTAGATGCAAGTTCACGCCATCTCTGTCCATATTCTTTAAAATTTTCTTTGTCCTTCTAGGACATATCATGGAGTTGATCTCTATCTGGGTCCATATCAACATTATATTTGTATTAGCTAACAAAAGCTTCTCCCAAATCATTGAAAGTCTTGAAGTGGCTGCTATCCAGACCCATGTACCATCTCATAGTTGCACCAGTCAGACTGTCCTAGAAATAATGAATCAACAGCTGATCATTCTCTGCCTAAGAAGACATCTTTCTAGCATACATAGTCAGGTGACTCAGAGGACAAATATTGCCCTTATACTTCTCAAACTCAGGAAGCTTGAACTTATGTGGAACCTTGACATTGGGAGCCAAGCAGAGATCATAAGCATCTTTAACAAACAAATCCTTATGCCTTAAAGCCTTCATCTCTTTCTGCATCTCAGCAAAACAGACTTGAAAGTTAACAAGCCTTTCCATTACACCAGCACTTTCACTGGGCTCAGCATGGTAAATCATTTCATCAAGGTGAGGAGTAGTATGCATCATAGGCGGTGCAATAGTCATCACCAGCTGAAGATTAGCAAATGCAACAGTCTCGGGAGGAAGAGGATGATACCCAGTAGGAACAAAGTCAATTAGCATACCCCACGGTGTGCTGGAAGGCATGCGGAAGCGAGGAGAATAAACAGTTTTAGCAGGAATCGATGCAGTGACAATCTCAGAAATCATTGTGCGCTGTATCAGAGAATCATGAGGAAGGGGTGGCTGATTCTGAGCAGCCACCAAGCTTTCCATCATGACGGTAATCCTTTCCAAGTTATCTTTCAGAGATGAAACTTCCTCGCGCAGCTCACGATTATCTTGTTGTAAGGCTTCCAACATCTTTCTTCGATTAGCTCGAGTATCAATATGGTGAGTCAACTTGACATGAGAACTGGATGAAGACCAAGAAACAACATAAGACCCTTGGAAAACTCTCAAGAAGCAAGACCAATGCAAGCATGATGCATGGTATGCATATGCAAAGATTTCAAAGGACTATAAGGTAAATTGCAATATTTATAAAAATGATAATACATTTTGAAGTATTGAGAAACTCCTTTTCATATTCAAAGCCAAAGAAATCTAAAATATTTGCAAAAATGCTTATGAGTCCCTTAAAATCCTGAGAACAATGCTCATGAATGCATGAGTGCATGTATACAACAACCACAAATAAGATCACACAAATCACACTGGTTTAGGTTCCGAGTCACGAGCATGAAGTCAAGGGTATAGAACACCAACCTACACATGTATGTACTAAGGTTTCGTCTTCATTGTACCTGTAGTAAAACAAATGGGTACTAACAGATGTGCCCAGAGTTAGCAACCATCCTTTGGATATCATCGGTACGTTGGACTACTCCCCAACTGATAATTTCCTCAAGAGGACCTCATCCGAGTGTAGTATCACGTGACAACCACCTCAGGTTTACACCTGTATAGCTTCCACACTACGTTCCTAAATTGGCTTGGATGGGTTAAGGGTTCTACGGTCCTCAGTATGATCAACTCAAGGTCGGAAGCAATGCCATGATACAAATACTCGTCATGTCATTAGTAATCCGAGAGAGCCTAACTGAGTGGAGATTATTAACTTGATATCGCTTTGGACTACTCCGTCGTGTATCACTTCGAATATCGTCGTCCTATCATAAGTTCACTCATATTCGGGTATAGAATCCATCTCACTCACAGAGGATCACCAAAACCAAAACGGAACAAACAATAACAAATAAATCAAACCAAAGTAGTAAATAAATCAAAGTAGGTCGAATCCACTTAGGGTCAACTCCCCAGCAGAGTCACCACTTTTCTGTAGCGGTAAAAATCATGGATGTAAGCTATTTGTTAACTTAACTCAAAGTAAATAGAGTCGCCACCGCGCTTTTATTTTATTCCAAGTGGAAAAAGAAAAAAGAGCGAATAAATCCTAATGAATCTAAAAGCAAAAAGATAAAGAAAAAAATAGAGAATCGGGTAAGGGGATAAGTTACAAAATGGGAACCCTTTGAAAAATTTATTGATTTTGATTTGAAAATGTTTGTAGAAGAGAGTGGAGGGATGAGAGAAGAATTATTTTTTTAATATTTTTGTGTTTGGAGAGGTTTACCACCTCATGCCTACGTATCCACAAAGTGCAATGCGAGATCAAAACCCCGTAGTTCATGGTACAAATTGTGAAAAAATTAGTGTGTTGGATTGATTTTAAAATGTAAAGATAAGTCGTCATCTTTAGTGAATAATTCCGCTAAAAAGAATGAATCATATCTAAACATGTAAAGAAAAGGTTAAAAGGAAAAGTGCACAAAGGCCCAAAATATTTGATGAGTTTTGTATTTTTTTATGGTCTTTTAAAAAATGTTTTAATATACTTATATGGTTTAACAGTTATTAAGAAAATAAAAGAAAAGGTAAGAATCACTTGACCTAAGTCAATGTTTGATTATGAAAGCGGTTTTAAGTTTAAAAACAAAGAAGTTTTTGAAAAGAGGGAGACGTTTTGAAAATTTAAGAAGGGGAGGAGATGAAATGACTATCCTAAAAGGAAAATAAAAGAGATAAAGGAGGAAATATCTAACCAAACTTGATGATGCTTCTAATTTATGATCATAAGAGTTCCATCATTATAAGCTAGCAAATGGCCAAATAAAGACAAACTACCATCTCCATGAAGATCAAAGCAAATGGAAGGTGTCCTAGAATCTAAATCCCAAACTCTAATTCCAATGAAAAGGATAGTAACCAATAGTTCAAGATCAAGATCACAATTTTTTTAGAGGTTTAATCATTTATTAATATTTTTGTGTCCAAATGGACAAAAGGAAAATCAACACAATAATAATAACAAGAATATAAATATGATAATGGATGATAAAGTAATATAAAGCATAATAAAAATAAAGGAGATAAAGGTGAAAGAAGGAAATTAAAATGTTAGTATAGTAATAGTAATAATAATATACATAATATTGGTATGGTGAACTTAATCATCCACAACCAAAAGAGTAACCAAGGTACTTAGTACCAAAAATCGAAAACGCAATAGATTCCTCTTAGTATCTTACACCATAGTGATTAATCAAGGCGATTAGATCCAAATTCAATAAAATTTGAAAGAAGATTGGGAGACCCAAAGCAACTAGCATCAAACTTCACAAGTTGGATCTTAACGCAAAAAGATCAATCACTTCGGGATTACGCGACCAACACGAGGTCCGGTCCACGAAAGTGCAAGTATATAATTGGATTTTTATTCTGAATTTGGGACACATTTAGGTATATATTAAGCAATTTCTGAATAATTTACGAATTAATTACCCTACAAATGAGGTCGACTAACACCAATTAAGGTGAAGGATGTATGTGTTAATGCATGCGATATAAATGTTATGTAAATCGCCATCCGAAAGCAATACCGCATGAAACTAAAGATGAACACCAAATTGAGTTTCATTTATGGTATTATTTCATCTTTAAGTTCAATCACTCATCTTGGTGGATTCAAGTTTGAAAATATCTCACTAATGCAAAGTACCTAAAGTGAATTAAATAATTCACTTAAAGGTAGATTTGAACTAATGAATATTAACCACTCAAATCTTCACCCAAAGTCCATTGAAATTAAAGAGAAGTCAGTACCAATAATGTTTCCCAAGGTAAAAATAAGAAGGAGGAAGAATAAGAAGCAAGACGAGCCAAGATCAAGTCAAAAATAAGCCAAAAACAGCTTCTGGAGCAGTGTTAATCGGTTAACCAAATGGTTTTGGTTAACACTGCAATTTTTCAAATTATGGCGCAAAAACAACATTGGTTAACCAGTTAACCATTTTGTACTACAAATGGTTAATCGGTTAACACTGCACCAGTAGCAGAAAAATTGCCAAAATTCAGCATTATCCTCATTTAAAAACACTTCCAAAAAACCACATGATCATAAACTGAATTGGCATGAATTTTAAAATCAAAAACCTGTGAAATCCCTGCAACCAAACAATAATTTATGATCCATAGGATCAACAACCAAAGTAACCAAAAATCTACATCTTGAATGTTGATGATGAAGGTAGAACTATGGAAGAAAATGAATTACCACGAGCACTATTCAAATTTATCCAACATCAAGGTTGATCTACTGAAATTGATGAACAATAAGGAGTAGGATGAAGGTTTAGCTCAAAGTTGATCAAGAATTCAAGGTGAATTCTTGATAAATTTCAAAAAGAGGGAAAAGTGAGCTTTGGTGATTTTGGGGTTTGGAAGGATATTTTGCAAGAGATTTGTTGGCTATCAAAAGCTTGAGAATTGAATGAGAAAATTCCTCTAATTAAAGAGTCTAGGTATGGGAATTTGGTGGAATGGAGCTTGCTTTGGAAATTCAAAATTAGCTTTGAAAATTCAAATTTGGTGGGAAATGAAAAAGAGTGGTGATTAGTGAGGGTTTATGGTGGGAAATGATCAAAGTGATGTAAAGAATTAAGAGGAAAATGGATCTAGAATATTCCAATGAGATCAATGGCTAATATGTGCTGAAATTTGAACAAAAAATTCAAATTTCGCATTGGTTAATCGGTTAACACATTGGTTAACCGGTTAACCATGTCAAAATTTGAATATTTTGTTTAATTTTGATTGCTTAATTGTTTCGGCTCGTTTTTTTGTGCGTCAAAGAAGGCATGGAAATAAACACATGAACCTTGGAATTCCTTGAATAAAAATTAAATCGGGAAATCCTTGATCAGAAAAAAATTGAATTATTTGCGGATCAACTTCGACATTTATCTCTGAAATTCATTCGAGCTGCGGGACTGCTATTTTTGGAATTTTTGATATGAAAAATGATTAACAAAAATATTTTTTGGATTTTAATTAGTGATTAGCAAACATAAAATCAAATGGTGATCCCCTGTGAGGTATAAACCTACACCCGAGAAAAACCGAAAAACCAGTATGATCCTGTTTGTATTGCAACATTCAGATGAAAAATGCGAAGAAATCTTAGGGCAAAAATTAGGGTGCTACAGTTTGGATTTAGCTTTTTCCTATATTTGGAATTGGAACTATGTTGTAATCAAAGAGGGCTTTTAGCTTTAAAAATACGAAAATTAAGGTTAAGCCTAATATACTATAATTTCATCAAGTTGGGTTAGTTTTAGCAATTTGAATAAACGTAATATTGCTCTATTTTGCTCTATGATTTGATGTGATTTTTTTTCTCGTGTAGACCAACAAACTATCCAGTAATACTCTTGTTGGATACTTAGATATTGATCTGCTTGAGTTTATGACCAAGGTAAGGAAACTTTGCTTCTTCTTTTTTAAGAAATCATAGATGTTAGACTTGTTAATATTTTAGCATTATTCATTTTAACACCCTTTCATTATGAATGATATGTTGGTGCAGGATTCGAACATTGAAATATACAAGTACTAAAGTTATTGTCTGATTGATTATGTTCAAGGTTTTAACACTAGCTAAACTATTTTCTATTGGCTACATGTGATGTTTATAAAAAAAAGAAGAATACCTATATGAGAAATAATACGGGGACTTCTTTCTTCTTTTTGCATGTTTATCATTTTTATCTGTTCAATTACTTGATATATGTTGCTAAGGTTTTGCTATTTGTGATGAATAACAAAATTGTTCGAAGAGTTTGGATCACTTTTTAACATAAGCCTATTTAACTGTTTAGAAGGAATAAAAAAGGTAGGGGCAGTCAGCAGTACTGTATTTTACAGTTTACAGGGTGTGGATAAATTTTTGTTGTTATCTTTTTTATGGAACAAAGTGGACTTTTTATTACTAATGGCTTTGATAAGAGATACAACAACATAACCATGATGCTAGAATTTCTTGTTTAATTTTGTTTGAAGAAGATAGACCTGATAAATCAAAATCCTGTTTAATGTTACCTATATTTTCCCTGGGTCACTCTCTACCTCTTATTGTTGAACTATTATCCATCTAATTTACATTCCTTATTGAGGCTTATATAGGTCATTTTCACACATGCTCCGACAACCTAAGGCGAATTCAAGCCGATATCCAATACTTGTAAGCATTACAAGGGAGGTTTTAGCCATACTGATATCTAGTATAGCCTTTAAATCAGCTTCCAGTAATGGAGGAAGGATCCTTGAGGTGATGCATATTGTTGTTCTTTAACATCGGCTAGTTTGGAACCACTTATGTGTGCTGAAGATTGGCTCAAAGGAGTAGTTCTGTATTTTCTTAGTATTAAGGATCTCGGTAATATTGATCGAATTGAGGATGGCTAGATGTCAATAAAAAATAGTGTCTTATTACTTTATTGATACATATTATTTTTGTTCCTTTCTTTTGCAGAACTATATTCTACGCCAGATGCTGGCAGTTGCTCGGTCTCTGTGTTAGTTGTTGATGATTGAGGGTAAGTTTGTTGACTATACTTTCTGACTGCAATTCTTGATCGGCTGAAAATTAGGGAAGAAAGTTTATTTTTGTAATGGAGATTGCTAAGTTGAATCCTTCTGTGATTAGTTTTATTGGTTTTTGTCTACTTGCTATTGTAGTTGAACATCTAAGTGATATGTCATTTTAATGGGATTTTTGATCTTGACAACCATGTATATGATGAACACTAATAATTTGTTTCCCAAAACTATTGTTTAAACTGATTTTTTTTAAAGTAAATCAATGTTTTTTTTAAAATTTCTTGTTAAACCATTTTTTTTCAAAAAACTGTTATTTAAACTATTTTTTAAAATAATCAGATTCAAATCCAATTATATTGAAAATATCCACACAAAAAATTGGTGTTTTTAACATATAAGAAAACCAGTTTGATTTTGGTTCAAAATGAATCAAGTTCTTTTGAAAAAAAATTGGTTTTAAATTGGTTAAAATAAATTAAACTGGTTTAAAACTATGAACCAATTTTGAACTGATTCTAAACCGAATTAGAACTGGTCTAACATACTAATCACTTTTTCTTAAAATGGTTTTTAAGAACTACCTTGAACCATTAAAATGGTACGGTTCAGTTCAATTCTTGAACCATGAACACTCCTAATAGGTATGTCAACATAATTTTTTATCTATGTTAAATAATATAATATAATTGAATTATATTGTTCAAATTATAGTAACATTCTATAAAAAAAATAAAATAAAGATAAAACATTGGTTTAATAATTACTTTTTCAAAGTAAAATTTAAATATCTATACGTTAATATATAAAAAAATTCACTCTATTTGTGTTATTTGTGTTAATGTCTCTATTTTCTTCCTCGTCTAGAGAAAAAATAGTTTTTATGTCTGATTCATCTAGAGAAGGTCTTTCAATTTTAAAAATGCAAATCCAATAAGAGATATTTCATTCATCTCCGCCAATATTCCATATTTTTGTTTCTTCTTTATTATAAACCTTATTATTTCTCAATAAAAGACTGAGATTTGTATGAAAAAAACTAAAGTTTTAACTATATATGGATTAAGCCTTTTACTTTTTATTAAGTGGATAAATGAATATATGATCTAATTTCTCTTAGCACAAAAATAAAAATATGGTTGTGAAAAGAGTTTCAACGCAATGGGTTGATGTATAGGGATTGTTGAGCTGTAAGTGATCCACATTTCCTTTGGTTTCAAGTTACACCTATCTTGAAATGAATAAAATTGGTTGAGTTATCATTCCACATTTTATAATTTAACTAAATATGCAGTTATCTCTATAGTCTTTAATATCCATCCACAAAGTAAATTATTTGTTCATTTTTTCTTACTATATAAATCTCATCGTACTATGTGTGCCAATTCGATTTAGAGATTGATCAAGTCATTGTCCACAATAGTGTCTGTTAAAAAAAAATTATAAGTGTAAGGTGAAATAAAATCTCAAATGAAAATGAATAATAAATTAAAATTTTACCTTGAATTGAGATAATAAACTAAGCAATAAAGATGCGTGTAAGTTTTAGTCATCTAACAATTAGGATGTTATACACCAAATCTTAAAAGGATGAGTTTGGATTCAAATACTTTCTCTAATGTTTATATATTTATAATTTGACTGGCCTAATCATATAATTTCAATTCTCATAAACCCAAAGAAAATTTGAATCATCAAGAATGAATCATGTCATATATAGGCTATGTAAATCTTATAATATAATCAACTTGATCCTTTGAAATTGTTTCTTTTATAAAGGTAGTCTTTTGAACATCATTTTCTATATGTTCAGACTATTTCTCACTAATTACTATAGTCAAGAGATATTTTTTGAATGGTTTTCAACCTCTAAGCATAAAAATATCTAAAGAATTTTTTTTTGGAAACTCAATATTTGGCCCTAGGACTGACTAATATGGGCGACTAATCAAAGTGTTCACTAGGGGAAATTGAAGCCAAAGCAAAGTTATGGATGAACAAGTCTAAAACGGGAATTGTTAGCACAAATAGGATTCATACGACATAGACCTTGAGATGAACACACTCTTAAGTCTCAACCTTTCACCAACATGCCAACTCCTAGTGGTTAACTAATGCGAATGTTGTTTTTGAAATATAAAGAAAAATCAAATGAACAAACTCTTTAAACTTAGAAAATTTCATGTGGTGATTCATAGTAAAAATTTAATAAAAAAATATCTTCAACAATAATGAAACCATTGAACACAACAATGAAACCATTGCACAACAATTGGGTCAGCTGGATAGCAGCATTGACGAATGCATGAGAGCAAGCTTTTCTGAACTCAGCTCTCTCATGACACAACAGTTGAACCAATAGTTTGCAGCCATGACAGCGGTCGTACAACAACCTAGATCTACAAATTTAGGTATTTTTATCCCTCTTTTAAACCCATTCAGCTCTGATAGTCTTATTAGTACCTTTTTCCCTTTACTCCATGTTCCTTTACCCATTAGCCAACCCCTTAGTCGCCCTTCATCTTCTTATGTCATATCACCAACACCACCACCTCCTTCTTTTCCCCAAACCATACCCACGTTACATTCTGCACAATCAACCTTTACAACTTATGCCTCCACACCATTTCAAACACCATTTACACAACAACCTCACTTTGTTCCCCCATTTTCACACCAACCTCACTACCAAAACACAACACGCAACCCCAAAATTGAGATGGGAGTTTTTATGGTTCGAACGCTTTGGATTGGTTGTTCCAATTGGAATAATTTTTCGGTTTCTATAACATCCCTATTGAAAAAAGATTGTCTATGGAAGCTTTTTATATGAAGGGTGAAGCTCTAAGTTGGTATAAGCGGATGTTCCAAACACAACAACTAACAGATTGACATAATTTTGCTAGAGCGCTTAAATTATGTTTCGGTCCGTCTACGTATGAGAACAACCAGACCCAACTTTTTAAATTAAGACAACATGGTTCTGTCTTCGAATATCAGACGAACTTTGAGAAAATCGGTAACAGATTGTTGGGATTTTCACCTAAAGTTATGTTAAATTGTTTCATCTCAGGTTTAATTCCTGAAATTAGGACTGAAATTGCAATTCACCAACCGTATTCTATTTCTCAGGCAGTGGGACTTGCCAAATTAATTGAATCTAAGCTCAAGGACTCAAAACCAAAATTCACAAAGCAACCTACCCATTACCCTTCTAGAAATTCCAATCCATACACCACACCTTCTAAACCAACCATTCCAGCCATCAACACTTATACTAACCCTCAACCACAACCAAACTCAAACACAACAACCCCAACCAACTATTTCCCTATTCGGAGAATAACTACTACAAAGCGTGAAAAACATAAAGCTAAAGGGTTATGTTTCAATTAAGACGAAATATTCATTTCAGGACATCGTTGTTCAGCTGGGAAATTTCTCTTACTCATGGTTGATGACGAGAATTCCTTAGTGGATGAACCAATTATGTTTACAACATTAATAGAAGACAACCCTAATTCTGAAAAACTTACTTTCAACTCTCACCCCAAGCAGTCAATGGGCAATTTTCCCCCAAAACATTGAAATTCAAGGGTGTCTTAGATGGCTTACAAGTGATTGTTTTAATTGATACCGGCAACACTCACAATATCCTCCAACCAAGAATTGCTCAACACTTGAAAATTCCAACCAAACAAATTCCAAATTTCTCAGTTATGGTCGGAAATGGTTCTCAACTTAATTGCATCGATTTATGTCCTCAAGTCCCAATTACCTTACAAAAACACTTATTCTTCATTCCTTTCTTTTATTGCCAATTGAAGGGGCTGATGTCGTTTTAGGGATGGAATGGTTGCGAACCTTAGGTCCAATTCTTGCTAATTTTTCAATTCCTAAACTTTCTTTCACCCATAACCAGAAAGAGATTACTATTACAGGTGATCCAAAACCAGATCCAACCCAATATACTTTCCATCAACTATGCCATCTACTACATACTGACTCTATAGCTTCCATCCATCTCTTACTATACCAATCTAACCAAGAAATTCTTGTTGATTTCAATACCCAAAATCCTAACACCATTACCTCAATTTTGCCTGCACCACCGCCAACAATCCAATCTCTCTTAAAATCTCATTCCACCATTCCCAACCACCAAAAGGCCTTCCCCTAACCCGACCACCACATTCCCCTTGAACCAAACAACTTCCCTATTAATGTCAAACCTTACAGTTATCCCCACTCTAAAAAATAAGCCATGACCACTATCATAAACGACATGTTAAAAGATGGCATCATTAAAATCAACAATAGCTCATACTCCTCCCATGTTCTTCAAGTGCAAAAAAATGGTAATTGGATATTTTATGTTGATTACCGTGCACTAAATGCCATTACTATACGTGACCATTTTCCTATTCCATCCATTGATGAACTCTTTGATGATTTAGGTTCTTCATCTTTGTTTACAAAGATTGACCTTTGATCAGGCTACCATCAAATAAGAGTTACACCGGAAGACACTCATAAGACAACGTTTAGAAACTTTGATGGGCACTACGAGTTCTTGGTTATGCCTTTTGGACTAACTAATGCTCCTAGTTATTTTCAAGTGGAAATGAACGATCTGCTTCGCCCATATTTACGCCGATTTGTTTTATTTTTTTTCATGACATTCTCATTTATATTTCTTGTTTAACTGATCATGTGTGTAACTTAGAATTGATTTTAGGATTACTTTCTACTAATCAATTTTATGCTAAACTGTCCAAATGTATGTTTGTTGTTCCAAGTGTTGATTATTTAGGTCATATTATCTCTTCTAAAGGTGTAACCCTATATCAATCAAAAATTCAAGTTGTGCTGGATTGGCCGAAGCCACGCTCACTCATAACACTTAGGGATTTTTTTAGGCCTCACCGACTTTTATCGATGATTTGTTCGTCATTACGCCTCTCACGCCGCTCCGCTCACCGATTTATTATGTTTCACTAGATTTACATGGAGTACGGAAGCTGATACAACATTTACAACATTAAAAGAAAAAATGACTGAAACTCATGTCCTTGCTCTTCATGACTTCAACAAGCCTTTCACCCTTTAGACGGATGCATCCGCAGTAGCTATTGGTGTTGCTCTCTCCCAAGAGAGCCACCCTTTAGAGTTATTTAACAAGAAGATGTGCAACCTGTAACACGGTGGGAGAAATGACTTTAGTTATGTTGCGGATAGCAAGAGTCGCCACCGACTTTTATTTTATCCAAAGGAAAGGCATAAAAGAACAGGAAAGACCTTTTAAAAGATTTTTGGGTTCGGGGGGTAGGTTATGTAAAGGGAAGGTGTTAGCACCCTTTACATCCATGGTTATCCATGGGCTCTTAGTTACTTAGCTCACTTTAAATTGTTTTAAGAAGTGTATAGTGTGTGAATAAAATTTCCTTTAAGTACTTTATAATGATCCATGTACGGATATATATAAAGTCTTTGTTTTGAAAATTTTTTTGAAAAAAATGTGAAGTGTTTGAAATGTTTTTTTAAAAAGTGAGCAAGTACATAAGAGGAACCTACCCTAAGTTAAGTCTTTTCTGTTCTTGAATATCCTTTAAATGGTAAGACTATCCCTATTATTAAGGAATAGGTAGTCATCACCTTGGATGTGAGGGACAAGTGAAGGGACATCTGTTATTTAGGCAACTGTAAGGTGTATAAGCAATTCGAAGGGACTTATCATCTTTATTCGAAAGGGACAAGATCATTTACGAAGGCAACCATTAAGGGACTTAATCTTTTTATCTGTTAAGGGACTAGATGATATAAGATGAGGGACTTTGCTTTATACCTTACTTGACCTTTTGTTTAGGCAACTTGAGAGGTAACCCTTAAGAAGTGAGATGGCGATCCAAGATCGACTTACGTGTGTGAGTGTACCAATTCAAATATTTATCTTTAAGTTAATGATCTAAATTCAATTTTTAAGCACCAACATGTTTCACTCCCTATTTTACTAACCATAGCATTTAAAATATAAACATTAAAAATTACCACAACTATTACATATGAGATACAATTACATAATAATAATAATTAAAATAAATTAAATAAGCAAATAAATAATAATAAATAATTGGGTTAGTAACAATAAAATAAAAATAATATAATATATAAACAAATGTGGTTAGTAGTAATAAAATAAATAAGAATAAAATAAAGAAATTAGCATAATAATGAATAAATTAAAAGTTCAATTTTTTTTAATAAATAATTATGTTTTTTAAGATTTTAATAAGAAAGATAAACAATTCATATTATATACTAATTATTCTAAAGATTTAAATTTATATACATGTTGAAAAATAATGGTTAATTATAATTACATAAACATATTATAAAAATAAATTATATTTATGAGATTAAATTATAAGTTTTTTAATCATTTTAAGTATAACCTAAAATTATTTACATGATTTATATAAAACTATGGATAATGATAATATAAACAAATAATTAAAATAAAGAAACATAATTAACATTGATATACAAATATTTAGAGTTTTTTTTTTTTTAGAAAAAAAATATTATTAGGGTTAATCATATTAAATTAGGGTTTATGAAAATATTAGGGTTTATATGTTTAGAAAAATAAATTAGGGTTAATTATCTAATATAAATTAATTATACAAAAATTATATAATATTAATAATATACAACAAGATAAATATTAAATAATTTTTACTAATTAAAGTTTAATTTTTGAAAAGATGAATTTTAAATTATAGAAAAGAAAATACTATAAACATTTTATTTTTATCATTTAAATTTATTTAACTATAATATAAACAAATTAAATAGAAAAACAAGAAAAAAGTGAAAAAAAAACTTACCTGGGCTGGGATTCGAACCCAGTCCCTGGGCAATGCACCCTTCAAGACTAGCAGTCCATCCACTAGACCAGCGCGCGTCTGGTGTTAACAAACCATCCTCCTATGTTTTTGTACGTATCCTGAAAAACAAAATAAAACAACAAAGCAAAACAAAGGCCCGAGGGGTTCGAACCCAGGACCTTGAGCATCACACATACGCGTATCAACCAACTGAGCCAAGTTACATCAGTTGAAATAATATCAACACTAAAACATAAAATATTATAACAAATTTTGAAAACAATTTTGGCGCGCTGACTTCATCTTCAACCTTGGAATTTCGCAGGTTTACCTGCGAAATTTACTGGGAAATTTCCTGCGAATTTTCTTGCACTCCTGAACCTGTGAATTTCATACTTCACCAAACACGCATGATTTTATCAAATTAACTACATAAACATGCTCCAAACAGTTCATTGAGTTGATTTATGGTCTCAAAATTCATTTATAGTTATTAGATTGTGAAACCCTAATTCAAGAGGTATGAACCCTAAAATGGTGTTTCACGAATTGGCCATCAAAACATCAATCTAATTGCCCAGAATCCATCACTGCATTCATCTAAACACAAATCAATAGTCAAACTTGATTAATAACATGTAAAAATGCAAGAACGAAAAAAATCAAAAGTGAAAAAGAAACGATTCGGATTTCTCAATATGTCATGTTATGGATCAATGTGATGAATGGTTTCGATTCAGGGATGTCCAGGGAAGCTTGTGATGTTCTTAATATACCTTGTAACCTCCTCTAAGGTTGAAACCGAAAATTCACTTTTGAAGGATTTTTTGAAGTTTTGAACTTACTCTTGAGGCAGCAATTTCGTGTCTTATGCATTTGTGTGGTTTGTATACTTATAGTTGGATGAAACTAGGTCAAAAAATTGAATGGTTGTTTGGACTTTTTGGATTCAAAAGATTGAAAAAGATCATGGCTTGAATTTCAAATATTTTTGAATGAAACCATTCTATCTTAAGACAATCACCATCAATTGCATATCAATCCGATCCCATTCATGTTTATGACTTTCTAAAATCAAAATATATTTTAAATCTTCATATTTTATATTTTATTTGAATTTAAAATGATTTTTAATATAAAAAATCATAATAAATAAAATAAATAAAAAAAAATTATGAAAATATTAAATAAATTTCGTGCATGATGTCATGGAACACCTTGGGTCACAAAAAGTTTAGCCCATTTGAAGAATTATGGTTTCAAGACCATATTTTCTTCATAAACCACCCAAATATTTCCCAAATTTGCAAGGGCACAAATATTTCAATTTTAATGCTATGAGGGTGTTCTTGGACATTTTGGAAAGCTTAAAGAGTCCTCTAACCAACCCCATTGGTTTCATGTCCATATCTTTTACCATTCTCAAGTTATGCCCTTTTGAAGTTGTTGACTTTTTGTTGACTTTTAAAAGGACCTATAATGTCTTAGCTCATACCTTCCAAATGAAGCATTTTTGGGCTTGACTTGTGAGACACAAAGTTGTAGAGAATTCAATTTCCTTAAAAATGAGCTTTGGATGGGAAAAATTTGATGAAGCATGTGAAAGTTATGGCTGGTCAAAGTTCAGTTGACTTTTCCTGAGGAAACCCTAATTTAGAAACTCCTGATTCTTGATGATCTGAAATCTCCTTGATGAATCATGATCAACCCTTGATAAAATGATGAATTTTGCTTCATATACTTGGTGTTGGCAAAAAAATCATGAAGTTTGACTTTGGTTTGACCACAATTGACCTCAGTTTGACTTTTTAACTGCTTTGACTGATTTTGACTTATCTGATCATCTGACTGAGCAAACTTTTGAGAAAAGTTTTGAAACTTGTCATGGGGATTCTTAAACATATATAAGATGTCATGAAGCTCCCTTGAAGTCTTGGAAATTCATTTAGCCTGATTAAAGTCAAAACCCTAGTTTTGGATGCACTGCTTAGGAGGATGCATTGTCTGAGGGAATTGTCAAATCTTCTGACTAATTGTGAACTTTGTGAACCTCATGAAATGTCTTGTGAACCTCATAAGATGTCATGTGAACCTTGTGAACCTCATAAGATGTCTTGTGAATCTTGTGAACCTCATAAGATGTCTTGTGAACCTTGTGAACATCATAAGATGTCTTGTGAACCTTGTGAACCTCATAAGATGTCTTGTGAATCTTGTGAACCTCCTAAGATGTCTTGTGAATCTTGTGAACCTCATAAGATGTCTTGTGAATCTTGTGAACCTCCTAATATGTCTTGTGAATCTTGTGAACTTCATAATATGTCTTGTGAACCTTGTGAACCTCATAAGATGTCTTGTGAATCTTGTGAACCTCATAAGGTGTCTTGTGAACCTTGTGAACTTCATAGTACACAAAGTATTGTTTTGTGAGGGCAAATTTTGGGGTGCAACAGCTGCCCCTGTTCAATTTTCTGAAACCTGAGGGGTTAGATTGGTATATGTGCCAGTCGTGACCTGGAAGGTTGAAGGGGATTGAACACAAAAGCCCAAAAATTTGCACTCACCGGTGCGTAGAGTGATATTGATGACTAGCTGTATATGCTTGAGTGGGCTTAAAGATACCACTTGGAAAAAGTTCTTCAAATATACCTCTTGGAGAATAAAGCAGTCCAAAATATGAAGATATAGCTTTTTGGGAGGATAAACAACGGACCAAAGTAATGATAGCTTTCGGGAGGATAAACAACGTCCTGAGGTATAATGATAACTTTTGGGAAGATAAACAACGGCCCAAAGTCATGATATGGCTTTTGAGAAGATAAACGACGTCTCAAGATAGCCTTCGGGAAGATAAACGACGTCCCATGATAATAAGGTAACCTTTGGGAAGATAAACAACGGCCCAAGGTCATGATATCTTTCAGGAGGATAAACAACGTCTCGAGGTAATGAGATAACCTTTGGGAAGATAAACAACGGCCCAAGGTAACAAGTTGTTGATGAAGTTTGTCTGCTGGAGAATTAACCTGAAAAACAAAATTATAACATTCTGCACGATAATATTAGTTTATGCATTATGTATGCATGTATAGTATGATGCACTTAAGTAATGTATTATGTAATTATGGGTATTTATGTTATGGTATGATGTAGATGATGTATGTAAGAATCATGCAGCATGAAGCGTCTGAAAATCTTTGTATAACAACGGCTGGCCAGGGAAAATAAATCCCGATTCGTTGCTGAAGAATATGAGGAACTTGTTCCCGTCTTGCTTGATAATATAGTATTCATAACCTCCCGTCTTCGTTTGATAGCAAGGTACCTATAACCTCACGTCTTCGTTCGTCGTACTCCTATTGGAAGAATAAATTCCCGACTATCCGTATGAGGATAAAAGAGATGGATATAAATTCCGGGGGAGATGTGACTCGAAGTACTTATGAAGATGGATTTTCCCTACTGGGGGACTTGTAGCTGTCTGGTGGGGATGAACCGGCGATGCTTCGTTGAATTTCTTCCCTCGTTCGTCCTTAGTAAATACTATTAAGGCATTTTCATGCGTTTCTGGTAAACATCAATCATATTAAGCATTTATGCATTTCTGGTAAACATCAATCATATTCAAAACATACATACATTCAAACACAACCAATGGACGTTTCGCTTATGTAAATAGGGTAAAAGTAAATCTGGATTCAAAGATGTAATTTTATTTATATCACGAAGTGACCTATTGTTGCACCCCAAAATTTGCCCTCACAATACAAGACTTTGTGTGCTAAGAAGGTTCACAAGGTTCACAAGTTTCTCAATGCTTATGTAACCTTTCATGAGGTTCATGAAGTCTACAAGTCACTTCTTGAAGGTTCACAAGGTTCACAAGCTTCTCAACATTTACAAGACCTTTCATGAGGTTCATGAAGTCTACAAGTTACTTCTTGAAGGTTCACAAGGTTCACAAGATTCACAATGATTACAAAGCTTTCCTGAGGTTCATGAGGTCTACAAAGCCACTTCATGAGGTTCACAAGGTTCACAAGCTTCACAATACCTCCCATGAGGTTCACAAGAAATTTTATGATGGTTCACAAGGTTCACAAAGTGCACAATTGGTCAAAGGAGTTGACAATTCCCTCAGACAATGCACCTCCTAAGCAGTGCATCCAAAACTAGGGTTTTGACTTTAATCAGACTAAATGGACTTCCAATACCTCAAGTAAGCTTCATAACATCTTATATGTGTGTAAGAACCCCCATGACAAGTTTCAAGACTTTTCCCAAAGGTTTGCTCAGTCAGATGATCAGATAAGTCAAAATCAGTCAATGCAGTTAAAAAGTCAAACTGAGGTCAACTGTGGTCAAACCAAAGTCAAAATTCATGATTTTTTGCCAACATCAAGTATATGAAGTAAAATTCATCATTTGATCAAGGGTTGATCATGATTCATCAAGGAGATTCCAGATCATCAATATTCAGGAGTTTCTAAATTAGGGTTTCCTTAGTAAAAGTCAACTGAACTTTGACCAACCATAACTTTCACATACTTCATCACCAAGTCTCCATCCAAAGCTCATTTTGAAGGAAATTTAATTATCTACAACTTTTATGTTGAAAGTTAAGCCCAAAAATGCTTCATTTGAAAGATATGAGCTAGGACATTATAGGTCATTTCAAAAGTCAACAAAAAGTCAACAACTTCAAAAGGGCATAACTTGAGATTGGTAAATGATATGGACCTGAAACCAATGGGGTTGTTTAGAGGACTCTTCAAGCTTTCCAAAATGTCCAAGAACACCCTCATACCTTTAAAATTGGGGGAGATGTGCCCTTGCAAAGTTGAGAAAGTTTGTGATAGTTTATGATGAAAATGGGGGCCTAAAAGCAATTTTCTCCAAATGGGCTGGCCAAATTATGACCCAACCCATACAACAACATCATGCACGAAATTTACATAATATTTTCATAATTTTTATTTTATTTAATTAATTTATTATGATTTTTTATTCTTAAAATCATTTTAAATTTAGATAAAATATTAAATGTGAAGATTTAATTGATTTATTGATTCTAGAATATCATAAAGTCAGCATGGAACAAATTGATGCAAGAGTTATATGGAATGACTTGAAATAGAAAGCATTGGTACAAAAATATTGAAATTTTAAAGCTTGTTATGATGAATCTTTTTGAATCAATTCTTGCACATAATCAATCAAAGTTTTTGACCTAATTGAGTCTCCTATATATACTAAACTCATTGCCATTGACCAAGGACGGATCCAGCAGCTTCAAAGGTAGGTTTTCAAAACCAAAAATTCATCAAAAAAGTGGCATTCGGATTTCATCATCCAAGAGGTTTGAAGGTAAAATAAGGACATGGCTAGGATCCTTGATCATCATGGAACATAACCAGATCATTACATTGCCCTATAGCATCACACATTGATGAACCCGAATCAAATTTTACATTGAATTTCAATTTTTCGATTCTGTTCATTTGTGCATTATTAATGAATTTTGTTTGATCTTTTGTGTTTGTGAGGTTCCAAGGAATGTTTCTGGACAATTGGATTGAAGAATGAGTGTCTAAAACGCAAACGGCCATGTTAGAGTTCATAACCTCATAATTAGGGTTTAACGTTTGAATGCATATAAATAAATTCTGGAAATGTAGAGTTGTTGTGTGAACTGTGAGGATTATGAATCACTAACCAATTTCATGAATTGATGCTGTTTCATGAGAGTTTGGATTTTCGCAGGTTTGAACAGGTAGCAAAATTCGCAGGTAAACTTCCAGCTATTTTCATAGCTCAATTCGCAGCGCTGGAGGTAGAAGATGACCTCCTCCCGCGCGTTTGAGAAAATTCAAATATTAATTAAATATTTTATCTTTAATTGTTAGTTTGTTTATCACACGCGCGTGTGTGTCTCAGTGGTAAGGCTTGCAGGCTTGTTGGGTGATGGCATGGGTTCGAATCCTGCTTGGACCATTATTTTTGTTCTATTTTTCAGGATAAAAGGAGATTGAATATATTATAGCTTCTTGCCATTCAATAGTCAGATGGGCTCTTCCAGCCGGGTGGTAATGCGCGCATACTTGTATACATAAGGTCCTGGGTACGAATCCCACCCCAGGCCTTTTTGTTTCTCTATTTTCTGGATTTTTCAAGCAAGGCACAAAACCAATTATTCCCTTTCCTCTTTCACTTGCGTGTGTGGTAGCTTGGTGGTGATTTCTATTGCTGGCAACCAAACTGACCTGGGTTCAAACCCCAGTCAGGTAAGTTTTTCATATTCTTTTTCTTTTATTTGTTTTAAATATTCAAATGTTAAATTATAAATATGATTTTGTGTGTATATGTTTTTCTAAACAATTAGAAAATAATAATAATGAAGCATGCTTAATATTTTAAAATATATAAATTCCATGAAATTATTTTCTTTATCATGTATGTAATTTTGTATAATTAAATTATAGGATATATGTTTATCTAATAATTTGTATATTCTAAACCCTAAAAAATATTTTTCTAACAAAAATCCTAATTTATTTTCTAAGTACCAATTAAAACCTAATTGTTTTATTTTCTAATTTGTGATGTAATTATCATTAT
This sequence comes from Lathyrus aphaca, assembly GCA_963966055.1. Lineage (NCBI taxonomy): Eukaryota > Viridiplantae > Streptophyta > Magnoliopsida > Fabales > Fabaceae > Lathyrus > Lathyrus aphaca. The sequence continues at coordinate 412,390,355 of OZ014519.1, forward strand.
ACATGTTTATTTAAAGTAATTCTAACTTATTTGTAAATATATTTTTTAATCCAAATTATCTTTCTTTCAATATATGTTTAAGAGACAATTTAATAATTATATTTTTGTATATGTTTAAAATTTATTGTAAATATACTAATTAGTAGAAACTAAATTTTGTAAATATAATAACTAATAAAATTAATTTTTTGTAAATATGATTAATTTTATGAATATAATATTTAAAACTTATTTTCTCCTTATAATGTGTAAATATTTTTTATAATTGTCAATATATATTCATAAATAATTAAATTCTTGTAAATGATATTATGCTTAGAAATTTTTCTTATTATATATTTAAAATTAAACTTTGTGTTCATATCATTATTTTTCTATTTATTTTTGTTATTGTTACTAACTAAACTATTATGTATTATTATATTATATTTTTATTATTCTAACCTTGTTTATTATTTCTAATTATTATTATTATTTTGTTTTTCACTAACCTTATTTTTTGATTATATTTATCACTAACCCTTATTATTTATTTTTTATTATTTATTGCTTATTTATTTATATTTTACTTATTTTTGCTATTTATCTATTTTGCTTATTATTTTGCTTATTATAATTATTATGTAAATGCTCCTGGATGTAAATTCTGTAATTATTTAATTATTTTTGCTATGGTTAGTAATTAGGGAGTGCAGATATGTATTTTATTTAAAATAAATTAGATCACTTTAATCATAAGATAATTAAATTAAACACTCACACACGTAAGTCGATTTTAATCGCCGTCTCACTTTCTAAGGTTATCCCTCAAGTTGCCTAAATAATAAGGTCAAGTGGGGTGTATAAAGCAAGTCCCTTTAAAAAGATAAAAATCATCAAGTCCCTCATGGTTGCCTTTACAAATCAAGTCCCTTCGAATAAATGATGATAGTCCCTCCTATGTACTTGCTCACTTCAAAAACTTTTAGGGTAGGTTCCTCTTATGTACTTGCTCACTTCAAAAACTTTTCAAACTCTTCACAATTTCAAACAAATTTTCAAAAACAAATTTTTACACATCCGTACATGGATTATTATTAACTATTATGAAAATTTTTCTATTTACACACTACACTTTCAAAAACAATTCAAAAGTGAGCTAAGTAACTAAGAGCCCATGGATAACCATGGATGTAAAGGGTGCTAATACCTTCCCTTTACATAACTTACCCCCCGGACCCAAAATATTCTCTTAAGGTCTTTCCTGTTCTTTTATACCCTTTCCTTTTGGATAAAATAAAAGTCGGTGGCGACTCTTGCTATCCGCAACATAACTTAAAGTTAGTTCTCCCACCGTGTTACAGAACTGGCGACTCTGCTGGGGATCTAAATTTAAGAGGGGTACCCTTAGGAATTAAGATCACTTTAAATTGTTTGCCTTGTTTGCTTTATTATTATATTGTTGGGGTGCTCTTATGTGTGAAAGGTCCTAACCCGGACCTAGTGTACCTTAGGTAAATGGCAATAGACCAAGGAAACTGTACGACGTATATCGATACGGTTGATCTGGTGGCCATAGTTAGTGCGACTTCTTGGTTGGTGCTTATGTTCCTTAAGTCAAGTTGAGGATAATATGAGGCTGCCATATGTTGTCAATGCACTAACTAACTTTTAGAACCCTAGTTAACTCATCTTGGCCTTTAGAAAGTAGTGAGGTAACCGGCTTTGGTGCAGACTGAAGTTGGTTGACACTCGATACTACGCTCATTGAGATCCTAAACTTGGAGGGTTTTGGTTGGCAAGTAAGTTGCCTACTGAACAACCACCCTTGTGAAGGATCAATGATATTGAGATCCCTTAGAACCTGGTTACTTTTGTAGGACAGGATGAACCATCTAACTTCAGGGGAGGGTACTTACCTTAAACCTCATGCAAGCCTTTAAACCTAAGGCTATGGTGTGACTTGTTTGTGTGTGCCACATGTTTGTGATTGAACATAACATCATGACATCATCATGCATCATAAGCATATCATTTTCCATAATCATTTCAAGGACCAAAGGATTTATCTTTGTTCTTTGTTGCAGGTCATGGCTTCAGCTCGTAGAAACACCATCAGGATCAACTTTGTGGGGATACCTCCCAAGCTTAAAGAGTTGGTTTCTCAAGTGTCTGATCACTCCCAGTTCATCAAGAGACATGGTCACCTATTGGATCTAGTCACTTCAGGGTTCAATAAAGACATGATGAGTGTTCTGTTCCAGTTCTTTGATCCTAAGCACCATTGCTTTACATTCCCTGACTATCAGCTGGTTCCAACCATGGAAGAGTTCTCCAAAATTCTGGGTATACCTGTTCTTGATCAAAGACCCTTCACAGGCTTGGAGAAGGAGCTTAAACCAGAGGTTATTGCTGTAGCTCTACATCTGAAGAAATCTGACATTGTTCTAGAGACGAGAAGCGGAGTCAAGGGTATTCTTGCCAAGGTGCTAATGGATAAGGCTCAAATGTTCTTGAAGGCCATGAGCTATGATGCTTTTGAGGAGATCTTAGCCTTGCTGATTTATGGCTTAGTATTGTTCCCCAATCCAGATCAGTTCATAGATGTTCATGCCATCAACATTTTCCTGAGTCACAATCCAGTGCCTACATTGCTTGGAGACATCCTGCATTCTCTTCACACCCGTACTACAAGGGCAAGAGGAACTTTGATGTGCTGCATACCTTTGCTTTCTAGGTGATTTATTTCTCACCTTCCTCGCTCAGTAATGAAGAATGAGCAGGGGTTCAGATGGTCCAAGAGGATCATGTCACTTTCTCACTCAGATATCCATTGGTGCTCCAGATCTATGGAGAATGTCACCATCGTTGACCGTTGTGGGGAGTTTCCTAATGTGCCACTACTAGGCATAAGAGGAGGCATCACCTACAACCCCTCTCTAGCTTTACGACAGTTTGGTTATGCTCGGAGCGATGGTCCACATGACATGTTGATTCAGGGCATTGTGTTTGATTACGACAACGATCTTCAGGGTTACCGTCAGAGATTCATACGAGCTTGGGGAAAGGTAAACAGGATTGACAGCAAGACACTGGAGCCTAAGTACACTATTCCTATGGAAGCTTATCTCAGATGGGTACGATCTCGTGCTCAGACTCTCATGATGCCATATCCTGCCGTCCTACCAGTTACCATGGAACCTGTTGCTGAAGGAGACACAGCTTATACCATCCTTCACCCAGACATGCCTACCGATAAGGAAGACTTGCAGAGATCATGGATCCAACTGAAGGAGCAAAGGGATACTTTCGAGGCTCATTACAAAGCAAGCCAAGAAAAGATTCTGGAACTAACAAAGCAACTTCACGAGGAACGAAACCTCAATTCATACCTCAACACAAAGAGGAAACGTCCATGGGAGACTTAAAACCCCATCTTTTGTACTTATTTCATTTTCATTTTTGTAAGCCTAAAAGGCAAAACAAAGTTATTACTAATAAAAGTTTACTTTCGTGTTTGTCTAAGAAAATTTAAATCCTGCGGTCCTTGAAAACATTGCATATGCATTCCCATATCATTTCATTGCATCACAGGTTTATAATTGTGCACAGGTTTCTCATCTTCTCGCTGTTTATTTCAGCAATGGCTCTTGAACAATCAGTTAAGGATCTCCAGGCACAAAATGCACAGTTCCAAGAGCTGATCCTGAACCTATCCAAGGGGCAGGATGAATTGAAGGCACTTCTGGCCAAGAAGACTAAGAAGACTAGAAGGTCTGCTGGGTTGATAAACATGGGAAGAAGGTTCAAAGGTCTTGTCAAGACCAAAGAACCAGCTGAGGACTATGAATCTGAAGAATCTGAGCAAGAGGGAGGCAGTCTCCACAACACCATGGGGGACTCTGATTCTGAGGCTAATTACTACCATGAGCCTAATGAAGACAAGTTCAAGATGCTGGTGGATAGGATGGATGCTATGGAGTTGCAGAAATCATCTGGGCTGGATTTTGAGGATTTGAGTCTGATATCTGGGGTAGTCATACCCATTGGGTTCAAGGTTCCTACATTTGTTGTATATGATGGGGTCTCTTGTCCCAAGCTGCATCTGAGGTCATATGTCAGAAGAATTCAACCCCACACTGCTGATAAGAAGTTGTGGATCCATTTCTTTCAAGAGAGCTTATCTGGAGCTCAGCTGGAGTGGTATTATCAGTTGGAGAGTGTCAACATCAGAGACTGGAATGATCTTGCTGAAGCTTTCTACAAGCAGTATCAATACAATGCTGATTTAGCCCCCACTCGCATGCAGCTTCAGAGCATGTCTATGGGTGCCAAAGAAAGTTTTAAAGAATATGCTCAGAAATGGAGAGATTTAGCTGGAAGAGTTCAACCCCCTTTAACTGACAGGGAATTAGTTGATATGTTCATGTGTACGCTGAATGGTCCGTTTTACAGTCATCTCATTGGAAGCTCATCATCTGGCTTCACTGAATTGATCATGACAGGAGAGCGAGTAGAAAATGGTATAAAGAGTGGTAAGATCCAGGTGGGCACTTCTTCATCAGGTGCTGCAAAGAAGCCTCCCACTGGGAAGAAAGAATCCAATGCTGTTTATGGTCAACCTGATCGTAACAGAAGGCATCAGTCTGTTAGTGCGGTTCATATTTCAAATCCAACTCCTGCAACAATAGAGCAGCCTCAAGGCAACCAACAGAGGGCTAGAAGACAGTTCACAAAGATCAACATGTCAATGGCTCAGGCATTGCAACACTTGTTGAAGGCTGAACTTATTACCCTGAGAGAGGCTCCTCAGAATCCCAATGTTACCTCTCCCAAGTACAATCCCAATGCACGATGTGCATATCATTCAAACTGTCTAGGACATGATACTAATAACTGCTGGGTCCTGAAGAACAAAATTCAAGATATGATTGATGCTGGAGAAATTGAGTTTGATCCACCAGGTACTCCAAATGTGATTACAGCTCCAATGCCAAATCACGAGAAGACTGTCAATGCCATTGATGAAGACCTGCATGTCTATTCAGTTATGGAGTTGACCACACCACTGTCTGTTATCAAAAAGAGGTTAGTACAAGCTGGGATCTTTCCAGGTTGTCGTGAAGATTGTCTGTATTGTACCTATAAGCCGGATAGTTGCTTCATTTTGAGAGATGGCATTCAACGTCTCATGGATAAGTATACTATAGTGTTTGAAAGAAGACCAGCGTCTGTAGAAAGTATGGTGGATCATCTGACTCAAGGAAGGAAGATTGAAGAGGTTGACATGGTTGACAAAGTACCGGTAAGAATCACTTCAAAGGGTCCCATTAAAATCTCTCATCAGGGTCCAATCAAGATTACTGCTGAAGGTCCTGTGAAAGTTGTTGCTGAAGCCAGAGTAGCTCCTCTGATTATTACAACTCCTGGTCCTATTCCCTATACATCTGATAAAGCTGTGCCTTGGCACTATGGGTCTGATGTTTACATCCATGGTGTTAAGCAGGAGCCTTTACCGGATGTGCTTGTTGACATTGATAATATCGCCGGATCTAGTAAGATCACTTGTAGTGGAAGAGTCTTCTCTCCTCCAGTTGCTTCTAAGAGTACAGTTACTCCTGCTGCTACTTCTACCAATGATGCTCGGGGCAAAGGTCCTGTTATTGAGCCTGTATCTATTGATATGCCAGCTGCTGATGATCTCTCTAAGCAGATGGAAGAAGTATTGAAAATCATTCGCAAGAGTGATTATGACATTGTTGATCAATTGGGGCATACTCCCTCAAAGATTTATATGTTGTCCTTGTTGCTATGTTCTGAGGCTCATGCCAAGTCCTTGATCAAGTTTCTGAAGTCTGCTCATGTGCCCAATGCCATTTCTGTTGACCAGTTTGAGAATTGTGTTGCCCACCTGACCTATGATAATGGGTTAGGATTTTCTGATGCTGATTTGACCCCTGCCAAGAGGGATCATAACAGGGCCTTGCATATTTCAATTGAATGCAGGGGCACTACCCTGTCACATGTGTTGATAGACAATGGTTCCTCTTTGAATGTGTTGCCTAAGGAAGTCCTGAATAAGCTGAGTCCTGAAGATGCTGTGCTGAAGCCCAGTAATATTGTGGTAAAGGCTTTTGATGGTTCTAGAAGAGTAGTGCATGGGGAAATTGATCTTCCAATCCAAGTTGGTTCCCAGGTGTTTACTGCTACATTTTATGTGATGGATATTCGTCCTTCGTACTCTTGTCTGCTCGGTCGTCCCTGGATCCATGGGGCAGGTGCTGTGACCTCTACATTGCACCAAAAGTTGAGATATCCGGTGAATGGAAAGGTTGTTACTGTCTTTGGAGAGGAAGAATACTTTGTCAGCCATGTAAACACTTTCAAGTATCTGGAAGTGGAAGGTGAATACATTGAGACTCCGTGTCAGTCATTTGAAGTGGTTCCCTGGGTTGTTAATGATTGTGTAGCTTCTCCTGTTGTGAAGAAAGTTCCTGTGGTCACCAGAAAACCTCCAACAAGGGCAATGGCCTCCCTCAATGATGCTAGAGCTGTGGTGGATGAAGGTGGTTGTACTATTTGGGGTCAGCTTCCTGATATTCCATACAAGTCTGACAAGTTTGGTTTGGGTTTCACTGCAGAGTCCCAGAAGGCTATTCGTCGTGCTCGTGCTGCTCGTATCACCAATCAAGGGGTTATCAATGCTGTGGGAGACTATGATGAGGACTACAACTTGGATGCATGGATTTTTCCTACTGTGGGTGCTGGACTCAATAATTGGAAAGCTGAAGATGTTATCCCTATCTCCTTTAGTCAGGAGTAAATACTATTACTGTGTTGTGTTTTTTACATTTGTAATTTCTGAACAATAAAACTTTCAAGCCATGTGCCTTACCCGGGGCACAATGGTGTGCTGACCACGGGCTGTCATTTCATTTGCATACTTCATTCAATAAAATCAGTGGACGTTTCGTTTTCGTAAATATTGTGTTCCTTGTCTTTCTTTTCTTTTATTTTCGTTTTATCAGCTATGTGTTCTTACACACACCCACATCACTAAATGCAGATCCTCATCCACTCTGGATCCTGTTGATAACAGTTCTACTATTGCCAATTATGATTTCGAGAATCCGATCTATCAAACTGAAGACGGAAATGAGGACGATTGTGAAATACCTGTAGAGCTTGCTAGGTTGTTAAAACAAGAAGAGAAAGCTATACAGCCACATGAAGAGCCAGTCGAAGTTGTGAATCTGGGAACTGAAGAAAACAGAAAAGAGGTCAAGGTAGGGGCTGATTTAGAGGACAGTGTCAAGAACAGGTTGATTCAGATGTTACGTGACTATGTGGAGATCTTTGCTTGGTCTTATGAAGATATGCCAGGGTTGGATACAGACATTGTGGTTCACCGTTTGCCAGTGAAAGAAGATTGTCGTCCAAAGAAGCAGAAGGTTCGTCGTATGCGTCCTGAAATGTCAGAAAAGATCAAGGCAGAGGTAATGAAACAGTTCAATGCAGGGTTCTTAGCAGTGACTTCTTATCCTCAGTGGGTTGCAAATGTGGTACCAGTTCCTAAGAAGGATGGTAAGGTACGTATGTGTGTGGACTACAGAGATTTGAACAAGGCTAGCCCTAAAGATGACTTTCCACTTCCTCATATTGATATTCTGGTAGACAACACTGCTCAGCATAAGGTATTCTCTTTTATGGATGGTTTCTCTGGTTACAATCAAATCAAGATGGCACCCGAAGATATGGAAAAGACAACATTTGTGACACAGTGGGGCACCTTTTGCTATAAGGTAATGCCATTTGGTTTGAAGAATGCAGGGGCAACATATCAGCGTGCTATGGTGGCTTTGTTTCATGATATGATTCATCATGAGATAGAGGTATATGTAGATGATATGATAGCCAGGTCTCAGAACGAAGAGCAACATCTTGATCATCTACACAAGTTGTTTGAGAGGTTGAAGAAATACAAGTTGAGATTGAATCCAAACAAATGTACTTTTGGAGTTAGATCTGGAAAGCTCTTGGGTTTCATAGTCAGTAGAAAAGGTATTGAAGTGGATCCTGCAAAAGTAAAAGCTATACGAGAGATGCTAGCTCCCCGTACTGAGAAGGAAGTTAGAGGTTTCTTGGGACGATTGAACTACATTGCAAGATTTATTTCCCAATTAACTACCATCTGTGAGCCAATCTTCAAGTTGTTGAAGAAAGATCAGGTGATGGAATGGAATGATGAGTGCCAGACTGCCTTTGATGAAATCAAAAGATATCTACTGGAACCACCAATTTTGATGCCACCAGTTGATGGAAGACCCTTGATTATGTACTTAACAGTGTTAGACAACTCAATGGGGTGTGTGTTGGGGCAACATGACGAGTCTGGTCGAAAAGAGCAGGCAATATACTACCTTAGCAAAAAGTTTACCGACTGTGAAACAAGATACTCACTGCTCGAGAAAACTTGCTGCGCTTTGGCATGGGCTGCTCGCCGACTAAGACAGTATATGTTGACCCATACTACCTTGTTGATTTCAAAGATGGATCCAATCAAGTACATATTTGAGAAACCTGCTCTCTCCGGAAGAATTGCAAGATGGCAAATGATCTTAACAGAATATGACATACAGTATACTACTCAGAAGGCCATTAAGGGAAGTGTTGTTGCTGATCATTTGGCTCATCAAGCAGTAGATGATTACCAGTCAATGAATTTTGAGTTCCCTGATGAAGACATTATGATTATTACCAAAGAACCTAGACAATATGACGGACCTGAACAAGGATCCCGATGGACTATGGTTTTTGATGGTGCCTCTAATGCACATGGTAATGGTGTTGGTGTTGTAATTAGTTCCCCTGAAGGTTGTCATACCCCGATTACTGCCAGACTTTGTTTCTATTGTACCAATAACATGGCTGAGTATGAGGCATGTATCATGGGTATTAAAGTTGCTATTGATATGAAGATTCAGTTCCTTGATGTGTATAGAGATTCAGCCCTGGTAGTTAGTCAGATCAAAGGAGATTGGGATACCAAGCATGATAATCTCATTCCTTACAGAGAGCATGTGTTGTCTTTGACCCCATATTTTAAAGAGATTACCTTTGGACATATTCCACGGAGAGAGAATCAGTTGGCAGATGCTTTGGCCACCATGGCATCCATGTTTGAGATCAGTTGGGATGATGAAGCTCCCAAGATTACCATTGATAGATTTGAGAAGCCTGCATACTGCAATGAGATTGACACTGAATGGGTAGAAGAGAAGCCTTGGTTCTATGAAGTGAAAAGATATCTTGAAGCTCAGGAGTTCCCTGAAGGGGCATCTGTCAAAGATAGGAAGTTCCTGAGAAGGTTTTCTGCTAAGTTCTTTCTGAGTAATGGCATTCTGTATAAGCGCAATCATGATTCAACTATGCTTCGTTGTGTGGATAAGAAGGAAGCAACTGAGATTATGGAAGAGATGCATGATAGGACCTTTGGCACTCATTCTAGTGGTCATACTATGGCGAAGAAGATATTGAGAGCAGGTTACTACTGGTCTACCATGGAAGCTGATTGCTATCAACACTCCAGAACATGTCACAAGTGTCAAATTTATGCTGATAAAGTCCATGTACCTCCATCACCATTGAATGTGTTGACTGCTCCTTGGCCCTTTGCCATGTGGGGCATTGATATGATTGGTGAGATCAAGCCTACTGCTTCTAATGGGCATCGTTTCATTCTGGTTGCTATTGATTACTTTACGAAGTGGGTAGAGGCAGCTTCATTTGCATCTGTTACCAAGAATGTTGTGGCTCGGTTCATTAAGAATAATCTCATATGTAAGTATGGCATCCCTGAAAGGATTATCACTGACAATGGCTCTAATCTGAACAACACTATGATTACTGATCTCTGCACGCAGTTCAAGATTAAGCATCACAACTCTTCTCCGTATCGTCCGAAGATGAATGGGGCAGTTGAGGCTGCTAATAAGAACATTAAGAAGATAGTACAGAAGATGACTGTTACCTACAAGGATTGGCATGAGATGTTACCATTTGCTCTTCATGGTTATCGTACTACAATACGTACTTCAACAGGGGCAACCCCATTCTCCTTAGTCTATGGTATGGAAGCAGTTCTGCCCATTGAAGTTCAGATTCCCTCCTTGAGAATTATGAAGGATGCAAGATTGAATGAAGATGAGTGGATTCAAACTCGACTGGACCAGATAAATTTGATTGATGAGAAGAGGTTAGCAGCAGTTTGTCATGGCCAGATGTACCAGAAGCGAATGATCAAAGCTTTTAACAAGAAGGTTAAGCCAAAGGTATATCAGGCTGGTGACTTGGTAATCAAGCGTATCATATTACCACAGGGTGATCCTAGGGGCAAGTGGACTCCAACATATGAAGGACCATTTATAGTCAAGACAGTATTCTCAGGAGGTGCCATGATACTGACTACAATGGATGGTGAAGACTTCCCACAACCCGTGAACGCAGACATAGTTAAAAAATACTACGCATAAAAAAGAGACCCGCTAGGTTGACAGGTCTAGGCAAAAATAAGGGCATCCCGGCAAACCAACAGGGTTTGGGCAAAAATTAGGGATATATATGTAAAAAGTGCACACCCGGCAAGTCGAAAACCTGAAAAGGCGGCTTGGGCAAAAAAGGGTATCCCGGTGGATTGAAAACCTGAAAGGGCAATCTAGGCAAAAGTTAGGGATTAAAGCGTATGACTATGTCTCGTTTGGATCACTCATGAAACTGCAACCAGTTGTACCACTTACTCAAGCTCGAACAGATAAAGCTCAATTCAATCGTTTCCGTCTCAACAGCAAGAAGATGAGATACTTGAATGGCAATAGTAGAATTGAAACTCAATAGGATTGTTTCCCATATAGCTGATTTTCTTTTGTAAAACTTCATGACAAAATCCTCTTACTAGGGTTTATGTCTCCTTGTACAAACTTACCCGTGTATGGGTCACTTTTTGATATAAATAAATTCCATCTTTTGAATCCAGATTTACTTTTACCCTATTTACATAAGCGAAACGTTCATTGGTTGTGTTTGAATGTATGTATGCTTAATATGATTGATGTTTACCAGAAATGCATGAAAATGCAGTAATAGTATTTACTAAGGACGAACGAGGGAAGGATTTCAACGAAGCTTCGCCGGTTCACCTTTACAAGACAGTTACAAACCCTCAGTAGGGAAAATTCATCTTCATAAAGTCTCATCTCCCCTGGAATTTATATCCATCTCTTTTATCCTCATACGGATATTCGGGAAATTACTTTCCAATAAGGGTACGACGAACGAAAACGGGATGTTATACTTATCCTACTACCAAACGAAGACAAAGGTTATATATACCTTACTATCCCCAACAGCGGGAGGTTATATCTATGCCTTACTATCCCCAGCAGACGGGAGGTTATCTATACCCTGTTATCCTCAGCAGACAGAGGGTTATATATTCTTCAGCAACGAATCGGGATTTATTTTCCCTGGCCAGCAGTTGTTATACGAAGATATCCAGACGCTTCCGGCAGTATCATATCATACATACATCATTTACATCATACCATAGCATATATATCCATAGACATATAGTACATTACCTAAGTGCATCATATCATACATACACACCTAAAGCATAAACTAATGTTATTATACAGAATGCTACCTTGTTTTCAGGTTAATTATCCAACAAACAAACTTATGATCTTCGGGACTGCTTTATCGTCACCTCAGGGTTACTTTATCCTCCTGATAAGCTTCTTATTTCTTTGGGACTGCTTTATCGTAACTTCAGGGTTACCTTATCCTCCTGATAAGCTTCTTATTACTTTGGGACTGCTTTATTGTCACCTCAGGGTTACTTTATCCTCCTGATAACTTCTCATGACTTCAAGACTGCTTTAGAGTTATCATTATTGATTGCTCTATCCTCCTGAAATCATCACTTCAAGACTGCTTTAGAGTTATCATTATTGATTGCTCTATCCTCCTGAAATCATATTATTACTTCAAGACTGCTTTAGAGTTATCATTATTGATGGCTCTATCCTCCTGAAATCATCACTTCAAGACTGCTTTAGAGTTATCATTATTGATTGCTCTATCCTCCTGAAATCATCACTTCAAGACTGCTTTAGAGTTATCATTATTGATTGCTCCATCCTCCTGAAATCATATTATTACTTCAAGACTGCTTTAGGGTTATCATTATTGATTGCTCTATCCTCATGAAGACATGCTGTTACATCAGGATTACTCCAGTATCCTGAAAACATATCATCAATACCTCAGGACTGTTCCAGACTCCTGACAGCTTTCATTATACCTCCATATTTTGGACTGCTTTATCTTCCGAGAAATTTATTTGAAGAACTTTCCCCTAGTGGCATCTTTAAGCCCACTCAATCATATTCAACCAACCATCAATATCACTCTATGCACTGGTGAGTGCAAATTTTTGGGCTTTTGTGTTCAATCCCCTTCAACCTTCCAGGTTACGACTGGCAAATATACCAATCTAACCCCTCAGGTTTCAGAAAATTGAACAGGGGCAGCTGTTGCACCCCAAAATTTTCCCTCACAATACAAGACTTTGTGTGCTAAGAAGGTTCACAAGGTTCACAAGTTTCTCAATGCTTATGTAACCTTTCATGAGGTTCATGAAGTCTACAAGTCACTTCTTGAAGGTTCACAAGGTTCACAAGCTTCTCAACATTTACAAGACCTTTCATGAGGTTCATGAAGTCTACAAGTTACTTCTTGAAGGTTCACAAGGTTCACAAGATTCACAATGATTACAAAGCTTTCCTGAGGTTCATGAGGTCTACAAAGCCACTTCATGAGGTTCACAAGGTTCACAAGCTTCACAATACCTCCCATGAGGTTCACAAGACATTTTATGATGGTTCACAAGGTTCACAAAGTGCACAATTGGTCAAAGGAGTTGACAATTCCCTCAGACAATGCACCTCCTAAGCAGTGCATCCAAAACTAGGGTTTTGACTTTAATCAGACTAAATGGACTTCCAATACCTCAAGTAAGCTTCATAACATCTTTTATGTGTGTAAGAACCCCCATGACAAGTTTCAAGACTTTTCCCAAAGGTTTGCTCAGTCAGATGATCAGATAAGTCAAAATCAGTCAATGCAGTTAAAAAGTCAAACTGAGGTCAACTGTGGTCAAACCAAAGTCAAAATTCATGATTTTTTGCCAACATCAATTATATGAAGTAAAATTCATCATTTGATCAAGGGTTGATCATGATTCATCAAGGAGATTCCAGATCATCAATATTCAGGAGTTTCTAAATTAGGGTTTCCTTAGTAAAAGTCAACTAAACTTTGACCAACCATAACTTTCACATAATTCATCACCAAGTCTCCATCCAAAGCTCATTTTGAAGGAAATTTAATTATCTACAACTTTTATGTTGAAAGTTAAGCCCAAAAATGCTTCATTTGAAAGATATGAGCTAGGACATTATAGGTCATTTCAAAAGTCAACAAAAAGTCAACAACTTCAAAAGGGCATAACTTGAGATTGGTAAATGATATGGACCTGAAACCAATGGGGTTGTTTAGAGGACTCTTCAAGCTTTCCAAAATGTCCAAGAACACCCTCATACCTTTAAAATTGGGGGAGATGTGCCCTTGCAAAGTTGAGAAAGTTTGTGATAGTTTATGATGAAAATGGGGGCCTAAAAGCAATTTTCTCCAAATGGGCTGGCCAAATTATGACCCAACCCATACAACAACATCATGCACGAAATTTCCATAATATTTTCATAATTTTTATTTTATTTAATTAATTTATTATGATTTTTTATTCTTAAAATCATTTTAAATTTAGATAAAATATTAAATGTGAAGATTTAATTGATTTATTGATTCTAGAATATCATAAAGTCAGCATGGAACAAATTGATGCAAGAGTTATATGGAATGGCTTGAAATAGAAAGCATTGGTACAAAAATATTGAAATTTTAAAGCTTGTTATGATGAATCTTTTTGAATCAATTCTTGCACATAATCAATCAAAATTTTTGACCTAATTGAGTCTCCTATATATACTAAACTCATTGCCATTGACCAAGGACGGATCCATCAGCTTCAAAGGTAGGTTTTCAAAACCAAAAATTCATCAAAAAAGTGGCATTCGGATTTCATCATCCAAGAGGTTTGAAGGTAAAATAAGGACATGGCTAGGATCCTTGATCATCATGGAACATAACCAGATCATTACATTGCCCTATAGCATCACACATTGATGAACCCGAATCAAATTTTACATTGAATTTCAATTTTTCGATTCTGTTCATTTGTGCATTATTAATGAATTTTGTTTGATCTTTTGTGTTTGTGAGGTTCCAAGGAATGTTTCTGGACAATTGGATTGAAGAATGAGTGTCTAAAACGCAAACGGCCATGTTAGGGTTCATAACCTAATAATTAGGGTTTAACGTTTGAATGCATATAAATAAATTCTGGAAACGTAGAGTTGTTGTGTGAACTGTGAGGATTATGAATCACTAACCAATTTCATGAATTGATGCTGTTTCATGAGAGTTTGGATTTTCGCAGGTTTGAACAGGTAGCAAAATTCGCAGGTAAACTTCCAGCTATTTTCATAGCTCAATTCGCAGCGCTGGAGGTAGAAGATGACCTCCTCCCGCGCGTTTGAGAAAATTCAAATATTAATTAAATATTTTATCTTTAATTGTTAGTTTGTTTATCACACGCGCGTGTGTGTCTCAGTGGTAAGGCTTGCAGGCTTGTTGGGTGATGGCATGGGTTCGAATCCTGCTTGGACCATTATTTTTGTTCTATTTTTCAGGATAAAAGGAGATTGAATATATTATAGCTTCTTGCCATTCAATAGTCAGATGGGCTCTTCCAGCCGGGTGGTAATGCGCGCATACTTGTATACATAAGGTCCTGGGTACGAATCCCACCCCAGGCCTTTTTGTTTCTCTATTTTCTGGATTTTTCAAGCAAGGCACAAAACCAATTATTCCCTTTCCTCTTTCACTTGCGTGTGTGGTAGCTTGGTGGTGATTTCTATTGCTGGCAACCAAACTGACCTGGGTTCAAACCCCAGTCAGGTAAGTTTTTCATATTCTTTTTCTTTTATTTGTTTTAAATATTCAAATGTTAAATTATAAATATGATTTTGTGTGTATATGTTTTTCTAAACAATTAGAAAATAATAATAATGAAGCATGCTTAATATTTTAAAATATATAAATTCCATGAAATTATTTTCTTTATCATGTATGTAATTTTGTATAATTAAATTATAGGATATATGTTTATCTAATAATTTGTATATTCTAAACCCTAAAAAATATTTTTCTAACAAAAATCCTAATTTATTTTCTAAGTACCAATTAAAACCTAATTGTTTTATTTTCTAATTTGTGATGTAATTATCATTATACATGTTTATTTAAAGTAATTCTAACTTATTTGTAAATATATTTTTTAATCCAAATTATCTTTCTTTCAATATATGTTTAAGAGACAATTTAATAATTATATTTTTGTATATGTTTAAAATTTATTGTAAATATACTAATTAGTAGAAACTAAATTTTGTAAATATAATAACTAATAAAATTAATTTTTTGTAAATATGATTAATTTTATGAATATAATATTTAAAACTTATTTTCTCCTTATAATGTGTAAATATTTTTTATAATTGTCAATATATATTCATAAATAATTAAATTCTTGTAAATGATATTATGCTTAGAAATTTTTCTTATTATATATTTAAAATTAAACTTTGTGTTCATATCATTATTTTTCTATTTATTTTTGTTATTGTTACTAACTAAACTATTATGTATTATTATATTATATTTTTATTATTCTAACCTTGTTTATTATTTCTAATTATTATTATTATTTTGTTTTTCACTAACCTTATTTTTTGATTATATTTATCACTAACCCTTATTATTTATTGCTTATTTATTTATATTTTACTTATTTTTGCTATTTATCTATTTTGCTTATTATTTTGCTTATTATAATTATTATGTAAATGCTCCTGGATGTAAATTCTGTAATTATTTAATTATTTTTGCTATGGTTAGTAATTAGGGAGTGCAGATATGTATTTTATTTAAAATAAATTAGATCACTTTAATCATAAGATAATTAAATTAAACACTCACACACGTAAGTCGATTTTAATCGCCGTCTCACTTTCTAAGGTTATCCCTCAAGTTGCCTAAATAATAAGGTCAAGTGGGGTGTATAAAGCAAGTCCCTTTAAAAAGATAAAAATCATCAAGTCCCTCATGGTTGCCTTTACAAATCAAGTCCCTTCGAATAAATGATGATAGTCCCTCCTATATGCTTAATACACCCCACAGTTGCCTTCATAAAAAACAGATGTCCCTCTCATGTCCCTTACATCCAAGGTAATGACTACCTACTCCTTAATAGTAGGGATAGTCTTACCAATTAAAGGATAAAGAACAAGAAAGACTTAAAATTTTAGGGTAGGTTCCTCTTATGTACTTGCTCACTTCAAAAACTTTTCAAACTCTTCACAATTTCAAACAAATTTTCAAAAACAAGTTTTTACACATCCGTACATGGATTATTATTAACTATTATGAAAATTTTTCTATTTACACACTACACTTTCAAAAACAATTCAAAAGTGAGCTAAGTAACTAAGAGCCCATGGATAACCATGGATGTAAAGGGTGCTAATACCTTCCCTTTACATAACTTACCCCCCGGACCCAAAATATTCTCTTAAGGTCTTTCCTGTTCTTTTATACCCTTTCCTTTTGGATAAAATAAAAGTCGGTGGCGACTCTTGCTATCCGCAACATAACTTAAAGTCAGTTCTCCCACCGTGTTACACCTATACATAGGTAAGTTTGTACAAGGAGACAGAAATCCTAGTAAGAGGAATTTGTCATAACAATTTTTACAAAACAAAGAAAATCAGCTATGTGGGAAATAATCCTATTGAGTTTCAATTCTACTATTACCATTATCTTCAAGTATCTCATCTTCTGCTGTCGAGACGGAAATGATTGGATTGAGCTTTATCTATTCGAGCTTGAGTAAGTAACACAACTGGTTGTAGTTTCATGGGTGATCCAAACGAGACATAGTCATACGCTTTAATCCCTAACTTTTGTCGGGATTTCCCTTTCAGGTTTTCAATCCACCGGGATACCCTTTTTTGCCCAAGCCGCCTTTTCAGGTTTTCGAATTGCCGGATGTACATTTTTTTATATAAATATATCCCTAGTTTTTGCCCGAACCCTTTTGGTTCGCCGGGATGCCCTTACTTTTTCCTAGGCTAGTCAACCTAGCGGGTCTCTTTTTATGCGTAGTATTTTTTAACTATGTCTGTGTTTACAGGCTGTGGGAAGTCTTCACCATCCATAGTAGTAAGTATCATGACACCTCCTGAGAATACTGTCTTGACTACAAATGGTCCTTCATATGTAGGAGTCCACTTGCCCCTAGGATCACCCTGCGGTAGTATGATACGCTTGATCACCAAGTCACCAGCCTGATATACCTTTGGCTTAACTTTCTTATTAAAAGCTTTGATCATTCGTTTCTGGTACATCTGACCGTGACAAATAGCTGCTAACCTCTTCTCATCAATCAAACTTATCTGGTCAAGTCGAGTCTGAATCCATTCATCTTCATCCAAGCCTGCATCCTTCATAATTCTTAAGGAGGGAATCTGAACTTCAATGGGCAGAACTGCTTCCATACCATATACTAAGGAGAATGGGGTTGCCCCTGTTGAAGTACGTATTGTAGTACGATAGCCATGAAGAGAAAATGGTAACATCTCGTGCCAATCCTTGTAAGTGACAGTCATTTTCTGTAGAATCTTCTTAATGTTCTTGTTAGCAGCTTCTACTGCCCCATTCATTTTCGGACGATACGGAGAAGAGTTGTGATGCTTAATCTTGAACTGCATGCAGAGATCAGTAATCAAAGTGTTGTTCAGATTAGAGCCATTGTCAGTAATAATCCTTTCAGGGATGCCATACCTACATATAAGATTATTCTTAATAAACCGAGCCACCACATTCTTGGTCACAGATGCAAATGAAGCTGCCTCTACCCACTTTGTAAAGTAATCAATAGCAACCAGGATGAAACGATGCCCATTAGAAGCAGTAGGCTTGATCTCACCAATCATATCAATGCCCCACATGGCAAAAGGCCAAGGAGCAGTTAACACATTCAATGGTGATGGAGGTATATGGACTTTATCAGCGTAAATTTGACACTTATGACATGTTCTGGAATGTTGATAGCAGTCAGCTTCCATGGTAGACCAATAGTAACCTGCTCTCAATATCTTCTTTGCCATGGCGTGACCACTAGAATGAGTGCCAAAGATCTCATCATGCATGTCTTCCATAATCTCTGTTGCTTCCTTCTTATCCACACAACGAAGCAAAGTTGAATCATGATTGCGCTTGTACAAAATGCCATTACTCAAAAAGAACTTAGCAGAAAACCTTCTCAGAAACTTTCTATCTTTGACAGATGCCCCTTCAGGGAACTCCTCGGCTTCAAGGTATCTTTTCACTTCATAGAACCAAGGTTTCTCCTCTGCTTCTTCAGTGTCAATCTCATTGCAGTATGCAGGCTTTTCAAATCTATCAATAGTAATCTTGGGAGCTTCATCATCCCAGCTGATCTCAAACATGGATGCCATGGTGGCTAAGGCATCTGCCAACTGATTCTCTCTTCGCGGAATATGTCCAAAGGTAATCTCTTTAAAATGTGGGATCAAAGACAACACATGCTCTCTGTAAGGAATGGGATTATCATGTTTAGTATCCCAATCTCCTTTAATCTGACTTACTACCAGGGCTGAATCTCCATATACATCAAGGAACTGAATCTTCATATCAATGGCAGCTTTGATACCCAGGATACATGCTTCATACTCAGCCATGTTATTAGTACAATAGAAACAAAGTCTGGTAGTAATCGGGGTATGACAACCTTCAGGGGAACTGATCACAACACCAACACCATTACCAAGTGCATTAGAAGCTCCATCAAAAACCATAGTCCATCGGGATCCTTGTTCAGGTCCATCATATTGTCCAGGTTCTTTGGTAATAATCATAATGTCTTCATCAGGGAACTCAAAGCTCATTGACTGATAATCATCCACTGCTTGATGAGCCAAATGACCAGCTACAACACTTCCTTTAATGGCCTTATGAGTAGTATACTGTATGTCATATTCTGTCAAGATCATTTGCCATCTTGCTATTCTTCCTGAGAGAGCAGGTTTCTCGAATATGTACTTGATTGGATCCATCTTTGAAATCAACAAGGTAGTATGAGTCAACATATACTGTCTTAGTCGGCGAGCAGCCCATGCCAAAGCGCAGCAAGTTTTCACGAGCAGTGAGTATCTTGTTTCACAGTCGGTAAACTTTTTGCTAAGGTAGTATATTGCCTGCTCTTTTCGACCAGACTCGTCATGTTGCCCCAACACACACCCCATTGAGTTGTCTAATACTGTTAAGTACATAATCAAGGGTCTTCCATCAACTGGTGGCATCAATATTGGAGGTTCTAGCAAATATTTCTTGATTTCATCAAAGGCAGTCTGGCACTCATCATTCCATTCCATCACCTGATCTTTCTTCAACAATTTGAAGATTGGCTCACAGATGGCAGTTAATTGGGAAATAAATCTTGCAATGTAATTCAATCGTCCCAAGAAACCTCTAACTTCCTTCTCAGTACGGGGAGCTGGCATTTCTCGTATAGCTTTCACTTTTGCAGGATCTACTTCAATACCTTTTCCACTAACAATAAAACCCAGGAGCTTACCAGATCTAACTCCAAAAGTACACTTGTTTGGGTTCAATCTCAACTTGTATTTCTTCAACCTCTCAAATAACTTATGCAGATGATCAAGATGTTGCTCTTCATTCTGAGACATGGCTATCATATCATCCACATACACCTCTATCTCATGATGAATCATATCATGAAACAAATCCATCATAGCACGCTGATATGTTGCCCCTGCATTCTTCAAACCAAATGGCATCACTTTATAGCAAAAAGTGCCCCACTGTGTAACAAATGTTGTCTTCTCCATATCTTCAGGTGCCATCTTGATTTGATTGTAACCAGAAAAACCATCCATGAAAGAGAATATTTTATGCTGAGCAGTGTTGTCTACCAGAACATCAATATGAGGAAGTGGAAAGTCATCTTTGGGGCTGGCCTTGTTCAAATCCCTGTAGTCTACACACATACGTACCTTACCATCTTTCTTAGGTACCGGTACCACATTTGCAACCCATTGAGGATAAAAAGTCACAACTAAGAACCCTGCATCAAACTGTTTCATTACCTCTGCCTTAATCTTCTCTGACATTTCAGGATGCATGCGACGAACCTTTTACTTCTTTGGACGACAATCTTCTTTTACTGGTAAACGGTGAACCACAATGTCTGTATCCAACCCTGGCATATCTTCATAGGACCAAAAGATCTCCACATAGTCATGTAACATCTGAATCAATCTGCTCTTAACACTATCTTCTAATTCAGCCCCTATCTTGACTTCTTTCCTGTTTTCTTCAGTTCCTAGATTCACAACTTCGATTGGCTCTTCATGTGGCTGTACAGCTTTCTCTTCTTGTTGTAACAACCTAGCAAGCTCTACAGGTACTTCACAATCGTCCTCCTCTCCATCTTCAGCTTGATAGATCAGATTCTCGAAATTATAATTGGCAATAGTAGAACTGTTATCAACAGGATCCAGAGTGGATGAGGATCTGCATTTTAGTGATGTGGGTGTGTGTAAGAACACATAGCTGATAAAATAAAAATAAAGGAAAAGAAAGACAAGGAACACAATATTTACGAAAACGAAACGTCCACTGATTTTTATTGAATGAAGTATGCAAATGAAATGACATCCCGTAACAAACACACCATTGTGCCCCGGGTAAGGCACAAGGCTTAAGAGTCTAATTGTTCAAAATTACAAACTTAAAAAAACAACACAGTAATAGTATTTACTCCTGACTATAGGAGATAGGAATAACGTCTTCGGTCTTCCAATTATTGAGCCCAGCACCCACAGTAGGAAAAATCCAAGCATCCAAGTTGTAGTCTTCATCATAGTCACCCACAGCATTGATCTGATCTTTCATAATCCCCTGATTGGTGATACGAACAGCACGAGCACGACGAACAGCCTTCTGGGACTCTGCAGTGAAACCCAAACCAAACTTGTCAGACTTGTAAGGA
Source organism: Lathyrus aphaca (assembly GCA_963966055.1). NCBI lineage: Eukaryota > Viridiplantae > Streptophyta > Magnoliopsida > Fabales > Fabaceae > Lathyrus > Lathyrus aphaca. Next base: position 412,411,668 of record OZ014519.1, read on the forward strand.
ATGTCAGGAAGCTGACCCCAAATAGTACAACCACCTTCATTCACCACAGCTCTAGCATCTTTGAGGGAGGCCATTGTAGGAGTTACTCTGGTGACCACAGGAACTTTCTTGACAGCAGGAGGAGCTTCATAATTATTAACAATCCAAGGAACCACTTTGAATGTCTGACACGGAGTTTCAACATATTCACCTTCTACTTCAAGATATTTAAAGGTGTTCACATGGCTAATTATGTATCCTTCCTCTCCGTAAACAGTGACAACTTTTCCTTCAACTGGATATCTCAGCTTCTGATGTAAAGTGGAGGTTACAGCACCTGCCCCATGGATCTAGGGACGCCCAAGCAAACAAGAATATGACGGACGAATATCCATGACATAAAAGGTAGCATTGAAAACCTGAGAACCTACTTTAATTGGGAGATCAATTTCTCCATGCACCACTCTTCTCGAGCCATCAAAAGCTTTCACCACTATATTGCTGGGCTTCAACACAGCATCTTCAGGACTAAGCTTATTCAAGACTTCTTTGGGCAACACATTCAGAGAGGACCCATTGTCTATCAATACATGTGACAGGGTAGTGCCCCTGCATTCAATAGAGATATGTAGAGCCCTGTTATGATCCCTCTTGGCAGGAGTCAAATCAGCATCAGAGAAACCTAACCCATTATCATAGGTCAGGTGTGCAACACAATTTTCAAACTGGTCAACAGAAATTTCATTTGGTACATGAGCAGTCTTCAAAAATTTAATCAAAGCTTTAGCATGAGCCTCAGAACACAACAATAAAGACAGCATAGAAATCTTAGAGGGAGTATGCCCCAATTGGTCAACAATGTCATAATCACTCTTGCGAATGATCTTCAATACTTCTTCCATTTTCTTAGACAGATCATCAGTAGCTGGTACATCAGTTTGTATAGGTTCAATAACAGGACCTTTGCCCCGAGCATCAGCAGTAGAGGTAGTAGCTGGAGTAACTGTATTCTTGGAGGTAACTGGAGGAGAGAAAACTCTTCCACTTCGTGTGATCTTACTAGATCCAGCAATATTATCAACATCCAGATTTTCACCAACAACAGGTGTATCAGCTAAGGATTCTTGCTTAACACCATGGATATAAACATCGGACCCATAATGCCAAGGCACAGCTTTATCAGAAGTATATGGAATAGGACCCGGAGTGGTAATGATCAAAGGAGCCACTCTAGCTTCAGCAACAATCTTCACAGGGCCTTCAGTAGTAATTTTAATTGGACCCTTACGAGTGATTTTTACAGGTCCCTTGGAAGTAATCCTTACCGGCACTTTATCAACCATATCCACCTCTTCAACCTTCGCATCTTTAGTTATATGCTCAACCATGCTCTCCACAGAAGGTGGTGTCCTCTCAAACAATATTGTGTAATTGTCCATGAGGCGTTGAATTCCGTCCTTCAACTTCCAGCAACTATCCGGCCTATAAGCACAATATAAACAATCTTCATGACAACCTGGAAAGAACCCAACTTGTACCAACTTCTTCTTGATAACAGATAATGGTGTAGTCACGTCTGCAACTGATGAAATACGTGAAACGTCATCAATGGCATTGACAGTCTTTTCATGATTTGGCATGGGAGCAGTAATCACATTCGGAGTACCCGGAGGGTCGAACTCAATTTCTCCAGCATCAATCATATCCTGAATCTTATTCTTCAATACCCAGCAACTATTGGTATCATGTCCCTGACAATTTGAATGATATGCACATCGTGCATTAGGATTATACTTGGGAGAGGTAACATTGGGATTTTGAGGAGGATCCCTCAAAGTGATAAGTTCACCCTTTAACAAGTGTTGCAAGGCTTGGGCCAGTGACATGTTGATCTTAGTGAACTGCCTTCTATTCCTCTGTTGATTGCCCTGGGGTGGCTCTGTTGTTGCAGGAGTTGGATTGGAGATATGAACTGCACTCACAGACTGATGCCTCCTATTACGATCAGGTTGACCATAAACAACATTTGACTCTTTCTTCCCACTAGGGGGCTTCTTTGTAGTACTGGATGAAGAAGCACCCACTTGGATCTTGCCACTCCTTATACCACTTTCTACACGCTCTCCTGTCATTATCAACTCAGTGAAGCCAGATGATGAGCTTCCAATGAGATTACTGTAAAAGGGACCATTCAACGTACACATGAACATATCAACTAACTCCCTGTCAGTTAGAGGTGGTTGCACTCTTCCAACTAAGTCTCTCCACTTCTGGGCATACTCCTTGAAATTTTCTTTAGCACCCATAGACATGCTATGTAGTTGCATGCGAGTAGGAGCTAAATCAGCATTGTATTGATATTGCTTATAGAAGGCTTCAGCAAGATCATTCCAATCACGGATGTTGACACTCTCCAACTGATAGTACCATTCCAATTGAGCTCCAGATAAGCTCTCTTGGAAGAAATGGATCCACAACTTCTTATCAGCAGTATGGGGTTGGATTCTCCGGACATAAGACCTCAAGTGCAGCTTTGGACAAGAGACACCATCATAAACAACGAAAGTAGGAACCTTGAAACCAATGGGTATGACCACCCCAGATATCAAACTCAGGTCTTCAAAATCCAGCCCAGAAGACTTTTGCAATTCCATAGCATCCATTCTATCCACCAACATCTTGAACTTATCTTCATTAGGCTCATGATAGTAATTAGCTTCAGAATCAGAGTCTCCCATGGTATTATGGAGACTGCCTCCTTCTTTCTCAGACTCTTCAGACTCATAATCTTCAACCTGTTCTTTGGTCTTGACAGGACCTCTGAACCTTCTCCCCATGTTGATCAGGCCTCCTGACCTTCTAGTCTTCTTAGTCTTCTTGGCCAGCAGTGTCTTCAATTCATCCTGCCCCTTGGACAAGTTCAGGATCAGCTCTTGGAACTGTGCATTTTGTGCTTGGAGATCTTTGACTGTTTGTTCAAGAGCCATTGATGAAATAAACAGCGAGAAGATAAGAAACCTGTGCACAATAAACCTGTGATGCAGTGATATGATATGTAAATGCGTATGCAATGTTTTCAAGGACCGCAGGATTTAAATTTGCTTAAACAATCAAGAAAGTAAACTTTTATTAGTAATAAATTTGTTTGCCCCTTGGGATTACAAAAATGAAATGCAATAAATACAAAAGATGGGGTTTTAAGTCTCCCATGGACGTTTCCTCTTTGCGTTGAGGTATGAGTTGAGATTCCGCTCCTCGTGAAGTTGCTTTGTTAGCTCCAAGATTATTTCTTGACTTGCTTTGTAATGAGCCTCGAAAGTATCCCTTTGCTCCTTCAACTGGATCCAGGATCTCTGTAAGTCTTCCATGTCAGTGGGCATGTCTGGGTGAAGGATGGTATAAGAGGTATCTCCTTCAGCAACAGGCTCCGTATTAACTGGCAGGATGGCAGGATATGGCATCATGAGAGTCTGGGCACGAGATCGCACCCATATGAGATAAGCTTCCATAGGAATAGTGTACTTGGGCTCCAGAGTCTTGCAATCAACCTTGTTCACTTTTCCCCATGCTCGTATGAACCTTTGACGGTAACCTTGCAGATCGTTGTCCTAGTCAAACACAATACCCTGAATCAACATGTCATGTGGACCATCACTCTGAGCGTAACCAAACTGTCGTAAAGCTAAGGAAGGGTTGTAAGTAATGCCTCCTCTTATGCCTAGAAGTGGCACATTAGGAAACTCCCCATAACGGTCAATGATAGTAACGTTCTCCATAGATCTGGAACACCAATGAATATCTGAATGAGAGAGTGACATAATCCTCTTGGACCACCTGAACCCTTGCTCATTCTTCATTACTGATCGAGGAAGGTGAGAAATAAACCACCTAGATAGCAAAGGTATGCAACACATCAGAGTTCCTCGTGCCTTTGTAGTATGAGTATGAAGAGAGTGTAAGATGTCTCCAAGTAATGTAGGCACTGGATTACGAGTCAGAAATATGTTGATGGCGTGTACGTCTATGAACTGGTCTGGATTGGGGAACAACACTAAACCATAAATCAATAGGGCTAAGATCTCCTCAAAAGCATCATAACTCATAGCCTTCAGGAACACTTGAGCTTTCTCCATCAATACCTTAGCAAGAATACCCGTAACTCCATTCCTCGTTTCTAGGACAATGTCTGATTTCTTCAAATGTAGAGCTGCAGTAATGCCTTCAGGCTTAGGCTCTTTTTCCAAGCCTGTGAAGGGTTTCTGATCAAGGATAGGTATACCCAGAAGCTTAGAGAACTCTTCCATTGTAGGAACCAGCTGGTAGTCGGGGAATGTGAAACAGTGATGTTTAGGATCAAAAAACTGAAATAGGACACTCATCATGTCTTCATTGAACCCTGAAGTGACTAGATCCAGTAGGTGACTATGTCTCTTGATGAACTGGGAGTTTTCAGAAACTTGAGAGACCAATTCCTTAAGCTTAGGAGGTATTCCTACAAAGTTGATCCGGATAGTATTCCTACGAGCAGAAGCCATGAACTGCAACAAAGAACAAAGATAAATCCTTTGGTCCTTGAAATGGTTAGTGAAAATGCTATGCTTATGATGCATGATGTCATGATGTTATGCTCAATCACAAACATGTGGCACACATAAACAAGTCACACAATAGCCCTAGGTTTAAAGGCTTGCATGAGGTTCAAAGGTAAGTACCCTCCCCTGAAGTTTAGATGGTTCATCCTGTCCTATAAAGTAACCAGGTTCTAAGGGACCTCAATATCATTGATCCTTCACAAGGGTGGTTGTTCAGTAGGCAACTTACTTGCCAACCAAAACCCTCCAAGTTTAGAATCTCAATGAGTGTAGTATCGAGTATCAACCAACTTCAGTCTTCACCAAAGCCGGTTATCTCACTACTTTCTAAAGGTCAAGATGGGATAACTAGGGTTCTAAAAGTTAGTTAGTGTATTGACAACATATGGCAGCCTCACATTATCCTCAACTTGACTTAAGGAACATAAGCACCAACCAAGAAGTCACACTAACTATGGCCACCAGATCAACCATATCGGTATAAGCCGTACAGTTTCCTTGGTCTATTGCCATTTACCTAAGGTACACTAGATCCGGGTTAGGATCTTTCACACATAAGAGCACCCCAACAGATAAGTATAAAGCAAACAAGGAAAACAATTTTAAAGTGATCTAATTCCTAAGGGTACCCCTCTTTTATTAAATCCCCAGCAGAGTCGCCAGTTCTGTAACACGGTGGGAGAACTGACTTTAGTTATGTTGCGGATAGCAAGAGTCGCCACCGACTTTTATTTTATCCAAAGCAAAGGCATAAAAGAACAGGAAAGACCTTTTAAAAGATTTTTGGGTTCGGGGGGTAGGTTATGTAAAGGGAAGGTGTTAGCACCCTTTACATCCATGGTTATCCATGGGCTCTTAGTTACTTAGCTCACTTTAAATTGTTTTAAGAAGTGTATAGTGTGTGAATAAAATTTCCTTTAAGTACTTTATAATGATCCATGTACGGATATATATAAAGTCTTTGTTTTGAAAATTTGTTTGAAAAAAATGTGAAGTGTTTGAAATGTTTTTTTAAAAAGTGAGCAAGTACATAAGAGGTACCTACCCTAAGTTAAGTCTTTTCTGTTCTTGAATATCCTTTAAATGATAAGACTATCCCTATTATTAAGGAATAGGTAGTCATCACCTTGGATGTGAGGGACAAGTGAAGGGACATCTGTTATTTAGGCAACTGTAAGGTGTATAAGCAATTCGAAGGGACTTATCATCTTTATTCGAAAGGGACAATATCATTTACGAAGGCAACCATTAAGGGACTTGATCTTTTTATCTGTTAAGGGACTAGATGATATAAGATGAGGGACTTTGCTTTATACCTTACTTGACCTTTTGTTTAGGTAACTTGAGAGGTAACCCTTAAGAAGTGAGATGGCGATCCAAGATCGACTTACGTGTGTGAGTGTACCAATTCAAATATTTATCTTTAAGTTAATGATCTAAATTCAATTTTTAAGCACCAACATGTTTCACTCCCTATTTTACTAACCATAGCATTTAAAATATAAACATTAAAAATTACCACAACTATTACATATGAGATACAATTACATAATAATAATAATTAAAATAAATTAAATAAGCAAATAAATAATTGGGTTAGTAACAATAAAATAAAAATAATATAATATATAAACAAATGTGGTTAGTAGTAATAAAATAAATAAGAATAAAATAAAGAAATTAGCATAATAATGAATAAATTAAAAGTTCAATTTTTTTAATAAATAATTATTTTTTTAAGATTTTAATAAGAAAGATAAACAATTCATATTATATACTAATTATTCTAAAGATTTAAATTTATATACATGTTGAAAAATAATGGTTAATTATAATTACATAAACATATTATAAAAATAAATTATATTTATGAGATTAAATTAGAAGTTTTTTAATCATTTTAAGCATAACCTAAAATTATTTACATGATTTATATAAAACTATGGATAATGATAATATAAACAAATAATTAAAATAAAGAAACATAATTAACATTGATATAAAAATATTTAGAGTTTTTTTTTTAGAAAAAAATATTATTAGGGTTAATCATATTAAATTAGGGTTTATGAAAATATTAGGGTTTATATGTTTAGAAAAATAAATTAGGGTTAATTATCTAATATAAATTAATTATACAAAAATTATATAATATTAATAATATACAACAAGATAAATATTAAATAATTTTTACTAATTAAAGTTTAATTTTTGAAAAGATGAATTTTAAATTATAGAAAAGAAAATACTATAAACATTTTATTTTTATCATTTAAATTTATTTAACTATAATATAAACAAATTAAATAGAAAAACAAGAAAAAAGTGAAAAAAAACTTACCTGGGCTGGGATTTGAACCCAGTCCCTGGGCAATGCACCCTCCAAGACCAGCAGTCCATCAACTAGGCCAGCGCGCGTCTGGTGTTAACAAACCATCCTCCTATGTTTTTGTACGTATCCTGAAAAACAAAATAAAACAACAAAGCAAAACAAAGGCCTGGGGGGTTCGAACCCAGGACCTTGAGCATCACACATACGCGTATCAACCAACTGAGCCAAGTTACATCAGTTGAAATAATATCAACACTAAAACATAAAATATTATAACAAATTTTGAAAACAATTTTTGGCGCGCTGACTTCATCTTCAACCTTGGAATTTCGCAGGTTTTCCTGCGAAATTTACTGGGAAATTTCCTGCGAATTTTCTTGCACTCCTGAACCTGCGAATTTCATACTTCACCAAACACGCATGATTTTATCAAATTAACTACATAAACATGCTCCAAACAGTTCATTGAGTTGATTTATGGTCTCAAAATTCATTTATAGTTATTAGATTGTGAAACCCTAATTCAAGAGATATGAACCCTAAAATGGTGTTTCACGAATTGGCCATCAAAACATCAATCTAATTGCCCAGAATCCATCACTGCATTCATCTAAACACAAATCAATAGTCAAACTTGATTAATAACATGTAAAAATGCAAGAACGAAAAAAATCAAAAGTGAAAAAGAAACGATTCGGATTTCTCAATATGTCATGTTATGGATCAATGTGATGAATGGTTTCGATTCAGGGATGTCCAGGGAAGCTTGTGATGTTCTTAAGATACCTTGAAACCTCCTCTAAGGTTGAAACCGAAAATTCACTTTTGAAGGATTTTTTGAAGTTTTGAACTTACTCTTGAGGCAGCAATTTCGTGTCCTATGCATTTGTGTGGTTTGTATACTTATAGTTGGATGAAACTAGGTCAAAAAATTGAATGGTTGTTTGGACTTTTTGGATTCAAAAGATTGAAAAAGATCATGGCTTGAATTTCAAATATTTTTGAATGAAACCATTCTATCTTAAGACAATCACCATCAATTGCATATCAATCTGATCCCATTCATGTTTATGACTTTCTAAAATCAAAATATATTTTAAATCTTCATATTTTATATTTTATATGAATTTAAAATGATTTTTAATATAAAAAATCATAATAAATAAAATAAATAAAACAAAATTATGAAAATATTAAATAAATTTCGTGCATGATGTCATGGAACACCTTGGGTCACAAAAAGTTCAGCCCATTTGAAGAATTATGGTTTTAAGACCCTATTTTCTTCATAAACCACCCAAAAATTTCCCAACTTTGCAAGGGCACAAATCTTTCAATTTTAATGCTATGAGGGTGCTCTTGGACATTTTGGAAAGCTTAAAGAGTCCTCTAACCAACCCCATTGGTTTCATGTCCATATCTTTTACCATTCTCAAGTTATGCCCTTTTGAAGTTGTTGACTTTTTGTTGACTTTTAAAAAGACCTATAATGTCTTAGCTCATACCTTCCAAATGAAGCATTTTTGGGCTTGGCTTGGGAGACACAAAGTTGTAGAGAATTCAATTTCCTTCAAAATGAGCTTTGTATGGGAAAAATTTGATGAAGCATGTGAAAGTTATGGCTGGTCAAAGTTCAGTTGACTTTTCCTAAGGAAACCCTAATTTAGAAACTCCTGATTCTTGATGATCTGAAATCTCCTTGATGAATCATGATCAACCCTTGATAAAATGATGAATTTTACTTCATATACTTGGTGTTGGCAAAAAATCATGAAGTTTGACTTTGGTTTGACCACAGTTGACCTCAGTTTGACTTTTTAACTACTTTGACTGATTTTGACTTATCTGATCATCTGACTGAGCAAACTTTTGAGAAAAGTTCTGAAACTTGTCATGGGGATTCTTAAACATATATAAGATGTCATGAAGCTCCCTTGAAGTCTTGGAAATTCATTTAGCCTGATTAAAGTCAAAACCCTAGTTTTGGATGCACTGCTTAGGAGGATGCATTGTCTGAGGGAATTGTCAAATCTTCTGACTAATTGTGAACTTTGTGAACCTCATGAAATGTCTTGTGAACCTCATAAGATGTCCTGTGAACCTTGTGAACCTCATAATATGTCTTGTGAATCTTGTGAACCTTGTGAACATCATAAGATGTCTTGTGAACCTTGTGAACCTCATAAGATGTCTTGTGAATCTTGTGAACCTCCTAAGATGTATTGTGAATCTTGTGAACCTCATAAGATGTCTTGTGAACCTTGTGAACCTCATAAGATGTCTTGTGAATCTTGTGAACCTCATAAGTTGTCTTGTGAACCTTGTGAACTTCATAGTACACAAAGTCTTGTTTTGTGAGGGCAAATTTTGGGGTGCAACACAACCGTATGCAGGACTCATCAGTCTATGTCCGTGAAATATACGTTGTCACTGAATCTATAAAGAAATGGCGTCAATATTTGATCGATAGACACTTCCAAATTTTTATAGATCAAAAGAGCCTAAAACACTTGCTAGTCCAAACTATCCAGACGCCAGAACAAGAGAAGTGGGCATCTAAGTTACAAGGGTTTAGTTTCGATATTCTTTTATAAACCTGGTAAAAAAAATCAAGTAGCAGACACTCTCAGTCGTAGACACACTAAAGAAGATGCTTCCTTCCTCATAATTTCTTCTGTTGTTCCTTCAATTCTAGCTCAACTTTGTAACTACTACACAACACAAAAACATGGTCAAGATGTTGTTTTGCAAATCATAATTCAGATCCGCACATGAAAGCTTTATTCAAGTTCAAAGACAATCTCATGTTCTACAAGGATAACATTTTCATACCACACATTCCTGGGTTACGACAAGCCCTTCTTCATGAGTTCCATTCAACACCCATTGGTGGACATTCTGGAACCAAACCGACCCTAGCAAGACTCTTATCATCCTTCAACTGGCCTGGTATACACAAGGATACCAAAGTCTTCATTAAGTGTTGTTCCATCTTCCAACGCAACAAATACCTTCCTAAGAAGAAGCAAGGATTACTACAGCCATTGGAGTTCCACAAAAAGTATGGGAAGAATTGACTATGGATTTTATCACTCACTTACCATCATCATTTGGCCACACTGTGATCTAGGTTATCTGCGATCGCTTAAGAAAATTTATTCATTTCATAGCCCTTTCCACACACTTCACGGCTCCGGATCTTACTGCTAAGTTCTCAGCCAAAGTATGTCGTCTCCACGGAATCCCTATAAGCAACACTGAATAAGGGGACTTAGAGAAACAAGATATATTGAGTTCAGAAGATGAAGATGAAGATACATATACCTTGGCTCCTCAAGCTAACACATAAGTTGTCTCAACTGTGAAGAATAGTTTAACGGAAGTACAAGCAAACAAGTATGAAGGTGAGAAGGACAAAAACTCAATGGATGAAGGTGACAAGGAAGAAAACTCCAAGGTTGAAGGTGACATGGAAGAAAGCTAAATGGTTGAAGGGAGTTTTCTTCAAGAACCTAAATCTCAAAGTAATGAAGTTCAAACTGAGAGAGTACAAGAACAAGTGGGAAAGCAAAGAAGAAAATCTTTTGAACTACCTGTTGTGGTACTTACACAACCACGTGATGCAGCCTCGGTAACTCCTAAAGTGGTTCCCAAAAAATCACTTTCCAAGACACACAAAACTCACATGAAAACGTTAGATCTGTAACGGTTAGATCACAACATCCTTGCAGATGACACATTACCGTTGTCTTCCACCAATTATTCGATGGGACAACTCACCTCCCAGCTGGCCCCCACTCCCTGACAGTTTGCATTCCACACGCCACTCCATAGACTCAATTCTACCGCCAACTCAATTCCATAACCATAATACTTCTCATAATATCGGGTTCCCTCATGTTATTGGGCCTTCTTTTAATGAGAACCTTGATGCCAATGTTCAAAGTGGGTCGGAAAGTAGTGATATAAGGCCCAAACTAAATATCACCAAACCTTTATGGATGAAGGATAACATAATGTATTAAGTGGTATTATTAGTAATTTTTGTATTTTCTTTCCTTCAAGTGGCTTAGGCCCAAATATTGGGTTATTTCTGTTAGGCCCATTTTGACTTATCTTTGTAAAAACCCGTGTATTTATGATGTTACTGCAGTTGTAATGGATAAGCATATTATTATCATATTTAATTTTCTTAGTTTCAAATTTATTCCCTTGTCTAATGATGAAACATTGTTTGATAAGTAGATGCAGAATTTAAGTATCATCAGTTGGAGTAGCTTCAATATTTTGGCTTTATCTCTTTACAACATTGTAATGCTTATGTAATTATAATAGGAGAAACATAGATCGAGATATAAGTGTTTGCTGCATAAGTGAATGCACTTATAAAGTAAGGATTTCAAGATACATTGAATGGAAGCTAGTTGAATAAATTATTCTAGCTATCTTGGATGATATATGGTTTCATACCTAGTTATTAATAGCCTTTGCTAAAGATATATCACTTCCTCTCCTTTTTATTCATACCAATAGATAGGGTTAAACTAGTAGGTTTATCCAAAAAAAGGAACTTGTATGTGCTTGGTCATTTCACAAACAAGTCTATCAAACTCTTTCTTTTTGTTGACAAATGACTCCAAAAATAAGAGGGATAATGAATTGTGTAGTTTGAAAAATGATGTCCAATTAAAAAGTCTTTGAACGATACAAATATTTAAGTTGATTTTATAAAACAAGCTGAGATAAAGTAGTGGAGTAAAAAAGTGAAAGAAAATTACGAAGATGAAGAGACAAAAATATAACGGAAAAAATAAAGAACATAAATATAAAGAGATAAGGGAAGAGAGAAATGTACCATTGATTTATACAGTTTCATTCTAACCACTTAACGTACTCCTAACTCCAAGAATTTCTTCTTGAGAGTTTCAAATATATGAGATGTGATTTTTTTAAGGGTTATGCCCACAAATCTTCATAAAACCACACAGGAGATTTTACACTAGCTAATTCCTAAACAAAGTGATATATTTTACACCAAATTAATCTCAAAACTAAACAAATATTTTACATCAGGCTAAACTTAGGAGTCAAATTGAGTTCTTCATGGATAAACTCAACAACCAAAGAGGAGATTTTATCAAAATGAGCAAACATACCAAATAAAGGTTTTTTTATAGCTAATCTCAATAACCAAATATTTTATCGGGTTAAGCTCAAAATCCAAACATCAAATTCATCAACTTCTTTTAAGGATATTACACAATAAACAAAAAATTTCACTAATATTTTTCAATATCAAAGCACTAAGAAAACTTCATGAAGAAATAGAAAAAGATGAAGTAAAGAAAGTAAAAAATGAGAAAATATTATTTCAAATACATTTTCTCATGTATTTTGAAATGAGGATAAACCTTCTATTTATAGGAAACAGTTAGGCTAAAAAAAGAAAGAGATTTATGGGCCTTTTAATGACTTAATCAATTAAGTAATAATGTTAATCGATTAAGAGCTTCAAAATGGTGACAACCCTAATATAATAATGGAAATCCTATAATGGTTATGTGTCTTAACCGATTATGAGTTTTTATAGTTGATTAAGGAGTCTTTTTCCTTGCTATAATCGGTTTGAATAAGTCCTTAATCGATCATGCCATGTATAATAGCTTCCAAAATGATTACAAAAACTCTTTATAAATTCCACATGCATCTTAATTGATCTTCCAAAGGTTTTAAGGTGTTTTAGCTAGTTCAGAGATGTTTAAAAACATTTTCAAGTGAGTGTGTGAGTTGACTTAGTAATTCCAGAATTACTCTTATACATTCATATTTAACTAACCACTTAGACAAAAAAAAACCAAGCAAACTTTCACACTTCCTCTCTTTCACAATTTAAAGCTTCAAGATCCCTTACTTAATTCATTATTTATTTAGAATAAGAGACTTGATATAACTTATTTGATAGTTGTCATCATCCACTATGCCAAAAATGATATTTAACAACGCACCTTAGACAACGCTTAATTAAAAAAGCGCTGCTATAAGTTAAAAAAAAATAAAACACGAAAATTGTTCACAAAAAATATTAAAAGCGCTGTCTAAAATACTACCTTAGACAGCACTTTTGGAAAAGCGATGTCTAAGGTATACATTAGACAACGCTTTCTCAAAGCGCTTTTAAAGGAATATCTTAGACAACGATTTACCTAAAAGCGCTGTCTAAGGTCTTATATTCAAAAAAAAAAACTAAAAGCGTTGTCTAAGGTTTACCTTAGCCAGCGCTTTTAAAGGGCTATCTTAGCCAGCGCTTTTCGCAAAAGCACAGTCTAAGGTCTAATTAATTTAAAATATTACAATAGTCAGTTTTATATTTTCATTCTTTTCCTCTTTCTTCTCCCATGCGAATGTGTTTTCTGCAAAACCTAACGAACGAAAAGTCCATAAATGTGGCTCTTTCTTTCTGAAACCTCTGTAGAAACCCAATTAAGATTGAATAGGATGAAGAAAGTGTGAGAAATCGTAGCAGGATTGAAAATTGAGGCATTCTGGTCATTTGCGTAACAGATCTGGTGTTACGCGTAACAGACAAGGCCATACGCGTAATAGTCCCTAGTACGCAGGCCATACGCGTATCATTTTAGGCCAATACACGTATGAAGAAGGCCATACGCGTATGAGCAGGGAAGATGCAAAAAAATGCGGTTTTTGGCGATTCGACCTGTTTTCGCATCCGTTTCAAGTTGGATTGATCTTAGACTTAAAGTAAAGATAAAATAAGTCGTTTAGAATATATTTGAGAGTTTAAAATAATTAATTTATAAATTTAGTCTATTAAAGCCGCAAATTGTCATTTTCACGTTGAAGTGGTGTTAAAGGTATTATAAGTTGTGTTGCCCGATTTTTGGGAAGATTAATATGTTGTAGGTCCTATGACCAATGTTGATTCATGTTGTTGAGTTGTTCAAGTTGTTATGTTGATAAGTTGATGATTATATTGCTCTTGTTGTATGCCATTCTTAGTTGCATACATGTGCATATTTCAAGTTGAAGCGTATGCTCGATTCAAGTTGGTCTGGATTGGCAAATAAGTTGATAATGCCTCGATAACCTGACAATGTTACAAGTTGGGAGTTTACTCCAAATGGCACCACATGCATATTTAAGTCGAGTTGCATTCACGTTGCATTATTTACGTTGTTATCCGTTGTTGGTTGCAAGATTGTGAGTTTATTGTAGGAAGTGGTGTGATTATATGACTATCTCATTTACATATTGATAATCGCATCTTGTTTATGTTATTCAATATCTCACCCCTTATGTTTGAAATGTTGCCCTCTGTTGGTAACATGCAGGTAATGAAGAGTTTAGTACTTAGTAGCTTCGAGTTGCTATTTGTTGTAACACCCATACTTAATTAATTAATTTAGTTAAATATTATTGCGTATTTTCCCGATTATAAGTTGTTACGTGTTGTTTTGTCGTCCTTGTTGTTAAGTCGTTTAAGTTGATTTTTATGTTGCAGGTTAAGTTGTGTTTGGGTCGCTTAAGTTGATTAAGTCAGATCTAATTAATTAAGTCGAATAATAATAATAATTATAGAGATAATATTATGTTGGGCTTGGTTTTGTTGTATGAAAATAGTAATGTTGGGGGTGCTAATCAGGCCCATAGTAATTAAGTCGATTAGTGAGAGTTTAGTAAAAACAAGTTGAAAAACCTAATTAGACTAATCAGAATTTTTGTAAGAAGAACAATATTAGAGAGAGATCAAGGAGAGGCTAGGTCAAATATTTTTGCGGGAATTTTTGCGGTTAATTCGAGTTGCCTTCAATCCAAGGTAAGGGTGGGGTTCAAATTCCATAACCGGGACTAGATGATCGTATGTAGGTTGGGAGTTTCGTGTAAATTCATTGTTGTGTTTTGGTATGATTTGTTGATGTTGATTTCATACTGATATGAGATGAAAAACATGTTGTTCTTGTTGTGTTGCTGATATGTATGTTGGTATTTTTTTATGTTGTATGTGTTGCTGATGGATTGTGGTTGCAGAATCCGTGTAGAAGGAGTTAGGTTCGTAAAATCAACTGTAGAACATGATAGATGAATAGATACATGAAGTTTTTAGAGTAAAATAGATGTAGAAACCCAATTAAGATTGAACAGGATGAAGAAAGTGTGAGAAATCGTAGCAGGATTGAAATTTGTGGCATTCTGGTCATTTGCGTAACAGATCTGGTGTTACGCGTAACAGACAAGGCCATACGCGTAACAGTCCCTAGTACGCATGCCATACGCGTATCATTTTAGGCCAATACGTGTATGAAGAAGGCCATACGCGTATGAGCAGGGAAGGTGCAGAAAAATGCGGTTTTTGGTGATTCGACCTGTTTTCGCATCCGTTTCAAGTTGGATTAATCTTAGACTTAAAGTAAAGATAAAATAAGTCGTTTAGAATAAATTTGAGAGTTTAAAATAATTAATTTAGAAATTTATTCTATTAAAGCTGCAAATTGTCATTTTCACGTTGAAGTGGTGTTAAAGTTATTATAAGTTGTGTTGTCCCGATTTTTGGGAAGATTAATATGTTGTAGGTCCTATGACCAATGTTGATTCATGTTGTTGAGTTGTTCAAGTTGTTATGTTGATAAATTTATGATTATATTGCTCTTGTTGTATGCCATTCTTAGTTGCATACATGTGCATATTTCAAGTTGGAGCGTATGCTCGATTCGAGTTGGCCTGGAATGGCAAATAAGTTGATAATGCCTTGATAACCTGAAAATGTTTCAAGTTAGGAGTTTACTCGAAATGGTACCACATGCATATAAGTTGAGTCGCATCGAGTTGCATAATTATTACTTTGTTTGTTGAATGTAGTTGTAAGTTGAAGTTTCTTGCCGTGTGAAGTGGTGTGATTATATGATTATCTCGGTTACATATTTTATTCGATATCTCACCCCTTTTGTTTGAATGTTTCCCTCTGTTGGTAACGTGCAGGTAACAAAGAGTCCAGTACTTAGTAGCTTCGAGTTGGTGTTTGTGGCTCTGATATGTAGCACTTCGGGGGGATAAACATTTGTTTTTATTTTATGATTTTGTTTAAGTATATGAATTACTTTTAAGTTTTTTTTATGTTGAAGAACCAAGTTGAGATTATTTTGATGATGGATTTATTTGAAGTTGTTTAAGAGTTGAAACATGTTGATCCGGTGCGTTGTTTTTCAAAGTCATTATATTATTGAAGTTGTTATTTGATTTTAAAAGTTGGAAAATGTGATATCCCATGTTTGTTGATAAAATTTTATAACTCTAATTTTAATTTATAAAGTCGGGTGGAAATGGGGTGTTACATTAGTGGTATCAGAGCAGGTCGGTCTGCCTGACCAAGTGTTGAGTCGTAGTTGTCTAGCATAAGTGGTTCTAACTTTTGTTATGTTGTAGTGTTAAGTTGAGATGGCTGGAAGAAATGATGATGCGATGGCTGCTGCAATGCAAGCAATGGCTCAGGCTGTGCAGAACTTGCCGAATGCTGGCGGGAATGATGAGTCTCGTACCTTTGCGACTTTCCAGAGGGAGAAGCCGCCTATTTTCAAGGGCAAGTATGACCCTGATGCTGCATTGGTTTGGTTGAAAGAAATTGACAGGATTTTCTGCGTGATGGATTGCACTCCAGCATAGAAAGTTTGTTATGGGACTCATATGTTGGCAGTGGAAGCCGATGACTGGTGGTTGGAGACCAGAGATAGATTGGAAGCTGCAGGTGAAGAGATCACTTGGGTCGTTTTCTGTAGGGGTTTGCGATGAAGCAGGGCAGTATGTCTGTAACGGATTATGCTGCGAAGTTCACAGAGTTGTCAAAGTTTTATACTCACCATGATGCGGCTACTGCTGAGTTTTCGAAGTGCATAAAGTTTGAGAACGGGTTGCGCTCCGAGATTAAGAAGGTTGTGGGGTATCAGAAGATTCATGTTTTTGCTAATCTGGTGGATAGTTGCAGAATTTTCGAGGAAGATAACAATGCTCATTACAAGATTGTTACTGATCGGAGAGGTAAGAATCAGCAGAACCGTGGCAAGCCTTATGATGCTCCAGTAGGTAAGGGTAAGCAGAAAGTTGCTCCAGGTTAGAGAACTAGTGGGGGAGATGCTCCTGTTGGTATTGTTTGTTTTAAGTATGGGCAACCGGGACACAAGAGTAATGTGTGCACTGCTGAGGTGAAGCGTTGTTTCCGTTGTGGAAAAGTTGGGCATGCAATATCTGATTGTCCGCATAAAGAGATGATTTGTTTTAAATGTGGCGAAGAAGGGCATATTGGTAGCCAGTGCCAGAAGCCGAAGAAAGCAAAGTTTGGGGGAAAGTGTTTGCTTTAGCTGGGACTCAGACAGCTAATAAGGACAAGCTCGTAAGAGGTACGTGTTTCATTAATAGTATTCCTTTAATTACTATTATTGACACGGGTGCTACCCATTATTTTATTGCTGCTGATTCTGTTAAGAGGTTAGGTCTTAAGTTGTCTGAGATGAATGGGGAATGGTCGTAGAGATTTCGGCTAAGGGATCGGTGACTACTTCTCTAGTTTGTTCGTGTTGTCTGTTGTCTATCTTTGATAGAGACTTTTATGTTGATTTGGTGTGTTTGTCGTTGACTGGGATGGATGTGATCCTAGGTATGAACTAGTTAGAGTATAACTATGTTCATGTTAATTGTTTTCGTAAGTCGGTGAGGTTTTCTACTCTAGAAGAGGAAGAAGTTGGATTATTGTCATTTAGAGAATTGCAGAAGTTAAGGAGCGAGGAAGCTCAAATGTTTACGTTGATGGTGTCGTTGTCCGTAGAAAGTAAATCTAAGATTGAAGAGTTACAAGTAGAAAGTGAATTTCCTGAGGTGTTTCCTGATAAAATTCCTGATGTGCCGCCTGAAAGAGAAGTTGAATTTGCGATTGATCTTGTACCTGGTACTAGACCTGTGTCTATAGCACCGTATAGGATGTCTGCATTTGAGTTGGTTGAATTAAAGAAGAAGTTGGAAGAGTTTCTTGAGAAAAAGTTTGTGAGACCAAGTGTGTCACTGTGGGGAGCTCCAGTATTGTTAGTTAAGAAGAAAGTTGGAAGTATGAGGCTTTGTGTAGATTATAGATAGTTGAATAAAGTGACGATTAAGAACAAGTACCCGTTACCCCGAATAGATGATTTGATGGATCAGTTGGTAGGCGCTCGTGTGTGTAGCAAGATTGATTTGAGATCGGGCTATTATCAAATTAAGGTGAAAGATGAGGATATTCCGAAGATGGAATTCAGAACACGGTATGGACATTACGAGTATTCGATAATGCCTTTCGGTGTGACTAATGCGCTGGGAGCATTCATGGAGTACATGAATCGTATTTTTCATACGTATTCGGATTGTTTCGTAGTTGTATTTATCGATGATATTTTGGTTTATTCCAAGACAGAAGAAGAACATGCAGAACAATTGAGAACAATATTGAAAGTTTTGAAGGAGAAGAAGTTGTATGCGAAGTTGTCTAAGTGTGAATTTTGGTTGAAGGAAGTCTGTTTTCTTGGTCATGTGATTTCAGGTAGTGGTATTGTTGTAGATCCTTCTAAGATAAATTCTGTGTTGCAGTGGGAAACTCCAAAGTCGGCTACTATTATTAGAAGTTTCTTGGGATTGGCCGGTTATTACCGAAGATTTATTGAAGGATTTTCTAAGTTAGCACTTTCGTTGACTCGGTTGACTTGTAAGAGTAAAGCGTTTGTATAGGATGTCCAGTGTGAAGAAAGTTTTGTAGAGTTGAAGAAGAGATTGACATCGACTCCAGTGTTGAATCTACCGAATTCAGAAGAATCGTTTGTTGTGTATTGTGATGCTTCGTTGATGGGTTTAGGAGGTATTCTTATGCAGAATGGTAAAGTGATTGCTTATGCATCGAGACAGTTAAGGGTTCATGAGAAGAACTATCCTACGTATGAATTGGAACTTGCCGCAGTTGTTTTTGTATTAAAGTTCTAGAGGCATTATCTTTATGGTTCTAGATTTGAAGTGTTTAGTGATCATAAGATTTTGAAGTATCTTTTTGATCAGAAAGAGTTGAATATGAGGCAATGAAGATGGTTGGAATTGTTGAAAGACTATGATTTTGGTTTAAATTACCATCTGGGTAAAGCTAATGTTGTAGCCGATGCTTTAAGTCAGAAGACGTTGCATATGTCAACAATGATGGTTAAGGAGTTATAGTTGATTAAGCAATTTAGAGACATGAGTTTAGTCTACGAAGTGACGCCGAAGAGTGTTATGTTGGGTATGCTGAAGATTAATAATGATTTTCTGGACAATATCAGAGAAGCTTAAAAGTTGGACGTGAAACTAGTAGATATCATGGTTGATTGTCGTGAATTAGAAAAGAATGGTTTTAAGTTGGATGTGCATGGTGTTTTGAGGTTTCATGATCGGATTTGTATTCTCGATAATGAAGATATGAAGAAGATGATTCTTGAGGAAAGTCATAGAAGTAATTTGAGTATTTATCCAGGAGCGACTAAGTTGAGCTTATTTGTCTGGGAAGGACAGATTGTTACACTGTGCGGGGAAGAAGACATCTTCGTCAGCCACTTGTACTCGTTCAAATATGTAGAGATGGATGGAGATATTGTTGAGACTCCTAGTAAAGCCTTCGAGCTAGTCAGAACCGAGGGTACATCATCATTAGCTACCTTGTCAGAGGATAAGAAGAAAGGAGCGTCCATAACATCTTACAAAAAGGCCTTGGAGGTTGTGGAATCAGGTACGAATGAGGGTTGGGGAAAAACTATTGATGTCCCAGAGAAGAAGGATATGTTCAGGATTGGTTATAATCCTGGCCAGTTGATGCCAGATCAGGGTGCGAGAGGTCGGAAAGGCCCGATTACTTTCACCAGTGCAGGATGGATTGATCATGGTAGCATATGTGTGGTGCAATATGAAACAGTTGATATTGATTGTGAAATGGACGAGTGGATAAAGCCTTGCATCCCGGGTGTACAACTCAGCAACTGGTTGGCCGAAGCAATCATCTCTGTCACTCAACCAGAAGAGTAATTGTCTCGTGTTTCTATTCTTTTGTGTGAAAGCTCTATGCCTTTCCCGGGGCATAGTAGCTCATTGTAAGGGTTCATTATTTCATAATGCAATAACAACATCAATAATAAAGTGGACGTTTTGGCATTCATTCATGGTTTTCCGTGTCTTTCATTTTATTTTTTGTTTTAAAAATAAAAGGAAATGCTTTTCCATGTCTTCCACTTTTTCTAAATCTTGCATGAATCATCATTCATGCAGATGTACCCCGTCGGGTCTCATCAGTGACGACCTTGCTATGGCTCAATATGGCTTCGTCAATCCGATTTACCAAGCTGACAAGGAAGGTGAAGAAAATTTTGAATTACATGAAGAATTATCCCGATTGCTCAAGCAAGAGGAGAGGGTGATTCAGCCACACGAAGAGGCCATTGAAGT
The DNA here is from genome assembly GCA_963966055.1 of Lathyrus aphaca. Classification (NCBI taxonomy): domain Eukaryota; kingdom Viridiplantae; phylum Streptophyta; class Magnoliopsida; order Fabales; family Fabaceae; genus Lathyrus; species Lathyrus aphaca. The sequence continues at coordinate 412,432,062 of OZ014519.1, forward strand.
AGTGAACTTGGGTACTGAAGAGAACAAAAAAGAGGTCAAAATAGGGGTTGCTTTGGAAGAATCTATAAAGATTCATTTGATTTCCATGCTCCAAGAATATGTTGATGTTTTTGCCTGGTCTTACCAGAACATGCCAGGGTTGGACATAGATATCATAGTGTACAAGTTGTCGCTTAGAGAAGACTGCCCGTCGGTAAAGCAAAAACTAAGGAAAACTCGACCCGACAGGGATATCAAAATCAAGGAAGAGGTGCAAAAGCAATTTGATGCCAGATTCTTGGCCGTGACAAGTTATCCTCCATGGGTTGCAAACATTGTGCTAGTTCCTAAAAAGGATGGCAAAGTTAGAATGTGTGTGGATTACCGATACTTGAATCGGGCAAGCCCCAAATATGACTTCCCGTTGCCACATATTGACGTGCTAGTTGACAACACTGCCCAATTTTCTGTGTTTTCCTTCATGGATGGATTTTTAGGCTACAATCAGATTAAGATAACGCTAGATGACATGGAGAAGACTACTTTCATCACCCCATGGGGCATCTTCTCTTACAAAGTAATGTCGTTCGGTTTGAAAAATGTTGGGGCAACATACCAACGGGCAATGGTAACTCTATTCCATGACATGATTCATCATGAGATCGAGGTCTACGTCGATGACATGATCGCGAAGTCACAAACAGAAGAAGAACATTTAGTCAACCTAGCCAATCTGTTTGACAGGCTTCGTAAGTTCAGATTGAGGTTGAACCCGAACAAGTGCACATTTGGGGTACATTCCGGAAAGTTGTTGGGCTTTATTATCAGTGAAAGAGGGATTGGGGTCGATCATGTGAAGGTGAAAGCAATTTAGGAGATGCCTGAGCCAAGAATCGAGAAGGAAGTACATGTCTTCTTAGGGAGGTTGAATTACATTGCACGGTTCATCTCTAACCTAACAACTACGTGTGAACCAATCTTCAAACTTATGAGGAAGAATCAGGCCATCAGGTGGAATGATGACTGCCAATTAGCTTTCGACCGAATCAAGGTATATCTGCAAGAACCTCCGATTCTCATATCTCCAATTCCAGGGAGACCTTTGATCATGTACCTCATAGTGCTCGAGGGTTCAATAGGCTGTGTACTGGGTCAGTAGGACGAGTCTGGCCGAAAAGAGAACACAATCTATTACCTTAGAAAAAAATTTACTGAATGTGAGACGCGATACTCACTGTTCGAGAAAACTTGTTGCACTTTGGCATGGGATGCTCGCCGACTAAGATAGTACATGATGACTCATACCACTCTATTGATTTCCAATATGGACCCTATTAAATACATCTTTGAAAAGCCAACTCTGACTGGAAGAGTAGCTCGATGGAAAATGATTCTGACAAAATACAACATTTAGTATACTTCAAAAAAAGATATCAAGGGAAGTGTATTGTCGGATTATCTGGCCCAGCAGCCGATTGAGGATTACCAGCCAATGAGGTTCGAGTTCCCGGATGAGGACATCATGTTCCTTAAGTCGAAATACTGTGAAGAACCACTCCTGGAGGAGGGGCCAGACCAAGAATCCAAATGGAGTCTGATGTTTGATAGAGTCGTTAAGATGAATGGCAGCGGAGTTGGTGCTGTTATTATCTCACCGGAAGGGATCCATATGCCATTCACTGCCCGGCTAACATTCGAGTGTACCAACAATGAAGTAGAGTACGAAGCTTGTATAATAGGGATCGAGGAAACAATTTTTTTAAGAATCAAGAACCTCGAGATCTTCGGTAATTCGGCTTTAGTCATCAACCATGTTAACAGAAAATGGCTGGTTCATCAACCTCATCTGATTCCTTACAGGGACTATACTAGGAGACTATTAAATTTCTTCACGAAAGTTAAGCTGCACTATATACCTCGAGACGAGAACTAATTTTCTGATGCTTTGGCAACCTTATCCTCCATGATCAAGGTTCACCAAGAGAACTATGTGCCCAAAATCGATGTATCTCGTCTTGATAGACCAACATATGTGTTTGCAGTTGACAATGTTCATGATGACAAACCTTGGTACTAGGATATCAAGTGCATTTTGAAATCTCAAGAATACCCAACATGGACGTCCAGTAAAGACAAGAAGACCCTTAGTAGGTTGGTAGGCGAGTTCTTCTTAAACCAAAATGATATGCTCTATAAGCGGAACTTCGACATGGTCTTGCTCAAATGCGTGGATAGATACGAAGCAGACATGTTGATGGAAGAAGTTCATGAAGGCTCCTTCGGTACCCATGCTGGAGGACATGCTATGGCAAAGAAACTTCTCAGGTCAGGATATTATTGGATCACCATGGAATCAATTTCTGTAATTACTCCCACAAGTTCCACAAGTGCCAAATTTATGTTGATAAGGTGCATGTGCCTCTAAATCCGTTGAGTGTCATGTCTTCACCTTGGCCATTTTCCACGTGGTGCATTTATATGATTGGCAATATTGAGCCCACTTCTTCCAACGGTCACCGCTTCATCCTGGTTGCCATAGATTACTTCACGAAGTGGGTCGAAGGGGCGTCCTACGCCAATGTCACTAAGCAAGTGGTAGCCCGGTTCATCAAGAGGGATATTATCTGTCGATATGGAATTCCCAAGAGAATCATTACTGACAATGGTTCTAATCTCAACAATAAGATGATGGCAGATCTGTGTCAGGATTTCAAGATCGAGCATCACAATTCTTCGACGTACCGCCCAAAGATGAATGGAGATGTCGAGGCGGCCAACAAGAACATCAAAAATATTGTGTAGAAGATGGTTGTGACATACAAAGATTGGCATGATATGTTGCATGAGTACCGAACCTCTGTGCGCACCACAACCGGGGCAACCCCATTCTCGCTTGTGTATGGTATGGAGGTAGTCCTATCAATTGAAGTCGAGATTCCTTCTCTGAGGATAATGATGGACGTCAAACTTAACGAAGCTGAGTGGCTCTGATCCAGGTACAATCAGTTGAGCCTCATTGAAGAGAAACACCTAGCAGTTGTGTGCCATGGACAATTGTATCAACGGCGAATGAAATGAGCATTCAACCAGAAGGTACAACCTCAGCGCTACATACCCGGCGACTTAGTACTGAAAAGGATCCTTCCTCCCTTAACGAATTACAGGGGCAAGTGGACACCCAACTATGAAGGTCCATTTGTAAAAAGGTCTTCTCGGGCGTAGCCTTGATGCTAACAACCATGGATGGCGAGGACTTCGAATCCCCAGTCAACGCAGACGTAGTTAGAAAATACTTTGTATAAAGAGACCCGCTGGAAAAAAACAGAATAATAGTCCAGGAAAAAAAGGGCATCCCGTCGAGCCAAAAATAGAATAAAAAGACTCAGGCAAAAGTTAGGGAAATATTTGAAAAATGTATACCCGCTGAGTTGAAAAGCCACATCGGACAGCTCAGGCAAAAAAGGGTATCCCGGTGGATTGAAAACCCGAAAGGGCGATCCATGCAAAATAGGGACTAAAACAAATAGCTATGATCTGCGAGATCTGTGATTCGTCATCAGCAATCAAGGATAATTTAAGGGTTAAGGATCAATTCAATTGTCTTCTTCAAAAGCGAAGCATGCGGAGAGTCTTGAGGACATACAAGTCATAATCGGGTCGAAGCTTGATGAGATCTGATTTCTTACATTTCCATTAGGATAGTTTATTTTCCTTTTGTGCAATTTCGTCTTTCCAGGGATTGCTTCTCAGTGTAATGCCTATTCATGGCCCCTTTTCAGTCAATAAAAGTGCAATTTCATTCAAATTTGCTTCCATATGTTTTGTTTTTCATCTACAGTCGTTTGATTGCAAAAACGTCCAACGAATTGTGATAAATATTGCATTGCAAATACATGAATGCTTTATAACACATGCATGAGAGTAAAAACACTTGACAATGAATCTGGTGTGTTGAGTAATAGGGATGGTTACTCAGACCATGACCCTAGGGCACGCAGGCCAAGCTAACTCCCTTTTCACAGGTACTATCAGTTGAGCTCATTAACATGCAGGTACGGGTGCTGCCAACTAAGCCATCGCCAGCATAGAACTTCAGGAGGTCTTGCCTCAGCAGATCATTGTGCAAGATTCCTCAGCAAGTCTCATCAGACCATCCCTTCTCCAACAAAGCAGCAAGAAGAAGGATACTTTCCAAACAGAAGGGTATCATTATCTCTCATCCTCAGCATGAGATGATGTACTATCTCATCCCTAGCACGAGATGCTTCTTACCTCTTCTTCCCAGCAAGAGGTGATCAAAACTTGAAGCTTCAATAGGGAGTATTCTCATTTTACATCCCCAGTAGAGTGAGAATTGAAATTTTCCCCAGCAAAGTAACAGAAGGCTGATGATGTTCTCCCCAAGCATAAAGTTTTATTCCTTCAATAGAGAAGTATTATCCATCAGAGTCTTCATATCTCCACCAATATAGGAGAGTTCTTCTTGTCCCCAGCAGTACATGAAGATTCATTATGCACTAGAAGAGGTGAAGATATAGACGAACCTGAGGGTTTGTTTTCTTACATAGCGTTTTTCGCAATTTCCCCTAGTGAAGGTGGTAGCCAAAGTCCAATCTTCATTTGCATCTCTTCCCCAAGCATAAGACTGTGTATCTAAGGGATTCCTCAATAGTTTTCTTCCTCAGCAGAGTACCGACACATCTGATTCCCTATCCGAGTCAGAAGGACATCACTTCCCCAACGAAGTTCAATGGGTAGCATAACTCTCAAGTCCAGTTCATACCCAACAGGGTCTTGGCTCTCTAATCTTAAAGTCCAATTTATTTTTGGCAATGACGACAGTTCAGAGCCAGTGCATCATTAGCATCTTCCCCCGTAGAGTTGCTTTTCTCCACAGGGATTCATCAAATCAATGCAGTGATTATCTCTCTTCAGCAAAGCCACCACGGATACCTGTTATCTCCTTATCAAGAGATCCCTTAGCATTTGCATTTAGTAATCATCATCACATTTTCATCCTCAAAAATCGTAGAATTTCCATCATTGTGGAGCATTACGCCATAAAAAAATTCAAACATATGCATACGAAGCATAAGCCAGTTTTGGTGTCTTGTACAAAAGCCCGACGCATCATTTCTTCAATCATACCGAATAAGATGGTTTCGTGTTAGATCTGAGGATCTTTTTTGAGTTATCATTCGAGGATGGAATTCTCTATTTCAAGTCCTTCTGAGGTTGGTCTTGTTGGTTTTGGCTATCATTTGAGGATGATAGGACATTTTGAGTCTATTGATTGAGGTCAGTATGTCTCTTTTGCAAGGTCTGTCTGAGGTCAGTCTTTGTGTTTCTGATTATCGATTGAGGCCGGTATACCATTGTGTTTCCATTCGAGGATGGTTTCGTGTTAGATATGAGGATCTTTTGTGAGTTGTCATTCGAGGATGGCATTCTCTTTTTCAAGTCCTTATGAGGTTGGTCCTGTTGGTTTTGGCTATCATTTGAGGATGATAGACAATTTTAAGTCTATTGATTAAGGTCAATATGTCTCTTTTGCAAAGTCTGTCTGAAGTCAGTCTTTGTGTTTCTGGTTATCGACTGAGGCCGATATACCATTGCGTTTCCATTTGAGGATGGTTTCGTGTTAGATCCGAGGATCATGTTACAAGTTGTCATCCAAGTATGACATTTTCCCAATGTATTTCATTTCCCACAGAATACAAAGTTTCTGGTTTATTCAGGTAATCAATCCCTCCATACCTTGAAAGTCTGAGAGCCATTGATATCATCCATTCAGGTCTGCAGTTGATTGAATATGAGCAGTTGTAACACCCCAAAATTTTCCCTTTCATTTTCATAGAATCTAGAATATCACATTGCATTCCTAATTCTGTGATTCCATACATTGCATAGTAAAATAAAAATAAACAATCATCATTGGCATACGCATGAGGCAGGTGATCAAGTATTACTCGATTTCGGAAGGAAAATGATCTCAGAAAATATGGCTAAGCATTTCCAGGATTTCCCACCAAAAGAGCAGAAAAATCATATTTTTCTAACGTTAACCGGTTAAGCCTTAACGCTGGCGAAATTTGAAAAAATTCAAAATTTAATTGGTGCTTCCCTCTCCTTCGACTTTTCACTTTGTTTTGTGTTTCTACCAAATTCTAGAACATTTCACATCCTTCTTAAGGAATATTCCCAAAATATTCCAAGAATATTCCAAGAAATATTCTAGGAATATTCCCATCCAACCCTTAGCTTAGGATCCAAGCCTTGAGCCCTAACCTAACCTTATCTGCAAACCTAATGCTTATATAAACCCTATTCACCAAGCAAAAAGGGTTGGTCATTTCTTATTCACAAAATTCATCATTCTAATTATCTCAATTCTCTCACTTTCTTCCATTTTCCCAAACTCACTAAAGCATCATCATCAAGATCCTTCAAATTTCACATCGAAACTCGAAAGATTGGAAGCTTAACCTTCACCCTCTTCACCAATTCAACGGATAATCAATGGATTCGGCACAGTTGCGGTGTTTATTTCACTGTTCAGAAGCATTTAGGATCAATTGTATTTATTTTGCACTCTCGCGGATTGAAGCTTGGAATCTCCGGTATTCTCTTCGTTTGTGCATCGATCAACTTGCAACAATCACCAAAGCAAACCTCCTCTTTGTAGGTTGGTGGATCCGAAACCGTTTCTTGATTTAATTTATTTCTCTTCATCTTGCTGTAAGGCATTCTTTGATTCGTTGATTGCTTTTGCGATGCATTTATTCGGTTTAATTGTTAGTAGCTAGAATCGTAGCTTGTTCTTGGTGCTAATAGGTGTTAGAAATTTATATTTAGGTAGCAATTTCGTGCTAATTTGGTAATGGTTGTATTAAGAGCTTTAGGAAATAAGTGGTTAGCTAGAAGTGCTTTTTTTCCCTACTGCTTTCTCATTCTATTTCAGTGTTAACCGGTTAACACTCGGGGTTAACCGGTTAACACGTTGCTTTGCCCTTTGTTTTGCTGGTTTTTGAACCCGTTAACAGGTTAACCATGGGCGTTAACCGGTTAATGTTGTGGTGATTTCAACGTTTGGTGTGGTTCCTTGTATGTTTGTGCAATACTCTTCCTTTTATCACCATATCTTGTTAGATTATGATTTTAGGTAATTTTTAGGAGCTGGTTTAGCACAAGTACACATAGTTTCGATAGCTTTTGACGCATGTTTCGTTAGTTTCCGATTGTGTGCATAATGTTGCATATATGTTCATAGCATATTGTGATCATTGTTTGAATTTCTTAGCATCACTCATAGCATGTTAATAAATGTGTACACTTCCGTTTTGCATTGCATTGAATTCTGTTCATGTTTTGGTTCAATCATGTGCATATTGAAAACTTGCATAATGTTGAAATCATATAAATCATTTAGTTTGCATCCATTGTTTGCATGATGATGTTGTATTTCAATGTTAATAACTCATTTCATGTTGTTTCATTAATTTGGCATAATCATTGCATTCCATTGAGTGCATCAAAATTCATGTTCTTGCATTTGAAAAGTAATGAGAATATGGCTTATTTTTATAACTGCATTTTGAAACAGGAGCTAAAAAAACATGTTATATCCATTATGTTTTTGGTATTTTACACCTATTTTCATGTTGTTTGGTAGCTGTAATAGGTTATTTGTATTTTGCATTGCATTTAGTAGTTGTTTGTGCCATAGGAAGCTATAATAGCTGCTGGATTTTGGCTTTGCCTAGTTTTTAGGGTCCTTAGACTTAGGATTGAGTCTAGTTAGGTCATAGAGGGATTATGATATGTTTTGTACTTGTTTACTTTCATTCCTTTTATCGCATTACTTTATCCTACTAAAATTTGTTTTGTAGGGAGGTGGAGGTAAGTTTATTCACAACTTCTTCCTTTTAAAATCCTTTACGCTTTCTAAGTCTGTTTGCCTTAGCATTTTGTGCTTAGTTTGTACAACTTCATGCTAAATCCCCTTTAGAAACAACTTAGCTTCCTTAGGAAGTAAGTTGATTTCTAAGTCCCTTCTTCTTTTACTTTTCTCATTAGGATTAGAAAGCCGCACTAACCTAGGTTCATCCATGCATGACAACACTTAGGATTACTATTCTCCTTTAGACTTTTACCTTTGGTTCGCTTTGCTTTCTTTCTCATCTCAAAGAAAAGTAAAAAACACCTAATAAAGGTTGATCTTCTCGTACGCCATGAGACTTTGCCGTGGGTTACTTATACACATCCCATTTCGGGGCAATGTGTAAGGCATTTACCACGATGAACAAGTCTTAGTATGAGAATGTTTCACAAACAACAAGCTCAGATAACACTTCTTTAAAAGACTGTTAACAAAAAACACCCATCTTTTCATGCAGGATTTCTTCTCTCACCTCACTCACTCTCAACACAAACTTGCTTCGACTTTCCTCATTTGCAAGACGGTTACGCACTCGTACCAGACGAGCCTGCAACACCTGAGCATAGGCATAAGCAGTTCAAACTTAAAAAACACAAACAAGTTCCCGCCTTAGTTAGGAGAACTACGTCGAATCTGATCCTCATTTTCCCGATGAGGTACGTAGGCAGCAGGGTAGGGCCCGTTCAAGCACACTCTTTATTTTCCCTACATTTCCCCCCTTTTCGGTCTCTTTTCCAGTTCCCTTTCTCACTTCCATTCCAGTTAGCGGTTTTATTCAGCAGCAGTTTTATTCCTGACCCTTTGAAATAGACAAACAAGCGTGGATCCCGTCGGGTACGACAAACAGTCTGGGGTGCTAATACCTTCCCAGGTCATAACCAACTCCCGAACCCATATCTTTGGTTTGCAGGACATTGTCCTTTCCTTTTCTCTTAGGTTTGTGCAACATTACCTTTCCTATTCATTCGAGATAAAAATGCCTGGCTGGCAACTCTACCTTTTCTGCGCCACTTTCGGGTTTGTACTAGGATGAAAATCTCAGGAGCGACAAATAGGTTAGGGGTCAGTCTTCACTGGTCGAAAGATGCAAGAGTTTAGTAAAGAAATGGGTTTCAAACTTTTAACCTTTACACCTTATTATGCTCAGGCTAATGGAAAAGTTGAAGCAACAAATAAAGTGGTGATTGGATTGATAAAAAAGCATGTAGGTAAAAATCCAAAGAATTGGCATAAGACATTGGACCAAATTCTATGGGCATGTTGAACATCCCCTAAATATGCAACCAACAGTACCCCATTTCGACTCACATTTGGTCATGATGTAGTTCTACCTGTGGAAATTTATCTTCAATTTACAAGGGTTCAAAGGCATCATGAGAATCCATCTGAAATCTATTGGAAAATGATGTTGGATGAGTTGGTAGACTTATATGAAGAAAGGATCCATGCTATAGAATTGCTAAAAAGGAAAAGAAAAGGGTAGAGAAGTCTTATAATAAAAAGGTTAAGATCAAAACCTTTTCGACCGGTGAGTTAGTTTGGAAAGTTATCCTACGTATGGACCAAAAGACCATATCTTTAGGGAAATGGTCCCCAAAATGGGAAGGTCCTTTTGAGATTATTAACACCTTTAGCAACAATGCATATGCAATTCAATAAATTGATGTTGATCAACGAGTCTTAAGAGAAAATTACGAGTATTTGAAGATATATAGGCCCATCTTGCAAGAGACTCAAATTAAACTATAACTTTATTATTGAAAGAATCCAAAATAGGCTAGATGGCCAAAATGGCGTACACAAGCTTCAAAAATAAAGTTACATATAATACACATGGAAGATAAAATTACTTATACTTCTTCCAATGCCCTGAGAGAAGATAACTCTTCCACTCCTCATCAGCTTCATCATCTGAGTCCTCTTTTTTGACACGACTCTTAGAGGCTTCCGCCCTTGTACCGAGTTTCTTGCTAGTTGTAGTAGACTCCATTGACGTGTTCGTCCCAGTAGAAGACACAATATACGCATTAACACTTGCCTCACTTGGTTCCTTTTTTATAGCCTTCTTGGTAGTAGAGTACTTGGTGGAAATACTCATGATTGAATTTTAGATGGATGAAAGAAAACTAGTTAAGAGGTTTTATAGGGAAGAAATTTCATGGTCATGATGACTAGTCAAATGAAATATTGGAAATGCATGGAATTTTCCTAGAAATATGTTCCAAGACCATAGTAGTGGTATTTTCCATAACATAGGGACTTGTGTCGTTGGAGCACACTGATATTAAAACAAAATGTGTTTCACAATGTAAGGCTTGGCTGAATGATGAAAAAACCTCTATATATAGTTCAGAGACATCGTTGTTGATAAAGTCGTCGAAGTTCTTAGCCACAAGTTTGGATACGAGAGAAATATTAGAGCCTTGCAAAATATAAAATTGCGGATCGAAGGAAAAAACAGAAATATGAAAGCAAGCAGATAAAAGGTGCAAAGAGCACCAGCATTTTCATTATTACATAAGGACCACAGAAGGGCCATGAGAAATTGTTCTTAAGAGGTGAAAGAAATAAAAGATAAGCAACTAGAAAGGAGGGTTCGCCTTCAGAGTGAGGAAAGTGGCCTTCTGAGTCTGGATACGCCTTTCGATCAACCTTTTTTCTAGCCTGACTATTGCAAGCTCTTTCTCTAAGAGTCGAGTGTCATCAACATGCCCCATAGTTCATCCCATTTCTAGGTCTAGCTCGGTATCAGTTGATCCTTTCAGATCATTAATTCTCTTCTCAACATTGGAAATATTAGTTTGCAGTTCTTCAATTTGCTGTTTCCAAATATTAATAGTTTTTCTGAGAGAGGTCATTTATGTGCTCCCATCAGCCTTAACCTTCACCAACTTCTCCATAATAACCCCAGACTCAGCTTCCTTCACCCAAGTTGAAGCCTCAAGTCTACAAGTTCGCTTAATGGTCTTCTAAATTTGGGGAACTTCTTAAGTTCATCAGTCAACTGGTTCACCACTAAGGCTAGCTCGAGGAGGAAGTTAGAGATTGTTAGTGAAAGGGTCGAGAGGTCGAATTTCTCAAGGGTATCCTTCAGATAAAGGTGAGTAGTTTGATCTGAATCTAGGATTTTAAGGATGTCTCCTTTAAATAATTTCTTCTAGTTGATCCTCAATCATTGTTGATGCAGAAGTTGGAATTATATCAGTTTGGGGGAGTGGGTTCCTTAACATGTTCAACATCAACATTCTTTGGAGGACTTGTCCACTTTAGCTTCACTTTCCTCTTCCTCTTCCTCTTCCTATTCATCTTCAGCATCACCCCCTTGATCACCTGCAAGTTCAGACTGAAGTTGAGGGCCACCTGCATCATCCATGAAATCTACCAGAGGTTGATTGACAAGATGGATGTGAGGGGAGTTTTCCTCCTCAACCAAAGTTTGTTCTTGTTCCATGGGAATGTGATCTTCGATTATGGGGTTTTGTTTATTTTGATGAGTACCCTCTTCATGGTCAGATCCAGCAGTGCAGGACTGTTCAATGGAAGTCTTAGCGGGATAGCCTTGATACACCACTTGAGGAGAAGGAACTGTAACAAAGTGAGGTTTGTTAATCTCACTCAAAGAACTTCGCCCAGAACCAGTATCAGATGTATGGTGATAAGTGGGCTCACCTCTATAGTAGTAGTATTTGTTGGTTGTGGTGGAGTGGAGCCACCAACATTGGCCTAAAAACAGAAAATCAATTGATTAGGTCTATAGTCAATCAGACATGGAGTTCAAGTAGAAGATAATTCAAGAATGAACTTACCTAAGTGTCATCAGCATTAGGACTTGAGTTATTGCTTTCATTTTGGCCAGCGGTCGCCTTCGACATGGCCGTAGTAGTTTGTTTTTCGACACCACGAGGAGAGGGTGTCTATTCTAAAAGTTTGGCCACCTTCAAGGAAGATTGGCCAGCAGTATCAGAAAATTTGACAAGTTTCCTTTTCTTTTTGAGAATTTTACCCTCTTCAGGGGGAGACAGGTCTTCACCTTCATCGACGTGGATGACTAGCTGAGCACCATTCCTTGTTTTTCTTTTTGGAGTTGGTTGAGGCTTTCGAGCAACCTAAGGAGCCTAGAGAATGGCCTTCGCAGTTATGCTCTTTGACGAGACAATCTTCTTAGGCACTACTAAAATTCAAGCATAATTACAGATTATTAAGGAAGTGGTTAGATAAAGATCACTAAATCGAGGGCCCCAAACCTTCATATATTTCGGATTCGATGTGAACATCTTCGTTTCCTATATGAAGGTGTCCTTTGAAACTGTCCAGCATCTATTTAGTCACAACCATCCTTTGAGCTTTGGGCTGAGACTATTGTCAAAGGATTTTGATGGAATCCCCACAGATAAACCAGTCTGGAAATGGAGGGGAAAGAGCCACTCCAAACTCAGCAGTAGGAAGTCGAGGAACCTTTGGAGGAAAGAGTTTGAAAGCTATCTCTAAGGAAATTCATTCCTTTGAAACTTCATCCAACAACCATACATTCACTTTTGGCCTTTGTTCTATTTTCCCAAGGCTATTATTCACATCAATTTTTTTTATTCCTAATTCAGTCATTTCATATAGTGGTGTGAATGTGTCTTATTTCTCTCCAAACTAGTATCTTGGGTAGAACTAACCACTCCACTTCTCAACTCAATGGATCTACGATTCTCTTTATTTGGGTTATTCACCATATTCTCATACCCTAAATTTTTATCCTAATATATATACTTCATCAGAGGGAATACATTGACCAAAGGACAGTGTCAGACTGATCAGGTCAGTATCCCCACAATGAATCAGGATTCTTGAGTCCCTCAGAGGATTCAGGCAAATGACCAATAATTAATACATAAGATTTTCAACCTTTTAATCACCAATAAAAGCATTAAGGAATCTAAAATGATGGAAAATATTGCAAGGACTGTACAAAAGTTTCAGTGATCTGGGCCCCGAGCCATCACAATCACCAATTAGGGTTTCAATCATCTGAGCTCTCCAGATGAAATTGTTCATAGAGAAAGGATCCAATACCTCCATACATCATCAATAATGTTTACATGACTTTTACAAGCCATTTACTAGTACAAAAGGTTTAGAGATCAAAGATTGCAAGATTAGGGTTTCACATTGGCCAAATTAGGGTATTTGACTAATCGGAGAACCAAAAGTCAAGATTTTCATCTGGAACAAGAGCCTATACCATAGGGAATGGTTTAAATATCTCATATAAATCATAGAATTCTATTCATAAGGTCAAAATACCTCAGAGGATGTCTAGTCAAAAAATCAGAAAACCAGGGGTATCCAATGTAATTTCCATCTGGACCAAAAAGTCAAAGTTTGGCTTTTTCACCCAAAATGATCCTAATGACCTATATTACAAGAATATATGGTCCATGAATCCATTTGATCACAAAAAGTTAGAATGAAGATAACATGTAAAAGGGGTAACCTTTGAAACTTAGAAATTTTTCTAAGTTATGGGAAAAAGTGTTCAAGTGGCCTACTTCCAAGAGTCATAACTTGTGATCCAAGCATCATACTTTGGTGAACCAAATCTCAAATGAAATATCTCATCACAAAATAAAAATGATCCAACTATAAGAAACTCCAATTCATTATTGATTTTAAGTTGAAGATGGATCAAAATCAAGAAAAATACTGATTTTCAACACTTAGACAAAATTTGTCTAAGTATAAAATCAGCAAAACACCAAAACTTGGAGGGATTATTCACCTAGTTCCAAGTTGATTCAAATACTTTTTGAAACACCAATGTTGTTGCAAACAATTCAAAGAACCAATTGACATGAAAAGATCTTGCTTGTACATGAAGAAATCATGAATCAAAGTGGCCATTTCAAGCTATTTTGCAAAAAATAGATTTTCAAACACATGTGAAATATGATTTTTTGAATCAAAGGACAATGTCAAGTGGATTTAAGTATCTAAACAATCATTACAAACCTGAGAAAACCTGCAAATTTATGATTACACCATGGAATTCACCAAAATGGCATTCATAAATTTCAACATTATGCATTTTGATCCAAGGGTCACCTAGCTCAAAAATGGCATATTATTGGATTTCTTGTTCAACAAGAAATAGGTGGACACATTCCAAGCATAAAACTTTTGAGTAATGTGAAATTTGTTGTTGTAATAGATGAGTTATTTGAGAAGTTCATCATCACATGTGTAAGAGATATTTTCATAAACCATGACTCACAATTGTGACCTCAGCTCTTTAAGACTTAAGGGCTAAGTAATCTCAACATCATTTCCTATAAATAGAGACCTCATTCCATCATAAAAATTACACCAAAGCCTCTGATCTCCAAGCTTTCTCTCATTTGCTCTCAAAGACTCAAAACTTGATATTTTGAGCAATCACTACTGGTCTTGAGTTATGGCCACTATCAACTCAAACCAATTGTGTACACACATCACATATGATGTTTATGAGGTGTTCAAACACTTAGATCACCTTTGGAACACTTCCAACCCATAATCACTCTTCAAAACCTCAAAGAAGCCTTGTTTTTGTAACTGGAAGATCAGAAGTTGATCCAGCCATTTGCAATCAAGTCCAAGTGTTTAAACACACTCCATATGGTGTAGGGAAGTTGTCCAGATCATCATAACATCTATGTAACAACTCCAGCTGCAAGCTCAAGTTTAAGTAAGACTCAAACTAGGTCAAATCATAATCCATGCATATTTCCTCGCACTATCTTTTTGCCACATGTGCGTAATCATACTCTAAGTAATTCCTCTCAATAAATTTCACAAAATCATCATCATGTAGAATTTTGTAAAGCTCAGGCCAAATTAGGGTTCTTCAGTATTCATCACTGATTTTTCACTCTACACTCAAAATAAATGAAATTAATTGGTACCATTGTGTTCGTGGGATCAAAACGAGCAATTTTGATGTTTATTTCATCTCAAATGGATACATATTTCATGAGATACGATGGATTTTGCAAATCTGGGCAAACTGAGCCATGATGCGTGTTCTTCATGTGTTCTTGGAGCCCTTTTTCAAAAATTTGAATATTTGAATTTTGTGATTTTATTTAATTTATTCCAAAATTAATTTCTCTTTGAATATTTTGAGTTTTTAAATGATTCTTTTTTCATTAATTCTCAAAAATGTTTAAATATTTTATTCCATGAAAAAAGCTCCATAAAAATATATCTTTTAATATATTTATTATTTTCATAAAGAATTATTTTTATTTGTTTTTAAACATTTTAAAATTCATTTCTTTCACTTGATTTTTCAAACATAAATAATATTCAAGTTGTCTCATGGATAAAATATAATTTTCAAACATTGATCCAAGGTTTCAACTTGTTTTTCAAATATGTTTGAAATTTATCAAAGATTTTAAATATTTTTATATTTAAAATATAAAAAAAAACTAGGGTTTTGATTTTAATCACCCTCAATTTGGTTTTTATCACTCTTGGACCTCTATTAGAGTGTAAGACTCATCCTTTTTGAAAAATGAACCATTAGGGTTCATCTGATCCATTTTTAAAAACTCGGAGCGATCACATTTTTCACCACATTAAGTTTTCACCACACATAACCATTTATTTTCTAAAATAAATTGTCGAAATGTATCATTAGGAATCCTTTGTGTTTAGGACTCATTCTTTCTGTTTTGAACTTTCTCTTGTTTGTTTTAAAACGCTGCCAGACTTCCGTATAGGTCATGAACCCACCAACTGTTTCTTGAACAGTTTTTAATCTCATATACAGAGATCATGAGCATTTATTTACAAATCTCATATCCTTTTCTTTTTTTCATCTTTATGACTAAAGATCTAATACACCAGCAGCTAGACTGAGCTTCACTCCGGTGAACTCCTTTTTAGGCTGTAGGCAATGTTTTAGCACCCAAGTCATACTCTGTGTATGAAATCATCAGATAATTAATGAAGAAAACAAATTTCATAGGCATCCTTATGTTTAAGCCCTATTATTGGCTTTAGATCCATCTTTTCTCTTTCTAACTTCTCGTTGTTTTCTTAAACTGTTGTGCTTGTTTAGAATAAGAGTGTTTGCCAAAATTATCTTTCTTCACCTCATACTAAAGATAATATAACAATAAACTTCTTAATGACAAAGAGAATAAAATGTATAAAACACATTTATAATCTTCTCCCTCGAGGTTTTAGGCCTCTGCTTCCTAGTGTAACTCCCAACATCATTTTTAATAAAACAACTTAAAAATATTCAAACCATAGAAAAGACATACTAAAAGTTGTTAAACACATTCAATTACATCTTTTATTTGTATTCATGCATTTCATATTGTATATATTTGCATCTTCTAGAATCTCTAAGTATTTAGGTTATCTTCATCCAAACAGATACATCATTCAAAACACTTAGGTTTTTTTACAACTTACTAGGGGTTTACATAGATAAGAAGTTTCCCGGTGAAATTCTTCTTTATAAACCATCCACAGCCTCCTCTTGGGATTTATCCAAGGACCCATGGGCCTCATACAAGTAACCTAGCTTCCTATTGGGCTTAAACACAAGGACCCTCTTAGGCTTCCTAAAAGCATAAGAACAAACCTTAGAATCAAACACCATAGAGTAGTCTCCATATAGAAAAGACATACTAAAAGCTTTTAAACGCATTCACTGACACCTTTTATTTGTTTGCATGCATTTCATACTGTTTATATTTGCATATGCTAGAATCTCTAAGTAGTAAGGTTATCTTCATCCAAACAGATACACCATTCAAAACACTTGGGTTTTTTCTTTACAACTTACTAGGGGTTTACATAGATAAGAAGTTTCCTAGTGAAATGCTTCTTTATAAACCATCCTCAGCATCCTCTTGGGCTTTATCCAATGATCCATGGGCCTCATATAGGTAACTAGCCTCCTCTTGGGCTTAAACACAAGGACTCTCTTAGGCTTCCTAAAAGCGTAGGAACAAACCTTAGAATCAAAAACCATACAATAGTCTCCCTCTCCCCTATGGATGACCAAGCTAGCATCCTTTTGGGCTTTGTACAATTGAATCCCCCCAGACAAAGGAATGTCTGATGACCATAAAATAAACCAATAGACAAAACACTCATCATACATAGTCAGTCTACCAACAACTTTCATCCTCCCATCTTAGGCTTCATATAAGATATAGATAATCAAGAGTCAGTATCTCACAAATAAGATTCAAACTTGGGCTTCCAAATCAGGACACAGATAAACTTTCCCTACAAGAGTTAGTTTTCTTTGTTTAGCTTCAACCTTGGGCTTCAATCAAGGCACAGATAAATAAATTTTCCCTTCTTTAGAGATGACAAATTCTCTCTACCGAGCACCTTTTAGTTTCCACCTTGGGCTTCAATCAAGGCACATACAGTCAAACACTATATAGTCACTCAAATACATTCAAAATCTTGGAATTTAACTAAGCTAAACAACATTCAAAAAATAAGTCATAGTCTTGGAGTTTAACTAAGCTAATTCTTTCATAATAGTCATAATCTTGGACTTTAACTAAGTTAACACCAGTCATAGTCTTGGACTTTAACTAAGCTAATTTCCTAACAGTCATAGTTTTGGCCTCTAACTAAGATAAACATCCATCCTTTCTTGAGCTATGCAAATCAAGATAACCCATTTAGCTTTCCTGAGCTATGAAATTCAGGTCAACCATTCAGTCCTCCTTGAGCTATGCAATTCAGGGTACCCATTCAGCCTTTATTGAGTTATGCAAATCAAGATACCATTCAGCTTATGCCTTGAGCTATGCAATTCAAGAAACCAACCAATCTGTTACAAACAACTATTTTTTCAGCTTCAATCTCGGGCTTTGATCAGGAAACAAACGGACTTTTGAGCTTCAATCTTAGGCTTTGATCAAGACACAAACAAACTTTTGAGCATCAACATCCCGTGCTTTAACTAGGATACAAACCAAACCTTTCCTCCTAGCTCTAGCCTTTTAGGAGGAACTATGATGCTCTGATCCCTCAATTCTGTTTTTGGGGGGTACGTAGGCAAAAAGTCGTAAGATCTTTGCGAGCACACTAAACAAAAACAACAATTAGGTTTCTAAAACTAAGAAAAACATCAGAAAATTATGATGACACAGAAACACAAAACAATCAACATCACCCTATCAATCAACACTCATCTCATACCCAAACATATATCAAAGAAACCCCCATGAATATTAAAAAGAACAATTTTGCACTGATCCAAGAGTTGAAATAAGCTAAAGAAAAACCCAAAACCATGTGGGCATCTGTTAAATAACAGTATGCAAAGTGGGGTGAGTTTAAGATATCTTTTCCTTTCCATAACCAGCTTCACCAGGAAAAAAAAAGAAATCAAAAAGTAGCAAAACTGCAATAGTGATTAAAGACCACAAAAATCGAGCTACACATATTACTAATAAAATCCCCACTTGAACTAGCATGAGCTCCAATTTGTTGTGATAAATGACTGATTTGTAACTCTAAATTCTTAATAGAGGCCTCGGTGTTCTTGTTCTTTGTCAACTGGTTCTTTATCATGTCTTCATGATTCTTTTTTACTCTATCAAAACTTGCTTGAGTGATTTGCATAAAACTTGCCAATGCTTCTTCTAATTGGGATATATTCATAGTGGTGGGTCTTAAGGCGCTTTTGGGGTGAAACTTCGAATGTTATAATTTTCCTAGTTACAACTCGAATGCTTATTCCATATTGGATACGTATTAAAGGAATGATTTGGCTCATGACAGTTTCTCGCATATTGTGCCACTACAACATAACTCTCTGGTGTACAATGACCATTTGGTGTCCTTCACCAAAGAATTCACAATGTAACACTCCAACGGGATTAAGATTTTTCAAACTCAGAGTCAAGGCCTTAATTTGTTTTTTTAAGGTTTCAATCTTTAATAACAACACATGCCAAAGACCCTTTCCATTGTACATTCCTTCTTTACCTATAACACACAATCAAAAGACAAATACCTTAATAGAACTACACAAGCTAATAAAACTAAATAAGTAAAGAAATTTAGAAAAGAAACTAAAATGAAAAGAAGGAAAACTATTTACAAAAATTAAAAAAAAAAACAAAATTTACGAACGTTGCACACTATTGTCTTGTTGAAAATATCAAAAATCCCCGGCAACGACGCCAAAAACATGATGGACATTTTACTAGCTAGTGTACTAGCGATGTAATTGAAGTAATAAAATAAATTCGTATCCACATAGATTGAAAATTTATAGAAAAGAACATTGTGCAATGTAATTCAAAATAGTAACAGAGGGTTTTTCAGCTTGTTTGTTTGAAAACACAAGAAATAGTTATTATAAAAATGATGATAAAGGAAGTCAAGTCTTATTTTCAGAATCACCAATTTCTACCTGATTGATAAAATGCACATTAACAGATATGCAATGACTATAAAGTTACACTATAGAATAACTTTACCACTACACCAAATCCCTAGTCGTGTAGCTTGTAACACCCCATTTATGCCTGACTTTAATTAATAAATCAGAGTTATAAAATTTTATCAACAAACATGGGATATCACATTTTTCAACTTTAAAATCAAATAACAAACTTCATTAATGAAAATTACTTTGAAAACCACGCAGTAGATTCAACAAAGTTTCAACTTTAAATAACTTCAATAAATTCAACATCAAAACACTTCAACTTGGTTTTTCCAACACAAACAACTGGAAACTAGTTCATAACTTAAACAAAAGCCACACAGACAAAACATGCGTTCATCCCCCCGAAGTGCTACGTATCAGAGCGAAAAAAACACCAACTCCAAGCTACTAAGTACTAGACTCTTCGTTACCTGCACGTTAGAAACATAGGGCAACATCAAATAGAAGGGGTGAGATATCAAATAACATAAACATGAATATGATAATTAATATGTAAGCAAGATAATCATATAATCACACCACTTCATACAACAGGCAAACATCAACGTACAACTTACATCCAACAATCAACATAATTAAAATGCAACTCAAATGCGAATCAACTTATATGCATATGGTACCATTTGTAGTAAACTCCCAACTTGAAATCTTTCCAGTTTATCGAGGCATCAACAACTTATTTGCCAATCCAGGACAACTTGAATCGAGCATTCACTCTAACTTGAAAATATGCACATGTATGCAACTATGAATGGCATACAACAACAACGACATAATCAACAACATAGCAACATAACAACTTAGCAACTCAGCAACGTGAATCAACACTGGTCATAAGACCTACAACTTAATAATCTCCCCAAGATCGGGATAACACGGCTTATCACAACTTTAACACGACTTCAACGTGAAAATGAAAATTTACAACTTAATCGACTAGATTACTAATTTAATTATTTTAAACTTTTAAATATACTATAATCAACTTATTTTATCTCTACTTTAAGTCTAAGATCAAACCAAATTGAAACGGATGAGAAAACAGGACAAATCGCCAAAAACTGCATTTTTCTGCACTCCTCTACCCATACACGTAATTCCTATCTCCATATGCGTAATGCCCAAGATTGTTCCGCGTAATGTCTTACGTAAGGGGACTTGTTACGCATAATTCCTTTCCAGCTACGCATAACACCAAATATGTTATGAATTCCACCAGAATGCATACAATTCCAACTCTGCTACGAATTCTCACCACGTCATCGTTCTATTCAATCCTAATTGGGTTTCTACATCGATTTTACACTCAAAACTTCTGTTTATATTCATCTATCAAATTCTATGATTGATATTACGAACCCTAACTTCTCTACACGAATTCCTGCAACATAAACTAGTCTAACAACACAGACAACATATACATCAACAATTATATCAGCAATACTACATGAACAACACAATTCTTCATCAGATATCAACACAAAATCGACAACAACAATCCATACAAAACACAACAATGAAATTACATGAAAAACCCAACCTACATACGATCATCTAGTCCCGGTTATGGAATTTGAATCCTACCCTTACCTTGGATTGAAGGCAGCTTGAATTCACTGTAGAAATCCCGCGAAAAATCCTCAACCTAGCCTCTTCTTGATCTCCTCTAAGACTTGTTCGTACTTCTCTCACAAAATTCTGATTAACTCTCTAAATTAGGTCTTTTGTCTAATCCTACCAATTTACCACTAATCAACCTAATTACTAACGGGCCTAAAACAACACCCCCAACTTTACTACTCTCATCACATAACTAAGCCCAACTTAATATTATCTCGTTAACACTTGTTTTATTTATCCAACACAATTAATTTAAACCACCCAAACACAACTTAACCCGCAATGTAAAATTAACTCAACAGCTTAAACAACTTGACGACACAAACGACAACACAACACTCAACAACCAACAATTAGGAAAATACACAATAATATTTAATTAAATTAATTAATTAAATATGGTCATTATAACTCTCCCCCACTTAGAAAATTTTTGTTCTCGAAAATCTTACCTTGCTCAAACATCTCAAGATATGATTCCTGCATCTTGCTTTCCAACTCCCAAATCATACTCTCTCCGACAGCTCCCAACCAAACAACTTTCACTAAAGCTATCTCTTTGCCTCTTAAAGTTTTCATCTCACGGCCCTCAACTCGTACTAGCATAGTCTCCACCATGAGATTATCATGTACTTGCACATCATCCATGCTAATCACATGAGAAAGATTTGATATATACTTCCATAGCCGCGACACGTGAAACACATCATGCAAATTTGACAAATTTGGTGGCAAAGCCACTCTATAAGCAACATTCCCAATTCTATCCGAAATCTAATATGGACCAATAAAACAAGGAGTAAGCTTCTTAGATTTCAATGCTCGCCCAACACCTATCATAGGCGTAACTCTTAAGAATACATGATCACCCGCTTAGAATTCTAAATCTTTCCTTCGCTTATCATGATAACTCTTCTTCCGACTTTGAGAAGTCTTCATCTTCTCTCGAATCAACTTCACCTTCTCGGTAGTCTCTCTAACTAACTCTGGTCTAATCACCACACTCTCACCAAATTCATACCAACACATCAGAGTCCTACATATCCGACCATACAACGCCTCAAAAGGTGCCATTCTGATACTAGAATGATAATTGTTATTATACGTGAACTCTACCAATGGAAGATAAGTATCCCATGAACCTCCCTGCTCAGTACACAAGCTCTCAAAAAATCCTCCAACGACTGAATCATCCTCTCAGTTTGACCATCTGTCTGAGGATGATACGTTGAACCCAACCTCAACTTAGAACCCAATGCTTCTTGCAAACTCTTCCAAAACTCCGACGTAAACCTTAGATCTCTATCTGAAACAATACACAAAGGAACACCGTGCAACTTCACAATCACTCTGACATAAATCTCAGCCAACTTTGATACTGGAAAACTGATGTTTATAGGAATAAAATGAGCCAACTTAGTAAGCCTATCAACAATCACCCAAATCAAATCATGTCCTCTTGGAGTATTAGGCAATCCCATTACAAATTTCATAGAAATGCTATCCCATTTCCATTCTGTAATTTCCAACAGTTGCATCAAACTAGCAGGCTTTTGATGTTCAACTTTCGACTTCTGACAAATCAAACATGCATACACAAAACATGCAACATCGTTCTTCATCCTAGACCACCAAAACAACTTCTTCAAATCTTGATACATCTTAGTTTCTCTTGGATGAATACTCAAATTACATCTATGACTTTCCGCAAGAATCATTCTTTTCATTTGTGCATCATCGGGAATACAAATCCGATCATGAAATCTCAAAACACCATGCACATCCAACTTAAAACCATTCTTCTCAGATTCGCCACAATCACATATGATATCCTCTAATTTCACATCCAACTTCTGAGCCTCTCTAATATTGTCCAGAAAATCATTATTAATCTTCAGCATACTCAACATAACACTCTCTGGCGTCACTTCGCAAACAAAACTCATATCTCGAAATTGCTCAATCAATTCTAACTCCTTAACCATCATTGCCGACATATGCAACGTCTTCCGACTCAAAGCATCTGCTACTACATTAACTTTACCTGGATGGTAATTCAAACCAAAATCATAGTTTTTCAACAGTTCCAACCATCTTTGTTGCCTCATATTTAACTCTTTCTGATCAAACAGATACTTTAAACTCTTATGGTCACTAAACACTTCAAATCTAGAACGATAAAGATAATTCCTTCAGATCTTCAATACAAAAACAACTTCAGGAAGTTCCAAATCATGCGTAGGATAGTTCTTTTCATGAACCCTTAATTATCTCAACGTATAAGTTATTACTTTCCATTCTGCATAAGAACACCTCTTAAACCCATCAATGAAGCATCACAATACACAACAAATGGTTCTTCTGAATTCAGTAATGTCAAAACTGGAGCCAACGTCAATCTCTTCTTCAACTCTATAAAACTTCCTTCACATTGGACATCCCAAACAAACGCTTTACTCTTACAAGTCAACTGAGTCAACGAAAGTGCTAACTTAGAAAATCCTTCAATAAACCTTCGGTAATAACCAGCCAATCCCAAGAAAATTCTAATCTCAGTAGCCGACTTTGAAGTCTCCCATTGCAACACAACATTTATCTTAGAACTGAAATACCACTACCCGAAACCACATGTCAGAGAAAACGGATTTCCTTCAACCAAAATTCACACTTAGACAACTTCGCATACAACTTTTTATCCTTCAATACTTCCAACAATGTTCTCAAATGTTTTGCATGCTCTTCTTCTGACTTAGAATAAACCAAAATATCATCTATAAACACAACCACAAAACAATCCAGATAAGTATGAAAAATACGATTCATGTACTCCATGAATACTCCCGACGCATTAGTCACACCGAAAGGCATCACCGAATACTCGTAATGTCTATACCGTGTTTTGAATGTCGTCTTCTGAATATCCTCATCTTTTACCTTAATCTGATGATAGCCCGGTCTCAAATCGATCTTGCTAAACACACGAGCACCTACCAACTGATCCATCAGATCATCTATTCTTGGTAACATATACTTGTTCTTAATCGTCACCTTATTCAACTGTCTATAATCCATACAGAGCCTCATACTTCCATCTTTCTTCTTAACCAACAAAACTGGAGCTCCCCACAGCGATACACTTGGTCTTACAAACTTCTTCTCAATTAACTCTTCTAATTCCTTCTTCAATTCAGCCAACTCAGATGCGGACATCCTGTATGGTGCTATAAACACAAGTCTAGTACCAGGTACAAGGTCAATCGCAAACCCAACTTCTCTCTCAGGTGGTACATCAGGAATCTCATCAGGGAAAACTTCAGGGAATTCCTTCACTATTTGCAACTCTTCAATCTTAGCTTTACTCTCTACGAACAACATCGCCATCAATGAAAACATTTGGGTTTCCTCTTTCATCAACTTTTGCAACTCTCTAAACGACAACAATCCAACTCCTTCCTCTTCTGGAGTAGAAAACCTCACCGACTTACGAAAACAATTAATATGAACATAGTTATACTCTAACCAGATCATACCTAGGATTATATCCATCCCAGTCAATGATAAACACACCAAATCAACATAAAAATCTCTATCAAAGATAGACAATGGAAAACTCAAACACACTAGATAAGTAGTCACTGATTCCTTAATAGATATCTCTACGACCATTTCTCCTTTCATCTCAGATAACTTAAGACCCAACCTCTTAACACAATCAACAACATTAAAATAATGGGCAACACTCGTGTCAATAATAGTAATTAGGGGAATACTATTAATGAAAAAGGGACCTCTCACGAGCTTGTCCTTATTAGCTGTATGAGTCCCAGCCAAAGTCAACACTTTTCCTTCTTTGGCTTCTGGAACTGGCTCCCAATATGTCCTTTTTCACCACAGTTAAAGCAGATAATCTCTTTATGCATGCAATCAGATATTGCATGCCTAGCTTTTCCACAACGGAAACAATGCTTCACTTCAGCAGTACACACATTACTCTTGTGTCCAGCTTGCCCACACTTGAAATAAACAATACCAGCAGGAACATCTCCCCCACTAGTTCTCTGACCCGAAGCAACTTTCTGCTTACCCTTGCCAGCTGGAGTATCATAAGGCTTGCCACGGTTATGCTGATTCTTGCCCTTCCGATCAGTAACAATCTTATAGAGAGCATTATTATCTTCCTCGAAGATTCTACAACTATCCACCAGATCAGCAAAAAAAGAATCTTCTGATACCCCACAGCCTTCTTAATCTCAGAGTGCAACTCATTCTTAAACTTGATGCACTTCGAAAATTCAGCAGTCGCTGCATCATGGTGAATAAAAAACTTCGACAACTTAATGAACTTCGTAGCATAATCCTTCACTGACATATTTCCCTGCTTCAGCGCAAGAATTCAATCTCTTTCTTACCAAGCACATCTTCAGGGTAATACTTCCGCATAAACTCCCTACGAAAAATAACCCAAGTGATCTCTTCACCTACAGCTTCTAACCTTTCTCTAGTTTCCAACCACCAGTCATAAGCTTCACTACCAACATATGAGTTCCATATCGAACCTTCTGTGCTGGAGTGAAATCCATCACACGGAAAATTTTCTCAATCTCTTTTAACCAGATCAACGCAACATCAGGGCCATACTTACCCTTGAAGGTAGGTGGTTTCTCCCTCTAAAAAGTCGCAAAAGTGCGAGGCTCATCATTCCCACCAGCATTCGGAAAGTTCTGCATATCCTGAGCCATTGCTTGCATTACAGCAGCCATCACAACATTAGTTCTTCCAGCCATCTCAACTTAATACTACAATACAACAAAAGTTAGAACCACATAACAATACTCGACTATTAGACCACTACGACTTGACAACTTGGTCAGAACGACCTACTCTGATACCACTAATGTAACACCCCATTTCTGCCCGACTTTAATTAATAAATCAGAGTTATAAAGTTTCATCAACAAACATGGGATATCACATTTTCCAAATTTAAAATCAAATAACAAACTTCATTAATGAAAATTACTTTGAAAACAACATAGCGGATTCAACAAAGTTTCAACTTTAAATAACTTCAATAAATTCAACATCAAAATACTTCATGTTGGTTTTTCCAACATAAACAACTGTAAACTAGTTCATAAACTTAAACAAAATCCACAAAGACAAAACATGCGTTCATCCCCCCCGAAGTGCTACGTATCATAGCGACAAACACCAACTTGAAGCTACTAAGTACTGGACTCTTTGTTACCTGCACATTACCAACAGAGGGCAACATTCAAACAGAAGGGGTGAGATATCGAATAACATAAACAGGAATATGATAATTAATATGTAAGTAAGATAATCATATAATCACACCACTTCTTACAATAGGAAAACGTCAACGTACAACTTACATAAAACAATCAACATAATTAAAATGCAACTCAAATGCGACTCAACTTATATGCATGTGGTACCATTTGGAGTAAATTCCCAACTTGAAATCTAGCCAGTTTATCGAGGCATCAACAACTTATTTTCCAATCCAGGCCAACTTGAATCGAGCATTCGCTCCAACTTGAAAATATGCACATGTATGCGACTATGAATGGCATACAACAACAATGATATCATCAACAATATAGCAACATAACAACTTAGCAACTCAACAACGTGAATCAACACTAGTCATAAGACCTGCGACTTAATAATCTCCCCAAGATCGAGACAACACGACTTATAACAACTTTAACACAACTTCAACGTGAAAACGATAATTTACGACTTAATCGACTAGATTACTAATTTAGTTTTTTTAAACCTTCAAATCTACTATAATCAACTTATTTTATATCTACTTTAAGTCTAAGATCAAACCAACTTGAAACGGATGCGAAAATTGGACGAATCGCCAAAAATTGCATTTTTCTACACTCACTCTGCCCATACGCGTAATGCCCAAGATTGTTATGTGTAATGCCTTGCATAAGGGGACTTGTTACACGTAATGCCTTAACTATTACGCGTAACACCAGATCTGTTACGAATTCCACCATAATGCATACAATTCTAACTCTACTACGAATTCTCACCACTTCATCGTTCTATTCAAGCCTAATTGGGTTTCTACATCGATTTTACACTCATAAATTATGTATCTATTCATCTATCAAATTCTATGGGTTATTTTACGAACCCTAACTTCTCCTATACACGAATTCCTGCAACATAAACCAATCTAATAACACAGACAACAAATATAACAACGATTATATCAGCAATACAACAAGAACAACGTGCTTCTTCATCAGATATCAACACAAAATCGAAAACAACAATCCATACAAAACATAGCAACGAAATTACACGAAAAACCCAACCTACTTACGATCATCTAGTCCCAGTTATGGAATTTGAACCCCACCCTTACCTTGGATTGAAGGCAGCTTGAATTCACCGTAGAAATCCCGCAAAAAATCCTCAACCTAGCCTCTTCTTGATCTCCTCTAAGACTTGTTCTTCCTTCTCTCACAAAATTATGATTAACTCTCTAAATTAGGTATTTTTTTCTAATCCTACCAATTTACCACTAATCAACTTAATTACTAACGGGCCTAAAACAACACCCCCAACATTACTACTCTCACCACATAACTAAGCCTAACTTAATATTATATCATTAACACTTATTTTATTTATCCTACTCAATTAATTTAAACCACACAAACACAACTTAACCCACAACGTAAAATCAACTTAACAACTTAAACAACTTGACGACACAAACGACAATACAACACTCAACAACCAACAATCGGAAAAATATGCAATAATATTTAATTAAATTAATTAATTAAACATGGGCGTTACATAGCTCACTAACATAAATGTTAAATTTTTGATGCCTCGCGTTAATTATACTATTAAAACAGACAACACAATGTGTTAATCCCTAAGTCACAATTCCTAATCATACTATCCCTAATTAATTATATATATATATATATATATATATATATATATATATATATATATATATATATATATATATATATATATATATATATATATATATATATATATATATATATATATATATATATATATATATATATATATATATATATATATATATATAAAGTATGATAGATAAATAGACCTTGGGTGAGTAATCAATACTTATCAAAATCATTTGAGTTCCATAACAAAAAAAGGCAATAAGTACAATCAATAACTAAATAATAACAAAAATCCAAAGCAATTACTAAGACACCATCTGGTCATATGTCTCAATCAAGTAAAAATAAGTTTATCACCAAACAAGACCTAACCTAAGATGAATCAAGTAACTCATGTTGAAATAATTCAATACCAAAGTGTAGATTCAAAGAACAAGAAGAATTAATGAAGAAGAAGCTCTCCAATGGTTTTAATGGCCTCTAAAAGCTCTAAAATCTCTCATAAACATAACTTTTATGTCTTTGTATCCGAAGCCTTTTTCCTCCTCCATTTTTTCCTTTTAAAACCCCAAAAAAACGTGTTAGAAAATGAGCTTAGTAGAAATGAGGGCGCGTTGATTTTAATGGTTATATATCCTTTTTAGCTTTCTTTTGCAAAAAAATCCTGTCTTAATTCGAGCTACAAATGTCTAAATATGATCAAATTACTATAAATACGTAATGACTTAAATTATGTTGGATCCTCTTTATACTTGGCACCAGCAACCTCTTGGGGAGTGCAAGGAATCCAAGAAGGTAGAATAGTTAGCATCTTGAGAAGGGAGGTGGTCGACCCTGAAGCATCACCCTCAAACAATTGAGTATGTTTCACATGGTCTTCCCATATGAGATGACTTTGGTCTTGGTCATTATAACTTTTTGTAGTTGTAGAAGGAGACTAAGTCCGACTCTTGAGAGATGCAACAACATCTCCACAAGAAGGTCGGTCAGGCACATGAGTGACTAGTGAAGCCTTGGTAGTGACAGTCACAACAGTACCAACGGGATAAGGAGTGATAGCCCGGGTCGAATGAGAAAACTTAAAACCCTTGGCCTTCCGCTCGTTAGCAATAACATAGATCTTCTACAAAATATCCATTTGTTTTCAAGTATAAACACCCATGTCAAAAAGGGAGGAAATTACTCAATCCTCACCAAAAATCTTTTTTAACTCTAGATGATCGACCACACAAAAAATAGCATGAGTGTCAATGGACCGCTTTCTCTGTAGGAAGACTTTGCTTCAGTAGGGCCAAACCTCTCTTCATGGCCAAAACCCGAATAAAGAGTATCCAAATCTCTTTTCATCATAACATAATCAAAGGTGAAAAAATCCAACAAAAAAGAATACAAATGAGGTTTTTGATCTTGAACGGATGAACAATTTGGTATAACACAATAAGTTCTTGATCTTGAATATTATATCCAGAGGTATGTATTATTGAAAAGAGATGGAAGAACAACTGGAAGGAGGGTTTCCAAGACTGATACTTGACCTAGAATTGGAAAACCTTTAGAAAATCCCAAGCACTAGGATGAAGTTATTGGAGGCAACCTTCATAAACTTCAGAACCTCCACCTTAAGCACAAATAAGGGCAACTACAAATTTATACACTTGAACAACCACTCATAAAAAGGAATGGATCCCTCTTCAAATGTATTTCATATCCTCTTAATAGATTCAACAGGAAGGGTCAACCATTCAGTTGGCGGTAAGTCATGATGTTAGCTGAACAAACAACCACTGAATCATTTAAAATAGAAGGAGTTCCAAATATTTTTCAGTCTACCTAGCTATATTTGTTCATACCAGTCATCTCCACAAAAATAACTCCTTTAAAAGGTATTTTTTTCATCCCGAAAGAACTCGAAAGGGTTGGGCCAAGTGATACCATTCGACCGAGTTCTACACGTCAAAATATCCTTAATTTCAACACTCAGATCCTCAGATCCCTTTAGTAAGCAGTGTGATAATTCTCGATGAAGTTTCAAGTTTCCTCTCTATTCAAAATGGAAACCTTTATCTCTAAAGAAAGTAAAGCATGAGAAGTTAAAACTCCGACAACTTCGGAGGATACAATCATAAAGTTGATTGTGCAATCATTTCCTGCATCTTCCTAAAAAGAGCATTAAAGGAAGACTCATTAATGGAAGTTTCCCTACCCAAAGAACCACAAAAAATATCATCCGAATTAGAATCTCCAGACACGGGTATCACTATGGGGTTTAACTGGTCATTAACTAAACGAGGAAAATCTAGGTCAGAGGACACCATTGCCCTAGATAAAAGGGAAGAATCTATACTCCCAGAATCGCTAGACAAGCTTATGGGATGATCATTTATTGTGGCCATGGTAAAGTAAATACTAAAGATATGAAACAAGCTCAAAGGTAAGAAGGATACCTGGTATGAGTAGAGTTTGATGTAGAAAGTGAATGTTAAATGCATAATGGAAAATTAGTTCGAAGAATGGAAAGTGCTTTAAAAAGGCTCTTGAAGAAGGGAAGAAAGCACACACTCGCAAATGGGAATTGATTCTTAGGAATAGAAAAAGTTCTCCGAAGAGTCCAAGGGCCTTTATATATAACGAGCCGAATCATGGGAAAATAGGAAGATATAAAATCAACAGCCAAATTTCGTCTAGGAAAGACAAACAAACTCAAGTGCGCTCGAATGCTCTAGGGAAAAACGCCTTACCCTAACTTGCTAGCCTAAATCCAGACTCCCTAAAAAATTAGTAAAATGTTTTAATGATGAGAGAGCATTTAATTCCTTGTCCCCCATTACTTTTACAACTGTTTCAGGTCTTCTTGGTCCTCACTACAATCAGACATCATCACAAGGGATTGGCCAACACTTCGAAGACTACTCGACTAACATATATCTAACAAGTCTCGGGGTCAATTGTTTTGGATTGACCAAAAATCCAATCACATAAGCCCAATGAAGATTATCTAACGTATATAATAAGCACATGTGAGATTTAAGATACACTTTATGGTTTCCACTTTTCATTTTTTATTATATTATCGTGAACAGTGTAACTGACTTGGACGTCGAAGTGTTAAACTTGTAGATTCACCCAACGCCACCGTACTAAAGATCAACATCCTTGATTCCAAATTCTTATGTCATCTATCAATATCAATCTTGATTCTATAACCAAACAAAAATAAAACTCAATACATATTTTTTTTTTGAAAAAGGCAAAGAATTTATTATAGCACCAGGGGTGCTAGAAAACCATCAGTGCAACATATGTCCAAGAAAATAAAACCAGACACTTAAATACACCAATGACCAACTACTGGTATATACCTGAAGACTAAATGACCATTTCACCATAACATAAAGTGACTCCCAAAGACAAAGAAGCATAAATAAACATCAAGTACATTCAACAAACTCAAACCGCATATACCACTAGAAGAGAGAATCTGATAAATCATCTAGACTCCAAAGCTACCACCCACTTAAACCAGAGTTACGACCGAAGTCTAGAAAAAGTCCATGAAGCCCATGCTAGCCCCCTGCACACATTACCTCAAGCATCCCACATACCAGAATGAAAATAGGCCAAATGAAGCAAAGACAGCATCGCGCAGCCTCCCGAATTGCCAACCCAACTCGAAAACGCACGCCCACACGGCCTAGACATCTTCACACAACCAATACTTGTCAGAACTTAACAAGATCACCCAACCAGTCCAAAGGTAAGATATTCTTTTAACTTTTCTATATCTCCCCTAGCCAGCCAACACACCAGGGCCCTAAACAGTTGGTCAAGACACCCTGCAATTTTCAGATTCACCCCTTGATTGATAGCAGACGACACACCCATCACTATATTCCTGGAAACAAGATATTTTCCGACGATTATAGTCACCACTCTCCCAAACTTTGAATAGTTAGATATTATGGATACCTAGGCAAGATTGGACATGAGAACACCACGAGGCCAAGTCATCCGAAATCAGCCCTCCTTTCGATCTTAGCCACTTCCAGGCGGATACTTTTACTTCTTTCACGATTTTCTATAAATGCTTGTCCTTGTTTCAAAATATAATCTCGTTCATGTGCCTTCAAATGACCCAAATCCCTGCACACCAAATTGCTATCATCTTCAGATTTATCGAGCTGCCGCAACCCAGAAGATTTTCAAACTGTTCCAAGTGTTGCCACCCCTCTTTATGCAGAGCTGCCTTCACTCCTGGCCATTTACAAATCTCGCTCTAGACACCTGCAAAATAAGGGCAATCAAAGAATATATGCGAGACCGACTCGCCCCCCCCCCCCACACACACCCACCCACACAGCTGCTACTCCCTTGGGCTAACACCCCTCCTAATTAGGTTGTCCTTTGTAGGGATTTTATTTTGGAGCATTCTCCAAATTAGACAGGACACCTTTAACAGAATTGTCTTATTCCACACCTTCCTCCATGGCAGATCTGACGAATATTTCTCTGTAAAAGCAATACTCTTGTAAACCTCATTCACAAAATACCCATCATTGTTAGCAAAACTTCCAATATATATTTTTCCTATCGCCTTCCACCAGTTTGATACGTCCGTGTTATTTTCATCAATTACACCTAAACTCTCACCGTACTTGTTTACTACTGCTTGGTACCATAACCCACTCCTCTCTCTTGTAATTTTCCACACCCATTTACCTAATAATGCAGTATTGAAAGCTCTTAGGTTTTTCACCCCCAACCCTCCCTCATCTAGATGTTTTCACACTGATGCCCAGCTGACCCAATTCATTTTCCTCGCGTCCTCTCCCCAACCCAATTTTTTTTAAAACAACGATTCGAGTTTAGAAATTATACCTTTCGGCGCCTTGAAAAAGG
This sequence comes from Lathyrus aphaca, assembly GCA_963966055.1. Lineage (NCBI taxonomy): Eukaryota > Viridiplantae > Streptophyta > Magnoliopsida > Fabales > Fabaceae > Lathyrus > Lathyrus aphaca. Next base: position 412,464,910 of record OZ014519.1, read on the forward strand.
ATAGAAAGTAGATCAGTAATGATGACAAGATTGATTTTAGGATGACCAATCAACCTCTGATTGAGAGCTGCTTATTTTCCACCTCGATAATCTTGATCTTACCGTTTCTAGGACTGATTGCCACATTGCTAATCTCCTCGAGCTATCTCCAATTGGAAGCCCTAGGTAGGAGAAGGGAAAGGCTCCAATCTTGCAATTAAATACCTTTGTAGCCTCTGATAACCAATCTTGGGGTATATTGACTCCAATTAATTGGCTTTTGTGAAAGTTAACTTTGAGACCCGACATGACTTCGAAGAGCATGAGATTTGATTTAATAACTCTAATGTTCATATAGCTTTTGTTTCGAATAATTAAAGTGTCATCGGCATACTGTAAATGAGTGAATTTTTCCTCTCCTCCTTCGAATTTGAAGCCAGTGAATTTCCCAAGCTCAACTCCTTTTTTCATTAGTTGATTGAAACCTTCCGCTACAATGAGGAATAAGAAATGAGAAATTGGTTTGCCTTGTCTTAGACCTCTTTCCATCTTGACCTCATATGTAGGACTCCGATTCACCAATATTGAAATTGTTGCTGTTGTTAATCATTATGTTATCCAATGCCTCCATCTCCCATGAAACCCCATTTTTGACATAACGAAATCTAGGAAATTTCGTTCAACCGAGTCGTACGCTTTCTCAAAGTTCACCTTAAACAACATCACTTCCTTTGAGTTTTTCTTCGCTTCATCAACAATCTTGTTTGCAATAAGGATTCCGTCTGTAATTTGTCTTTCGGAGATAAACTCATATTGGGTTTCCGAGATCACCTTTCCTATCACTTTTTTGAGTCTATTTGCTAACACCTTTGATACCACCTTGTAGATGCAGTCAATTAAAGAGATTGATATATAATCTGAGATTCTAACCGGATTCTTCCTTTTTGCGATCAGCACCACGAATGAACTGTTAGCACCTTTTACAATTCCCTTGTTCTGATGAAATTCTTCCATTACTCTTAGGAAATCGGACTTAATTTCCTCCCAAAACTCCTTTACAAAACCAAAGTTAACCCCATCGGATCCCGAACTTTTCACTTTCGCACTAAAATAAAGTATCTATAACAATATATAAAGACAATACTTTATTTTAATTTAGCCTATTTTCTTATACGATTTTTACCCTTACTTTATTGTGTAATTGATTATTTAATAACTTCCATTGAAACAACTTTTATTAACTCCTATTTAACTTCCATTAAAATTACTATTATTAACTCTACATACTTTTCTACTATTAATTTTCAGATATTATATCTAAAAATATATAAATTTAAATAAAATATATCACATATATTTTTACTAGTGCACATTAAAAAACGGATGGACATGTCACTCTGGACACCAGTGAAACATAAATCAAAATTTTCTACCTTACTTTACTTCATGTTTAAATCAATTAATTAGTGTGAATATAATAGTGATAATTATGTAAGTTACACGTTTATCAATATAGTTAATAAGCAAATAAAGAAATGTGCATGCACCTGAAGTTATAATTGATGAGAACCGCGTATACAAATTGATTAAGAAAATGAAATTGCACTTCAACACACGCATATTTGTTCATACAATCAATGGTGGGAACGTTTTCTACCGACTCATGGATGATGGATACACCATACCTATCAATTACTTTACACGTTTCAATAAAACCAAATAATATAGATTCACACTTCTCAATCAATTTCAATGCTAGTAATAGCAATACACGCAAACAATTAATTATCAAACCCAAAATCAATTTGCTAGGTTGGCTCAACTGTAGCATGGGTGATGAACATGCATATTAAACATGCATTATCCATCTTCATATTCTTTTACTATATGGGTGAAATTAAATTATCTAAACATTGTCATTATAATTCCAAACAAATTATAAAAAATTGTTTAAATATTCTTTAAAAAATTCTTTCTCAAAACCTACCATTAAACTTATCTATAAATTGTGTTCATTAATCAAATAAATTGAAGTCAAGTTATATATAATCCAAATCCCTTATGTTATTAGCCAACTCAATTATGTTTATATATTATAAAAAAAATATGTTAAATTTTAAAAATTGTGTATTTTTTGTTTTTATAATTTTAGTATTTATTTTATCCGATTTACGAAATTATTAGCTCTATATTAACTTCAAATAATTTTAATTTTAATTTTATCTTTTTTATAATAAAAATGTCTGTGTCCATTTTTAAATAACATATTATTTAGGAAACATAGTAAATTATCTTATAAAACTTTTTTATAAAACATTATAAACAAAAACTATAACTTAAATGAAATGGACACAGAATCATTCTTTTAATGTAAACAATGAAAGTAAGTTAAAATTATTTAATATAAAATAAAAATTAATTTTGCGAACCAAATAAAATAGAGAACCTAGAAACTAAGCCTTATGTTTTTAAGTTAACTATATTAAAAATATATTAAACTTTCACTAATAAGTATTGTATTGATAAAGAAATATATACTGATTAAGGATTCTCAGAGTTTTTTAGATATGTTGAGGAGATGAGAATTAGCTCAAGTAAGGGGTGAAAGGTTATATGTAGTGATTATCTTTATTATAAAGTAATTGTCCTATCAACTCTAATGTTAATGTATTTATGGTGGGATTAGGCATGAATCTTAGATCATTTGGAAATAGTAACTACTACTAAGAAGATGCGGGAATGGAAGATTAATCCACCGTTATTTTCGAGAAAGTGGTCATATGACCTCTTTCTTATTGTTATTGATTGGAGACACCTCATTTCCACGCTTTCCCATATCAGGAGACCATTTTCAAAGGGGTGACATGTTCAACAAAAAGGGGCGACACATCTAGTAAATGAGAATCAGAACTAGAAAACGGGCGACCAACAGAGAGACACTATGAACTCAACTAAGGTGATTTGTTTCCACCTTGTCCCTTGTGGATCCTTTTCGGATATATTATTACACAATCCTTCAACCACGAGGGCTTGTAAAGGGAGAAGTGTTTTGTCTTCCCTTCCTTCATTTGACGCCCTAGAGAGGCCCTTAAATGAAGCACTTTAATAGGGCTCGAACTAGATTCCTCTGACGACACTTTAGTTAAGTTTCCCACGCGAGACTTTGTTTGAATCCCCCGAATCAGATTTTAGTTGAGCCCCTCAAACAAAGTTTTAGTTTAGGTCCCCAATGTTAATAATAGTGAATGTATAAAAACATAGAGAAAGGAGAAAAGACTGTTGAATTACGGTTTCAATGGAATGAGTAAAATCTATAGGAATAAGGATTACACCAAAGTATAAATACTAAATGCTAAGAGAGATTGAGCTACCCTTACAAAGATAAAATATTAATAATAATAATAACTAATATCTCCCCTCAAACTCAAGATGCATTAGCATAAAGCATCGAGAGCTTGTCAATCAAAAAACGAAAAAACGTTTAATGGAATGCGTCTTTGTAAACAAATCAGCAATTTGCAAAACGGAGGAGACAAACGGTATAGTAATTGTCCCATGCTGAAGATGATGACGAGTGAAGTATCAATCAATTTCAATATGTTTGGTACGCTCATGAAAGACCGAGTTGTGGGAAATTTGAGTGGAACTTTTGTTATCACAATACATAGGAGTTGGTTCAGAAAGAATGACACCCATATCAGAAAGTAACCAACGCAACCAAACTATTTCGGTAGTGGTGGATGGCATAACACAATACTCATCTTATGTAGAAGAACGAGAGACAATATCGTGTTTCTTACTCTTCCAAGAAATAAGAGAATCTCCAAGAAAGACACAAAACCCTATGGTAGACTTACGATATGTGAGGTCGCCAACCTAATTCACATCAGAATAAGCACGGAGTTCCAATGAGGATGAGGAGGGAAAAAGAAGGCCATGAAACTGGGTTCATTGGTATAACGACATATATGAAGAACAAATACCTAATGCAAAATAGTAGCAGAGACAACAAACTAACTAACAACATGAATAACATAAGAAATATTTGGTCTAGTAATTGTAAGGTATATCAGGCTGCCAACCAAAGTGTGATATAAGGTGGGATCTAGAAGAGGAACATCATCAGATGGAGCATATTTCACATTCAACTCAAAAGGACTATCTACTACTAAAGTATCAAAAAGACGAGTATGTTCACGAATTTTGGCAATATACTTGGATTGCGAGAGAAGATAGCCTCTAGGAGAGTAGGCAACTTCAACACCCAAGAAGTAGAGAAGAATACCTAAGTCCTTCATCTCAAATTGTTTGTCTAACTGTAATTTCAAATCATTAATTCTATCCATATCATCATTGTAATAATCATATCATTAACATATAGTGAGAGTAAAATATGACCATGATAAGTGGTCTTGACAAACAAAGCAGAATCATGATCACTAGAGCAAAAGGAAATAGATGTAATCAGAGGGGTAAATTTTTTGTATCGTGTAACATCCCATTTTAATTTATTTAATCATCAGTGTTATTTTTCTTGATTGACTTGGTTTAGGGGGTTTGTGTGCTTGGTTTGGTTTAGAGGTATTGAATGAATAGTGTGATAGTGGAAAGTAGAGGGTGTAATTAGTAATGGTAGTGCAAGAAATAGTAATATTATATTATGGTCACTATTATTATATTATTATTATTATTATAAATATTATCATTATTAATATTATTTTATCAATTAAAATCTGATTTTTAATGGTAATGGGGTTAGTGGATGAAAATAAGGAAAAATAGGTTTTTATGTGGACTTAGTGCGGAGTTTAGCCAAAAAGGAGAAAATCTCACATATGAACAAGTTGAGGGAAGAACAAGGGAGAGCTAGGGCAATTCTAAAGAAAGTATTTTCGCAGGAATTTTCTGAGTAATTTCGAGGTAAGGGGGGACTCTATTTCATAATGGGTGGTAATATCATGAAAAGGTAGTGAGAAGTCCTTATCCTCGTAGGAATATTGTGTAGATGTTCTGTATGTGAACTTTGAATCTGATATTGGTGCCTTGTTGTTGTTCTGGTGTGAATTGGTTGATGATTTCGTGAAATTATGTTATACTGTCATGATTTGTGGGATTTTCTACTGTTGTTGTTGTTGTTGTGAATATATGTTACAAATTTGTTTGGTGCAGGGAATGATAACGAATGTAGATTTATGACTTATAATGTGAGTAGTATTGATAGGGGAAATAAGTGAGATGAATAATAGGACCTAAAGCTGGTATAGAACAATTAATGGACTAAAACTGAGGGGAAAAGGGAGGAGATTGTAGCAGACTGGTGTGAAAATTGGTTTTCACGCAGTCAGATGTGGCAAGGGGCATATGACGGGTGTGGCGACCGTCACACTATACTGTCATGAGTTTTTCTGTAACTTTTGTCTATTTTGTGATTTCTAACTAGTTCCTTCTCCATTTCTTCACCTGAGCAATTGGGGTAGAGGCCAGAACCCTTTTAGAACTAAGACCAATAGCAGAATTAATTTGAGAAGCGAACATTGGTGAATTAATTGATTAATTAATTAACTAGGAATGATTGAGGCATTGTATATGATTGTATGTGTGCATGTTGGATTGTCTGACAGGTGGGGTAATACATATGTGTATTACGACGAGTATGAAACTCACATGTGACAAGAGGATCGTAAGCATGTATGTTATTATTATGTATGTGTCATTGCATATTTATTGTCATGCATTCATGGTGTATTTGGTGAAGAGGGATCACTGATCAGGAGGAGCATATGTGATCCGTAGGTGGGATAAATCATTGCGAAGTAGAGGTGTATGTGATTTATCGGGTTCGATAGAATGAACCAACATGTGTATTGGTACCACATGCATTGTGTCGTATGTTGAGTCATTGCATTATTATTATTCTATGTTGATCATTTGGTGTGATTGTGTGAGTACTACTCTTATCATGTATTATACGCCGTTAATTAGTGAATGTAGTTCTCACTCGTTTGTTGTTTTTGTTGTGTCTGTTCTTCTTTTGAAGTACAGACAATCCAGGTACTTGAGTTATACATGGAGTGTGTGTTGCCTGATCGAGTCTTAGGAGTCACTTTGATACGTAACACGAGATACAGGGATTTTTATTATTCATTATTCTTTTGTTTTGATTTTTTACGTATCATTACCGGTTTTCAAAACATTGTGGACCACAAGTTTATGTGGATATTTGTTTATGTTGGCCAATTGTCGTGACTTTGAATCAAATATTGGTTTTTGTTGTTTTCATTTAATTTTGAGTAAAGGGTTAATGAAATAATTGAATTTTCATTGTTGGTTTTATTATGTGGCATTCCACTTGTGATGTTAAATTCTGATTATATATATTATATTGTATTTTTTTAAAATAGGAAAAGTGGGGTGTTACAATTGGTATCAAAGCAGGTCAGTCCAACCGGCCAAGTATAATAGTAGAGTCTGTCCTTAGACTAGGAGTATATTGTGTGTTCAAACCTTGTGTTGATTATTGAACATTATGGCAGGAAGGAATGATGTTGCTCTTGTTGCTGCTATGCAAGTTATGGCACAGGTTGTTGAGAACATTGGCCTAGCTGTTGGAGATGCACAGTTCAGTGACTTAGAACAGTTTTGGAGCAACAAGCCACCTACATATGAAGGAGGTATCCTTGATCCTGAGGCTGCACAAATATGGTTGAAGGCTATTAAGAAGATCTTCAGGACCATGTGATGCAGCAAAGATTAGAAAGTAATATTTGGTACTCATACGCTGGAAGGGGAAGCTGAAATCTGGTGGGACAACAGTCGTCAGAGGTTAGAAGCTGCAAGTACTGGTATTACTTGGGCCGTGTTTCAGGATGAATTTCTGGAGAAGTACTTTATATAAGACATCTGAAATGCAAGAGAGGTGGAATTTTTGGAACTGAAACAGGGAAGCATGACCTTTGCTGAATATGTTGCTCAGTTTGAATAGTTGGAGCAGTATTGTGCTCACTATAATACTAAGGATGCTATGACTTCGAAATGCTTGAAGTTCGAGAATGGGATGCATCCCAAGATTAAACAGGGCATTGCTTGTCAAAAGATCAGAAATTATCCAGAGCTGGTAAGCAGAAGAAAAATTCATGACAATGATAACAGGGCTTGGATTGCTCATTACAAGGTTGTGAGTGATTGTAAGGGTAAGAAGAGGTTTAGGGGTACGCCGTATAGTGCTCCAACTGATAAAGGAAAACAAAAAATTGTTGGTAAGAAGCCAAGGAGGGGAAGGGGCGGTTCCCAATCCCATTAAGTGCTTCAGATGCGGTGACATGGGTCACCGTGCTTATGAATGTACGATTGAAGTGAAGAAAAACTTCAAGTGTGGACGACCATGTCATGTTATAGAGGATTGTAGGGCCACTATGCCAACCTATTATCTACTAGGGAGAGAGTTCCATCAAAGGTACTTGTTTCATTAATGACATTCCTTTGATTGTTATTATTGACATAGGTGCAATCCACTCATTTATTTATGTGGATTGTGTGAAGAGATTAGGAATTTTTTCGTATACTTTAAATCGAAGAATGATTTTTAAAATTCCATCTATTGTTTTCGTGGTTACTTCCTTAGTGTGTTTGAAGTGTCTGTTGACTATCTTTGGTAGGGATTTCAGAGTGGACTTGATTTGTTTGACACTCGGTAATCTAGATGATATTTTGATAATGTACTAGTTAAAGAGTTCAACCGTGTGTATATTGATTTCTTTAGGAAGACGTTGTTGTTTCTTACTCCTAAAGAAGAAGCATTGGTAGATTCATTATCTACTAGGGAGTTGAGGACGTTGTTGGAGGATGAAGCTAAGATGTTTGCAGTGTTTGCCTTGTTGTCTGTTGAAAGAAAGACATCAGTTGAAGAGTTTCCAGTGGTGAGTGAATTTCTTGAAGTATTTCCTGATGATATTACGAAGTTACCTCCGATAAGGGAAGTTGAGTTTACTATTGATCTTGTTCTTGGTACAAGGCCTATCTCTATGGCACCGTACAGGATGTATGCATCAGATTTGGCAGAATTGAAATCTCATATTATGGAGTTGCTTGATAAGAAGTTTATTAGGCCGAGTGTATCGCATTGGTGAGCTCCAGTGTCGTTAATGAAAAAGATAGATGGTTGTGTGCGTCTGTGTATTGACTATTGTCAGTTGAATAAAGTGACCATCAAGATTAAGTATCCAATTCTGAGGATTGATGATTTAATTGATCAGCTTGTTAGGGCTCGTGTTTTCAGTAAATTGATATGAGGCCGGGTTATCATCAGATTCAGTTAAATGAAGATAATATTCAGAAGTCTGCGTTCATAACTCGTTATGGACATTACAAATATGCGGTGATGCCTTTCTGAGTGTCTAATGCGCCAGGTGTGTTTATGGAATACATGAATCATATTTTTCATTCTTATCTAGATCAGTTTATTGTGGTATTTATTGATGATATCCTAATTTATTCCAAGTATGAAGAAGATCATGAAGAACACTTGAGAATTGCGTTGCAGGTATTGAAGAATAATAAACTATTTGCAAAACTCTCGAAGTATGAATTTTGGTTGAAGACTGTGAGCTTCTTAGGAAATGTTATATCTGGTGATGGCATAGCGGTGGATCCTTCTAAAGTAAGTGCAATACTTCATTAGGAGCCTCCGAAGACAGTAACGGAAATTAAAAGATTTTTGGATTTGGTGGGTTATTACTGGAGATTTATTGAGGGTTTTCTAACTTGGCGTTACCTTTGACTCAGTTGACTAGAAAGAGTCAAGCTTTGGTATGGGATGTAGTGTGTGAAGAAATTTTCGAAGATCTGAAAAAGAAATTGACTTCAGCACCAGTGTTAGTTTGACCAAGTCCAAGTGAACTGTTTGTTGTGTACTGTGACGCGTCTAAGATGGGCATAAGCAGGGTATTAATGCAAGATGGTAAAGTGGTGGCATATGCTTCGCGATAATTTAGGACACATGAAAGGAATTATCCTATTCATGATCTAGAATTAGTTGCGGTAGTTTTTGTATTGAAAATTTGGAGGCTCTATTTATATGGATCGAGATTCGATGTGTTTTTTGATCACAATAGTCTAAAGTATTTATTTTATCAAAAGGTATTTAATATGAGACAGCGAATATGGTTGGAGTTCTTGAAAGACTATGATTTCATTTGAGTTATCATCCAGGAAAGTGTCGCTCCCCGAAAAGACATCGGGTCATATAGGGTACAGACGCGAACGGTCGGCGAAAGGAGAAAATGAAGGTGAAGGTGAATAGAGTCGTCAGCTAGGCATTTTTATCCCGAAGGAAAGGTAATGCTGCATAAACCTAGAAAGATATGGATAAGACAATTGCAAACCAGAGAAAGGGGGTTGGTTACAACCTGGGAAGGTATTAGCACCCAGATTGTCTGTCGTACTCGACGGTGTATTACCTCAAAATTTACCCTCATATTTATCACCACTAACTGGCTTACGCTTCACATTCATCTTCATTTCCCACTAGGTCATTAACAATCATAATCACACATTTGCATAGATTCCTCAGGCATATGATCATTACCATCTGAAGAACCAGGTTATTCCATTGGTTTGCGGTTTCCACCTCACTGAAGTTGCCTCAGGGATTATGGAATTAGGGTCTCCCACCTTATCGGTGATCGTTAGATGAACTCAAGGTTTTGGGTATATGGCCATCAGTAACATCTTTTGGTACTTTTGGGGCTTTATCAGGGTTTATTTCCCTAATTAAGTAATCTCCAAGGATTTCACTTGCAAAGGCTATTCACCGGTGCATCTGGCCTATCATCAGGTGTTCAATTCAGAGGTATTTTGAGTTAGGGTATGATTCGTGGATTAAGGATTTCTCCTTTATCAAGTTACAAGGACGCCTTTTTCTCCTTACCATCTTAAGTTGATTTTCTTCATCATTGTGCACCTAATGGTTTGAATGGGCGAAGGACCAGTTAATGGGATTTGAGTTTGAAGCTATTGGAACCAAAGGGTAATACGGACACAAGCTTGATTTGAATTGGAGGGATATTTCGAATTGAATGTGTTAAAATTGGTCATGTGAATCGATGAGGTCTATATCTCATTCAAGTTCGTTGTGAAAAGAAAAATTATCATAAACCGCCTTCGAATTATCCAGTTCATTATTAATAAACTATGTTAAAACATTTTTAACCAGTTTCCCATTTATCCAAATTTCATGCCCAATTCACTAAAACTCGACTTTTGAGCCCATATTTTCTTCTATGCCATAAAAACTTGCTCATCATTTAACCATTCCTTTTCAAATCCAACCCAAATACCATAGTCATGTCCAATTCTCTATTATTTCAAACCACATCTATTCTTTTCCAAATACTTAATTCCAATTAAATTCACATTGTTACTAATCTCAAATTCAAGTGTCCCACCTCCCAAATGCAATTATATAATCAATTCTATTGATCCATTTTAAGTCCATATTTAAAGCAATATAATCAATTCTATTGATCCATTTCTATTGATCCATTTTAAGTCCATATTTAAAGCCAATATTGCTTTTGGGGTTCCAAATAATAGGTCATGTTTAACAAATTCACTGTTGGAAAAGTCAACGCGGTTTGGCTTTAATACGTTTATGCAAGGTGAATTCGTGAAATACTCTCTCTAACACCTGAAAATTATAAACATTCGGCTACAAGCTAAATTTTTGGGCGGAATTACATGTTACGATAAACTGATGTAAAAAAGTAAATCAGAACAGAAATTGAAAACTGAAAAAAATCTAGAGTTATGTATCAAATCCAATGACAAGTCTGACAAAAAAAAGAGTTATAGGGGGTACTCACACTATAACAGGATATTGGACAGAAGAATTCAGTTACAAGTTGTAATTGATATGGCAGAAAAGTTACAGAGAAACAAAAAAAAACTCCTCTTCAAGACTTCAGGATTCTTCAGCACTTTTCCATCATCTTCTTCGATCCCTCTCTGAAATTCTTCTTCAATACACCACCTTATCATCACCATTTTCAAATGGAACCTGCAGAAAATCATCAATAACAATCGCGACATCAACACGGTTTTGCGAAAGGAAAGAAACAGAGAAGGTAATTTATCGAAAATCCTATTACAAAGTCATAACAGAAGAGGACAGAAGTAGTTTTCAGAACCTTCACCATCATCATTAATAGAAAAACCTCCTTCAACTCTACAACAATCTTCCATCTTCGTTATCTTCATGCCGCTTCCTCCACCCAAATCTTCAATCAATACTTCACCCAACATTCATTCGTCTTTATCAAGCCTTCAACAACCTCACATCATCAACGATTATCATAATCGAACCTGTGATCCCTGGATTCACCAACATAGCAAGAATCAGTAATTCCATAGCAAGTGCACACAAAAAAAACTCAGAAGAAGTTCAGAAGGGAAATTGATACAAGGACGTTTCCGCAATTATCTTAAACCGTTTTTCAGTCAACTCCACCTTCCATTCTTCTGAACATCAATATAATCAATAAAATTCAGAACTTAGAAACTCTGGAAAAAAATTCAAACTCACAACAAAATCCATAATAGAATTATAATCGAATCCTAACCAAATTCGTAACAGAAAAGCTAATTGATTTACCTGAAAAAGCTCCAGAACAATCACTGATCCATACTCTATAAATCAGGATCCTCAATCATTCACCTTTTCTTCTTCATTCTTCAATCTCTTAATCATTTTTCAATCTTCCTGCAACTTCTTCTCCTTCAATCTTCTTCACCATTCTCCTTCAATTTTCCTCCAACCATCCCTCTTCTCGAAATCATTCTTCTTCTTCACCTTCATGTGTTATTTCTGGATCAATCATTGATTTCATCCCCTTCAATCTTCACCAAACCGAATAGACGTGCATCTTCAACACAGTTCAATCTTCATATTCGCGTTTGAATACTCATCAATCTTCCTGCAAATTTTTTTTGAAACATTCTGCCATTCAAAAGCAAAGTAGGGGGATATTCAAATCGAACAAATAAAGAAAACGACAGAATAATATGAGTACCTGAGATCGTGAACTTGGATTCGTCTCCAAAGTATCATCGGAGCAACCCTGAGAGGTATTCGAGGCCGAACATTTTCAAGCACAGTCTAACTCATCAAGTTGTCTTCATCGTCGGCTTCGGGACATCAGCATCAACATTTTTGTTGCGGCAACTTCGCAACGAATCATTATTCTTCTGATATCGGCTACACGGCTTTGAACCACCAGGTGTGAATTCTCTTTAAGCTTCGTATTTGTCCGAGTTCTTGAGCGGTATCGCAAGTTAGGGGTTTCCAAGTTAAGAGTGAGAAAGGGAAGTCGATTAGGGTTAGGTTAGAAGCGGAGAAGAAGGTTTAGTTAGGGTGGTGTTGGTGCGGTGATGATGAAGGTATTAGGCGATTTACGTGGAGGATTTGAAGAAGGAAGGGAAAGGTTGAAGACTTAGTTTAGGTTTTGTTTCATTTAAAGAAGAAGGAGAAGAAAAGGATGATGGCGGAAAGAAGAGGAAGGGCGGTGAAGGGGATGAAGGTGATGAAGGTGCGGCGGCGGAAGAAGAGAAGAGGGATTAGGGTTTCTCATATTGAGTTTTCTTTCTTCTGTTAGTTTTCTAGGTTTATGATTTCATTTGTTTTTTTGGTTTATTAAATTAATTTGAGTTAATGAAAGCAATAAAGATGGTTGAATCTGCATTAATCTGCAATTAATTCGCATAACCACCAATTAATCCACCATTAGGATTCCAAGAGAAAGATAAGATTGTGATTTTGGTGGTCCACTCCGGAGGTGACACTTGTCACCATCCGGTAGGACCACCGGATTTCCTTCACCCACAAGACTCCCCACCATAACTATTATGCACTTCTCATGATAAGTCATCCATTTGATCATCACCATCGTCCCATTCATCATACGGCCAAGATTGAAGTCAACATTTTGACTGAAATTCCACCATATGCACTCCCCTCATTCCAGCACAAATGGGCCTTGGCTCTTTGCTGTTTACACCCCTGTTTCTTAAAGCCCATTTAAAAAATAACTGAAAAGTTACTTCTTTCACCCCCTCCATGTTTCTTTTAGATGTTATTTCTTTAGTTTTAATATAGTTTAGAAACAATTCATTAAAAAATAGTAAAAACCATCATAAAATTCTACAAAAATTCCAGTAGGTTGTTAATTCAATTTAGAAAATTTTGGCATTTTATTTTTCTGAATTTGGTTATTTTTTTATTTAATTCTGATTTTTTTATGTAATTAGCTTTTATTGAATTTCCTTCAACTGTACATGTTTTTGTTCATTTTATTTCTTAACCTTCCAGTAGGATTTTTGATCCATTCTTTTTGCCATAGTTAGAAGACTCATAATAGGACTTAGAATAATTTTGGTATATTTTTTAGGTCATTTTATCCCCTGTTTTAGTAGCTTAATCCTTAGAAAATAATGGTTAATCATTAGGTAGAATTAAGTGATTTTTAGACATAGCAAACTTCTGATTTTTTAGGATATTTTTAACACAATATTATAGGTAGTTTTAGGACCCTATAGAATTAATCCCATAATTTTTCCAGGACCTTTACTATTTTTTAGTGCATTAATTCTTAGGCCTTGTTACATGTAAATTTCCATTAGTTTAGGCTAGGATATTAGGATTCATTAAAAAATAGTTTAATTAGATTTAATCTTAGGATTTAATATTGACTTAGCCTAGTTTAGTTTCTGATTTTTAGAATGAAAATATTAGGTAATGCCCTTAGTTTTAGGACTTAGGCTTAGAATTCATAATAAATGAACTTAGAATAAATTTAGGCTTGTTTTTGGTTTCATACCTTAAATGTTTTATTTTAGAATTTTATTCTTATATCCAATTTTAATGCTTTGTTATATTGATTGATATTTCACTTGTATAGGTTTCCCTCTTGCTTTAGAATCAACTTATCTTTCTTAGGAAGTAAGTTGCATTCTAGTAGTTTCTAGTTCCTTCTCCATTAGGTTTAGAAACCTCACAAACCATTAGGATCTCTTTTAAATAAACAAATAAAATTAGGATTGAGTCTTAGTCCCCTTAGTTTGTCCTTTTGCAACTTGAGTCATTCTTTCTCATCTCATAAAGAAGCAATAAAACACTTAACAAAAACCGAACTTTCTTGTACGACACGAGACTTTGTTGCGGAGTGCTTATACGCGTCCCGTTTCGGGGCGAGGTGTAAGTACTTCTAGCGATGGATAGGTCTTAGTATGAGAATGTTCACAAATAAATTCAAAACACTTCTCATAAAAGACAAAAACACACAATAAGCGACTATCCTGCGGGAACTTCTCTTCTCATCTCATTCATTCACAACGCGAACTTGCGACAACTTGTCTCGCACGCAAGACGGTAAACGCACTCGTACCAGATGAGCCTGCAACACCTGAGCATAGATATACGCAGTTCCAGTCATAAAAAACACAAATAAATAGTTCCCGCCTTAGTTAGGCGAACTACGTCGACTCTGATCCTCATTATCCCGATGAGGTACGTAGGTAGCGGGGTAGGGCCCGTTCGTGCATATTCTTTATTTTCCCTACATTTCCCTCTTTCTATTCTTTCTCTTTTCCACTTCCTTTCTTATTCCCATTCCAGTTAGCAGCTCATTTGTTCAGCAGCAGTTATATTTTTCTCAACCTTTGAAACAAACAAGCAAGCGTGGATCCTGTCGGGTACGGCGGACGGTCTGGGGTGCTAATACCTTCCCAGGTTGTAACCGACTCCCGAACCCAGATCTTTGGTTCGCAGGACCTTGTACTTTCCTTTTTCCTTAGGTTTGTGCAACATTACCTTTCCCATTCCTTCGGGATAAAAATGTTTGGCTGGCGACTCTACCTTTTCCGCGCCACTTTCGAGTCTGTACTAGGATGAAAATCCCGGGAGCGACAGCTGGCGACTCTGTTGGGGATCGAACCCAGAATCTCTGGTTTCCCTTGTAGAGTCATTCCTAGCGCCTGTTTGGTTTTGTTTCTTTGGGTGTTAATCTGTTTGTTGCTGTGTGCTTTAATTTAGCTTTATTGTTTTTAATTACAGTTTTTACTTTACAGCTTTACTTTACCGCATTTATTTACCGCTTTCAGTATTTATTTTCCATGCATCATATTATACTAGACTGTCTGGCTGTGCTGGTTTTCATTTTTTTTGTGGGATGGGAGTTACTGTGAGATAAGCCAAATACCCGACTTGAGTGCACTATAGGATTAGCGTGGAAAGACATTGTACTCCCATGGTATCTCACCATGATGAGTGGCGATATGTTCCACACCCAGATTGCGACCGTCTTGGAACTATTCTGTGTGGGGATTACCCCACTTCAGGGTACGACCTTGATAGTTATGTGCATCTGGTGACCGATCTTTGAGGACCTTAATGGGAACACCCCTCTCCAGTGATGACAGTGGCAGACCACATTTGTTGGCAAACCCACTCGCATCTGAGGGTCCATTGGGAACTCGCATAGGATGGTCTAGTTCTCTCATAGGAATTCAGTTAAAGCAAACTGTTCGTATGACAGTATTATTGTACCCTTCGGGATGAATGTACTATTTTTATCGATTCAGTGCTTGAAGCTGGAGACTTATGAGGGATGCTTGTTTTTCCGGACTCAACTGAGGCCTCCCTGAGTAGTACATAATGCCAAACCGATTCCCTGATTTGGTCATGAGCCATTTCTCGGAAATGGTGAACGTATTATTGCTATTCGGCTTTGAGAGTTCGTGATGTTGACCCGAGTAGCACACCCGTGAGATTAGGAGGGGTTTACAGGTTTGCTGGAACCCTAAGGCCTTCAGCATACCCGCTTTGCCATTGGTTCAGTTTTGTGATCTGGATTTCTGGTTTTGAGATATGGATCCCGGATCAGAGGGATTGTTATTATGATATGTGGATATTATGACCTTGCACCGACACCTGATTATATGATTGGCACAACACATACACTTCACTGATCACATGCCTTGCCTTGCATAAGCATCATATCATCATTAATCATTTGTGTTTCTTTTATTCTCAGGGTTTGCACTACTCCCAGTTCCTGGTTGTATACTTGCTTTAGAATAGAAGATATCAGAAAGAAGAATATTTTCTACAAATTTTTTGATACCAATGTGGACTTGCTCAAGCAGATGGTGTCTCTCATTACCCCGGGTCATTTGGGATTTTTCAAACAGAGATATGATGATATTCTGGACATGGTGTTCAATCTGGATAGTTCACAAAGGAGTGCCATCCATACCTTGTTACAATATTATGACCCTAGACTCTGATGTTTCACATTCCCTGATTTCCAGCTAGGTCCATTACTAGAAGAGTATGTTGAGATTTTGGGACTGCCTATCAAAGAACAGATTCCTTTCAATTCAGAAATGACAAGACCGACTCATGCTGACATCACTAAAGCTCTTTATTTGAGCCCATCAGAGGTATCTGCTAATCTGGTTGCCACCAAGGGAGGAGTACTTGGTTTTCCCTTAGAGTTTCTGGTCAGAAGAGCTAAAGAATGTGCCGTGGAAAAGCAGTGGGATTCAGTTTGCGCCATCTTGGCATTATCTGTGTATGGGATAGTTTTGTTTGCTGACATGGAGAAGTTCGTGGATATGAATGCCATTCATTTGTTCGTGATGAAGAATCCTGTACCCATTCTCTCGGGAGATTTGTATTTTTCAGTACATTATAAGAATGAGAAGAGACGAGGTGACTTGGTTAGATGTTGTGCCCCGTTATTCTACACATGGTTTATGAGGCACATCCCTGTTACTGGAGTATTCATGGATCCCAAAGTAATCTGGTCGCAAAAACTAAGCACGTTAACCGCCAAAGACATTAGATGGTTCACCTTAAGGCTAAAAGGGAAAGAGCTCATCTCCAGCTGTGGAGGGTATCCTAATGTTCCCCTCTTAGGAGTAGCTGGAGGCATTAATTACAACCCCATACTTTTTAGAAGACAATTAGGATATGCTTTGAAGAATGTTCCCAAAGATTTGGAGTTGGATCAGACTTTTTATTTCCCTGTGAAGGACAATCTCCCATTGGTACGGGAAGCTGCAGGTGTTTGGAAATTGATTAATAAAAAGGGTCTAGAACGCTTGGGCAGGAGTAATAACCAAATGTTTCCCGAATTTGAAGCTTGGGTAAGAGAAAAAGCTCAAGTGACTCTAATTCCTTTCTCCGCACCGTTACCACCACCTACCACAGTTCCTTTAGAAGATTATCAGAAATTGGAGGCTCTGGTCAAGCAGCTTAGGGTTGAGAATCAAGAGGCTTACAATTCTTGTCAGAAATTGATGATTCAGAACCGTCAGTTAGAGGATAGAGCTCTACGATCTAAAGAAACAGTTCGTCTCAAGCAGAAGGACTTCGAGGAAAGGGAGCTACACTTCAGGAAGAGAGGATTGGCTGAGATCCATAAGGCGAGTCAGCGCCGGAAGGATAAGAAGGAACTTAATGAGGCTAATGAAGCCATCACACTTTGGCAAGAGAAGTGGAGTGATAATCAGAAGAAGCAAAAGGAGGTAGAAGCTGAATTCGAGTTGAAGATCAAGAACCTCCAGGATGACTTGGTTGAGAAAGAGAAGTTAGTTCGGAAGGCACAAGAACAACAGAGAGAGTATCTTCGTCAGATGACAAAGAGTCAACAAATATCTGAAGATGTCCAGAAAGAAGTTGAAGAACTGAAGCTTCGTGCTGATGTGAAGAGGTCAAGGGCCGAGCCAGATCCAAGCAAAGAGAGTGAGATGGCTTTCCTGCAGCAGATTGAAGAATTGCATGCTTCCTTTGATATGAGGGACCTCCTCATCCAGAGACTCATCCAGGAGCCTGATCATCCGGATATCGTTCAGTTGTTCCAGAATGTCAAGCGTCTTAGCTGGAGGCTGCAAGACTTAGAGCTCCCTAGGGTTTAGTTTCATGCTATTGTACTTGGATTACCCACAGGCTTGATGTGGGATTCCTTTTATTTGATGTACTTTGTTGTTCTCTTGTTTGGCACCCTTCGGGAACTTTTTTGTTTCAAACTTCAGTTTATGTGATTGACTTGCTTTAAATCTTTTGTTTGTTATTTGTTGCACCGACACGGGATAATGAGCACCAATTCTCCACGGCTGTCACTGTATTTGAACATCGCTTGGGTCTTCTTCCCAATTATTATTCTCTTAATGCCAGGACCGGAAACAGGGAAAGACTTGGGAATAAAAGGAACACATTGCATTGCATACGCATCATTTGCATTTCTTCTTTGTTTTTGCAGGTTTTTCTACAAGATGTTTAATTTATCTGTGTTCTCAGGCAAAGATTGCGAGAGCTGCCAAGACTCGGCATCTCCGACAAGATATCCCGCATCGCTACCCAACTCGCAGAAACCAGAGGACAGTCATGGACGCTATGCAAACAGAGCTTAATGAGTTTCACACCAGAATGGGAGAGTTCATGGTCATGATGCAAGGGATGGCTCAGGGACAGCAAGAGTTAAGGAATGCAATTCAAGGGCTCGACCTCCTCATACTAATACTCCTGGGAGTACTCCTGACGTGCAAGGGGCTCCTCCCAACACCAGCAATGGCCCAGGTGGACCTCAGATTCCAGAACAAGGCACGACAACTTTCATTCCAGTGCAAGACAGGCAGGAGGATCAATTCCCTTCTTTCAACAATGACAAGGGGTTCGCTGGAGAAGGAAATCTTCATGATTTTTTGATGCTTGCTGAGAAAGTCAAAGCCCTCGAGTGTAGAGACACTTTGGGGATAGATGTGTCGGACATGGGCCTAGTCCCCGGGGTGGTTATTCCTCACAAATTCAGGCCACCTACTTTTGACAAGTACAACGGTAGTTCCTGCCAAAAGACTCACTTGCAGGCATTCTATCGGAAGATCGCTGCCCATACTCGGGATGAAAACTCTGGATGTACTACTTCCAGGATAGTCTCTCCGGAGGGTCCTTGGAATGGTATATGAAGCTAGATAGAAGTTCTATAAGAAACTGGAAGGAATTGGGAGAAGCATTCCCCAAGCAATATCAGTATAATATTGACATGGCGCCCAGTCGCACCCAACTTCAGAGTTTAACTCAGAGGAGCTCAGAGAGTTTCAAAGATTACGCACAAAGGTGGCGTGAAATAGCCGCTCGAGTGCAACCACCTTTGTTGGAAAGAGAAATGGTAGACCTGTTCCTGGATACCCTCCCTGGGCATTTCATGGAAAGGCTAGCTGGATGTTCTTCAAGTGGATTCTCAGATATCATTTTGACTGGCGAGATAATAGAAAGTTGGATCAAGCAAGGGAAGATTCAGAACGGAGGTGCTTCAAGTTCTGGTATTAAGAAACCCTTCGTGAAAAGAAGAGAAGGAGAGACTGGTGCAGTGTACGCGCAGAGGGGAGGAAGTAGCCAAGGTTTTTATCAGCAAGTGGCCCCTGTCACTATCTCAACTCCGTCTGTTCAATAGCAAGTCCAACCACCGCAGTTGCAACGCCAACAAGGGTATCAACAAAGGGCTCCTCGTCCATACTACCCCCAAAAGAGCAGAGAAAGACATTTCGAAGTTCCGCCAATGTCCTATTCACAGCTTTTGAAGAATCTCCTACAACTCCAGATGATTCAACTCCGAACTCAACAACCCCCAAAGCCAGGCCAAATCCCTGAGGGTTATGATACAAACACCAGATGCGAATTTCATTCCGGAGCTCTCGGGCATACCACAGAGAACTACAAAGCACTGAAGCATGTTGTTCAAGACCTATTGGATTCTAAAGTAATCAACTTTGCTCCTACTCCTAATGTAATTCAGAACCCCATGCCTCCTCACGGAGGTACGGTTGGAGAAGTTGATGAAGGGGAAAATTTAAACTTGGTGCGCGATGTCAAAGACTTGCAGACTCCGTTGAATGTTGTTAAAGTTTTCTTATCAAAGAAAGGTATCTTTCCTGGATGTGAAGAAGATTGTCCAGAATGTGCTGAAACTACAAATGGGTGTGAGCAGTTAAAGGCGGGGATCCAAAGTATGATTGATGAGGGAATGTTGCAGTTTGGCAAGATTGTAAAAGAAAGCGAAGTCTCCACAATAACTATCTTCTACGATCCATCTCAAGTCCCTTCACGGGCCAGAACGGCACCGATTACCATCACCACTGCAGGACCGGTAGTGTATCATAACGATAGAGCTATTCCTTGGAATTATGGTGGTGAAGTATACTATAACGGCCAGAAGCAAGAGTTTTCCACGTCTAGTACAACCCCGACTCAAGTAGAAAATGTTGGAGTAGGGGGATTTACTAGAAGTGGAAGGTTGTTTGTGCCGGAAACACTAAGAAATAGTGTGATACCACCCAGAGACACCGCAGAAGCCCAGGCTAGAGCGAGAGGGAAGCAACCAGTGGCTGTCAACGATCCTGCACCAGCAACTGATCCAGACCTTACTTTCGATAAAGAAGATGAAGAATTTCTGAGGATTATCAAAAAGAGCGACTACAAGATTGTGGACCATCTGCAGCAGACTCCGTCGAAAATTTCCATCTTATCCTTGCTCATATGTTCTGATTCCCACAGGAAGGCTCTCTTGAATATTCTGAACAAGGCGTACGTGCCTCAGGATATTTCAGTAAATCAGTTGGAAGCGATGGTATCTAGCGTCAATGCCAGTCACGGATTGGGTTTCACAGATATGGATCTGACATCTGAAGGGCGTGCTCATAATCGGGCATTGCATATCTCTTTAGAATGTAAAGGTGCGGTACTCTCTCACGTGTTGGTAGATACTGGATCATTGTTGAATGTCTTGCCCAAGAAAGCACTGATGAAGTTGGATTATGATGGAGTAGTTCTAAAGCCCAGCGAACTAGTAGTTCGAGCATTTGATGGGTCGAGGAGATCGGTGTTCAGGGAGGTGGAGTTACCCATTAAGGTAGGTCCATAGATATTCAATACAACGTTCTACGTAATGGATATACAGCATGCATACAGTTGTTTGCTCGGAAGACCTTGGATACATTCAGCAGGAGCAGTATCGTCCACACTCCATCAAAAGCTAAGGTTCGTCTGGGAGGGTCAAATTGTAACTGTCAGTGGGGAAGAAGATATTTTTGTTAGTCATCTGGCTTCATTCAAGTATGTAGAGATGGATGGCGAAATAGTTGAGACTCCATGTCAGGCTTTTGAGCCCTTGAAGACTGAACAAGCATCTGCAGTGGCAGCTTCTCCTAAAGAACCGAAGAAGGGGGTTTTTGTGGCCTCTTATAAGTAAGCGCTTGAGTTGGTAGAATCTGGGGTACGAGAAGGCTGAGGCAGTCCAGTGGAAGTGCTAGAAAAGAAAGATATGTTCGGAATTGGTTACCATCCTGGGAAGTCATCGTCTGGACCAAGTGCTAAAGGTTGTCAAAGCCCGATCACTTTCACGAGTGCGGGAGTGGTCGATTATGGAAACATCAGTGTTGTGCAGGATGACGCAGTCGATAGTGAATGTGACCTAGATGAGTGGATCAGGCCTGCCGTTCCAGGGACTCAACTTAGCAATTGGACATCAGAAAGGCTTATTTCAGTCACCTCTTTCGAAGAGTAATAATTTTTGTTTCTGTTTTTCCTGTATTAAAGCACTATGTCTTGCCCGGGGCATAGAGGCTCTTTGTAAGGGTTCGTTTGTTCTTAACACAATCATAAATAAAGCTGACGTTTCACATTCATTCATGTTGTTCTTTGTCTTTCATTTTTTCTTTTGTTTTTCAAAAAGAAAGAAAAGTTTTAAAATGACAATGTTTCTCATTTTCTCAAGTTGTTGCTAAAGCCTTGCATGAATCACCATTCATGCAGGTGCTCGTCACCGGATCTTATCAATGACGACTCTATTATGGCTGAGTATGACTTCGACAATCCAATTTATCAAGACAATGAGGAAGGTGAAGAGGATTGCGAACTACCTGAAGAATTGGCCAGACTGCTTAAGCAGGAGGAGAAGATGATTCAGCCGCACGAGGAAGCTGTCGAAGTAATAAACTTGGGTACTGAAGAAGACAAGAAAGAAGTCAAGATCGGGGTTGCATTAGAAGAATCTATCAAGACTCGTTTGGTTGATATGCTTCGAGAGTATGTTGATGTCTTCGCATGGTCCTACCAAGATATGCCTGGTTTAGACACTGACATTGTGGTACACAAGTAGCCTCTCAGAGAAGATTGTCCTCCAGTGAAGCAGAAGTTGAGGCACACACGTCCCGACATGGCAATTAAAATAAAAGAAGAAGTACAAAAACAGTTTGATGTTGGCTTCTTGGCCGTGACCAGTTACCCTCCATGGGTTGCCAATATTGTGCCGGTTCCTAAGAAAGACGATAAAGTCAGGATGTGTGTAGACTACAGGGATTTGAATAGGGCCAGCCCCAAAGATGACTTCCCTCTACCTCACATAGGTGTGCTCGTCGATAATACTGCTCAGTTTTTCGTGTTCTCCTTCATGGACGGATTTTCTGGTTATAACTAGATTAAGATGTCTCCCGATGACATGGAAAAGACAACCTTCATCACTCCTTGGGGGGCCTTCTGTTACAAGGTTATGCCATTTGGTTTGAAGAATGCTGGAGCCACTTATCAACGGGCGATGGTGACGCTATTTCACGACATGATTCATCATGAAATTGAGGTTTATGTTGATGATATGACAGAAAAATCCCAAACGGAGGAAGAGCACTTGGTTAATCTAGCAAAGTTGTTTGACAGACTCCGGAATTTCAGACTGAGGTTGAATCCGAATAAGTGTACTTTCGGGGTCCGTTCTGGCAAGCTACTCGGCTTCATTGTTAGTGAGCGAGGAATTGAGGTTGATCCAGCCAAAGTAAAAGCTATCCAAGATATGCCTGAACCGAAGACTGAAAAGCAAGTACGTGGCTTCTTAGGGAGACTAAACTACATTGCACGGTTTATCTATCATCTAACGGCCACATGTGAGCCCATCTTTAAGCTTCTAAGGAAGAATTAGGCCATTAAATGGAATGAAGACTGTCAGCAAGCCTTTGACCGAATCAAAGAATACCTGCTAGAACCTCCAATTCTTATGCCTCCAGTGCCAGGGACACCTTTGATTATGTATCTTACCGTGCTTGAAGGATCGATGGGATGTGTGCTGGGTCAGCAGGACGAGTCTGGTCGAAAAGAGCACGCCATTTATTACCTTAGCAAAAATTTTACCGATTGTGAGACGCGCTACTCACTACTCGAGAAAACTTGCTGCGCTTTGGCATGGGCTGCTCGCCGACTAAGACAGTACATGTTGACTCACACTACTCTCTTAATTTCCAAGATGGATCCTGTGAAATACATTTTTGAAAAGCCAGCTCTGACAGGAAGAGTAGCTCGGTGGCAGATGATACTAACAGAATATGATATACATTACACTTCGCAAAAGGCAATCAAAGGAAGTGTGTTGTCAGAATACTTGGCTCAGCAGCCAATCGATGATTATCAACCCATGAGGTTTGAGTTTCCGGATGAGGACATCATGTTCCTCAAGTCGAAAGACTACGAAGAACCACTTCCGGAGGAGGGGCCAGACCCTGAACCCAAATGGAAGTTGATGTTTGACGGAGCTGTGAACATGAATGGAAATGGAGTAGGTGATGTTATCATCTCGCCAGAAGGGGTCCATACACCTTTAGCTGATCGGTTGACTTTCGAATGCACTAACAATGAGGTAGAGTATGAAGCTTGTATCATGGGGATTGAAGAGGCAATCGACTTGCGAGTTAAAAACCTCGAGATCTTCAGAGATTCTGCTTTGGTGGTGAATCAAGTCAATGGAAAATGGTTGGTTCATCAACCTCATCTGATTCCTTACAGAGATTATGTCAGGAGGTTGTTAACTTTCTTCACTAAAGTCAAATTGAATTATATTCCTCGAGATGAAAACCAATTCGCCGATGCTCTAGCAACTTTGTCGTCCATGATTAAAGTTTGTTAAGAGAATTCCGTGCCTCGAATTACGGTCTCCCGTCTTGAAAGACCTGCTTATGTCTTTGCAGTTGACGGTGGTGAAGATAACAAGCCTTGGTATCATGATATCAAGCAATTCCTGAAAGCTCAAGAATACCCAGTGTAAACACCCCAAATTTTCCCTCACTCATTTCACCATGGCTTGTGATCTTTCACATTTGCATTAGTTCAATCATAGCATATCATATTGCATTTTTTGCTTCATTGCATTGGTTCAAATTCATCTGCATCTAGGGTTTGTGATCTGAGCAAACCAAGGGTCATCTGAGCCACTCCAAAGGACATTAATCATCTCAAGGGGGTACATGTATGTTCAAGAATCATATTATATCCTCCCAAGATCAAGGAAGTCAGAAAATCACAAGAACTGAGAAAGGCATGGAAGCAGAGCCAAGCTTAACTGCACAGATAACCTTAAATTAGGGTTTTGGTTTCAGAGGCCATAAATCCAAATTTTTTGGTCACTCTTGTTTCTATTGGTCTCTATGTGTTATAAGGATCATACATACCAATTTTCATGAAGAAATTCAATGGGGAAGGCATCTGATCAATAGATGACTTCTTGAGCAAGTCAGTGCAAAATCAGGGCATCTGAGGCCCCCAATCATCCAACCAAAGGGTCTTCTCTATCATTTTGGGTGTATATGATCTTTATTTGATCTTATAAGAGTTTAGAAATTCACAAAATTGAAGAGTTTCAAGCCATTTGCAAAGTTGCCATTTTGGGAAAGTTACTTGTAATGCAAAATTGCCATTTTAGGAAAGTTTTTCAACCTCCTCTTTCTCAACCAAGAATGCTTCAAATGAAAAATTCTTGGTCATGAAAGTTGTATATTGGATCATTCCCTTTTCAAAAAGTACAAGAACTTGATCTAATTCATCATAGAACTCAAGTTATGGCCATGCAAAGTTGGGAAAAATCACTAAATTTCACTTATGCACCAAAGAGGGAAACTTGCAAAAACTCATACCAAGGCAAAATGTGACCTCTAATTAACTTCTAACCATTACACAAACATGATACATGACCTAAAAGTCAAAATGGCCCAAGGAATCACTCATTTTCATGCCTTGATCATCAAGTATTTCAAAAGGGGCCAAAACCTTCACAAATTGCAAAATACCCAAAATCTTGACATCCACTTGTGCCAGCTCTTCAAATTAGTTTCCATGGACCTCCCTAAAGCCAGCTGACTCGAGCCATGCCTCATAACCAGCCTGCCATGAGCCCATACCTCAAAGGACAACTCTCTTAACTTTATGCAAATTGAGCCATACCAATCAAACTATTCCACAACAACTCTCTGACCTATCAAAGATTTATACATGGACCAAAAGAAACTCAACACACACAACAAGCAAGGTTGAATCCTCCCACAACTCAGCAACCACCAAAACTCCCTCTTATGCATTTATCTTCGAAACTGAGCAACTAAGCTTCAAACATCAAAACAAACTCCACAAAACAACTCACCATCAACCTCTGATCATTTCCCAACCATCACCTTGCCCTGAAAACCCCCATATCAAAAACCCGATTTTGGCCCCTCCATGAACTGAACTTCAGCAAACTTCACATAGAGGCCATATAAACTCCTACCAAGCTTTGCAAACTCTTCAGGAGGATCATTGGGGGTGATTTGAAGCAAAGAAACAGCCAGAAAGCTCTAGGGTTGAAAGCTTCGCTTCAGGTAGCCATGGAATTTATTTTTCCAGAACTCTTGTTTTAAGTTTCTAAATGCTTAAGCTTGCTTCCCTGAATACACTGTGTTGCACCCCAAAATTTGCCCTCACAATACAAGACTTTGTGTGCTAAGAAGGTTCACAAGGTTCACAAGATTTACAATACTTACAAGACCTTTCACGAGGTTCATGAAGTCTACAAGTCACTTTATGAGGTTCACAAGGTTCACAAGATTCACAATGCTTTCAAGACCTTTCATGAGGTTCATGAAGTCTACAAGATACTTTATGAGGTTCACAAGGTTCACAAGGTTCACAATACCTCCCATGAGTTTCACAAGACATTTTATGATGGTTCACAAGGTTCACAAAGTTCACAATTGGTCAGAAGAATTGACAATTCCCTCAGACAATGCACCTCCTAAGCAGTGCATCCAAAACTAGGGTTTTGACTTTAATCAGGCTAAATGGATTTCCAAGACTTCAAGTGAGCTTCATAACATCTTATATGTGTGTGAGAACCCCCATGACAAGTTTCAAGACTTTTCTCAAAAGTTTGCTCAGTCAAATGATCAGATAAGTCAAAATCAGTCAAAGTAGTTAAAAAGTCAAACTGAGGTCAACTGTGGTCAAACCAAAGTCAAACTTCATGATTTTTTGCCAACATCAAGTATATGAAGTAAAATTCATCATTTGATCAAGGGTTGATCATGATTCATCAAGGAGATTTCAGATCATCAAGAATCAGGAGTTTCTAAATTAGGGTTTCCTCAGTAAAAGTCAACTGAACTTTGACCAGCCATAACTTTCACATACTTCATCACCAAGTCTCCACTAAAAGCTCATTTTGAAGGAAATTGAATTCTCTACAACTTTGTGTCTCACAAGACAATCCCAAAAATGCTTCATTTGGAAGGTATGAGCTAAGAAATTATAGGTCCTTTTGAAAGTCAACAAAAAGTCAACAACTTCAAAAGGGCATAACTTGAGATTGGAAAATGATATGGACATGAAACCAGTGGGGTTGTTTAGAGGACTCTTTAAGCTTTCCAAAATGTCCAAGAACACCCTCATAGCATTAAAATTGAAGGATGTGTGCCCTTGCAAAGTTGGGAAATTTTGGGTTGGTTTATGATGAAAATGGAGGTCTAAAACCAATTTCTTCCGAATGAGCTTGCCAAATGATGACCCAATCCACACTATGACTTCATGCACGACCCAGGTCAATAAAAATCAGATTTTTTATTATTTCATTTTTATTTATTTTGATTTAATTCATTAAAAATCATTTTAAATAAAAATAAAATATAAAAGTCTAAGATTTAAATTGGATTAAGCTTCTAGAAATTCATAAATTTGATTAGAATTGAAGTGGAAAGAAAATCATGAGGATTAGCCTAAAATAGCAAGTGTTCATACAAGAATATTTGATTTTTAAGGTGTAAACACCCCAAATTTGCCCTCACCCATTTCACCATGGCTTGTGATCATTTCATATGCATAAACACAATCATACCATCTCATATCTCAATTTTGAGTCACTGCATTGGTTCTAAGTCATCTGCACCTAGGGTTTGTGGTTTGAGCAATCCAAGAGCCTCTTGAGCCACTCCAAAGGTCATCAATTACTTCAAAGGGGTCTATGTGTGTGCAAGCATCATATTATGTCCTCTCAAAGTCAGGAATGCCAAAGAATCACAAGAACTGGGATTGGTATGGATGCAGAGCCAAGTTTGACTGCACAGTTGACCTAAAATTAGGGTTTTGGTTTCAGAGGCCATAACCCCAATTTTTTTGGTCATTCTTGTTTCCATTGGTCTCTATATGGTATAGAGAGTATGCATATCATTTTTCATGAAGAAATTCCATGGGGAAGTCATCTGATCAAGAGTTGACTTTTCAGACAAGTCAGTGTAAAATCAGGGCATCTGAGGCCCCCAATGACCCAACCAATGGGTGATCTTCATCATTTTGAGTGTATATGATCTTTATTTGGTCATGGAAGAAGGTTGAAGTTCATAAAAATCAAGAATTTAGGGTTTTTGCAAATGTTGACTTTTTGGGCATAGTTGACTTTTCAAGAATGCTTCATTTTAGGTCATTTTTCAAGCCTTGATTCTTGGTCCAAAAATGCTTCAAATGGAAAAACTTTGGTCATGAAAGTTGTAGATTACATCTTTCCCTTTTCAAAAAGTACAAGAACATGATCAAACTCTTCTTGGATCAAAAGTTATGGTGTGACAAAGTTGGCAAAAATCATTGATTTTCAAAGCATGCCTCAAATGGAAATTTTGCAAAATCATGAACCAAAGCCAATTGTGACCTCTAATTCATTTCAAACCATGACACAAACTTTCCTTAGGCCTTAAAAGTCAGAATTGGACCAAGGTTTCTCATGTTTTGGTTCATGTAACAAGACTTTCTTTCATGTGAACCATAAAGTAACAAGTTGCAAAACCACTCATTTCTCTTCACCAACTTGTTGCATTGGCCCTTGAACCAAGCTAGCCCTTTCCCCTCATTGTGCTGCGCATAGCCCATGCCATGTACTTGCCTAGATCATGAGCCATACTTGCCTTACACAAAACTTGACTTTTTGCAAAAGCAAACTTACCAATCACTATAGGCCAGGTCACATCATCTGACCTATAGGATTAAAATACATTATCATTTGGCAAGCCAAAGATATCAAGAAGAAAAGCTGAAACTCACTCATCCAACACATTCACAAAAACACTCCTTTTTGCATAAGCCTTCGAATCTGCCTCCACAAGCTCAGAACACTCAAACCATTTCCACACTTCAACTCACCATACTTCATAGACCTCAAAGCACCAAGAGCCAGGCTTGATTTGAGCAAGAATACCCCATTGCCATTATTCACCTCAGCCTGCATTTTCCTTCGAATCTCTCTCCACAAACCTAAAACACAAGAACAAACCCCACCAACAATCTTTACTCACCTCACTGACCAGAAACCAACCATTGTTTTGGCCTGAAACACCCCATGTCTCAAATACGATTTTCACATGCCCTTGGTCAGAGCTTCTGCAAACTCACTCCAGAGGTTGTTTAAACTCCAACTAAGCATCCAAAGCTTCAAAGGTGGATCATTGGGACCTGATTGAGCCAAAGAATCATCCAGGAAGCTCCTAAATCAAAAGCTCCATCTCAGGTGACACCATGAACTTTTTTTCCAGAACTCCATTTTCTTGTTAGAATCTTGTTTAGCATGTTGCACTGATCATTGGGATCTATTTACTTTTGAAAATGGGCAATAAATGAGCTTGTTATGGTGTTCTGAAAGTTTGACCTAGAAATTTCATTGCTTCGATTCTTGTTTGTGTGTGAGTTTAAACATGATTTGATGTTGGATTCGTGCTTAGGATAGTTGGTAGATGGTTTCTGGAGGTTTGGAGCTTCTGATTTGGCCTGGGGAGAGAGATGGCATTTTGAGGTGAACGGAGAAGATGACCGGAACACTGTTCCGGTCATCTGAGAGTGATTAACGGCAGGGTTAGGGTTTTAAGCATTAATTAGCGAATTTGAATTTGGACCGTGAGATCTGGCGCCAAGTCAATTCCCGCCCTGGCCACTTTAAATCTCACGCGTTGGATCAGCATACTTTCACTTAATTCATTTAAAATTCATTTATTTTCATATTTATTTCATTTGTTTTGCATAATTATTTAAAAATAGTAAAAAATGCATAAAAATTATGAAACTTTTTCTTCTGAGTTTTATTAATTTTTATGACCCAAAAATATTTTTATTTTATTTTTTATCATTAAAAAAGTATTTTTAAATATTTAAAAGATTATTTTTAATTGATTAATGGAAATTAATTAATTAAAAATACTTTTAGGTATTTAAAAATCACCAAAAAATTCATGAAATGTTCTAAGACATTTAGAAACATTGTCCAACCTTCAAACCAAATTTCTTTTTTGATCTTGATGCATTTTAAGAATTTTTCATTGAATTAAATCATATTTTGTGCATTATTTTGATCATAAGTTCAAAAAATCATTTCTGCCTATTTGAGAAGAGTTGGACATTGATTCTTTTTGCTTTGTTTTGTGGGTAAAATGGCCATGATTTGTTTACTCATTTTCAATTTGTTTGGTATTTCTTTTGTTTAAGAGCCCTAAAAACCCTAATAACTTAGAAAATTCATATCTTGAGATTGGTTGAGAGTTGAGACCTCCCCTTTGGACCTTGGTTTAGTATAGGTTTAGGGTTTCTTTGGGTGGCATTTTCCTTTTTTTATATTAGGGTTTGTTTCTGTTTTTGGTTTTTGTTTGTTGTTTGATCCATAAACCCTAATTTGGGCTTCCATTTGCATACCTCTTGCATTCTCTTGCATAATATGACTTGTCATGACATTTCAAGCATTCATGTGTTTCATTTGACATCTTAAGACATATTAGAAGCATGTTTGATCATTGCATCTTGTATTTTCCATGTGATATGCCATTTGCAATCCATAGCATTTCATGTATGATCATGGTTCTAAACTTGTTTCATTTGCATCCATAAGTTTGTATGATCATCCCCATGCTTTGTTTCATGTTTGCATCATCCCATAACATCATTAACATCATGTATGTGCTTCTGGTTTTGGTTTGCATCATGCCATTCCATCTCATTCTGCATTGCATTGCATCTTTCTCACTAACTTTTCAGGTGGTAAGCAACTTTGAGAAGTGAATTTGCCTTCACTTCTCACAATTTATTTTCATCTCTCTCATGCATCCTTGCTGCATTTTGTTATGTGTTTGAGTTTGAGCTTGCTCATTCTTGTTCCTCCCACTTTCTTTCTTCAAGTGACTTGACTTCTTGAATGAAGCAAGTCACTTTGCTTCTCTTGATCCTTTCATCTGCTTCCTGGTTGCCTTTGAAGATTGTTCTTGTTTAACCTCACAAACTTTAGGAACAACTAAGCATGACAATGAATTAGGGTTTTGATTAGTCTCCCCTCATAGTTTTACCTTTGTGTCTCTTTTGAGTCTTCTCTTTCTCACCTCATAATCAGGGATTAAACCCTAAAGGCTTTAAGGCTTTGTGATTAAGCTTATGCCTGCATCCTTCTATTAGGATGGAGTGTATAACTTTAATCCTAAGTGTTAAACCCTTCATGTGTTTAAATCTCTTAATCAATTCACTTAATAACCATCAAGACATTACACTTGTAACTTGGGCCTTGCATTAGGGTTCTAATTCTTCCTTAATTGGTTAAGAAGGACTAACCCTAGTGTTAATGGACAAGTCCCCCTCAAGTTGTCTTACAAATCATAAAACTCACTTCATCATCTTATCATTAAATAAAATCCACTTAATCAAAGGCTTGTTTTGTCATGAGTTTAATCCCTAATCATGGATTAAGTTGAGGAGCTTTCCTCAGCTTAAACATCCTCATCTATTATCCTTCTATTAGGATGGTGTAATGAGTCTGTTTAATCCTTGATTATGGCTTAACCTCATTACTCAACACTAAACAAAAACACCAAAAACATCTAAGTAATCACAAGTAGGTTAATGATCTTAATCCTACATCAAAGGTGATTAAGTGTGAGAATCTGACTTCACATTTAAGGTATTCTCATTACCCCTAATCAGAGGGATGATGTGATGAGTTTACCAAATCCATTGGTTTAGGCTTAAGCTCATTAACTTATGACAAACTTTCAAAAGCAATAAAAGACTGAAAACACAAAAACAAACAATAATCGTCTCCTCCGGGATTCTTTTCTCATCACCTTCACTCACAAACGAGAACTTGCTTCTTCCGTCTAATGCAAGACAGTTTGCACCTGAGCCAGACAGGTCATACACTTGAGCATAGACAAGTAAGCAGTTCACAAGTCAATTCATCTTTAAGTCTCTTTGGGTCGAACTATGGTGTTCTGACTTCCTCATTGCACGGGAGGATACGTAGGCATAACTTAACAGTTATCGAACAAAAGTCTCTGTATATTCCCCCTCTTTCTAGCCTCATTCTTTTAGCCTCATGATCTTGAGCATTTCACTCCTGTTCTTACACTGACACTTCACTTATATACTTCACTTTTCTCTTACACTGACACCTGTACATTTTGTTTTCCAGCTCTTTTACACACAAATTGCACTGACACTACCCCTTTAAAACACAAATCTTTCAAGCGTGGATCCCGTCGAGTACGGCGGACAATCTGGGTGCTAATACCTTCCCAGGTTGTAACCAACCCCCTTTCTCAGTCTCTCTGGTTCGCAACCGTCTTATCCATCTCTTTCTAGGCCTATGCAGCATTGCCTTTCCTCCGGGATAAAAATGCCTAGCTGGCGACTCTATTCATCTCCAGTGAGTTCACGGCTGTGTGTTCTCATTGTCCCTCTCGCCGACCGTTCGCGTCTGTACCTTCATATGATCCGTTTTCATTTGTCGGGAGCGATAGCTTGGCGACTCTGCTGGGGACCCTTATACTGCAACCAGGGCTTCTGGTTCTTATTGTGGGTTTCCTCCTAGCGCTTGATTGATTTGTGTTTACTGGGGTGTTATGTGCTTATTTGTGTTTGTATATGTTTTATTTTTTGCTTTATGTACAGTTGCTTTACTGCTTTCTTTATTGCTTTTGTATATATCATACTGTCATGTTGTCTGGCTGGATCTGGTTTTGCTTTGGTGGGTGGGTGTTCCATTGAGAGTTAAGGTCCTATACCTGGGACCTGAGTGACACCTAGGCTAGAGTGAATCATATTCTTTCCCATTCCATTTCGGTCTGGTGCGGGAATATGAAACACGGTTCAGATATGGGTTTCTTCTTGAGAACTCTGTGTTGCAGATTTCCTGCAGTGCTAGGGCTATCTGGGAAGCCTGCTAAGTCTGGATGACCTTTTAGTATTGACCTTCAGAAACTGAGGTGAATTAGAGGAGGAACTTTTATGGTTATTGTAAACACTGTACCTCCGGGTTAGAAGTGTTTACACTTCTCATAACTGATCCAAGTCTGAGGATCCTTGTTTTAGAACACCACCTGTGAGGGGGTTGGGCTGTTTACAGGTTTGCAGGTACCTTGACCTTAGAATACCCTGTTACTTTGATTGTTTAAGAATGCTCCATTTTGGACAGTTCTTGTGATTCTAAACCCTGGACATGTGGCTCTTTATTTGAGTCCCCCACCTTGGTTACTGGATTTATAGACCTCCAACTGGAATTCTTGAACACACTTGGACCTATATCAGGGCATTTTGATCAGATCCAGCTCAGTCATAGACCCTTTGCATATCATTTGCATACATAATCATTGCATCATATTGACATTTGCTTATTTGTTTCAGGGTATCCATCTTCATTTGGTTTTGGTTTTGACCCTATCTTCAGTATTGGCCCATCTTCACCAACACCTGCTTCAGTTATCAGCTGTCTGCTTCAGCTATCACCAGCACCAGCCAACCAGTGGCTCATCACTTCAGCATTGTCATCAGCACCTGTCTCTACTCAGTCTTCAGCATCATAGCTCCTAAAAAGAGCAATATCACCTATCACTTCTTCCAACCAGAGTTATCAGACATCAGGAGGATTCAGACCCTGATCACTCCAGATCACATACCCTTGTTCAGGGAGCATTATGGGGATATACTTGACATGGTTATGGATCTGGACCCATCACAAAGAAGCCTCATCCACACCTGCATTCAGTTCTATGATCCCCCACTGAGATGTTTCACCTTTCAAGACTTTCAGTTGGGCCCTTTGTTAGAAGAATACTCATCATTGGTTGGTTTGCCTATCAGGGGTGGAATCCCTTTCAACCCTGAGAGGGTCTTTCCTGCTAATGGAGAAGTAGCAAAAGCTTTGCATCTGGAACCTGTTTTGGTTGAGCAGCATATGACCTCTAAAGCTGGAATCCCTGGTTTTCATCTGGACTTCTTAATTTCTCAAGCTAGTCTGAAGGCTTCCCTGGGGGAGTGGAAAGCTGTTTGTGCTTTGTTGGCCCTAAGTGTATATGGAATTGTGTTGTTTGCAGATGAGCCTCGATTCATTAGCAAGAATGCAATCCATCTGTTCATTCTGAAGAACCCAGTGCCAACTTTATTGGGGGATCTTTACTATTCAGTGCATCAGAGGAATGAGAAGCAGAGGGGAAGGTTAGTGAGGTGTTGTGCTCCATTGTTCCATACTTGGCTTCTCAGGCATCTACCCAGGACAGATGCATTTTTAAACCCTCATCAGCAGAGTAACTGGGCTAAGAGACTCACTACTCTAACTTCAGCAGATATCAGATGGTGCACTCAGAGCACCAAGGGCAGGGATATCATCACCAGCTGTGGACATTTTCCCAATGTGCCTTTAATAGGAGTTAAGGGAAGTATCAATTACAACCCTCTGCTGTTCAGGAGGCAATTGGGCTATGCACTGGTCCACACTCCTAGGGCACAAGACTTGGTGGAGACCCTTTATTGTGAGAACAAGGTTAGTTTGGCTGTTGTTAGGCAGGCTGCCTGGGCCTGGGATAATGTTCAAACCAGGGGAGTCACCATTCTGGGGAAGTGCAATAATGTGGCATCAGCACAATATTATGAGTGGTCCCGTGCCAGGGCTCAATTCTCTGGAATGCCCTTTACCATAGAAGACATGCCTGAGTCACCTTCAGCACCACCCCCTGCCACCATCAGTTTGGAGGAGTTTGAGAGCTTGAAGGAAAGGAATGAGAAGCTAACCCAGGCTTTGCAGAAGACCCTTCGGGAGAGGAGTGAAGGTATAAGGGAGATTGAGAGATTGGAGAAGTTGAGAGTGGAGCATTTGACTAAGATTGAAAAGTCTGGGGATTATATCAAAAAGTCTAAGGCTGGTGAACAAATTCTGAAGAATGCTTGCAAAGAAGCCCAGTTCCAGAGAGCAAGAACAGACTTGTACTTGAAGGAGAGTCAAGCCCGGTGGGTCAGGATCACCGAGGCTCGTACCCTGGAAGACAAGAGAGTTCAAGACAAGATGGAGCAACTTGAAGCTAATGCAAAAGAACAGCAAGAAGCCCTGGCAGCAGCCCAGAGGGAAATATCAGAATTGAAGATTAAAGCAGGGGTGAAGAGGTCCAAAGACCAAAGTCAGCACAAGAAGCTAGCAGCAGCTGTTGCAACCCGGAACCTCCTTATCCGGAATCTCACGGAGCGTCCGGCTGATCCTGTGACCGAAGCACTTCTCAAGGAAGTTCGTGAGGACGAGTTTAGCCTTGGTGTTTGACCATTTGCTTGTTGTTGTTTCTATTCCATGTACTTTTACTTTTTGTGATGTATTTTGACCCCTTAAGGGGCTTGTGTTGTAAAATGAACAAATTGTATTATTTCACCTTATGTAATATATTCATGTTAGTTTACTTCGGAAGCAACATTCAACAGCATCTTCAAGGGTCTGGAAGGGTCAAAACTGAAGGCCAAACCGGATACCTTGAGAACAAATAAGCATAACTGCATTGCATGCTAACCCTTTGTTTGTTTTGTAGGTTCTTGTTTTGTTGTTGCTAACCTCTATTGTGATGTTCAGGAACTATTGCTAGGCGCCGGGTATTTCCTCTCAACCGTCCGCACCGTTATCCAACCCGAAACAACCTTCCGGGAATTCAAATGGATCAGATGCAGCAGGACCTTACTGAGGTCAGAAATCAAATGGAAAATGAAAGGCTAGAAATGAGGAACCAAATGACTCAGTTTATGGAAGTTATGAACAACATGGCTCAGAGCCAGGAAAGATTGAGAGCCATGGTGGAAAGGCAGAATCAAGAAGAGCCCCATGTGGGAACTGCTGGCACAAGTAACAACGAGAGGGTCCAACCTCATGTCAATCCCCCAGTTTTTGGACCCCATCTCCATCCAGAGGCCAACATCCCAGTCAATATACAAGGGACTGCCACAGCAGGGAGGGTACTACAGGAAGACCCTCAAGAAGACCAGTTCACGGTAATGGGTGCTGGAGAAGAAGCTTATGATAGGAGATTGGATGAGATAGCTGAGAAATTGAGGTCCTTAGAATCTCAAAACTCTTTGGGCTTCGATGTCATGGATATGGGCTTGGTAGACGGGGTCAGGATCCCCCATAAGTTCAAGCCTCCTTGCTTTGAAAAATACAACGGGACTTCATGCCCCCGGACTCACTTACAGTCATTTCTGGGAAGGCTGAAGGCCTATACAATGGATGAGAAGCTCTGGATGTTCTATTTCGAAGACAGCTTAACTGGAGCGTCGAGAGAATGGTACTCTCACTTGACAAGGGCAACTATTAGATGCTGGAAGGACCTGGCAGAGGCCTTCATCAGACAGTATCAGTATAATCTAGACATGGCACCCAACAGGACCCTGTAAACACCCCAAATTTGCCCTCACCCATTCACACCATGGCTTATGGTCATCTCATATGCATAAACACAATCATATCATCTCACATCTCATTTTTGATTCACTGGATAGTTTCTAAGGCATCTGCACCTAGGGTTTGTGATCTGAGCCATCCCAAAGCATCTTGAGGCACTCCAAAGGCCACCAATCAACTCAAAGGGGTCCATGTGTGTTCTTATATCATATTTCACCTCCTCAAAGTCAAAAATACAAAGGAATCACAAGAACTAGGGTTTGAGTGGATGCAGAGCCAGGTTGAACTGCACAGTTGACTGAAAATTAGGGTTTTGGTTTCAGAGGCCATAACTCCAAGTTTTTTGGTCATTCTTGTTTCCATTGATCTCTATATGGTATAGGGAGTATGCATATCAATTTTCATGAAGAAATTCCATGGGGAAGTCATCTGATCAAGAGTTGACTTTTCAGACAAGTCAGTGCAAAATCAGGGCATCTGAGGCCCCCAATGACCCAACCAATGGGTGATCTTCATCATTTTGAGTGTATATGGTCTTTATTTGATCATGGAAGAAGATTGAAGTTCATAGAAATCAAGAATTTAGGGTTTTTGCTAATGTTGACTTTTTGGGCATAGTTGACTTTTCAAGAATGCATCATTTTAGGTCATTTTTCAAGCCTTGATTCATGATCCAAAAATGCTTCAAATGGAAAAACTTTGGTCATGAAAGTTGTAGATCTCATCTTTCCCTTTTCAAAAAGTACAAGAGCATGATCAAACTCTTCTTGGATCAAAAGTTATGGCCATGCAAAGTTGGCTAAAATCATTAATTTTCAAGGCATGCCTCATTTGGAAACTTTGCAAAATCTTGGACCAATGCATCATGTGACCTCTAATTCATTTCAAACCATTACACAAACATTCTCTAAGTCCTAAAAATCAGAATTGGATCAAATTTGCTCATGGCTTGGTTTGTGTAACAAGACTTTATCACATGTGAACCAAAATGTCACAACTTGCAAAAACCATCATGATCACTTCACCAACTTGATACATTGGCTGCTGAGCTTTGCTAGACCTCTCCCTCATCCTTGCTGCGCCAGCCCATGCCTTGTACTTGCCTAGACTTTGAGCCATGCCTCACTTACACAAAAGTTGACTTTTTGGCAAAAGCAAACTTACCAATCACAAAAGCACAAGTCACATCAAGAAGCCAATCAGCATTGTTTATACAAACAATTTGCAAGCAAAACATGATAACACACAAGGCTGAAGCTTCCTCATTCACAACATTCACAAAAACCTCCCATCTTGCAACTTGCTTCGAATTCTTCTCCACAGCCACTAAACATTCAAGCTAACTTCACCAATCATCTCACCTGGCTCCATAGACCTCAAACCACCCAAAGCACAAGCCTGAAACAGCCAAGAGACCCCACTGCCATTTCTCATTCCATTTCTGCAGTTGCTTTCGAATCTCCTTCCCTAGCTCACAAACAGCCAAACAAACCTTGCAAAGCTTCTCCATACATCATTCAGACCTCAAACCATCATTCACCATGACCTGAAAGAGCCAGAATCACCATAGCCATTGTTGGCTGAGCTTGAAGCAGGAGCATTCGAATCTCATCATCCAGCCAACTCAAACTCATTTTGAGCACTCAAATATCATCAAGGGGTTCTAAGGAGTAGATTGCACATAAAGAGAAGGCCAGAAAGTCCTCAAGTGGAAAGCTTCAAATCTCAGGTAGCCTGAAATTTATTTTTCCAGAAATGATTTTTCTTGTTACAAATTTGTTCTTCATGCCTTGCTGATCATTCTGGTACCATTAGTTTTTGAAATGGTTGTGATTTGAGCATTTAATTTGCTTCTGAAGCTCGCGTGCCCTAGAACTTATTTTCTTCGATTCAGTTGATTTAAGAAATATAAATTTGTTTTGGGAGAGGGGTTTGATTCGTGAGAGGCTGGAGATCATTTCCCAATTCATAGATTTTGTTTTTGTTACGTTTTGAGGGGTTTGGGGATTTTTCAGGTGAGGTGCTGGCCGGAGAAGACGACCGGAGGTCTTCTCCGGCCACCTGAAAGTCATTAGGGCTTAATCCAGTAATTAAATGCCATTTGAATTCAGGCCATAGGATCCGTTGACTCCCTTGACTTCGCGCGCATGTGGATGGCCCAGATGTGCTCATTATGCCCTAATCCACGTGTTTTATCTAATTAATCATATTTTAATCAGAAACAATCCTGGCCACAAGATCACGCGCCAGTCAACACTTTTAAATTCTAGGCTCATCCTGGCCCTCCACGCTGCATACTTCCATTTAATTTAATTTTTATTTTCATTTCTTTTCATTTAACTTGCATATTTAATTTAAAATAGCAAAAAATTCATAAAAATTATGAAACTTTTTCTTTAAAGTTTTATTAATTTTCATGACACAAAAACATTTTTATTTTATTTTTTATCATTAAAAAAGTATTTTTAAATATTTAAAAGATTATTTTCAATTGATTAATGAAAATTAATTTATTAAAAAATACTTTTAGGTATTTAAAAACTACAAAAAAATTCATGAAATGTTCTAAGACATTTAGAAACATTGTCCAACCTTCAAACCAAATTTCTTTTTTGATCTTGATGTATTTTAAGAATTTCTCATTGAATTAAATCATTTTTTATGCATTATTTTGATCATAAGTTTGAAAATTCATTTCTGCCTTTTGAAGAAGGTTGAGACATTGGTTCTTCTTGCATTGTTTTGTGTTTGGCATGTATTTTCAAGGATAAAAAGGCCATGAATTGTTCTTGCATTTTCAAATTGTTTGGCATTTGTTTTGTTAAGAACCCTAAAAAACCCTAATAACTTGCAAAATTCATATCTGGAGTTTGGTTGAGAGTTGAGAGCTCCCCTTTGGGCAGTGGTTTATTATAGGTCTAGGGTTTCCTTGGGTATCATTTTCCATTTTTACCTTAGGGTTTTGCTTCTGTTTTTGGTTTGTGTTTGATGTTTGATCCATAAACCCTAATTTGGGCTTTCATTTGCATCCCTCTTGCATTTCCTTGCATAACATGACTTGTCTTTGCATTTTGTGCATTCTTATGATTCATTTGACATCTTAAGACATGTATAAAGCATCTTTGATCATTGCATTACATATTTGCCATGTCATTTGTCTTGTATGATTCATAACTTTTCATGCTTGTTCATGCTCCTTAACTTGCATCATTTGCATTCATGATCTTGTATGAACATCTCCTTTGTCTTGCCTCATGTTTGCAGCACCTCATAACATCATTAACATCATGTGCATGTTTCTGGTTTTGCTTAGCATCATATCATTTCACCTCATCTTGCATTGCATTGCATTTCTTTCTAACATTTCAGGTGGTAAGTAAACTTGAGAAGTGGATTTGCCTTCACTTCTCATAACTTTTCTTTTCATCTCTCTTGCATCCATTGCTGCATTTCTATTTGTGTTTGAGATTGAGCTTGCTCATTCTTTCTCTTCCCACTTTCTTTCTTCAAGTGACTTGACTTCTTGAATGAAGCAAGTCACTTTGCTTCTCTTGATCTTATTCATCTGCTTCCTGGTGGTTCCTCTGAAGATTGTTCTTGAAAACCTCACAAACCTTAGGATCATCCAAGCATGACAATGAATTAGGGTTTTGATTAGTTCCCCCCATAGTTTTTACCTTTGTGTCTCTCTTTGGGTCTTCTCTTCTCACCTCATAATCAGGGACTAAACCCTAAAGGCTTTAATACTTTGTGATTAAGCTTATGCCTGCATCCTTCTCTTAGGATGGAGTGTATAACTTTAATCCTAAGTATTAAACCCTTAAGGTGTTTAAATCTCTTAATCAATTCATCTAATAAATATCAAGACATTACACTTGTAACTTGGGCCTTGCATTAGGGTTCTAATTCTTCCTTAATTGGTTAAGAAGGACTAA
The DNA here is from genome assembly GCA_963966055.1 of Lathyrus aphaca. NCBI lineage: Eukaryota > Viridiplantae > Streptophyta > Magnoliopsida > Fabales > Fabaceae > Lathyrus > Lathyrus aphaca. The sequence goes on from OZ014519.1 coordinate 412,504,880, forward strand.
CCCTAGTGTTAATGGACAAGTCCCCCTCAAGTTGTCTTACAAACCATAAAATTCACTTCATCATCATACCATTAAATAAAATCCACTTACTAAAGGTTTGTTTTGGCATGGGTTTAATCCCTAATCATGGATTAAGTTGAGGAGTCTTCCTCAGCTTAAACATTCTCATCTATTATCCTTCTTTTAGGATGGTGTAATGAGTCTGTTTAATCCTTGATTATGGCTTAACCTCATTACTCAACACTAAACAAAATCACAAAAACATCTAAATAATCACAAGTAGGTTAATGATCTTAATCCTACGCTGAAGGTGATTAAGTGTGAGAATCTGACTTCACACTTAAGGTATTCTCATTACCCCTAATCAGAGGGAAGATGTGATGAGTTTACTAAATCCATTGGTTTAGACTTAAGCTCATTATCTTATGACAAAAATCCAAAAAAAGAAATAAAAGACTGAAAATACAAAAAAAACAAACAATAATCGTCTCCTCCGGGATTCTTTTCTCATCACCTTCACTCATAAACGAGAACTCGCTTCTTCCGTCTAATGCAAGACAGTCAGCATCTGTGCCAGACAGATCATACACTTGAGCATAGGCAAGTAAGCAGTTCACAAGTCAATTCACCTTTCAGTCTCTTTGGGTCGAACTACGGTGTTCTGACTTCCTCATTGCACGAGAGGATACGTAGGCATAACTTAACAGTTATCGAACAAAAGTCTCTGTATATTCCCCCTCTTTCCAGTTTCATTTTTTAAGCCTCATGATCTTGAGCATACTCTTTTCCTTACACTGACACATCATTTATACACTTCACACTTCCTTTACACTGACACCTGTACATTCTTTTCCAGCTATTTTATATACAGATTGCACTGACACTACCCCTTTAAAACACAAATCTTTTAAGCGTGGATCCCGTCGAGTACGGCGGACAATCTGGGTGCTAATACCTTCCCAGGTTGTAACCAACCCCCTTTCTCAGTCTCTCTGGTTCGCAAACCGTCTTATCCATCTTTTCTTAGGTCTATGCAGCATTACCTTTCCTCCGGGATAAAAATGCCTAGCTGGCGACTCTATTCATTCTCCAGTGAGTTCACGGCTGTGTGTTCTCATTGCTCTTTTCGCCGATCGTTCGCGCTTGTACCTGGATGCAAATCTTTGGGAGCGACAGCTTGGCGACTCTGCTGGGGAGATCCTTACACTGCAACCAGGGCTTCTGGTTCTTTTTGTGGGTTCCTCCTAGCGCTTGATTGATTTGTGTTTACTGGGGTGTTATGTGCTTATTTGTGTTTGTATATTTGTTTTATTCTTACTGCTTTATGTACAGTTGCTTTATTGCTTTCTTTATTGCTTTTGTATATATCATACTGTCATGCTGCTGGCTGGATCTGGTTTTTCTTTGGTGGGTGGGTGTTTCATTGAGAGTTAAGGTCCTATACCTGGGACCTGAGTGACACCTAGGCTAGAGTGAATCATATTCTTTCCCATTCCATTTCGGTCTGGTGCGGGAATATGAAACACGGTTCAGATATGGGTTTCTTCTTGAGAACTCTGTGTTGCAGATATCCTGCAATGCTAGGGCTATCTGGGAAGCCTGCTAAGTCTGGATGACCTTTTAGTACTGACCTTCAGAAACTGAGGTGAATTAGAGGAGGAATTGTTATGGTTATTGTAAACACTGTACCTCCGGGTTAGAAGTGTTTACACTTCTCATAACTGATCCAAGTCTGAGGATCCTTGTTCTAGATCACTACCTGTGAGGGGGTTGGGCTGTTTACAGGTTTGCAGGTACCTTGACCTCAGAATACCCTGTTACTTTGACTTTGTTAAGAGTACTCCATGTTGGACAGTTCTTGTGATTCTAAAACCCTGGACTTGTGGCTCTTTATTTGAGTCCCCCACCCTGGTTACTGGATTTTTAGACCTCCATCTGGAATTCTTGAACACACATGGATCTATACCAAGGCAGTTGATCAGATCCAGCTCAGTCACAAACCCCTGCATATCATTTGCATACATACTCATTGCATCATATTAACATGTGCTTATTTGTGTTTCAGGGTATCCACCTTCATCTCTGGTTTTGGTTTTGACCCCATCTGCAGTATTGACCTATATCCACCAGCACTTGCTTCAGCTTGTCAGCCATATACTTCAGTTACTTGCACTAGCCAGCCAGTGGCCCACTCCTCAGCATCATCATCAACACTTGTCCTACTCAGTCTTCAGCATCATGGCTCCAAAGAAAAGCAACATCACCTATCATTTCTTCCAGCCAGACTTATCAGACATCAGGAGGATCCAAACCCTGATCACTCCAGATCACATACCCCTGTTCAGGGAGAGTTATGGAGATATACTGGACATGGTTATGGATCTGGACCCTTCACAGAGGAGCCTCATCCACACCTGCATTCAGTTTTATGATCCCCCATTGAGATGTTTCACCTTTCAAGACTTTCAGTTGGGTCCTCTTTTGGAAGAATACTCATATTTGGTTGGTTTGCCTATCAGGAGGGAAATCCCTTTCAACCCTGAAATGGTCTTTCCCAGCAATGGAGAGATAGCAAAAGCTTTGTATCTGGAGCCTGTTTTGATTGAACAGCACTTGACCTCTAAGGCTGGGATCCCTGGATTTCATCTGGACTTCCTGATTTCTCAAGCTAGTTTGAAAGCCTCCCTGGGGGAGTGGAAAGCTGTTTGTGCTCTTTTGGCCTTGAGTGTATATGGAATTGTATTGTTTGCAGATGAGCCTCGATTCATTAGCAAGAATGCAATCCATTTGTTCATCCTGAAGAACCCAGTGCCAACTTTACTGGGTGATCTTTATTACTCAGTCCATCAGAGAAATGAGAAGCAGAGGGGAAGGTTAGTAAGGATTTGTGCTCCATTATTTCATGCTTGGCTCCTCAGGCATCTACCCAGGACAGATGCATTTCTCAATCCTTATCAGCAAAGCAACTGGGCTAAGAGACTCACTGTCCTAACTTCAGCAGATATCAGATGGTGTACTCAGAGCACCAAGGGCAGAGACATGATCACCAGCTGTGGGCACTTTCCCAATGTGCCTTTGATAGGAGTTAAGGGAAGTATCAATTACAACCCTCTGCTGTTCAGAAGGCAATTAGGCTATGCACTGGTTCACACTCCAAGGGAACAAGACTTGGTGGAGACCCTCTACTGTGAGAACAAGATTAGTTTGGTTGTTGTCAGGCAGGCTGCCTGGGCCTGGGATCATGTTCAGACTAAGGGAATCACCATTCTGGGGAAGTGCAATAATGTGGCATCAGTCCAATATTATGAGTGGTCCCATGCTAGGGCCCAATTCTCTGGAATGCCCTTTACCATAGAAGATATGCCTGAGTCATCTTCAGCACCACCCCCTGCCACTATCAGTTTGGAGGAGTTTGAAAGCTTGAAGGAAAGAAATGAGAAGTTAACTCAAGCCTTGCAGAAGACCCTCAGAGAGAGGAGTGAAGGTGTGAGGGAAATTGAAAGGTTGGAGAAATTGAGGGTAGAACACCTGACTAAGATTGAGAAGTCTAGGGAGTATATCAACAAGTCCAAGGCTGGTGAACAGATTCTGAAGAATGCTTGTAAAGAAGCCCAGTTCCAAAGAGCAAGAACAGACTTGTACCTGAAAGAGAGTCAGGCCAGGTGGGTCCGGATCACTGAGGCCCGTACTCTAGAAGACAAGAGAGTTCAAGACAAGATGGAGCAGATGGAAAAAGCCCTGGCAGCAGCCCAGGAGGAAATATCAGAGCTGAAAATCAAAGCAGGATTGAAGAGGTCAAAGGACCAAAATCAGAATAAGAAATTGACTGCAGCAGTTGCAACAAGAAACCTTCTCATCAGAAGTCTCACGGAGCATCCGGCTGATCCTGTGACCGAAGCACTTCTCAAGGAAGTTCGTGAGGATGGGTTTGGCCTTGGAGTTTGATCATTTGCTTGTTGTTGTTCCTTTTCCATGTACTTTTGCTTTTGTGATGTATTTTGACCCCTTTGAGGGCTTGTGTTGTAAAATGAACAAATTGTATTATTTCACCTTTGTAATATATTTGTGTTGGGGTTCACATCAAAAGCAACTTCAACAGCATCATCTTCGAGGGTCTGGAAGGGTCAAAACTGAAGGCCAAACCGGATACCTTGATAGCAAATAAGCATAACTGCATTGCATGCTAACCCTTCTGTTTGTTTTGTAGGGTTTTGTTTTGTTGTTGCTAACCTCTGTTGTGAATCTCAGGAATTATTGCTCGCCGCCGGGTATTTCCTCTCAACAGGCCACACAGGTACCCAACTAGAAACAACCTTCCGGGAATTCAGATGGATCAGATGCAACAGGACCTTACGGAGGTCAGAAACCAGATGGCAAATGAAAGGTTAGAGATGAGAACGCAGATGACGCAGTTCATGGAAGTTATGAACAACATGGCTCAGAGCCAGGAGAGACTGAGGGCCATGGTGGAGAGGCAAAATCAAGAGGAGCCTCATGTAGGAACTGCAGGCACCAGTAATAATGAAAGGGTGCAACCACATGTTACCCCCCCTGTGTTTGGTCCACATCTACATCCTGAGATTAACATTCCTGCAAATGTTCAAGGAACAGCAACTGCATCCAGAGTACTTCAAGAAGATCCTCAGGAGGACCAGTATACAGTAATGGGTGCCGGAGAGGAAACATATGATAGACGATTGGAAGAGATAGCTGAGAAGTTGAGGTCCTTAGAATCTCAAAATTCTTTGGGTTTCGACGTCATGGACATGGGTTTGGTAGAAGGGGTCAGGATCCCCCACAAGTTCAAGCCTCCATGTTTCGAAAAGTATAATGGGACTTCATGCCCCCGGACTCATTTGCAATCATTTCTGGGAAGGCTGAAGGCCTATACAATGGATGAGAAACTGTGGATGTTCTATTTCGAAGATAGCTTGACTGGAGCATCAAGGGAATGGTATTCCCATCTGACAAGGGCAACTATAAGATGCTGGAAGGACCTGGCAGAAGCCTTCATCAGACAGTATCAGTATAATCTAGATATGGCACCCAACAGGACCCTCCTAATGGGAATGTCACAGTCTTCAAGGGAGAGCTTCAGAGAATATGCTCAAAGGTGGAGGCAACTGGCTGCTGCCGTTCAACCACCAATGTCTGAGAGAGAAATGGCAGACATGTTTATGAACACTCTCCAGGGAACGTATATTGACAGGTTGGCTGCTTTCTCTTCCACCAGCTTCGCAGATGTTGTCATAGCTGGGGAGAGAATTGAAAGCCTGTTAAAAATGGGAAAGATCTCAGACAACGGTGCAAGCTCGTCCAGTAGTACAAGAAAGCCTTTTGCAGGCCCGAGAAGAACTGGCGAGACCAATGCCATCCACACCAACAGGGGTAGGCCCCAATATGCTCAGAGATCAATAGCAGCAGTCACTATCCCTGCTCCAGCTCATCCTCAGCCAATCTATCAACCTCCTCAACAAAACTTCCAACAACAACCTCAGTATCAGCAGAATCAGTATCCTCCAAGAAACTACAACAACAACAACTCCAATAACAACAATCAACAGAGGCCATTCCAACAAAGGCCATCCCAAGCTAACCGAGTGATCGACCCGATCCCAATGCCGTATGCTGCTTTGCTGCCACAACTTCTGAAACTCAACCTAGTTGAGCTAAGAACGTTGGCACCTCCGGATCCCAACAGTCTACCAAGAAACTATGACTCTAATGCTAGGTGTGCTTTCCATTCAAACGCACCTGGTCACAGTACAGAAAAATGCAGGGCTCTGCATATGAAGGTACAAGACTTGGTAGACTCCAAGGCTCTGAATTTTGCACCTCCGCCCAACGTCAATAAAAACCCTATGCCAAACCATGGTGGTCCTCGAATTAACGCTATTGAAGAAGACCAACCGTCTTATTTAATAACAAGTGTGGATCAGATCCGGACACCATTGGTGGAAATCAAAGCTCAACTCCGTGAGGGCAATATATTCCCGGGGTGTGAACTAGGGTGCCCATACTGCAATATTTCATGGAATGGGTGTGAAGATTTAAGGAATGGCATTGACGGCCTTATTCAGAGTGGCTTGCTACAGATCACTACATCATTTCCGACAAATCCGGCAACTTCATCAACAACGGTTTCAGACCCTCCTACAAACGCAGCAACTATTGTTCCCGATAACTCACCAGCAACATCAACAAGTACTTCACCTGTCCTCCCAAATGATCAGTTTTCAACAGTTTCTCCTGCTACAACTTCAGCTTCATTCCATTTCGACTCTCCATCAGCAACAACAACAGTCCTTCCAACGGAACCTCCTACAATACCAGCAATCAATCACGAAGATGTCTCTACTGTTACCATATTCTATGATCCTGAAAATAACTCCGCTTACCATTCAGAAGGTGCTGCTCCCACCAGAGCACCAGTTACAATCTTCTATGATCCACAAACAATAACAGTCCCTTCAGCAGCAGCAATCAGTCCAGTCACTGTCACGGTGCCTGGACCAGTACCATATGAAAGCAATAGGGCCATCCCTTGGCACTATGGCTCTGACTTGTATTGCGAAGGAAAAAGAATCACTCTTGAAACATCAACACCTGCACCACACGTAGATAATGTGGGGGGAGGTGGAGGCTTCACTCGAAGCGGACGTCTCTTTGCTCCACCAATTCAAAGACCTACTGCCGAAGCAGAAGCTGCTGCCAAGGCAAAAGGAAAGAGCCCGGTGCAGGAAGATCCATCTGCCAAAGAAGCCCTGAAAACTCCGTTCGATCAAGAAGTTGATGAGTTTATGAGAATCATCAAAAAGAGTGATTACAAAATTGTGGATCAACTTCACCAGACGCCATCCAAAATCTCTATCCTCTCACTGCTTATGTGCTCCGAAGCCCATCGGAATGCACTACTTAAAGTCTTGCACGCAGCTTACGTGCCTGAGGAGATTACTGTCAACCAATTGGAAACCGTGGTTGGAAATGTTACTGCTAGCAATGGGCTAGGGTTTACCAATTCTGACTTGACAGCGGATGGCCGCAACCACAACAAAGCCTTGCACATAACCCTGGAATGCAAAGGAGCTGTCCTTTCTCATGTGCTGGTGGACACAGGTTCTTCCCTGAATGTCTTACCAAAGAAGGCTCTGGTGAAGCTTGAATATGATGGATTGGCATTGAGGCCCAGCAACCTGGTAGTAAGAGCCTTCGATGGTTCTAAGAGATCGGTTCTGGGAGAGATTGAGCTGCCCGTGACAATTGGCCCACAGACCTTTAAAACTATCTTTTATGTGATGGACATTCAGCCCGCCTACAGCTGTTTGTTGGGTAGACCCTGGATTCACGCCGCCGGCGCAATAACGTCTACCCTTCACCAAAAGTTAAAATTTGAGTGGGAAGGACAAGTTGTCACAATCTGTGGAGAGGAGGACATTTTTGTTAGCCACCTGGCTACTTATAAATACATTGAAATGGATGGAGAGATCCATGAAACAATGAGCCAGGGGTTTGAAGCTTTGAATGTGAATGAAGCATCTGCTGTATCTGGTACTCCAATGTCATCTTACCAACAAGCCCGAAAGGTTGTTGAAGAAGGAACTGCCCTAGGCTGGGGCAAGGTCTTAGCTGTGGAGGAGAAGAAGGACAAGTTTGGGTTGGGTTACAGACCAACTCAACATCAAGCAAAGGCTGCTGCAGAGCCTGGTTTTGTCAGTGGGGGGATGCTTACCCCCGATGCTATCAACTGTCTGGAAGACGAGCTGGAAGAGGAGCGCAATCTGGAGAATTGGATTCGTCCGAAGATCCCGGGGAGCAGTGTCTCGAACTGGTCTTCCCAGGAAATTATAAGAGTTACTCATGCAGAGTAATTATTATTTCCTGTATTTTTATAGCATGCATCCAAGTCTTGCATCTTGCCCAAGATGACAAGACTCATTTTGTAACCAGGGCCATCTGTACTTTTGTGCAAACAAGATTAAATTAATGAAATATCAGACGTCTTTTTGCAAACGAGTCCTTTTCTTTTATGCTCACTGTTTTTCCATTTTTCTTTTTGTACAAAAATAAATGGCGGTGTTTTCAAAATGATAACTTCATTTCACTCTTTTCTAAAGCAAGATTAAAATCAATCACTAAAATGAACAAACTTAACCCTTGCAGAGAGTGCCTTCCTGACAGCACCGACAACAGCACGGCTATGACATCGTATGACTTTGACAATCCGATCAATCAAGCTGATGAAGGGGTTGATGAAGAATATGAGCTTCCTGAAGAGCTAGCCAGGTTGTTAAGACAAGAGGAAAAGGTCATTACTCCTCACCAGGAGGAGATTGAAGTGATTAATCTTGGTACTGACGAAAATGTGAAAGAAGTTAAAATCGGGGCCTGCCTGCAAGACTCAGTGAAGAGACAGCTGATAGATCTGCTTCAAGAGTATGTTGATGTGTTTGCTTGGTCGTATCAAGATATGCCAGGGTTGGATACCGATATAGTTATGCACAAGCTGCCTCTGAGGGAAGAATGCCCACCAGTGAAACAGAAGCTGCGCCGAACTCGCCCAGACATGGCTATGAAAATCAAGGAAGAGGTACAAAAGCAATGGGACGCCGGGTTCCTTGCTGTAACTAGCTATCCGCCGTGGGTTGCTAATATAGTACCTGTGCCTAAGAAAGACGGCAAAGTAAGAATGTGTGTTGACTACCGGGATCTGAACAGAGCCAGCCCGAAGGATGACTTCCCATTACCTCACATTGACGTATTGGTGGATAACACGGCTCAGTTCTCGGTATTCTCCTTCATGGATGGATTTTCAGGATATAATCAGATCAAGATGTCGCCTGAAGACATGGAGAAGACAACATTCATTACACCTTGGGGCACGTTCTGTTACAAAGTGATGCCATTCGGACTGAAGAATGCTGGTGCCACATATCAACGGGCTATGGTGACGTTATTCCACGATATGATCCACAAGGAAATAGAATGCTATGTGGATGATATGATCGCCAAGTCCCTTACAGAAGAAGACCATCTGGTGAATCTGCTCAAATTATTCAAGCGTCTGAGGAAATACCAATTGAAGCTGAACCCCAACAAATGCACATTCGGGGTGCGATCCGGTAAGCTGCTGGGCTTTATTGTAAGCGAGAAGGGGATTGAGGTTGACCCAGATAAAGTCAAGGCTATACAAGAAATGCCTGCACCTAAAACTGAGAAAGAAGTTTGAGGGTTCTTAGGTCGATTGAACTACATCTCGCGATTCATATCTCACCTCACAGCAACCTGTGAACCCTTGTTCAAGCTGCTAAGAAAAGAACAAACGGTCAGGTGGAACGATGACTGCCAGAAAGCTTTTGACAAGATCAAGGAGTACTTACAAGAACCTCCAATCCTCATGCCTCCAGTTGAAGGAAGACCTCTGATTATGTACTTGACAGTATTAGAGGAGTCGATGGGGTGTGTGCTGGGCCAGCATGACGAGTCTGGTCGAAAAGAGTATGCAATATACTACCTAAGCAAAAAGTTTACCGACTGAGAACAGCGTTATTCACTGCTCGAGAAAACTTGCTGTGCTTTAGCGTGGGCTGCTCGCCGACTGAGACAGTATATGTTGACCCACACTACCTTATTAATCTCAAAAATGGATCCAGTTAAGTACATTTTCGAGAAGCCAGCTCTTACCGGACGGGTTGCAAGATGGCAGATGATTCTCACAGAATACGACATACAGTACACATCTCAGAAAGCCATCAAAGGCAGTGTACTATCTGAATATCTTGCTGAGCAACCCATTGATGACTACCAGCCAATGAGGTTTGACTTCCCTGATGAAGACATCATGTTCATTAAAGCAAAAGATCACGAAGAGCCTGTTCACACTGAAGGGCCCGACCCAGAAGAAGAATGGACTATGATGTTTGATGGGGCTGTTAACATGAATGGCCGTGGTGTTGGTGCAGTACTCATTACACCTAAAGGAGTCCACATGCCTTTCTCGGCAAAACTCACTTTCAACTGCACTAACAACGAAGTTGAATACGAAGCTTGCATTATGGGTCTTGAGGAAGCCATTGACCTCAGGATCAAGACATTGACCGTATTCGGAGATTCAGCTTTGGTAGTCAATCAAACCAACGGGAAATGGTACACCCACCAAGATCATCTGATACCTTACAGGGATTATACAAGGAGGTTACTGACTTTCTTCACAACAGTCAAGCTTGAGTATATCCCTCGGGACGAGAATCAGTTTGCAGATGCCTTGGCTACCATTTCATCCATGATCAAAGTTCAAACGGCCAACTTTGTACCCCAGTTTTCAGTGTCTAGACTTGATAGACCGGCATATGTATTTGCAGCGGATGTCGTAAAAGACGATAAGCCTTGGTTCCACGACATTAAGTGCTTCTTGGAGGATCAAACATACCCACCTGGGGCATCTTCCAATGATAAGAAGACCTTGAGAAGGCTTGCTGGTAGTTTCTTTCTGAACACTGATGGGTCTTTATACAAGAGGAACTTTGACATGGTACTCCTCAGATGTGTTGACAAGACGGAAGCAGATTTGTCGATGCATGAAGTGCATGAAGGCTCTTTTGGTACCCATGCTGGAGGACATGCAATGGCTAAAAAGTTGTTAAGATCAGGCTATTACTGGATCACAATGGATGCAGACTGTTGTGCCTACGCCAGGAAGTGTCACAAATGCCAGATCTATGCAGATAAGGTGCATGTGCCTCCCAATCCTTTGAACATCATGTCTTCACCATGGCCCTTTGCCATGTGGGGCATTGATATGATTGGCAAGATTGAGCCGACTGCTTCAAATGGCCACAGATTCATCTTGGTCGCCATTGACTATTTCACCAAGTGGGTTGAAGCAGCCTCATACGCAAACGTCACTAGACAAGTGGTAGCCAGGTTTCTGAAAAGGGATATCATCTGTCGGTATGGAGTGCCCGAGCGAATCATTACTGATAATGGTTCCAACTTAAACAACAAAATGATGGCAGAACTGTGCCGGGACTTCAAGATCCAACATCACAATTCTTCTCCTTACAGGCCAAAGATGAACGGCGCTGTTGAGGCAGCAAATAAGAATATCAAGAAGATTGTGCAGAAGATGGTAGTCACCTACAAAGACTGGCACGAAATGCTACCATTTGCCTTGCATGGGTACCGCACATCAATCAGAACATCCACTGGGGCAACACCGTATCAGCTTGTATATGGTATGGAAGCGGTCCTACCTGTTGAAGTTGAATTACCCTCGTTACGGGTATTGATGGATGTTAAACTGAGTGAAGCAGAATGGGTACGGTCCCGATACGAACAACTGAGTCTGATCGAAGAGAAAAGATTGGCTGCAATCTGTCACGGACAGTTATATCAGAAGAGAATGAAGAAAGCCTTCGATCAGAAAGTCAGGCACCGAGAGTACCAAGTAGGGGATCTTGTGTTGAAAAGAATCCTCCCTCCTCATACAGACCACAGGGGCAAATGGACTCCAAATTATGAAGGACCATTCGTTGTAAAGAAAGTTTTCTCTGGTGGAGCACTGATGCTCAGCACCATGGATGGTGAAGATTTCCCGTCCCCTGTGAATTCAGATGCAGTTAAAAAATACTTCGCATAAAATGACCCGCTGGACATAAAAACAGAATGTAAGTCCAGGCAAAAATAGGGCATCCCGGCGAGTCAAAAACAGAATAAAAGACTCGGGCAAAAGTAAGGGAAATAAATAAAAAATGTACACCCGCTGAGTTGAAAAGCCTCATTGGACAGCTCAGGCAAAAATGGGTATCCCGATGGATTGAAAACCCGAAAGGGCGATCCATGCAAAACAAGGGAATAAGCGAACAACTGCATTCTGAATTTGTCTGTATCACCTACAACTTGGTAAGCTTCAAAGGATCAAGCTTCAATCAGAATTAACTCTCTCCAGAAAGCAAGACGAGAAGAACGTCATTGTCATACGAGTCATAGCAGGAGAGGAAGCTCCTCAAAGCGTCGTCAGCATCGCCAGCACCTTATTTCTCAATTTGTAACAATCTCCTCATTTCAGGAGATGTGTTTCTTTGACTGTATCTTTGCCAATTCAGGGCACATGAATTAATAAAATCAGATTTTCAGTCATGTTTCGTTTTACATTTATGTTTTGCAAAGAGTCGTCTGATATCTCTAAAAATACAATTGCATAAGTACAGATGCCGTTCTCTAAAAAATAAAAACACATGCTTACGGGGAATGTGATTATTCTCGAAAGTACTTAACTCCTATGACGGAATCCAGTAAGGGATACCTCGGGACCCTTTGTACGTTCCGTTATCTTTGCAGGATTGCAGGTATCCAGAACGCAACCTGGGGCATGCAGGTTACGTCTCAGCAAGTAGGCGAATCATTACCAACTCGGTCTATCTTCAACATACAGCATCGAAGGTGCCCATTTCCCCAGCGGAGCTGCCAAATCAGCATACACTCAATCTCAGCATCCGAGAGGCTCTATCCCCAGCTGAGTTGCTCCCCATTGCTTCCCCCAGCAAAGTTGCCAAATCAACTAACAGGCTTAACACTCAGGATGCTATAATCCCCAGCTGAGTTGCCTCTTGTTGCTCTCCCCAGCTGAGTTATCAACAGCATTCCCCAGCCGAGTTGTCATTCTTCCTCAGCAGAATGCCGAAATCAGGGAATCATCTCCCCACAGAATCTCCAGCCTCTATTCAGAAGAGCAACGTATGAAGAGATCACAACAGAGCGAAGAAAGCTTCTACAAACCCCAGCTGGGTCCCTCATTTACAAGGATATGTCCATCAGCGACCTATATCCCCAAACAGATATATCATTAGATCTACCAATGATCTTATCCCCAGCTGGGATGTTCACTTCAAGCAGATCGACCGGAGATCTTCGCGGCAGCGGGATCCGAATCCCGGATCTGTGCCCCTTTGCATAATCATGGCATCCGCATCATATTCACCCCCCAGAGCGTAGCATTCCGTCTAATACGGAGCATTACGGCAAAAATCAAATACATAGCATAATCATAAGTCATGTTGTGAATTGAACGCTTGTGAATAGTAACCATTCATCAGGATACAGATTACTTTCCCCCAGAAATCCCCACCAGAGTCCCAGCAAAAGCAGCTGCCTCTCAAATCACAAACACCAGTATATACACCTTTTGGCACCCGTCCGTGTCATCTTTCCCCAGTAAAGTCGCCTGAACACTCTTTACGAACAAGATCACCCGTATTACAGATACGTCCTGACACCCGCCCGTGTCAAATCACCAGCAGAAAGCCAAAGACATCTTCTTTGCACTCACATGTACTTGTATATACACCTTTTTTGACACCCGTCCGTGTCATATCCCCCAGCGCAGTCGCGTACACCTTCATCACCCATATACTTGTTAATATTATACTTTTCTCTTTTGACACTCGTCCGTGTCACCCTCCCCAGCAGATAAACACTCATCTATACAAGACAATACTCACTAATCATGGTACACTTATACAGATACTCGTCCGTATCTTGTATACATCACCACTCATATCCCCGCAGATTCGGCAGTAGTCCTTGTTCTTTGTTAACCAATTGATACTCGTCCGTATCATCATCTCTGAACATGTGTCAGTTTGTTTCTACATGATACTCGTCCGTATCATAGTCTTAAGGATGCTCGTCCGCATCTTTAATCTATACACAATACCAAACACTTATACCTTTTGTTTCTTGGATGTAAACGCTCGTCCGTGTTTACTATCTCCCCAGTAGATTGCCAACAAATTTTCTTTTTATTTAACACTCGTCCTGTGTTATGATACCTTTGAGAGCAGCCGTACCCTGCTGAGTGGTCGTCCTCCACTTCTTGATGGTCGTCCTCCATCATGCTCATCCGATGGCCGTCCCCGTCGTTGATTTTTAGCAGCCGTCCCCTGCTAGGTGGTCGTCCTCCACCTCTTGATGATCGTCCTTCATCAACTTTATCCAATGGCCGTCCCCATTGTTGATTTTGGTTATTTGGCATTCGTCCTATGTCATGAGAAACCTCGAGAGCAGCCGTCCCCTGCTGAGTGGTCGTCCTCCACTTCTTGATGGTCGTCCTCCATCTTGCTCGTCCGATGGCCGTCCCCATCGTTGACCTTTTCTATCCGATGGCCGTCCCCATCGTTGATATTTTCGGCAGCCGTACCCTGCCAGGTGGTCGTCCTCCACCTTTGATGGCCGTCCCCATCATTTTTATACCCAACAGAGCAGCCGTCCCCTGCTAGGTGATCGTCCTTCACCTTTGATGGCCGTACCCCATCATCTGTTTATTTCATTTATTCTTTAACCCGATGGCCGTCCCCGTCGAGGCCCCTTTTCCTTTTTAGCCCGATGGCCGTCCCCATCGTTGGTTACTTTACCTTTATGAACTTGATGGCCGTCCCCGTCATGTTTCATTAATCTTCAGAATTTTGCAGTTTTATCGTGATGGCCGTCCCCATCATGATTTTATTTTCCCCAGCTAGTCGGCCGTCCCCGTCTCAGCTTTACTTGTTTTTCCCCAGCATGTCGGCCGTCCCCGCCATCGCTTTATTTCCTGCACTTTACCAGCATGTCGGCCGTCCCCGTCATCGCTTTGCTTCACATATTACTTTACCCAGCAGTCGTCCTCTGCTCGGCGGTCGTCCTCCGTCGCCTGTACTTTACGATATACTTTATTTTCCTTTTGCAATCTATATCCTTTTTTTTCTTTTTCATTTCTGTGAGTGCAAATTTTGGACTGTCTTTGGTATTCAACCACAAGTTATCTTGTTTGGCCTGTTAAGCCGTCGCTTACATCCTGCACAGCTAACTCATGTTTGAATAGGGGCAGCTGTAAACACCCCAAATTTGACCTCACCCATTCACACCATGGCTTATGGTCATCTCATATGCATAAACACAATCATATCATCTCACATCTCATTTTTGATTCACTGGATAGTTTCTAAGGCATCTGCACCTAGGGTTTGTGATCTGAGCCATCCCAAAGCATCTTGAGGCACTCCAAAGGCCACCAATCAACTCAAAGGGGTCCATGTGTGTTCTTATATCATATTTCACCTCCTCAAAGTCAAAAATACAAAGGAATCACAAGAACTAGGGTTTGAGTGGATGCAGAGCCAGGTTGAACTGCACAGTTGACTGAAAATTAGGGTTTTGGTTTCAGAGGCCATAACTCCAAGTTTTTTGGTCATTCTTGTTTCCATTGATCTCTATATGGTATAGGGAGTATGCATATCAATTTTTATGAAGAAATTCCATGGGGAAGTCATCTGATCAAGAGTTGACTTTTCAGACAAGTCAGTGCAAAATCAGGGCATCTGAGGCCCCCAATGACCCAACCAATGGGTGATCTTCATCATTTTGAGTGTATATGGTCTTTATTTGATCATGGAAGAAGATTTAAGTTCATAGAAATCAAGAATTTAGGGTTTTTGCAAATGTTGACTTTTTTGGCATAGTTGACTTTTCAAGAATGCATCATTTTAGGTCATTTTTCAAGCCTTGATTCATGATCCAAAAATGCTTCAAATGGAAAAACTTTGGTCATGAAAGTTGTAGATCTCATCTTTCCCTTTTCAAAAAGTACAAGAGCATGATCAAACTCTTCTTGGATCAAAAGTTATGGCCATGCAAAGTTGGCTAAAATCATTAATTTTCAAGGCATGCCTCATTTGGAAACTTTGCAAAATCTTGGACCAATGCATCATGTGACCTCTAATTCATTTCAAACCATTACACAAACATTCTCTAAGTCCTAAAAATCAGAATTGGATCAAATTTGCTCATGGCTTGGTTTGTGTAACAAGACTTTATCACATGTGAACCAAAATGTCACAACTTGCAAAAACCATCATGATCACTTCACCAACTTGATACATTGGCTGCTGAGCTTTGCTAGACCTCTCCCTCATCCTTGCTGCGCCAGCCCATGCCTTGTACTTGCCTAGAATTTGAGCCATGCCTCACTTACACAAAAGTTGACTTTTTGGCAAAAGCAAACTTACCAATCACAAAAGCACAAGTCACATCAAGAAGCCAATCAGCATTGTTTATACAAACAATTTGCAAGCAAAACATGATAACACACAAGGCTGAAGCTTCCTCATTCACAACATTCACAAAAACCTCCCATCTTGCAACTTGCTTCGAATTCTTCTCCACAGCCACTAAACATTCAAGCTAACTTCACCAATCATCTCACCTGGCTCCATAGACCTCAAACCACCCAAAGCACAAGCCTGAAACAGCCAAGAGACCCCACTGCCATTTCTCATTCCATTTCTGCAGTTGCTTTCGAATCTCCTTCCCTAGCTCACAAACAGCCAAACAAACCTTGCAAAGCTTCTCCATACATCATTCAGACCTCAAACCATCATTCACCATGACCTGAAAGAGCCAGAATCACCATAGCCATTGTTGGCTGAGCTTGAAGCAGGAGCATTCGAATCTCATCATCCAGCCAACTCAAACTCATTTTGAGCACTCAAATATCATCAAGGGGTTCTAAGGAGTAGATTGCACATAAAGAGAAGGCCAGAAAGTCCTCAAGTGGAAAGCTTCAAATCTCAGGTAGCCTGAAATTTATTTTTCCAGAAATGATTTTTCTTGTTACAAATTTGTTCTTCATGCCTTGCTGATCATTCTGGTACCATTAGTTTTTGAAATGGTTGTGATTTGAGCATTTAATTTGCTTCTGAAGCTCGCGTGCCCTAGAACTTATTTTCTTCGATTCAGTTGATTTAAGAAATATAAATTTGTTTTGGGAGAGGGGTTTGATTCGTGAGAGGCTGGAGATCATTTCCCAATTCATAGATTTTGTTTTTGTTACGTTTTGAGGGGTTTGGGGATTTTTCAGGTGAGGTGCTGGCCGGAGAAGACGACCGGAGGTCTTCTCCGGCCACCTGAAAGTCATTAGGGCTTAATCCAGTAATTAAATTCCATTTGAATTCAGGCCATAGGATCCGTTGACTCCCTTGACTTCGCGCGCATGTGGATGGCCCAGATGTGCTCATTATGCCCTAATCCACGTGTTTTATCTAATTAATCATATTTTAATCAGAAACAATCCTGGCCACAAGATCACGCGCCAGTCAACACTTTTAAATTCTAGGCTCATCCTGGCCCTCCACGCTGCATACTTTCATTTAATTTAATTTTTATTTTCATTTCTTTTCATTTAACTTGCATATTTAATTTAAAATAGCAAAAAATTCATAAAAATTATGAAACTTTTTCTTTAAAGTTTTATTAATTTTCATGACACAAAAACATTTTTATTTTATTTTTTATCATTAAAAAAGTATTTTTAAATATTTAAAAGATTATTTTCAATTGATTAATGAAAATTAATTTATTAAAAAATACTTTTAGGTATTTAAAAACTACAAAAAAATTCATGAAATGTTCTAAGACATTTAGAAACATTGTACAACCTTCAAACCAAATTTCTTTTTTGATCTTGATGCATTTTAAGAATTTCTCATTGAATTAAATCATTTTTTATGCATTATTTTGATCATAAGTTTGAAAATTCATTTCTGCCTTTTGAAGAAGGTTGAGACATTGGTTCTTCTTGCATTGTTTTGTGTTTGGCATGTATTTTCAAGGATAAAAAGGCCATGAATTGTTCTTGCATTTTCAAATTGTTTGGCATTTGTTTTGTTAAGAACCCTAAAAAACCCTAATAACTTGCAAAATTCATATCTGGAGTTTGGTTGAGAGTTGAGAGCTCCCCTTTGGGCAGTGGTTTATTATAGGTCTAGGGTTTCCTTGGGTATCATTTTCCATTTTTACCTTAGGGTTTTGCTTCTGTTTTTGGTTTGTGTTTGATGTTTGATCCATAAACCCTAATTTGGGCTTTCATTTGCATCCCTCTTGCATTTCCTTGCATAACATGACTTGTCTTTGCATTTTGTGCATTCTTATGATTCATTTGACATCTTAAGACATGTATAAAGCATCTTTGATCATTGCATTACATATTTGCCATGTCATTTGTCTTGTATGATTCATAACTTTTCATGCTTGTTCATGCTCCTTAACTTGCATCATTTGCATTCATGATCTTGTATGAACATCTCCTTTGTCTTGCCTCATGTTTGCAGCACCTCATAACATCATTAACATCATGTGCATGTTTCTGGTTTTGCTTAGCATCATATCATTTCACCTCATCTTGCATTGCATTGCATTTCTTTCTAACATTTCAGGTGGTAAGTAAACTTGAGAAGTGGATTTGCCTTCACTTCTCATAACTTTTCTTTTCATCTCTCTTGCATCCATTGCTGCATTTCTATTTGTGTTTGAGATTGAGCTTGCTCATTCTTTCTCTTCCCACTTTCTTTATTCAAGTGACTTGACTTCTTGAATGAAGCAAGTCACTTTGCTTCTCTTGATCTTATTCATCTGCTTCCTGGTGGTTCCTCTGAAGATTGTTCTTGAAAACCTCACAAACCTTAGGATCATCCAAGCATGACAATGAATTAGGGTTTTGATTAGTTCCCCCCATAGTTTTTACCTTTGTGTCTCTCTTTGGGTCTTCTCTTCTCACCTCATAATCAGGGACTAAACCCTAAAGGCTTTAATACTTTGTGATTAAGCTTATGCCTGCATCCTTCTCTTAGGATGGAGTGTATAACTTTAATCCTAAGTATTAAACCCTTAAGGTGTTTAAATCTCTTAATCAATTCATCTAATAAATATCAAGACATTACACTTGTAACTTGGGCCTTGCATTAGGGTTCTAATTCTTCCTTAATTGGTTAAGAAGGACTAACCCTAGTGTTAATGGACAAGTCCCCCTCAAGTTGTCTTACAAACCATAAAATTCACTTCATCATCATACCATTAAATAAAATCCACTTACTAAAGGTTTGTTTTGGCATGGGTTTAATCCCTAATCATGGATTAAGTTGAGGAGTCTTCCTCAGCTTAAACATTCTCATCTATTATCCTTCTTTTAGGATGGTGTAATGAGTCTGTTTAATCCTTGATTATGGCTTAACCTCATTACTCAACACTAAACAAAATCACAAAAACATCTAAATAATCACAAGTAGGTTAATGATCTTAATCCTACGCCGAAGGTGATTAAGTGTGAGAATCTGACTTCACACTTAAGGTATTCTCATTACCCCTAATCAGAGGGAAGATGTGATGAGTTTACTAAATCCATTGGTTTAGACTTAAGCTCATTATCTTATGACAAAAATCCAAAAAAAGAAATAAAAGACTGAAAATACAAAAAAAACAAACAATAATCGTCTCCTCCGGGATTCTTTTCTCATCACCTTCACTCATAAACGAGAACTCGCTTCTTCCGTCTAATGCAAGACAGTCAGCATCTGTGCCAGACAGATCATACACTTGAGCATAGGCAAGTAAGCAGTTCACAAGTCAATTCACCTTTCAGTCTCTTTGGGTCGAACTACGGTGTTCTGACTTCCTCATTGCACGAGAGGATACGTAGGCATAACTTAACAGTTATCGAACAAAAGTCTCTGTATATTCCCCCTCTTTCCAGTTTCATTTTTTAAGCCTCATGATCTTGAGCATACTTTTTTCCTTACACTGACACATCATTTATACACTTCACACTTCCTTTACACTGACACCTGTACATTCTTTTCCAGCTATTTTATATACAGATTGCACTGACACTACCCCTTTAAAACACAAATCTTTTAAGCGTGGATCCCGTCGAGTACGGCGGACAATCTGGGTGCTAATACCTTCCCAGGTTGTAACCAACCCCCTTTCTCAGTCTCTCTGGTTCGCAAACCGTCTTATCCATCTTTTCTTAGGTCTATGCAGCATTACCTTTCCTCCGGGATAAAAATGCCTAGCTGGCGACTCTATTCATTCTCCAGTGAGTTCACGGCTGTGTGTTCTCATTGCTCTTTTCGCTGATCGTTCGCGCTTGTACCTGGATGCAAATCTTTGGGAGCGACAGACCCTCCTGATGGGAATGTCACAGTCGTCAAGGGAAAGTTTCCGAGAATATGCCCAGAGATGGAGGCAACTGGCTACTGCTGTTCAACCACCTATGTCTGAACGGGAAATGGCAGATATGTTCATGAACACCCTTCAGGGAACCTATATTGACAGGTTGGCTGCTTTCTCTTCCACTAGCTTCGTAGATGTTGTCATAGCCGGGGAGAGAATTGAAAGTTTGTTAAAAATGGGAAAAATCTCAGACAACGGTGCAAGCTCGTCCAGTGGTACAAGAAAGCCTTTTGCAGGCCCGAGAAGAACTGGCGAGACCAATGCCATCCACACCAACAGGGGCAGGCCCCAATATGCTCAAAGGTCAATAGCAGCAGTCACCATTCCTGCTCCAGCTCATCCTCTACCAGTCTATCAACCTCCGCAACAAAACTACCAGCAACAACCTCAGTACCATCAGCAAAATCAATATCCTCCAAGAAATTACAACAACAGCAACAGCAACAACAATAACCAGCAAAGGCCATTCCAACAGAGGCCATCTCAAGCTAACAGAGTGATCGATCCAATCCCAATGCCATATGCTACTTTGCTGCCACAACTTCTGAAACTCAACCTGGTTGAGCTAAGAACGTTGGCACCTCCGGATCCCAACAGTCTACCAAGGAACTATGACTCCAACGCTAGGTGTGCCTTCCATTCAAACGCACCTGGCCACAGTACAGAAAAATGCAGGGCTCTGCATATGAAAGTACAAGACCTGGTGGAC
This sequence comes from Lathyrus aphaca, assembly GCA_963966055.1. Classification (NCBI taxonomy): domain Eukaryota; kingdom Viridiplantae; phylum Streptophyta; class Magnoliopsida; order Fabales; family Fabaceae; genus Lathyrus; species Lathyrus aphaca. The sequence goes on from OZ014519.1 coordinate 412,525,626, forward strand.
TCAAAGGCTCTGAATTTCGCACCACCACCCAATGTCAATAAGAACCCCATGCCGAATCATGGTGGTCCCCGGATTAACGCTATTGAAGAAGACAAACCGTCTTATTTAATAACCAGTGTGGGACAGATCAGGACACCATTGGTAGAAATTAAGGCTCAGCTCTTGGAATGCAACATGTTCCCAGGATGCGAGTTGGGGTGTGCTTACTGCAATATCTCTGTAAATGGGTGCGATAATTTGAGGAATGGTATAGACAGCCTTATTCAGAGTGGCCAACTTCAGATCACTACATCATTTCCAGCAAATCCAGCAATATCATCAGCAACGGTTTCAGAACCTTCTACAACTGCAGCAACTATTGTTCCTGACAATTCTTCGGTTTCATCAACAAGTACTTCATCCATCATCTCAACTGATCAGTTTACAACAATTCTTCCTGCTACAACTTCAGCTTCACTCCACTTCGAGACTCCTACAACGACAACATCCATTCTTCCGCCAATGTCTCCTACAACTCCAGCAACAAATCATGAAGATGTCTCTACTGTCACAATATTTTATGATCCTGAGAACAACTCTGCCTACCATTCAGAAGGTGCTGCTCCCATCAGAGCACCAGTTACAATCTTTTATGATCCGCAAACTATCACAATCCCTTCAGCAGCAGCAATCAGTCCAGTCACTGTCACGGTGCCTGGACCAGTACCATATGAAAGCAATAGGGCCATCCCTTGGCACTATGGCTCTGACGTGTACTGCGAAGGAAAAAGAATCACTCTTGAAACATCAACACCTGCACCACAAGTAGATAATGTGGGGGGAGGCGGAGGCTTCACTCGAAGCGGACGTCTTTTTGCTCCACCAATTCAAAGACCTACAGCCGAAGCAGAAGCTGTTGCCAAGGCAAAAGGAAAGAGCCCGGTGCAGGAAGATCAAACAATCAAAGAAGCCTTGAAGACACCGTTCGATCGAGAAGTTGATGAGTTTATGCGAATCATCAAAAAGAGTGATTACAAAATTGTGGATCAGCTTCACCAAACGCCATCCAAGATCTCCATCCTCTCACTGCTGATGTGTTCCGAAGCTCATCGGAATGCATTACTCAAAGTCTTGCACGCAGCTTACGTGCCTGAAGAGATCACTGTCAACCAGTTGGAGACCGTAGTTGGAAATGTTACTGCTAGCAATGGGCTAGGATTCACCAATACTGACTTGACAGCGGATGGCCGCAACCACAACAAAGCCTTGCACATCACCATGGAATGCAAAGGAGCTGTCCTTTCACATGTGCTGGTGGACACAGGTTCATCCTTGAATGTCTTACCAAAGAAGGCTCTGGTGAAGTTAGAATATGATGGATTGGCATTGAGACCCAGCAACCTAGTGGTGAGAGCTTTTGATGGCTCTAAGAGATCGGTTCTGGGAGAGATTGAGCTACCTGTGACAATTGGCCCGCAGACCTTTAAAACTATCCTTTATGTGATGGACATTCAGCCCGCCTACAGCTGTTTGTTGGGTAGGCCTTGGATTCACGCCGCCGGCGCAATAACGTCTACCCTTCACCAAAAGTTAAAATTTGAGTGGGAAGGCCAAGTTGTCACAATCTGTGGAGAGGAGGACATTTTTGTCAGCCACCTGGCAACCTATAAGTACATTGAAATGGATGGGGAGATCCATGAAACAATGAGCCAGGGGTTTGAAGCTTTGAATGTAAATGAGGCATCTGCTGTATCTGGTACTCCAATGTCGTCATACCAACAAGCCCGGAAGGTTGTTGAGGAAGGAACTGCCAAAGGCTGGGGCAAACTGCTATCGGTGGAGAAGAAAGAAGACAGATTTGGGTTGGGTTACAGACCAACTCAACAAGATCAAACAGCGGCTGCGAAAGAGCCCAATTTTGTGAGCGGGGGGATGCTTACCCCTGATGCTATCAACTATCTGGAAGACGAGCTGGAAGAAGAACGCAACCTGGAAAGCTGGATTCGTCCAAAGATCCCGGGGAGCAGTGTCTCGAACTGGTCTTCCCAGGAAATTATAAGAGTTACTCGATCAGAGTAATTATTATTTCCTGTATTTTATAAGCATGCATCAAAGTCTTGCATCTTGCCCAAGATGACAAGACTCATTTTGTAATCGGGCCATCTGTACTTTTTGTGCAAACAAGATCAGTTAATGAAATATCAGACATCTTTTTGCAAACGAGTCCTTTTCTTTTTGTTCACTGTTTTTTCATTTTTCTTTTTGTACAAAAAAATAAATGGCGGTGTTTTCAAAATGACAACTTCATTTCACTTTTCTAAATAAGACTAAAATCAGATCACTAAAATGAACAACTTAACCCTTGCAGAGAGTGCCTTCCTGACAGCACCGACAACAGCACGGCTATGACATCGTATGACTTTGACAATCCGATCAATCAAGCTGATGAAGGGGTTGAAGAAGAATATGAGCTTCCTGAAGAGCTAGCCAGGTTGTTAAGACAAGAGGAAAAGGTTATTACCCCTCACCAGGAGGAGGTTGAAGTGATTAATCTTGGTACTGAGGAAGACGTGAAAGAGGTTAAAATCGGGGCCTGCCTGCAAGACTCAGTGAAGAAGCAACTGGTTGATCTACTTCAAGAGTATGTGGATGTGTTTGCTTGGTCATATCAAGACATGCCAGGGTTGGATACCGACATTGTTGTGCACAAGCTGCCTTTGAGAGAAGAATGCCCTCCAGTCAAACAGAAGCTGCGCCGTACTCGTCCAGACATGGCTATGAAAATCAAGGAAGAGGTACAAAAGCAATGGGACGCCGGGTTCCTTGCTGTAACTAGCTACCCGCCGTGGGTTGCTAATATAGTACCTGTGCCTAAGAAGGACGGCAAAGTAAGAATGTGTGTTGATTACCGGGATCTGAACAGAGCCAGCCCGAAAGATGATTTCCCTCTACCTCACATTGATGTATTGGTTGATAACACGGCTCAGTTCTCGGTATTCTCCTTCATGGATGGATTTTCAGGATACAACCAGATTAAAATGTCACCTGAAGACATGGAGAAGACAACATTCATCACACCCTGGGGCACGTTCTGCTACAAGGTAATGCCATTCGGACTGAAGAACGCTGGTGCAACATATCAACGGGCTATGGTGACATTATTCCACGATATGATCCATAAAGAAATAGAATGTTATGTGGATGATATGATCGCCAAGTCCCTTACGGAAGAAGACCATCTGGTAAATCTGCTCAAATTGTTCAAGCGTCTGAGGAAGTACCAACTGAAGTTGAACCCCAACAAATGCACATTCGGGGTGAGATCTGGTAAGCTGTTGGGTTTTATTGTAAGCGAGAAAGGGATTGAAGTTGACCCTGATAAAGTCAAAGCTATTCAAGAGATGCCTGCGCCGAAAACTGAAAAGGAAGTTCGAGGGTTCTTAGGACGATTGAACTACATCTCAAGGTTCATATCTTACCTTACAGCAACCTGTGAACCCTTGTTCAAACTGTTGAGAAAAGAACAAACGGTCAGGTGGAATGAAGATTGCCAGAAGGCTTTCGACAAGATCAAGGAATACCTGCAAGAACCTCCAATCCTCATGCCGCCAGTTGAAGGAAGACCTCTGATTATGTACTTGACAGTATTAGAAGAGTCAATGGGGTGCGTGCTGGGCCAGCATGACGAGTCTGGTCGAAAAGAGTATGCAATATACTACCTAAGCAAAAAGTTTACCGACTGTGAACAACGTTATTCGCTGCTCGAGAAAACTTGCTGTGCTTTAGCATGGGCTGCTCGCCGACTGAGACAGTATATGTTGACCCACACTACTTTATTGATATCCAAAATGGACCCAGTTAAGTACATTTTCGAGAAGCCAGCTCTTACCGGACGGGTTGCAAGATGGCAAATGATCCTTACAGAGTATGACATCAAATACACATCTCAGAAAGCCATCAAAGGCAGTGTATTGTCTGAATATCTTGCTGAGCAACCCATTGATGATTACCAGCCTATGAGGTTTGACTTCCCTGATGAAGACATCATGTTCATTAAGACAAAAGATCATGAAGAGCCTATTCACACTGAAGGGCCTGACCCGGAGGAAGAATGGATTATGATGTTCGATGGGGCTGTTAACATGAATGGCCGTGGTGTTGGTGCAGTACTTATTACACCCAAAGGAGTTCACATGCCTTTCTCGGCAAAACTCACTTTCAACTGCACTAACAACGAAGCTGAATACGAAGCTTGCATTATGGGTCTTGAGGAAGCCATTGACCTCAGGATCAAGACACTGACCGTATTCGGAGATTCAGCTTTGGTAATCAATCAGACCAATGGGAAATGGTATACACACCAGGATCATCTGATACCTTACAGGGATTATACAAGAAGGTTATTGACTTTCTTCACAACAGTCAAACTTGAGTATATCCCTCGGGATGAGAATCAGTTTGCAGATGCCTTGGCTACCATTTCGTCCATGATCAAAGTTCAAGCTGCTAACTTTGTACCTCAGATTTCAATATCGAGACTTGATAGACCAGCATATGTATTCGCAGCAGATGTTGTCAAAGATGATAAGCCTTGGTTCCATGATATTAAGTACTTCTTGGAGGATCAAACATACCCACCTGGGGCATCTTCCAATGATAAGAAGACCTTGAGAAGGCTTGCTGGAAGTTTTTTTCTGAACACTGATGGGTCTTTATACAAGAGGAACTTTGATATGGTACTCCTCAGATGTGTTGACAAGACGGAAGCAGATTTGTTGATGCATGAAGTGCATGAAGGCTCTTTTGGTACCCATGCTGGAGGACATGCAATGGCTAAGAAGTTGTTAAGATCAGGCTATTATTGGATCACAATGGATGCAGACTGTTGTGCCTATGCCAGGAAATGCCACAAATGCCAGATCTACGCAGATAAAGTGCATGTACCTCCGAATCCTTTGAACATCATGTCTTCACCATGGCCCTTTGCCATGTGGGGCATCGACATGATTGGCAAGATTGAGCCAACTGCTTCAAACGGCCACAGATTCATCCTGGTCGCCATCGACTATTTCACTAAGTGGGTTGAAGCAGCCTCATATGCAAATGTTACAAGGCAAGTGGTAGCCCGATTTCTGAAAAGAGATATCATCTGTCGATACGGAGTTCCCGAGCGAATCATTACTGATAATGGTTCCAATTTAAACAACAAGATGATGGCTGAATTATGCCGGGACTTCAAGATCCAACATCACAATTCTTCTCCTTACAGGCCAAAGATGAATGGCGCTGTTGAGGCAGCAAATAAGAATATCAAGAAGATTGTGCAGAAGATGGTAGTCACCTACAAAGACTGGCACGAAATGCTACCATTTGCCTTGCATGGGTACCGCACATCAATCAGAACATCCACTGGGGCAACACCGTATCAACTTGTGTATGGTATGGAGGCAGTCCTACCGGTAGAAGTTGAATTACCCTCCTTGCGAGTTTTAATGGATGTTAAACTAAGTGAAGCAGAATGGGTTCGGACCCGATACGAACAACTGAGTCTGATCGAAGAGAAAAGGTTGGCTGCAATCTGTCATGGACAATTGTATCAGAAGAGAATGAAGAAAGCCTTCGATCAGAAAGTCAGGCACCGAGAGTACCAAGTGGGAGATCTTGTGCTGAAAAGAATCCTCCCTCCTCATACAGACCACAGGGGCAAATGGACTCCAAACTATGAAGGGCCATTCGTGGTAAAGAAAGTTTTCTCTGGTGGAGCACTGATGCTCAGCACCATGGATGGTGAAGATTTTTCATCCCTTGTGAATTCAGATGCAGTTAAAAAATACTTCGCATAAAATGACCCGCTGGACATAAAAACAGAATGTAAGTCCAGGCAAAAATAGGGCATCCCGGCGAGTCAAAAACAGAATAAAAAGACTCGGGCAAAAATAAGGGAAATAAATAAAAAAATGTACACCCGCTGAGTTGAAAAGCCGCATTGGACAGCTCAGGCAAAAAATGGGTATCCCGATGGATTGAAAACCCGAAAGGGCGATCCATGCAAAATAAGGGAATAAGCGAACAACTGCATTCTGAATTCGTCTGTATCACTTACGACTTGGTAAGCTTCAAGATCGAGTTTCAATCAGAATCAACCTTCTTCAAAAATCAAGACGAGAAGAAAGTCGAAAGTCATACGAGTCATAGTAGGAGAGGAAGCTCTTTAAAGCGTCATCAACACTGCCAGCACTTTGCTTCTCAATTTGTAACAATCTCCTCATTTCAGGAGACATGTTTCTTTGACTGTATCTTGCCAATTCAGGGCACATGAATTAATAAAATCAGACTTTTTCATTCATGTTTCGTTTTGTATATTTTTATTTGCAAAGGATGTCTGATGTCTCTAAAAAATCAATTGCATAAGTACAGATGTTTTTCTCCAAAAAATATATAAAACACGTGCTTACAAGGAATATACTTACTCTCGAAGGTACTTAACTCCTATGACGGGATCCAGTAAAGGATACCTCGGGACCTTTTGTGCGTTTCCTTATCTTTGCAGGATTGCAGGTATCCAGAACGCAACTTGGGGCATGCAAGCTTCATCTCAGCAAGCTGGCAAATCACCAAAAGATCTCAGCATCCGAAATGCTCTGTCCCCAGCTGAGTTGCCTCTTGTTACTCTCCCCAGCTGAGCTACCAACAGCATCCCCCAGCTGTTGTACCAATCATTCTTCCTCGGCAAATGCAGGAATCAGAGAATCATCTCCCCACGAGGTCCTCAGCCTCTATCCAGAAGAACAACGCACGAAGAAGTCACAACAGAGTACAGAAGGCTTCTGCAAACCCCAGCTGGGTCCCGTATTACAAGGATATGCCAGTCAGTGACCTATATCCCCAAGTGGATACATCTCTCCAGGTCTATCAATGACCTCGTCCTCAGCTGGGATGTCCGCTTCAAGCAGATCGATCAAAGATCTTCGCAGCAACGGGATCCGAATCCCGGTTTTGGTATCTTTGCACAATCATGGCATTTGCATCATAATATCCCCTCAGAGCGTAGCATTCCGTCTAATACGGAGCATTACGGCAACAAAAAAAAATCGAACGCATAGCATAATCATAAGCCATGTTCTGAATTAATACTTGTGAATAATAACCATTCATCATCATTGTACAGAAATCCTCACCAGAGTCCCAGCAAAAACAGTTGCCTCATATTCACAAATACCAGCATATTTCCTTTTGATACCCGTCCGTATCATCACTCCCCAGTAAAGTCGTCTGAACACTCTTTATAACAAAATCACCCGTATTACAGATACTTCATGACACCCGTCCGTGTCATATTACCAGCAGAAAGCCAAAGACATCCTCTTTGCACCCACACATACCTATATATACACTTTCCTGACACCCGTCCGTGTCGTATCCCCAGCGCAGTCGCCTAGACTTTGTATAGCAGATACTTGTTCATATTACACTTTTCTCTCTTGGCACCCGTCCGTGTCATTCTCCCCAGCAGTTAAAACACTCATCTATATATACTCACTACTCACGATACACTTATACAGATACTCGTCCGTATCTTGTATACACCATCACTTATCTCCCCACAGATTCGACAGTAGTCCTTGTTCTTTGTTAACCAGTTGGTACTCGTCCGTATCATCATCTCAGAACATTGCGTCTAATGTTTGTTTCTACATGATACTCGTCCGTATCATAGTCTCAAGGATGCTCGTCCGCATCTTTAATCCATACACTGTGTAAAACACTTATGTCTTCTTGGATATAGACACTCGTCCGTGTCTACTATTCCCCAGAAGAGTCCCTTCGGATGCAACACTCGTCCGTGTTCTTTGTTAACCAGATGGTACTCGTCCGTATCATCATCTCTGAACACGTGTCAGTATTTGTTTCTACATGATACTCGTCCGTATCATAGTCTAAGGATGCTCGTCCGCATCTTTAATCTATACACAATACCAAACACTTATACTTTTCTTTCTTGGTTGTGAACACTCGTCCGTGTTCACTATATCCCCAGTGGATCACCAACAAAGCATTTTTCCTTTATCTAACACTCGTCCTGTGTTATGATACCCCGAGAGCAGCCGTACCCTGCTGAGTGGTCGTCCTCCACTTCTTGATGGTCGTCCTCCATCATGCTCATCCGATGGCCGTCCCCATCGTTGATCTTTTTAGCAGCCGTCCCCTGCTAGGTGGTCGTCCTCCACCTTTTGATGATCATCCTTCATCATCCAATGGCCGTCCCCCATTGTTGATTTTGGTTATCTGACACTCGTCCTGTGTCATGATAAGCCTTGAGAGCAGCCGTCCCCTGCTGAGTGGTCGTCCTCCACTTCTTGATGGTCGTCCTCCATCATGCTCATCCGATGGCCGTCCCCATCGTTGACCTTTTATCCGGCATTCGTCCTATGTCGCGATATTTTCGGCAGCCGTACCCTGCCAGGTGGTCGTCCTCCACCTTTGATGGCCGTCCCCATCATATTTCTTTATCCCCAACAGAGCAGCCGTCCCCTGCTAGGTGATCGTCCTTCACCTTTGATGGCCGTACCCCATCATCTGTTTATTTCATTTATTCTTTAACCCGATGGCCGTCCCCGTCGTGGTCCCTTTTCCTTTTAGCCCGATGGCCGTCCCCATCGTTGGTTACTTTACCTTTATGAACTTGATGGCCGTCCCCGTCATGTTTCATTAATCCCCAGAGAATTTTACAGCTTTATCTTGATGGCCGTCCCCATCATAATTTCTTATTTTTCCAGCTAGTCGGCCGTCCCCGTCTTAGCTTTACCTTCTCCCCAGCATGTCGGCCGTCCCCGTCATCGCTTTACTTCACACACTTTTCCCAGCATGCCGGCCGTCCCCGTCATTGCTCCTTGCCCAGCAGTCGTCCTCTGCTCGACGGTCGCCCTCCGTCGCCCACTTTACAATATACTTTGTTTTCTTTTACAATCTATATCCCTTTTCTTCTTCATTCTGTGAGTGCAAATTTTGGACTGTCTTTGGTATTCAACCACAAGTTATCTTGTTTGCCTGTTAAGCCGTTGCTTACATCCTGCACGACTAACTCATGTTTGAATAGGGGCAGCTGTAAACACCCCAAATTTGCCCTCACCCATTTCACCATGGCTTGTGATCATTTCATATGCATAAACACAATCATACCATCTCATATCTCAATTTTGAGTCACTGCATTGGTTCTAAGTCATCTGCACCTAGGGTTTGTGGTTTGAGCAATCCAAGAGCCTCTTGAGCCACTCCAAAGGTCATCAATTACTTCAAAGGGGTCTATGTGTGTGCAAGCATCATATTATGTCCTCTCAAAGTCAGGAATGCCAAAGAATCACAAGAACTGGGATTGGTATGGATGCAGAGCCAAGTTTGACTGCACAGTTGACCTAAAATTAGGGTTTTGGTTTCAGAGGCCATAACCCCAATTTTTTTGGTCATTCTTGTTTCCATTGGTCTCTATATGGTATAGAGAGTATGCATATCATTTTTCATGAAGAAATTCCATGGGGAAGTCATCTGATCAAGAGTTGACTTTTCAGACAAGTCAGTGTAAAATCAGGGCATCTGAGGCCCCCAATGACCCAACCAATGGGTGATCTTCATCATTTTGAGTGTATATGATCTTTATTTGGTCATGGAAGAAGGTTGAAGTTCATAAAAATCAAGAATTTAGGGTTTTTGCAAATGTTGACTTTTTGGGCATAGTTGACTTTTCAAGAATGCTTCATTTTAGGTCATTTTTCAAGCCTTGATTCTTGGTCCAAAAATGCTTCAAATGGAAAAACTTTGGTCATGAAAGTTGTAGATTACATCTTTCCCTTTTCAAAAAGTACAAGAACATGATCAAACTCTTCTTGGATCAAAAGTTATGGTGTGACAAAGTTGGCAAAAATCATTGATTTTCAAAGCATGCCTCAAATGGAAATTTTGCAAAATCATGAACCAAAGCCAATTGTGACCTCTAATTCATTTCAAACCATGACACAAACTTTCCTTAGGCCTTAAAAGTCAGAATTGGACCAAGGTTTCTCATGTTTTGGTTCATGTAACAAGACTTTCTTTCATGTGAACCATAAAGTAACAAGTTGCAAAACCACTCATTTCTCTTCACCAACTTGCTGCATTGGCCCTTGAACCAAGCTAGCCCTTTCCCCTCATTGTGCTGCGCATAGCCCATGCCATGTACTTGCCTAGATCATGAGCCATACTTGCCTTACACAAAACTTGACTTTTTGCAAAAGCAAACTTACCAATCACTATAGGCCAGGTCACATCATCTGACCTATAGGATTAAAATACATTATCATTTGGCAAGCCAAAGATATCAAGAAGAAAAGCTGAAACTCACTCATCCAACACATTCACAAAAACACTCCTTTTTGCATAAGCCTTCGAATCTGCCTCCACAAGCTCAGAACACTCAAACCATTTCCACACTTCAACTCACCATACTTCATAGACCTCAAAGCACCAAGAGCCAGGCTTGATTTGAGCAAGAATACCCCATTGCCATTATTCACCTCAGCCTGCATTTTCCTTCGAATCTCTCTCCACAAACCTCAAACACAAGAACAAACCCCACCAACAATCTCTACTCACCTCACTGACCAGAAACCAACCATTGTTTTGGCCTGAAACACCCCATGTCTCAAATACGATTTTCACATGCCCTTGGTCAGAGCTTCTGCAAACTCACTCCAGAGGTTGTTTAAACTCCAACTAAGCATCCAAAGCTTCAAAGGTGGATCATTGGGACCTGATTGAGCCAAAGAATCATCCAGGAAGCTCCTAAATCAAAAGCTCCATCTCAGGTGACACCATGAACTTTTTTTCCAGAACTCCATTTTCTTGTTAGAATCTTGTTTAGCATGTTGCACTGATCATTGGGATCTATTTACTTTTGAAAATGGGCAAGAAATGAGCTTGTTATGGTGTTCTGAAAGTTTGACCTAGAAATTTCATTGCTTCGATTCTTGTTTGTGTGTGAGTTTAAACATGATTTGATGTTGGATTCGTGCTTAGGATAGTTGGTAGATGGTTTCTGGAGGTTTGGAGCTTCTGATTTGGCCTGGGGAGAGAGATGGCATTTTGAGGTGAACGGAGAAGATGACCGGAACACTGTTCCGGTCATCTGAGAGTGATTAACGGCAGGGTTAGGGTTTTAAGCATTAATTAGAGAATTTGAATTTGGACCGTGAGATCTGGCGCCAAGTCAATTCCCGCCCTGGCCACTTTAAATCTCACGCGTTGGATCAGCATACTTTCACTTAATTCATTTAAAATTCATTTATTTTCATATTTATTTCATTTGTTTTGCATAATTATTTAAAAATAGTAAAAAATGCATAAAAGTTATGAAACTTTTTCTTCTGAGTTTTATTAATTTTTATGACCCAAAAATATTTTTATTTTATTTTTTATCATTAAAAAAGTATTTTTAAATATTTAAAAGATTATTTTTAATTGATTAATGGAAATTAATTAATTAAAAATACTTTTAGGTATTTAAAAATCACCAAAAAATTCATGAAATGTTCTAAGACATTTATAAACATTGTCCAACCTTCAAACCAAATTTCTTTTTTGATCTTGATGCATTTTAAGAATTTTTCATTGAATTAAATCATATTTTGTGCATTATTTTGATCATAAGTTCAAAAAATCATTTCTTCCTATTTGAGAAGAGTTGGACATTGATTCTTTTTGCTTTGTTTTGTGGGTAAAATGGCCATGATTTGTTTCCTCATTTTCAATTTGTTTGGTATTTCTTTTGTTTAAGAGCCCTAAAAACCCTAATAACTTAGAAAATTCATATCTTGAGATTGGTTGAGAGTTGAGACCTCCCCTTTGGACCTTGGTTTAGTATAGGTTTAGGGTTTCTTTGGGTGGCATTTTCCTTTTTTTATATTAGGGTTTGTTTCTGTTTTTGGTTTTTGTTTGTTGTTTGATCCATAAACCCTAATTTGGGCTTCCATTTGCATACCTCTTGCATTCTCTTGCATAATATGACTTGTCATGACATTTCAAGCATTCATGTGTTTCATTTGACATCTTAAGACATATTAGAAGCATGTTTGATCATTGCATCTTGTATTTTCCATGTGATATGCCATTTGCAATCCATAGCATTTCATGTATGATCATGGTTCTAAACTTGTTTCATTTGCATCCATAAGTTTGTATGATCATCCCCATGCTTTGTTTCATGTTTGCATCATCCCATAACATCATTAACATCATGTATGTGCTTCTGGTTTTGGTTTGCATCATGCCATTCCATCTCATTCTGCATTGCATTGCATCTTTCTCACTAACTTTTCAGGTGGTAAGCAACTTTGAGAAGTGAATTTGCCTTCACTTCTCACAATTTATTTTCATCTCTCTCATGCATCCTTGCTGCATTTTGTTATGTGTTTGAGTTTGAGCTTGCTCATTCTTGTTCCTCACACTTTCTTTCTTCAAGTGACTTGACTTCTTGAATGAAGCAAGTCACTTTGCTTCTCTTGATCCTTTCATCTGCTTCCTGGTGGCCTTTGAAGATTGTTCTTGTTTAACCTCACAAACTTTAGGAACAACTAAGCATGACAATGAATTAGGGTTTTGATTAGTCTCCCCTCATAGTTTTACCTTTGTGTCTCTTTTGAGTCTTCTCTTTCTCACCTCATAATCAGGGATTAAACCCTAAAGGCTTTAAGGCTTTGTGATTAAGCTTATGCCTGCATCCTTCTATTAGGATGGAGTGTATAACTTTAATCCTAAGTGTTAAACCCTTCATGTGTTTAAATCTCTTAATCAATTCACTTAATAACCATCAAGACATTACACTTGTAACTTGGGCCTTGCATTAGGGTTCTAATTCTTCCTTAATTGGTTAAGAAGGACTAACCCTAGTGTTAATGGACAAGTCCCCCTCATGTTGTCTTACAAATCATAAAACTCACTTCATCATCTTATCATTAAATAAAATCCACTTAATCAAAGGCTTGTTTTGTCATGAGTTTAATCCCTAATCATGGATTAAGTTGAGGAGCTTTCCTCAGCTTAAACATCCTCATCTATTATCCTTCTATTAGGATGGTGTAATGAGTCTGTTTAATCCTTGATTATGGCTTAACCTCATTACTCAACACTAAACAAAAACACCAAAAACAACTAAGTAATCACAAGTAGGTTAATGATCTTAATCCTACATCAAAGGTGATTAAGTGTGAGAATCTGACTTCACATTTAAGGTATTCTCATTACCCCTAATCAGAGGGATGATGTGATGAGTTTACCAAATCCATTGGTTTAGGCTTAAGCTCATTAACTTATGACAAACTTTCAAAAGCAATAAAAGACTGAAAACACAAAAACAAACAATAATCGTCTCCTCCGGGATTCTTTTCTCATCACCTTCACTCACAAACGAGAACTTACTTCTTCCGTCTAATGCAAGACAGTTTGCACCTGAGCCAGACAGGTCATACACTTAAGCATAGACAAGTAAGCAGTTCACAAGTCAATTCATCTTTCAGTCTCTTTGGGTCGAACTACGGTGTTCTGACTTCCTCATTGCACGAGAGGATACGTAGGCATAACTTAACAGTTATCGAACAAAAGTCTCTGTATATTCCCCCTCTTTCTAGCCTCATTCTTTTAGCCTCATGATCTTGAGCATTTCACTCCTGTTCTTACACTGACACTTCACTTATATACTTCACTTTTCTCTTACACTGACACCTGTACATTTTGTTTTCCAGCTCTTTTACACACAAATTGCACTGACACTACCCCTTTAAAACACAAATCTTTCAAGCGTGGATCCCGTCGAGTACGGCGGACAATCTGGGTGCTAATACCTTCCCAGGTTGTAACCAACCCCCTTTCTCAGTCTCTCTGGTTCGCAACCGTCTTATCCATCTCTTTCTAGGCCTATGCAGCATTGCCTTTCCTCCGGGATAAAAATGCCTAGCTGGCGACTCTATTCATCTCCAGTGAGTTCACGGCTGTGTGTTCTCATTGTCCCTCTCGCCGACCGTTCGCGTCTGTACCTTCATATGATCCGTTTTCATTTGTCGGGAGCGACATAAGGCCTTATCATTTTGAATCTTTTTAGATCAAATCTTCTACACAATGACCTAATTTTTCAGCCTCATTTGATCATTCTATAAGTACTTGACACAACCCTAACACAAGCACGAATTTCCAGCCTCCCCAAGAGTAAGTTCACAATTTCAAAAAACCTCTCACAAACTCAAATTCGGATTCCTCAATACAAAGATTTTTAAGGTATTTTAAGGACACAAGAAGAATCCTTGGACTTCACTGATCATGAATCATCACTCATATGCATCCAAAACCTCATGAACTGTGAAAACCGAATCGTTTTTGTGCCAAATACATTTTGTTTCGATTCCTTAATTTAGTGCATGATTAATCGAATTTGAGTTTATAACATTGTTTATTGAGTGATATAGATGAATTATGGGTGCTTTGTTGCAAGTTTTGATGCAGGATTGGATATTCACCATGTTTAGGGTTTGCGGCTTCATTTAGGGTTCCATTATCTAGCCCAGATAAATGAATTATAAAGACATAGATTGACTGGAAATCTCATTAGGAATTCAATGGTGCAATCAATTTCATAAAATTTTGTTGTTTTTGTCAGTGTTTGAATTTCGTAGGTGTTGCTGCAATTTAAAAATCGCAGGTAAATTCGCATGAGAAATCGCAGGAAAAGTTGTAGGGCCAGAGGTAGAAGATGACCCCTGCGCGCGTTTCTGAAGATTTGAATTTTATTTTAAATATTTTATGTTTTATTGTCTGTTTAATATCACAAGCGCACAACTTGTCCCAGTGGTAAAGCCAGAGTGAGTATTGCTTGAGGGAACTGGTTCGAATCCTGGCTTCAGTTCTTTTTTGCTTATTTTTTTCAAATATCAAGCAATTATAATATATTATGAATTATTGTGAAGTTTTATACAGGTTCGCTCATCTAGCTGGAATGGTCATGTACTTGTGTGTTTGTGTGTAAGGTCCTGGATTCGAATCCCCCAGGCCTTTTGTTTTCTTTCTATTTTTTTGATTTTTTAGGCTTAAAAGAACAAAACAAATTTGAGCTCATTCTTCTTGCACCAAGTGCAGCGCAACCCAGTGGTTATGCCTCTAGTTATCCAGGTAAAGGACCTGGGTTCAAATCCCAGGTCCTGTTTTTTTTGGTTTTGTTTTCTTTTAATTTTGTTTATTTCATTATTTCTTATATTATTTTCATAAATTAATCTCAATAAATTTCTAAACAACATATATATATTATTTTCTCCAAATCAAAATTAATATATTCATATTTTTTTCTTTATATTTTTTTAATATGTATATGTATGTTTATTTAGTTAATAAATTATTATTGTAAATTAAACCCTAATATTTTTATATAAATTAAACCCTAATTATTTTCAAAACCCTAAATTTCTTTTAAAAAACTTAATCACATTTTATATTTTGTTAAATCTTATTAAAAATAATTAAATTTTTGTAAATATAATTATTATGTACATATTTTATTTAAATTTTGTAAATACGATTATAATTAATCCTATTTTATATAAATATCCCATCATTGTTTATAATTAAATATATATGTAAATAATTTCTATTATAGGTTTAAAAATTGCTAATTAAACTTTTAATTATAATTTACTTTTCATAATATGTTCATAATTTATTTAATTTGTTTATAATTCTAAATTTCATAATAATTGATATAATTGTTTATAATTTTTCTACTAACCATTAAAATTTTGTTTATTATAATATATTTGTTTATTTTTATTATTATTGTTATTACATGATTATTACTAACCCAATTAAATTGATTATTTATTTTACTTATTATTTATATTTCGCTTATTTACTTATTTATTTATTTTTGCTATTTATTTAAATTGCTTTATTATTATGTAATTGCTCCTGGATGTAATTTTCTTAAATATTTAAATTATTTATTTTTTATGCTATGGTTAGTAAATAGGGAGTGAAAACTATTTGTGTTAAAAATTGAATTTAGGTCATTTAAATTATAAGATAAATATAAAATTAAACACTCACACACGTAAGTCGATCTTTGATCGCCGTCTCACTTTCTAGGGTTGCCTCTCAATGTTGCCTAATCAAAAAGGTCAAGTAGGGTGTATAAAGCAAAATCCCTTAAAAGAAAAGTCATCTAGTCCCTTCATAATCAAAGATCAATTCCCTTAAATGGTTGCCTTCAAAAAGATCTTGTCCCTTTCAAATAATGATGATAGTCCCTCCAAAATGCTTAATACACCCTACAGTTGCCTTCATTAAACAGATGTCCCTCACTTGTCCCTCACATCCAAGGTAATGACTACCTATTCCTTAATAATAGGGATAGTCTTACCATTCAAAGGATAAAGAACAGAAAGACTTAAACTTTAGGGTAGGTTCCTCATAGTTACTTGCTCGCTATTCAAACTTTTCAAACACTTCACAAATTTCAAACTATTTTCAAACACAAGTTTTTTACGCATCCGTACATGGATCATTATCAAACTCTTATGAAAATTTTTATCCACACACTTCACATTTTTCAAAAACAATTCAAAGTGAGCTAAGTAACTAAGAGCCCATGGATAACCATGGATGTAAAGGGTGCTAACACCTTCCCTTTACATAACCTACCCCCCGGACCCAAAAATCTTTTAAAAGGTCTTTCCTGTTCTTTTATGCCTTTCCTTTGGATAAAATAAAAGTCGGTGGTGACTCTTGCTATCCGCAACATAACTAAAGTCAGTTCTCCCACCGTGTTACAGAACTGGCGACTCTGCTGGGGATTTAATAAAAGAGGGGTACCCTTAGGAATTAGATCACTTTAAATTGTTTGCCTTGTTTGCTTTATACTTACTTGTTGGGCTCTTATGTGTGAAAGGTCCTAACCCGGATCTAGTGTGCCTTAGGTAAATGGAAATAGACCAAGGAAACTGTACGACGTATATCGATATGGTTGATCTGGTGGCCATAGTTAGTGTGACTTCTTGGTTGGTGCTTATGTTCCTTAAGTCAAGTTGAGGATAATATGAGGCTGCTATATGTTGTCAATGCACTAACTAACTTTTAGAACCCTAGTTATCCCATCTTGGCCTTTAGAAAGTAGTGAGGTAACCGGCTTTGGTGCAGACTGAAGTTGGTTGACACTCGATACTACGCTCATTGAGATTCTAAACTTGGAGGGTTTTGGTTGGCAAGTAAGTTTCCTTCTGAACAACCACCCTTGTGAAGGATCAATGATATTGAGATCCCTTAGAACCTGGTTACTTTTGTAGGACAGGATGAACCATCTAACTTCAGGGGAGGGTACTTACCTTTGAACCTCATGCAAGCCTTTAAACCTAGGGCTATTGTGTGACTTGTTTGTGTGTGCCACATGTTTGTGATTGAACATAACATCATGACATCATCATGCATCATAAGCATAGCATTTTCCCTAACCATTTCAAGGACCAAAGGATTTATCTTTGTTCTTTGTTGCAGGTCATGGCTTCTGCTCGTAGAAACACTATCAGGATCAACTTTGTAGGCATACCTGCTAAGCTTAAAGAGTTGGTTTCTCAAGTGTCTGATCACTCCCAGTTCATCAAGAGACATGGTCACCTATTGGATCTAGTCACTTCAGGGTTCAATGAAGACATGATGAGTGTTTTGTTTCAGTTCTTTGACCCTAAGCACCATTGCTTTACATTCCCTGACTATCAGCTGGTTCCTACAATGGAAGAGTTCTCTAAACTTCTGGGTATACCTGTTCTTGATCAAAGACCCTTCACAGGCTTAGAGAAGGAACTTAAACCAGAGGTTATTGCTGCAGCCCTACATCTGAAGAAGTCTGACATTGTTCTAGAAACGAGAAGCGGAGTCAAGGGTATTCTTGCTAAGGTATTAATGGATAAAGCTCAAGTGTTCTTGAAGGCCATGAGCTATGACGCTTTTGAGGAGATCTTAGCCTTGTTGATATATGGCTTAGTATTGTTCCCCAATCCAGATCAGTTCATAGACGTTCATGCCATCAACATATTCCTGAGTCACAATCCAGTGCCTACATTGCTTGGAGACATCCTACATTCTCTTCATACCCGTACTACAAGGGCAAGAGGAACTTTGATGTGCTGCATACCTTTGCTTTCTAGGTGGTTTATTTCTCACCTTCCTCGCTCAGTAATGAAGAATGAGCAAGGGTTCAGATGGTCCAAAAGAATCATGTCACTTTCTCATTCAGATATTCATTGGTGCTCCAGATCTATGGAGAATGTCACTATCATTGACCGTTGTGGGGAATTTCCTAATGTGCCACTTCTAGGCATAAGAGGAGGCATCACCTACAACCCCTCTCTAGCTTTACGACAGTTTGGTTACGCTCGGAGCGATGGTCCACATGACATGTTGATTCAGGGCATTGTGTTTGACTACGACAACGATCTTCAGGGTTACCGTCAGAGATTCATACGAGCCTGGGGAAAAGTAAACAGGGTTGACAGCAAGACACTGGATCCTAAGTACATTATTCCTATGGAGGCTTATCTCAGATGGGTGCGATCTCGTGCTCAGACTCTCATGATGCCATATCCTGTTGTCCTGCCAGTTACCATGAAACCTGTTGCTGAAGGAGACACTGCTTACACCATCCTTCACCCAGACATGCCTACTGATATGGAAGACTTGCAGAGATCATGGATCCAACTGAAGGAGCAAAGGGATACTTTCGAGGCTCATTACAAAGCAAGCCAAGAAAGAATCCTAGAACTAACAAAGCAACTTCACGAGGAACGGAATCTCAACTCATACCTCAACACAAAGAGGAAACGTCCATGGGAGACTTAAAACCCCATCTTTTGTACTTATTTCATTTCATTTTTTGTAAGCCCAAGAGGCAAAACAAATTTATTACTAATAAAAGTTTACCTTCTTGTTTGTCTAAGCAAATTTAAATCCTGCAGTCCTTGAAAACATTGCATATGCATTCACATATCATTTCATTGCATCACAGGTTTATAATTGTGCACAGGTTTCTCATCTTCTCGCTGTTTATTTCAGCAATGGTTCTTGAACAAACAGTTAAGGATCTCCAGACACAAAATGCACAGTTCCAAGAGCTGATCCTGAACCTGACCAAGGGGCAGGATGAATTGAAGACACTGCTGGCCAAGAAGACTAAGAAGACTAGAAGGTCAGGTGGCCTGATCAACATGGGAAGAAGGTTCAAAGGTCTTGCTAAGACCAAAGAACTAGTTGAAGACTATGAATCTGAAGAATCTGAAAAAGAGGGAGGCAGTCTCCACAACACTATGGGGGACTCTGATTCTGAGGCTAATTACTACCATGAGCCTAATGAAGACAAATTCAAGATGCTGGTGGATAGAATGGATGCTATGGAGTTGCAGAAATCTTCTGGGCTGGATTTTGAAGATTTAAGTCTGATATCTGGGGTAGTCATACCCATTGGTTTCAAGGTTCCTACCTTTGTTGTTTATGATGGGGTCTCTTGTCCCAAGCTGCATTTGAGGTCTTATGTCAGAAGAATTCAACCTCACACTGCTGATAAGAAGTTGTGGATCCATTTTTTCCAAGAGAGCTTATCTGGAGCTCAATTGGAGTGGTATTATCAATTGGAGAGTGTCAACATCAGGGATTGGAATGATCTTGCTGAAGCTTTCTATAAGCAGTATCAATACAATGCTGACTTAGCTCCCACTCGCATGCAGCTTCAGAGCATTTCTATGGGTGCTAAAGAAAGTTTCAAGGAGTATGCTCAGAAGTGGAGAGATTTAGCTGGAAGAGTACAACCCCCTTTAACTGACAGGGAATTGGTTGATATGTTCATGTGTACGCTAAATGGTCCGTTTTACAGTCATCTTATTGGAAGCTCATCATCTGGCTTCACTGAGTTGATAATGACAGGAGAGAGTGGAAAATGGTATAAAGAATGGTAAGATCCAAGTGGGTGCTTCTTCATCAGGCGTTGCAAAGAAGCCTCCCACTGGGAAGAAAGAATCCAATGTTGTTTATGGTCAACCTGATCGTAACAGAAGGCATCAGTCTGTTAGTGCAGTTCATATTTCGAATCCAACTCCTGCAACAACAGAACAGCCACAGGGCAACCAACAGAGGGCTAGAAGACAGTTCACTAAGATCAACATGTCAATGGCTCAGGCATTGCAACACTTGTTGAAGGCTGAACTTATTACTTTGAAAGAGGCTCCTCAGAATCCCAATGTTACCTCTCCCAGGTATAATCCAAATGCACGATGTGCATATCATTCAAATTGTCAGGGACATGATACCAATAATTGCTGGG
The DNA here is from genome assembly GCA_963966055.1 of Lathyrus aphaca. NCBI lineage: Eukaryota > Viridiplantae > Streptophyta > Magnoliopsida > Fabales > Fabaceae > Lathyrus > Lathyrus aphaca. The sequence goes on from OZ014519.1 coordinate 412,545,977, forward strand.
TCTTGAAGAACAAAATTCAAGATATGATTGATGCTGGAGAGATTGAGTTTGACCCTCCGGGTACTCCAAATGTGATTACTGCTCCAATGCCAAATCACGAGAAGACTGTCAATGCCATTGATGAAGATTTACATATCCATTCAATTGCGGAGTTGACCACACCATTGTCTGTCATCAGGAAGAAGTTAGTACAAGCTGGGTTCTTTCCGGGTTGTCGTGAAGATTGTGTTTATTGTGAGTATAATCCAGATTGTTGTTGGAGGTTGAAGGACGGAATTCAACGTCTCATGAATAATTATACCATAGTGTTTGAAAGAAGACCACCTTCTGTGGAGAGTATGGTGGAGCATATTACTAAAGGTAAGAAGACTGAAGAGGTTGACATGGTTGATAAAGTACCGGTAAGGATCACTTCAAAGGGACCTATTAAAATCACCCATCAGGGTCCAATCAAGATTACTGCTGAAGGTCCTGTGAAAGTTGTTGCTGAAGCCAGAGTGGCTCCTATGGTCATTACTACTCCTGGTCCTATTCCGTACACGTCTGATAAAGCTGTGCCTTGGCATTATGGATCTGATGTTTACATCCATGGTGTTAAGCAAGAGCCCTTGGCTGATGTGCCTGTTGATGTTGATAATATTGCTGGATCTAGTAAGATCACACATAGTGGAAGAGTCTTCTCTCCTCCAGTTGCTTCCAAGAATGCAGTTACTCCTGCTGCTACCTCCACCACTGATGCTCGGGGCAAAGGTCCTGTTATTGAACCAGTACCTACTGATGTGCCAGCTGCTGATGATATCTCTAAGCAGATGGAAGAAGTATTGAAAATCATTCGCAAGAGTGATTATGACATTCTTGATCAGTTGGGGCATACTCCCCCAAAGATTTCTATGTTGTCCTTGTTGTTATGTTCTGAAGCTCATGCAAAAGCTTTGATCAAGTTTCTGAAGACTGCTCATGTACCCAATGCCATTTCTGTTGACCAGTTTGAGAATTGTGTTGCCCACCTGACCTATGATAATGGGTTAGGATTTTCTGATGCTGATTTGACCCCTGCCAAGAGGGATCATAACAGGGCCTTGCATATCTCAATTGAATGCAGGGGCACTACCCTGTCACATGTATTGATAGACAATGGTTCCTCTCTGAATGTGTTGCCCAAGGAAGTCCTGAATAAGCTGAGTCCTGAAGATGCTGTGCTGAAGTCCAGTAGTATTGTGGTGAAGGCTTTTGATGGTTCTAGAAGAGTGGTGCATGGAGAAATTGATCTCCCAATCAAAGTGGGGTCACAGGTTTTTACTGCTACATTTTATGTGATGGATATTCGTCCTTCGTACTCTTGTCTGCTTGGTCGTCCCTGGATCCATGGGGCAGGTGCTGTAACCTCTACATTACATCAGAAGCTAAGATATCCGGTGGAAGGAAGGGTTGTTACTGTCTATGGAGAAGAAGAATACTTTGTCAGCCATGTGAATACCTTCAAGTATCTGGAAATGGAAGGTGAATATATTGAAACTCCGTGTCAGACGTTTGAAGTGGTTCCTTGGATTGTTAATGATTATGTAGCTCCTCCGGTTGCCAAGAAAGTTCCTGTGGTCACCATAGTACCTCCAACAATGGCAATGGCCTCCCTCAATGATGCTAGAGCTGTGGTGGATGAAGGTGGTTGTACTATTTAGGGTCAGCTTCCTGATATCCCATACAAGTCTGACAAATTTGGTTTGGGTTTCACTGCAGAGTCCCAGAAGGCTGTTCGTCATGCTCGTGCTGTTCGTATCACCAATCAAGGGATTATGAAAGATCAGATCAATGCTGTGGGAGACTATGATGAAGACTACAATCTGGATGCTTGGATTTTTCCTACTGTGGGTGCTGGACTCAATAATTGGAAAGCTGAAGATGTTATCCCTATCTCCTTTAGTCAGGAATAAATACTATTACTGTGTTGTTTTTCTTAAGTTTGTAATTTCTTGAACAATTGAACTCTTAAGCCTTGTGCCTTGCCCGGGGCACAATGGTGTGCTTGTTACGGGATGTCATTTCATTTGCATACTTCATTCAATAAAAATCAGTGGACGTTTCGTTTTCGTAAATATTGTGTTCCTTGTCTTTCTTTTCTTTTATTTTCCGTTTTATCAGCTATGTGTTCTTACACACACCCACATCACTAAAATGCAGATCCTCATCCACTCTGGATCCTGTTGATAACAGTTCTACTATTGCCAATTATAATTTCGAGAATCCGATCTATCGAACTGAAGACGGAAATGAGGACGATTGTGAAGTACCTGTAGAGCTTGCTAGGTTGTTACAACAAGAAGAGAAAGCCATACAGCCACATGAAGAGCCAGTCGAAGTTGTGAATCTGGGAACTGAAGAAAACAGGAAAGAAGTCAAGATAGGGGCTGATTTAGAGGATAGTGTCAAGAGCAGATTGATTCAGATGTTACGTAACTATGTGGAGATCTTTGCTTGGTCTTATAAAGATATGCCAGGGTTGGATACAGACATTGTGGTTCACCGTTTACCAGTAAAAGAAGATTGTCGTCCAAAGAAGCAGAAGGTTCGTCGTATGCGTCCTGAGATGTCAGAAAAGATCAAAGCAGAGGTAATGAAACAGTTTGATGCAGGGTTCTTAGCAGTGACTTCTTATCCTCAGTGGGTTGCAAATGTGGTGTCGGTACCTAAGAAAGATGGTAAGGTACGTATGTGTGTGGACTACAGAGATTTGAACAAGGCTAGCCCCAAAGATGATTTTCCACTTCCTCATATTGATGTTCTGGTAGACAACACTGCTCAGCATAAGGTATTATCTTTTATGGATGGTTTCTCTGGTTACAATCAAATCAAGATGGCTCCTGAAGATATGGAGAAGACAACATTTGTTACACAGTGGGGCACTTTTTGTTATAAGGTGATGCCATTTGGTTTGAAGAATGCAGGGGCAACATATCAGCGTGCTATGGTGGCTTTGTTTCATGATATGATTCATCATGAGATAGAGGTATATGTGGATGATATGATAGCCAGATCTCAGAATGAAGAACAACATCTTGATCATTTGCATAAATTGTTTGAGAGGTTGAAGAAATACAAGTTGAGATTGAACCCAAACAAGTGTACTTTTGGAGTTAGGTCTGGTAAGCTCCTGGGTTTCATAGTCAGTGGAAAAGGTATTGAAGTGGATCCTGCAAAAGTGAAAGCTATACGAGAGATGCCAGCTCCCCGTACTGAGAAAGAAGTTAGAGGTTTCTTGGGACGATTGAATTACATTGCAAGATTTATTTCCCAATTAACTGCCATCTGTGAGCCAATCTTTAAGTTGCTGAAGAAAGACCAGGTGATGGATGGAATGATGAGTGCCAGACTGCCTTTGAAGAAATCAAGAAATATCTGCTAGAACCTCCAATTTTGATGCCACCAGTTGATGGAAGACCCTTGATCATGTACTTAACAGTGTTAGACAACTCAATGGGGTGTGTATTGGGGCAACATGACGAGTCTGGTCGAAAAGAGCAGGCAATATACTACCTTAGCAAAAAGTTTACCGACTGTGAAACAAGATACTCACTGCTCGAGAAAACTTGCTGCGCTTTGGCATGGGCTGCTCGCCGACTAAGACAGTATATGTTGACTCATACTACCTTATTGATTTCGAAGATGGATCCAATCAAGTATATATTCGAGAAACCTGCTCTCTCCGGAAGAATTGCAAGATGGCAAATGATCTTGACAGAATATGACATACAGTATACTACTCAAAAGGCCATTAAAGGGAGTGTTGTAGCTGATCATTTGGCTCATCAAGTAGTGGATGATTATCAGTCAATGAGTTTTGAGTTCCCTGATGAAGACATTATGATTATTACCAAAGAACCTGGACAATATGACGGACCTGAACAAGGATCCCGATGGACTATGGTTTTTGATGGTGCCTCTAATGCACTTGGTAATGGTGTTGGTGTTGTGATTAGTTCCCCTGAAGGTTGTCATACCCCGATTAATGCAAGATTGTGTTTCTATTGTACCAATAACATGGATGAGTATGAGGCATGTATCCTGGGTATTAAAGCTGCTATTGATATGAAGATTCAGTTCCTTGATGTGTATGGAGATTCAGCCCTGGTAGTAAGTCAGATTAAAGGAGATTGGGATACCAAGCATGATAATCTCATTCCTTACAGAGAGCATGTGTTGTCTCTGATCCCACATTTTAAAGAGATTACCTTTGAACATATCCCACGAAGAGAGAATCAGTTGGCAGATGCTTTAGCCACCATGGCATCTATGTTTGAGATCAGCTGAGATGATGAGGCTCCCAAGATTACTATTGATAGATTTGAGAAGCCTGCATACTGCAATGAGATAGGTACTGAAGAAACAGAGGAGGAGCCTTGGTTCTATGAAGTGAAAAGATATCTTGAAACTCAGGAGTTCCCTGAAAGGGCATCTGTCAAAGATAGGAAATTTCTGAGAAGGTTCTCTGCTAATTTCTTTTTGAGTAATGGTATCCTGTACAAGCGCAATCATGATTCAACTATGCTTCGTTGTGTGGATAAGAAGGAAGCAACAGAGATTATGGAAGATATGCATGATGGGATCTTTGGCACTCATTCTAGTGGACATACTATGGCAAAGAAGATATTGAGAGCAGGTTACTATTGGTCTACCATGGAAGCTGATTGCTACCAACACTCCAGAACATGCCACAAGTGTCAAATTTATGCTGATAAAGTACATATACCTCCATCACCATTGAATGTGTTGACTGCTCCTTGGCCTTTTGCCATGTGGGGCATTGATATGATTGGTGAGATCAAGCCTACTGCTTCTAATGGGCATCGTTTCATCCTAGTTGCTATTGATTACTTCACGAAGTGGGTAGAGGCAGCTTCATTTGCATCTGTTACCAAGAATGTTGTGGCACGATTCATTAAGAATAATATCATATGTAGGTATGGCATCCCTGAAAGGATTATCACTGACAATGGCTCTAATCTGAACAACACTATGATTACTAATCTTTGCACGCAATTCAAGATTAAGCATCATAACTCTTCTCCGTATCGTCCAAAGATGAATGGGGCAGTTGAAGCTGCTAATAAGAATATCAAGAAGATTCTACAGAAGATGACTGTCACTTATAAGGATTGGCATGAGATGTTACCATTTTCTCTTCATGGCTATCGTACTACAATACGTACTTCAACAGGGGCAACCCCATTCTCCTTAGTATATGGTATGGAAGCAGTTCTGCCCATTGAAGTTCAGATTCCCTCCTTAAGAATTATGAAGGATGCAGGCTTGGATGAAGATGAATGGATTCAGACTAGACTTGACCAGATAAATTTGATTGATGAGAAGAGGTTAGCAGCAGTTTGTCATGGCCAGATGTACCAGAAACGGATGATCAAAGCTTTTAATAAGAAGGTTAAGCCAAAGGTATATCAGGCTGGTGACTTGGTAATCAAGCGTATCATATTACCACAGGGTGATCCTAGGGGCAAGTGGACTCCTACATATGAAGGACCATTTGTAGTCAAGACAATGTTCTCAGGAGGTGCTATGATACTCACTACAATGGATGGTGAAGACTTCCCGCAACCTGTAAACGCAGACATAGTTAAAAAATACTACGCATAAAAAGAGACCCGCTAGGTTGACAGGCCTAGGCAAAAATAAGGGCATCCTGGCAAACCAAAAGGGTTTGGGCAAAAATTAGGGATATATATAAAAGATGTACACCCGGCAAGTCGAAAACCTGAAAAGGCGGCTTGGGCAAAAAAGGGTATCCCGGTGGATTGAAAACCTGAAAGGGCAATCCAGGCAAAAGTTAGGGATTAAAGCGTATGACTATGTCTCGTTTGGATCACCCATGAAACTGTAACCAGTTGTGTTACTTACTCAAGTTCGAACAGATAAAGCTCAATCCAATCATTTTCGTCTCAACAGCAGAAGATGAGATACTTGAAGATAATGGCAATAGTAGAATTGAAACTCAATAGGATTATTTCCCACATAGCTGATTTTCTTTGTAAAATTTTATGGCAAAATCCTCTTACTAGGATTTATGTCTCCTTGTACAAACTTACCCGTGTATGGGTCACTTTTTGATATAAATAAATTCCATCTTTTGAATCCAGATTTACTTTTACCCTATTTACATAAGCGAAACGTCCATTGGTTGTGTTTGAATGTATGTATGCTTTTGAATATGATTGATGTTTACCAAAAATGCATGAATGCTTAATATGATTGATGTTTACCAGAAATGCATGAAAATGCAGTAATAGTATTTACTAAGGACGAACGAGGGCAGGATTCCAACGAAGCTTCACCAGTTCATCCCTACAAGACAGTTACAAATCCCCAGTAGGACAAATCCATCTTCATAAATGCTTCAAGTCACATCTCCCCTGGAATTTATATCCATCTCTTTTATCCTCATACGGATATTCGGGAATTTATTTTCCAATAGGAGTACGACGAACAAAGACGGGAGGTTATGGATACCTTACTATCGAACGAAGACAGGAGGTTATATCTACCCTACTATCAAACGAAGACGAAAGTTATGTATACTTTACTATCCCTAGCAGACGGGATGTTATATATACCTTACTATCCCCAGCATACGGGAGGTTATCTATACCTTACTATCCCCAGCATACGGGAGGTTATCTATACCTTACTATCCCCAGCATACGGGAGGTTATCTATAACTTATTATCCCCAGCATACGGAAGGTTATGTATAATATATTATCAAACAAGATGGAAACGAGTTCCTCATATTCTTCAGCAACGAATCGGGATTTATTTTCCCTGGCCAGCAGTGGTTATACGAAGATATCCAGACGCTTCAGACAACATCATATCATACATACATCATTTACATCATACCATAATATACATATCCATGAATGCATAATACATTACATAAGTGCATCGTATCATACATGCATACATAATGCATAAACTAATATTATCATACAGAATGCTACCTTGTTTCCAGGTTAATTCTCCAGCAAACAGACTTGTGATTATCAGGACTGCTTTATCCTCCTGAAAGTCACCATCCCTCAGGATTGCTTTATCCTCCTAAAAGCTTCTTGTCCCTCAGGATTGCTTCATCCTCCTGAAAGCATATCATCCATCAGGATTGCTTTATCCTCCTGAAAACTTCTAGTATATCAAGATTGCTTCATCCTCCTGAAATCATCATCACCTCAGGACTGCTTTATCCTCCTGAAAGCATATCATCCATCGGGACTGCTTTATCCTCCTGAAAGCTCATTACCACTTCAGGATTGCTTCATCCTCCTGAAAGATTATTATTACCTCAGGACTGCTTTATCCTCCTGACAGCTTCTTGTACCTCAGGATTGCTTCATCCTCCTGAAAGATTATTATTACCTCAGGACTACTTTATCCTCCTGACAGCTTATTGTACCTCAGGATTTCTTTATCCTCCTGAAATCATATTATTACCTCAGGGCTGCTTTATCCTCCTGAAAGCCTATTATTGTCTCAGGACTGCTTTATCCTCCTGAAAACTACCATTATACCTTCATATTCTGGACTGCTTTATCCTCCAAGAAATGTATCTGAAGAACTTTTCTCCAAGTGGCATCTTTAAGCCCACTCAAGCATATTCAACTAGTCATTAGTATCTCTCTATGCACCGGTGAGTGCAAATTTTTGGGCTTTTGTGTTCAATCCCCTTCAACCTTCCAGGTCACGACTGGAAAATATACCAATCTAACCCCTCAGGTTTCAGAAAATTGAACAGGGGCAGCTGTTGCACCCCAAAATTTGCCCTCACAATACAAGACTTTGTGTGCTAAGAAGGTTCACAAGGTTCACAAGATTTACAACACTTACAAGACCTTTCACGAGGTTCATGAAGTCTACAAGTCACTTTATGAGGTTCACAAGGTTCACAAGATTCACAATGCTTTCAAGACCTTTCATGAGGTTCATGAAGTCTACAAGATACTTTATGAGGTTCACAAGGTTCACAAGGTTCACAATACCTCACATGAGGTTCACAAGACATTTTATGATGGTTCACAAGGTTCACAAAGTTCACAATTGGTCAGAAGAATTGACAATTCCCTCAGACAATGCACCTCCTAAGCAGTGCATCCAAAACTAGGGTTTTGACTTTAATCAGGATAAATGGATTTCCAAGACTTCAAGTGAGCTTCATAACATCTTATATGTGTGTGAGAACCCCCATGACAAGTTTCAAGACTTTTCTCAAAAGTTTGCTCAGTCAAATGATCAGATAAGTCAAAATCAGTCAAAGCAGTTAAAAAGTCAAACTGAGGTCAACTGTGGTCAAACCAAAGTCAAACTTCATGATTTTTTGCCAACATCAAGTATATGAAGTAAAATTCATCATTTGATCAAGGGTTGATCATGATTCATCAAGGAGATTTCAGATCATCAAGAATCAGGAGTTTCTAAATTAGGGTTTCCTCAGTAAAAGTCAACTGAACTTTGACCAGCCATAACTTTCAGATACTTCATCACCAAGTCTCCACTCAAAGCTCATTTTGAAGGAAATTAAATTCTATACAACTTTGTGTCTCACAAGCCAAGCCCAAAAATGCTTCATTTGGAAGGTATGAGCTAAGACATTATAGGTCCTTTTGAAAGTCAACAAAAAGTCAACAACTTCAAAAGGGCATAACTTGAGATTGGTAAATGATATGGACATGAAACCAGTGGGGTTGTTTATAGGACTCTTTAAGCTTTCCAAAATGTCCAAGAACACCCTCATAGCATTAAAATTGAAGGATGTGTGCCCTTGCAAAGTTGGGAAATTTTGGGTTGGTTTATGATGAAAATGGAGGTCTAAAACCAATTTCTTCCGAATGGGCTTGCCAAATGATGACCCAATCCACACTATGACTTCATGCACGACCCAAGTCAATAAAAATCAGATTTTTTATTATTTAATTTTTATTTATTTTGATTTAATTCATTAAAAATCATTTTAAATAAAAATAAAATATAAAAGTCTAAGATTTAAATTGGATTAAGCTTCTAGAAATTCATAAATTTTATTAGAATTGAAGTGGAAAGAAAATCATGAGGATTAGCCTAAAATAGCAAGTGTTCATACAAGAATATTTGATTTTTAAGGCCTTATCATTTTGAATCTTTTTAGATCAAATCTTCTACACAATGACCTAATTTTTCAGCCTCATTTGATCATTCTATAAGTACTTGACACAACCCTAACACAAGCACGAATTTCCAGCCTCCCCAAGAGTAAGTTCACAATTTCAAAAAACCTCTCACAAACTCAAATTCGGATTCCTCAATACAAAGCTTTTTAAGGTATTTTAAGGACACAAGAAGAATCCTTGGACTTCACTGATCATGAATCATCACTCATATGCATCCAAAACCTCATGAACTGTGAAAACCGAATCGTTTTTGTGCCAAATACATTTTGTTTCGATTCCTTAATTTAGTGCATGATTAATCGAATTTGAGTTTATAACATTGTTTATTGAGTGATATAGATGAATTCTGGGTGCTTTGTTGCAAGTTTTGATGCAGGATTGGATATTCACCATGTTTAGGGTTTGCGGCTTCATTTAGGGTTCCATTATCTAGCCCAGATAAATGAATTATAAAGACATAGATTGACTGGAAATCTCATTAGGAATTCAATGGTGCAATCAATTTCATAAAATTTTGCTGTTTTTGTCAGTGTTTGAATGTCGTAGGTGTTGCTGCAATTTAAAAATCGCAGGTAAATTCGCATGAGAAATCGCAGGAAAAGTTGCAGGGCCAGAGGTAGAAGATGACCCCTGCGCGCGTTTCTGAAGATTTGAATTTTATTTTAAATATTTTATGTTTTATTGTCTGTTTAATATCACAAGCGCACAGCTTGTCCCAGTGGTAAAGCCAGCGTGAGTATTGCTTGAGGGCACTGGTTCGAATCCTGGCTTCAGTTCTTTTTTGCTTATTTTTTTCAAATATCAAGCAATTATAATATATTATGAATTATTGTGAAGTTGTATACAGGTTCGCTCATCTAGCTGGAATGGTCATGTACTTGTGTGTTTGTGTGTAAGGTCCTGGGTTCGAATCCCCCAGGCCTTTTGTTTTCTTTCTATTTTTTTGATTTTTCAGGCTTAAAAGAACAAAACAAATTTGAGCTCATTCTTCTTGCACCAAGTGCAGCGCAGCCCAGTGGTTATGCCTCTAGTTATCCAGGTAAAGGACCTGGGTTCAAATCCCAGGTCCTGTTTTTTTTGGTTTTGTTTTCTTTTAATTTTGTTTATTTCATTATTTCTTATATTATTTTCATAAATTAATCTCAATAAATTTCTAAACAACATATATATATTATTTTCTCAAAATCAAAATTAATATATTCATATTTTTTTCTTTATATTTTTTTAATATGTATATGTATGTTTATTTAGTTACTAAATTATTATTGTAAATTAAACCCTAATATTTTTATATAAATTAAACCCTAATTATTTTCAAAACCCTAAATTTCTTTTAAAAAACTTAATCACATTTTATATTTTGTTAAATCTTATTAAAAATAATTAAATTTTTGTAAATATATTTATTATGTACATATTTTATTTAAATTTTGTAAATACGATTATAATTAATCCTATTTTATATAAATATCCCATCATTGTTTATAATTAAATATATATGTAAATAATTTCTATTATAGGTTTAAAAATTGCTAATTAAACTTTTAATTATAATTTACTTTTCATAATATGTTCATAATTTATTTAATTTGTTTATAATTCTAAATTTCATAATAATTGATATAATTGTTTATAATTTTTCTACTAACCATTAAAATTTTGTTTATTATAATATATTTGTTTATTTTTATTATTATTGTTATTACATGATTATTACTAACCCAATTAAATTGATTATTTATTTTACTTATTATTTATATTTCGCTTATTTACTTATTTATTTATTTTTGCTATTTATTTAAATTGCTTTATTATTATGTAATTGCTTCTGGATGTAATTTTCTTAAATATTTAAATTATTTATTTTTTATGCTATGGTTAGTAAATAGGGAGTGAAAACTATTTGTGTTAAAAATTGAATTTAGGTCATTTAAATTATAAGATAAATATAAAATTAAACACTCACACACGTAAGTCGATCTTTGATCGCCGTCTCACTTTCTAGGGTTGCCTCTCAATGTTGCCTAATCAAAAAGGTCAAGTAGGGTGTATAAAGCAAAATCCCTTAAAAGAAAAGTCATCTAGTCCCTTCATAATCAAAGATCAAGTCCCTTAAATGGTTGCCTTCAAAAAGATCTTGTCCCTTTCAAATAATGATGACAGTCCCTCCAAAATGCTTAATACACCCTACAGTTGCCTTCATTAAACAGATGTCCCTCACTTGTCCCTCACATCCAAGGTAATGACTACCTATTCCTTAATAATAGGGATAGTCTTACCATTCAAAGGATAAAGAACAGAAAGACTTAAACTTTAGGGTAGGTTCCTCATAGTTACTTGCTCGCTATTCAAACTTTTCAAACACTTCACAAATTTCAAACTATTTTCAAACACAAGTTTTTTACGCATCCGTACATGGATCATTATCAAACTCTTATGAAAATTTTTATCCACACACTTCACATTTTTCAAAAACAATTCAAAGTGAGCTAAGTAACTAAGAGCCCATGGATAACCATGGATGTAAAGGGTGCTAACACCTTCCCTTTACATAACCTACCCCCCGGACCCAAAAATCTTTTAAAAGGTCTTTCCTGTTCTTTTATGCCTTTCCTTTGGATAAAATAAAAGTCGGTGGCGACTCTTGCTATCCGCAACATAACTAAAGTCAGTTCTCCCACCGTGTTACAGAACTGGCGACTCTGCTGGGGATTTAATAAAAGAGGGGTACCCTTAGGAATTAGATCACTTTAAATTGTTTGCCTTGTTTGCTTTATACTTACTTGTTGGGCTCTTATGTGTGAAAGGTCCTAACCCGGATCTAGTGTGCCTTAGGTAAATGGCAATAGACCAAGGAAACTGTACGACGTATATCGATATGGTTGATCTGGTGGCCATAGTTAGTGTGACTTCTTGGTTGGTGCTTATGCTCCTTAAGTCAAGTTGAGGATAATATGAGGCTACTATATGTTGTCAATGCACTAACTAACTTTTAGAACCCTAGTTATCCCATCTTGGCCTTTAGAAAGTAGTGAGGTAACCGGCTTTGGTGCAGACTGAAGTTGGTTGACACTCGATACTACGCTCATTGAGATTCTAAACTTGGAGGGTTTTGGTTGGCAAGTAAGTTTCCTTCTGAACAACCACCCTTGTGAAGGATCAATGATATTGAGATCCCTTAGAACCTGGTTACTTTTGTAGGAAAGGATGAACCATCTAACTTCAGGGGAGGGTACTTACCTTTGAACCTCATGCAAGCCTTTAAACCTAGGGCTATTGTGTGACTTGTTTGTGTGTGCCACATGTTTGTGATTGAACATAACATCATGACATCATCATGCATCATAAGCATAGCATTTTCCCTAACCATTTCAAGGACCAAAGGATTTATCTTTGTTCTTTGTTGCAGGTCATGGCTTCTGCTCGTAGTAACACTATCAGGATCAACTTTGTAGGCATACCTGCTAAGCTTAAAGAGCTGGTTTCTCAAGTGTCTGATCACTCCCAGTTCATCAAGAGACATGGTCACCTATTGGATCTAGTCACTTCAGGGTTCAATGAAGACATGATCAGTGTTCTGTTTCAGTTCTTTGACCCTAAGCACCATTGCTTTACATTCCCTGACTATCAGCTGGTTCCTACAATGGAAGAGTTCTCTAAACTTCTGGGTATACCTGTTCTTGATCAAAGACCCTTCACAGGCTTGGAGAAGGAACTTAAACCAGAGGTTATTGCTGCAGCCCTACATCTGAAGAAGTCTGACATTGTTCTAGAAACGAGAAGCGGAGTCAAGGGTATTCTTGCTAAGGTATTAATGGATAAAGCTCAAGTGTTCTTGAAGGCCATGAGCTATGACGCTTTTGAGGAGATCTTAGCCTTGCTGATATATGGCTTAGTATTGTTCCCCAATCCAGATCAGTTCATAGACGTTCATGCCATCAACATATTCCTGAGTCACAATCCAGTGCCTACATTGCTTGGAGACATCCTACATTCTCTTCATACCCGTAATACAAGGGCAAGAGGAACTTTGATGTGCTGCATACCTTTGCTTTCTAGGTGGTTTATTTCTCACCTTCCTCGCTCAGTAATGAAGAATGAGCAAGGGTTCAGATGGTCCAAAAGAATCATGTCACTTTCTCATTCAGATATTCATTGGTGCTCCAGATCTATGGAGAATGTCACTATCATTGACCGTGGTGGGGAATTTCCTAATGTGCCACTTCTAGGCATAAGAGGAGGCATCACCTACAACCCCTCTCTAGCTTTACGACAGTTTGGTTACGCTCGGAGCGATGGTCCACATGACATGTTGATTCAGGGCATTGTGTTTGACTACGACAACGATCTTCAGGGTTACCGTCAGAGATTCATACGAGCCTGGGGAAAAGTAAACAGGGTTGACAGCAAGACACTGGATCCTAAGTACACTATTCCTATGGAGGCTTATCTCAGATGGGTGCGATCTCGTGCTCAGACTCTCATGATGCCATATCTTGCTGTCCTGCCAGTTACCATGAAACCTGTTGCTGAAGGAGACACTGCTTACACCATCCTTCACCCAGACATGCCTACTGATATGGAAGACTTGCAGAGATCATGGATCCAACTGAAGGAGCAAAGGGATACTTTCGAGGCTCATTACAAAGCAAGCCAAGAAAGAATCCTAGAACTAACAAAGCAACTTCACGAGGAACGGAATCTCAACTCATACCTCAACACAAAGAGGAAACGTCCATGGGAGACTTAAAACCCCATCTTTTGTACTTATTTCATTTCATTTTTTGTAAGCCCAAGAGGCAAAACAAATTTATTACTAATAAAAGTTTACCTTCTTGTTTGTCTAAGCAAATTTAAATCCTGCAGTCCTTGAAAACATTGCATATGCATTCACATATCATTTCATTGCATCACAGGTTTATAATTGTGCACAGGTTTCTCATTTTCTTAAATATTTAAATTATTTATTTTTTATGCTATGGTTAGTAAATAGGGAGTGAAAACTATTTGTGTTAAAAATTGAATTTAGGTCATTTAAATTATAAGATAAATATAAAATTAAACACTCACACACGTAAGTCGATCTTTGATCGCCGTCTCACTTTCTAGGGTTGCCTCTCAATGTTGCCTAATCAAAAAGGTAAAGTAGGGTGTATAAAGCAAAATCCCTTAAAAGAAAAGTCATCTAGTCCCTTCATAATCAAAGATCAAGTCCCTTAAATGGTTGCCTTCAAAAAGATCTTGTCCCTTTCAAATAATGATGACAGTCCCTCCAAAATGCTTAATACACCCTACAGTTGCCTTCATTAAACAGATGTCCCTCACTTGTCCCTCACATCCAAGGTAATGACTACCTATTCCTTAATAATAGGGATAGTCTTACCATTCAAAGGATAAAGAACAGAAAGACTTAAACTTTAGGGTAGGTTCCTCATAGTTACTTGCTCGCTATTCAAACTTTTCAAACACTTCACAAATTTCAAACTATTTTCAAACACAAGTTTTTTACGCATCCGTACATGGATCATTATCAAACTCTTATGAAAATTTTTATCCACACACTTCACATTTTTCAAAAACAATTCAAAGTGAGCTAAGTAACTAAGAGCCCATGGATAACCATGGATGTAAAGGGTGCTAACACCTTCCCTTTACATAACCTACCCCCCGGACCCAAAAATCTTTTAAAAGGTCTTTCCTGTTCTTTTATGCCTTTCCTTTGGATAAAATAAAAGTCGGTGGCGACTCTTGCTATCCGCAACATAACTAAAGTCAGTTCTCCCACCGTGTTACACACTGAACTTGTTATTTTTGAAAATAGTTGAGAATTGAGGATGTATGGCTTGTCTAAAATTTCTGCAGTTTTTGTTCTTGGCTTCGATTCATGTTAATGGTTGGAAATAAATGAGGTTTGAGGTTAGGGATGAGTTTAGAATGGAGAGAGGAAGCAATCTGGAGCTTTAGAGCTCCAGAAATGGCCTAGGGAGTGTTTTAGGAATTTCTCAGCTGAGGGGTGGCCGGAGAAGATGACCGGAGGTCATTTTCGGCCACCTGAGAGTAATTAGGGTTTGTAATCAGGTTTAGGGTTTAGTTTGAATTTGGAGCGTACGATCTTATTTCCCGCGTGTGTTGGACGGCCTGGATGATCTCATTAAGCTCTAATCACTTTAATTAATTTAATTAAGTAAAATTAGCCTGGTTTGAATTGTGTCCATTGGATCTGGCGCGCAGTCAAACCTCCTAAGCCCAGAATGAATCTCAACTCTCCATTGCGCATACTTCTCATTTTAATTAATTTTATTTCACTTTTCTTATTTTATTTTGTACATTTTATTAAAAATAGTAAAAAAGGTCCAAAAATTCTGAAATTTTTTATTAAATCTTTTATGAATGAACCCAAAAATATTTTTATTTTTATTTTTTTCATTTTTAAATATTTTTAAATCATTTAAATGATTATTTTTAATTAGTTAATGAAGATTAATTAATTAAAAATACATTTAGGTATTTAAAAATCTCAAAAAAAATTCAGAGAGCATTTTGAAACATTTGGAAACATTTACAAACTCACAAAAAAATTTTCTTTTTGGTTTTGATCATACTTTGACAATTTTCATTTGAATTAGGGTTCTTTAATTTGAATATTTTTAACCCTAACTTCAAAAATTCATAACTTTTGATCCAAGTTGAGTTTGTGAATGGTTCTTTTTGCATTGTGTTATGCATCCTTTCAAGCGTCTAAAAACATTTTTGTTTCATTTTTATAATGCATTTTCAATTTTTTTGGCATTTTCCCTTTAGGATCACCCTTAAAACCCTAGAAATTTAGGAAAATCATAAGTCCTTTAGGGTTTAGTTTCTGACCTTCCCCTTTGGGCAGTGAACTTGTATAGGTTTAGGGTCCCTTTGATGCCATTTTCATTTTTTTTATCTCATGCTTTGCTTCTGATTTAGAGTTTTGCATCTCATGTTGCACATAAACCCTAATTTGCATCTTCCTTTGCATCCATCTCACATAAGCTTGCATACATGAACTTGTCATGACATTTTGTGCATCCACATGACATATAAGACATCTTAGGACATATTAGAAATATGCTTGATCATTGCATCATCCATTTGCCATGCTTTTGCTTTCATTTCATGTCATATGCATTTATGAACTTTCATGCTTCTTACATGTCTCATTTGCATCCCCATCCTTTGTATGATCATCCTCATCACTTGGCATGCTTTCATACCATCTCATAGCATCATTTACATCATGAATATGCTTCTGACTTTGGCTTTCATCTTTGCATTCCATCTCATTTTCATTTCATTTCATTTCTTTTTGCTAACTTTTTAGGTGGTAAGTGTTTGAGAAGTGAATTTGCCTTCACTTCTCATAATCTTTTCTCATCTCTCTTATGCATCTGTAAACACCCCAAATTTTCCCTCACCCATTCACACCATGGCTTGTGATCATCTCATATGCATAAACACAATCATATCATCTCACATCTCATTTTTGATTCACTGCATAGATTCTAAGTCATTTGCACCTAGGTTTTGTGATCTGAGCAATCCAAGAGCCTCCTGAGCCACTCCAAAGGCCATCAATCACTTCAAAGGGGTCCATGTGTGTTCAAGTATCATATTACATCCTCTCAAAGTCAAGAATTCCAAAGAATCACAAGAACTGGGATTGGTATGGATGCAGAGCCAAGTTTGACTGCACAGTTGACCTGAAATTAGGGTTTTGGTTTCAGAGGCCATAACTCCAAATTTTTTAGTCATTCTTGTTTCCATTGGTCTCTATATGGTATAGGGAGTATGCATATCAATTTTCATGAAGAAATTCCATGGGGAAGTCATCTGATCAAGGGTTGACTTTTCAGACAAGTCAGTGCAAAATCAGGGCATCTGAGGCCCCCAATGACCCAACCAAGGGGTGATCTTCATCATTTTGAGTGTATATGATCTTTATTTGATAATGGAAGAAGGTTGAAGTTCACAAAATTCAATAATTTGAAGTTTTGCAAAGTTGACTTTTTTTGGGCATAGTTGACTTTTCAAGAATATGTCATTTTAGGTCATTTTTCAAGCCTTGATTTTTGATCCAAAAAAAGCTTCAAATGGAAAAACTTTGGTCATGAAAGTTGTAGAATACATTTTTCACTTTTCAAAAAGTACAAGAACATGACCTAATTCATTTTGGATCAAAAGTTATGGTGTGACAAAGTTGGCAAAAATTACTAATTTTCAAGACATGCACCAATTGGAAAATTTGCAAAATCATGTAGCAAGGCCATTTGTAACTTCTAGTTCACTTCAAACCAATGTACAAACATCACATAAGTTCTAAAAATCAGAATTGAACCAAAGTTTCTCATGTACATGGTTTGTATAACAAGATATTTTCATGAAGTTTCAAGGACAAGCAAGTTGCAAAATCACTCATGACACTTCACCCACTTGTTACATTGGATGCTGAACCATGCTAGCCTCCCATACACACCATGCTGCGCCAGCCCTAGCCATTGTACCAAGCTAGAACTCAAGCCATACCTCTCTTACAACAAAGTTGACATTTTGCAAAAGTGAACTTACCAATCAATAAAGGCCAGGTCACATCATCTGACCTATGAGAGTTTTTTATGCAAAGAAAATGCTAGCCATTCCACTTAACAAGCAAAGCTGAAACACACCATAGCATCATATACACAAAACTCACCCCATTTGCATTTCTCTTCGAATCTCTCTGCCCAGCTCACAAACATTCAAACCAACTTCACCAATCATTTCACCATGTTCCATTGAGCCAAAACCAACAAGACTTAGGCCTGAATCAAGCAAGAACACCATTCCTCCATTTTCACTCTCAGAAGCAAAACCATTCGAAACTCACTTCACAGGCCATGAACACCCAAACAAACTCCACAAACCTTCTCAAAACATCACCCTGATCACAAAGAACCACTCACATTGACCTGAAACAGCCTGAATCACCATCACCATTTTCAACTGAGCTTGAACAGAACTTGCTCAATCTCTCAAACCAGCCAACATAAACTCTTTCTAAGCATTCAAGGATCATCAGGGGACCAAGTAGAGTGGATTGCATCAAAGGGAAAGGTCAGAAAGTTGCTGGGGTGAAAGCTTCGAAACTCAGGTAGCTCAAGAACATTTTTTCCAGAAATCGTTTTTTAAGTTCTTAAGTTGTTCTCTATGCTTCACTGATTGTTCTGATGCTTTTAGTTTTGAAAATGGTGATGAAATGAGAATTTAATTGCTTTCTGAAACTCTGTGACCTAAAAAATGTTTTGCTCGATTCATGAGTTTGGGGAAAAATAAATGTTGTTTGTGATGGGGTTTTGATTCAGTAAGTTGTGGGGATCATTTCCATGTTTTTAGATTTCATTTTAGTTAGGTTTTGAGAGTTTTAGGGATTTTCAGGTGGGCTTCCCACCGGAGAAGACGACCGGAGGTCTTCTCCGGCCACCTGAAAATCATTATGCCCTAATCCCTGTAATTAATTCCATTTGAATTTCGTGCGTTGGATGGCTTGACTTGTTTGACTTGCCGCGCGAACGGATGGGCCAGATTCACTTGCTTTGCCCTAATCCACTTAATTAGTTTTAATTAATTATAATTAAATTAATTTATCCAGATGCAATCCTGACCCTCCACTAACGCGCGCAGTCAACCCATTCAAATTCAGACTCAATCCTGGCCTTCCACTCAGTTGACTTCCATTTATTTCAATTTTTATTTCATTTTTTTTTTCATTTAATTTGCACAATTTAGTTAAAATAGCAAAACTTGTTTAAAAATTATGAAACTTTTTTCTCAAGAGTTCCATTAATTTTTATGACACAAAAATATTTTTATTTTCTTTTTTAGCATTTAAAAAGTATTTTAAAATATTTAAAAGTTTATTTTTAATTGATTAATGAAAATTAATTTATTAAAAATACTTTTAGGTATTTAAAAATCACCAAAAAATTCATGAAATGTTCTAAGACATTTAGAAACATTGTCCAACCTTCAAACCAAATTTATTTTTTGATCTTGATGCATTTTAAGAATTTCTCATTGAATAAAAATCATTTTTGTGCATTATTTTGATCCAAAGTTCAAAAAATCACTTCTTCCTATTCATGAGGAGTTGGGCATTGATTCTTTTTGCATTGCATTGTGTTTGGCATGTAGTTTGTGACATTAAATGGCCATGATTTGATATTTCATTTTCCATTTGTTTGACAATTTTCTTGTTTAGGAACCCTAAAACCCTAGAAATCTTGTAAAAATCATAACTTGAAATTGGTTAGGAGTTGAGACTTCTCCTTTGGGCTTTGGTTTAGTGTAGGATTAGGGGTCCTTTGAGTGGCATTTTCAATTTTTTATCTTAGGGTTTGCTTCTGATTTTGATTTTTGCTTGGTGTATTGTTCATAAACCCTAATTTGGGCTTCCATATGCATCCATCTTGCATTCTCTTGCATAACATGACTTGCCATGACATTTCAAGTATCCATTTGATTCATTTGACATCATAAGACATATTGAAAGCATGTTTGAGCATTGCATCATGTATTAGCCATGTTGTATGCCATATGTACTTCATAACTTTTCATGTATGTTCATGATTCCTAGCTTGCTTCATTTGCATTCATAAGCTTGTATGATCATTTCCATGTGCTGCCTCATGTTTGTAGCATCTCATAGCATCATTAGCATCATGTAATTGCTTCTGGTTTTGTTTCTCATCATGTCATCTCATTCCATTTTGCATTGCATTGCATTTCTTTTCTAACCTTTCAGGTGGTAAGTGACTTTGAGAAGTGAATTTGCCTTCACTTCTCATAACTTCTCTTCATCTCTTTTTGTGCATCCATGCTGCATTTTTACATGTGTTTGAGTTTGAGCTTGCTCATTCTTTTTCCTCTTACTTTCTTTCTTCAAGTGACTTGACTTCTTGAATGAAGCAAGTTACTTTGCTTCTCTTGATCCTTTCATCTGCTTCCTGGTGGTTCCATTGAAGACTTCTTTCTAAAAACTCACAAACCTTAGGAACAACCAAGCATGACAATGAGTAGGGTTTTGATTAGTCTCCCCTCTTAGTTTTACCTTTGTGTCTCCTTGTGTCTTCTCTTCTCATCTCAAAAATCAGGGACTAAACCCTAAAGGCTTTAAGGCTTTGTGATTAAGCTTATGCCTGCATCCTTCTCTTAGGATGGAGTGTATAACTTTAATCCTAAGTGTTAAACCCTTAATGTGTTTAAATCTCTTAATCAATTCACTTAATAATCATCAAGACACCACACTTGTAACTTGGGCCTTGCATTAGGGTTCTAATTCTTCCTTAACTGGTTAAGAAGGACTAACCCTAGTGTTAATGGACAAGTCCCCCTCAAGTTGTCTTACAAATCATAAAACTCACTTCATCATCATACCATTAATTAAAATCCACTTAATCAAAAGCTTGTTTTGTCATGAGTTTAATTCCTAATCATGGATTAAGTTGAGGAGCTTTCCTCAGCTTAAACATTCTCATTTATTATCCTTCTATTAGGATGGTGTAATGAGTCTGTTAAATCCCTGATTATGGCTTAACCTCATTACTCAACACTAAACAAAAACACCAAAAACATCTAAATAATCACAAGTAGGTTAATGATCTTAATCCTACACCAAGGGTGATTAAGTGTGAGAATCTGACTTCACACTTAAGGTACTCTTATTACCCCTAAACAGAGGGAAGATGTGATGAGTTTACTAAATCCATTGGTTTAGGCTTAGGCTCATTAACTTATGACAAACTTTCAAAAGCAATAAAAGACTGAAAACTCAAAAAAACAAACAATAATCGTCTCCTCCGGGATTCTTTTCTCATCTCATTCACTCACAACCGAGGACTTGCTTCTTCCGTCTAATGCAAGACAGTTTGCATCTGTGCCAGACAGATCATACACTTGAGCATAGGCAAGTAAGTAATTCACAAGTCAATTCATCTTTCAGTCTCTTTGGGTCGAACTACGGTGTTCTGACTTCCTCATTGCACGAGAGGATACGTAGGCATAACTTAACGGTTATCGAACAAAAGTCTCTGTATATCCCCCCTCCTTCCAGCATTATTCTTAGCCTCATTATCATGAGCATTTCACTCCTGTTCTTACACTGACACTGTATATATCTCACTTCACATTCTTTGCACTGACACCTGTACATCCTTTTCCAGCTATTGTATACACAAATTGCACTGACACTACCCCTTTAAAACACAAATCTTTTAAGCGTGGATCCCGTCGAGTACGGCGGACAATCTGGGTGCTAATACCTTCCCAGGTTGTAACCAACCCCCTTTCTCAGTCTCTCTGGTTCGCAACCGTCTTATCCATCTCTTTCTAGGTCTATGCAGCATTGCCTTTCCTCCGGGATAAAAATGCCTAGCTGGCGACTCTATTCATCTCCAGTGAGTTCACAGCTGTGTGTTCTCATTGTCCCTCTCGCCGACCGTTCGCATATGTACCTTTATCTGGGCCTGGCCCCATCTATCGGGAGAGACAGCTTGGCGACTCTGCTGGGGACCCTTATATTGCAACCAAGGCTTCTGGTTCTTTTTGTGGGTTCCTCCTAGCGCTTGTTTGATTTGTGTTTACTGGGGTGTTATGTGCTTATTTGTGTTTGTATATTTGTATTTATTTTTGCTTTATGTACAATTTTGTTTATTGCTTTCTTTATAGCTTTATGCATATATTATCATACTGTCATGCTGTCTGGCTGGATCTGGTTTTGCTTTGGTGGGTGGGTGTTCCATTGAGAGTTAAGGTCCTATACCTGGGACCTGAGTGACACTTAGGCTAGAGTGAATCATATTCTTTCCCATTCCATCTCGGTCTGGTGCGGGAATATGAAACACGGTTCAGATATGGGTTTCTTCTTGAGAACTCTGTGTTGCAGATTTCCTGCAGTACTAGGGCTATCTGGGAAGCCTGCTAAGTCTGGATGACCTTTAGTATTGACCTTCAGAAACTGAGGTGAATTAGAGGAGGAACTTTTATGGTTATTGTAAACACTGTACCTCCGGGTTAGAAGTGTTTACACTTCTCATAACTGATCCAAGTCTGAGGATCCTTGTTTTAGAACACCACCTGTGAGGGGGTTGGGATGTTTACAGGTTTGCAGGTACCTTGACCTCAGAATACCCTGTTACTTTGACTTGATTAAGAGTACTTCATTTTGGGACAGTTCTTGTGATTCTAAAACCCTGGACATATGGCTCTTTATTTGAGCCCCCCACCTTGGTTACTGGATTTATAGGCCTCCATCTGGTATTCTTGGATATGTCTTGGACTTATATCAGAGCTCTTGATCAGATCCAGCTCAGTCACAAACCCTTGCATATCATTTGCATACATAAACATTGCATCATATTGACATTGGCTTATTTGTGTTTCAGGGTATCCATCTTCATCTTTGGTTTTGGTTTTGACCCCATCTTCAGGATTGACCTATCTTCATCAGCACCTGCTTCAGCTATCAGCTATCTGCCATCTGCACCAGCCAATCAGTGGCCCCTTTCTTCAGTGTTATCATCAGCACCTGTCTCCACTCAGTCTCAGCATCATGGCTCCTAAAAAGAGCAACATCACCTATCACTTCTTCCAGCCAGAGCTATCTGACATCAGGAGGATTCAAACCCTGATCACTCCAGATCACATACCATTGTTCAGGGAACATTATGGGGATATACTTGATATGGTTATGGATCTGGACCCTTCACAGAGAAGCCTGATCCACACTTGCATTCAGTTCTATGATCCCCCACTAAGATGTTTCACTTTCCAAGACTTTCAGTTGGGCCCTCTACTAGAAGAATACTCATCATTGGTTGGCATGCCTATCAGGGGTGGAATCCCTTTCAACCCTGAGATGGTCTTTCCTGGTAATGGAGAAGTAGCAAAGGCTTTGCATCTGGAACCTGTCCTGATTGGACAGCACATGACTTCTAAAGCTGGAATCCCTGGTTTTCATCTGGATTTCTTGATCTCTCAAGCTGCCCTGAAAGCTTCTCTAGGAGAGTGGAAAGCTGTCTGTGCTTTATTGGCCTTGAGCATATATGGAATTGTGTTGTTTGCGGATGAGCCTCAATTCATTAGCAAGAATGCAATCCATCTTTTCATCTTGCAGAACCCAGTGCCCACTTTATTGGGGGATCTCTACTATTCAGTGCATCAGAGGAATGAAAAGCAGAGGGGAAGATTAGTGAGGTGTTGTGCTCCATTGTTCCATACTTGGCTTCTCAGGCATCTACCCAGGACATATGCATTTTTGAACCCTCATCAGCAGAGAAACTGGGCTAAGAGACTCACTGCACTAACTTCAGCTGATATCAGATGGTGCACTCAAAGCACCAAGGGCAGGGATATCATCACCAGCTGTGGGCATTTTCCCAATGTGCCCCTAATAGGAGTTAAGGGTAGTATCAATTACAACCCTCTGCTGTTCAAAAGACAACTGGGCTATGCACTGGTCCACACTCCTAAAGCACAGGACTTGGTTGAAACTCTTTATTGTGAGAACAAGCCTAATCTGGCTACTGTTAGGCAGGCTGCTTGGGCCTGGGATCATGTTCAAACCAAGGGAATAACCATTTTGGGGAAGTGCAACAATGTGGCATCAGCACAATATTATGAGTGGTCCTATGCCAGGGCTCAAATCTCTGGAATGCCCTTTACCATAGAAGATATGCCTGAATCATCTTCAGCACCACCCCCTGCCACTATCAGTTTGGAGGAGTTCGAGAGCTTGAAGGAAAGAAATGAGAAGTTAACCCAGGCTTTGCAGAAGACCCTCCGGGAGAGGAGTGATGGAAGGATGGAGATTGAGAGGTTGGAGAAGTTGAGAGTGGAGCATCTGGTTAAGATAGAGAAGTCAGGGGATTATATCAAAAAGTCTAAAGCTGGAGAACAAATTCTGAAGAATGCTTGCAAAGAAGCCCAGTTCCAGAGAGCAAGGACAGACTTGTATCTGAAGGAGAGTCAAGCTCGGTGGGTCAGGATCACCGAAGCCCGTACTCTGGAGGACAAGAGAGTTCAAGACAAGATGGAGCAACTGGAAGCTAGTGCAAAAGAACAGCAAGAAGCCCTGGCAGCAGCCCAGAGGGAGATATCAGAGCTGAAGATCAAAGCTGGAGTGAAGAGGTCAAAGGACCAAAGTCAGTACAAGAAGTTAACAGCAGCTGTTACGACCCGGAACCTCCTCATTAGGAATCTCACGGAGCGTCCGGCTGATCCTGTGACCGAAGCACTTCTCAAGGAAGTTTGTGAGGATGAGTTTGGTCTTGGTGTTTGACCAGTTGTTTGTTGTTGCTTTCATTTCATGTACTTTTATTTTCCTGTAATGCATTTTGACCCCTCAGAGGGCTTGTATTTGTAAACAGACTATGTACCATTTTGCTTTTGTAATATATGTATTAGTTTGTTCCGTCCGAGTTTACTTTGAAAGCAACATCAACAGCATCTTCAAGGGTCTGGAAGGGTCAAAACTGAATGCCAAACCGGATACCTTGAGAACAAATAAGCATAACTGCATTGCATGCTAACCCTTTTGTTTGTTTTGTAGGTTTTTGATTTATTGCCACTAACTCTGTTGTAATGTTCAGGAACTATTGCTCGGCGCCGAGTATTTCCCCTCAACCGTCCGCACCGTTATCCGACCCGTAGCAACCTTCCGGGCATTCAAATGGATCAGATGCAGCAGGACCTTACTGAGGTCAGAAATCAAATGGCAAACGAAAGGCTAGAAATGAGAAACCAGATGACGCAGTTTATGGAAGTGATGAACAACATGGCTCAGAGCCAGGAAAGATTGAGGGCCATGGTGGAAAGGCAAAATCAAGAGGATCCACATATAGGGACTGCCGGCACCAGCAACAATGAAAGGGTCCAACCCCATGTTAATCCCCCTGTATTTGGACCACACCTCCATCCTGAGGTCAACATCCCTGCAAATGTTCAAGGGACTGCCACTGCAGCCAGGGTACTTCAAGAAGACCCCCAAGAGGATCAATTCACAGTAATGGGTGCTGGGGAAGAAGCCTATGATAGAAGGCTGGATGAGATAGCTGAGAAATTAAGGTCCTTAGAATCTCAAAACTCTTTGGGCTTTGACGTCATGGACATGGGCTTGGTAGACGGGGTCAGGATCCCCCATAAGTTTAAGCCTCCTTGTTTTGAAAAATACAACGGGACTTCATGTCCCCGGACTCATTTACAATCATTTCTGGGGAGGCTGAAGGCCTATACTATGGATGAGAAGCTCTGGATGTTCTATTTCGAAGATAGCTTGACTGGAGCGTCAAGAGAATGGTACTCTCACTTGACAAGGACAACTATCAGATGCTGGAAGGACCTGGCAGAGGCCTTTATCAGACAGTATCAGTACAACTTAGATATGGCACCCAACAGGACCCTCCTAATGGGAATGTCACAGTCGTCAAGGGAAAGTTTCCGAGAATATGCCCAGAGATGGAGGCAACTGGCTGCTGTTGTTCAACCACCTATGTCTGAAAGGGAGATGGCAGACATGTTTATGAACACCCTTCAGGGGACATATATTGACAGGTTGGATGCTTTCTCTTCCACTAGCTTTGCAGATGTTGTCATAGCTGGGGAGAGAATTGAGAGCCTGTTAAAGATGGGTAAGATATCTGACAATGGTGCAAGCTCGTCCAGTAGTACAAGAAAGCCTTTTGCAGGCCCAAGAAGAACTGGCGAGACCAATGCCATCCACATCAACAGGGGCAGGCCCCAATATGTTCACAGATCAATAGCAACAGTCACCATTCCTGCTCCAGCTCATCCTCAACCAGTTTATCAACCTCCGCAACAAAACTATCAACCACAACCTCAGTACCATCAACAGAATCAGTATCCTCCGAGAAATTACAACAACAGCAACACCAACAACAATAACCAGCAAAGGCCATTCCAACAGAGGCCTTCTCAAGCCAACAGGGTAATCGATCCGATCCCTATGCCATATGCTACATTGCTGCCACAACTCCTGAAACTCAACCTAGTTGAGCTAAGGACGTTGGCACCTCCCGATCCCAACAGTCTACCCAGGAATTATGATTCCAACGCCAGATGTGCCTTCCATTCAAATGCACCTGGCCACAGTACAGAAAAGTGCAGAGCTCTGCACATGAAGGTACAAGACCTGGTAGACTCAAAAGCTCTGAATTTCGCACCACCACCCAATGTCAACAAAAATCCAATGCCAAACCACGGTGGTCCCAGAATTAACGCTATTGAAGAAGACAAACCGTCTTATTTAATAACCAGTGTGGGTCAGATCCGGACACCGTTGGTAGAAATTAAGGCTCAGCTCCTCGAATGTCAAATGTTACCGGGGTGTGAGTTGGGGTGTGCTTACTGCAATATTTCAGTAAATGGGTGCGATAACCTGAGGAATGGCATAGACGGTCTCATTCAGAGTGGCCAACTTCAGATCACCACATCATTTCCAACAAGTCCAGTAATCTCAACAGCAACAATTCCAGAACCTCCTACAACTGCAGCAACCATTGTTCCTGACAATTCTTCGGTTTCATCAACAAGTACTTCATCTATTATCTCAACTGATCAGTTATCAACAAATTTTTCTTCTACAACTCCAGCACCACTCCATTTTGAAACTCCTACAACAACAACATCCATCCTTCCACCAATGTCTCCTACAACACCAGCAACAAATCATGAAGATGTCTCCACTGTCACAATATTCTATGATCCTGAGAACAACTCTGCCTACAACTCAGAAGGTGCTGCTCCCACCAGGGCACCAGTCACAATTTATTATGATCCACAGACTATCACAATTCCTTCCGCAGCTGCAGTCAGTCCAGTCACTATCACGGTGCCTGGACCAGTACCTTATGAAAGCAGCAATGCCATTCCGTGGCATTACGGCTCTGACTTGTACTGTGAAGGACAAAGAATCACTTTTGAATCATCAACCCCTGCACCACAAGTTGACAATGTGGGAGGAGGAGGAGGCTTCACTCGAAGCGGACGCCTTTTCGCTCCACAAATTCAGAGGCCCACTACCGAAGCAGAAGCTGCTACTAAGGCAAAAGGAAAAAGCTTGGTGCAGGATGAGCAAGTTGTTAAAGAAGCCTTGAAAACACCCTTCGATCAAGAGGTTGATGAGTTCATGCGAATCATCAAGAAGAGTGATTATAAAATAGTGGATCAGCTTCATCAGACGCCTTCCAAGATCTCAATCCTATCATTGCTTATGTGCTCCGAAGCCCATCGGAATGCACTACTCAAAGTCTTGCACGCAGCTTACGTGCCTGAAGAGATCACTGTCAATCAGCTGGAAGCCGTAGTTGGAAATGTCAATGCTAGTCACGGACTAGGGTTCACCAATACTGATTTGACAACGGAAGGCCGCAACCATAACAAAGCCTTGCACATAACCATGGAATGTAAAGGTGCTGTCCTTTCCCATGTGCTGGTAGACACGGGGTCATCCCTCAATGTCTTACCTAAAAAGGCCTTGGTGAAGCTAGAATACGATGGATTGGCATTGAGACCCAGCAACCTGGTGGTGAGAGCCTTTGATGGTTCAAAGAGATCGGTTCTGGGAGAAATTGAATTGCCCATAACGATTGGCCCGCAGACCTTCAAAACGATCTTCTACGTGATGGATATACAGCCTGCCTACAGCTGTTTATTGGGTAGGCCATGGATTCACGCCGCTGGCGCCGTGACCTCTACCCTTCACCAGAAGTTAAAATATGAGTGGGAGGGTCAAATCGTTACCATCTGTGGAGAGGAGGATATTTTTGTCAACCACCTGGCTACCTATAAGTATATTGAGATGGATGGGGAGATCCATGAAATAATGAGCCAGGGTTTTGAAGCTTTGAATGTGAATGAAACATCTGCTGTGCCTGGTACTTCAATATCATCATACCAACAAGCCCGAAAGGTTGTTGAGGGAGGAAACGCCCAAGGCTGGGGCAAACTGCTATCGGTGGAGAAGAAAGAGGACAGATTTGGGTTGGGTTACAAACCAACTCGACAAGATCAAGCAGAGGTTGCGAAAGAGACCAACTTTGTGAGTGGGGGGATGCTCACCCCTGATGCTATCAACTGTCTGGAAGACGAGATGGAAGAAGAACGCAACCTGGAAAGCTGGATTCGTCCAAAGATCCCGGGGAGCAGTATCTCAAACTGGTCTTCCCAGGAAATTATAAGAGTTACTCATGCAGAGTAATTATTATTTCCTGTATTTTTATAGCATGCATCAAAGTCTTGCATCTTTCCCAAGATGACAAGACTCATTTTGTAATAGGGCCATCTGTACTTTTTGTGCAAACAAGATTAATCAATGAAATATCAGACATCTTTTTGCAAATGAGTCTTTTTCTTTTCCGTTCACTGTTTTTCCATTTTTCTTTTTGTACAAAAAATAAATGGCAGTGTTTTCAAAATGACAACTTTATTTCACTTTTCTAAAACAAGATTAAAACCAAATCACTAAAATGAACAAACTGAACCCTTGCAGAGAGTGCCTTTCAGACAGCACCGACAGCAGCACGGCTATGACTTTGTATGACTTTGACAATCCAATCAATCAAGCTGATGAAGGGGTTGAAGAAGAATATGAGCTTCCTGAAGAGCTAGCCAGGTTATTAAGGCAAGAGGAAAAGGTTATTACTCCTCACCAGGAGGAGGTTGAAGTGATCAATCTTGGTACAGACGAAGGCGTGAAAGAAGTTAAAATCGGGGCCTGCCTGCAAGACTCAGTGAAGAGACAACTGATTGATCTGCTTCGAGAATACGTGGACGTGTTTGCTTGGTCTTATCAAGATATGCCAGGGTTGGACACCGACATTGTTGTGCACAAGCTGCCTTTGAGAGAAGAATGCCCGCCGGTTAAACAGAAACTGCGCCGTACTCGTCCAGACAAGGCTATGAAAATCAAGGAGGAGGTACAAAAGCAATGGGACGCCGGGTTCCTTGCTGTGACTAGCTATCCACCGTGGGTTGCTAATATAGTACCTGTGCCCAAGAAGGACGGCAAAGTAAGGATGTGTGTTGACTACCGAGATCTGAACAGAGCCAGCCCGAAAGATGACTTCCCATTACCTCACATTGATGTATTGGTCGATAACACGGCTCAGTTCTCGGTATTCTCCTTCATGGACGGATTTTCAGGATACAACCAGATTAAGATGTCACCTGAAGACATGGAGAAGACAACCTTCATCACACCCTGGGGCACGTTCTGCTACAAGGTAATGCCATTTGGGCTCAAGAATGCTGGTGCGACATATCAACGGGCTATGGTAACGTTATTCCACGATATGATCCATAAGGAAATCGAGTGTTATGTGGATGACATGATTGCCAAGTCCCTTACAGAGGGAGATCACCTGGTGAATCTGCTGAAGTTATTCAAGCGTCTGAGGAAGTACCAATTGAAGCTGAACCCCAACAAATGCACATTCGGGGTGCGATCTGGTAAGCTGCTGGGTTTCATTGTAAGCGAGAAAGGGATTGAAGTTGACCCTGATAAAGTCAAAGCTATTCAAGAGATGCCTGCACCGAATACAGAGAAGGAAGTTCGAGGGTTCTTAGGTCGATTGAACTACATCTCAAGGTTCATATCCCACCTTACGGCAACCTGTGAACCCATGTTCAAGTTGTTAAGAAAGGAACAGACGGTCAGGTGGAATGAAGACTGCCAGAAGGCTTTTGACAAGATCAAAGAATACCTGCAAGAGCCTCCAATCCTTATGCCGCCAGTTGAAGGAAGACCTCTGATAATGTACTTGACAGTATTAGAAGAGTCGATGGGGTGTGTGCTGGGCCAGCATGACGAGTCTGGTCGAAAAGAGTATGCAATATACTACCTAAGCAAAAAGTTTACCGACTGTGAACAGCGTTATTCACTGCTCGAGAAAACTTGCTGTGCTTTAGCGTGGGCTGCTCGCCGACTGAGACAGTATATGTTGACCCACACTACTTTATTGATCTCAAAAATGGACCCAGTCAAGTACATTTTCGTGAAGCCAGCTCTTACCGGACGGGTCGCAAGATGGCAAATGATCCTCACAGAATATGACATCCAATACACATCTCAGAAAGCCATCAAGGGCAGTGTATTGTCCGAATATCTTGCTGAGCAACCTATTGATGATTACCAGCCTATGAGGTTTGACTTCCCTGATGAAGACATCATGTTCATAAAAGCGAAAGATCATGAAGAGCCTATTCACACTGAAGGGCCTGACCCAGAAGAAGAATGGACTATGATGTTTGATGGGGCTGTTAATATGAATGGTCGTGGTGTTGGTGCAGTACTCATTACACCTAAAGGAGTTCACATGCCTTTCTCGGCAAAACTCACCTTCAACTGCACTAACAACGAAGCTGAATACGAAGCTTGCATTATGGGTCTTGAGGAAGCCATTGACCTCAGGATCAAAACATTGACTGTATTCGGAGATTCAGCTTTGGTAGTCAATCAAACCAACGACAAATGGTACACTCACCAGGATCATCTGATACCTTACAGGGATTACACAAGGAGGTTATTGACTTTCTTCACAACAGTCAAGCTTGAGTATATCCCTCGGGACGAGAATCAGTTTGCAGATGCTCTTGCTACCATTTCATCGATGATCAAAGTTCAAGCTTCCAACTTTGTGCCTCAAATCTCAGTATCCAGACTTGATAGACCGGCATATGTATTTGCGGCAGATGTTGTCAAAGATGATAAGCCTTGGTTCCATGACATTAAGTGCTTCTTGGAGGATCAAACATACCCATCTGGGGCATCTTCCAATGATAAGAAGACTTTGAGAAGGCTTGCTGGTAGTTTCTTTCTGAACACTGATGGTTCCCTATACAAAAGAAACTTTGATATGGTACTCCTCAGATGCGTTGATAGAACAGAAGCAGACTTGTTAATGCATGAGGTGCACGAAGGATCTTTTGGTACCCATGCAGGAGGGCATGCCATGGCTAAGAAATTGCTAAGATCAGGTTATTACTGGATCACAATGGATGCAGACTGTTGTGCCTATGCTAGGAAATGCCATAAATGCCAGATTTATGCAGACAAGGTGCATGTGCCTCCCAATCCTTTGAACATAATGTCTTCACCATGGCCCTTTGCCATGTGGGGCATTGATATGATTGGCAAGATTGAGCCAACTGCTTCGAACGGCCACAGATTCATCCTGGTTGCCATTGATTATTTCACCAAGTGGGTCGAAGCAGCTTCCTATGCCAATGTTACAAGACAAGTGGTAGCAAGATTTCTGAAAAGAGATATCATCTGTCGATACGGAGTGCCTGAGCGAATCATTACTGACAATGGTTCCAATCTAAACAACAAAATGATGGCAGAGCTGTGCCGGGACTTCAAGATCCAACACCACAATTCTTCTCCCTACAGGCCAAAGATGAATGGCGCTGTTGAGGCAGCAAATAAGAATATCAAGAAGATTGTGCAGAAGATGGTAATCACTTACAAAGACTGGCATGAAATGCTACCATTTGCCTTGCATGGGTACCGAACGTCGATCAGGACATCCACTGGGGCAACACCGTATCAACTTGTGTATGGTATGGAGGCAGTCCTACCTGTTGAAGTTGAATTACCCTCCATGCGGGTACTAATGGATGTTAAACTGAGTGAAGCAGAATGGGTTAGGTCCCGATACGAACAACTGAGTCTGATTGAAGAGAAGAGATTGGCTGCAATCTGTCATGGACAGTTGTATCAGAAAAGAATGAAAAAGGCCTTCGATCAGAAAGTCAGGCATCGAGAGTACCAAGTAGGAGATCTTGTGCTGAAAAGAATCCTCCCTCCTCATACAGACCACAGGGGCAAGTGGACTCCAAACTATGAAGGACCATTTGTAGTAAAGAAAGTTTTCTCTGGTGGAGCACTGATGCTCAGCACCATGGATGGTGAAGATTTCCCGTCCCCTGTGAATTCAGATGCAGTTAAAAAATACTTCGCATAAAAAAAGACCCGCTGGACACAAAAACAGAATGTAAGTCCAGGCAAAAATAGGGCATCCCGGCGAGTCAAAAACAGAATAAAAGACTCGGGCAAAAATAAGGGAAAATAAACAAAAGAATGTACACCCGCTGAGTTGAAAAGCCGCATTGGACAGCTCAGGCAAAAATGGGTATCCCGATGGATCGAAAACCCGGAAGGGCGATCCATGCAAAATAAGGGAATAAGCGAACAACTGCATTCTGAATTCGTCTGTATCACTTACAACTTGGTAAGCTTCGAGAGGACCAAGCCTCAATCAGAATCAACATTCTTCAAAAAGCAAGATGAGAAGAACGTCAAAAGTCATACGGGTCATAGCGAAGAGGAAGCTCCTCAAAGCGTCATCAACACTGCCAACATTTTGTTTCTCAATTTGTAACAATCTCCTCATTTCAGGGGATATGTTCCTTTGACTGTATCTCGCCAATTCAGGGCATATGAATTAATAAAATCAGATTTTCAGTCATGTCTCGTTTTGTACATTTTATTTGCAAAAAATGTCTGATGTCTTAAAAGAAAAAAAATTGATTGCATAGGAATACAGATGTTTATCTTCAAATAAAAACATGCTTGCAGGAAACATGCTTACTCTCAGAAGTATCCTAACTCCTATGACGGAACCCAGTAGAGGGTACCTCGGGATTATTTTGTGCGTTTCTCTATCTTTTTCAGGATTGCAGGTATCCAGAGCGCAACTTGGGGCATGTAAGTTTCATCCCAGCAAGCTGGCAAATCAATACTCAATTTTAGCACCCGAAGTGCTCTCTCCCCAGCTGAGTTGCCTTTCATGACTCCCCCCAGCTGAGTTGGCCACTTATTACTTGTCCCCATCAGAATGGGCAGGTATCACAGAAGATGCCCATATCCCCGACTGAGTCAAGAAGCTACCGTAACAGAATTTCTAGGGAGGTCTTTCAGTGATTCCTCTCTTTCTCCCCAGCCGAGTTGCCATCTCGCCCTCAGCCGGGTATAAAAGCCAAGGAGCTCTCCCCACAGAGTCTCAGCCTCTATCCAGAAGAGCAGCGCATAGAAGATCACAACAGAGTGAAGAAAGCTTCTACAAACCCCAGCTGGGTCTCTCATTCATAAAGGATAGGTCTATCAATGACCCGAATCCCCAGGCAGATATCATATCATCAGATCTACCAGTGATCTCACCCCCAGCTGGGATGTCCATTTCAAGCAGATCGGCCAGAGATCTTCGCAGCAACGGGACCCGGATCCCGGTTTGGTATCTTTGCACAATCATAGCATTCGCATCATATTTACCCACAGAGCGTAGCATTCCGTTTTAACACGGAGCATTACGGCAAAAATCCAACGCATAGCATAATCGTAAGCCATGTTTTGAGTCAGCACTTGTGAATAATGACAGCTCATCAATGTACAGAAAAATCCCCACCAGGTTCCCCGGCAAAAGCAGCTGCCTCACAAATCACAAACACCAGTATATACTCATTTTGACACCCGTCCGTGCCATTTTTCCCAGTAAAGTCACCTGAACACTCTTCGCAAACAAGATCGCCCGTAGTACAGATACGTCCTGACACCCGTCTGTGTCATATCCCCAGCAGAAAGCCAAAGACGTCCTCTTTGCACTCACATACACTTACATATGACAATCCTTTGACACCCGTCCGTGTCATATCCCCAGCGCAGTCGCCTACACTTTGTATATCAGATACTTGTTTATATTACACTCTTCTCCTTTGACACTCGTCCGTGTCAATCTCCCCAGCAATTAAACACTCATCTGTACACCACTCCTCATACTTATACTGATACTCGTCCGTATCTTATACCACTTACATATCCCCTCAGATTCAACACTAGTCCTTGTTCTTTGTTACCTCGTTGGTACTCGTCCGTACCATCATCTCAGAACATGCGTCAAGCGTTTGTTTCTACATGACGCTCGTCCGTATCATAGTCTTAAGGATGCTCGTCCGCATCTTTAATCCATACACCGTGTAGAACACTTATGTCCTCTTGAATATAGACACTCGTCTGTGCCTACTATTCCCCAGAAAAGTCCCCTCAGATTCAACACTCGTCCGTGTTCTCTGTTAACCAGTTGATACTCGTCTGTATCATCATCTTTGAACACGCGTCAGTATTTGTTTCTACCCGATACTCGTCCGTATCGTAGTCTTAGGGATGCTCATCCGCATCTTTAATCTATACACAACATCTAAACACTTATACCTTCTGTTTCTTGGATGTAAATACTCGTCCGTGTTTACTATTCCCCAGTACATCACCAACTAGCAAATTTTCTTTTTATCTGACACTCGTCCTGTGTTATGATAAACCCTGAGAGCAGCCGTACCCTGCTAGGTGGTCGTCCTCCACCTCTTGATGGTCGTCCTCCGTCATGCTCATCCGATGGCCGTCCCCATCGTTGATATTTTCAGCAGCCGTCCCCTGCTAGGTGGTCGTCCTCCACCTTTTGATGATCGTCCTTCATCAATTTTATCCAATGGCCGTCCCCATTGTTGATTTTGGTTATCTGGCATTCGTCCTATGTCATGACAAACCCTGAGAGCAGCCGTCCCCTGCTAGGTGGTCGTCCTCCACCTCTTGATGGTCGTCCTCCATCATGCTCATCCGATGGCCGTCCCCATCGTTGATATTTTCGGCAGCCGTACCCTGCCAGGTGGTCGTCCTCCACCTTTGATGGTCGTCCCCGTCATAATTCCTTTATTCCCCAACAGAGCAGCCGTCCCCTGCTAGGTGATCGTCCTTCACCTTTGATGGCCGTACCCCATCATCTGTTTATTTCATTTATTCTTTAACCCGATGGCCGTCCCCGTCATGGTCCCTTTTCCTTTTCTTTTAGCCCGATGGCCGTCCCCATCGTCGGTTACCTTGCTTTATGGACTTGATGGCCGTCCCCGTCATGTTTCATCAATCCACAGAGAATTTTACAACTTTATCTTGATGGCCGTCCCCATCATAATTTCTTATTTTTCCCAGCTAGTCGGCCGTCCCCGTCTTGGCTTAACCTTTTATCCCCAGCATGTCGGTCGTCCCCGTCATTGTTTTATTTCACACACTTTTCCCAGCATGTCGGCCGTCCCCGTCATCGCTCTTTACCCAGTAGTCGTCCTTTGCTCGACGGTCGTCCTCCGTCGCCCACACTTTACAATATACTTTATTTTCCTTTACAATCTATATCCCTTTTCTTCTTCATTTTGTGAGTGCAAACTTTGGACTGTCTTTGGTATTCAACCACAAGTTATCTTGTTTGCCTGTTAAGCCGTTGCTTACATCCTGCACAGCTAACTCATGTTTGAATAGGGGCAGCTGTAAACACCCCAAATTTGCCCTCACCCATTCACACCATGGCTTGTGATCATCTCATATGCATAAACACAATCATATCATCTCACATCTCATTTTTGATTCACTGCATAGATTCTAAGTCATCTGCACCTAGGTTTTGTGATCTGAGCAATCCAAGAGCCTCCTGAGCCACTCCAAAGGCCATCAATCACTTCAAAGGGGTCCATGTGTGTTCAAGTATCATATTACATCCTCTCAAAGTCAAGAATTCCAAAGAATCACAAGAACTGGGATTGGTATGGATGCAGAGCCAAGTTTGACTGCACAGTTGACCTGAAATTAGGGTTTTGGTTTCAGAGGCCATATCTCCAAATTTTTTGGTCATTATTGTTTCCATTGGTCTCTATATGGTATAGGGAGTATGCATATCAATTTTCATGAAGAAATTCCATGGGGAAGTCATCTGATCAAGGGTTGACTTTTCAGACAAGTCAGTGCAAAATCAGGGCATCTGAGGCCCCCAATGACCCAACCAAGGGGTGATCTTCATCATTTTGAGTGTATATGATCTTTATTTGATAATGGAAGAAGGTTGAAGTTCACAAAATTCAAGAATTTGAAGTTTTGCAAAGTTGACTTTTTTTGGGCATAGTTGACTTTTCAAGAATATGTCATTTTAGGTCATTTTTCAAGCCTTGATTTTTGATCCAAAAAAAGCTTCAAATGGAAAAACTTTGGTCATGAAAGTTGTATAATACATTTTTCCCTTTTCAAAAAGTACAAGAACATGACCTAATTCATTTTGGATCAAAAGTTATGGTGTGACAAAGTTGGCAAAAATCACTAATTTTCAAGACATGCACCAATTGGAAAATTTGCAAAATCATGTAGCAAGGCCATTTGTAACTTCTAGTTCACTTCAAACCAATGTACAAACATCACATAAGTTCTAAAAATCAGAATTGAACCAAAGTTTCTCATGTACATGGTTTGTATAACAAGATATTTTCATGAAGTTTCAAGGACAAGCAAGTTGCAAAATCACTCATGACACTTCACCCACTTGTTACATTGGATGCTGAACCATGCTAGCCTCCCATACACACCATGCTGCGCCATCCCTAGCCATTGTACCAAGCTAGAACTCAAGCCATACCTCTCTTACAACAAAGTTGACATTTTGCAAAAGTGAACTTACCAATCAATAAAGGCCAGGTCACATCATCTGACCTATGAGAGTTTTTTATGCAAAGAAAATGCTAGCCATTCCACTTAACAAGCAAAGCTGAAACACACCATAGCATCATATACACAAAACTCACCCCATTTGCATTTCTCTTCGAATCTCTCTACCCAGCTCACAAACATTCAAACCAACTTCACCAATCATTTCACCATGTTCCATTGAGCCAAAACCAACAAGACTTAGGCCTGAATCAAGCAAGAACACCATTCCTCCATTTTCACTCTCAGAAGCAAAACCATTCGAAACTCACTTCACAGGCCATGAACACCCAAACAAACTCCACAAACCTTCTCAAAACATCACCCTGATCACAAAGAACCACTCACATTGACCTGAAACAGCCTGAATCACCATCACCATTTTCAACTGAGCTTGAACAGAACTTGCTCAATCTCTCAAACCAGCCAACATAAACTCTTTCTAAGCATTCAAGGATCATCAGGGGACCAAGTAGAGTGGATTGCATCAAAGGGAAAGGTCAGAAAGTTGCTGGGGTGAAAGCTTCGAAACTCA
Organism: Lathyrus aphaca; assembly: GCA_963966055.1. Taxonomy (NCBI): domain Eukaryota; kingdom Viridiplantae; phylum Streptophyta; class Magnoliopsida; order Fabales; family Fabaceae; genus Lathyrus; species Lathyrus aphaca. The sequence goes on from OZ014519.1 coordinate 412,583,297, forward strand.
GGTAGCTTAAGAACATTTTTTCCAGAAATCGTTTTTTAAGTTCTTAAGTTGTTCTCTATGCTTCACTGATTGTTCTGATGCTTTTAGTTTTGAAAATGGTGATGAAATGAGAATTTAATTGCTTTCTGAAACTCTGTGACCTAAAAAATGTTTTGCTCGATTCATGAGTTTGGGGAAAAATAAATGTTGTTTGTGATGGGGTTTTGATTCAGTAAGTTGTGGGGATCATTTCCATGTTTTTAGATTTCATTTTAGTTAGGTTTTGAGAGTTTTAGGGATTTTCAGGTGGGCTTCCCACCGGAGAAGACGACCGGAGGTCTTCTCCGGCCACCTGAAAATCATTATGCCCTAATCCCTGTAATTAATTCCATTTGAATTTCGTGCGTTGGATGGCTTGACTTGTTTGACTTGCCGCGCGAACGGATGGCCCAGATTCACTTGCTTTGCCCTAATCCACTTAATTAGTTTTAATTAATTATAATTAAATTAATTTATCCAGATGCAATCCTGACCCTCCACTAACGCGCGCAGTCAACCCATTCAAATTCAGACTCAATCCTGGCCTTCCACTCAGTTGACTTCCATTTATTTCAATTTTTATTTCATTTTTTTTTCATTTAATTTGCACAATTTAGTTAAAATAGCAAAACTTGTTTAAAAATTATGAAACTTTTTTCTCAAGAGTTCCATTAATTTTTATGACACAAAAATATTTTTATTTTCTTTTTTAGCATTTAAAAAGTATTTTAAAATATTTAAAAGTTTATTTTTAATTGATTAATGAAAATTAATTTATTAAAAATACTTTTAGGTATTTAAAAATCACCAAAAAATTCATGAAATGTTCTAAGACATTTAGAAACATTGTCCAACCTTCAAACCAAATTTATTTTTTGATCTTGATGCATTTTAAGAATTTCTCATTGAATAAAAATCATTTTTGTGCATTATTTTGATCCAAAGTTCAAAAAATCACTTCTGCCTATTCATGAGGAGTTGGGCATTGATTCTTTTTGCATTGCATTGTGTTTGGCATGTAGTTTGTGACATTAAATGGCCATGATTTGATCTTTCATTTTCCATTTGTTTGACAATTTTCTTGTTTAGGAACCCTAAAACCCTAGAAATCTTGTAAAAATCATAACTTGAAATTGGTTAGGAGTTGAGACTTCTCCTTTGGGCTTTGGTTTAGTGTAGGATTAGGGGTCCTTTGAGTGGCATTTTCAATTTTTTATCTTAGGGTTTGCTTCTGATTTTGATTTTTGCTTGGTGTATTGTTCATAAACCCTAATTTGGGCTTCCATATGCATCCATCTTGCATTCTCTTGCATAACATGACTTGCCATGACATTTCAAGTATCCATTTGATTCATTTGACATAATAAGACATATTGAAAGCATGTTTGAGCATTGCATCATGTATTAGCCATGTTGTATGCCATATGTACTTCATAACTTTTCATGTATGTTCATGATTCCTAGCTTGCTTCATTTGCATTCATAAGCTTGTATGATCATTTCCATGTGCTTCCTCATGTTTGTAGCATCTCATAGCATCATTAGCATCATGTAATTACTTCTGGTTTTGTTTCTCATCATGTCATCTCATTCCATTTTGCATTGCATTGCATTTCTTTTCTAACCTTTCAGGTGGTAAGTGACTTTGAGAAGTGAATTTGCCTTCACTTCTCATAACTTCTCTTCATCTCTTTTTGTGCATCCATGCTGCATTTTTACATGTGTTTGAGTTTGAGCTTTCTCATTCTTTTTCCTCTTACTTTCTTTCTTCAAGTGACTTGACTTCTTGAATGAAGCAAGTTACTTTGCTTCTCTTGATCCTTTCATCTGCTTCCTGGTGGTTCCATTGAAGACTTCTTTCTAAAAACTCACAAACCTTAGGAACAACCAAGCATGACAATGAGTAGGGTTTTGATTAGTCTCCCCTCTTAGTTTTACCTTTGTGTCTCCTTGTGTCTTCTCTTCTCATCTCAAAAATCAGGGACTAAACCCTAAAGGCTTTAAGGCTTTGTGATTAAGCTTATGCCTGCATCCTTCTCTTAGGATGGAGTGTATAACTTTAATCCTAAGTGTTAAACCCTTAATGTGTTTAAATATCTTAATCAATTCACTTAATAATCATCAAGACACCACACTTGTAACTTGGGCCTTGCATTAGGGTTCTAATTCTTCCTTAACTGGTTAAGAAGGACTAACCCTAGTGTTAATGGACAAGTCCCCCTCAAGTTGTCTTAAAAATCATAAAACTCACTTCATCATCATACCATTAATTAAAATCCACTTAATCAAAATCTTGTTTTGTCATGAGTTTAATTCCTAATCATGGATTAAGTTGAGGAGCTTTCCTCAGCTTAAACATTCTCATCTATTATCCTTCTATTAGGATGGTGTAATGAGTCTGTTAAATCCCTGATTATGGCTTAACCTCATTACTCAACACTAAACAAAAACACCAAAAACATCTAAATAATCACAAGTAGGTTAATGATCTTAATCCTACACCAAGGGTGATTAAGTGTGAGAATCTGACTTCACACTTAAGGTACTCTCATTACCCCTAAACAGAGGGAAGATGTGATGAGTTTACTAAATCCATTGGTTTAGGCTTAGGCTCATTAACTTATGACAAACTTTCAAAAGCAATAAAAGACTGAAAACTCAAAAAAACAAACAATAATCGTCTCCTCCGGGATTCTTTTCTCATCTCATTCACTCACAACCGAGGACTTGCTTCTTCCGTCTAATGCAAGACAGTTTGCATCTGTGCCAGACAGATCATACACTTGAGCATAGGCAAGTAAGCAGTTCACAAGTCAATTCATCTTTCAGTCTCTTTGGGTCGAACTACGGTGTTCTGACTTCCTCATTGCACGAGAGGATACGTAGGCATAACTTAACGGTTATCGAACAAAAGTCTCTGTATATCCCCCCTCCTTCCAGCATTATTCTTAGCCTCATTATCATGAGCATTTCACTCCTGTTCTTACACTGACACTGTATATATCTCACTTCACATTCTTTGTACTGAGACCTGTACATCCTTTTCCAGCTATTGTATACACAAATTGCACTGACACTACCCCTTTAAAACACAAATCTTTTAAGCGTGGATCCCGTCGAGTACGGCGGACAATCTGGGTGCTAATACCTTCCCAGGTTGTAACCAACCCCCTTTCTCAGTCTCTCTGGTTCGCAACCGTCTTATCCATCTCTTTCTAGGTCTATGCAGCATTGCCTTTCCTCCGGGATAAAAATGCCTAGCTGGCGACTCTATTCATCTCCAGTGAGTTCACGGCTGTGTGTTCTCATTGTCCCTCTCGCCGACCGTTCGCGTATGTACCTTTATCTGGGCCTGGCCCCATCTATCGGGAGCGACAGCATCCATTGCTGCATTTTACTTGTGGATTAGAGTGAGCTTTCTCATTCATGCTCCTTCTCCTTTTTCTTTCTTCAAGCAACTTATCTTCTTAAGTGAAGTAAGTTGACTTGCTTCTTCTGCTTCTCTTCCATCCAGTTTCTTCCATGGTGGATTTTCTCTTGAAGATCTTCTTGCAAGCCTCATAAACCCTAGGAACACCCAAGCATGATCACAATTAGGGTTTGATTAGTCCCCCCATTAGTTTTACCTTTGTGTCATCTTTGTGTCTTCTCTCCTCATCTCTTAATCAAGGACTAAACCTTAAAGGTTTTAAGGCTTTGTGATTAGGGTTATGCCTGTATCCTTCTATTAGGATGGAGTGTATAACTTTAATCCCAAGTGTTAAACCCTTAATATGTTTAAATCCTTTAATCAATCCATCTGATAAATCACTAATACATCAAGCTTGTAACTTGGGCCTTGCATTAGGGTTCTAATTCTTCCTTAATTGGTTAAGAAGGACTAACCCTAGTGTTAATGGACAAGTCCCCCTCAAGTTGTCTTACAAACCCTAAAATCCACTTCTTAATCTTACCATTAACTAAAATCCACTTTAATAAAGGTTTTGTTTTGTCATGAGGTTAATCCCTAATCATGGATTAAGTTGAGGAGCCTTCCTCAGCTTAAATGTTCTCATATATTATCCTTCTATTAGGATGGTGTAATGAGTCCATTAAATCCTTGATTATGGCTTAAACTCATTACTTAACACTAAACAAAAACTCAAAAAACATATAAATAAATGCAAGTAGGTTAATGATCTTAATCCTATATCATGGTGATTTAGTGTGAGGTGCTTACTTCATACTTAAGGTATTCTCATTACCCCTAATCAGAGGGAAGATGTGATGAGTTTACTAACCCTTGGTTTAGGCTTAAGCTCATTTTCTTATGACAAACTCCAAAAGGCAATAAAAGATTGAAAATACCAAAAACAAACAATAATCGTCTCCTCCGGGATTCTTTTCTCACCTCATTCACTCACAAACGAGAACTCGCTTCTTCCGTCTAATGCAAGACAGTTAGCACCTGAGCCAGACAGGTCATACACTTGAGCATAGACAAGCAGGCAGTTCACAAGTCAATTTATCTTTCAGTCTCTTTGAGTCGAACTACGATGTTCTGACTTCCTCATTGCACGAGAGGATACGTAGGCATAACTTAACGGTTATCGAACAAAAGTCTCTGTATATCCCCCTCTTCCAGCATTATTCTTTAAGTGTCATTATCTTGAACATTTCACTCCTATTCTTACACTGACACTTCTCTTATTCACTTCACTTTTCTTTGCACTGACACTTGCATTCTTTTCCAGCTTTTGCACACAGATAGCACAAACACTACCCTTTTAAACACAAATCTTTCAAGCGTGGATCCCGTCGAGTACGACGGAAAATCTGGGTGCTAACACCTTCCCAGGTTGTAACCAACCCCCTTTCTCAGTTTCTCTGGTTCGCAACCGTCTTATCCATCTTTTCTTAGGTTTATGCAACATTACCTTTCCTACGGGATAAAAATGCCTAGCTGGCGACTCTATTCATTCCTTCTCTTTCTCCGACCGTTCGCGCTTATACCAGGATGCAAATCTTTGGGAGCGACAGCTTGGCGACTCTGCTGGGGACCCTTATATTGCAACCAGGGCTTCTGGTTCTTTTTGTGGGTTCCTCCTAGCGCTTGTTTGATTTGTGTTTACTGGGGGTGTTATGTGTTATTTGTGCTAGTTTATTTGCTTTATTTATTGCTTTATGTATAGTTTTATTTATTGCTTTCTTTACAGTCGTATGCATATTTCATAATGTCATTGTTGGATCTGGTTTTCTTTGGTGGGTGGGGTTCCACTGAGTGATTAAGGTCCTATACTTGGGACCTGAGTGACACCTAGGATAGAGTGGTTCATGTTCTTTCCCATTCCATTTCGGTCTGGTGCGGGAATATGAAACATGGTTCAGATGTGGGTTTCTTCTTGAGAACTTTGTACTACAGATTTCCTGTAGTGCTAGGGCTATCTGGGAAGCTTGCTAAGTCTGGATGACCTTTACTATGACCTTCAAAATATGGGGTGAATTAGAGGAGGATCTTTTATGGTTATTGTAAACACTGTACCTCCGGGTTAGAAGTGTTTACACTTCTCATAACTGATCCAAGTTTGAGGATCCCTGTTCTAGAACACTACATGTGAGGGGGATGGGTTGTTTACAGGTTTGCAGGAGCCCTTGACCACAGCATACCCTGTTACTGTTTTGTTTAAGAATACTCCACTTTGGACAGTTCTTGTGATTAACCTCGGATATGTGACTCTTTATTTGAGTCCCCCACCCCGGTTACTGGATTTCTAAATCTTCATCCGGACCTTTAAACATATATGGACCTTGTATCAAGACAGATAATCAGATCTAGCTTGATCACAAACCCTTGTATATCATTTGCATATTCATCATTGCATCATTTGACATTTTTTTATCTTCTTTTCAGGGTATCCACTTCATTGTATCTTGGTTTTGGTTTTGACCCCTTCTTCTTCATAGACCTCTGCTTCAGCTGCCTTCCTCAGTTATCTGCTTCAGTTATCTCCATCTTCACCAGCATCAGTCTGTCAGTGGTCCTCCTTCAGCATCTCAGTCTGTGATCTTCATCAGCACTTATCATCAACTCCTTCAGCAGCACTCATGACTACTCCCAGGAAGAGCAATATTTCCTACCACTTTTTTGAGCCTGTGTTGACTGGTATCAGGCAGGTCCAGTCACTTATCACACCTGACCACATCCCACTGTTTAGAGAGAACTATGGGGGTATCTTGGATATGGTTATGGACCTTGATCCTTCTCAGAGGAGCATGATCCACACATGCTTGCATTGTTATGACCCTCCATTGAGATGTTTCACCTTTCCAGACTTTCAGTTAGGGCCTCTGCTGGAAGAGTTTTCTTTATTGATTAGAGTACCTATCAGAGGTGGAATCCCCTTCAACCCAGAGATGACTGCTCCTGGAAGTGAAGAGATAGCAAGAGCATTGTACTTGGAGCCTACCCTTATTGAACAAAGTATGACAACAAAAGCTGGGATTCCTGGATTGCACTTGGACTTCTTGATTTCTCAGGCCATCATGAAAGCTTAATTGGGAGAGTGGAGGGCAGCCTGTGCACTGTTAGCCCTCAGCATATATGGGGCTATACTGTTTGCAGATGAGCCTAAATTTGTCAGCAAAAATGCCATCCATTTGTTCCTTCTGAAAAACCCAGTACCTACATTGCTAGGGGACCTTTATTACTCCATTCATTAGAGGAATGAGAAACAAAGGGGGAAGTTTGTGAGATGTTGTGCTCCTTTGTTTTATTCTTGGCTACTCAGGCACCTGCCTAAATTAGATACCTTCTTGAACCCACATCAGCAGAAGAATTGGGCCAAGAGGTTCATTGCATTGACTTCAGATGATATCAGATGGTGCACCCAGAGCACCAAAGGCAAAGACATTATCACCAGTTGTGGACAGTACCCAAATGTATCTATGATAGGAGTAAAGGGTTGCATCAATTACAATCCTTTACTGTTTAAGAGACAGTTGGGCTATGCCTTAGTTCATACTCCCAGAGGACAGGATTTAGCTGAGACCCTATATTGTGAAGTGCAACCTAATTCAGCTGTTGTCAGACAAGCATCCTGGGCTTGGGACAACATCCAGACAAAAGGGGTAGCTATTCTTGGAAGATGTAACAATGTTGCTTCAGCTCAGTACTCAGACTGGTCCCGTACCAGAGCTCAGATTACCAGAATGCCTTTCACCTTGGAAGACACACCTGGACCATCCACAGTACAGCCTGCAGAAACTGTTAGCCTGGAGGAATTTGAAAGTTGAAGGATAGGAATGAGCAACTATCTCAGGCCTTGAAGAAGACCCTTTGGGAAAGGAGTGATGGTCGTCTGGACATTGAGAGATTGGAAAAGCTCAGGGTTGAGCACCTTGCCAAAATTGAAAAGACAGAAGACTACATAAGGTAAGCAAGGGTTGGGGAACAGATATTGAAGAATGCCTGTAAAGAGGCTAAGATCCAGAAAGCTAGGGATGAGCATTATCTGCAAGAGAGTCAGGCTAGGTGGGTCAGGATCACCGAAGCCCGTACACAAGAAGACCAGAAGACTCAAGCCAAGATTGAACAACTAGAGGCCAGTGAGAAGAAGCAGCAGGAAGCTTTGTTGACAGCTCAGAAGGAGATATCAGAATTGAAGCTTAGAGCAGGGTTGAAGAGGTCAAAAGACCAGGACAAGCATAAGAAGCTGACCACTGCCATTTCTACCAGGAACCTCCTCATTAAGACCATTACAGAGCACCCAGCTGGTCTGGTAACTGAGGCACTCCTGAAGGAGGTCAGGGAAGATGAGTTTGGACTAGATGTCTGATTCTTTGCTTGTTGTTCTTTCCTTTTGATGTACTTTTTCTTTTGTTGTATTTTTGACCCTCCATGGGCATGTATTGTAAAACAGACTATGTATGTTTCATCATTTATAATATATTTTAGTTTGTTTTCCTTTGGGCTTTATCTCACCAACATCAAGCATCTTCCTCGAGGTCTGGAAATGTCAAAACCAAGAACCAAACCCGGATACCTTGGAAAAAAAATAAACATACTGCATTGCATACTAACATCTTCTTTGTTTTGTAGGGTTTTGTTATCATTTTTGTTTCTAACTTTATTATGATTTCAGGAAACATTGCTCGTTGCCGAGTGTTCCCTGTCAACCGCGCGCACCGGTACCCGACTCGTAACAACCTTCCCGACATTCAAATGGAGCAGGTACAGCAGGACCTGAATGAGGTCAGAAATCAGATGACAAATGAGAGAGTAGAAATGAGAAACCAGATGTCTTAGTTTATGGCAGTGATGACTGGCTTAGCCCAGAGTCAAGAAAGGTTGAGAGAGCTGGTGGAAAGACAGACACCTGAAGAGCCTCACCCTGGTATAGGAGGAACCAGCAATAATGAGCGCGGGCAGCCCCGCATTAACCCACCAGAATTTGGACCCCATTTGAATCTAGATGTTAATGGGAATGTTCCAGGAAATACGGCTGCAGGCAGAATCTTACAGGAAGACCCCCAAGAGGAACAATTCACAGTTGTCGGAGCTGGGGATGAGGTGTATGATAGAAAACTGGATGAGATTGCTGAAAAGTTAAGATCTTTGGAATCTCAGAATTCTTTGGGCTTCGATGTAATGGATATGGGGTTGGTAGATGGGGTGAGGATTCCCCACAAATTCAAAACCCCATGATTTGAAAAGTATAATGGTACCTCCTGCCCGCGTACTCATCTGCAATCCTTTTTAGGGAGACTCAAGGCATTTACCATGGAAGCGAAGTTATGGATGTTCTACTTTGAGGACAGTCTGACTGGAGCTTCAAGAGAATGGTATTCGCACTTGACGAGAGCCATTGTAAGATGTTGGAAAGACTTGGCCGGGGCCTTTATCCGTCAGTACCAGTACAACCTAGACATGGCTCCCAATAGAACTCTTCTAATGGGCATGTCTCAGTCTTCAAGGGAGAGCTTTCAGGATTATGCTCAGAGGTGGAGACAGCTTGCTGCTGCTGTCCAGCCACCCATGTCAGAACGCGAGATGGCTGACATGTTCATGAACACCTTGCAAGGGACTTATATTGACAGACTGGCTGCTTTCTCCTCTACCAATTTTGCTGATGTAGTTATAGCTGGTGAGAGAATTGAAAGTCTTCTAAAGATGGGCAAAATCTATGACAATGGTGCAAGTTCCTCCAACAACTCCAGAAAACCTTTTGCAGGACCCCGAAGGGCGGGTGAAACCAATGCTATCCATGCAAGCAGAGGCAGACCCCAATATTCCCACAGATCAGTAGCAGTTGTTACCATCCCAGCTCCAATCCCACAACAACCGTTATATCCTCAACAACAACAACCTCACTATCAATAGCAACAATCTCATTTTCCGCAACAAAGAACCTACAACAACAACAATGGCAACCAACAGCAGCGTCCCTTCCAACAGAGACCATCTCAGGAAAATAGGGTGATTGACCCTATCCCTATGCCTTATGTTGCCTTATTGCCGCAACTCCTGAAGCTTAACTTGGTTGAGTTAAGGACGTTGGCACCACCAGATCCTCTTAATCTCCCAAAGAATTATGATGTCAACGCCAGGTGTGCCTTTCACTCCAATGCACCTGGTCACAATACTGAAAAGTGTAGGGCCTTACAGATGAAGGTACAAGATCTAGTCGATTCTAAAGCTCTCAATTTTGCACCTCCTCCGAATGTCAACAAAAATCCTATGCCTAATCATGGTGGGACCATGATTAATGCCATAGAGGAAGATCAACCATCTTCACTAATTGATGATGTTGCACAAATTCAAACACCGCTGGCTGAGGTCAAAGCTCAACTCTTAAGATGCCAAGTGTTCCCGGGCTGTGGGGCCGGCTGCGAATTGTGTAAAACTGCTATCAATGGTTGTGAGAAGCTAAGGTTTGGTATAGATGGCCTCATCAGAGATGGAATCTTGCAAATTACTACAACAGATCCTTCAACAGCTCTTTCTTCAGCAACAATGGATTCTCTTACAACATCAATAATTCTTTCTTTAGCAACAACAGATACTCCTACAACAGCAACAACAATCATTCCTACCGATTCATCAACAACACCAGCAATCACTCCATCCATTAGTTCAACAATTGTTTCTTCTACAACATCAGCATCCATTTTATCAAAGGAATCTTCTACAACGCCAGCAAAAGTTAATGAAGATGTCTCAACAGTTACAATTTACTATGACCCATCAAATGTTCCTCTCAGCAGCAATTTCCAACAACAAGCTGTGGCACCTCCTGCCAGATCACCAGTCACGATTTACTATGATCCACACACCATTACAGTTCCTTCCTCTGCAGCAATCAGTCCAGTCACCATTACGGTACCTGGGCTGTTCCCTATGAAAGAAGTAATGCCATACCTTGGCACTACGGCTCTGATCTCTACTGCAATGGGGAGAAAATCACCTTGGATTCATTAGCCTCTTCGCCACAAATTGATAATGTTGGGGGAGGCGGAGGCTTCACCAGAAGCGGACACCTTTTTGCCTCACAAACACAAAGACCTAATGCTGAAGCAGAAGCTGCTGCCAAGGGAAAAGGAAAGAGTGTGGTATCTAAAGAGCCAACTGCCAAAGAAACTCAGAGGACATCTTTTGAACAAGATGTAGACGAGTTAATGAGAATCATAAAAAGGAGTGCTTACAAGGTGGTGGATCAGATTCACCAAACACCCTCCAAAATCTCCATATTATCACTATTGATGTGTTCCGAAGCTCACAGGAACACATTGTTAAAGTCCTGCACGCAGCATACGTGCCAGAAGAGATTACTGTTAATCAGTTAGAGACCGTGGTTGCAAATGTCAATACCAGTCATGGACTGGGCTTTACAAATACTGACTTAACGACGGAGGGACGCAACCATAACAAGGCTTTGCATATCACCTTGGAATGCAAGGGTGCTGTTCTTTCTCATGTATTGGTAGACACTGGGTCGTCACTCAATGTTCTACCAAAGAAGGCCTTAGTGAAGCTGGAATATGATGGTTTGGCATTGCGTCTGAGTAATTTGGTAGTGAGAGCATTTGATAGCTCTAAAGGATCAGTGCTTGGGGAGATTGATCTGCCTGTGTTGATTGGCCCACAGACCTTTAAAACTACCTTCTTTGTGATGGACATACAGTCGGCCAACAGCTGTCTGTTGGGTAGACCTTGGATCCACGTCGCTGGCGCTGTTACGTCTACTCTTCACCAGAAGTTAAAATTTGAGTGGGAAGGCCAAATCATCACCATCTGTAGGGAGGAGGACATCTTTGTTAGCCAGCTGGCTACTATAAGTACATAGAAATGGATGGGGAGATCCATGAGACCATGAGTCAAGGGTTTGAGGCCCTTAATATCAATGAAGCATCTGCTGTGTCTAGGACTTCCATCACATCATATCAACAAGCCCGGAAGGTTATTGAGGAGGGTACCGCTCAAGGCTGGGGCAAGCTGTTGCCAGTTGAAAAGAAAGAAGACCGATTCGGGTTGGGTTACAGACTAACTCGACAGGATCAACCCGAGGCTGCAACGGAGCCCAAGTTTGTCAGTGGGGGAATGCTCACCCCGGATGCTGTGAATAGTTTGGAAGATGAGACAGAAGACAAGCGCAACCTGGAAAACTGGATACGTCCGAGAATCCCGGGGAACCAAGTCTCAAACTGGTCTTCCCAGGAAATTATAAGAGTTACTCCTGCAGAGTAATTATTATTTTCGGTCTCTAAGCATGCATCAAGTCCTGCATCTTGCCCAATATGTCAGGGCTCATTTTGTAATCGGGCCATCTTGTATTTTGTGCAAACGATCAATTAATGAATATCAGGACATCTTTTGCAAATGAGTTTTTTCTTTCTCCGCTCACTGTTTTTCATTTTTTATTTTTTGTACAAAAATAAAATGGCAATGTTTTTCAAAAATAATAACTTCATTTTCACTTTTTTCTAAGCAAGATAAAACTGATCACTAAAATGAACAAGTCTAAACCCTTGCAGAGAGTGCCCTCCAGACTGCACCGACAACAACACCGCTATGACTTCTCATCAGAAGAAGGTTGAGACGATTAATCTTGGTACAGAAGAAGACTTGAAAGAAGTGAAAATCGGGGCCCGTTTGCAAGATTCAGTGAAATAGCAACTTATTGATATACTTCGGGAGTATGTGGATGTTTTTGCTTGGTCTTATCAGGATATGCCAGGGTTGGACACCGACATTGTTATGCACAAGCTGCCTCTAAAAGAAGACTGTCCTCCAGTAAAACAGAAGCTGCGCCGTACTCGCCCAGATATGGCAATGAAGATAAAAGAGGAGGTACAAAAACAGTGGGACGCCGGTTTCCTCGCTGTCACTAGTTACCCGCCGTGGGTTGCTAACATTGTACCTGTGCCTAAAAAGGACGGAAAAGTAAGGATGTGTGTGGACTATCAGGATCTGAACAGAGCTAGCCCAAAAGATGACTTCCCATTACCTCACATTGATGTATTGGTCGACAATACAACTCAGTTCTCGGTATTCTCCTTCATGGACGAATTTTCAGGATATAATCAGATCAAGATGTCACCTGAAGACATGGAGAAGACAACTTTCATCACACCCTGGGGCATATTCTGTAATAAGGTAATGCCATTCGGACTGAAGAATGCTGGTGCCACATATCAACGAGCTATGGTAACATTATTCCATGACATGATCCACAAAGAAATTGAATGTTATGTGGATGACATGATTGCCAAGTCCCTCACCGAAGAACACCACCTGGTGAATCTGTTGAAGCTATTCAAGTGTCTGAGGAAGTACCAATTGAAATTAAACCCCAACAAATGCACATTCGGGGTGCGATCCGGTAAGCTGCTGGGATTTATTGTGAGTGAAAAGGGAATTGAAGTTGACCCTGACAAAGTCAAAGCCATCCAGGAGATGCCTGCACCAAAGATTGAAAAAGATGTTCGGGGGTTTCTAGGCAGATTGAACTACATTTCACAGTTCATATCTCACCTTACAGCAACCTATGAGCCCTTGTTCAAGTTGTTAAGAAAAGAACAAATGGTCAGGTGGAATGAAGAATACCAAAGGGATTTTGACAAAATCAAGGAATACTTACAAGAGCCTCCGATCCTTATGCCTCTAGTTGAAGGAAGACCTCTAATCATGTACTTAACAATATTAGAAGAGTCAATGGGGTGTGTGTTGGGCTAGCATGACGAGTCTGGTCGAAAAGAGTATGCAATATACTACCTAAGCAAAACGTTTACCGACTGTGAACAACGTTATTCACTGCTCGAGAAAACTTGTTGTGCTTTAGCGTGGGCTGCTCGCTGACTGAGGCAATATATGTTGACCCACACAACCTTATTGATCTCAAAGATGGACCCAGTCAAGTACATATTTGAGAAGCCAGCACTTACCGGACGGGTTGCAAGATGGCAAATGATTCTCACAGAATATGACATCCAATACACATCTCAAAAAGCCATCAAAGGCAGTGTATTGTCTGATTATCTTGCTGAGCAACCCATTGATGATTACCAGCCTATGAGATTTGACTTCCCTGATGAAGATATCATGTTCATAAAAGCAAAAGATCATGAAGAGCCTATTCGCACTGAAGGGCCTGACCCAGAAGAAGAATGGACAATGATGTTTGATGGGGCTGTTAATATGAATGGTCGTGGTGTTGGTGCAGTACTCATTACACCTAAGGGATTTCACATGCCTTTCTCGGCAAAACTCACTTTTAACTGCACTAACAACGAAGCTGAATACGAAGCTTGTATTATGGGTCTTAAGGAAGCCATTGACCTCAGGATCAAGACTTTGACTGTATTCGGAGATCCAGCTCTGGTAATAAACCAAACCAATGGCAAATGGTATACTCACCAGGAGCATCTGATACCTTACCGGGATTATACAAGAAGGTTACTCACATTCTTCACAACAGTCAAGCTTGAGTATATCCCTCGAGATGAAAATCAGTTTGCAGATGCTCTGACTACCATTTCATCCATGATCAAAGTTTAAGCTGCCAACTTTGTGCCTCGGATTTCAGTATCCAGACTTGACAGACCAGCATACGTATTCTCTACAGACCTTGCTAAAGATGATAAGCCTTGGTTCTATGACATCAAATGCTTCTTAGAGGACCAAACATACCCGCCTAGGGCATCATCCAATGACAAGAAGACATTAAGAAGGCTAGCTGGTAGTTTCTTCCTGAATGCTGATGGTTCCTTGTACAAGAGAAACTTCGATATGGTACTTCTCAGATGTGTTGATAAGATAGAGGCAGACTTGTTGATGCACAAGGTGCACGAAGGATCCTTTGGTACCCATGCTGGAGGACATGCGATGGCCAAGAAGTTGTTAAGATCAGGTTACTACTGGATCACAATGGATGCAGACTGTTGTGCCTATGCCAGAAAGTGCCACAAATGCCAGATTTATGCAGATAAGGTGCATGTGCCTCCAAATCCTTTGAATGTGATGTCTTCACCTTGGCCCTTTGCCATGTGGGGAATTGATATGATTGGAAAGATTGAGCCGACTTCTTCAAATGGCCACAGATTCATCCTGGTAGCCATTGACTATTTTACCAAGTGGGTTGAAGCAGCCTCGTATGCAAACGTCACCAGGCAAGTGGTAGCCCGATTCCTGAAGAGAGACATCATTTGTCGGTATAGAGTGCCCGAGCGAATCAATACTGATAATGGTTCCAACTTAAACAACAAAATGATGGCAGAACTGTGTCGGGACTTCAAGATCCAACACCACAATTCTTATCCTTACAGGCCAAAGATGAATGGCGTTGTAGAGGCAGCTAACAAGAATATCAAGAAGATTGTGCAGAAGATGGTGGTCACCTACAAAGACTGGCATGAAATGCTACCATTTGCTTTGCATGGGTACCGTACCTCAATCAGAACATCCACTGGGGCAACATCGTATCAGCTTGTGTATGGTATGGAGGTAGTCCTACCTGTTGAAGTTGAATTACCCTCCTTGTGAGTACTAATGGATGTCAAACTGAACGAAGCAGAATGGGTCCGATCCCGATACGAACAACTGAGTCTGATTGAAGAGAAAAGATTAGCTGCAATTTATCATAGGCAGCTGTATCAGAAGAGAATGAAGAAAGCCTTTGATCAAAAAGTCAGGCTTCGGGAATACCAAATAGGAGATCTTGTGCTGAAAAGACTCCTTCCTCCTCATACAGACCACAGGGGCAAGTGGACTCTGAATTACGATGGTCCGTTCATAGTAAAGAAAGTTTTCTCTGGTGGAGCACTGATGCTCAGTACTATGGATGGTGAAGACTTCCTGTCCCCTGTGAATTCAGATGTAGTTAAAAAATACTTCGCATAAAAAACGACCCGCTGGACATAAAAAACAGAATGTAAGTCCAGGCAAAAATAGGGCATCCCGGCGAGTCAAAAAACAGAATAAAAGACTCGGGCAAAAATAAGGGAAAATAAAGAAAAACGTACACCCACTAAGTTGAAAAGCCGCATTGGACAGCTCAGGCAAAAATGGGTATCCCGGTGGATCGAAAACCCGAAAGGGAGATCCACACAAAATAAGGGAATAAGCGAACAACGACATTCTAAATTCGTCTGTATCACTTACAACATGGCAAACTTCGAAGGGTTAAAGCATCGGTCAGAATCAACCTTCTTTAGAAAGTAAGATGAGAAGAACGTCAATGTCATACAAGTCATAGCAAAAGGGAAGCATTAAAGCGTCACCAACATTGCCAGCACCCTTTTGTTTCTCAATTTTGTAACAATCTCCTCATTTCAGGGGATCTGTTTCTTCGACTGTACTTGCCAATTCAAGGCACACAGATTAATAAATCAGATTTTCAGTTACCTTTCGTCTTGCACATTTTTATTCCATTTGCAAAAATGTCCGATATCCCTGGTATATTGATTGCATAAATACAGATGTGTTTTTTCTAATCACATGCTTACAGGAAATATATTTGCTCTCGGGAGTGTCTAAACTCCTATGTTGGAACCCAGTAAGGGATACCTCGGGGTACTTGTACGTTTCTTTGTCATAACAGGATTGCAGGTATTCAAAGTGCAATATGGAGCATTAAAGCCTCTCCCCAGCACGCTGCCAAAACATTATTTCCTCAGCACATCTTCCAAAAAGCACCAGAGATGCTTTCTCCCCATTAGAGCTGCTACACATCTCTTCCTTCAGTACAGCATCAGAAGGTGCTCATTTCCCCAGCTGGGCTGTCAAGATACCCTCATCCTTAGCAGGATCCCTACAGAAATCCCTAGGAAGATCGGTCAGTGATCACTCCTCCCTAGCCAAGTGCTAGACAGGGGACCATCTCCCCACAGAGTTCCAGCCTCTCTAGAAGAGCAATGTCCGAATTTCCCGCACAGCAAAATGAAGAAAGCTTCCACATCCCCAGCTGGGCTCCTCATTACTAGGATAGGTCTATCAGTGACTTATTTCCCCGAGCAGAATCATATAGGTCAGATCTACCAATGATCTCATCCCCAACTGGGATATTCCTTCCAAGCAGATCTACCAGAGATCTTCACGGCAAAGGGATCCGAATCCTAGATCGATATCTTTTGCATAATCATAGCATTTACATCATATTTCCCCTCAGAGCGTAGCATTCTGTCTAGTACGGAGCATTACGGCAAAAATCAAACATATTGCATAATCACAAGTCATGTTTTGAATCAACCACCTGTGAATACTGACATTCCATCAACAATATACAGAATACCTCTCAAATTCCCCGGCAGAATGCCAAAGCATCTTCTTTGCATTCCTCAGATACAGACACATGCTCCTTTTTGGCACGCGTCCGTGTCATCTTTCCACAGGAAGTCGCCATAATATTTTCTACAAACAGATACTTATACATTACAGATACTTCTTGACACTCGTCTGTGTCATATCCCTAGCAGAAAGCCAAAGCACCCCCTTGCACTCACAAATACATATTAATATATCCTCTTTTCGACACTCGTCCGTGTCATATCATTCCCCTGCAGATGTAAACCACAAACAGATACCTATACACTCCTTTGACACTCGTCTGTGTCACCCTTCCCCAGCATGATTACCAAAACACTTATGGAAAACCAAACACTTTTTTATAACACACTCCTTATGACACCCATCCGTGTCATCCTATCCCCACAGATCGTCAGAGTATCTCTTACATTTATGAGATCATAACTTATACACTTCCTCTTATGATACTCATCTGTATCATACTCTCCCCAGCGTATCGAACACTCGTCTGTGTCTCACTCATGTTTACTTTTTACTCATACAGATACTCGTCCGTATCTTGTATGCACCGCTTATATTTCTTAGATTCAACACTCGTCCGTGTTCTTTGTTAACCAGTTGATACTCGTCCGTATCATCATCTCTGAGCATGCGTCAGCAGTTGTTTCTACCGATACTCGTCTGTATCGTATTCTTAAGGATGCCCATCTGCATCTTTAACCTATACACAACGTCGAATACTTATACCTTCCTTTCTTTGAATGTAAAAACTCGTCCGTGTCATCTTTCCCCATAAAAGTCCCCAGCAAATCCTTAGCAAAATTCCTGTTCTACATGACATTCGTCCTATGTCATGAGATTTTCGGCAGCCGTACCCTACCAGGTGATTGTCCTTCACCTTTGGATGACCGTCCCTCATCCCTATCCCCAACGGAGTCTCCATTATTGGAACCCCTTTTCTATCCTACATTCGTCCTATGTCGTGATATTTAGCAGCCGTCCCCTGCTAGGTGATCGTCCTTCACCTTTTTGATGATCTTCCTTCATCACTTTTATCCGATGGCCGTCCCCATCGTTGATCTTGTTATCTGACATTCATCCTATGTCATGATAAACCTACAGAGCAGCCGTACCCTGCTAGGTGATCGTTCTTCACCTCTTGATGATCGTCCTTCGTCATGCTTATCCGATGGCCGTCCCCATTGTTGACTCTTTTTATCCGACATTCGTCCTATGTCATGATGCTTTCGGCAACTGTACTTTGCCAGGTGATCGTCCTTCACCTTGGATGACCGTCCCTCATCCTTATCCCCAACAGAGCAGCCGTCCCCTGCTAGGTGATCGTCCTTCACCTTTGATGACCGTACCTCATCATTTATTTCATTTATTTTATTAACCCGATGGTCGTCCCCATCATTGACTTTACCTATAATCCCCAGATAATTTTGTTACTTTACCTGATGGTCGTCCCCATCATAATCCCTTTATTTCCCCAGCATGTCGGCCGTACCCGCCATTGCTTTATCCCCAGCAGTCGTCCTCTGCTCGATGGTCGTCCTCCATCGCCCGCACTTTATAATCATACTTTACTTCCTTTCACAATCTATATCCCTTTTCTTCTTCATTCAGTGAGTGCAAATTTTGGACTGTCTTTGGTATTCAACCACAAGTTATCTTGTTTGCCTGTTAAGCCCGATGCTTACATCCTACACAGCTAACTCATGCTTGAATAGGGGCAGCTGTAAACACCCCAAATTTTCCCTCACTCATTTCACAATGGCTTGTGATCTTTCCCATTTGCATTAGTTCAATCATAGCATATCATATTGCATTTTTTGCTTCACTGCATTGGTTCAAATTCATCTGCATCTAGGGTTTGTGATCTGAGCAAACCAAGGGTCATCTGAGCCACTACAAAGGCCATTAAGCATATCAAGGGGGTCCATGTATGTTCAAGCATCATATTATATCCTCCCAAGATCAAGGAAGTCAGAAAATCACAAGAACTGAGAAAGGCATGGAAGCAGAGCCAAGCTTAACTACACAGATGACCTAAAATTAGGGTTTTGGTTTCAGAAGCCATAACTCCAAATTTTTTGGTCACTCTTGTTTCTATTGGTCTCTATGTGTTATAAGGATCATACATACCAATTTTCATGAAGAAATTCAATGGGGAAGGCATTTGATCAATAGATGACTTCTTGAGCAAGTCAGTGCAAAATCAGGGCATCTGAGGCCCCCAATCATCCAACCAAAGGGTCTTCTCTATCATTTTGGGTGTATATGATCTTTATTTGATCTTAGAAGAGTTTATAAGTTCACAAAATTGAAGAGTTTCAAGCCATTTGCAAAGTTGCCATTTTGGGAAAGTGACTTGTAATGCAAAATTGCCATTTTAGGAATGTTTTTCAACCTCCTCTTTCTCAACCAAGAATGCTTCAAATGAAAAATTATTGGTCATGAAAGTTGTAGATTGGATCATTCCCTTTTCAAAAAGTACAAGAACTTGATCTAATTCATCATAGAACTCAAGTTATGGCCATGCAAAGTTGGGAAAAATCACTAAATTTCACTTATGCACCAAAGAGGGAAACTTGCAAAAACTCATACCAAGGCAAAATGTGACCTCTAATTAACTTCTAACCATTACAAAAACATGATACATGACCTAAAAGTCAAAATGGCCCAAG
Source organism: Lathyrus aphaca (assembly GCA_963966055.1). Lineage (NCBI taxonomy): Eukaryota > Viridiplantae > Streptophyta > Magnoliopsida > Fabales > Fabaceae > Lathyrus > Lathyrus aphaca. The sequence goes on from OZ014519.1 coordinate 412,602,782, forward strand.
GAATCACTCATTTTCATGCCTTGATCATCAAGTATTTCAAAAGGGGCCAAAACCTTCACAAATTGCAAAATGCCCCAAATCTTGACATCCACTTGTGCCAGCTCTTCAAATCAGTTTCCATGGACCTCCCTAAAGCCAGCTGACTCGAGCCATGCCTCATAACCAGCCTGCCATGAGCCCATACCTCAAAGGACAACTCTCTTGAATTTATGCAAATTGAGTCATACCAATCAAACTATTCCACAACAACTCTCTGACCTATCAAAGATGGATACATGGACCAAAAGCAACTCAACACACACAACAAGCAAGGCTGAATCCTCCCACAACTCAGCAACCACCAAAACTCCCTCTTATGCATTTCTCTTCGAAACTGATCAACTAAGCTTCAAACATCAAAACAAACTCCACAGAACAACTCACCATCAACCTCTGATCATTTCCCAACCATCACCTTGCCCTGAAAACCCCCATATCAAAAACACGATTTTGGCCCCTCCTTGAACTGAACTTCAGCAAACTTCACATAGAGTCCATATAAACTCCAACCAAGCTTTGCAAACTCTCCAAGAGGATCATTGGGGGTGATTTGAAGCAAAGAAAGCTCTAGGGTTGAAAGCTTCGCTTCAGGTAGCCATGGAATTTATTTTTCCAGAACTCTTGTTTTTAGTTTCTAAATGCTTAAGCTTGCTTCCCTGAATACACTGAACTTGTTAATTTTGAAAATAGTTGAGAATTGAGGATGTATGGCTTGTCTGAAATTTTTGCAGTTTTTGTTCTTGGCTTCGATTCATGTTAATGGTTGGAAATAAATGAGGTTTGAGGTTAGGGATGAGTTTAGAATGGAGAGAGGAAGCAATCTGGAGCTTTAGAGCTCCAGAAATGGCCTAGGGAGTGTTTTAGGAATTTCTCAGGTGAGGGGTGGCCGGAGAAGATGACCGGAGGTCATTTCCGGCCACCTGAGAGTAATTAGGGTTTGTAATCAGGTTTAGGGTTTAGTTTGAATTTGGAGCGTACGATCTGGTTTCCCGCGTGTGTTGGACGGCCTGGATGATCTCATTAAGCCCTAATCACTTTAATTAATTTAATTAAGTAAAATTAGCCTGGTTTGAATTGTGTCCATTGGATCTGGCGCGCAGTCAAACCTCTCAAGCCCAGAATGAATCTAAGCTCTCCATTGCGTATACTTCTCATTTTAATTAATTTTATTTCACTTTTCTTATTTTATTTTGTACATTTTATTAAAAATAGTAAAAAAGGTCCAAAAATTTTGAAAATTTTTATTAAATCTTTTATGAATTTTCAGAACCCAAAAATATTTTTATTTTTATTTTTTGCATTTTTAAATATTTTTAAATCATTTAAATGATTATTTTTAATTGGTTAATGAAGATTAATTAATTAAAAATACATTTAGGTATTTAAAAATCCCAAAAAAAATTCAGAGAGCATTTTGAAACATTTAGAAACATTTACAAACTCACAAAACAAAATTATTTTTGGTTTTGATCATAATTTGACAATTTTCATTTGAATTAGGGTTCTTTAATTTGAATATTTTTAACCCTAACTTCAAAAATTCATAACTTTTGATCCAAGTTGAGTTTGTGAATGGTTCTTTTTGCATTGTGTTATGCATCCTTTCAAGCATCTAAAAACATTTTTGTTTCATTTTTATAATGCATTTTCAATTTTTTTGGCATTTTCCCTTTAGGATCACCCTTAAAACCCTAGAAATTTAGGAAAATCATAAGTCCTTTAGGGTTTAGTTTCTGACCTTCCCCTTTGGGCAGTGAACTTGTATAGGTTTAGGGTCCCTTTGATGCCATTTTCAATTTTTTATCTCATGCTTTGCTTCTGATTTAGAGTTTTGCATCTCATGTTGCACATAAACCCTAATTTGCATCTTCCTTTGCATCCATCTCACATAAGCTTGCATACATGAACTTCTCATGACATTTTGTGCATCCACATGACATATAAGACATCTTAGGACATATTAGAATCATGCTTGATCATTGCTTCATCCATTTTCCATGCTTTTGCTTTCATTTCATGTCATATGCATTTATGAACTTTCATGCTTCTTACATGTCTCATTTGCATCCCCATCCTTTGTATGATCATCCTCATCACTTGGCATGCTTTCATACCATCTCATAGCATCATTTGCATCATGAATATGCTTCTGACTTTGGCTTTCATCTTTGCATTCCATCTCATTTTCATTTCATTTCATTTCTTTTTGCTAACTTTTCAGGTGGTAAGTGTTTGAGAAGTGAATTTGCCTTCACTTCTCATAATCTTTTCTCATCTCTCTTATGCATCCATTGATGCATTTTACTTGTGGATTAGAGTGAGATTTCTCATTCATGCTCCTTCTCCTCTTTCTTTCTTCAAGCAACTTATCTTCTTAAGTGAAGTAAGTTGACTTGCTTCTTCTGCTTCTCTTCCATCCAGTTTCTTCCATGGTGGCTTTTCTCTTGAAGATCTTCTTGAAAGCCTCATAAACCCTAGGAACACCCAAGCATGATCACAATTAGGGTTTGATTATTCCCCCCATTAGTTTTACCTTTGTGTCATCTTTGTGTCTTCTCTCCTCATCTCTTAATCAAGGACTAAACCTTAAAGGTTTTAAGGCTTTGTGATTAGGGTTATGCCTGTATCATTCTATTAGGATGGAGTGTATAACTTTAATACCAAGTGTTAAACCCTTAATCTGTTTAAATCCTTTAATCAATCCATTTGATAAATCACTAAGACATCAAGCTTGTAACTTGGGCCTTACATTAGGGTTCTAATTCTTCCTTAATTGGTTAAGAAGGACTAACCCTAGTGTTAATGGACAAGTCCCCCTCAAGTTGTCTTACAAACCCTAAAATCCACTTCTTAATCTTACCATTAACTAAATTCCACTTTAATAAAGGTTTTGTTTTGTCATAAGGTTAATCCCTAATCATGGATTAAGTTGAGGAGCCTTCCTCAGCTTAAATGTTCTCATCTATTATCCTTCTATTAGGATGGTGTAATGAGTCCATTAAATCCTTGATTATGGCTTAAAATCATTACTTAACACTAAACAAAAACTCAAAAAACATATAAATAAATGCAAGTAGGTTAATGATCTTAATCCTACATCCTGGTGATTGAGTGTGAGGTGTTTACTTCATACTTAAGGTATTCTCATTACCCCTAATCAGAGGGAAGATGTGATGAGTTTACTAACCCTTGGTTTAGGCTTAAGCTCATTTTCTTATGACAAACTCCAAAAGGCAATAAAAGATTGAAAATACCAAAAACAAACAATAATCGTCTCCTCCGGGATTCTTTTCTCACCTCATTCACTCACAAACAAGAACTCGCTTCTTCCGTCTAATGCAAGACAGTTAGCACCTGAGCCAGACAGGTCAACACTTGAGCATAGACAAGCAGGCAGTTCACAAGTCAATTTATCTTTCAGTCTCTTTGAGTCGAACTACGGTGTTCTGACTTCCTCATTGCACAAGAGGATACGTAGGTATAACTTAACGGTTATCGAACAAAAGTCTCTGTATATCCCCCCTCTTCCAGCATTATTCTTTAAGTTTCATTATCTTGAACATTTCACTCCTGTTCTTACACTAACACTTTGTAAACACCCCAAATTTGCCCTCACCCATTCACACCATGGCTTGTGATCATTTCATATGCATAAACACAATCATATCATCTCATATCTCATTTTTGATTCACTGCATAGTTTCTAAGTCATCTGCATCTAGGGTTTGTGATCTGAGCAATCCCAGAGCTTCTTGAGCCACTCCAAAGGCCACCAATCACTTCAAAGGTATCCATGTGTGTTCTTATATCATATTACATCCTCTCAAAGTCAAAAATGCAAAGGAATCACAAGAACTAGGGTTTGAATGGATGCAGAGCCAGGTTTGACTGCACAGTTGACTGAAAATTAGGGTTTTGGTTTCAGAGGCCATAACCCCAATTTTTTTGGTCATTCTTGTTTCCATTGGTCTCCATATGGTATAAGGAGTATGCATATCAATTTTCATGAAGAAATTCCATGGGGAAGTCATCTGATCAAGGGTTGACTTTCTGGACAAGTCAGTGTAAAATCAGGACATCTGAGGCCCCCAATGACCCAACCAATGGGTGATCTTCATCATTTTGAGTATATATGATCTTTATTTGATCATGGAAGAAGGTTGAAGTTCATAAAAATCAAGAATTTAGGGTTTTTGCACATGTTGACTTTTGGGGTATAGTTGACTTTTCAAGAATGCTCCATTTTAGGTCATTTTTCAAGCTTTGATTATTGATCCAAAAATGCTTCAAATGGAAAAACCTTGGTCATGAAAGTTGTAGATCTCATTTTTCCCTTTTCAAAAAGTACAAGAACATGATCAAACTCTTCTTGGATCAAAAGTTATGGTGTGACAAAGTTGGCTAAAATCATTGATTTTCAAGGCATGCCTCAAATGAGAATTTTGCAAAATCATGGACCAAGGCCAATTGCAACCTCTAATTCATTTCAAACCAGTATGCAAACATCCTCTAAGTCATAAAAGTCAGAATTAGACCAAGGTTTCTCATGTTTTGGTTCATGTAACAAGACTTTCTTTCATGTGAACCATGAAGCAACAAGTTGCAAAACCACTCATTCCACTTCCTACAACTTATGACATTGGATGCTGACTTTGGCTAGCCTCTCACCTCACCCTTTGCTGCGCAGCCCATGCCATGTACTTGCCTAGATCATGAGCCATGCTTGCCTTACACAAAACTTGACTTTTTGCAAAAGCAAACTTACCAATCACTATAGGCCAGGTCACATCATCTGACCTATAGGATTAAAATACATTATCATTTTGCAAGCCATTTTCATGTACAAGGCAAGGCTGAAACCATTCATAACAACACATTCACAAAATACACCCCAGCTGCATAAGCCTTCGAATCTCTCTGCCCAGCCAAGAAACACTCAAACCATTTTCACCATTCAACTCACCATGCATCATTGAGAAGAAACCAGCAAGAACACAAGCCTGAATCAACCAGAACACCCCATAGCCATTTCTCACCTCAAACTGCAGTTCCATTCGAATCTCCCTTCCTAGCTCACAAACATCCAAACAAACCTTGCAAAGCTTCTCCATTCACCCTCAGGATCACAAACAACCCTTCACAATGGCCTGAAGCTGCCTATTTCACCATAGCCATTTTCAACTGAGTTGAAGCAGGAGCTGTCGAAACTCATTATCCAGCCAACATAAACTCTTCTTGAGCATTCAAACTTCATCTGGGGATCAAGTGGAGTAGTTTGCACTGAAAGAAGTGGCCAGAAAGTCATCAGGTTGAAAGCTCCAAATCTCAGGTAGCTTGAAAATTATTTTTCCAGAAATTGTTTTTCATGTTATGAACTTGTTCCTTATGCTTCCCTGAATATCCTGGTGCTCTTAGTTTTTGAAATGGTTTTGAAATGAGAGTTTAATTGCTCTCTGAAGCTTGCGTGCCCTAGTTCTTATTTCCTTCGATTCAGCTTAGTTAGGGAAAAGAAATTTGTTTTAGGAGAGGGGTTTGATTCGTGAGAGGTTGGAGAACATTTCCCAATTCTTAGATTTTGTTTTTGTTACGATTTGAGGGAGTTTGAAGTTTTTCAGGGGAGTTGCTGGCCGGAGAAGACGACCGGAAGTCTTCTCCGGCCACCTGAGAGTGATTATGCCCTAATTACGTGATTAATGACCATTTGAATCTGGACCGTGAGATGCCTCTGACCCGTTGACCTCCCGCGTGAGTGTATGGCCTGGATCTCTCTGATTATGCTCTAATCCACGTGTTAGCTTAATTAAACATAATTTAAATAATTTAATCAGAGTCAACCTGGACCCTTGGATGACGCGCGTAGTCAACAGATTCAAATCCAGAGTGAATCTCATCCCTCCATCCTGATTACCTTCCATTTTATTTATTTTTAATTCATTTTCTTTTCAATTAATTTGCATATTTATTTTAAAATAGTAAAAAATTCTTAAAAATTATGAAACTTTTTCCTAAAAGTTTTATTAATTTTTAAGACCCAAAAATATTTTTATTTTATTTTTTATCATTAAAAAAGTATTTTTAAATATTTAAAAGATTATTTTTAATTGATTAATGGAAATTAATTAATTAAAAATACTTTTAGGTATTTAAAAATTACAAAAAAATTCATGAAATGTTCTAAGACATTTAGAAACATTGTCCAACCTTCAAACCAAATTTCTTTTTTGATCTTGATGCATTTTAAGAAATTTTCATTGAATTAAATCATTTTTTATGCATTAATTTGATCCTAAGTTCAAAAATTCATTTCTGCCTATTTGAGAAGAGTTGGACATTGATTCTTTTTGCTTTGTTTTGTGTTTGGCATGTAGTTTCTAGGGTAAAATGGCCATGATTTGTTTCCTCATTTTCAATTTGTTTGGTATTTCTTTTGTTTAAGAGACCTAAAAGACCCTAGAATCTTAGAAAAATCATAACTTGAGATTGGTTGAGAGTTGAGACCTCCCCTTTGGACATTGGTTTAGTATAGGTTTAGGTTTTCTTTAAGTGGCATTTTCCATTTTTTATCTTAGGTTTTGCTTCTGTTTTGGGTTTTTGTTTGTTGTTTGATCCATGAACCCTAATTTGGGCTTCCTCTTGCATCCTTCTTGCATTCTCTTGCATAACATGACTTGTCTTTGCATTTTACACATTCTTGTGTTTCAGTTGACATCTTAAGACATATAGGAAGCATGTTTGATCATTGCATCACATATTTGCCATGTCATTTGCCTTGTATGCTTCCTAACTTTTCATGCTCATCCATGCTCCTTAACTTGCATCATTTGCATTCATGAACATTGTGTGAGCATCTCCATGTGCTGCCTCATGTTTGCAGCACCTCATAACATCATAATCATCATCAACATGCTCCTGGTTTTGTTTAGCATCATGCCATTTCATCCCATCTTGCATTGCATTGTATTTCTTTCTAACATTTCAGGTGGTAAGTGACTTGAGAAGTGAATTTGCCTTCACTTCTCATAACCTTTCTTTTCATCTCTCTTGCATCCATTGCTGCATTTCTTATATGTGTTTGAGTTTGAGCTTGCTCATTCTTGTTCCTCCCACTTTCTTTCTTCAAGTGACTTGACTTCTTGAATGAAGCAAGTCATTTTGCTTCTCTTGATCCTGTTCATCTGTTTCCTGGTGGCTCCTTTGAAGATTGTTCTTGAAAACCTCACAAACCTTAGGGACAACCAAGCATGACAATGATTAGGGTTTTGATTAGTCTCCCCTCTTAGTTTTACCTTTGTGTCTCTTTTGAGTCTTCTCTTCTCACCTCATAATCAGGGACTAAACCCTAAAGGCTTTAAGGCTTTGTGATTAAGTTTATGCCTGCATCCTTCTCTTAGGATGGAGTGTATAACTTTAATCCTAAGTGTTAAACCCTTAATGTGTTTAACTCCTTTAATCAATTCACTTAATAATCATCAAGACATCACACTTGTAACTTGGGCCTTGCATCAGGGTTCTAATTCTTCCTTAACTGGTTAAGAAGGACTAACCCTAGTGTTAATGGACAAGTCCCCCTCAAGTTGTCTTACAAACCCTAAAAATCACTTCATCATCATATCATTAAATAAAATCCACTTAATCAAAGGCTTGTTTTGTCATGAGTTTAATCCCTAATCATGGATTAAGTTGAGGAGCTTTCCTCAGCTTAAACATTCTCATCTATTATCCTTCTATTAGGGTGGTGTAATGAGTCTGTTTAATCCTTGATTATGGCTTAATCTCATTACTTAACACTAAACAAAAACAACAAAAACATCTAATTAATCACAAGTAGGTTAATGATCCTAATCCTACATCAAAGGTGATTAAGTGTGAGAAGCTGACTTCACACTTAAGGTATTCTCATTACCCCTAATCAGAGGGAAGATGTGATGAGTTTACTAAATCCATTGGTTTAGACTTAAGCTCATTAACTTATGACAAAATCCAAAAACAATAAAAGACTGAAAAAACTCAAAAACAAACCATAATCGTCTCCTTCGGGATTCTTTTCTCATCTCATTCACTCACAAACGGGAACTTGCTTCTTCCGTCTAATGCAAGACAGTTTGCATCTGTGCCAGACAGATCATACACTTGAGCATAGGCAAGCAAGCAGTTCACAAGTCAATTCATCTTTCAGTCTCTTTGGGTCGAACTACGGTGTTCTGACTTCCTCATTGCACGAGAGGATACGTAGGCATAACTTAACAGTTATCGAACAAAAGTCTCTGTACATTCCCCCTCCTTCTAGCCTCATTCTTTTAGCCTCATGATCATGAGCATTTCATTCTGTTCCTACACTGACACTTTCATACTTCACATCACTCATGCACTGACACCTGTACATTCCTTCCCAGCTCTTTACACACAAATTGCACTGGCACTACCCCTTTAAAGCACAAATCTTTTAAGCGTGGATCCCGTCGAGTACGACGGACAATCTGGGTGCTAATACCTTCCCAGGTTGTAACCAACCCCCTTTCTCAGTCTCTCTGGTTCGCAACCGTCTTATCCTTATCTTTCTAGGCCTATGCAGCATTGCCTTTCCTCCGGGATAAAAATGCCTAGCTGGCGACTCTATTCATCTCCAGTGAGTTCACGGCTGTGTGTTCTCATTGTTCCTCTCGCCGACCGTTCGCGCTTGTACCGGGATGCAAATCTTCGGGAGCGACACACTTCTCTTATTCACTTCACTTTTCTTTTGCACTGACACTTGCATTCTTTTCCAGCTTTTGCACACAGATAGCACATACACTACCCCTTTAAACACAAATCTTTCAAGCGTGGATCCCGTCGAGTACGATGGATAATCTGGGTGCTAACACCTTCCCAGGTTGTAACCAACCCTCTTTCTCAGTTTCTCTGGTTCGCAACCGTCTTATCCATCTTTTCTTAGGTTTATGCAGCATTACCTTTCCTACGGGATAAAAATGCCTAGCTGACGACTCTATTCATTCTTTCTCTTTCGCCGACCGTTCGCGCTTATACCAGGATGCAAATCTTTGGGAGCGACACCCGGCTGGGGCATCCAGTAAGGACAAGAAGACCCTTTGAAGACTGGCAAGAGGTTTCTTCTTGAATCAAGATGGCGTGCTATACAAGCGAAACTTCGACATGGTTCTGCTCAGATGCATGGATAGACACGAAGCAGACCTGTTGATGCAGGAGGTCCATGAAGGCTCCTTTTGTACCCATGCTGGAGGACATGCCATGGCCAAGAAATTGTTGAGATCGGGATACTATTGGATCACCATGGAATGCGATTGCTGTAAATACTCACGTAAGTGTCACAAGTGTCAAATTTATGCCGATAAGGTCCATGTGCCTCCGAATTCGTTGAGTGTCATGTCTTCACCATGGCCATTCGCTATGTGGGGCATTGATATGATTGGCAAGATCGAGCCGACAACTTCTAATGGTCATCGCTTCATCCTGGTTGCTATAGACTATTTCACGAAGTGGGTCGAAGCGGCGTCCTACACCAATGTCACTAAACAAGTGGTAGCCCGGTTTATTAAAAGAGACATCATTTGCCGGTACGGAATTCCTGTAAGGATCATTACTGATAATGGTTCTAATCTTAACTACAAGATGATGGCTGACTTGTGTCGGGATTTTAAAATAGAGCATCACAACTCTTCTCCATATCGCCCAAAGATGAATGGCGCCGTCGAGGCGGCCAATAAGAACATTAAGAAGATTGTGCAGAAGATGGTTTTAACATACAAAGACTGGCATGAGATGCTACCATTTGCGTTGCATGGGTACAGAACGTCAGTACATACTTCAACTGGGGAAACCCCATTCTCACTGGTGTATGGTATGGAGGCGGTCCTACCAATTGAAGTGGAAATCCCCTTGTTGAGGTTGATGATGGACATTAAGCTAGATGAAGTTGAGTGGCTCCGATCCATATATAATCAATTGAGCCTCATTGAAGAAAAACGTCTAGCAGCTGTATGCCATGGACAGTTGTATCAGCGACGGATGAAGCAGGCTTTTGACAAGAAGGTGCGACCACAGAGGTACATGCCAGGTGACTTAGTGATGAAAAGGATTCTTCCTCCTCTCAACGATCACAGGGGAAAGTGGACACCTAACTATGAAGGACCGTTCGTGGTTAAAAAGGTTTTCTCAGGGGGAGCCTTGATGCTGACAACCATGGACGGAGAAGACTTCCAATCCTCTGTTAACGCAGACGCAGTAAGAAAATACTTCGTGTAAAAAGGACCCGCTGGATAAAAACAGAATAAAGATCCAGGAAAAAATGGGCATCCCGGCGAGCCAAAAACAGAATAAAAGGCTCGGGCAAAAGTTAGGGAAATCTTGAAAAAATGTACACCCGCTGAGTTGAAAAGCCAGATCGGACAACTCAGGCAAAAAAGGATATCCCGGTGGATTGAAAACCTGAAAAGGCAATCCACGCAAAAGAGGGATTAACCCGAACGATTGCGATCTGCGAGATCCGTAACCTATATACAGTTGAGGCTATCCTAAGGGTGGAAGATTATTTCAATTACTTTTTCTCATGAGGCAGAGCGAGCGGAGCGCCTTGAAGATATACGAGTCATAACCGGGTTGAAACTTGATGAGATCCACTTCTCACATTTCCAATAGGATAATTTGTTTTCCTTTTTGGCTGTTTCCTCTTTCCAGGGAACTGCTTCCTTTGTATTGCCTACTCATGGCCATTTTTCCGAATCAATAAAAATTCCACTCCAGTCAATTTATGACTATTTTGCTTCTTGTTTTTGCTTTTTCATCTAGCATTGATTGATTGCGAAAACGTCCAGCAAATTGTGATTTACATTGTGTTGTGAACATTTGAATGCTTTCTAACTCATGCAGGAGGACAGAAACATTTAATACAACTCTGAAAGGGTGTCGAGATACCCAGATAACGATTCATACTACGAGCCTGGGGCAGGCAGGTCCCAAACTAACTCTCCATGTTGCAGGTACTATCGATTGTGTTCATGCAGATACAGGTACTGGTGTTGCTAACAGAGCTAAAATCAAATTCCCAGGAGGAGCATTTCTTTATGGTTGAACATGAGCAGGTGTCTCCCAGGGTGTCTCCAATCATCCCCAGTAAAGTGGAAGTTTAAATTTCTCCCAGCAAGGTAGCAGAAGGTGGGTGTCATCCCCAAGCAGAAGTTTCCCTTCAGACAGGGGAAATTCTCAGCAGTATAAGGAGTGTCTTTCCTCCCCAGCAATTGCTTCCTCAGCAGTATCATGCCTTTAGTTCCCTGCCAAGTCAGGAGGTCCTCACTTCCCTACCAGAGTTCAAGAAGGGTCCATCTCCAGCAGGGTCTTGGCTCTCCCATCTTAAAGTCCAATTTATTTTTGGCAATGGCGGCAGTCCAGAGCTGATGTATCATTGACAGCTTTCCCCACAGAGTTGTCTCCTCCTCATCAGGATGGATCAGATGAATGCAGTGATCGTCATTTCTTCCCAGTCAATCCATTTGGGATACTTGCAGTCTCCTTTCTAGGAGATCCTTTTCATTTGCATAATCATCATTACATTTGCATCCTCCAAAGGGTAGCATTTCCATCATGGAGCATTACGCCATAAATTCAAACATATGCATGCCAGCATGGGCCAATTTTGAGGTATATTACGAACATCTTCTCAACCTGAAGTACTCCGCACAGAGGATAACAATATCATTTTTCAAACATCCTTGTCTTTTCAAGTCAATGTTTGTCATTTATTCTGCGTCTTATTTGGTACAACAGTCGCGTCGCAGGTTCTCGTTTTATACAACGGTCCTGTTTTCCCGAGCTCTCGTTTATGTACAACAATCCTGTTCCATCTTGTCCTATTTCCATTGTTGTTTCTGGTTACCGCCTGAGGCCAGTATACCATTGCGTCTCCATTCGAGGATGGTTTCATGTTAGATCTGAGGATCTTTTGAGAATTGTCATTCGAGGATGGCATTCTTTTCTTCAAGTCCTTCTGAGGTTGGTCTTGTTTGTGTTTGTTGTGGTTATCATTCGAGGATGATAGATCATTTTTGAGCTTATTGATTGAGGTCAGTTTGTCTCTTTTTGCAAAGTATGTCTGAGGCTAGTCTTTGTGTTTCTGGTTATCGCCTGAGGCCGGTATACTAGTGCGTCTCCATTCGAGGATGGTTTCGTGTTAGATCCGAGGATCTTTTGAGAATTGTCATTCGAGGATGACGTTCTTTTCTTCAAGTCCTTCTGAGGTTGGTCTTGTTTGTTGTTTGTTGTGGCTATCATTTGAGGATGATAGTCCATTTTTGAGCTTATTGATTGAGGTCAGTTTGTCTCTTTTGCAAAGTCTGTTTGAGGTCAGTATTTGTGTTTCTGGTTTTCGCCTGAGGCCGGTATACCAGTGCGTCTCCATTCGAGGATGGTTTCGTGTTAGATCCTAGGATCTTTTGAGAATTGTCATTAAAGGATGGCATTCTTTTCTTCAAGTCCTTCCGAGGTTGGTCTTGTTTGTGTTTGTTGTGGTTATCATTCGAGGATGATAGTCCATTTTTTGAGCTTATTGATTGAGGTCAGTTTGTCTCTTTTGCACAGTCTGTCTGAGGTCAGTCTTTATGTTTCTGGTTATCGCCTGAGGCTGGTATACCAATGCGTCTCCATTCGAGGATGGTTTCGTGTTAGATCCTAGGATCTTTTGAGAATTTTCATTCGAGGATGGCATTCTTTTCTTCAAGTCCTTCCGAGGTTGGTCTTGTTTGTGTTTGTTATGGCTATAATTCGAGGATGATAGACCATTTTGAGCTTATTGATTGAGGTCAGTTTGTCTCTTTTGCAAAGTCTGTCTGAAGACAGTCTTTGTGTTCCTGGTTATCGCCTGAGGCCGGTATACCATTGTGTTTCCATTCGAGGATTGTTTTAGTGCTTGATCTGAGGATCTCTTGTGAGTTGTCATTTGAGGATGACATTCTTCCCAGCATAGTTTATTACCCACAATGTGCAAATTTCCAGGTTTTATGTGAGTATTCAATCACTGCATGCCTTGAACGTCTAAAAGTTGTCGCTATCATCCATTCAGGTCAGCAGATGATTGAATAGGGGCATCTGCATTACCTCAAAATTTGCCCAAATATTTATCACCACTAACTGGCTTACGCTTCACATTCATCTTCATTTCCCACTAGGTCATTAACAATCATAATCACATATTTGTATAGATTCCTCAGGCATATTATCATTACCATCTGAAGAACCAGGTTATTCCATTGGTTTGCGGTTTCCACCTCACTGAAGTTGCCTCAAGGATTATGGAATTAGGGTCTCCCACCTTATCGGTGATCGTTAGATGAACTCAAGGTTTTGGGTATATGGCCATCAGTAACATCTTTTGGTACTTTTGGTGCTTTATCAGGGTTTATTTCCCTAATTAAGTAATATTCAAGGATTTCACTTGCAAAGGCTATTCACCGGTGCATCTGGCCTATCATCAGGTGTTCAATTCAGAGGTATTTTGAGTTAGGGTCTGATTCGTGGATTAAGGATTTATCCTTTATCAAGTTACAAGTATGCCTTTTTCTCCTTACCATCTTAAGTTAATTTTCTTCATCATTGTGCACCTAATGGTTTGAATGGGCGAAGGACCAGTTAATGGGATTTGAATTTGAAGCTATTGGAACCAAAGGGTAATACATACACAAGCTCGATTTGAATTGGAGGGATATTTCGAATTGAATGTGTTAAAATTGGTCATGTGAATCGATGAGGTCTATATCTCATTCAAGTTCGTTGTGAAAAGAAAAATTATCATAAACCGCCTTTGAATTATCCAGTTCATTATTAATAAACTATGTTAAACCCTTTTTAACCAGTTTCCCATTTATCCAAATTTCATGCCCAATTCACTAAAACTCGACTTTTGAGCCCATATTTTCTTCTGTGCCATAAAAACTTGCTCATCATTTAACCATTCCTTTTCAAATCCAACCCAAATACCATAGTCATGTCCAATTCTCTATTATTTCAAACCATATCTATTATTTTCCAAATACTTAATTCCAATTAAATTCACATTGTTACTAATCTCAAATTCAAGTGTCCCACCTCCCAAATGCAATTATATAATCAATTCTATTGATCTATTTCTAGTGATCCATTTTAAGTCCATATTTAAAGCAATATAATCAATTCTATTGATCCATTTCTATTGATCCATTTTAAGTCCATATTTAAAGCCAATAATTGCTTTTGGGGTTCCAAATAATAGGTCATGTTTAACAAATTCACTGTTGGAAAAGTCAACGCGGTTTGGCTTTAATACGTTTATGCGAGGTGAATTCGTAAAATACTCTCTCTAACACCTGAAAATTATAAAAATTCGGCTACAAGCTAAATTTTTGGGCGGAATTACATGTTACGATAAACTGATGTAAAAAAGTAAATCAGAACAGAAATTGAAAACTGAAAAAAATCAACTAGAGTTATGTATCAAATCCAATGACAAGTCCAACAAAAAAAAAGAGTTACAGGGGGTATTCACACCAGAACAGGATATTGGACAGAAGAAGTCAGTTACAAGTTGTAACTGATATGGCAGAAAAGTTACAGAGAAACAAAAAAAACTCCTCTTCAAGACTTCAGGATTCTTCAGCACTTTTCCATCATCTTCTTCGATCCCTCTCTGAAATTCTTCTTCAATACACCACCTCATCATCACCATTTTCAAATGGAACCTGCAGAAAATCATCAATAACAATCGCGAAATCAACACGGTTTTGCAAAAGGAAAGAAACAGAGAAGGTAATTTATCGAAAATCCTATTACAAAGTCATAATAGAAGAGGAGAGAAGGAGTTTTTAGAACCTTCACCATCATCATTAATAGAAAAAACTCCTTCAACTCTACAGCATCTTCCATCTTCGTTATCTTCATGCCGCTTCCTCCACCCAAATCTTCAATCAATACTTCACCCAACATTCATTCGTCTTTATCAAACCTTCAACAACCTCACATCATCAACGATTATCATAATAGGACCTGCGATCCCTAGATTCACCAACATAGCAAGAATCAGTAATTCCATAGCAAGTGCACACAAAAAAACTCAGAAGAAGTTCAGAAGGGAAATTGATACAAGGACGTTTCCGCAATTATCTTAAACCGTTTTTCAGTCAACTCCACCTTCCATTCTTCTGAACATCAATATAATCAATAAAATTCAGAACTTAGAAACTCTGGAAAAAAATTCAAACTCACAACAAAATCCATAATAGAACTATAATCGAATCCTAACCAAATTCGTAACAGAAAAGCTAATTGATTTACTTGAAAAAGCTCCAGAACAATCTCTGATCCATACTCTATAAATCAGGATCCTCAATCATTCACCTTTTCTTCTTCATTCTTCAATCTCTCAATCATTTTTCAATCTTCCTGCAACTTCTTCTCCTTCAATCTTCTTCACCATTATCCTTCAATTTTCCTCCAACCATCCCTCTTCTCAAAATCATTCTTCTTCCTCACCTTCATGTGTTCTTTCTGGATCAATCATTGATTTCATCCCCTTCAATCTTCACCAAACCGAATAGACGTGCATCTTCAACACAGTTCAATCTTCATATTCGCGTTTGAATACTCATCAATCTTCCTGCAAAAAAAAATTCCAAACATTCGGCCATTCAAAAGAAAAGTAGGGGGATATTCAAATCGAACAAATAAAAAAAACGGCAGAATAATATGAGTACCTGAGATCGCGAACTTGGATTCGTCTCCAAAGTATCATCGGAGAAACCCTGAGAGGTATTCGAGGCTGAATGTTTTCGAGCATAGTCTAACTCATCACATTGTCTTCGTCGTCGGCTTCGGGACATCAGCATCAACATTTTTGTTGCGGCAACTTCGCAACGAATCATTATTCTTCTGACATCGGCTACACGGCTTTGAACCACCAGGTGTGAATTCTCTTTAAGCTTCGTATTTGTCCGAGTTCTTGAGTGGTATCACAAGTTAGGGGTTTCCAAGTTAAGAGTGAGAAAGGGAAGTCGATTAGGGTTAGGATAGAAGCAGAGAAGAAGGTTTAGTTAGGGTGGTGTTGGTGCGGTGATGATGAAGGTATTAGGCGGTTTAGGTGGCGGATTTTAAGAAGGAAAGGAAAGGTTGAAGACTTAGTTTAGATTTTGTTTCATTTAAAGAAGAAGGAGAAGAAAAGGATGATGGCAGAAAGAAGAGGAAGGGTGGCGAAGGGGATGAAGGTGATGAAGGTGCGGCGGCGGAAGAAGAGAAGAGGGATTAGGGTTTCTCATATTGAGTTTTCTTTCTTCTGTTAGTTTTCTAGGTTTATGATTTCATTTGTTTTTTTGGTTTATTAAAGTAATTTGAGTTAATGAAAGCAATAAAGATGGTTGAATCTGCATTAATCTGCAATTAATTCGCATAACCACCAATTAATCCACCATTAGGATTCCAAGAGAAAGATAAGATTGTGTTTTCAGTGGTCCACTCCGGCGGTGACACTTGTCACTGTCCGGTAGGACCACCAGATTTCCTTCACCCGCGTGACTCCCCACCATAACTATTATGCACTTCTCATGATAAGTCATCCATTCGATCATCACCATCGTCCCATTCATCAGACGACCAAGATTGAAGTCAACATTTTGACTGAAATTCCACCATATGCACTCCCCTCATTCCAACACAAATGGGCCTTGGCTCTTTGCTGTTTACACCCCTGTTTCTTAAAGCCCATTTAAAAAATAACTGAAAAGTTACTTCTTTCACCCCCTCCATGTTTCTTTTAGATGTTATTTCTTTAGTTTTAATATAGTTTAGAAACAATTCATTAAAAAATAGTAAAAACCATCATAAAATTCTACAAAAATTCCAGTAGGTTGTTAATTCAATTTAGAAAATTTTGGCATTTTATTTTTCTGAATTTGGTTATTTTTTGATTTAATTCTGATTTTTTATGTAATTAGCTTTTATTGAATTTCCTTCAACTGTACATGTTTTTGTTCATTTTATTTCTTAACCTTCCAGTAGGATTTTTGATCCATTCTTTTTGCCATAGTTAGAGGACTCATAATAGGACTTAGAATAATTTTGGTATATTTTTTAGGTCATTTTATCCCCTGTTTTAGTAGCTTAATCCTTAGAAAATAATGGTTAATCATTAGGTAGAATTAAGTGATTTTTAGACATAGCAAACTTCTGATTTTTTAGGATATTTTTAACACAATATTATAGGTAGTTTTAGGACCCTATAGAATTAATCCCATAATTTTTCCAGGACCTTTACTATTTTTTAGTGCATTAATTCTTAGGCCTTGTTACATGTAAATTTCCATTAGTTTAGGCTAGGATATTAGGATTCATTAAAAAATAGTTTAATTAGATTTAATCTTAGGATTTAATATTGACTTAGCCTAGTTTAGTTTCTGATATTTAGAATGAAAATATTAGGTAATGCCCTTAGTTTTAGGACTTAGGCTTAGAATTCATAATAAATGAACTTAGAATAAATTTAGGCTTGTTTTTGGTTTCATACCTTAAATGTTTTGTTTTAGAATTTTATTCTTATATCCAATTTTAATGCTTTGTTATATTGATTGATATTTCACTTGTATAGGTTTCCCTCTTGCTTTAGAATCAACTTATCTTTCTTAGGAAGTAAGTTGCATTCTAGTAGTTTCTAGTTCCTTCTCCATTAGGTTTAGAAACCTCACAAACCATTAGGATCTCTTTTAAATAAACAAATAAAATTAGGATTGAGTCTTAGTCCCCTTAGTTTGTCCTTTTGCAACTTGAGTCATTCTTTCTCATCTCATAAAGAAGCAATAAAACACTTAACAAAAACCGAACTTTCTTGTACGACACGAGACTTTGTTGCGGAGTGCTTATACGCGTCCCGTTTCGGGGCAAGGTGTAAGTACTTCCCGCGATGGATAGGTATTAGTATGAGAATGTTCACAAATAAATTTAAAACACTTCTCATAAAAGACAAAAACACACAATAAGCGACTATCCTGCGGGAACTTCTCTTCTCATCTCATTCATTCACAACGCGAACTTGCGACAACTTGTCTCGCATGCAAGACGGTAAACGCACTCGTACTAGACGAGCCTGCAACACCTGAGCATAGACATACGTAGTTCCAGTCATAAAAAACACAAACAAATAGTTCCCGTCTTAGTTAGGCGAACTACGTCGACTCTAATCCTCATTATCCCGATGAGGTACGTAGGCAGCGGGGTAGGGCCCGTTCGAGCATATTCTTTATTTTCCCTACATTTCCCTATTTCTGTTCTTTCTCTTTTCCACTTCCTTTCTCATTTCCATTCCAGTTAGCAGCTCATTTATTCAGCAACAGTAATATTTTTCTCACCCTTTGAAACAAACAAGCAAGCGTGGATCCCGTCGGGTACAGCGGACGGTCTGGGGTGTTAATACCTTCCCAGGTCGTAACCGACTCCCGAACCCAGATCTTTGGTTCGCAGGATGAAAATCCCGGGAGCGACAGACGGGATTCACGCTTAAAAGATTGTGTTTAAAGGGGTAGGTGTATGTGATATCTGTGTGCAAAAGCTGGAAAAGGAATATACAAGTGTCAGTGCAAAAGGGAGTATGCTCAGGAACTGAGGCTTAAAAGAGAATGCTGAAAGAGGGGGAAGACACAAAGACTTTTATTCGATAACAGTTAAGTTATGCCTGCGTATCCTCTCGTGTAATGAGGAAGTCAGAACATCGTAGTTCGACTCAAAGAGACTGGAAAAGATAAAAATGACTGTGAACTGCTTGCTTGCCTATGCTCAAGTGTATGACTCGTCTGGCTCGAGTGCTAACTGTCTTGCATTAGACGGAAGACGCAAGTTCTCGTTTATGAATGACTGTGATGAGAAAAGAATCCCGGAGGAGACAATTATTGTTTGTTTTTGTGTTTTCAGTTTTTTATTGTTTTTGGTGTTTTGCATAGGATTATGAGCTTAAGCCTAAATCAAGGGCTTGTAAAATCATTATATCCTCCCTGATTAGGGATAATGAGCCTACTTAAGTATGAGATAAGCATCTCAACTTAATTACCATGATGTTGTAGGATTAAGATTATTAACCTACTTGTGATTAATTAGATGTTTTTTGGGTTTTCTGTTTAGTGTTAAGTAATGAGTTTAATCTCTAATCACGAATTAGTGAACTCATTACACCATCCTAATAGAAGGATAATAGATGAGAACACTTAAGCTGAGGAAGATACCTCAACTTAATCCATGGTTATGGACTAAATTCATTATATAACAAGCCTTTATTAAATGGATTTACATTAAGGGATGAGATTAAGAAATGAGTTTTATGGTTTGTAAGACAACTTGAGGGGGACTTGTCCATTAAACACTAGGGTTAGTCCTTCTTAACCATAAAGGAAGAATTAGAACCCTAATGTAAGGCCCAAGTTACAAGATGAAGTCTTGATGATTATTAAGTGATTTGATTAAGAGGTTTAAATAAATTAAAGGTTTAACACTTAGGATTAAAGTTATACACTCCATCCTAAGAGAAGGATGCAGGCATAACCCTAATTCCAAAGTCCTAAAACTTTAAGAGTTTAGTCTCTGATTATGAAGATGAGAAGAGAGATTCAAGAAGACTCAAATGTAAAAATCTAAAGGGAACTAATCACAACCCTAATTATTATCATGCTTGGATATTCCTATGGTTTGTAAGGCTTAAGAAAGATCTTCAGAGAAGCCACCAATGGAAGAAGCAGATGAAAGGAAGGTGAAACAGAAGAATAAGTTACTTACTTCAATGAAGAAGGTAAGTAACTTAAAGAAAGAAAGTGAGAGAGATTGAACACAAGTGAACAAGTTCACTTCAAAGAAACCAGAAAGATGCATATTAAAGAGATAAATAGAAATGAGAAGTGAAGGAAAATCCACTTCTCAAAGTAACTTACCACCTGAAAATGTTAGCATGAATGCATAAGGTATTAAGCATAAAGAAATGAAATGAAATGAGATGAAATGACCAAAGTCAGAAGTGTTTATGCAATGTTAATATCATGTGAGATGATGCAAAGACATACAAAGTGCATATGTATGATCATACAAAGATGAGATGCAAATGGAAGCATGCTTTGAAGTTTGAAAACACATGAAAGTTAATGAAATGAAATGAATGTAAATCATGGCAAATGGATGAAGAAATGATAAAGCATGATTCTAACATATCCTAAGATGTCTAAGATGACATATGAATGCAAGTCATGGCAAGTTCATGAATGGATACATATGCAAGATGAATGCAAATGAATACATAGAATTAGGGTTTTATGGACAAGCAAGATGCAAATGAACAAAACAGAAGCATATGACATGATAAAAATTTGAAACCAAGCTCAACCAAACCCTAATCCCATACTAGGTCACACCCCAAAGGAGAAGTTCAGAAGCCTTACCACTCAAAAGTTATGAATTTCCTAAGTTTCTAGGGTTTTTTGGGTGGTTCAAAAGGAAAAATGCAAATCAATTAAACAATGCAAAATAAATTCATGAGATAAATATCCTATAAACTACATGCCATGCACAAAACAATGCAAAACGAATCATCTTCAAACTCTTCTTGGTTAGGCAGAAATGATTTTTTAAAGTTAGGGTTCAAAAAAATGAAATTTAATGACCCTTAATTCAAAATAAATTCACAAGCTATGATCAAACCTAAAAATAAATTTGTGTGAAGGGTTTGTGAAATTCTGGGATCAGGTACGTGATGTCGAATGAGATGTTTAAACACTTGAAGACTTGAACAAAACTTAAAGTGCAGGAAAATTAAACAACACAGGAAATTGTTAACCCAGTTCAGTGTATAACCACACTTACATCTGGGGGCTACCAAGACAGGAAGGAAATCCAATATAAGTAATATTAATTCTAGACTTAAACCACTCAGTTTAATCTTTCACTTAATATCTACCCAAGGCAGTTTCTACCTAAGACACAACTTAGATATGAGTACCAACTCACTCCCCCTCAATCACACAGTGATATGTTTACAAGTTTAATAAAATTGAAGTCATACTTCAAACAAAACAGCTTGATCTTACTTCACAGTTTCAATCAAGACACAATACACTTTTGCTTAAAAGCTCATAAAGTGATACACATATACAACCTGCTATTAAGACACGAAAACCCTATTTAGTCTTCTTAATTTCGTACTCTATTCTGAGAGTTTCTGTTGCTTAAATAGATGCTTGGATTTTGGGCTTTCTGTAGGTTATCCAATCCTGATACGCATGCTGCCATCACCTTGAATTAGGGTTTGTTACTTCCTTGATTCTAGGAGAGTCAGTTCTTCTGTTTATACTGAAATCATATAACCAATCTCCCTACAGATGCACCTTCTTCTGTTTTATCCATTCATAATTAATTCCAGATAAATTCCCTGAATTTACTCAGTTCTGTTAAGCATTAATTAATTCTGGTAGCAGGTTTGAGATTTCACAACATCTGGTGGGACATCCTGAAAACTGAACTTACTTCATTAACTGATACAATGTCACAACATCTGGTGTGACATCCTGAAAACTGAACTTACTTCATTAACTGATACAATGTCACAACATCTGGTGTGACATCCTGAATTAAGTTCATTTACTTATACTCTGTTTGATAATGTCACAACATCTGATGTGACATCCTGAACTAAGTTCAAAACTTCTTGTTGGTCAAAAATTCTGCCAATTCTAAACATCTACAAACTCCCCCTTTGGCTAATTTTTGGCTAACATAATCTTCTGGTTTATCAGAGTGCAGCAGAGTTTCTTTTATTAGAGTACAACAATTCTTTTCTGTTGAGTCATGTGTGAGTTTACTCCCCCTCAAACCTGTATGTGTTCTGACTTGTTTCAACAAAACATTTTCATTAAAAACAACTTAGTTCAGAAGCAAACAAAAGGCATTTTTCATTAATCAGTAAGTTGCAGCAGACATTGTTGTTGTTGTTCAGTTCTCTTCTCCCCCTTGTTAGACATAAATTGGGGCCAAATTTTACATAGGCAGAGAGAATTACAAAATTACAAGTTCAAAATACAATGCTGAAGCAGACAGTACATATTCCTCACATACATTTTTCACTCAGAATCTTCATATTCAGTATCTTCCTCTTCTTCAGTTTCATCATCAGAATCAGTAGCCTTCTGAGCACTTTCTTCTATTTCCATCCTTTGAATAATCTCCTCAAGATTTTGCTTCCTGGCATCCAGCTCTTTACAGATGTTCTTCAGTTCAGCAATCAAGGCAGCTTTGGATATAGGAGACTTTGCCTTTGAAGGTCCAACAGATGTCCCAGTGGGAGCTTCAACATCAGCTGCATGATGGCTTAAGAACAGCTTGTAGTGGAAGGCCAAAGGACTTTCTCTTTTGCAGATTGAATCCTTCTCAGTAAGGATACCTGGATACTGGCTGAGGATTATTCCACACAGCAGAGAAGGAAAGGCTATAGGCAGCTTTGTTGCTGATGTCCCAGCATGCTTCAATGTCTGATAAAAAATGTAAGCCCCAAAGTCCAGCTTTGTTTGGGTGCCCACGGCATATATGAATCTGCCCAATCCAGTTGCTATTGAAGAAGTATGGTTGGTAGGGACCCAGTTCACAGTGTCAATCCTATGCAGCATTGCATACTTCCTTGTTAGCAAGCTAACAGAAAGTTTGCCCTTGACTGGCCAAGTCTTGACTTGATTGGCAGTAATGACCTTGCACACCTGGTTGTCTGTCTTTCCCAGCTCATTAGGTCCATCAGATTCTCTTCCTATGTAGTGGTTGATAACCCTAGGAGAGAATTCCACACATCTCCCTCTTACATACACCTTTCTGAATTCATCTGACTTACCATCAGCACAGTCCTCTTGAAGGTTGACAATGAACTCCTTGACAAGCAGCTCATAGTAGGGTGAAAAGTTTGAAACTGTCTTGAATAAGCCAGCAGAAGAAATTAGGTCAATTACCTCAGTGCACTCAAGTGCATTGCTTCCCAGCTCTCTCTCAAGTGCTACCCTTCTTTGGTATACAAATTTCCATCTATTCACACTTGACACATGATGGAATGAAATATTGTCTAGAGGAGCTTCTGGAACAGCAGAGGTGGACCTTGAAGGTGCTGGTTTCTTCTTTGGTTGGGATGTTGGGACATCCTCTTCAACATCTGAATCTGGTGGAGTGACAGCTTTCCTCTTTTGTGTATTCACCTTGCTCCATTGTTTAGTTGATCCAAATACCACTTTGGCCTTGTCTTTCTTTGGAGTAGGCTGCTTCTTTTCAGGAGTTGCATGTCCTGTAGTCTTCTTTTCCTTCCTAGTCCTAAGCCTTTTGGCTATGCTAGGGTTCACAGAGGCAATGATTTCTGTGTCAGAATCATGCCCTATGTCTACAACAGGAGGAGGTTGAGTAGTCTCTTCTTCAGCAGGTGGATCAACAGAAGCTTGATCATCAGTGGCTTCATCAACATTATCATCAGAGGAAGCCTTGTGCTGGTCCTCAGATGTTTCAACATCTATTGGAACATCCTGTTGAACAGGAGTATCCTCTTCAGCTTGATTGGGTTGTTCTTCTTGTGGAGCTGGCATGGTGTTCAGAGGAATAGATATGCCACTCACAACTCTTTGTTCAGACAGAATCCTGTTCACAAGATCCTTAATAGAAGCATCCACATATTCAGAGGCTTTGGGGGTGGTGTTTGAGGATGAAGGAACTCCTTTGCTTTTGCTGAACACAGGTTCCTTTGCTCTTCTCACTGTTGGAGTTCTAGGCTTTTGAGCAAGAGGAACACTTCCTCTGATTTCGTCCATGGGAGTAGAATCCATTGGAACCATGGAGATTGGGGTTGCATGCACCACATCTTCTTGGTTGAGGTTTTCATCAGTGAGGTTAGGGTTTTGATGTTGAGACATTTTCGAATGTGGTGGAAGAAGAGGTTAGGTTTGATTGAGTTTGATGAGCTCTGAAAATCAGCTATAGCATACAATTTGTTTTGAGAGGATGATGAGAAGATGAATAGCTGAGAGCAAGCTGGAACTTTTATAAGAGCCGTTACTTGGAGAATTTTAAGGAGTGGAATACACAGAGTTCTTGACCAGACTGGTGTTTCCATCTGGTGATCATGCCACACGATGTCATAGGACATGTTGGCACTTCTCCATAACTGCTATATTTCACATAAGCAGATTCCCAATTTACCCCTTAGGTTTTCAAGTTGGGTAGCATCCAAAGCTTTAGTAAATATATCAGCCAATTGCAGATCTGTGGCTACATGTTCCAATGAGATCACCTTCTCTTCCACAAGATCTCTGATGAAATGATGCCTGATATCAATATGCTTGGTCCTGCTATGTTGGATAGGATTCTTTGATATGTTGATAGCACTTAAGTTGTCACAGTACAATGTCATGACATCTTTTGGGACATTGTATTCAGTGAGCATTTGCTTCATCCAAACCAACTGTGAACAACTGCTACCAGCTGCAATATATTCAGCTTCAACAGTGGATAAGGATACACAATTTTGTTTCTTACTGAACCAAGAAATCAAATTATTTCCTAGGAAGAAGCATCCTCCTGATGTGCTCTTTCTATCATCAGCACTTCCAGCCCAATCAGCATCACAGAAGCCAGTGAGAATTGGTTCACATCCATGGGAGTACATTATGCCATAGTCACAAGTACCATTGACATATTTCAGAATTCTCTTAACCTGGTTTAGATGACTTACTTTTGGCTCAGCTTGATATCTTGCACATACACCTACTGCAAAGGATATGTCTGGTCTGCTAGCAGTCAGATATAATAAGCTTCCAATCATACTTCTGTATAGGCTTTGGTCTACATTCTCACCCTTGTCATCTTTTGTCAGCTTTAAGTAAGTGGGGGCAGGTGTTCTTTTGTGACTAGCATTGTCCATCCCAAACTTCTTGACAATGTTCTTAGCATACTTGCTTTGGGAAATGAACATGGAGTCCTCCATTTTCTTGATTTGCAGTCCAAGAAAGTAGGTTAGTTCTCCTACTAGACTCATCTCAAATTCATATTCCATTTGAGTGACAAAATGTTTAACCATCCTGTCTGACATCCCACCAAAGACAATGTCATCAACATATATTTGAGCAATCATGACATTTCCTTCTTCATCCTTCACAAACAAGGTTTTGTCTATACCACCTTTTCTGTATCCTTGTTTTGTGAGAAAAGTAGTCATCCTTTCATACCATGCTCTTGGGGCTTGCTTCAGTCCATAAAGAGCCTTCCTTAGTTTGTACACATGGTTTGGACAACTTGGATCAACAAATCCCTTAGGCTGCTCCACATATACCTCCTCATTAAGATATCCATTTAGAAAGGCACTCTTCACATCCATTTGAAACAGCTTGAACTTCAGGATACAAGCAATTCCTAAAAGTAGTCTGATTGATTCAAGCCTTGCTACTGGTGCAAAGGTTTCATCAAAGTCTACTCCTTCAATTTGTGTGTATCCTTGAGCTACAAGTCTAGCCTTGTTCTTTGTAACAACTCCCTACTCATTTGACTTGTTCTTATATACCCATTTAGTGCCAATCACATTTATGTCATCAGGTCTAGGAACAAGATCCCACACTTCATTCCTTGTGAATTGACCTAATTCTTCTTGCATAGCACAAATCCAGTACTCATCATTAAGAGCTTCCTTGATGTTTTTAGGTTCTATTTTTGAAACAAAACAAGAACCTGAAATCACCTCTCTTGATCTAGTGCTTACACCTCTGTTGGGATCACCAATTATTAGATCTTTGGGATGATCCTTTTGGATTCTGATGGAGGGAGGTTTGCTGGATTGTTCTATCCTTGCTTCAGTTTGAGTGAAGTCAGGATGATCACTCTTTATTTCAGCTTCAGTCTGACTGTCAGCAGATGTTCCAACATCATCTATAACATCTGCAGGGGCATCATCAATTATCACATTTATGGACTCCATGATAACCTTGGTTATAGAGTTAAATACTCTATAGGCTCTGCTATTTATAGAATATCCAAGGAAAATCCCTTCATCACTTTTAGGATCCATTTTTCTTCTTTGCTCCCTATCAGCCAGAATATAACAATTACTTCCAAACACATGGAAGTACTTAACTGTAGGTTTTCTGCCCTTCCAAACTTCATAGATTATGGACAAGGTTCCTTTCCTTAGAGTGACTCTATTATGAATGTAACAAGCTGTGTTCATAGCTTCAGCCCAGAAGTACAATGGTAACTTTTTAGCATGGATCATAGCTCTTGCTGATTCTTGGATAGTTCTGTTCTTCCTCTCAACAATCCCATTCTGTTGAGGGGTGATAGGTGAAGAATATTCATGATTGATTCCTTCTGAAGAACAGAAATCTTAGAATTTTTTATTCTCAAACTCCTTTCCATGGTCACTTCTTATTCTGACCACACAGCTAGCTTTTTCTCTTTGTATTCTTTGGCACAAATCTTTGAATACATCAAATACATCAGACTTTTCTTTGATAAAATTTATCCATGTATACCTTGAAAAGTCATCAACCACCACATAGGCATACCTCTTTCCACCAAGGCTCTCAACCTGCATAGGTCCCATAAGATCCATATGCAATAATTCCAAAACTTTGGAAGTTGTCAAATGTTGGAGTTTTGGATGGGACATCTTGGTTTGCTTGCCTATTTGACATTCACCACATATTTTGCCATCATCAATCTTCAGTTTAGGAATACCTCTCACAGCTTCTATAGATATGATTTTCTTTATACCTCTGAAATGAAGATGACCCAGTCTTTGGTGCCATAGTTTCACTTCTTCTTCTTTGGCTAAAGAGCAAGTTGAAGTGAGACTGAAATCTTGAGGTTCCCACATATAACAGTTGTCTTTAGATCTGGCTCCTCTCATGACAACCTTCTGTTCTTTATTAAACACTATGCATCCAGTTTTGGTAAAGTTTACACTGTAACCTTGATCACATAATTGACTTATGCTGATCAAGTTAGCAGTCAATCCTTTTACCAGCAGCACATCATCTAGTCTTGGTACATCTGGACAGTCCAAGGTCCCAACTCCCTTGATTTCTCCTTTACATCCATCTCCAAAGGTTACATATCTGGATGAATATGACTTTAAGTCTACTAGCAGATTCTTCAATCCAGTCATGTGCCTTGAGCATCCACTGTCAAAGTACCAGTCTTCTTTAGCTGATACTCTTAGAGATGTATGAGCTATATATGCAACACTCTTCTTTGACCATTTGTAGTGAGGTTTCCTTTGATGCCTCTGCCCTGTGTAGTGTCCATTTTTAGAGCTCCAAGGTTGTTTGTTGAACTTGTTCTTGGACATGTAGCTTTGATCAGCATGAATACTAGCTTTAGGTACCCATACTTTCTTGATGATCTTTGTCTTCTGCTTAGGGGGTTGCTGATATCTTTGATTTTGATGTCCATGCAGCACTTTCTTTGTAACCTCTATCTTCTGCTTAGGGGGTTGCTGATACATCTGATTTGGATATCCATGCAACTTGTAGCAATGAGGTTTGATATGACCAAACCTTCCACAATGATGACATCTCCATCTTTGATACTTCTTTTTCATCATGTTCTTTTCATGATGTTGAGACATCTGTTGGGACATCTTGTTTGACTTTATGGGATTTGAAGTAGTTTTGCTGGTGCTAGCCTCAGCCTTTTGAGCTTTGTTAAATCCCAGTCCAGTTCTATCTCCTGAATGCTTATTGTTGTTGAGAATAACATCCAGTGTGTTTGAGCTACTGTTCAGCATTCTGACAGATTTGGACATATGTTCCAACTTGGAGTTGAGAAGACTTACTTCACTTTTCAAGGTGTCAATGGTTTCTAGATTATTTGTCTTTTCAACCTTTAATGCCTCGATCTGCTTCTTCTGCTTTATAATCTCCATTCACACTTCAGTGCTCCTTTTGCACAGCTCTTTGTATGATTCTTCTAGCTCTTCAAAAGTCAGCTCCTCATCATTGGATCCACTTTCATATTCACATACTCCAGCTAGAGCAGTGATGTGCTTTGCTGATTCTTCTTCTGAATCACATCCTGAGTCTTCATCAGACCAGGTCACAGAAAGACCTTTCTTCTGCTTCTTTAGATAGGTAGGGCATTCTTTTCTGATGTGTCCATATCCTTCAGATCCATGACATTTAATCCCTTTATCTTGATTGGTCTTTTCATCATAATTTGACCTTCTATTAGCATCATAAGGTCTTTTATTCTCAGAAGAGTTTGAGTATCTTCCACTTGGTCTGGACTTGCCATCCATCTTTCTGAGAATCTTGTTGAATTGTCTTCCAAGTATAACAATGGTTTCTGATAAATTTTCTGCAGGGTCTGCTTCATTATTTTCTTCTTCTTTATCAGTATTTGACACCAAGGCTATGCTTTTGTTCTTCTTTACAATTGTGTCATTCATTCCCATCTCAAATGTTTGAAGGGAACCAATGAGCTCTTCAACCTTCATTGTGCATATGTCTTGAGCTTCTTCTATTGCTGTGACCTTCATGTCAAATCTTTTTGGTAAAGATCTGAGAATCTTTCTTACCAGCTTTTCATCAGTCATCTTTTCTCCCAAAGCACCAGAAGTATTAGCTATTTCCAAGATGTTCATGTAGAACTCATGAATTGTCTCATCTTCCTTCATTCTCAAGTTTTCAAACTTGGTGGTGAGAAGTTGAAGTCTTGACATCTTCACCTTTCATGTTCCTTCATGAGTTGTTTAGAGAGTGTCCCAAACATCTTTGGCCAGCTCACAGTGATGCACAAGTCTGAATATGTTCCTATCAATGCCATTGAATAAAGCATTTAAGGCCTTGGAATTGCCAAGTGCTGAATCTTCTTCCTCCTTGCTCCATTCTTCTTCAGGTTTCAACACTTTTGCTCCATCTTTGTTGTCTTGGACAGGGTGCTCCCATCCTTTGTTGACTGCTTTCCAGGCCCTATTGTTAAGTGATCTTAAGAATGCTACCATTCTTGGCTTCCAGTAGTCATAATTGGATCCATCCAATATAGGTGGTCTATTTACAGATCCTACATCTTTGTCCATGTTTCTAGAATTTGCAGTCCCTAGATCACACCCAGTTAAACAGGCAGGGTGCCTTCTCTGATGCCAATTGAAATTCTGGGATCAGGTACGTGATGTCGAATGAGATGTTTAAACACTTGAAGACTTGAACAAAACTTAAAGTGCAGGAAAATTAAACAACACAGGAAATTGTTAACCCAGTTCAGTGTATAACCACACTTACATCTGGGGGCTACCAAGCCAGGAAGGAAATCCAATATAAGTAATATTAATTCTAGACTTAAACCACTCAGTTTAATCTTTCATTTAATATCTACCCAAGGCAATTTCTACCTAAGACACAACTTAGATATGAGTACCAACTCACTCCCCCTCAATCACACAGTGATATGTTTACAAGTTTAATAAAATTGAAGTCATACTTCAAACAAAACAGCTTGATCTTACTTCACAGTTTCAATCAAGACACGATACACTTTTGCTTAAAAGCTCATAAAGTGATACACATATACAACCTGCTATTAAGACACAAACACCTTATTTAGTCTTCTTAATTTCGTACTCTATTTTGAGAGTTTCTGTTGCTTAAATAGATGCTTGGATTTTGGGCTTTCTGTAGGTTATCCAATCCTGATACGCATGCTGCCATCACCTTGAATTAGGGTTTGTTACTTCCTTGATTCTAGGTGAGTCAGTTCTTCTGTTTATACTGAAATCATATAACCAATCTCCCTACAGATGCGCCTTCTTCTGTTTTATCAATTCATAATTAATTCCAGATAAATTCCCTGAATTTACTCAGTTCTGTTAAGCATTAATTAATTCTGGTAGCAGGTTTGAGATGTCACAACATCTGGTGTGACATCCTGAAAACTGAACTTACTTCATTAACTGATACAATGTCACAACATCTGGTGTGACATCCTGAAAACTGAACTTACTTCATTAACTGATACAATGTCACAACATCTGGTGTGACATCCTGAATTAAGTTCATTTACTTATACTCTGTTTGATAATGTCACAACATCTGATGTGACATCCTAAACTAAGTTCAACACTTCTTGTTGGTCAAAAATTCTGCCAATTCTAAACATCTACAGTTTGAAAATGTTTCTAAATGCAATGGGATTATTCATGATTTGTTTGATGATTTTTAGAAACCTAAATGTATTTTTAATTAATTAAAAGACTTTAATTAATTAAAAATAACATTTAAATATTTTAAAAATACTTTTTTAATGCAAAAAATAAAATAAAAATCATTTTCAGGTTGAGAAAATTATTTGAAACAGAAATGAAAAAGGAAATATTTTTTGGATGCTTTTTGCTATTTTTAATAAATTGTACAAAAGAAAAAGAATAAAATGAAAATAAAGTGAATAAAATGCAAAGTCAACTGATCTGAGGGCCATGATTTAAACTGGGAAAGACTGTGCGCGTGAATGTGAGGCCTGGATTGAATCTGGATAATTAATCTGATTAACCTAATTAATTAAAAATTATCCTTAAGTGAAATGATCTGAACCGTACACACGCGCGCGAAACCAAATCCAAGGGCTGATATTCAAACTGAGCCACTAAACCCTAATTGGGGTTCTAAACACTTTCAGGTGACCGGAGTTAGCTCCGGTCATCTTCTCCGGCAGTCCAAAACAACTAACTTCTTCCCTAGGTCAATAAACCCCAAATTTCTTGCCCAGAAATGATCCCCAAGCATCATACATCATGAATCAGCAAACAAAACACATTTATCATTCACCAATAACAAGATTCGAAGCAAATTGTGAAAATGAACAAAACTTTCAGAAGTTCAATACATGCTTAATACTCAACCATTTTCAAAACAAATTACATCAGGGTGATCAGTGAAACATGTAGATTCATTTAGAAACTTAAAATGCAAGTTCTGGAAAAAAAGTTCATGAAGCTACCTGAGTTGAAGCTTTGTGTTCTTGAGCTTTCTGGCCTCCCTCTTCGTTCAAAATCACTCCAATGAGCTTCCTAATGATGAAGATGAGCTTAAAGCAAGCTTGTGGTGGCTATTTTGAGGTGCTTGGTTCTGAGGATGCAGAAATCGTATTTCTGGTTTGGTGGCTTTTTGGCTATGGTAAAGGGTGCTTTGTGATCCTTAGGTCATATGGAGATGATCGTTGAAAGAAAATTGAAGTTGGAGTGGCTGAGGAGTGAGTTTCGAAAGCTTGAAGGTTTTGACAAATTTTGGGCAATATGAGTATGAGCAAGATTCAGGCCTCAATGTTATGTGTTTTGTGTTGCTTGAGGTTTGTATAATGTGTAGTGATTGGTTCAGAGAGTTGTTGTGGCATAGTGTGATTGGTATGGTGTGAAATGCAAAAAGTCAAGATTTTGTACTTTGAGGTATGGGCATGGTGCAGGCCTGAGTTCTTGGGGTGTCTGGCCTCAGATGACTTTGTGGAGAGCCATGGAATTGGTTTTGGCATGCTGGCACAAGTGGATGAAGAGATTCATACCATTTTGCAATTCTTGAAAGTTTTGGCCCTTTTGAGATTTCTTGAAGTTCAAGGCATGGAAATGCATGGTTCAAAGCATAATTCTGATGTTTAGAGGTTTTTTTGACATGTTGTGAAGTATTTGTGTCCATTTGAAGTCATTAGAATGCCTTAACATGCCAATTTGCAAAATCCCTCTTTGGCATAAAACTTGAAATCTTAGGATTTTTGCCAACTTTGAAAGGCCATATCTTGAGTTCTAGGATGAATCAAGACATGTTCTTGTACTTTTTGAAGAGGGGAAGACCTAATCTACAACTTTCATGACCAAGAATTTTTCATTTGAAGCATTTTTGGTTGAGAAAGAGGTTGAAAAACTTTCCCAAAATGGAAAGTTTCCATTACAAGTCATTTCCATTTTTGGAAAGTTTGAAAATGGCTCAAAATTCTTCAATATTTTGAAATTTCAACCACTTCTAAGATCAAATAAAGATCATAGAACTTTATTTTGATGAAAATACCCCTTTGGTTCCATTGTTGGGGGCCTCAGATGCCCTGATTTTGACTTAACTTGCTCAAGAAGTTACCTAATGAACAAATGACTTCCACAATGAATTTCTTCATCCAACTTGGTACACATGATCCTTATAACATCTTAAGAACATTAGAAACAAGAATGGCCCAAAATTTTTGAGTTAAGGCCTCTGAAATCAAAACCCTAATTTTGGTCATCTGTGCAGTGAAAACCCTAGCTCTGCTTCCATGCCTTGCCAATTCTTGAAAGAACTTTGAGGGACATAATATGATGATAGAACACACATGGAACCTCTTGGAAATATTTGATCCCTTTGGAATGACTCATATGGAATCTTGGATTGCTCAAATCACAAACCCTAGATGCAGATGAACCTGAACTATGCAGTGGAAACAAATATGCAATATGAGGTGGCATGCTTATGCTAATGCAAACATGAAAGATCACAAGCCATGGTGTGATATGATTGAGGGAAAATTTAGGGTGTTTACAACTGTCCCCATTCAAACATGAGTTAGCTGTGAAGGGTGTAAGTGCCTGGCTTATCAGACAAATAAGATAACTTGTGGTTGAATACCAAAGACATTCCAAAATTTGCATTTGCTGGATAGAAGAAGAAAAGGGATATAAATTGTAAAAAGTAGTATAGTATGATTATCAAATGAAGGTGATGGAGGACGACCATTGAGCAGAGGACGACTGTTGGGGATAAATAATAAGTAAAGCAATGACGGGGACAGCCGACACGCTGGAGAGATAAAGAGATCCTGATGGGGACGACCACCAGGTAAAGAAATAAGATTCTCTGGGAGTTAAAATAAAAGAAATGATGGGGACGGCCATCGGGATTGAAAAGTAAAGTAAACAACGAGGGGGACGGCCATCGGTTCAAAGAATAAATGAAACAATGATGAGGGACGGTCATCAAAGGTGAAGTACAATCACCTAGCAGGGGACGGCTGCTCTTTATCACGACATAGGACGAATGCCGGATAGAAAAAGGGTCAATGATGGGGACGGCCATCGGATAAGCATGATGAAGAACGATCATCAAGAGGTGAAGGACGATCACCTGGCAGGGTACGGCTGCTTTCGGGGTTTATCATGACATAGGAAGAATGTCGGATAACAAGATCAACGATGGGGACGACCATCGGATAAAATGATGAAGGACGATCATCAAGAGGTGAAGGAAGATCACCTAGCAGGGGACGACTGCTCTTTATCACGACATAGGACGAATTCCAGATAGAAAATTTCCAATAATGGAGATTCCACTGGGGAAAAGGATGAGGGACGGTCATCCAAAGGTGAAGGACGATCACCTGGTAGGGGACGGCTGCCGAAAGTATCACGACATAGGACGAATGTCGGATAGGAGAAAATTGTTTTGTTGGTGACTTACTGGGGAACGGTAAACACGGACGAGTGCTTACGCTTAAAAAATAAAAGGTATAAGTGTTGGACTTTGTGTATAGATTAAAGATGCGGGCGAGCATCCTTAAGACCATGATACAGACGAGTATCGATAGAAACAAACATTGACGCGTGTTCATAGATGATGATACGGACGAGTACCAACTGGTTAACAAGGAACACGGACGAGTGTCGGATCTGTTGGGGAATGATATATATACAAGATACAGACGAGTATCAAAGACTTCTGTATAAGTATGAGTGAGTATTGATTGGTTGGTGAAGTAAGAGCAAGACACGGACGAGTGCTTGATCTGCTGTGGAATGTATGACACGAACGAGTGTCAAAAAAGTATACGCATAAGTTATGAACAAATATTTGTATGTGAGAGTGTAAAAGGTATTTTGGCGACCTGTGGAGATAAGATGACACGGATGGGTGTCGAAAAGAGTGTGTTATAAATAAGTACCTGGTTTGCCACAAGTGCTTTGGTAACCATGCTGGGGGGATATGACACAGACGGGTGTCGAAAAGAGTGTGTATAGGTATCTGCATTTGAGATTGCAAAGTGGATGCTTTGGATCATATCTGCGGGGAATAATATGACACTGACGAGTGTCGGAAAGAGTATATATGAACAGGAATTTGTGCGGGAGAGTGAAAAGGGAACGCTTTGGCTTATATTTGCAAGGGATATGATCTTTTATATATATTGTTGATGAAAATACTGATGGTAATTGCAGGTGACTGGCTTGAACCTGACTTATGATCATGCAAATGTTTGATTTTTGCTGTAATGCTCCATATTAGACAGAATGCTACGCTTATTTCGATGATTTATGATGCGAATGCTATGATTATGCAAAAGAGAAACCGATCCGGGATTTGGATCCCACTAAAGAAAGATCTCTGGCTGATTTACTTGGAGGGATATCCCAGCTGGGGAAGAGATCATTGGTAGATCTGTTAGGAGATATAGCTCTGCTTGGGGAAATAGATCATTGATAGATCTATCCGCAAGGAGAACTCAGCTGGGGAGAAGGAAACTTTCGTCACTTTGTTGTGTAAGAGTTTCAGGCATTGCTCTTCTGGGGAGAGACTGGAAATTCTGTGGGAAGATTTGTTCTTTTATCCTTGATGAGAGATCTGGTATTCTGGTGGGGATCTTGGCTGGGGATGCTCCTGTTGAATAGACCTGTGCTGGGGATGAGGAGGCTTTGACAACTTTGCTGGGGAAAAGCATTTCAGATACTTCTTGGGGAGGAGGTATGATGGGGAAGTGATGCTTGGCATGCGCCATGTTGCGTATTGAACACCTGCAACCTATTAAGACAAAAGAAGCGCACAAGTATCCCGAGGTATCCCTTACCGGATTCCATCATAGGAGTTAGATATTCCTGAAAGTAAATTTATTTCCTGCAAGCATTTATTAAAACTGGCTCATTTGTTTTATGCAAGTGTTGTATTATGAATATTGGAAATTTTGCAAACAAAACAAAAATGTACAATACGAGGTGTGACTGAAAACTCTGATTTTATTAATTTGGGTGCCCTGAAGTGGAAAATACAGTCAAAGAAACAAATCCCCTGAAATGAGGAGATTATTGTAAATTGAGAAAATAAAAGTGATGGAAATGTTGACGACGCTCCGGTGAGCTTCCTTTGCTATGACCTGTATGACCTTGACATTCTTCTCATCTTTCTTTCTAAAGAAAGTTGATTCTGACCGATGCTTTATCCTTTCGAAGCTTGTCGTGTTTGTGAAGAATACAAACAAATTCAGAATGCAGTTGTTCGCTTATTCCTTGATTTTGCATGGATCACCCTTTCGGGTTTTCAATCCACCGAGATACCCATTTTTTGCCTGAGCTGTCCAATGCGGCTTTTCAACTCAGCGGGTGTACATTTTTTTTTAAATTTTCCCTTATTTTTGCTCGAGTCTTTTATTCTGATTTTGACTCGCCAGGATGCCCTATTTTTGCCTGGACTTACATTCTGTTTTTATGTCCAGCGGGTCATTTTATGCGAAGTATTTTTTTAACTGCATCTGAATTCACAGGGGATAAGAAATCTTCACCATCCATAGTAGTGAGCATCAGTGCTCCACCAGAGAAAACCTCCTTTACTATGAATAGACCATCATAATTTGGAGTCCACTTGCCCCTGTGGTCTGTATGAGGAGGAAGAAGTCTTTTTAGCACAAAATCTCCCACTTGGTATTCTCGAAGCCTGACTTTCTAATCGAAGGCTTTCTTCATCCTTTTTTGATATAACTGCCCATGAGAAATTGCAGCTAGCCTCTTTTCTTCGATCAGATTCAGTTGTTTGTATCGAGACCGGACCCATTCTGCTTCGTCCAGCTTTACATCCACCATTACCCGTAAGGAGGGTAGCTCAACTTCAACACGTAGGACTGCCTCCATACCATACACAAGCTGATAAGGTGTTACCCCAGTGGACATTCT
Source organism: Lathyrus aphaca (assembly GCA_963966055.1). NCBI lineage: Eukaryota > Viridiplantae > Streptophyta > Magnoliopsida > Fabales > Fabaceae > Lathyrus > Lathyrus aphaca. The sequence goes on from OZ014519.1 coordinate 412,638,768, forward strand.
GATTGAGGTTCGATACCCATGCAAGGAAAATGGTAGCATTTCATGCCAATCTTTATAAGTAACCACCATCTTCTGCACAATCTTCTTGATGTTTTTGTTAGCTGCCTCAACAGCGCCATTCATCTTTGGCATGTAAGGAGAAGAGTTGTGATGTTGGATTTTGAAGTCCCTGCATAGTTCTGCCATCATTTTGTTGTTCAAGTTGGAACCATTATCAGTAATGATTCGCTCAGGTACTCCATATCGACAGATGATGTCTCTTTTCAGCAATCTGGCCACCACTTGTCTGGTGACATTTGCATATGAAGCTGCTTCAACCCATTTGGTGAAGTAATCAATGGCTAACAGGATGAATCTGTGTCCATTTGAAGTAGTCGGTTCGATCTTTCCAATCATGTCAATGCCCCACATGGCAAAGGGCCAAGGTGAAGACATCACGTTCAAAGGATTTGGAGGTACATGCACTTTGTCTGCGTAAATCTGGCATTTGTGGCACTTTCTGGCATAGGCACAATAGTTTGCATCCATTGTGATCCAGTAGTAACCTGATCATAATAATTTCTTAGCCATTACATGTCCTCCAGCATGGGTACCGAAAGATCTTTCATGCACTTCGTGCATCAGCAAGTCTGCTTCTTTCTTATCAACACATCTGAGAAGTACCATGTCAAAGTTTCGCTTGTATAATGAACCATCAGTATTAAGGAAGAAGCTACCGGCCTGCCTTCTTAATGTCTTCTTATCATTGGATGATGCCCCAGGTGGGTATGCTTGATCCTCCAAGAAACATTTGATGTCATGGAACCAAGGCTTGTCATCTTTAGCAATGTCCATGGAGAATACATATGTTGGTCGGTCTAGTCTGGATACCGGAATGCGAGGCACCTAATTGTCAGTTTGAACCTTGATCATGGAGGAAATGGTAGCTAGAGCATCTGCGAACTGATTTTCGTCTCGAGGTATATATTCAAGTTTGACTGTTGTGAAGAAAGTCAATAATCTCCTTGTGTAGTCACGGTATAGAATCGGATGATCTTGGTGGGTGTACCATTTGCCATTGGTCTGATTGATTACTAAAGCTGAATCGCCGAATACAGTTAAAGTCTTGATCCTTAGGTCAATGGCTTCCTCAATACCCATGATACATGCTTCGTATTCTGCTTCGTTGTTAGTGCAGGCAAAGGTGAGTTTTACTGAGAAAGGCATATGAACCCCTTTAGGTGTAATGAGCACTGCACCAACTCCACGAACATTCATATTGACAGCCCCATCAAACATCATTGTCCACTCTTCTTCTGGGTCAGGCCCTTCAGTGTGAACATGCTCTTCATGATCTTTTGCTTTTAAGTACATGATGTCTTCATCAGGGAAGTCAAATCTCATTGGTTGGTAATCATCAATGGGTTGCTCAACTAGATAGTCAAACAATACACTGCCTTTGATGGCCTTTTGAGACGTGTACTGAATGTCATACTCTGTCATAATCATTTGCCATCTTGCAACCCTTCCGGTAAGTGTTGGCTTCTCAAATATGTACTTGATGGGGTCCATTTTTGAGATCAATAAGATAGTGTGAGTCAACATATACTGCCTTAGTCGGTGAGCAGCCCACGCTAAAGCACAACAAGTTTTCTCGAGCAGTGAATAACGTTGTTCATAGTCGGTAAACTTTTCTCATAGGTAGTATATTGCATAATCTTTTCGACCAGACTCGTCATACTGGCCCAACACACACCCCATTGATCCTTCTAATACTGTTAGGTACATTATTAGAGGTCTTCCTTCAACTAGAGGCATAAGAATCGGAGGTTCTTGTAAGTACTCCTTGATTTTGTCAAAAGCATTCTAACAATCTTCATTCCATCTGACCGTTTGTTCCTTTCTTAACAACTTGAAAAAGGGCTCACAGGTTGCAGTGAGGTGAGATATGAACCTTGATATGTAGTTCAATCTACCTAAGAACCCCTGAACTTCTTTTTCGGTCCTTGGTGCAGGAATCTCCTGAATGACTTTGACTTTGTCATGATCAACTTCAATTCCCTTTTCACTTACGATGAATCCCAGCAGTTTACCGGACTGTACCTCGAATGTGCATTTGTTGGGGTTTAGCTTCAGCTGATACTTTCTCAGACGCTTGAACAACTTCATCAGATTTACCAGATGATCTTCTTCAGTGAGGGACTTGGCAATCATGTCATCCACATAGCATTCAATTTCTTTAAGGATCATGTTGTGGAATAATGTTACCATAGCCCGTTGATAAGTCACACCGACATTCTTCAGTCCAAAAGGCATTACCTTGTAACAAAATGTTCCCCAAGGTGTGATGAAGGTTGTTTTCTCCATGTCTTCGGGTGACATCTTAATCTGATTATACTCGGAAAAACCATCCATGAATGAAAACACCGAGAACTAAGCTATGTTGTCGACTAATACATCAATGTAAGGTAATGGGAAATCATCCTTCGGGCTAGCTCTGTTCAGATCCTGGTAATCCACACACATAAGTACTTTGCCATCTTTCTTAGGCACTGGTACAATGTTAGCAACCCACGGCGGGTAACTAGTTACAGCAAGGAAACCGGCATCCCACTGTTTTTGTACTTCTTCCTTAATCTTCATGGCCATATCTGGGCGAGTGCGGCGTAGCTTTTGCTTTATTGGAGGGCAATCTTCCTTTAATGGCAGCTTGTGCATAACAATATCCGTATCTAGACCTGGCATGTCTTGATAGGACCAAGAAAAGATGTCGACGTATTCTCGAAGCATGTCAATGAGCTGTTCTTTTACTGAAGCCTACAGACTGGCCCCAATCTTCACTTCTTTCAAATCCTCCTTGGTACCAAGATTAACTGTTTCAACCTCCTCTTGATGAGGAGTAATCACTTTCTCTTCCTGCCTCAACAACCTGGCTAACTCTTCAGGTAACTCATAGTCTTCTTCAACCCCTTCATCAGCTTAATTAATTGGATTGTCGAAGTTATAAAAGGTCATTGCAGTGTTGTTTTCGGTGCAATCTGGAGGGTAAACTCTGCAAGGTTTGAGATTGGTTCGTTTTAGTGATCAATTTTAATCTTGTTTAGAAAAAGTGAAAATGAAGTTATTATTTTTTAAACATTGCCATTTTATTGTTTTGTACAAAAGTGAAAAATGAAAAGACAGTGAGCGAAAAAAAAGAGACTTGTTTGCAAAAGATATCCGATATTCATTGATAATCCATTTGCACAAAATTACAATATGGCCCTATTACAAAATGAGTCCTGACACCTTGGGCAAGATGCAAGACTTGATGCATGCTGAAAAAAAGCAGGAAATAATAATTACTCTGCAGGAGTAACCCTTATAATTTCCTGGGAAGACCAGTTAAGGACTTGGTGACCCGGGATTCTTGGACGTATCCAGCTCTCCAGGTTGAGGTCGCTTTCCGCCTCGTATTCCAGGCTGTTAATAGCATATGGGGTGAGCATCCCCCTACTGATGAACTTGGGCTCTTTAGCAGCCTCTGATTGATCTTGTCGGAATGGTTTGTAACCCAAACCGAATCTGTCCTCCTTCTTCTCCACTGGTAGAAGCTCGCCCCAGCCTTGGGCATTTCCATCTTCAACAACCTTCTGGGCTTGCTGATAGGAGACAATTGAAGTACCCATCCTATCCTCCTGGGATGCAGAAAATACTTCCGTCGTCTCCTCATTGACATTCAGAGCCTCAAACCCCTGGCTCATGGTTTCATGGATTTCACCATCCATCTCAATGTACTTGTACGTAGCCAAATGGCTAACAAAGATGTCCTCTTCACCACAGATGGTGATAATCTGCACTTCCCACTCATATTTCAATTTCTGGTGAAGGGTCGACGTAACTGCGCCAGCGGCGTGAATCCATGGTCGACCCAACAAACAGCTGTAGGCCGGCTGTATGTCCATCACATAGAAAGTAGTCTGAAAGACCTGCGGACCAATTATCACAGGCAGCTCCACCTCTCCAAGCACAGACCTCTTGGAGCCATCAAAAGCCCTGACCACCAGATTTCTTGGTCGGAGAGCTATACCATCATATTCGAGCTTGACAAGAGCTTTCTTCGGCAAGACATTGAGTGAGGACCCAGTGTCAACAAGAACATGAGAGAGCACAGCTCCTTTACACTCTAGGGTGATGTGTAAAGCTTTGTTGTGATGACGTCCTTCTATTGTTAAGTCAGCATTGGTGAAACCTAGCCCATGGCTAGTATTGACATTAGACACCACTGTCTCAAGCTGATTCACTATGATCTCTTCTGGCACGTAGGCGGCGTGCAGAACTTTGAGTAGTGCATCTCGATGAGCTTCGGAACACAACAACAAGGATAAGATGGAGATCTTAGAAGGAGTCTGGTGGAGCTGATCCATAACTTTGTAGTCACTTCTTTTAATTATCCTCATAAATTCATCTACATCCTGATCAAAGGATGATTTATGAGTTTCTTTTGGTGCAGATTCTTCAGGTGCCACACTTTTTTCCTTTGGCTTTGGCAACAACCTCTGCCTCAGTATTAGTTCTCGGAGCTTGTGACGCGAAGAGGCGTCCGCTTCGGGTGAAGCCTCCGCCTCCCCCGACATTATCCACTTGTGAGGTAAGAATTGAAGAATCAAGAAGGACTCTTTCTTTGTTGCAGTAAAGGTCTGCACCATAATGCCATGGCACAACATTGTCTTTAACATATGGAATAGGCCCCGACACCGTGATGGTGACTGGGCTGACTACAGCAGAGGTTGGGACCGTTATTGTGTGTGGATCATAAAAAATGGTGACAGGACTTCTTGTGGATGTTGGTGGTAATGAATTTAAGCTTGATTGTTGCTGAAACTGTTGCTGAGATTGTTGTTGAAAGTTGCTGGAATTTGGGACCGTTGAAGGGTCATAATAGATGGTAACTGTGGAAACTTCGTTGTTGGAGGTTACTGTAGTTGTAGAAGCTGATGAAATGGAACTGTTGTTTGTTGAAGTGATGTAAGAGGTGGTTGTTGAAGTTGTAGACGAGTCTGTAGGAACAATTGTTGTTGCATTTGTAGGAGGATCATTTGTTGTTGTAAAAGCAGTTGCCGGTGTTATAGAAGTTGTTGTGGTTATTTGCAGAATGCCTTCTTTAATCAAGACATTGATGCCATTCCTCAAGCTTGCACACCCGTTCTCGAAAACCTTGCAAGATTCACAATAGGCCTCACAACCTGGAAACACTTGGCATTTCAAAAGCTGAGCTTTAACCTCTGCCAGAGGTGTCTGAATACTTGCAATATCTTCAATCAAACTCATGGGTGAGCCTTCCTCTATAGCATTAATCCTTGGCCCACTGTGGCTTGGCATAGGATTTTTCATGACAATGGGAGGTGGTGTAAAGTTCAGGGCCTTTGAATCTACCAGATCCTGGACCTTCATATGCAGAGCCCTGCATTTTTTCGTGGAGTGACCAGGTGCATTAGAATGAAAAGCACACCTAGTGTTGACGTTGTAATTTCTCGGAAGGTTATGAGGATCAGGTGGAGCCAATGTCCTCAACTCAACAAGATTAAGCTTTAGGAGTTGTGGCAGCAATGTGGCATATGGCATTGGAAGTATCACCCTGTTGATCTGAGATGGCCGCTGTTGGAAAGGGCGTTGTTGTTGATTGTTGTTATTGTTGTTGTAGGATCTCTGTTGAGGAAACTGTGGCTGTTGAGGAAAGTGTTGTGGTTGTCGAGTATACTGAGGAGGTGGAGTAGGAATAGTGACAGAAGCAACCGATCTTGGCAGATACTGGGGTCTACCTCTTCCCACGTGTGCATAATTTGTTTCATCAGATCTGCGGGGCCCTGCAAATGGCTTCCTTGCACTGCTAGAACTGGCACCGTTGTCGGAAATCTTTCCCATCTTTAGTAAGCTCTCAATTCTTTCCCCAGATATCACCACTTCTGCGAAACTGGTGGAAGAAAAATGCAGCCAATTTGTCAATATAGGTACCCTGGAGAGTATTCATGAACATATCTGCTATCTCCCTCTCTGACATTAGGGGTTGAACAGCAGCAGCTAGTTGCCTCCACCTTTGGGCATACTCTCTAAAGCTTTCACGGGAAGATTGTGACATTCCCATCAGAAGGGTTCTGTTTGGAGCCATGTCCAGATTATACTGATATTGACGAATGAAAGCTTCGGACAAGTCTTTCCATTTTCTAACTGTGGCCCTGGTCAAATGAGAATACCACTCCCGGGATGCCCCTGTCAAGCTATCCTCAAAGTAAAACATCCAAAGTTTCTAATCCATGGTGTATGCTTTCAATCTCCCCAGGAAAGACTAAAGATGGGTACGTGGGCAGGATGTGCCGTTGTATCTTTCAAAACAAGGAGGTTTGAACTTGTGAGGAATTCTAATCCCCTTCACCAATCCCATGTCCATGACATCAAAACCCAGAGAGTTTTGGGATTCAAGAGACCTTAGCTTTTCCGCTATTTCATCCAACTGACGATCATAAACTTCGTCTCCAGCCCCAACCACAGTAAACTGTTCTTCCTGAGGGTCTTCCTGCAAGGCCCTCCCTCAAGTGTTACCTTGGGTGTTTCTTATAGCATTGATGTCTGGGTTCAGATGAGGTCCAAACTCTGGGGGATCAGTGCGAGGCTGCACGTGATCGTTGTTGCTAGTACCCCCTGTACCTGGATGGTTTTCCTCGGGAGTTTGCCGCTCGACTATCTCTCTCAGTCTCTCCTGGCTCTGAGCCAAACTAGTCATCACTGTCATAAATTGATTCATTTGGGCCCTTATTTATGTCCTCTCATTGGCCATTTGGGCTCTCACTTTAGTCAAGTCTTGTTGAACCTGGTCCATTTGTAATCCCAAAAGGTTGTTTCTTGTCGGATACCGGTGCACTCTATTGACGGGGAACACTCTTCTACGAGCAATGTTTCCTGAAACCACAACAAAGTGAGAAACAACAACAAAACAAAAACCTACAAAACAAAGAGAAAATGTTAGTATGCAATGCAGGATGCCTATTTGTCTTCCAAGGGTATCCGGTTTGGTTCTTTGGTTTTGACCTTTCTAAACCTCGAGGAAATGATGATGTTGCAGAGAGATAAAGCCCATGAAATAATACAAACCATATATTACAAAAATGTGGAGATACATAGTTTGGTTACAATAAAGTCCCCATGGTGGGTCAAAATACAACAACATCAGAAATACAATCAAAAGGAAGTACAAACAAAAAAGTCAAACATCTAATCCAAAGTCATCCTCTCAAACTTCCTTTAGGAGAGCCTCAGTTACTGGGCCAATTGGGTACTCTGTGATAGTCCTGATGAGGAGGTTCCTGGTGGCAATGGCATTGGTCAACTTCTTGTGCTTATCCTGATCCTTTGACCTCTTCAACCCCGCCCGGAGTTTCAACTCAGAGATTTCCTTCTATGTTGCTAACAAAGCTGCCTTATTCTTCTTCTCACTAGCCTCCAGCTGCTCTATCCTAGCTCGGGTTCTCTGATCCTCCTGTGCACGAGCCTCAGTGATCCTGATCCACCTATCCTGACTCTCCTCTAAGTAATTCTCAGCTCTGGCCTTCTGAGTCTTAGCTTCCTTGCAAGCATTCTTCAACACTAACTCTCTTGCTTTAGCCTTTCTGATGTATTCATTCGTCTTCTCAATCTTGGTCAAGTGCTCAATACTGAGTATCTCTAGCCTCTCATTATCCAGATGACTGTCATTCCTCTCCCAGAGGGTCTTCTTCAAAGTTTTAGAGAGCTGAGTATTCCTTTCCTTCAGTATCTCAAACTCCTCCAAACTGACAGTAGTTGCAGGCTCCACTGCTGAAGGACCAGGTACATCCTCTAAGGTGAATGGCATTCGGGTGATCTGTCCCCTGACACGAGACCAGTCAAGATACTGAGCTGAAGCTATGTTGTTGCACTTGCCAAGAATAGTTGTCCCCTTAGTCTCCCAGGTAGCTTGTCTGACAATGGCAAGGTTGTGCTGGATGTCACAATAGAGGGTTTCTGTCAAATCTTGCCCTCTTGGGGGATGCACCAAAGCATACCCTAATTGCCTCTTGAAACGCAAAGGGCTGTAGTTGATACAACCTTTTACTCCAATCAAGGGTACGTTGGGATATTGTCCACAACTAGTAATGATATCTTTGTCCTTGGTGCTCTGAGTGCACCACCTAATGTCTTATGATGTAAGGGAAATCAATCTCTTAGCCCAGTTCCTTGGCTGATGAGGGTTCAGGAAAGTGTCTGACTTCGGCAAGTGTCTTAACAACCAACAGTAGAAGAAGGGTGCACAACATTTGACCAATCTTCCCCTTTGCTTCTCATTCCTTTGGTGCACTGAATAATAGAAGTCTCCAAGCAAGGTAGGGACTGGGTTCCTCAATAAGAACAGGTGAATAGCACTCTTGCTTACAAAATTTGGCTTGTCTGCAAACAAGATAAATCCATATATGCTGAGGGCTAGGAGAGCACAAACAATCTCCCACTTCCCTGCTGCAGCATGCAGGGTGGCCTGAGTAACCAAGAAGTCTAAGTGAAGGCCTAGGATTCCAGCCTTAGTGGTCATGCACTGATCAATGAGGGTAGGCTCCAAGTGCAAGGCCTTAGCTATATCTTCATTCTTGGGAGCAACCATCTTAGGGTTGAAAGGAATCCCTCTCCTGATAGGCACACCTAGCAACATGGAGAACTCTTCCATCAATGGTCCTAGTTGAAAATATGGGAAAGTGAAGCATCTGAGAGGAGGGTCGTAAAACTGGAGACATGTGTGAATCATGCTCCTCTGGGATGCATCCAGGTCCATGATCATGTCCATAATGCCTCCATAATGTTCCCTGAATAAAGGGACATGATCAGGAGTAATGAGAGACTGCATATGTCTGATGCCTGTCAGAGTGGGCTCAAAGAAATGGTATGTGATGTTGCTCTTCCTGGATGTGTCCATGCTGACAATGGATGCCGGTGAAGAAGACTGAGGGTAACTGCTGATGAAGGTCACTGAAGAAGATGCTGAAGAAGAGTCTCTGATGAAGACAAACTGGTAAAGGTGCTGAAGAAAAGTCCCTGAGGAAGATAGCTGATGAAAATGCTGGTGCAGATAACTGAAGAAGTCTGAGCAGTAGAACAAGTCAAAACCAAACCAAAGATAAGATGTGGATACCCTGTAAAACAAATAGACAAATGTTAAATGATGCAAAATGATGTATGCAGAATGATATGCAAAGGGTTTATGATCAACTGCTGGATCTACTATCTGCCTTGATAGGGTCCATGTGTGTTCATAAGTCCGGATGGAGGTCTAGAGAACCAGTAACCAGGTGGGGGACTCAAATAAAGAGTCACAAGTCCAGGGTTTCACAAGAACTGTACAAAATGTTACAACCTTAACAAAACTAGTAACAAGGTATGATGAGGCCAAGGGTTCCTGCAAACCTGTAAACATCCCAACCCCATCACATGTATTGTTCTAGAACAAGGATCCTCAGACTTGGATCGGTTATGAGAAGTGTAAACACTTCTAACCCGGAGGTACAATGTTTACAATAACCATAAAATATCCTCCTCTAATTCACCTCAGATGCTGAAGGTCATAAAAGGTTATCCAGACTTAGCAGGCTTCCCAGATAGCCCTAGTACTACATGAAATCCGTAGCATAGAGTTCTCAAGAAGAAACCCTTGTCTGAATCTTGTTTCATATTTCCGCACCAGACCGAAATGGAATGGGAAAGAATATGAAGCCACTCTATCCTATGTGTCACTAAGGTTCCTGGTATGGAACCTTAATCACTCAACAATCCCACCCACCAAAGCAGACAGGAGATCCAGCATAAATGATATGATAATAACAGTATGAAATGCTTAAAACTGTAAATGAAAGCAATAAATAAAAATGTACAGAAAGCAATAAATAAAGAAATAAACAATAAGCACAAGTAGCACATAATGCCCCCATAAACACAAATCAAGAAAGCACTAGGAGAAACCCACAAAAAGAACCAAAAGCCCTGGTTGCAAGATAGATCCCCAGTAGATTCGCCGAGCTGTCGCTCCCCAAAAAGACACCGGGTCAAATAGGGTACAGACGCGAACGGTCGACGAAAGGAGAAAATGAAGGTGAAGGTGAATAGAGTCGCCAGCTAGGCATTTTTATCCCGAAGGAAAGGTAATGCTGCATAAACCTAGAAAGATATGGATAAGACGGTTGTGAACCAGAGAAACTAAGAAAGGGGATTGGTTACAACCTGGGAAGGTATTAGCACCTAGATTATCCGTCGTACTCGACGGGATCCACGCTTAAAATATTGTGTTTAAAGGGGTAGGTGTATGTGCTATCTGTGTGCAAAAGCTGGAAAAGAATATACAAGTGTCAGTGCAAAAGGGAGTATGCTCAGGAACTGATGCTTAAAAGAGAATGCTGAAAGAGGGGGAAGATACATAGACTTTTATTCGATAACAGTTAAGTTATGCCTACGTATCATCTCATGCAATGAGGAAGTCAGAACACCGTAGTTCGACTCAAAGAGACTGGAAAAGATAAAAATGACTGTGAACTGCTTGCTTTCCTATGCTCAAGTGTATGACTCGTCTGGCTCGAATGCTATCTGTCTTGCATTAGATGGAAGAAGCAAGTTCTCGTTTATGAATGAGTGTAATGAAAAAAGAATCTCGGAGGAGACGATTATTGTTTGTTTTTGAGTTTTCAGTTTTTTATTATTTTTGGTGTTTTGCATAGGATTATGAGCTTAAGCCTAAATCAAGGGCTTGTAAACTCATTATATCCTCCCTGATTAGGGATAATGAGCCTACTTAAGTATGAGACAAGCATCTCAACTTAATTACCATGATGATGTAGGATTAAGATCATTAACCTACTTGTGATTAATTAGATGTTTTTTGGGTTTTTGTTTAGTGTTAAGTAATGAGTTTAATCTCTAATCACGGATTAGTGAACTCATTACACCATATTAATAGAAGGATAATAGATGAGAACACTTAAGCTGAGGAAGATACCTCAACTTAATCCATGGTGTCGCTCCCGCCTCGTGACACAGGGCCAAGATGGGTACAAACGCGAACGGTCGGCGAAAGGGAAAGGAAATGAATAGATTCGCCAGCTAGGGATTTTTATCCCGAAGGAAAGGTAATGCTGCATAAACCTAAGAAAAGATGGATAAGACGGTTGCGAACCAGAGAAACTAAGAAAGGCGGTTGGTTACAACCTGGGAAGGTATTAGCACCCAGATTGTCCGCCGTACTCGACGGGATCCACGCTTGAAAGTTTGTGTTTAAAAGGGGTAGTGTCAGTGCAATATGTGTATCAAAGCTGGAAAGAATGCAAGTGTCAGTGTAAGAAATGTGAAGTGCATAAGAGAAGTGTCAGTGCAAGGACAAGAGTGAAATGCTCAAGACTATGAGGCTTAAATAATAAAGCTGGAAGAGGGGGGAATAGACAGAAACTTTTGTTCGATAACTGTTAATTTATGCCTACGTATCCTCTCGTGCAATGAGGAAGTCAGAACACCGTAGTTAGACTCAAAGAGACTGAAAGATAAATTGACTGATGAACTGCTTACTTGTCTATGCTCAAGTGTATGACCTGTCTGGCTCAGGTGCAAACTGTCTTGCATTAGACGGAAGAAGCGAGTTCTCGTTTGTGAGTGAGTGTGATGAGAAAAGAATCCCGGAGGAGACAATTATTGTTTGTTTTTTGTGTTTTCAGTCTTTTATTGTTTTTGGTGTTTGTCATAAGTTAATGAGCTTAAGCCTAAACCAAGGGTTAGGAAACTCATCACATCTTCCCTCTGATTAGGGGTAATGAGAATACCTTAAGCTTGAAGTAAACACCTCTTGCTTAATCACCATGATGTAGGATCAAGATCATTAACCTACTTGCAATTATTTAGATGTTTTTGTTGTTTTTGTTTAGTGTTAAGTAATGAGTTTAAGCCATAATCAAATATTTAATGGACTCATTACACAATCCTAATAGAAGGATAATATATGAGAACATTTAAGTTGAGGAAGGCTCCTCAACTTAATCCATGATTAGGGATTAACCTCATGACAAAACAAAGCCTTTATTAAATGGATTTTAGTTAATGATAAGGTTAGGAAATGGATTTTATGGTTTGTAAGACAACTTGAGGGGGACTTGTCCATTAACACTAGGGTTAGTCCTTCTTAACCAATTAAGGAAGAATTAGAACCCTATTGCAAGGCCCAAGTTACAAGCTTGATGTCTTAGTGATTATTAAGTGGATTGATTAAAGGATTTAAACACATTAAGGGTTTAACACTTAGGATTAAAGTTATACACTCCATCCTAATAGAAAGATGCAGGCATAAGCTTAATCACAAAGCCTTAAAACCTTTAAGGTTTAGTCCTTAATTATGAGATGAGAAGAGAGGACTCAAAGATGACACAAAGGTAAAACTAATGGGGGACTAATCAAACCCTAATTGTGATCATGCTTGGTTATTCCTAGGATTTATGAGGCTTGCAAAAGATCTTCAAGAGAAAAGCCACCAAGGAAGAAGCAGATGAAAGGAGAAAGAAGCAGAAGAAGCAAGACAACTTACTTCACTTAAGAAGATAAGTTGCTTGAAGAAAGAAAGAGGGGAGGGAGCATGAATGAGCAAGCTCACTCTAATACAAAATTAAAATGCAGAAATGAATGCATAATAGAGATGAGAAGAGATTGTGAGAAGTGAAGGAAAATTCACTTCTCAGACACTTACCACCTGAAAAGTTAGCAACAAGAAAATGAAATGACATGAAAATGAGATGAAATGCAATGATGCAAACCAAAGTCAAAAGCATAAACATGATGTTAATGAGGCTAAGAGATGATGCAAACACATGTCAAGGATTGTGGATGATCATACAAGGATGAGGATGCAAATGAAGCATGCTTTGAACCATGATAGTTCATGAAAACTTATGAAATGATATGAATGCATAACATGGAAAATGAATGATGAAATGATCAAACATGATTCTAATGTGTCCTAAGATGTCTCATATGTCATGTGGATGCACAAAATGTCATGGCAAGTTCATGTATGCAAGCATATGGAAGATGGATGCAAATGAAGGCAAAAAAATTAGGGTTTACATACAATATGCAATGCAAAATTCAAAATCAGAAGCAAATGACAAGATAAAAAATTACAAATGGGATCAAAGGTACCCTAACCCTACATAAGTTCACTGCCCAAAGGAGGGGACCTAAGTCTTAACCTAATGGAAGTTATGATTTTCTCAAATTAGCTAGGGTTTTAGGATACTTCAAAAGGAAAAATGCCCATCAAATTGAAAATGAAAGATAAATTCAAATCAATTTTATCCTAGAAACTACATGATATGAAGAATGCAATGCAAAAAGAATCAACATCAAACTCTTCATGGTTAGGCAGAATGAATTTTTTCAAGTTAGAACAAAAATATTGCCTTTAAAGAACTTTGATTCCAAAGAAAAATATCAAAGTAGGTCAAGAACCAAAAAGAAATTTGTTTGAAGAGTTTGATAATGTTTCTAAATGTATCAAAATGCAATATGAATTTTTTTGTGATTTTTAAATACTTAAATGCATTTTTAATTAATTAATTTCTATTAACTAATTAAAAATAAACATTTAAATGATTTAAAAATAATTTTTAATGCAAAAAAATAAAATAAAAATTATTTTCTGGTTGAGAAAAATATTTGAAATAAAAATGCAAAAGGAAAATATTTTTAGGATTTTTTAGGTATTTTAAATAAATTATGCAAAATAAATGAATTTAAATGAAGTAAAAATCAGAATTAATGAAAGTATGCGCATCTAAAGGTCTGGATTGAACCTGGGGAATTTTTGTTTGACCACGCTGTAATACCTCAAAATTTGCCCTCATTATTTATTCCCTTTACTGGCATATCATTTTGCATTCATCTGCATTTCTCACTAAGTCATTAACAGCATATTAATGCGTTTCATTGTTTCATAAGGCATGTGTTCGAAGCATTTCCTTGTGATATGGATTTTCCTATTCATAGGTGGTATATTCGGTTATTGCACTCAAGTTCGAGACAAAGGTTGAATTCACATCATCAGGGGAATATTCCTATTCAGAGGATCACCAAGTTCTAAAATTCTTCCTATTCAGAGGATCCATAAAAAATGCCAAATCAGGATATGGTCAATGTGATTAAAGGTTTACTTCTTTTCATTATTGGTGGTTTCTCTCTTCATCAGATCATGATAATGTAATGTGGAATTAGTATTCTGATGTAAGAAGTCCTCAACATCAATGGTCATCCATGTGAGTGACCCAGGGTTTCGGGTTGCAAAGAAAGTCAGTGATCTTCATAGTTGTTTTTGCTGGTGATTTGAGTTGAGAATTGAAGATGGAGTGTAATCAGAAATACAAGTTTGGTGCAGTAGAATCTATTCATATTCACTATCTAAAGTTTGTCCAACACAATGCAATGTCATTTGGATCCATCCTTTGGCTTATTCACAAATTCAAAGATTATTCGAAATCATTTCAAACCTTTTCCATAATCCAGGTCCGTACTTTTATGTTAGTCAAATTCTAATCCTTTTACATGTTTTTAGTGTCCCTCCTTGTTTGTTAAGCCATGTTCATAATCCATTACTCTAAGGCCCATGAAGGGGCCCGTCATCTTATATTCATGTTATATCTGGCCTAGGTAATGAAATATTTTTTTGGAGAAAGGATGTTGCTTTTAGAATCTTGGATAATATAAAACATAAATAACAGGAAAATTGGCTAGAGATTTGGATTGATTTTAATTACAATCAATGATACAGAAGTTGGAGAAGATTGAGTTGTTTCTTGTTTTCCTTATCAGAATTCATATACAAAAAAAAGGAGAAGTTAAATCCAAGAAAGAATCAATTACAATGATAGAGTCCAGTTTTGAATTACAAGATTGCACCAGGAAATTCAAAATAAGATAAAAAATGAAAACTCCTACAAGTTCTACTACAAAAACAACAGAGTGGTTACAAAACTCTCCCACAAATTGCTCCCTCTCTCACACACGCAACCGAACCACTTATCGGGCCACCGCCGGAATATTTATTTCCGCCATCTACCACCCTCAGTCAATTTAAATTCAATGGATACAACACGATGTCTGATAGGTTTATAGGCTAGGAGGTGTGTCCAAATGAAGACAAGGTCCTCTAACTTGCTGTGGCATGGAAAATTTACGTTACGAACTGAAGCTCATGTTAGGAGTTGTTGAGTTCCTTTGCACAGTACTTCCATCTCACCATCAACACCCCAAATCTTCGTCAATCCCTTCGTGTCTTCAATACTTTCCGCAACAACCTGCATCATTATCACGAAGAAATTAGAAGAAAAGAAGAACGTTAGCGCATCAAGAATTCAACGCAACGACAACTCAAAGGTTCAAATCCAACGGATACATTGTATTCACGTATCAAGAATGAATCCACAAAAAAAAAATCAGAAAAAGATAGAAGTCATTATCCATCATTCAACTGAAGAATTTCCGCTCCTTTTCACGCTCCAACTTCGTCAGCTTTCATTGGCAACGTACATCAACAATAATTGCGTCATTACCGCATCCTGAAGTAATAAGAAGAAGAGTGTTGCGAGATTAATCGGAGAAGAGTACACCATGAAAAAGAATTAACAGCAGGCCAACCGAAAAACAACAAAGAGAAGAAAGTTCAGGTACTAACTTCTGACAAAGCCTCGGTAATTATCAACCCGGATCCATCTTCAAGCTTCAATTACCATAACTAAATCCTTAGCCTCACGTTTCCGATCTCTTCCATTCAAGCCTTCAAATCCACTGCCACAATTCAGGTTGGTTCAGGGTCATACAAGAGCAAGTAGTCTGGCTTCGACGACATTGACGTCGAAAGTATCTCAGCAACGATCCAATGACTCTGTGATTCCATATTGCATGATTCAATAACATTTCAACAAGAATAATTCAGACAGAAGAAAAAGAAAAAACTGAACAACAAAACAAACACACACAGTGGTAACCCGAGAACCGTCTTCAATATCCACCAAGTATCCCAATACGGTGTCGGCATTTTCTCAAAGTCTAGTACGAAGCAATGATATCGTTATTACGCGGTTACCTCAGTGGAAGAATTCTGCAAGGGTAGCTAACATCTCTCAGTCACCTCAGACTACGGCTTCGTCACCATCATCTTCCATTAAGAACCCCCACTGCCGCAGTCTCGTTCTCAGCAGGGCCACACTCGAATTTCTTTAGCAGCAAATCCAAATTCATCCATACAAGTGTAGCCAACAAGCTCCAACCAGTCTCCATATCTTCCAGTTATGGTTGGCTCACCAACAAGTTCCTCAATGTCTAAAAAACAGTTCCTGCCCAATGACGACAAGTGCAACTTCAACCAACAACAAGACTAGTCAAACTGGTTCCCGATCCCCTCAGCAAGCTAAGCACTCTCCCTTTCCAACCCGTAAAGCCTCATATGTTCCATCAATCCTTCATTAACCTGCATAATTCGATTCAAAGGAAAATGGATCAAGCATTCGTAACTACATAACTGAGCCGTAATAGATCCTAGCCAAAATTCATGACTGAAAATAAACTGATAACTGAAAGTTCACCTGAGGAAATTTCAGAACAAATCCCCTATAAACCAGATCATCCCTCTTCACCAATTATCGGTTTTCCTCTTCGATTACAGCCTTCCATCTGCATTGCATAGTGGAAAAACAAAATAGAAAGTCAGTAAACTTTCAGCAGAAAAAGAAAGGGGATAACAACTCAAGTCTGTTAACAAAGTTTCAGAACCAACTCTTTCTCAATAACAACTCATAACAGAAACAGAAATAAAGATAACTAACTTCTAACAAACTTATCTTCCAGAAGAATCTAGAACAAATCTCCTATAAATCAGAAGCTTCACCTCTATTCGGGGTCTTCTTCAACTCTTCTTATCAAATTCTTCACTTCCTTATCTTCACAATTTTTTTTCTCCTTCTGCTTCTCTCCAATTTCAGTCTTCATTAGTTCTTCCTCCATGCTCAGAACTCTCCCATGATCTTCAACTCTTCCTCAATCTCTTGCAATTTCTTTTTTTCTCATTCATCCTGATTTTTGATTCTCCATTCTTCTTTCTGATCCTCACTACTCTTCATTCTCTCTATCCTTTTCCTTTTTCGTCTCAGCATCATCATACTTTCCATCACCGCACCACCTCATCAAGCTAAACCTGCAAGAAACACCGAAAGTTCATAACCGCGCATCATCAAAGCTGAAGCAACAATGGTGAAATTCACAGTCAGGGAACAGAAGAAGCAATTAAAAAATGGAGCAAGAAATGAATATGTGCATACCTCGATTCCCGAAGGCAACAAATTCACATCGTAGTTTTCGAATATTCGCAGCTTCGTCATACAACTCCACCTTCGGATCTTCCCGGCAATCTTCCCTTTCATCACTTTCGATCTGTGTCCATTCATGTTGTAGAAGGATAGAAGAGCAACTTAGGCTGAGTACGATATCAGAGAACATTGCAACGTTTAGTTCGACACGGCTATCTCGCTCCGATTTAGAACGCAAGGGTTCTGACCATTGAAGCTTGAAAGCGCCAACGGGAAACAATTCATCTCAACGAGCTTTCAACTCTTCTCATCAATTCGATTAAAGGTACGCGGGCTTCAATCCGTCTTCTGATTCGTTGTTTCTCCCATTTTTATGAGTAGCCCGTTTGAAAGGTTAGGGAGGATTTAGTTTCGGTTGTTGTTGGATTTGGGGCTAGAAGAAAAAAGTGTAGATTTGCTTTAGCATTTTCAGATGGAGAGAAGTGATTGGAGAATAGAGGCCACCGGCGCGGCGGCTAGGGTTAGTTTAGAGAGAGAGGAGGTGTCTGAGAAGAAGAACATGAGCGTGTTCATGGCGAAGGAGGGAGAGGGTTGATGAAGGAGAAAGGCGTCCGAGAAGGGGGCTGCGGTGGCGTTAGGTCTGAGAGGGTGAAGGTGGCGGCATGCTAGGGTTTGTGACTGAGGAAGACGATGGGAGATGGAGATTAGGGTACATGCGTGAGAGAGAGAGAAAGAGAGGAGATTTAATTACATTATTTTTCTTCTTATGTTGTTATGCAACTTATGAGATTTTTGTAGATGATTAGGATTAATTAAGAAATTAAATGTCATAAAGTTGTTTAATGCATCATTAGAGCCATAAATCCTGATTATTTTTCTATTTACACCCTCATTTCCAAGCCCATCATAAAAATAACTTCAGACATATGCTGTATGCACCTCACAAATAACCTGCGAAAATGGGCCTTCATTGTTGCTAATCAAACCCTCCCATTTTATAGCCCATTAAAAATAACCATAAAAAAACCTCTGTTTGCACCCCCAGGCTTCCAGCGCATGGGTCTATTTCCTATTGCTATCTGCACACTCCTGTGTTAGGCCCAGTAAGGAAAACAACTGGAAAAAATCACTAAATCCACCCCCTTTATTTTCTTTCTTTAGACTTTATTTTGTTTTACCATAGTATAGGAAATAATTCAAATAAAATAGGAAAATGCTTAGAAAAATTCCCAAAAAAATTAAGTAGATTTTTAATTCAATTTAGAAATATTTGGCACTTTATTTTTCTGATTTTGCTTTATTTTTGATTTTATGTTGATTTTTCATGTAAATAGTTCTTAATGAATTTTCTTTAATTGTACATAATTTTGTGGATTTTAGTTCTTAACTTTCCAGTAACTTTTTTTGCCCATTCTTTTTATTGTAATTAGAAGACTCATAGTAGTACTTAGGGTAATTTTTGTGGATTTTTAAGATCATTTTATCTTAGGTTTAGAGGCTTAATTCCTTAGAAATTAGTGGTTAATTCTTAGCTGTAAATGAGCAATTTTTAGGCATAGTAAAAATTTGACTTTTTAGAATCCCCTTTAGCACAATGTTATAGGTAGTCATAGGACCCCATAGATTAATTTTCACAATTTTTCCAGAAGTTTAGATATTTTTTAGGATATTAACCTTTAGGCTTTGTTACATATAAGTTCCGTTTAGTTTAGGCTAGGATATTAAGTTTCATTAAAAAATAGCTTAAGTAGATTTAATCTTAGGATTTAATAATGGACTTAGGTTAGTTTAAATTCTGACTTTTAGAAAGAAAATATTAGGTTTGACTTTAGTTTAGAATTTAGGCTTAAGTTTCATTTTAAGTAGAATTAGAATAAATAAATAGGACTATTTTAATTCATGCCTTTAAATGTTTTGTTTAGAATTTTATTCTTATATTCAATTTTAATGCTTTGTATATTGATTGATATTTCATTTGAATAGGTTTCCCTCTTGCTTTAGAATCAACTTATCTTCCTCAGGAAGTAAGTTGCATTCTATTAGTTTTAGATTTTTTTCCATTAGGCTTAGAAACCTCATTAACCATAGGATCTCTTTTGTAAATAAACAAATAAAATTAGGGTTGTGTCTTAGTCCCCCTTAGTTTGTCCTTTTTGCAATTTGAGTCATTCTTTCTCATCTTCAAACAAAATCCAAAAACACTTAACAAATAAATGAAAAGATCCTTTGTGTATAGCCTTATTCCATGAAGCACTTGCACTCATTCCATCTTGGAGTGGTGTAAGCTTGTCTATCATGATGCACAAGTCTCATCAAGGGATCGTTTCATAAAACAAATAAACTCAAAATATTTCTTTTAAAAGACAAAAAACAAATAATAAGCGACTATCCTGCGGGAACTTCTTTTCTCATCTCATTCACTCACAACGCGAACTTGCGACGACTTGTCACACATGCAAGACGGTAAACGCACTCGTACCAGACGAGCCTGCAACACCTTAGCATAGACATACGCAGTTCCAGCTGTAAAAAACACAAACAAATAGTTCCCGCCTAGGTTAGGCGAACTACGTCGACTCTGATCCTCATTATCCCGATGAGGTACGTAGCAGCGGGGTAGGGCCCGTTCGAGCACATTCTTTATTTTCCCTACATTTCCCCCTTTCTTTCCATTCTCCTTTTCCATTTCCCATCCTCATTTCCAGTTAGCAGTTTTATTCAGCAGCATATTATTTCTCACCCTTTGAAACAAGCAAGCAAGCGTGGATCCCGTCGGGTACGGCGGACGGATTGGGGTGCTAATACCTTCTTAATTCGTAACCGACTCCCGAATTCAGATCATTGGTTCGCAGGACCTTGTCCTTTCCTTCTTCCTTAGGTTTGTGCAACATTACCTTTCCCATTCATTCGGGATAAAAATGTCTAGCTGGCGACTCTAACCTTTCCGCGCCACTTTCGCGTTTGTACTAGGATGAAAATCCCGGGAGCGACACACGCGCCACATCTAACGGCCACAATTCAAATTCAGTTAATTTTCATTAATTAAATAATTAAACTTAAATAAATCAGGATTAGGGTTAATGACAAGATCTCAACCCTTGAAATGCGCGCGGGAAGCAGGATCTAATGGCTCACGTTTAAGCCTCACTAATTACACTAATTAGGGCAAACTACTTTCAGGCGACCGGAACACTGTTCCGGTCGTCTTCTCCGACGAGCACAAACCCTAGCTTCTTCTACAGGTCATCAAACTTCAAATTTCTTGCACAAAAATGATCCCCCAATCATTCTAAACCTAAACCCCCAACTAAAACTCATTTATTTCACGCCATGAACATGAATCGAAGAAAAAAGTAAAAACGGGCAAAAGTTTCAGAGATCACATACATGGTGGTTTCTTCACCATTTTCAAAAGTAATCACATCCCCATGATCAAGGAAGCATATAGAACCATAAAAGAACTTAAAAGCTAGCTTCTGGGAAAAAAGTTCATCATGTTACCTGAGATGGAACTTTCTGGTTCTGGGATTTCTGACCTTTCCTTTGCTGCAAATCCACTTCTTTGAACCCCCTGATGATGAAATGAAGCTTAGAAAGCTTTGAGAATGGCTGGTTTATGCTATGTGGTTCTGGTGTAGCAGAAATGGAGGTCTGTATATGTGATGTTTTTAGCTACTTTGAGGGTTGATTCTTGTTCTGTGAGTGATATGTGACTTGTTAGTGAAAGAAAAATGGAAGTTTGGTGGCTGGTTTGAGAGAATCGAAGAAGGGAAGGATTTTGCAAGTTTTGTGAATGCTGGTTGTGTGTGTCATCTGAGCCTATTTCCTTCTTGTTTTATGACCTTGAGGCAATCCATAAGCAATCCCAACAATCTAGGAGGGTAGGTATGCAATGTGGGAATGGTATGGGGTGATTGGCCAAAAAGTCAAAAATTGTGTACTATAGGTATGGGCCATGGCAGAGGAGATTTCTGTGTTTGGATTGCCTCAGCCAGCTTCAAGGAAGGCCCTTGGATGTTCTGATGTGATCTGAAATGGATGAGGGGTGAGATGTCGCATGTTTTGCAATTTTCACAACTTGTTGCATTTTGAGATTTTGGTCATGGACATGCCTTATTCCTTGGGCAATATGCAGCAAAATGCACCACATAATGTTGTTATGACACTTTGATATTGATTAGATACCAAACAAAACCCTAAGAACCATTCTTGCAAGATTTCCCTCTTTGTGACTTTTGTGAAAAATGGCTTATGATACTAGAATCCAAGGCATGAAAGTGAGGAATTCTTTGGGCAAATCTGAATTATGGACCATGAATGATGTTTGTGGGATGATTAGAAGTTGATTTGAAGTCACATTTGGCTTTGGGAAGTGTTTTTGCAAGTTTCCTCTTTGGCAAAAAAATGAAAATTTAGTGATTTTGTCCAACTTTGCAAGGCCATAACTTTTGATCAAAAATGAATTAGATTAAGTTCTTGTACTTTTTGAAAATGGGAGGATCCAATCTACAACTTTCATGACCAAAGATTTTTCATTTGAAGCATTTTTGGATCAAAAAGAGGAGGTTGAAAAACTTTCCCAAAATGGCAAGTTTACATTACAAGTCACTTTCCCAAAATGGCAACTTTGCAAATGGCTTGAAATTCTTCAATTTTGTGAACTTCTAACATCTTCTAAGATCAAATAAAGATCATACACATTCAAAATGATGGAGAAGACCCTTTGGTTGGGTGACTAGGGGCCTCAGATGCCCTGATTTTGCACTGACTTGCTCAAGAAGTCATCTTGTGATCAGATGCCTTCCCCATTGAATATCTTCATGAAAATTGGTATGCATTATCCTCATATCATATAGAGACAAATAGAAAGAAGAATCACCAAAAACTTTGGAGTTATGGCCTCTGAAACAAAAACCCTAATTTCAGGTCATCTGTGCAGTTAAGCTTGGCTATGCTTCCACACCTTCCTCGGTTCTTGTGTTTCTTTGACTTCCTTGATCTTGAGAGGATATAATATGATGCTTGAACATACATAGACCCTCTTGAGATGATCGGAGACTCTTGGAGTGGCTCAAATGGCTCTTGGATTGCTCAGATCACAAACCCTAGATGTAGATGACTTAGAACTAATGTAGTAAAGCAAAAATGCAATATGAGATGCTATGATTGAATCTATGCAAAAGAATCACAAGCCATGGTGAAATGAGTGAGGGAAAATTTGGGGTGTTTACAGCTGCCCCTATTCAAACATGAGTTAGCTGTGCAGGATGTAAGCGACGGCTTAACAGGCAAATAAGATAACTTGTGGTTGAATACCAAAGACAGTCCAAAATTTGCACTCACTGAATGAAAAAGAAAAGGGATATAAATTGTAAAAGGAAGTATAATTTGATTATAAAGTGTGGGCGACGGAGGACGACTGTCAAGCAGAGGATGACTGTTGGGGATAAAGCAATGACGGGGACGGCCGACATGCTGGGGAAATAAAGGGATCATGATGGGGACGACCATCAAATAAAGTTACAAGACTTTCTGGGGATTAACGGTAAATGATGGGGACGACCATCGGGCTGAAGAAATAAATGATGAGGAACGGCCATCAAAGGTGAAGGACGATCACCTAGCAGGGGACGGTTGCTCTGTTGGGGATAAGGATGAGGGACGGTCATCCAAGGTGAAAGACGATCACCTGGCAGGGTACGGTTGCCGAAAATATCACGACATAGGACGAATGCCGGATAAAAAAGGTCGACGATGGGGACGGCCATCGAATAAGCATGATGAAGGACGATCATCAAGAGGTGAAGGACGATCACCTAGCAGGGGACGGCTGCTCTGGGGTTTTATCATGACATAAGACGAATGTCAGATAACAGGATCACCGATGGGGACGGCCATCGGATAAAATGATGAAGGACGATCATCAAGAGGTGAAGGACGATCACCTAGCAGGGGACGACTGCTAAAAATATCAAGACATAGGACGAATGTCAGATAGGAAGGGGTTCTAATGAATAGAGACTCCGTTGGGGATGATGAAGGACGATCATCAAGAAGGTGAAGGACGATCACCTGGCAGGGTGCTGCTGCCGGAAGGTATCATGACATAGGACAAATGTCAGATAGAAAGGAAATAGTATATCAAGTTTTGCCGGGGACTCTTCTGGGGAATAGCAGACACAGACGAGTGTCTAAATTCAAGAAGATATAAGTGTTTGACACGGTGTATATATTAAAGATGCGGACGAGCATCCCTAAGACTATGATACGGACAAGTATCAGCAAAAACAAATGCTGACGCATGTTCAGAGATGATGATACGGACGAGTATCAACTGGTTAACAAGAATCATGGATGAGTGTTGACTCTGAGGGGATTTAAGTGGTATATACGAGATACGGACGGGTATCTGAAATAAGTAAACATGAGTGAGACACAAACAAGTGTTCAACTTGCTAGGGAGAGCACGACACGGACGGGTGTCGGAAGAAGAGTATTATAAACAAGTATTTGGTTTACAAAGTGTTTAGGCAACTATGCTGGGGAAGGTGACACGTACGGGTGTCAGGGAATTGTATAGATATATGTAAACATGTGTTTGTGAGTGCAAAGGGGACGCTTTGGCTTTCTGCCGGGGATATGACACAGACGAGTGTCAAGAAGCATCTGTAATGTATAAGCATCTGTTTGTAGAGAACGCTCGGGCGACTTTACTGGGGAATGATGACACGGACGAGTGCCAAAAGGAGCATGTATCTGTATTTGTGAGTGTAAAGGAAATGCTTTGATATTCTGCCGGGGAGTTTGAGAAGTATTTTGTATATTGTTGATGGAACGTTAGTATATACAGCTATTTGATTCAGATCATGGTTTATGATTTATGCAATATGTTTGATTTTTTCCATAATGCTCCGTATTAGACGGAATGCTACACTCTGGGGGAAAATATGATGTGAATGCTATGATTATGCATAGATACCGATCCGGGATTCGGATCCCGTTGCTGTGGAGATCTCCGACTGATCTACTTGAAGTGGATATCCCAGTTAGGGATGAGATCATTGGTAGATCTGACATATATGACTCTGCTTGAGGAAATAGATCATTGATAGACCTATCTTGGTAATGAGGGACCTAGCTGGGGTCTGCGAGAGCTTTCGTCACTCTGTTGTGAGATCTTCAGGCATTGCTCTTCTGGATAGAGGCTGAAACTCTGCGGGGAGATGGTTCCCTGTCCAACACTTGGTTGAGGAGGAATGATCACTGGATGATCTTCTTAGAGATTTCTGTGGGGGACCCTGCTGAGGAAGATGATATCTGGCAACTCAGCTGGGGAGAGGGCATCCTTGGTGCTATTTAGGGAGATGGGCTGAGCAAATAGTGATTTGGTAGCTTGCTGGGGAGAAGCTTTCACGCCCCGTGTTGCGCTTTGACTTCCTGCAATCCTGTCATGACAAAGAAAACGTACAAGTATCCCGAGGTATCCCTTACTGGATTCCATCATAGGAGTTTAGACACTCCCGGGAGCAAATATATTTCCCGTAAGCACGTAGTTTAGAAAAGACGCATCTGTACTTATGCAATCAATATCTTAAGGACATCAGACATTTTGCAAATGAAAATAAAATGTACGAGACGAAATATGACGGAAAATCTGGTTTTATTAATTTATGTGCCCCGAATTGGCAAGATACAGTCAAAGAAACAAATCCCCTAAAATGAGGAGATTGTTACAAAATTGAGAAACAAAAAGATGCTGGCAATGTTGATGACGCTTCAGTGAGCTTCCCTTTTGCTATGACTCGTATGACATTGACGTTCTTCTCATCTTGCTTTCTGAAGAAGGCGGATTTTGACCGATGCTTTAACCTTTCGAAGCTTGCCGTGTTGTAAGCGATACAGACGAATTCAGAATGCAGTTGTTCGCTTATTCCCTTATTTTGTGTGGATCGCCCTTTCGGGTTTTCAATCCACCGGGATACCCATTTTTGCCTGAGTTGTCCAATGCGGCTTTTCAACTCAGCGGGTGTACAATTTTTATTTATTTTCCCTTATTTTTGCCCGAGTCTTTTATTCTGTTTTTTACTCGCCGGGATGCCCTATTTTTGCCTGGACTTACATTCTGTTTTTATGTCCAGCGAGTCATTTTTATGCGAAGTATTTTTTAACTGCGTCTGAATTCATAGGGGACAGGAAGTCTTCACCATCCATAGTACTGAGCATCAGTGCTCCACCAGAGGAAACTTTCTTTACTATGAACGGACCATCATAGTTCGGAGTCCACTTGCCCCTGTGGTCTGTATGAGGAGGGAGGAGCCTTTTCAGCACAAGATCTCCTACTTGGTATTCTCGAAGCCTGACTTTCTGATCGAAGGCTTTCTTCATTCTCTTCTGATACAGCTGCCCATGACAAATTGCAGCCAATCTCTTCTCTTCAATCAGATTCAGTTGTTCAGATCGGGATCGGACCCATTCTGCTTCATTCAATTTGACATCCATCAGTACCCGTAGGGAGGGTAATTCAACTTCAACGGGTAGGACTGCCTCCATACCATACACAAGCTGATACGGTGTTGCTCCAGTGGATGTTCTGATTGACGTACGGTACCCATGCAAGGCAAATGGTAGCATTTCATGCCAGTCTTTATAGGTAACTACCATTTTCTGTACAATCTTCTTGATATTCTTGTTAGCTGCCTCTACAACGCCATTCATCTTCGGCCTGTAGGGAGAAGAATTGTGGTGTTGGATCTTGAAGTCCCGGCATAGTTCTACCATCATTTTGTTGTTCAAGTTGGAACCATTATCAGTAATGATTCGTTCGAGAACTCCATACCGACAGATGATGTCTCTCTTCAGAAATCGGGCTACCACTTGCCTGGTGACATTTGCATAAGAAGCTGCTTCGACCCACTTGGTAAAATAATCAATGGCTACCAGGATGAATCTGTGACCATTTGAAGCAGTCGGTTCAATCTTGCCAATCATATCAATGCCCCACATGGCAAAGGGCCAGGGTGAAGACATTACATTCAGAGGATTCAGAGGCACATGCACTTTATCCGCATAAATCTGGCATTTATGGCATTTTCTGGCATACGCACAACAGTCTGCATCCATTGTGATCCAGTAATAGCCTGATATCAACAACTTTTTAGCCATAGCGTGCCCTCCGGCATGGGTACCAAAAGATCCTTCGTGCACCTCGTGCATCAGCAAGTCTGCTTCTGCCTTATCAACACATCTGAGAAGTACCATATCAGAGTTTCTCTTGTACAGGGAACCATCAGTATTCAGGAAGAAACTACCAGCTAGTCTTCTTAACGTCTTCTTATCATTGGAAGATGCCCCAGGTGGGTATGTTTGATCCTCCAAGAAGCATTTGATATCATGGAACCAAGGCTTATCATCTTTAGTGAGGTCTGCTGAGAACACATATGCTGGTCTGTCAAGTCTGGATACTGAAATCCGAGGCACAAAGTTGGCAGCTTGAACTTTGATCATGGATGAAATGGTAGCCAGAGCATCCGCAAACTGATTTTCATCTCAAGGGATATACTCAAGCTTGACTGTTGTGAAGAAAGTCAACAACCTCCTTGTATAATCCCGATAAGGTATCAGATGATCTTGGTGGGTGTACCATTTACCGTTGGTTTGATTGATTACCAGAGCTGAATCTCCGAATACAGTCAAAGTCTTGATCCTGAGGTCAATGGCTTCCTCAAGACCCATGATACAAGCTTCGTATTCAGCTTCGTTGTTAGTGCAGTTGAAAGTGAGCTTTGCCGAGAAAGGCATGTGAACTCCTTTAGGTGTAATGAGTATTACACCAACACCACGACCATTCATATTAACAGCCCCGTCAAACATCATAGTCCATTCTTCCTCCGGGTCAGGCCCTTCAGTGTGAATAGGCTCTTCATGATCTTTTGCCTTTATGAACATGATGTCTTCATCAGGGAAGTCAAATCTCATAGGCTGGTAATCATCAATGGGTTGCTTAGCAAGATAATCAGATAATACACTGCCTTTGATGGCCTTTTGAGATGTGTATTGAATGTCATATTCTGTGAGAATCATTTGCCATCTTGCAACCCGTCCGGTAAGTGCTGGCTTCTCAAAAATGTACTTGACTGGGTCCATCTTGGATATCAATAAGGTAGTGTGGGTCAACATATACTGCCTTAGTCGGCGAGCAGCCCACGCTAAAGCACATCAAGTTTTCTCGAGCAGTGAATAATGTTGTTCACAGTCGGTAAAATTTTTGCTTAGGTAGTAAATTGGATACTCTTTTCGACCAGACTCGTCATGCTGGCCCAGCACACACCCCATTGACTCTTCTAATACTGTCAAATACATGATTAGAGGTCTTCCTTCAACTGGAGGCATAAGGATCGGAGGCTCTTGTAAGTATTCCTTGATTTTATCAAAAGCCCTCTGGCAGTCTTCGTTCCACCTGACCGTTTGTTATTTTCTCAACAGCTTGAACAAAGGCTCACTGGTTGCGGTAAGGTGAGATATGAACCGTGAAATGTAGTTCAATCTACCTAAGAAACCCCGAACTTCTTTTTCTGTCTTCGGTGCAGGCATTTCTTGAATGGCTTTAACTTTATCAGGGTCAACTTCAATCCCTTTCTCACTTACAATAAAACCCAGCAGCTTACCGGATCGCACCCCGAATGTGCATTTGTTGGGGTTTAACTTCAGTTGGTACTTCCTCAGACGCTTGAATAGCTTCAGTAGGTTCAACAGGTGGTCTTCTTCTGTAAGGGACTTGGCAATCATGTCATCCACATAACATTCAATTTCTTTGTGGATCATGTCATGGAATAATGTTACCATAGCCCGTTGATAAGTGGCACCGGCATTCTTCAGTCCGAATGGCATCACCTTATAACAGAATGTGGCCTAGGGTGTGATGAAAGTTGTCTTCTCCATGTCTTCAGGTGACATCTTGATCTGATTATATCCTGAAAATCCATCCATGAAGGAGAATACCGAGAACTGAGCCGTATTATCAACCAATACATCAATGTGAGGTATAGGGAAGTCATCTTCCGGGCTGGCTCTGTTCAGATTCCGGTAATCCACACACATCCTCACCTTGCCATCTTTCTTAGGCACAGGTACAATATTAGCAACCCACGGCGGATAGCTAGTCACAGCAAGGAAACCGGCGTCCCACTACTTTTGTACCTCTTCTTTTATCTTCATTGCCATATATGGGCGAGTACGGCGCAACTTCTGTTTTACTGGTAGGCAGTCTTCTTTCAGAGGTAGCTTATGCATGACAATGTCGGTGTCCAACCCTGGCATATCCTGATAAGACCAAGCAAAAACATCCACATATTCCCGATCTTAATTTCTTTCATGTCTTCTTCCGTACCAAGATTAACCGTTTCAATCTCCTCCTGATGAGGAGTGATAACCTTCTCCTCTTGTCTCAACAACCTGGCTAGCTCTTCAGGTAGCTCATAATCTTCTTCAACCCCTTCATCAGCTTGATTGATTGGATTGTCAAAGTCATACGAAGTCACAATAGTTTTGTTGTCGGTGCAGTCTGAAAGGCACTTTCTGCAAGGGTTTAGATTGGTTTATTTTAGTGATCGGTTTTATCTTATTTAGAAAAAGTGAAAAATGAAATTATTTATTTGAAAAAAAAACATTGCCATTTTATTTTTGTACAAAAAGTGAAAAATGAAAAACAGTGAGCGGAAAAGAAAAGACTCATTTGCAAAAGATGTCCTGATATTCATTAATTGATCTTTGCACAAAATACAAGATGACCCAATTACAAAATGAGTCTTGACATCTTGGGCAAGATGCAAGACTTGATGCATGCTTTAAAATACAGGAAATAATAATTACTCTGCAGGAGTAACTCTTATAATTTCCTGGGAAGACCAGTTTGAGACATGGCTCCCCGGGATCCTTGGACGTATCCAGCTTTCCAGGTTGCGCTCGCCTTCCGACTCATCTTCCAAGCTATTCACAGCATCCGGGGTGAGCTTCCCCCCACTAATAAACTTGGGCTCTTTTGCAGCCTCTGATTGATCTTGTTGAGTTGGTCTGTAACCCAACCCAAATCGGTCTTCTTTCTTTTCCACGGGTAGCAGCTTGCCCCAGCCTTGGGCGGTACCTTCCTCAACAACCTTCCGGGCTTGCTGATATGATGCGATGGAAGTTCCCAGTACAGCAGATGCTTCATTAATATTGAGGGCCTCAAACTCTTGGCTCATGGTTTCATGGATCTCCCCATCCATTTCTATGTACTTATACGTAGCCAGCTGGCTAACAAAGATGTCCTCCTCCCCACAGATGGTGATGATTTGGCCTTCCCACTCGAATTTTAACTTCTGGTGAAGGGTAGACGTAACAGCGCCAGCGGCGTGGATCCAGGGTCTACCCAACAGACAGCTGTAGGTCGGTTGTATGTCCATCACAAAGAAAGTAGTTTTGAAGGTCTGCGGGCCAATCAACACAGGCAGATCAATTTCCCCAAGCACTGATCTTTTAGAGCCATCAAATGCTCTCACCACCAAATTACTCGAACGCAATGCCAAGCCATCGTTCTCCAGCTTCACTAAGGCTTTCTTTGGTAGAACATTGAGTGATGACCTAGTGTCCACCAGTACATGAGATAGAACAGCACCCTTGCATTCCAAGGTGATATGCAAAGCCTTGTTATGGTTGCGTCCCTCTGTTGTTAAGTCAGCATTGGTAAACCCCAGTCCATGACTGGTGTTGACATTTGCAACCACAGTTTCTAGCTGATTAACAGTAATCTCCTCCGGCACGTATGCTGCGTGCAGGACTTTTAACAATGCATTCCTGTGAGCCTCGGAACACATCAACAGTGATAATATGGAGATTTTGGAGGATGTTTGGTGAAGCTGGTCCACCACCTTGTAATCACTCCTTTTTATGATTCTCATAAAATCGTCAACATCTTGTTCAAAAGATGTTTTCTGAGTGTCTTTGGCAGTTGGCTCTTCAGGTACCACACTTTTTCCTTTTGCTTTGGTAGCAGCTTCTGCTTCAACATTAGGTCTTTGTGTTTGTGAGGCAAAAAGGCGTCCTCTTCTGGTGAAGCCTCCGCCTCCCCTAACATTATCAACTTGTGGAGAAGAGGTCGATGAATCCAGAATGATTTTCTTCCCGTTGCAGTAGAGATCAGAGCCATAATGCCAAGGTATGACATTACTGCTTTCATAAGGAATTGGTCCAGGCACCGTAATGGTGACCAGACTGATTGCTGCAGAGGAGGGTACTGTAACGGTGTGTGGATCATAGTAAATTGTGACTGGTGATCTGGCAGGAGGTGCCACGGTTTGTTGTTGGAAATTGCTGCTGGGAGGAACATTTGATGGGTCATAGTAGATTGTAACTGTTGAGACATCTTCATTGATTTTTGCTGGCGTTGCAGTAGATTCTTTTAATAAAATGGATGTTGATGTTGTAGAAGAAACAGTTGTTGAATTTTGACTTGTTGAAGTGATAGACGGAGTAATTGCTGGTGATGTTGATGAATCGGTAGGAATGATTGTTGATGTTGTTGTAGGAGAATTTATTGCTGAAGGAATGATTGTTGACGTTGTAGGAGTATCTGGGATTGTTGTTAAAGGAATTGCTGGATTTGTAGGCGTCGTTGTTGAAATATGAAGGATACCATCCTTGATAAGACCATCTATGCCTCTTCTCAACTTTTCACACCCATTGACTGCAATGTTGCAAAACCCACAGCCGAGCTCACA
This sequence comes from Lathyrus aphaca, assembly GCA_963966055.1. Taxonomy (NCBI): domain Eukaryota; kingdom Viridiplantae; phylum Streptophyta; class Magnoliopsida; order Fabales; family Fabaceae; genus Lathyrus; species Lathyrus aphaca. Next base: position 412,669,861 of record OZ014519.1, read on the forward strand.
CCCGGGGAACACTTGGCATTCTAAAAGCTGAGCTTTAACCTCGACCAAAGGTGTTCGAATTTGTGCAACACTGGTGATTAAGGTGGATGGTTTGTCTTCCTCAATTGCATTAATCCTCGGCCCTCCATGATTAGGCATAGGATTTCTATTGACGTTCGGAGGAGGTGCAAAGTTGAGGGCTTTAGAATCAACCAAATCCTGAACCTTCATCTGTAATGCTCTGCACTTCTCAGTATTGTGACCAGGCGCGTTGGAGTGAAAGGCACACCTGGTGTTGACATCATAGTTCTTTGGGAGATTGAGAGGATCTGGTGGTGCCAACGTCCTTAACTCAACCAAGTTAAGCTTCAGGAGTTGTGGCAATAAGGCAGCATAAGGCATAGGGATTGGGTCAATCACCCTGTTTGCCTGTGATGGTCTTTGTTGGAAGGAACGTTGTTGTTGGTTGTTGTGGCTGTTGTTGTAGGTTCTCTATTGCGGATACTGAACTTGTTGTTGATATTGTGGTTGTTATTGTTGAGGATATGCTGATTGCTGAGGAATCGGAGCTGGGATGGTGACTGTTGCTACTGACCGGTGAACATACTGAGGTCTGCCCCTACTTGCATGGATGGAATTTGTCTCACCGGCTCTTCGGGGTCCCACAAAAGGCTTCCTGGGATTATTGGATGAACTTGCACCATTTTCGGAAATCTTACCCATTTTTAATAGACTTTCAATCCTCTCACCAGCTATGACGACATCAGCAAAGCTGGAAGAGGAAAAGGCAGTCAGTCTATCAATATATGTTCCTTGCAAAGTATTCATGAAAATGTCAGCCATTTCCCTCTCTGACATGGGTGGTTGGACAGCAGCAGCAAGCTGTCTCCACCTTTGGGCATATTCCCTAAAGCTTTCTCTGGAAGACAGAGACATTCCCATTAGAAGGGTCCTGTTGGGAGCCATGTCCAGATTGTATTGATACTGTCTGATGAAAGCTTCAGCTAAGTCCTTCCAGCATCTGATGGTAGCCCTAGTCAAGTGTGAATACCACTCTCTTGAAGCCCCAGTCAGATTGTCTTCAAAGTAGAACATCCACAGCTTTTCATCCATAGTATAGGCTTTAAGTCTTCCCATGAAAGACTGCAGGTGAGTTCGTGAATAAGAGGTTCCATTGTATCTCTCAAAGCACGGGGGTTTGAATTTATGGGGAATTCTCACCCCATCCACTAGCCCCATGTCCATTACATCGAAGCCCAAGGAATTCTGAGACTCAAGAGATCTCAATTTCTCAGCAATTTCATCCAATCTCCTGTCATAGACTTCATCTCCAGCTCCCATAACAGTAAACTGTTCCTCTTGGGGATCTTCTTGCAAGATTCTCCCTCCAGCAGTATTACCTTGTACATTTCTAGGGATGTTGACTTCCGGATCCAGATGAGGTCCAAATACTGGTGGATTAATACGAGGCTGGCCTTGTTCATTGTTACTAGTCCCTCCTATTCCAAGATGAGGTTCCTCGGGAGTTTGTCTTTCCACCAGTTCCCTTAACCTTTCTTGACTCTGGGCCAAGCCAGTCATTATAACCATGAATTGAGTCATTTGGTTTCTCATCTCCACTCTTTCATTAGCCATCTGATTTCCGACCTCAGTCAGATCCTGCTGTACTTGTTCCATTTGAATACCGAGAAGGTTGTTGCGAGTAGGGTACCGGTGCGTGCGGTTGACAGGGAACACTCGGCGACGAGCAATGTTTCCTGAGATCACAACAAAGTTAGAAACAAAGATAATAACAAAACCTACAAAACAAAACAAAAGTTAGTATGCAATGCAGTATGCTTATTTGTTTTCCAAGGTATCCGGTTTGGTTCTTGATTTTGACCTTTCCAGACCTCGAGGAAGATGCTTGATGTTGTTGAAAAGCCCAAATGAAAAAAAAACTAAAGTATATTACAAATGGTGAACAATACATAGTTTGTTTTACAACATATGCCCATGGGGGGTCAAAATACAAAAATAGAAAAGTACATCTAATGGAAATGAACAACAAGCAAAGAAGTCAAACATCCAATCCAAACTCATCCTCTTTGACCTCCTTCAGAAGTGCCTCAGTCACTGGACCAGATGGGTGCTCTGTAATGGTCCTAATGAGGAGGTTCCTGGTGGCAATGGCAGTGGTCAGCTTTTTATGCCTGTCCTGGTCCTTTGATCTCTTCAATCCAGCTCTGAGCTTCAACTCTGAAATCTCCTTCTGGGCTGCCAACAAAGCTTCTTGTTGTCTCTTTTCATTAGCCTCTAACTGTTCAATCTTGGCTTGAGTCTTCTGATCTTCTTGAGTTCAGGCTTCAGTGATCCTGACCCACCTAGCCTGACTCTCTTGCAGATAGAGCTCAGTCCTAGCCTTCTGAATCTTGGCTTCTTTACAGGCATTCTTCAATATTTGTTCCCCAGCCCTTGCTTTCCTGATGTAGTCCCCTGTCTTATCAATTTTGGTGAGATGCACCACCCTGAGCTTTTCCAATCTCTCAATGTCCAGACGACCATCACTCCTTTCCCAAAGGGTCTTCTTCAAATCCTGAGATAAGTTCTCATTCCTTTCCTTCAGCTTCTCAAATTCTTCTAGGCTGACAGTTGCTGCAGGTTGTACTATTGAGGGTCCAGGCATGTCCTCCAAGGTGAAGGGCATTCCAGTAATCTGAGCTCTTGTACGGGACCAGTCATAATACTGAGCTGAAGCAACATTATTGCATCTTCCAAGAATAGCCATCCCTTTTGTCTGGATGTTGTCCCAAGCCCAGGATGCTTGCCTGACAATAGCTGAACTAGGTTTCACTTCACAATACAGGGTCTCAGCTAAATCTTGCACTCTAGGAGGGTGAACCATAGCATAGCCCAGTTGTCTCTTAAACAGCAAAGGATTGTAGTTGATGCAACCCTTTACTCCTATCAGAGGTACATTTGGGTATTGTCCAAAGTTGGTGATAATGTCCTTGCCTTTGGTGCTCTGGGTGCACCATCTAATATCATCTGAAGTCAAAGCAATGAGCCTCTTGGCCCAATTCTTCTGTTGGTGAGGGTTCAGGAAGGTATCTGACTTAGGCAGGTGTCTGAGCAGCCAGGAGTAAAACAAAGGAGCACAACATCTTACCAACTTTCCCCTTTGTTTCTCATTCCTCTGATGAATGGAGTAATAAAAGTCTCCCAGCAGTGTAGGCACTGGGTTCTTCAGGAGAAACAGATGGATGGCATTCTTGCTGACAATGGGATGTGGTCAGGGGTGATAAGTGACTGGACCTGCCTGATGCCAGTCAACACAGGCTCAAAGAAATGGTAGGATATGTTGCTCTTCCTGGGAGTAGCCATGAGTACTGCTGAAGGAACTGAAGATAAGTGCTGGTGAAGATTCACAGACTGATACTGGAAAAGAGCCACTGACAGGCTGGTGCTAGTGATGATGAAGATAGTTGAAGCAGATAACTGGTGAAGCAGAGGTCTATGCAGAAGAAGGGGTCAAAACCAAACCAGATATAATATGGATACCCTGAAAAACAAATAAAAAAATGTCAAATGATGCAAATGATGAATATGCAAATGATATGCAAGGGTTTGTGATCAAGCTGGATCTGATTATCTGTCTTGATATAGGTCCATGTATGTTCAAAGAAGGTCCAGATGAAGGTTCAGAAATCCAGTAACCAAGGTGGGGGACTCAAATAAAGAGTCACATGTCCAGGGTTAATCACAAGAACTGTCCAAAGTGGAGTACTCTAAAACAAAACCAGTAACAAGGTAGGATGTGGCTAAGGGTACCTGCAAACCTGTAAACAGCCCAGCCCCCTCACAGGTAGTGTTCTAGAACAAGGATCCTCATACTTGGATCAGTTATGAGAAGTGTAAACACTTCTAACCCGGAGGTACAGTGTTTACAATAGCCATAAATGATCCTCCTCTAATTCACCTCAATTTCTGAAGGTCATAATAAAGGTCATCCAGACTTAGCAGGCTTCCCAGATAGCCCTAGCACTACAGAAAATCTGTAGCACAGAGTTCTCAAAAAGAAACCCACATCTGAACCGTGTTTCATACTCCCGCACCAGACCGAAATGGAATGGGAAAGAACATGAAGCACTCTAGCCTAGGTGTCACTCAGGTCCCAGGTATAGGACCTTAAACTCTCAATGAAACCCCATCCACCAAAACAGCAGACCAGATCCAGCAAAATGACAGTATCACAGTATGATATATAAAACTGTAAAGAAAGCAATAAACAAGACTGTACATAAAGCAATAAATAAAGCAAATAAAACACAATCAACACATAACACCCCAGTAAACACAAATCAAACAAGCGCTAGGAGGAACCCACAAAAAGAACCAGAAGCCCTGGTTACAGTATAAGGGTCCCCAGCAGAGTCGCCAAGCTGTCGCTCCCGCCTCGTGACACAGGGCCAAGAGGGGTACAGACACGAACGGTCGGCGAAAGGGAAAGGAAATGAATAGAGTCGCCAGCTAGGCATTTTTATCCTGAAGGAAAGGTAATGCTGCATAAACCTAAGAAAATATGGATAAGACGGTTGCGAACCAGAGAAACTGAGAAATGGGGTTGGTTACAACCTGGGAAGGTATTAGCACCCAGATTGTCCGCCGTACTCGACGGGATCCACGCTTGAAATTTTGTGTTTAAAAGGGGTAGTGTCAGTGCAATATGTGTATCAAAGCTGGAAAGAATGCAAGTGTCAGTGTAAGAAATGTGAAGTGCATAAGAGAAGTGTCAGTGCAAGGACAAGAGTGAAATGCTCAAGACTATGAGGCTTAAATAATAAAGCTGGAAGAGGGGGGAATAGACAGAAACTTTTGTTCGATAACTGTTAATTTATGCCTACGTATCCTCTTGTGCAATGAGGAAGTCAGAACACCGTAGTTCGACTCAAAGAGACTGAAAGATAAATTGACTGATGAACTGCTTACTTGTCTATGCTCAAGTGTATGACCTGTCTGGCTCAGGTGCAAACTGTATTGCATTAGACGGAAGAAGCGAGTTCTCGTTTGTGAGTGAGTGTGATGAGAAAAGAATCCCGGAGGAGACAATTATTGTTTGTTTTTTGTGTTTTCAGTCTTTTATTGTTTTTGGTGTTTGTCATAAGTTAATGAGCTTAAGCCTAAACCAAGGGTTAGGAAACTCATCACATCTTCCCTCTGATTAGGGGTAATGAGAATACCTTAAGCTTGAAGTAAACACCTCTTGCTTAATCACCATGATGTAGGATCAAGATCATTAACCTACTTGCAATTATTTAGATGTTTTTGTTGTTTTTGTTTAGTGTTAAGTAATGAGTTTAAGCCATAATCAAATATTTAATGGACTCATTACACAATCCTAACAGAAGGATAATAGATGAGAACATTTAAGCTGAGGAAGGCTCCTCAACTTAATCCATGATTAGGGATTAACCTCATGACAAAACAAAGCCTTTATTAAATGGATTTTAGTTAATGATAAGGTTAGGAAATGGATTTTATGGTTTGTAAGACAACTTGAGGGGGACTTGTCCATTAACACTAGGGTTAGTCCTTCTTAACCAATTAAGGAAGAATTAGAACCCTATTGCAAGGCCCAAGTTACAAGCTTGATGTCTTAGTGATTATTAAGTGGATTGATTAAAGGATTTAAACACATTAAGGGTTTAACACTTAGGATTAAAGTTATACACTCCATCCTAATAGAAGGGTGCAGGCATAAGCTTAATCACAAAGCCTTAAAACCTTTAAGGTTTAGTCCTTGATTATGAGATGAGAAGAGAGGACTCAAAGATGACACAAAGGTAAAACTAATGGGGGACTAATCAAACCCTAATTGTGATCATGCTTGGTTATTCCTAGGGTTTATGAGGCTTGCAAAAGATCTTCAAGAGCAAAGCCACCAAGGAAGAAGCAGATGAAAGGAGAAAGAAGCAAAAGAAGCAAGACAACTTACTTCACTTAAGAAGATAAGTTGCTTGAAGAAAGAAAGAGGGGAGGGAGCATGAATGAGCAAGCTCACTCTAATACAAAAGTAAAATTCATAAATGAATGCATAATAGAGATGAGAAGAGATTGTGAGAAGTGAAGGCAAATTCACTTCTCAGACACTTACCACCTGAAAAGTTAGCAACAAGAAAATGAAATGACATGAAAATGAGATGAAATGAAATGATGCAAACCAAAGTCAAAAGCATAAACATGATGTTAATGAGGCTAAGAGATGATGCAAACACATGTCAAGGATTGTGGATGATCATACAAGGATGAGGATGCAAATGAAGCATGCTTTGAACCATGATAGTTCATGAAAACTTATGAAATGATATGAATGCATAACATGGCAAATGAATGATTAAATTATCAAACATGATTCTAATGTGTCCTAAGATGTCTCATATGTCATGTGGATGCACAAAATGTCATGGCAAGTTCATGTATGCAAGCATATGGAAGATGGATGCAAATGAAGGCAAAAAAATTAGGGTTTACATACAATATGCAATGCAAAATTCAAAATCAGAATCAAATGACAAGATAAAAAATTACAAATGGGATAAAAGGTACCCTAACCCTACATAAGTTCACTTCCCAAAGGAGGGGACCTAAGTCTTAACCTAATGGAAGTTATGATTTTCTCAAATTAGCTAGGGTTTTAGGATACTTCAAAAGGAAAAATGCCCATCAAATTGAAAATGAAAGATAAATTCAAATAAATTTTATCCTAGAAACTACATGATATGAAGAATGCAATGCAAAAAGAATCAACATCAAACTCTTCATGGTTAGGCAGAATGAATTTTTTCAAGTTAGAACAAAAATATTGCCTTTAAAGAACTTTGATTCCAAAGAAAAATATCAAAGTAGGTCAAGAACCAAAAAGAAATTTGTTTGAAGAGTTTGATAATGTTTCTAAATGTATCAAAATGCAATATGAATTTTTTTGTGATTTTTAAATACTTAAATGCATTTTTAATTAATTAATTTCTATTAACTAATTAAAAATAAACATTTAAATGATTTAAAAATAATTTTTAATGCAAAAAAATAAAATAAAAATTATTTTCTGGTTGAGAAAAATATTTGAAATAAAAATGCAAAAGGAAAATATTTTTAGGATTTTTTAGGTATTTTAAATAAATTATGCAAAATAAATGAATTTAAATGAAATAAAAATCAGAATTAATGAAAGTGTGCGCATCTAAAGGTCTGGATTGAACCTGGGGAATTTTAGTTTGACCACGCGCCACAGCTAACGGCCACAATTCAAATTCAGTTAATTTTCATTAATTAAATAATTAAACTTAAATAAATCAGGATTAGGGTTAATGACAAGATCTCAACCCTTGAAACGTGCGCGGGAAGCAGGATCTAATGGCTCACGTTTAAACCTCACTAATTACACTGATTAGGGCAAATTACTTTCAGGCGACCGAAACAGTGTTCCGGTTGTCTTCTCCGAAGAGCACAAACCCTAGCTTCTTCTACAGGTCATCAAACTTCAAATTTCTTGCACAAAAATAATCCCCCAATCATTCTAAACCTAAACCCCCAACTAAAACTCATTTATTTCACGCCATGAACATGAATCGAAGAAAAAAGTAAAAACGGGCAAAAGTTTCAGAGATCACATACATGGTGGTTTCTTCACCATTTTCAAAAGTAATCACATCCCCATGATCAGGGAAGCATATAGAACCATAAAAGAACTTAAAAGCTACCTTCTGGGAAAAAAGTTCATCATGTTACCTGAGATGGAACTTTCTAGTTCTGGGATTTCTGACCTTTCCTTTGCTGCAAATCCACTTCTTTGAACCCCCTGATGATGAAATGAAGCTTAGAAAGCTTTGAGAATGGCCGGTTTATGCTATGTGGTTCTGGTGTAGCAGAAATGGAGGTCTGTGTATGTGATGTTTTTGGCTGCTTTGAGGGTTGATTCTTGTTCTGTGAGTGATATGTGACTTGTTAGTGAAAGAAAAATGGAAGTTTGGTGGCTGGTTTGAGAGAATCGAAGAAGGGAAGGATTTTTCAAGTTTTGTGAATGCTGGTTGTGTGTGTCATCTGAGCCTATTTCCTTCTTGTTTTATGACCTTGAGGCAATCCATAAGCAATCCCAACAATCTAGGAGGGCAGGTATGCACTGTGGGAATGGTATGGGGTGATTGGCCAAAAAGTCAAAAATTGTGTACTATAGGTATGGGCCATGGCAGAGGAGATTTCTGTGTTTGGATTGCCTCAGCCAGCTTCAAGGAAGGCCTTTGGATGTTCTGATGTGATCTGAAATGGATGAGGGGTGAGATGTCACATGTTTTGCAATTTTCACAACTTGTTGCATTTTGAGATTTTGGTCATGGACATGCCTTATTCCTTGGGAAATATGCAGCAAAATGCACCACATAATGTTGTTATGACACTTTGAGATTGATTAGAGACCAAACAAAACCCTAAGAACCATTCTTGCAAGATTTCCCTCTTTGTGACTTTTGTGAAAAATGGCTTATGATACTTGAATCCAAGGCATGAAAGTGAGGAATTCTTTGGGAAAATATGAATTATGGACCATGAATAATGTTTGTGGGATGATTAGAAGTTGATTTGAAGTCACATTTGGCTTTGGCAAGTGTTTTTGCAAGTTTCCTCTTTGGCACAAAAATGAAAATTTAGTGATTTTGTCCAACTTTGCAAGGCCATAACTTTTGATCAAAAATGAATTAGATTAAGTTCTTGTACTTTTTGAAAATGGGAGGATCCAATCTACAACTTTCATGACCAAAGATTTTTCATTTGAAGCATTTTTGGATCAAAAAGAGGAGGTTGAAAAACTTTCCCAAAATGGCAAGTTTACATTACAAGTCACTTTCCCAAAATGGCAACTTTGCAAATGGCTTGAAATTCTTCAATTTTGTGAACTTATAACATCTTCTAAGATCAAATAAAGATCATACACATTCAAAATGATGGAGAAGACCCTTTGGTTGGGTGACTGGGGGCCTCAGATGCCCTGATTTCCACTGACTTGCTCAAGAAGTCATCTTCTGATCAGATGCCTTCCCCATTGAATTTCTTCATGAAAATTGGTATGCATGATCCTCATATCATATAGAGACCAATAGAAAGAAGAATGACCAAAAACTTTGGATTTATGGCCTCTGAAACAAAAACCCTAATTTCAGGTCATCTGTGCAGTTAAGCTTGGCTCTGCTTCCACACCTTCCTCAGTTCTTGTGTTTCTTTGACTTCCTTGATCTTGAGAGGATATAATATGATGTTTGAACATACATAGACCCTCTTGAGATGATTGGAGACTCTTGGAGTGTCTCAAATGGCTCTTGGATTGCTCAGATCACAAACCCTAGATGCAGATGACTTAGAACTAATGCAGTGAAGCAAAAATGCAATATGAGATGCTATGATTGAATCTATGCAAAAGAATCACAAGCCATGGTGAAATGAGTGAGGGCAAATTTGGGGTGTTTACACGTGGTTAGGGACTAAATTCATTATATAACAAGCCTTTATTAAATGGATTTACATTAAGGGATGAGATTAAGAAATGAGTTTTATGGTTTGTAAGACAACTTGAGGGGGACTTGTCCATTAAACACTAGGGTTAGTCCTTCTTAACCATAAAGGAAGAATTAGAACCCTAATGTAAGGAACAAGTTACAAGATGAAGTCTTGATGATTATTAAGTGATTTGATTAAGAGGTTTAAACAAATTAAAGTTTTAATACTTAGGATTAAAGTTATACACTCCATCCTAAGAGAAGGATACAGACATAACCCTAATTCCAAAGTCCTAAAACTTTAAGAGTTTAGTCTCTGATTATGAAGATGAGAAGAGAGACTCAAGGAGACTCAAAGGTAAAAAGCTAAAGGGAACTAATCACAACCCTAATTATTATCATGCTTGGATGTTCCTATGGTTTGTAAGGCTTGAGAAAGATCTTCAGAGAAGCCACCAATGGAAGAAGCAGATGAAAGGAAGGTGAAACAAAAGAATAAGTTACTTACTTCAATGAAGAAGGTAAGTAACTTAAAGAAAGAAAGTGAGAGAGATTGAACACAAGTGAACAAGTTCACTTCAAATAAACCAGCAAGATGCATATGAAAGAGATAAAGAGAAATGAGAAGTGAAGGAAAATCCACTTCTCAAAGTAACTTACCACCTGAAAATGTTAGCATGAATGCATAAGGTATTAAGCATAAAGAAATGAAATGAAATGAGATGAAATGAGATGAAATAACCAAAGTCAGAAGTGTTTATGCAATGTTAATGTCATGTGAGATGATGCAAAGACATACAAAGTGCATATGTATGATCATACAAAGATGAGATGCAAATGGAAGCATGCTTTGAAGTTTGAAAACACATGAAAGTTAATGAAATGAAATGAATGTAAATAATAGAAAATGGATGAAGAAATGATCAAACATGATTCTAACATGTCCTAAGATGTCTAATATGACATATTAATGCAAGAAAAGTCATGGCAAGTTCATATATGGATACATATGCAAGACGAATGCAAATGAACACATAGAATTAGGGTTTTATGGACAAGCAAGATGCAAATGAACAAAAAAGAAGCATATGACATGATAAAAATTTGAAAAAAAGCTCAAACAAACCCTAATCCCATACTAGGTCACACACCAAAGGAGAAGGTCAGAAGCCTTACCACTCAAAAGTTATGAATTTCCTAAGTTTCTAGGGTTTTTTGGGTGGTTCAAAAGGAAAAATGCAAATCAATTCAAAAATGCAAGATAAATTCATGAGATAAATATCCTATAAACTACATGCCATGCACAAAACAATGCAAATAGAATCATCTTCAAACTCTTCTTGGTCAGACAAAAATGGTTTTTTAAAGTTAGGGTTCAAAACAATGAAATTTAATGACCCTTAATTCAAAGAAAATTCATAAGCTATGATCAAACCTAAAAAGAAATTTGTGTGAAGGGTTTGAAAATGTTTCTAAATACAATAGGATGATTCATGATTTTTTTGGTGATTTTTAGAAACCTAAATGTATTTTTAATTAATTAAAAGACTTTAATTATTTAAAAATAACATTTAAATATTTTAAAAATACTTTTTTAATGCAAAAAATAAAATAAAAATCATTTTCAGGTTGAGAAAATTATTTGAAAAAGAAATGCAAAAGGAAATATTTTTTTGGATGAATTTTGCTATTTTTAATAAATTGTACAAAAGAAATAGAATCAAATGAAAATAAAGTGAATAAAATGCAAAGTCAACTGATCTGAGGGCCAGGATTTTAACTGGGAAAGACTGTTGTCGCTCCCACATAATGACACCCGGCCAAGAGGGGTACAGACGCGAACGGTCAGCGAAGGAGAGAACACAAGGGTGAACTAAAAAGAGTCGCCAGCTAGGCATTTTTATCCCGAAGGAAAGGTAATGCTGCATAAACCTAAGAAAAGATGGATAAGACGGTCGCGAACCAGAGAAACTGAGAAAGGGGGTTGGTTACAACCTGGGAAGGTATTAGCACCCAGATTGTCCGCCGTACTCGACGGGATCCATGCTTAAAAGTTTGTGTTCAAAGGGGTAGTATCTGTGTTATTTTGTGTGTAGAAGCTGGAAAAGAATGCAAGTGTCACTGTAAAAGGAAATGTGGAGTGAAATGAAAGAATGTCAGTGTGGGGAAGAAATGCAAAGCTCAAGACTATGAGGCTAAAAAAATAATGCTGGAAGAGGGGGGAATGTACAGAGACTTTTGTTCGATAACTGTTAAGTTATGCCTACGTATCCTCTCGTGCAATGAGGAAGTCAGAACACCGTAGTTCGACTCAAAAAGACTGAAAGATAAATTAATTGATGAACTTCTTACTTGTCTATGCTCAAGTGTATGACCTGTCTGGCTCAGGTGCTAACTGTCTTGCATTAGACGGAAGAAGCAAGTCCCCGTTTATGAGTGAAGATGATGAGAAAAGAATCCCGAAGGAGACGATTATTGTTTGTTTTTGTGTTTTCAATCTTTTATTGCTTTTTGTATTTGTCATAAGAAAATGAGCTTAATTCTAAACCAAGGGTTAGTAAACTCATCACATCCTGCCTATGACTAGGGGTAATGAGAATGCCTTAAGTATGAAGTAAACACCTCACACTTAGCCACCTTGATGCAGGATTAAGATCATTAACCTATTTGAATTTATTTAGATGTTTTTGATATTTTGTTTAGTGTTAAGTAATGAGTTTAAGCCATAATCAAGGATTTAATAGACCCATTACACCATCCTAATAGAAGGATAATAGATGAGAACATTTAAGCTGAGGAAGATACCTTAACTTAATCCATGATTAGGGATTAACCTCATGACAAAACAAAACCTTTATTAAAGTGGATTTTAGTTAATGGTAAGATTAAGAAATGGATTTCATGGTTTGTAAGACAACTTGAGGGGGACTTGTCCATTAACACTAGGGTTAGTCCTTCTCAACCAATTAAGGAAGAATTAGAACCCTAATGTAAGGCCCAAGTTACAAGCTTGATATCTTAGTGATTATTAAGTGGATTGATTAAAGGATTTTAACACATTAAGGGTTTAACACTTAGGATTAAAGTTATACACTCCATCCTAATAGAAGGATACAGGCATAAACCTAATCACAAAGTCTTAAAACCTTTAAGGTTTAGTCCCTGATTAAGAGATGAGGAGGGAAGACACAAAGATGACACAAAAGTAAAACTAATGGGGGACTAATCAAACCCTAATTGTGATCACTTGGGTATTCCTAGGGTTTATGAAGCTTGCAAGAAGATCTTCAAGGAGAAGCCACCATGGAAGAAGCAGGATGAAAGGAAAAGAAGCAGCAAGAAGCAAGACAACTTACTTCACTTAAGAAGATAAGTTGCTTGAAGAAAGAAGGTGAGGAGGGAACATGAATGAGCAAGCTCACTCTAGTACAAAGGTAAAATGCAGCAATGGATGCATAAAAGGGATGAGAAGAGATTATGAGAAGTGAAGGCAAATTCACTTCTCAAACACTTACCACCTGAAAAGTTAGCAAAGGAAATGAAAATGAGATAAATGCAAGGATGCAAACCAAAATCAGAAGCATATTCATGATGCAAATGATGCTATGGGATGATGTAAAAGCATACCAAGATATGTGGATGATCATACAAAGGATGGGAATGCAAATGAGACATGTAAGAATCATGAAAGTTCATGGGTGCATATGACATAAAATGAAAACAAAAGCATGGCAAATGGATGATTCAATGATCAAACATGATTCTAATATGTCCTAAGATGTCTCATATGTCATGTGGATGCACAAGAAGTCATGTCAAGTTCATCTATGCAAGCTTATGAAGAATGAATGCAAATGAAGGCAAAGATTAAGGGTTTACATACAATATGTGATGCAAAATTCAAAACCAGAAGCAAGACATGAGATAAAAAATTGAAAATGGAATCAAAGGTACCATAAACCCATACAAGTTCACTGCCCAAAGGGGAAGGTCAGAAGCTAAACCCTAAAGGACTTATGATTTTCCTAAATTTCTAGTGTTTTAAGGGTGATCCTAAAGGTAAACTACCAAACAAATTGATAATGGAAGATAAAAATGAAACAAAAATGTTTTTGGATGCTTGAAAGAATGCATAACACAATGCAAAAAGAACCATTCACAAACTCAACTTGGATCAAAAGTTATGAATATTTGAAGTTAGGGTTAAGAATATTCAAATTAAAGAACCCTAATTCAAATGAAAATTGGAAAAACGTGATCAAAACCAAAAATAAATTTGTCTTGTGAGTTTGTAAATGTTTGTAAATGTTTTAAAATGCTCTCTGAATTTTTTTGTGATTTTTGGAAACCTAAATACTATTTTAATTAATTAATCTTCATTAATCAATTAAAATAACATTTAAATTATTTTTAAAATGTTTTTAAAATTCAAAAATAAAAATAAAAATTGTTTTTATGTCAAGAAAATTAATTAAAGTCAGCATGCAAAAAATAAATATTTTTGAGATTTTCTAGCTATTTAAAAATAAATATGCAAAACAAATAAGAAAAATATGAATTAAAATTGGATTTAATGAAATTCAACAGATCAAAGGGCCAGTATTCAAATTAAACACGCGGGAGCTGACTTGCGCGCATCTGGACGACTGAGGTTTAAATTGGGAAAATTCAAACTAATCCTAATTAATTAACCTAATTAATTAAAATTAGGGCTAAGTGACAAATCCTGACCCTTCAAAACGCGCGTGAATCCTGATCCAACGTCCCACATTCAAACTCAGCTAATCCTAATCACAAACCCTAATTACTTTTAGGTGGCCGGAAATGACCTCCGGTCATCTTCTCCGGCCACACCCTTCCCTGAGAAATGCCATCTCACTCTCCTGGCCATGCCAAACCCCCCAAATCTCCAAAAATGATCCCCATACCCCATAGAACAAGAATCCAGTATCATATTTCATTTATCTCTCATCAAAATCAAGATTCGAACAAAAACCTAAAAGTGGATAAAATTTCAGAACATGCATACACACTCATATCTCCACCATTTTCAGTGATTCGAAGCTTAACATGATCAGGGCAACACACTCTATCATTCTATAACAAGAAATTACATTTATGGAAAATTTGTTCTTGAGGTTACCTGAACTGGAGCTTTCACCTTTGGAGCTTTCTGGCCAGTTATTTGCTTTAAATCACCTCCAATGATCCCCCTGAAGAGTTTGCAAAGCTTGGTTGGAGTTTATATGGCCTCTATGTGAAGTTTGCTGAAGTTCAGTACAAGGAGGGGGCAGAATCGTGTTTTTGATTTGGAGTGTTTCAGGTTGTTTCAAGGGGTGGGAAGTGATCAGTGGATCATAGTGAGTTGTTTTATGGAATTTGTTTTAATGTTTGTGGCTTGTGTGACCAGTTTCGAAGAATAATGAATAAGGGGAAGTTTTGATGATTGCTGGATTGTGGGAGGATTCAACTTATGTTGTTGTGTGTGTTTAGTTGCTTTTGGTCCACATAACATGTTCTGATTGGGCAGAGAGTTGTTGTGGGGCAGTTTGATTGGTATGGCTCAATTTTCATAAAGTCAACAAAGTTGTCCTTGGAGGTATGGGCTCATGGCAGGCCAAGGACAAGGGCATGTCCTGCGCAGCTGGCTTTAGGGAGGTCCATGGAATTCATATTTTGTAGCTAGCACAAGTGGATGTCAAGATTTGGGGCATTTTGCAATTTGTGAAGGTTTTGGCCCTTTTTGGAATACTTGATGATCAAGGCATGAAACTTGAGAATTCTTTGGGCAATTCTGAATTATAGGTCATGTATGATGTTTGTGTAATGGTTATAAGTCACTTTGAGATCACAAATTGCCTTGGTATGAGTTTTTGCAAGTTTCCCTTTTTGGTACATAAGTGAAATTTTGTGATTTTTTTCCAACTTTGCAAAGCCATAACTTGAGTTCTATGATGAATTAGATCAAGTTCTTGTACTTTTTGAAAAGGGAATGATCCAATCTACAACTTTCATGGCCAAGAATTTTTCATTTGAAGCATTTTTGAATCAAAAAGAGGAGGTTGAAAAACTTTCCCAAAATGGCAAGTTTGCATTACAAGTCACTTTCCCAAAATGGCAACTTTGCAAATGGCTTGGAATTCTTCAATTTTGTGAACTTCTAACTTCTTTTAAGATCAAATAAAGATCATATACACCCAAAATGATGGAGAAGACCCTTTGGTTGGATGATTGAGGGCCTCAGATGCCCTGATTTTGCACTGACTTGCTCAAGAAGTCATTTATTGATCAGATGCCTTCCCCAAAAATGACCAAAAAATTTGGAGTCATGGCCTCTGAAACCAAAACCCTAATTTTAAGTCATCTGTGCAGTTAAGCTTGGCTCTGCTTCCATGCCTTTATCAGTTCTTGTGATTTTCTGATTTCCTTGATCTTAGGAGGATATAATATGATACTTGAACATACATGGACCCTCTTGAGATGATTGAAGACCTTTGGAGTGGCTCAAATGACCCTTGGTTTTCTCAGATCACAAACCCTAGATGCAGATGACTTTGAACCAATGCAGTGAAGCAAAAGGGCAACATGATATGATATGATTGAATCAATGCAAATGAAAAGATCACAAGACATGGTGTGAACTTGGTGAGGGAAAATTTGGGGTGTTTACAGCTGCCCCTATTCAAACATGAGTTAGCTATGCAGGATGTAAGCATCGGGCTTAACAGGCAAACAAGATAACTTGTGGTTGAATACCAAAGACAGTCCAAAATTTGCACTCACTGAATGAAGAAGAAAAGGGATATAGATTGTAAAAGGAAGTAAAGTATGATCATTAAGTGCGGGAGACGGAGGACGACCGTCGAACAGAGGATGACTGCTGGGGATAAGGCAATGACGGGGACGGCCGACATGCTGGGGTGATGGAAGTATCATGATGGGGACGGCCATCAGGTTTATAAAGTAATGGGTAAACAGCGATAGGGACGGCCACCGGGTTAATGAAATCAAAGGTGAAGGACGATCACCTAACAGGGGACGGCTGCTCTGCTGGGGATAAGGATGAGGGACGGTCATCTAAGGTGAAGGACGATCACCTGGCAAGGTACGGTTACCAAACGTATCACGACATAGGACGAATGCCGGATAGAAAAGGTCGACGATGGGGACGGCCATCGGATAAGCATGATGAAGGACGATCATCAACAGGTGAAGGACGATCACCTAGCAGGGTACGGCTGCTTTCGGGGTTTATCATGACATAGGACGAATGTCAGATAACAAGATCAACAACGGGGACGGCCATCGGATAAAATGATGAAGGACGATCATCAAGAGGTGAAGGACGATCACCTAGCAGGGTACGGCTGCTAAAATATCACGACATAGGACGCATATCGAATAGGAAAGGATTCCAATAATGGAGACTCCGCTGGGGGGATGATGAAGGACGATCATCAAAAGGTTAAGGACGATCACCTGGCAGGGTATGACTGCCGGAAGTATCACGACATAGGACGAACGTCGGATAGAAAGGAAATAATTTATTGGGATTCGCTGGGGATTCTTCTGGGGAATGGTAAACACAGACGAGTGTCTAAATTCAAGAAAGAAAAGGTATAAGTGTTTGAAACTGTGTATAGATTAAAGATGCGGACGAGTATTGGTAGAAACAAACGCTGACGCGTGTTCAGAGATGATGGTATAGACGAGTACCAACTGGTTAACAAAGAACACAGACGAGTGTCGAATCTGGGGAAGATAAGTGGTGTATACAAGATACAAACGAGTATCTGTATGAGTAAAAAGTAAGCACGAGTGAGACACGGACGAGTGTTTAACTTGCTGGAGAGAGCATGATACAGATGAGTATCATAAAAGGAAGTGTATAAGTTGAACTTATAAATGTAAGAGATATTCTGAAGATCTGTGGGGATAAGATGACACGGACGGGTGTCGGAAGAAGTGTGTTATAAACAAGTGTTTGATTTTCAATAAGCGTTTTGGTTGCCATGTTGAGGAGTGGTGACATGGACGAGTGTCCAAAGGGTGTATACATATCTATTTGTGGTTTATATCTGCAGGGAAGTGATACGACACAGACGAGTGTTAGAAAAAAGGTATATATGTGTATTAGTGAGTACAAAGGGAATGCTTTGGCTTTCCGCTGTGACTGTGAGTCTTTGTATATATATATATATATATATATATATATATATATATATATATATATGGCTGATGGAATGTTGGTATAAACAGGTGTTTGATTCAAAACATGGCCTATGATTATGCAATATGTTTGACTTTTTACCGTAATGCTCCGTATTAGACGGAATGCTACGCTCTGGGGGGAAAATATGATGTGAATGCTATGATTATGCAAAGATACCGATCCGGGATTCGGATCCCGTTGCTGCAGAGATCTCCGACTGATCTGCTTTGGAAGAAAATCTCAACTGGGGATGAGATCATTGGTAGATCTGATACAGGTGATTCTGCTTGGAGAAAATAGGTCACTGATAGACCTATCTTGGTAATGAGGAGCCCAGCTGGGGACTGTGGAGGCTTTCGTCACTTTGTTGTGAGATCTTCAGACATTGTTCTTCTGGATAGAGGCTGGAGCTCTGCAGGGAGATGGTTCCCTGTCTTTGCACTTGGCTGGGGAGGAACTATCACTGAACGACCTTCCTAGTGATTTTTGTAGAGGCCCTGCTGAGGATGATGGACTTAGCTGGGGAAATGAGCCCCTCCTGATGTTGTCCTGGAGAAAGTGCTGAGGAAATACTGATTTGGCATCCTGCTGGGGAGAAGCTTTCATGCCCCGCGTTGCACTTTGAATACCTGCAATCCTGTTATGACAAAGAAACGTACAAGTGCCCCGAGGTGTCCCTTATTGGGTTCCATCATAGGAGTTTATACACTCCTAGGAGTAAGAAATATATTTCCTGCAAGCATATATTTTTAGAAAGGCACATCTGTCTTTTATGCAAGCATTATATCAAGGATATCAGACATTTTTGCAAATAAAAATAAAATGTACGAGACGAAATGTGACTGAAAATTTGGTTTTATTAATTTGGGGTTCCCTGAATTGGCAAGTACAGTCAAAGAAACAAATCCCCTGAAATGAGGAGATTGTTACAAATTGAGAAACAAAAGGGTGCTGGCAATGTTGATGACGCTTCACTGTGCTTCCCTTTTGCCATGACTTGTATGACATTGACGTTCTTCTCATCTTGCTTTTGAAGAAGGTTGATTCTGACTGATGCTTTAACCTTTTGAAGCTTGCCATGTTGTAAGTGATACAGACGAATTCAGAATACAGTTGTTCGCTTATTCCCTTATTTTGCGTGGATCGCCTTTTCGGGTTTTTAATCCACTGGGATACCCATTTTTGCCTGAGCTGTCCAATGTGGCTTTTCAACTCAGCGGGTGTACATTTTTTATATATTTATTTTCCCTTATTTTTGCCCGAGTCTTTCTATTCTGTTTTTGACTCGCCGGGATGCCCTATTTTTGCCTGGACTTACATTCTGTTTTTATGTCCAACGGGTCATTTTATGCGAAGTATTTTTTAACTGTATATGAATTCACATGGGACAGGAAGTCTTCACCATCTATAGTATTGAGCATCAGTGCTCCGCTAGAGAATACTTTCTTTACTATGAACGGACCATCGTAGTTCAGAGTCCACTTGCCCCTGTGGTCTGTATGAGGAGGGATAAGTCTTTTCAGCACAAGATTTCCCACTTGGTATTCCCGAAGCCTGACTTTCTGATCGAAGGCCTTCTTCATTCTCTTCTGATACAACTGCCCATGACAGATTACAACTAATCTTTTCTCTTCAATCAGACTTAGTTGTTCGTATCGGGATCGGACCCATTCTGCTTCGTTCAATTTGACATCCATCAATACCCGCAAGGAGGGAAATTCAACTTCAACAGGTAGGACTGCCTCCATGCCATACACAAGCTGATATGGTGTTGCCCCAGTGGATGTTCTGATTGATGTACGGTACCCATGCAAAGCAAATGGTAGCATTTCATGCCAATCTTTGTAGGTGACCACCATCTTTTGCACAATCTTCTTGATATTCTTGTTAGCTGCCTCAACAACGCCATTCATCTTTGGCCTGTAAGGAGAAGAATTGTGGTGTTGGATCTTGAAGTCCCGGCACAGTTCTGCCATCATTTTGTTGTTTAAGTTGGAACCCTTATCAGTAATGATTCGCTCGGGCACTCCATACCGACAGATGATGTCTCTCTTTAAGAATCGGGCTACCACTTGCCTGGTGACGTTTGCATACGAGACTGCTTCAACCCACTTGGTAAAATAGTCAATGGCTACCAGGATGAATCTGTGGCCATTTGAAGCAGTCGGCTCAATCCTTCCAATCATATCAATGCCCCACATGGCAAAGGGCCAAGGTGAAGACATCACATTCAAAGGATTTGGAGGCATATGCACCTTATTTGCATAAATCTGGAATTTGTGGCACTTTCTTGCATAAGCGCAATAGTCTGCATCCATTGTGATCCAGTAGTAGCCTGATCCTAACAATTTCTTGGCCATTGCATACCCTCCAGCATGGGTACCAAAAGATCCTTCATGCACCTTGTGCATCAACAAGTCTGTCTCTGTCTTATCAACACATCTGAGAAGTACCATATCAAAGTTTCTCTTGTACAAGGAACCATCAGCATTCAGGAAGAAACTACCAGCTAGCCTTCTTAATGTCTTCTTGTCATTGGATGATGCCCCAGGTGGGTATGTTTGGTCCTCTAAGAAGCATTTGATGTCATAGAACCAACGCTTATCATCTTTAGTAAGGTATGCAGAGAATACGTATGCTGGTCTGTCAAGTCTGGATACTAAAATCTGAGGCACAAAGTTGGCAGCTTGAACTTTGATCATGGATGAAATGGTAGCTAGAGCATCTGCAAACTGATTTTCATCTCGAGGGACATACTCAAGCTTGACTGTTGTAAAGAATGTGAGTAACCTCCTTGTATAATCCCGGTAAGGTATCAGATGCTCCTGGTGAGTGTACCATTTGTCGTTGGTTTGATTGATTACCAGAGCTGAATCTCCGAACACAGTTAAAGTCTTGATCCTGAGGTCAATGGCTTCCTTAAGACCCATAATACAAGCTTCGTATTCAGCTTCGTTGTTAGTGCAGTTAAAGGTGAGTTTTGCGGAGAAAGGCAGGTGAACTCCTTTAGGTGTAATGAGTACTGCACCAACACCACGACCATTCATATTAATAGCCCCATCAAACATCATAGTCCATTCTTCTTCTAGGTCAGGCCCTTCAGTGTGAATAGGCTCTTCGTGATCTTTTGCTTTAATGAACATGATGTCTTCATCAGGGAAGTCAAATCTCATAGGCTGGTAATCATCAATGGGTTGCTCAGCAAGATAATCGGGCAACACACTGCCCTTGATGGCTTTCTGAGATGTGTATTGGATGTCATATTCTGTGAGAATCATTTGCCATCTTGCAACCCGTCCGGTAAGTGCTGGCTTTTCAAATATGTACTTGAATGGGTCCATCTTCGAGATTAATAAGGTAGTGTGGGTCAACATATACTGCCTTAGTCGGCGAGCAGCCTACGCTAAAGCACAGCAAGGTTTCTCGAGCAGTGAATAACGTTGTTCACAGTCGATAAACTTTTTGCTTAGGTAGTATATTGCATACTCTTTTCGACCAGACTCGTCATGCTGGCCCAGCACACACCCCATTGACTCTTCTAATACCGTTAAGTACATGATTAGAGGTCTTCCTTCAATTGGACGCATAAGGATCGGAGGCTCTTGTAAGTATTCCTTGATTTTGTCAAAAGCCCTCTGGCAGTCTTCATTCCACATGACCGTTTTCTCTTTCCTTAACAACTTGAACAAAGGCTCACAGGTTGCTGTAAGGTGAGATATGAATCGTGAGATGTAGTTCAATCTGCCCAGAAACCCTCGAACTTCTTTTTCAGTCTTTGGTGCAGGCATTTCCTGGATGGCTTTGACTTTGTCAGGGTCAACTTCAATTCCCTTTTCACTTACAATAAATCCCAGTAGCTTACCGGACCGCACCCCGAATGTGCATTTGTTGAGGTTCAGCTTTAATTGGTACTTCCTCAGACGCTTGAATAGCTTCAACAGATTCACCAGGTGATCTTCTTCTGTGAGGGACTTGGCAATCATGTCATCCACATAACAATCAATTTCTTTGTGAATCATGTCATGGAATAATGTTACCATAGCCCGTTGATAGGTGGCACCAGCATTCTTCAGTCCGAATGGCATTACCTTATAACAGAATGTGCCCCAGGGTGTGATGAAAGTTGTCTTCTCCATGTCTTCAGGTGACATCTTGATCTGATTATATCCTGAAAATCCATCCATGAAGGAGAACACCGAGAACTGAGAGGTATTGTCGACCAATACATCAATGTGAGGTAAAGGGAAGTCATCTTTCGGGCTGGCTCTGTTCAGATCCCGATAGTCCACACACATCCTCACTTTTCCATCCTTCTTAGGAACAGGTACAATGTTAGCAACCCACGGAGGATAGCTAGTTATAGCAAGGAAGTCGGCGTCCCACTGTTTTTTACCTCTTCTTTTATCTTCATTGCCATATCTGGGAGAGTACGGCGCAACTTCTGTTTTACTGGAGGAAAGTATTCTTTTAGAGGCAGCTTGTGCATAACAATGTCGATGTCCAACCCTGGCATATCTTGATAAGACCAAGCAAAAACATCCACATACTCCCGAAGCATGTCAATAAGTTGCTCTTTCACTGAATCTTGCAGACGGGCCCCGATTTTCACTTCTTTCAAGTCTTCTTCTGTACTGAGATTAACTGTCTCAACTTCCTCCTGATGAGGAGTGATGACCTCTTCCTCTTGCCTTAACAACCTGGCTAGCTCTTCAGGTAACTCATAACCTTCTTCAACCCCTTCATCGGCTTGATTAATCGGATTGTCAAAGTCATACAAAGTCATAGCGGTGTCGTTGTCGGTGCAGTCTGGAGGGCATTCTCTGCAAGGGTTTAGATTTTTTCATTTTAGTGATCAGTTTTATCTTGCTTAGAAAAAGTGAAAATGAAGTTATTATTTTTGAAAAACATTGCCATTTTATTTTTGTACAAAAAATAAAAAATGAAAAACAGTGAGCGGAAAAGAAAAGACTCATTTGCAAAAGATGTCCTGATATTCATTAATTAATCGTTTGCATAAAATACAAGATGGCCCGATTACAAAATGAGCCCTGACATCTTGGGCAAGATGCAGGACTTGATGCATGCTTAAAGACAGGAAATAATAATTACTCTGCCGGAGTAACTCTTATAATTTCCTGGGAAGACCAGTTTGAGACATGGTTCCCCGGGATCCTTGGACATATCCAGCTCTCCAGGTTGCGTTTGTCTTCTGACTCATCTTCCAAACTATTCACGGCATCTGGGGTGAGCATTCCCCCGCTGACAAACTTGGGCTCTATTGCATCCTCTGGTTGATCTTGTCAAGTTTGTCTGTAACCCAACCCAAATCGGTCTTCTTTCTTTTCAACTGGCAGCAGCTTGCCCCAGCCTTGAGCGGTACCTTCCTCAACAACCTTTCGGGCCTGTTGATATGATGTGATGGAAGTGCCAGAAACAACAGATGCTTCATTAACATTAAGGGCTTCAAACCCCTGACTCATGGTCTCATGGATCTCCCCATCCATTTCTATGTACTTATATGTAGCCAGCTGGCTAACAAAGATGTCCTCCTCCCCACAGATGGTGATGATTTGGCCCTCCCACTCGAATTTTAACTTCTAGTGAAGGGTAGACTTAACAGCGCCAGCAGCGTGGATCCAAGGTCTACCCAACAGACAGCTGTATGTCGGCTGTATGTCCATCATAAAAAAGGTAGTTTTGAAAGTCTGCGGGCCAATCAACACAGGCAGATCAATCTCCCCAAGCACTGATCTTTTAGAGCCGTCAAATGCTCTCACCACCAAATTACTCGGACGCAATGCCAAGCCATCATACTCCAGCTTCACTAAGGCTTTCTTTGGTAGGACATTGAGTGACGACCCAGTATCCACCAGTACATGAGACAGAACAGCACCCTTACATTCCAAGGTGATATGCAAAGCCTTGTTGTGGTTGCGTCCCTCTGTTGTTAAGTCAGTATTGGTAAAGCTCAGTCCATGACTGGTGTTGACATTCGCAACCACAGTTTCTAGCTGATTAACAGTAATCTCCTTCGGCACATATGTTGCATGCAAGACTTTCAATAATGCATTCCAGTGGGCTTCGGAACACATCAATAGTGATAATATGGATATTTTGGAGGGTGTTTGGTGAAGCTGGTCTACCACCTTGTAATCACTCCTTTTTATGATTCTCATGAACTCGTCTACATCTTGTTCAAAAGATGTCTTCTGAGTGTCCTTGGCAGTTGGCTCTTCAGATACCATATTCTTTCCTTTTGCCTTGGCAGCAGCTTCTGCTTCAGCATTAGGTCTTTGTGTTTGTGAGGCAAAAAGGCGTCCGCTTCTGGTGAAGCCTCCACCTCCCCTAACATTATTAATTTGTGGTGAGGAGGTTGATGAATCCAGAGTGATTTTCTCCCCATTGCAGTAAAGATCAGAGCCATAATGCCAAGGTATGGCATTACTGCTTTCATAAGGAACGGGCCCTGGTACTGTAATAGTAACTGGGCTGATTGCTACAGAAGAAGGTACTGTAATGGTGTGAGGATCATAGTAGATAGTGACCGGAGATCTGGCAGGAGGTGTCACAGTTTTTCGTTGGAAATTATTGTTGGGAGGAACATTTGATGGGTCATAGTAGATTGTAACAATTGAAACATCTTCATTAATTTTTGCTGGCGTTGTAGAAGATTCCTTTGGTAAAATGGATGTCGATGTTGTAGAAGAGACAATTGTTGAAATTTGATTTGTTGAAGTGATGGACGGAGTAATTGCTGGTGATGTTGATGAATCTGTAGGAATGATTGTTGTTGCTGTTGTAGGAGAACTTGCTGCAGAAGGAATGATTGGTGATGTTGTAGGAGAAACAGTTGTGGAGACAAGAGTTGCTGCAGGAGCTGTTGAAGTAATTTGTAAAATCCCATCTTGGATAAGGCCATCTATGCCAATCCTTAACTTCTCACAACCGTTACTAGCTGTCTTACACAAATCACAACAGGCCCCACAGCCTGGGAACACTTGGCATCTTAAAAGTTGAACTTTGACTTCAGCTAGTGGTGTTTGAATTTGTGTAACATTATCAATCAACGTAGATGGTTGGTCCTCCTCAATAGCATTAATCCTGGGCCCACCATGATTAGGCATAGGATTTCTGTTAACGTTTGGAGGAGGTGCGAAGTTGAGAGCTTTAGAATCAACCAAATATTGAACCTTCATCTGTAAGGCCCTACACTTCTCAGTATTGTGACCAGGTGCATTGGAGTGGAAAGCACACCTGGCATTGACATCATAATTCTTTGGAAGATTGAGAGGATCTGGTGGTGCCAACGTCCTTAACTCAACCAGGTTGAGCTTCATGAGTTGTGGCAATAAAGCAGCATAAGGCATAGGGATAGGGTCAATTACCCTATTTGCCTGAGATGACCTTTGTTGAAAGGTACGCTGTTGTTGGTTGCTATTGTTGTTGTTGTAAGTTCTCTGTTGCGGAAAATGAGATGTTTGCTGATAGTAATGTTGTTGTTGTTGTTGAGGATACAATGATTGTTGTGGAACTGGAGCTGGGATGGTAACAGCTGCTACTGACCTGTGAGAATATTGGGGCCTGCCCCTGCTTGAATGAATGGAATTTGTTTCACCTTCCCTTCGGGGTCCTGCAAAAGGTTTTCTTGGATTGCTGGAGGAACTTGCACCACTGTCGGAGATTTTGCCCATCTTCAATAGGCTCTCAATTCTCTCACCAGCTATGACCACATCAGCAAAACTGGTAGAGGAGAAAGAAGCAAGCCTATCAATATAAGTCCCTTGCAATGTGTTCATGAACATGTCAGCCATTTCTCTTTCTTACATGGGTGGCTAGACAACAGCAGCAAGTTGTCTCCATCTTTGAGCATAATCTCGGAAGCTCTCTCTGGAAGACTGAGACATGCCCATTAGAAGAGTTCTATTGGGAGCCATGTCCAGGTTGTACTGATATTGCCGGATGAAGGCCTCGGCTAAGTCCTTCCAACATCTTATGGTGTCCCTAGTCAAATGTGAATACCATTCTCTCGAAGCTCCAGTCAGACTGTCCTCGAAGTAGAACATCCATAACTTTTCATCCATGGTATAAGCCTTGAGCCTTCCCAAGAAAGATTGCAAGTGAATACGTGGACAGGAGTTACCATTATACTTCTCAAAGCATGTGGGTTTGAATTTGTGGGGAATTCTCACCCCATCTACTAGGCCCATGTCCATCACATCGAAGCCCAAAGAATTCTAAGATTCCAAAGATCTTAACTTTTCAGCAATCTCATCCAATCTTCTATCATATACCTCATATCCAGCCCCTATAACAGTAAACTGTTCTTCTTGGGGATCCTCTTGCAGGATTCTGCCCCCAGCAGTATTACCTTGAACATTCCTCGGGATGTTAACTTCTGGATTCAAATGAGGTCCATACTCTAGTGGATCAATACGAGGCTGCCCCCGTTCATTGTTGCTAGTTCCCCCTGTTCCCAGATTAGGCTCTTCAGGAGTTTGTCTTTCCACCAGCTCTCTTAACCTTTCTTGACTCTGGGCTAAGCCAGTCATCACTGCCATAAACTGAGACATCTGATTTCTCATCTCTACTCTCTCATTGGCCATCTTATTTCTGACCTCAGTCAGGTCCTGATGTACTTGTTCCATTTGAATGCCGGGAAGGTTATTACGAGTCGGGTACCGGTGCGTGCGGTTGACAGGGAACACTCGGCGACGAGCAATGTTTCCTGAGATCACAACAAAGTTAGAAATAAAATAACAAGTCAAAACCTACAAAACAAAGAACAAGTTAGTATGCAATGCAGTATGCTTATTTGTTTTCCAAGGTATTCGGTTTGGTTCTTGGTTTTGACCTTTCCAGACCTCGAGGAAGATGCTTGATGTTGTTGAGAGAAAACCCAAATGAAAAACAAACTAAAATATATTACAAATGATGAACAATACATAGTTTATTTTACAATACATGCCCATGGAGGGTCAAAATACAACAAAAATAGGAAAAGTACATCAAATGGAAACAAACAACAAGTAAAGAGTCATACATCCAGTCCAAACTCATCTTCCTTGACCTCCTTCAAGAGTGCCTCAGTCACTGGACCAGCTGGGTGCTCTGTAATGGTCCTAATGAGGAGGTTCCTAGTAGCAATGGTAGTGGTCAGCTTCTTATGCTTGTCCTGGTCTTTTGATCTCTTCAATCCTGCTCTGAGCTTCAACTCTGATATCTCTTTCTGAGCTTCCAACAAAGCTTCCTGCTGCTTCTTCTCACTGGCCTCTAGCTGTTCAATCTTGGCTTGAGTATTCTGATCTCCTTGTGTACGGGCTTCGGTGATCCTGACCCACCTAGCCTGGCTCTCTTGCAGATAGTGCTCAGCCCTAGCTTTTTGAATCTTGGCCTCCTTGCAGGCATTCTTCAATATCTGTTCCCCAGCCCTTGCTTTCCTTATGTAGTCTTCTGCCTTTTCAATTTTGGTCAAATGCTCAACTCTGAGCTTTTCCAATCTCTCAATGTCCAGGCGACCATCACTCCTTTCCCAAAGAGCCTTCTTCAAGGCTTGAGATAGATGTTCATTCCTTTCCTTCAACTTTTCAAATTCATCCAGGCTAACTGTTGCTGTAGGCTATACTGTAGATGGTCCAGGTATGTCTTCCAAGGTGAAAGGCATTCTGGTAATTTGAGCTCTAGTACGAGACCAGTCTATGTACTGAGCTGAAGCAACATTGTTACATCTTCCAAGGATAGCTATCCCTTTTGGCTGGATGTTATCCCAAGCCCAGGATGCTTGTCTGACAACAGCTGAATTAGGTTGCACCTCACAATATAGGGTCTCAGCTAAATCTTGTCCTCTGGGAGGGTGAACTAAGGCATATCCCAGTTGTCTCTTTAATAGTAAAGGATTATAGTTGATGCAACCCTTTACTCCTATCAGAGGCACATTTGGGTATTGCCCACAACTGGTGATAATGTCCTTGCCCTTGGTGCTCTAGGTGCACCATCTAATATCATCTGAAGTCAAGGCAATGAACCTCTTGGCACAATTCTTCTACTGATGTGGGTTCAAGAAGGCATCTGACTTAGGCAGGTGTCTGAGCAGCCAGGTGTAAAACAAAGGAGCACAACATCTTACCAACTTCCCCCTTTGTTTCTCATTCCTCTAGTGGACGGAATAGTAAAAATCTCCTAGAAATGTGGGTACTGGATTCTTCAGAAGAAACAAATGGATGGCATTCTTGCTGACAAACTTAGGCTGATCTGCAAAATGTATAGCCCCATATATGATGAGGGCTAACAGTGCACATACTGCCCTCCACTCTCCCGATGAAGCCTTCAGGATGGCCTGAGAAATCAAGAAGTCCAAATGCAATCCAGGAATCCCAGCTTTTGTTGTCATACTTTTCTCAACAAGGGCAGGCTCCAAGTACAGTGCCCTTGCTATCTCTTCATTTCTGGGAGCAGTCATCTCTGGGTTGAAGGGGATTCCACCTATGATAGGTACTCCAATAAACAAAAAGAACTCTTCCAGCAGAGGTCCTAACTGAAAGTCTGGGAAGGTGAAACATCTCAATGGAGGGTCATAAAACTGTAAGCATGTGTGGATCATGCTCCTCTGAGAAGGATCAAGGTCCATAACCATATTCAAGATACCTCCATAGTGTTCTCTAAACAGTGGGATATGGTCAGGTGTGATGAGTGACTGGACCTTCCTGACACCAGTCAAAACAGGCTCAAAAAAGTGGTAGGATATGTTCCTCTTCCTGGGAGTAGTCATGAGTGTTGCTGAGGAAGCTGAAGATAAGTGCTGATGAAGATCACAGACTGAGATGCTGAAGGTAAGTTTCTGACAGATTGGTGCAGGTGGTGATGGAGATAACTGAAGCAGATAACTGATGAAGATAGCTGAAGCAGAGGTCTATGCAGAAGAAGGGGTCAAAACCAAAACCAAGATACAATGAAGTGGATACCCTGAAAAGCAAATAAACAAATGTCAAATGATGCAATGATGAGATATGAAAATGATATGCAAGGGTTTGTGATCAAGCTGGATCTGATTATCTGTCTTGATATAAGGCCCATGTATGTTCAAAAGTCCAGATGGAGGCTCAGAAATCCAGTAACCAGGGTGGGGGACTCAAATAAAGAGTCACATGTCCAAGGTTAATCACAAGAACTGTCCAAAGTGGAGTACTCTTAAACAAAACAGTAATAGGGTATGATGTGGTAAAGGGTTCCTGCAAACCTGCAAACAGCCCAACCCCCTCACAGGTAATGTTCTAGAACAAGGATCCTCAGACTTGGATTAGTTATGAGAAGTGTAAACACTTCTAACCCGGAGGCACAGTGTTTACAATAACCATAAACGATCCTCCTCTAATTCACCTCAGTTTCTGAAGGTCATAATAAAAGGTCATCCAGACTTAGCAGGCTTCCCAGATAGCCCTAGCACTACAGGAAATATGTAGCACAAAGTTCTCAAGAAGAAACCTACATCTGAACCGTGTTTCATATTCCCGCACCAGACCGAAATGGAATGGGAAAGGACATGAACCATTCTAGCCTAGGTGTCACTCAGGTCCCAGGTATAGGACCTTAAACTCTCAATGGAATCCCGCCCACCAAAACAGCAAACCAGATCCAGCAAATGACAGTATGAAATATGCATAAGATTGTAAGGAAAGCAAATGAATAAAGCTGTACATAAAGCAATAAATAAAGCAAAATAAATAAACACACATAGCACATAGCACCCCAGTAAACACAAATCAAACAAGCGCTAGGAGGAACCCACAAAAAGAACCAGAAGCCCTGGTTGCAAAATAAAGGGTCCCCAGCAGGGTCGCCAAGATGTCGCTCCCACCAAATGACACCCGGCCAAGAGGGATACAGACGCGAACGGTCGGCGAAGGAGAGAACACAAGGGTGAACTAAAAAGAGTCGCCAGCTAGGCATTTTTATCCCGAAGGAAAGGTAATGCTGCATAAACCTAAGAAAAGATGGATAAGACGGTCGTGAACCAGAGAAACTGAGAAAGGGGGTTGGTTACAACCTTGAAGGTATTAGCACCCAGATTGTCCGCCGTACTCGACGGGATCCACGCTTAAAAGTTTGTGTTCAAAGGGGTAGTGTCTGTGCTATTTTGTGTGTAGAAGCTGGAAAAGAATGCAAGTGTCAGTGTAAAAGGAAATGTGGAGTGAAATGAAAGAGTGTCAGTGTGGGGAAGAAATGCAAAGCTCAAGACTATGAGGCTAAAAAAAATAATGCTGGAAGAGGGGGGAATGTACAGAGACTTTTGTTCGATAACTGTTAAGTTATACCTACGTATCCTCTCGTGCAATGAGGAAGTTAGAACACCGTAGTTCGACTCAAAGAGACTGAAAGATAAATTAATTGATGAACTGCTTACTTGTCTATGCTCAAGTGTATTACCTGTCTGGCTCAGGTGCTAACTGTCTTGCATTAGACGGAAGAAGCAAGTCCCCGTTTATGTGTGAAGATGATGAGAAAAGAATCCCGAAGGAGACGATTATTGTTTGTTTTTGTGTTTTCAATCTTTTATTGCTTTTTGTGTTTCTCATAAGAAAATGAGCTTAAGTCTAAACCAAGGGTTAGTAAACTCATCACATCCTCCATCTGACTAGAGGTAATGAGAATTCCTTAAGTATGAAGTAAACACCTCACACTTAGCCACCTTGATGCAGGATTAAGATCATTAACCTATTTGAATTTATTTAGATGTTTTTGGTATTTTGTTTAGTGTTAGGTAATGAGTTTAAGCCATAATCAAGGATTTAATAGACCCATTACACCATCCTAATAGAAGGATAATAGATGAGAACATTTAAGCTGAGGAAGATACCTCAACTTAATCCATGATTAGGGATTAACCTCGTGACAAAACAAAACCTTTGTTAAAGTGGATTTTAGTTAATGGTAAGATTAAGAAATGGATTTCATGGTTTGTAATACAACTTGAGGGGGACTTGTCCATTAACACTAGGGTTAGTCCTTCTCAACCAATTAAGGAAGAATTAGAACCCTAATGTAAGGCCCGAGTTACAAGCTTGGTGTCTTAGTGATTATTAAGTGGATTGATTAAAGGATTTTAACACATTAAGGGTTTAACACTTAGGATTAAAGTTATACACTCCATCCTAATAGAAGGATACAGGCATAAACCTAATCACAAATTCTTAAAACCTTTAAGGTTTAGTCCCTGATTAAGAGATGAGGAGGGAAGACACAAAGATGACACAAAAGTAAAACTAATGGGGGACTAATCAAACCCTAATTGTGATCACTTGGGTATTCCTAGGGTTTATGAAGCTTGCAAGAAGATCTTCAAGGAGAAGCCACCATGGAAGAAGCAGGATGAAAGGAAAAGAAGCAGCAAGAAGCAAGACAACTTACTTCACTTAAGAAGATAAGTTGCTTGAAGAAAGAAGGTGAGGAGGGAACATGAATGAGCAAGCTCACTCTAGTACAAAGGTAAAATGCAGCAATGGATGCATAAAAGGGATGAGAAGAGATTATGAGAAGTGAAGGCAAATTCACTTCTCAAACACTTACCACCTGAAAAGTTAGCAAAGGAAATGAAAGGAAATGAAAATGAGATAAATGCAAGGATGCAAACCAAAATCATAAGCATATTCATGATGAAAATGATGCTATGGGATGATGTAAAAGCATACCAAGAGATGTGGATGATCATACAAAGGATGGGAATGCAAATGAGACATGTAAGAATCATGAAAGTTCATGGGTGCATATGACATAAAATGAAAACAAAAGCATGGAAAATGGATAATACAATGATCAAACATGATTCTAATATGTCCTAAGATGTCTCATATGTCATGTGGATGCACAAGAAGTCATGTCAAGTTCATCTATGCAAGCTTATGAAGAATGAATGCAAATGAAGGCAAAGATTAAGGGTTTACATACAATATGTGATGCAAAATTCAAAACCAGAAGCAAGACATGAGATAAAAAATTGAAAATGGAATCAAAGGTACCCTAAACCCATACAAGTTCACTGCCCAAAGGGGAAGGTCAGAAGCTAAACCCTAAAGGACTTATGATTTTCCTAAATTTCTAGGGTTTTAAGGGTGATCCTAAAGGTAAAATACCAAACAAATTGAAAATGAAAGATAAAAATGAAACAAAAATGTTTTTGGATGCTTGAAAGAATGCATAACACAATGCAAAAAGAACCATTCACAAACTCAACTTGGATCAAAAGTTATGAATTTTTGAAGTTATGGTTAAGAATATTCAAATTAAAGAACCCTAATTCAAATGAAAATTGGCAAAACATGATCAAAACCAAAAAGAAATTTGTCTTGTGAGTTTGTAAATGTTTCTAAGTGTTTTAAAATGCTCTCTGAATTTTTTTGTGATTTTTGGAAACCTAAATACTATTTTAATTAATTAATCATCATTAATCAATTAAAATAACATTTAAATTATTTTTAAAATGTTTTTAAAGTGCAAAAAATAAAATAAAAATTGTTTTTAGTTCAAGAAAATTAATTAAAGTCAGCATGCAAAAAATAAATATTTTTGAGATTTTCTAGCTATTTTAAAATAAATATGCAAAACAAATAAGAAAAATATGAATTAAAATTGGATTTAATGAAAGTCAACAGATCAAAGGGCCAATATTCAAATTAAACACGCGGGAGCTGACTTGCGCGCATCTGGACGGCTTAGGTTTAAACTGGGAAAATTCAAACTAATCCTAATTAATTAACCTAATTAATTAAAATTAGGGCTAAGTGACAAATCCTGACCCTTCAAAACGCGCGCGAATCCTGATCCAACGTCCCACATTCAAACTCAGCTAACCCTAATCACAAACCCTAATTACTTTCAGGTGGCTGGAAATGACCTCCGGTCATCTTCTCCGGCCACACCCTTCCCTGAGAAATGCCGTCTCACTCTCCTGGCCATGCCAAACCCCCCAAATCTCCAGAAATGATCCCCAAACCCCATAGAACAAGAATCCAACATCATATTTCATTTATCTCTCATCAAAATCAAGATTCGAACAAAAACCTAAAAGTGGATAAAATTTCAGAACCATACACACTCATCTCACCACCATTTTCAGTGATTTGAAGCTTAACATGATCAGGGCAACACACTCTATCATTCTATAACAAGAAATTACATTTCTGGAAAATTTGTTCTTGAGGTTACCTGAACTGGAGCTTTCACCTTTGGAGCTTTCTGGCCAGTTTTTTGCTTTAAATCACCTCCAATGATTCCCCTGAAGAGTTTGCAAAGCTTGGTTGGAGTTTATATGGCCTCTATGTGAAGTTTGCTGAAGTTCAGTTCAAGGAGGGGGCAGAATCATGTTTTTGATTTGGAGTGTTTCAGGTTGTTTCAAGGGGTGGGAAGTGATCAGTGGATCATGGTGAGTTGTTCTATGGAATTTGTTTTGATGTTTGTGGCTTGTGTGATCAGGTTCGAAGAAAAATGCATAAGGGTAAGTTTTGATGATTGCTGAGTTGTGGGAGGATTCAGTTTATGTTGTTGTGTGTGTTTAGTTGCTTTTGGTCCACATAACATGTTCTGATTGGGCAGAGAGTTGTTGTGGAGCAGTTTGATTGGTATGGCTCAATTTGCATAAAGTCAACAAAGTTGTCCTTGGAGGTATGGGCTCATGGCAGGACAAGGACAAGGGCATGACCTGCGCAGCTTCCTTTAGGGAGGTCCATGGAATTCAGATTTTGTAGCTAGCACAAGTGGATGTCAAGATTTGGGGCATTTTGCAATTTGTGAAGGTTTTGGCCCTTTTTGGAATACTTGATGATCAAGGCATGAAACTTGAGAATTCATTGGGCAATTCTGAATTATAGGTCATGTATGATGCTTGTGTAATGGTTAGAAGTCACTTTGAGATCACAAATTGCCTTGGTATGAGTTTTTGCAAGTTTCCCTCTTTGGTACATAAGTGAAATTTTGTGATTTTTTTCCAACTTTGCAAAGCCATAACTTGAGTTCTATGATGAATTAGATCAAGTTCTTGTACTTTTTGAAAAGGGAATGATCCAATCTACAACTTTCATGACCAAGAATTTTTCATTTGAAGCATTTTTGAATCAAAAAGAGGAGGTTGAAAAACTTTCCCAAAATGGCAAGTTTGCATTACAAGTAACTTTCCCAAAATGGCAACTTTGCAAATGGCTTGGAATTCTTCAATTTTGTGAACTTCTAACTTCTTATAAGATCAAATAAAGATCATATACACCAAAAATGATGGAGAAGACCCTTTGGTTGGATGATTGAGGGCCTCAGATGCCCTGATTTTGCACTGACTTGCTTAAGAAGTCATTTATTGATCAGATGCCTTCCCCATTGAATTTCTTCATGAAAATTGGTGTGTAGGATCCTTATAACATATAGAGACCAATAGAATAAAAAATTACCCAAAAATTTGGAGTCATGGCCTCTGAAACCAAAACCCTAATTTTAAGTCATCTGTGTAGTTAAGCTTGGCTCTGCTTTCATGCCTTTCTCAGTTCTTGTGATTTTCTGACTTCCTTGATCTTGGAAGGATATAATATGATACTTGAACATACATGGACCCTCTTGAGATGATTGAAGACCTTTGGAGTGGCTCATATGACCCTTGGTTTGCTCCGATCACAAACCCTAGATGTAGATGACTTTGAACCAATGCAGTGAAACAAAAGGGCAATATGATATGATATGATTGAATCAATGCAAATGAAACGATCACAAGCCATGGTGTGAACTTGGTGAGGGCAAATTTGGGGTGTTTACAACTGCACGCGTGAATGTGAGGCCTGGATTGAATCTGGCTAATTAATTTGATTAACCTAATTAATTAAAAATTATCCTTAAGTGAAATGATCTGAACCGTACCCACGCGTGCGAAACCAAATCCAAGAGTTGATATTCAAACTAAGCCACTAAACCCTAATTAGGGTTCTAAACACTTTCAGGTGACCAGATCTAGCTCCGGTCATCTTCTCCGGCAGTCCAAAACAACTAACTTCTTCCCTAGGTCTCTAAACCCCAAATGTCTTGCCTAGAAATGATCCCCAAGCATCATACATCATGAATCAGCAAACAAAACACATTTATCATTCACCAAAAACAAGATTCGAAGCAAATCCTGAAAATGAACAAAACTTTCAGAAGTTCAATACATGCTTAATACTCAACCATTTTCAAAACAAATTACATCAGGGTGATCAGTGAAACATGTAGATTCATTTAGAAACTTAAAATGCAAGTTCTGGAAAAAATTCATGAAGCTTCCTGAGTTGAAGCTTTGTGTTCTTGAGCTTTCTAGCCTCCCTCTTGGTTCAAAATCACTCCAATGATCTTCCCGATGATGAAGATGAGCATAGAGCAAGCTTGTGATGGCTATTTTGAGGTGTTTGGTTCTGAGCATGCAGAAATCGTATTTCTGATTTAATGGCTTTTTGGCTATGGTGAAGGGTGCTTTGTGATCCTTAGGTCATATGGAGATGATCGGTGAAAGAAAATTGAAGTTTGAGTGGCTGAGGAGTGAGTTTCGAAAGCTTGAAGGTTTTGACAAATTTTGGGCAATCTGAGTATGAGCCAGATTTAGACCTCAATGTTATGTGTTTTGTGTTACTTGAGGTTTGTATAATGTGTAGTGATTGGTTCAGAGAGTTGTTGTGGCATAGTGTGATTGGTATGGTGTGAAATGCAAGAAGTCAAGATTTTGTACTTTGAGGTATGGGCATGGTGCAGGCCTGAGTTCTTGGGGTGTCTGGCCTCAACTGACTTTGTGGAGAGCCATGGAATTGGTTTTGGCATGTTGGCACAAGTGGATGAAGAGATTCATACCATTTTGCAATTCTTGAAAGTTTTGGCCCTTTTGAGATTTCTTGAAGTTCAAGGCATGGAAATGCATGGTTCAAAGCATAATTCTGATGTTTATAGGTTTATTTGACATGTTGTGAAGTATTTGTGTCCATTTGAAGTCATTAGAATGCCTTAACATGCCAATTTGCAAAATCCCTCTTTGGCATAAAACTTGAAATTTTAGGATTTTTGCCAACTTTGAAAGGCCATATCTTGAGTTCTAGGATGAATAAAGACATGTACTTGTACTTTTTGAAGAGGGAAAGACCTAATCTATAACTTTCATGACCAAGAATTTTTCATTTGAAGCATTTTTGGTTGAGAAAGAGGAGGTTGAAAAACTTTCCCAAAATGGAAAGTTTCCATTACAAGTCATTTCCATTTTTGTCAAGTTTGCAAATTGCTCAAAATTATTCAATATTGTGAACTTTCAACCACTTATAAGATCAAATAAAGATCATAGAACTTTATTTTGATGAAAATACCCCTTTGGTTCCATTGTTGGGGGCCTCAGATGCCCTGATTTTGACTTAACTTGCTCAAGAAGTCACCTAATGAATAGATGACTTCCACAATGAATTTCTTCATCAAACTTGGTAAACATGATCCTTATAACATCTTAAGAACATTAGAAACAATAATGGCCCAAAAATTTGGAGTTAAGGCCTCTGAAACCAAAACCCTAATTTTGGTCATCTATGTAGTGAAAACCCTAGCTCTGCTTCCATGCCTTGCCAGTTCTTGTGATCTCTTGACTTTCATGAACTTTGAGGGACATAATATGATGATAGAACACACATGGACCCTCTTGGAAAGCTTTGAGCCCTTTGGGATGGCTCAAATGGAATCTTGGATTGCTCAGATCACAAACCCTAGATGCAGATGAACCTGAACTATGTAGTGGAAACAAATATGCAATATGAGGTGGCATGCTTATGCTAATGCAAACATGAAAGATCACAAGCCATGGTGTGATATGAGTGAGGGAAAATTTTGGGTGTTTACAAAAAGGATGATGTTGTAGCAGATGCACTGAGTTGGAAGACAATTCATATATCATTTTGAAGGTTATTTTTGCATCAAAGCCACTCCATTGGAAGAGAACCTCTATTTATCGGAGGAAATCGACAAGGGTGAGATCGATGCCATGATAATGAGTCTAAAGAATGTATAAGTAAATGATTCTCTTAAATACATCCATGTCTAAGGATATGGATAATGAAAGACTCGTGTAATTACGATGTTATGGTCTTCCTTGCCAAACATGGTGTCCAAAAAATTGAAGTTCATATCAAGCTTGGTATGGGAGTGTGTTTGTTCAAATGAAGAAACTGAAAAGAATATGAAGTTAGATGTTGCTAGATTATTGATTCAAACTAAATATTTGTTGGTACTAAATGAAACTATGAATTTTAAGGTTAATGATAAAATATTTAGAATTAAGTTGCTGTAAGATATGCATGGAACAAAGAGAATTGTTGTCCCAAAGTATGTAAGTATAGGGAGTGATTTTGAAGAAAGTGAATTGGAAGAGGACGATAACGCGTGGGAAACCACTGAAGATGAAGAAGAAAGTGAAATCAGGGAGGAAAACATTGATGATAGTCTGAAGTCGAATGATGAAAATAGTAGTACTCACAATCTGGAAAATGGTGCCCGTACAAAAAATATGTGCAGTGAGATGGGTAAGGGCGAATATTTTTCTGGTAATGATGTGATTGGTGAAAAGGATATCTTGGGAAGAAGGGATTCAGAAAAGGTAACCAATAACAAGGTTTATGGAATGACAACAATTAATATTGTTGAAAATGAAAGTATAAAGAAATGACGGGTGATTAGTGATATGAAGGTGAGGTCAAAGGATGATATGGATTTGGTATGTCAGAGTAGTATGGTGATGGGGCCACTACTAAAATTTAGACCTTTTGTAACACTAAGTTTACAATGATTTTCCTATTAATTATGGTAATAGTTCTTTTTTTGGCATTTTTTTCGGTATTTACAAAAGGACATTTTACAACGGCCGTATGCACCAACCGTAGTGAAATATATCTGGAGTGAAATGGTTTGAATCCTAGCACCAATAATTTTACATTATTGTGACATAATGGGATTGACCTAGTATATCACTGCTGTCGCACCTCGAAAAATACGATCCTAAAATAAACAACAGAGTCGCCACCTAATTCTATTTATTCTACGAGAGAAAAGGAAGATATAGACACAACCTAAATAAAGGATAAGAATGGGCAACGAAACCACTAATCTAAGTTCGGGAGTCAGTTACGCAAGGGGAAGGTGTTAGGCACCCCTCACGTCCGTTGTACTCAACGGGAACCTCTTAGTCTAGTTTGCGCTTTAAATGTTAACTTGTATTATTGTCTTCTTTTACTGATTAAAGTATCGATATTTGTTTATTATTTGCAATAGGGAAAGGTTAAGTTTTTTATTATTGTGACGGAGAGATAGTTAATTTTTTATTATTGTGTTTTATGGCGGAGAAATGAATAAGTTTTTTATTATTATGCTCGCGAAGGATTAAAATCCCCGTGCCTACGTATTCCCTTGTGCAATGGGAAAGTCAGAGCTTCGTAGTTCGTGCTACTACGATTTGTGATTTTTAATTGAACGATTATTTGAAAATGCATTCTATTGCTAAGCGTTGGCTTATCTGCTCGCGTAAGGAGGCTGAAGCGCTAGCTTGTTTGCGAGATAGAAAGATTTCAATAAAGTTCGTTTTGAGAAAAGATATTTGATCTTTGTTAAGGGCGTTTTTAAAACAAGAGGGCGAATGAACCACGCGTGAGGCTAGCCCATGTTGCGGTTGCATTCAAGAACTTGCGGAATGCGAGACTCCGGAGTTCAGTTACTCGCTAATTAATTATGAAAATGATTTGAATTGGTTGGTAAGTTTTAATTTGTATTTGAAAGAAAGAGACAAGTTGTCATCTTTAGGAGAAGTATCTCACCTATTTCACCACAAACGTTTGAGAAATGAGAAATCGAAAGAAGCTTTAAACTTGGATATAAGATCGACAAGCAATGCCACATTCTTTCTTTGGAATAAATAAAATCGGAAGAAGCTTTAAACTTGGATATAATATCGACAAGCAATGCCACGTTCTTCCTTTGAAAGTAATTGTTTTGTAAGATTTTGTTTGTGTTTGTGGGGACAGGAGGAACAACTTTCCTATGGAGATGAATCATGCCTGATCCTTTAAGATTGTTGAATTGTTTTGAATACGAATGGTGATTGAACCATCGCGTGGGGCTAGCCCAATTGCGGTTCAATCCAGAACGTACGGAATGCTAGACTCCGGAGTTCTTTTTTTCCATAAATTAATTTATAAGATAGTTTGAATATTTGTCCTTTAGACGTTTTATAATCGATGCGATTAATAACGAAGGATTGAACGAACAAAACGCATGGGGCTAGCCCAGTTGCCGTTCGTTCTAGAACGTGCGGAGTGCTAGACTCCGGAGCTCTATTCCTTGTAAAAATGAATTAAAATACGCAATAAAGTCGTGCAGATGGCAGTTACTTAGTGACTGACTTATGTGTGTGCGGTGTAGGCGTATGGATTTAAAAAAAAAAATACTTGGCGTTGGACCAAGAACATAAATTATGTTTAAAAAAAAGATTTTAATTGTTGTTTAGAAACGTTATATTCGTGTCTTGATTAACACACTAAAGTCGAGAAGGAAAAAAGAAAAAAGAGCGAAATTCAAGTCGTGCCAGTCATATATTATTATCACATAGCTAAACAGAGAGCAAGAAACACAAATGCATATCAATAAAAAAAAAATTATGTAGTAGTAAATAATTAATTAACTAAATCAAAAAATTAATATTACTATTATTATATTTTTTACAGAAAAACAAATAAGTAAATAGAATATAATTTAACAAAACATAATAAATTAACATAATATTTAACATATTAATTCACATAACCATTTTTCTAAACAAGATAAACTAATAAAAATAAATAAATAAGGAGAATGAGAAAAAGAAGGAACAAGAAACGGGCCAGGCATGGTAAAAAAGGGGGATGGGTTAGGGTCTATAGGGCAAAGGCCCATGCTGTTGAAAGTAGGAGCGGGTCGGGTCTAAACCCGCGACCCAGTTCATGTTAACACAAAAAAAAAACCATGGAAACTCACAAAACCTCCGCGTCGCCTCTCTCTCACGCTCAAAACCTCCTCCTCTCAGAACTCTCTCTCGCTCTCGTTCGTCATCTTCCCCAACACAAACAAACCACAATAAGCTCATTCTCACAAATCCTCACTCGAGACCTTCCCTCTTCAAATCGTCCCTCACGACCTCACAAACTCTCACTCGGGATTCTCTCTCTCAGACGCTCACCAGCTCTCAAATTCCTTCTCAAAATCTCGCCCTAAATCTAAATCCCAAACTAAATTTTCATGGAAAAAAACTCAAACAAACCTTCAAATTGGGCAAAATCCCCAATTGAAACCCTATAGAAAACCTAATCGGAACAACATATCACAACCGGGTAATCAAAAAAAAGATTACGAGGTTACAAAAGATTCTAAGCAGTAAAGCTCACGAAGATGCCAAGGGTTCGAAGTTTACCTAATCGGAGCAAGTCCGACGTTTTTCCGGCGAGTATCAGGTGAACTCGATTCTTCCCTTTTAGGATCCGCGTTTTACCTTTTGACGTTCGTATCTTCCTCTTCTATTTCCTCTTCTCATTCCAATTTTATCTGTGTCTTTGCAGTTGCGTTTTTGAAGCGACAAGGGGTGGCTGACAATTGATCATGTGATGTTGGTGAAGGGAGGATGCGTGGCGATGATGGTAACAAAGGTGAACATCAGTTCACGTTTTATGTGGGATTTTTCGTGGCTAGGTCTTGGTGTCTTTGAAACTTGGCTCAGGTTGTGTTTATTTTGAATATGAAACGCAACCAAAGTCATAGTTGCCGTGAAGATGATGGTAAGTCACCATGAAGAAGCTGAACTCAAGAGGTATTTTCTGAGATCATCCCTTTGGCTTTCCGTGTTTATTTTTTCGAAAGTATAAGGGTGGTTTTCTTTACTGATGCTTCCTCCATCTTTTTATGTGCGAGGAAGGACGGCGATTTGAAGACGTCGTTTTTGTTTCTGTATTGTCGGAAAAGGCCGGGTGATGGCTGGGACTTTGGAATGATTTTCCGGCGAGTTGCTTTTAGAGAGAGATTAGAGAAGGTTATTTTTCTGTGAAAAAGAAAGGCGAGGTTACAGTTCTGCGTGTTCAAAGGTCTGTGAATAATTGGTTTGCTTTTTTTTGTAGCTTTGTTGTTGGTGACAGAAAAAAGGTTTCTTTGAAGAAGTTAGTTCTTCACAGGTTTTTTGTTTCTGATTTGGTGAAGGTTTGCAGGTCAATGGTGGTCTTACGGACAAGGTAAAGGGGAGGAAAGAAGAAGGGGAGTTGCCTTTGTTGTTTGAAGAACAAGGATTCGGTTTCGTGGAGAAAAAAAACTTGAGGCTGATGCAGGGTAAGTCTTTTGGGTCTCAGGCTTTTTGTGGCTGCTATTTTTGTGACAGGATTGGCTGTACGATTTTAAGCGTTTTTTTTGTAGTTTTGGTGTGGTTTCGGTGTTTAGGAAGTTTGGATATGAAGCTTTTGTTTTTTTTCTTTGCGGCTGCTGATTTGTGGATGAAACAGTTAGTATGTGGTTAGGCTGGTTCTCTGTTTGTGGTTGTTTTGAGTTTTTGTGGATGCCGTTTGGTTATAAGTTGATGTAAGTTTTTGTGAGTATGAAGTTCTATATGGTTGTTGAGTTTTGTGTTGCTGAGTTTTTGTGTGTTTGTGAAACAGTTTCAGATTTTTTTGTTGTGGCTGGCCCTTTGGTTTGTATGAGTTTTTTGATTTTTGTGGCCGCCCCCCTGTTTATGTATGATGAAGTTTTTTTTTTTTTTTTTTGTGGCTGCCCGGTTTGTAGCTGGTTTTTTTGTATGGAGTGGTATGTGGCTGAAGGTTTTATGTATGAAATGGTATCTGTTTTGGTTTTGTGGCTGAAGGTTTTATGTATGAAATGGTATGTGTTTTGGTTTTGTGGCTGCCCCCTTTTTGGATAGAACTGTTGGTTTTTATAGCCTGAGATTAGGGTTTGAGGGATTTTGAAATATAGAAACTTGTTGGCTAAGTTTGGTTTTTTGATGCTCATGCCTAGTTACTTTTGGATTGCAGGTCCTTGGAGCAAGAGTTTATCGAGTTTTGGTGCAAGCTGAATTGCAGTTTTTTTGTTGACTTGCAGGATTACCCGACTTGTGAATGCTGTGAAGTGATGGAGGGAAGAAAAGCAACTGTGACTCTGCTTTGAAGCAGGTCTGAAACTTTCTCCTCTTTGCTAATTTCTCACAAAACAATGTCTGCCAAAGTACTTGGGGTGTCTCTTTGCTTTTTTTTATCTATACTGACTTGTGCAAATTTGATATTATAGCCAAAGTGAAGACTTGCCAGGTCCGTGTTGTCTGAAACGTTTTGGCTTGCTGTCTTGTCTTGATGCTGCAGGTATTTGGGTTGTGGGCTCAAAGTTCCCAATTGGTGTTTGCTTTGGAGTTGCAGCAGGGTAAGAGTAGGACAGGAGGTACACCGCAGCAGGCCTGCTGCTGGCCTTCTACCTTTGCTTTTGTAATTTAGGAGCTGAACACTTGATTTTGTAATTCAGGATTAACGGAACTTTGTATCCTTTCTTGAAAACAATTGTAACTTTGAACCCATATTGGGAAAAATTCTGAACCTTACTTTGCACAATAGTTAAAGATTATATAATTTGAGTAACCTCAATTAACCTTGTAACATATGGCCTTGAGCCTTGAATGGCATTTGATTTTTTTGATTAAATGAGGACTGGAGATGATATTTGGATAAGGATTGAAAGAAAAGTAACAATGAGATTTAGAATTTGGTCATGAAGACTTAGGACTTTGCAATAAACTTGAAATTTGAATATGAGACCTTGACAAAACTAGACAGATAAAAATGAATAAAATGTTGTTCCTAAGTCAAAATAAAATATAAATCAAAACTAAATTAGATTAAATTAAAAAGAAAAAACTTAGGCTAAAACTAACTTAAAATTTTATTAATTCTTATTATAAACTAAAACTAAATAATTAAAAAATTTAAATGAGGTCAAACTTAAAAAGTAAAGTGGAACAAAAGAAATTAATTTAGATAAAAGAATGAAGCTAATTCTAAACCTAATGTAAGCCAAATTTATTACATAATTAAACTAAACTGAGAGTTGGATTAAAATAAACTAAATTATATTCTAACATAACCTAAAACAAACATCTAATAAAAAGTAGAATGAGGAAATATAATGGAAATCTAAGATTGAATACACCTTTTTTAAAATCTATATTAACGTAGTAAAAAATATAAATAAAAATTCTAATTAAGTTATATGTGTATATAAAAAAAACGAGAATGAAACTAAAAATGAACATTCAAATGGCGAAATGAAAAGGAGAAAAAAATGCAAAGATTAGTGACTTAATGGAGAAATGTGAGAATGACTGGTTAATGATATTGCACAAAATGCGTTGAAAAAAAAAAGAAATGATAAATGACTGAAGATATGTTCAACCTAAAAAACAGAAATGCTTGATTTCATACATTGACAGAATATGTCGGAAAAAATGAACGAAAATTTGAAAATTTCTGGTCAAAATTTAGGGTATGACAGCTGCCCCTATTTAATCATCCTGAACCTGAATGTACGAGCAAAAAGATTTGTTTTTTTGAACATTCGAGGTGGAAGGTGATTAAATATCAGAATACCGGGAATTTTGACCGAAAATGCAGATGAAAATGCTATGCAATGCGAAGATGCAACACAAAAGCTATACCGCCGTCGGGAAGAAAATTGACACGACTAGGGATTAAACGCACATGATTGGAGTACAGACCACACGAGGGATTTATCTTGAGCGAAGTCAAACGACAACCGTCTACAGGTCTTAAGATGACTCGAATCCTTGAACAAAATTCCACTTTGAGGAAATCTACTGCCGAGATTTGACCTCATTTGGAAAAAAACCTTATGTTGGTGTATCAAACGAAACAGAAATCTACTGCCGAGATTCTGAAACGAAAACCAATTCTTCTGAAGTCTACTGGAGATCTAACTGCCGAGATGACCAGAGATTCTGAGAATGAGATACCTTCTGCCGAGGTATCAAGATAAACCAAAAATCTACCGCCGAGATCTTGGTAAGGAAATACATCCTGTTGAAGTCTGCTGGAAGTCTACTGCCGAGATTACCAGAGATTCTAAGAATGAGATACCTTTTGCCGAGGTATACTAAATAAAATTCCTACTGCCGAGGATTAACTGAGGATACACCTGTCGCCAAATCTTC